>OY856412.1:393875456-395137956 GCA_963693085.1 Alisma plantago-aquatica | reverse complement strand
AATAGCAAGTATTAAAGACAAATCCCAGTTTGTCAAGATTTTCCAAAACCAACGTCCGATGTCAGAAAAAACTCCGTAGTACCTTTTCGGAAAGGGAAACGGGCCAATAAAGGAAAATCACAGCTTTGCTGCGAGGTATGCCCTCAAAACGGGTTTTGAGTCTGTTTCAGCCTTAGAAATAGTAGTTTTGTATTTTAACAATTTCTTTTTTTTTCTTTTTGTTTTAATTCTATGAGGAAAGTAATTGCATTAGGATTAGGATAAGGATTTTCCTACTTGTATAAATACACCCTCAGTTGTAGCCTTCAAGACATCTCTTATCGCTTAATAAAATTCGAGACTTGCTCTCTCTCTGGTGGATTCCAGTTCCCTGATGGATTCCGAGTTGTCTTCCCCATGTTCTGCGCTTGCAAACTTGGTTATCTTTTAGGATTTTCGCGCTTGCTTTAATCCTGTTCTTCCACACTGCGTCAGGTGGTATCAGAGCATGCCTTCTCCTATTCTTTTTCATCTCGGCCATGGCAGACAAACCAGCAACCAAAGTGAATATTGAGAGTATGACCGCGGCTTTTACCATGGCTCTCACTAATCTGACCGAGCAGATGGTGACATTTACGACAGTTGTCATGAACAACAACAACAACAACAACACCAACAACGCCAACAACAACAATAACCATGGTCATGGATGACAAGATAGGAGAGCGGAACCATACCGGTTCCCGTGAGGTGGCAACAATGCTGGAAACTCGAGTTCTGAAGAAGAAGTCGAGGAGGAAGAACCGGCAGGCCAAGGCAACCAACAGAGCAATCAAGACTATCATGTAAAAGCTGATATTCCCTTGTTCTACGGGACTATGGGAGTAGAGGAATTTCTAGATTGGCAAATTGACGTTGATCGTTTCTTTGACGTCATGGAGGTTCCTGAACATAAGCAAGTTAAGATGGTGGTGATCCGGTTGAAGAGCACGACTGCCGTATGGTGGGACCGACTTATCCTCCAAAGGCAGCGACAACGGAAAGGACCAGTTCGTACCTAGCGGAGGATGAAGCAACTCATGCTTGAACGATTTCTACCTGAAGATTATGAACAAATCCTCTACAAGATGTACATCGAGTGCATTCAAGGCAGACGAACGGTGACGGAATACACAACTGAATTCCTCCGTTATTCAGAACGTAACGAACTGGGAGAATCAGAGAATCAAAAGGTGGCTCGATACATTAGCGGACTAAAAAGCTCTATACAAGAGAAGATGGGGTTACAAACTTTATGGACTATGACTGAAGCATCCAGTCTTGCATTGAAGGCCGAATTGATGGAGAAAAGTCCACGTGGTTTCTCATCTTTTAGGAAAACTGCTCCCCAATTCAACTTCGATTCCAATAGCAGCAAGGAGAAGAGTACGACCCGAGATCCAATTCTTGGATCCAAGGAGGGCGGCAGTTCTAGCGGAGCACAGAATGGTAAAGCACCTTCCCATAAACTAGAAAATCCATATGCCAAACCCTCAGGCAACACATGTTATCGATGTGGTGGAAAGGGACATAGATCTAATGTCTGTCCAACAAGGAGAGTTGCTGCTATCCTGAACGACAAAGAAGATGATGAAGACCATGACGACTATGCAGATGTCGAGTTTGCAGAAGAAGAATCTGAGGAACAACTGAATTTTGTGTTGCAACAGACCTTATTTGCATCCAAGGAGGAAGGGTAGCGCAAAAATCTATTCAAAACTCATTGTTCTGTCAAAAACAAAGTCTGCAATGTGATCATTGATAATGGAAGCACTGAAAATCTAGTTTCACAGAAACTAGTCGACTACATGCAACTCCCGACGGTCCCCCATGAGAAACCCTATACTCTGGGATGGGTAAGTAGTGGTTCTCAACTTCGAGTTACATTATCCTGCAGAGTTCCTATCTCAATCGGGAAGCACTACAAGGAGGAAGTTCTATGTGACGTCCTAGACCTGGATGTCTGCCATATCCTACTTGGTAGACCATGGCATTATGATAATGATATCACATATCGGGGACGGGATAATGTGCTGATGTTCACGTGGAACAAACACAAAATCGCCATGGCTCATGTATTACACTTTGTTAGGAAGCCAGAAGAGAAGAAATCAAGTTTCCTAGTAATGACTCAAGATGACAAGGAAATTGACAAAGATGTGAAAGATTCAGAATGTTTCTATCCAGTAGTAGTCAAAGGGCTTCTAAGTGCGGAGAAGGAACAAGAGACGATTCCAGAAGAAGTGATGGAAGTTTTGAAAGATTTCAAAGAGTTAATTGCTGAAGAATTGCCAAATGAATTGCCTCCTATGTGGGATATTCAACATCAAATTGATCTGATTCCTGGTTCAAGTTTGCCAAACCTCCCTCATTACCGCATGAGTCCTAAGGAGAATGAGATTCTAAGAGAGCAGATTGAAGATTTGTTGAAGAAAGGATTCATTCGTAAGAGTATGAGTCCTTGTGCAGTCCCTGTCCTCCTGGTCCCAAAGAAGAACAACCAATGGAGGATGTGCGTTGACAACATGGCCATCAACAAAATAACCATCAATATCGCTTCCCAATTCCTCGATTAGAAGACATGATTGACGAGTTATCCGATGCTAAATTATTCTCAAAGATAGACTTGCGAAGCGGTTATCATCAGATCCGGATCAGACCAGGAGACGAGTGGAAGACGGCTTTCAAGAGCAAGGATGGACTGTTTGAGTGGACGGTGATGCCTTTCGGGTTATCCAATGCTCCTAGCACTTTCATGAGATTAATGAACCAGGTGTTGTGGCCGTTTATTGGTTCGTTTGTGGTGGTCTACTTCGATGATATTCTGATCTATAGCAAGACCAAGAACGATCACCTGGGGCATGTCAGACAAGTGATGCAAGTCCTGTAAGAAAATCTATTGTACATCAACCTCAAGAAGTGCATATCCAGTACCAACAAATTACTCTTTTTGGGTTTTTTTGTTGGTGAGGATGGGATTCAAGTGGATGAAGAAAAGGTGAGAGCAATCAGGGATTGGCCTGCACCTAAATTTGTTACCGAAGTCTGAAGCTTTCATGGTCTGGCCACTTTCTACAGGAGATTTATTCGGGATTTCAGCACCATCACCGCCCCTATTACTGAGTGCTTAAAGAAAGGAAAATTCAACTGAGGATTTGAACAAGATCAGAGTTTTGCTTTGATTAAAGAAAATCTTTGTACGACTCCATTATTGGCACTTCCTGATTTTGACAAAGTCTTTCAAGTTGAATGTGATGCCAGCGGAATTGGCATAGGAGTTGTCTTATCTCAAGAGAAGAGACATGTGACTTTCTTCAGTGAGAAGTTAAGAGAGGCACGCCAGAAGTGGAGTACCTATGATCTGGAGTTCTACGCTGTCTTTAGGGCTCTCCGTCAATGGGAACATTATTTAGTGCATCAGGAATTTATCTTATTCACTGACCACCAAGCATTGAAATTCCTCCATAGCCAGAAAGTGATCAATAAGATGCATGCTAGGTGGGTGAGTTACCTACAAAGTTTCCTTTTATCATACAACATAAGTCTGGGACGCTCAACAAGGTGGCAGATGCATTGAGTTGAAGAGCCTCTCTACTGGTCACCCTCTCTCAAGAGATCATAGGCTTCGAGTGTCTAAGAGATTTGTACAATGAAAATGCTGATTACAAAGAGATATGGGACAAGTGCAACAACAGACACCCTTGTGCAGATTTTCATATCAAAGATGGGTACCTCTTCAAAGGAGATGTGTTGTGCATTCCTTGCTCATCTTTGAGAGAGAAGTTGATTCGAGATCTTCATAGCGGTGGACTTAGCGGACATCTGGGCAGAGACAAGACTATTTCTAGCCTGGAGGAAAGATACTACTGGCCACACTTGAGGAGAGACGTCAACGCCATAGTCAGAAGATGTTATACTTGTCAGGTTTCAAAAGGACAATCTCAAAATACTGGACTTTACATGCCTTTGCCTATTCCTGATGATATTTGGCAAGACTTGACGATGGACTTTGTGTTGGGATTACCCCGTACACAAAGAGGCATGGATTCAGTGTTCGTGGTGGTGGACAGGTTTTCCAAGATGAAACACTTCATAGCATGCAAGAAAACGGCCGATGCATCTAACATTGCCAAGCTATTCTTTAGGGAGATTGTGCGTCTCCATGGGGTTTCTAAATCAATCACGTCAGATAGGGATACAAAATTTATCAGTCACTTCTGGATTACACTTTGGAGATTATTTGGGACCACGCTGAAAAGAAGTTCTACTGCTCATCCGCAGACTGATGGACAAACCGAAGTAACAAATAGGACTTTGGGTAACATGATCCGAAGTGTTTGTGGAGACAAGCCGAAGCAGTGGGATTTAGCTTTGCCTCAGATTGAGTTTGCATACAATAGCGCCGAGCACTCTGCTACAGGAAGATCCCCATTCTCTGTGGTTTACACTTCAGTTCCAAGGCATGTGGTCGACCTGGTTAAACTCCCCAAGACACATGATACTAGTGCAGCGGCCAAAACTGTGGCAGAGGAGATTGTTGCTATAAAGGAAGATGTCAAAGCTAGGTTTGAAGCTACTGGGAAGAAGAACAAGTCTGCGGCTGACAAGAAAAGAAGAGTTGAAGTTTTCAAAGAAGGCGATTCTGTGATGATTTTTTTGCGAAAAGAGAGGTATCCAGTTGGTACTTACAATAAGTTGCAACCACGTAAGTACGGTCCATTCAAAATAATACGAAAGATCAATGACAACGCTTATGTTGTGGCACTTCCTGAAGACATGAACATATCCAACACCTTTAATGTTGCTGATATTCATGAGTACCATGCAAATGAGGCCCTATATCCAGAAGAGAACTCAGGGTCGAGTTCTTCTGAGGTGGAGGAGACTGATGTAGGAAGACTTGCGGCCAACATTGAAGATAAAATAGCAAATATTAAAGACAAATCCCAGTTTGTCAAGATTTTCCAAAACCAACGTCCGATGTCAGAAAAAACTCTGTAATACCTTTTCGGAAAGGGAAACGAGCCAATAAAGGCAAATCGCAGCTTTGCTGCGAGGTATGCCCTCAAAACGGGATTCGAGTCTGTTTCAACCTCAGAAATAGTAGTTTTGTATTTTAACAATTTCTTTTTTTCTTTTTATTTTAATTCTATGAGGAAAGTAATTGCATTAGGATTAGAATCATGATTTTTCCTACTTGTATGAATACACCCTCAGTTGTAGCCTTCAAGGCATCTCTTATCGTTTAATAAAATTCGAGACTTGCTCTCTCTCTGGTAGATTCCAGTTCCCTGGTGGATTCCGGGTTGTCTTCCCCAAGTTCTGTGCTTGCAAACTTGGTTATCTTTTAGGATTTTAGCGCTTGCTTTAATCATGTTCTTCCGCACTGCGTCAACCCTGAATTGCTCGATGGGGTTCCAGAGTGAGTGGATCTTGTTAACCAACACTTCAAATCCTAGATTGACTTTGATGGCTTTGACAACATCCATGTGTTGCTATGGTTCAAGGAGAGGTTGGATCACATGTCTTTTGACAAACATCGAAGGCAACACTCCGATCAAGTCAACATTGATGGCAAAATATTTCAATGGCCCGACAATATAGGGTTTAGATATGTGAGCATGCCATATGATTTGCTAGCAGTTGCCTCTTTATGTGAAGGATGAGGGTTCTCCTCTTTTCCATCTACTCCTCACATAACCCTGTCCTCTCCTTCAAAAGGGGTTTTAGTCACTTTCTTGCTCTTGGTGTTGTCTTTGGTGTCGTTTGTAGGACTTTCGAATGGTCAATTCTAACGGGGATGGCCCCTGCCGCCGTGGCTTCTACCACGGTCTCATCATGACCAAATCCTAGGTACGCCACCCCTTTTGGTGACTTAGATCCTTCTCAGTTGTGACTTGGTGTATCCATAAATTTTGAGGCCAAAATATGATATACAATATTTTATTAACAATAATATTTGTTTTACAAATTGCACATAATTGGTACATAACATTACGTCGCTACGAAATTGGCCTCATTTTGTCATAGAAAAAGGGATTCACGGTACAGCTTTTTGTTTGTCTACTTCTTTTATTGTAATTGTTTTATGTAGTCTGTTCCTCAAATCCAAATATTTGGATCAGTTGAGGCAAAAAATAACATAGTCTTTTGAAGTGTAGGAGAGTCTTCGATATTTACCCGGTCAGTGTGGCTCAGGTGGTTCGGTCCGGTTTGTCCTCCCTGGGGGACCCGGGTTTGAATCCCCCTAAGCGCACTGTAATTACCAACTCTTTAAGTCATCCGGGTTCTGACACCTATTTGAGGAGGAGGGGGAGCGGAGTCTCCTTAAGACTAAAAAAAAAAAGAGTCTTCGATATTAATTATGTTTTTGAACTTGCAATCGGTGATGTAATCTGTCTTGCTCATTGATAGGGATGAGCATCAATTCGGAATTGAACCGAATTATACCGAACCAAACTGGACTCAGGACCAAATTAGTATAAAAACAGAGATCGTGGACATGATTGTTTTGAAGTGGGACGGGAGTGGACCGTTTAAAAAAAGGACAGGACCATGAGCAAATCATTTCGAGTGCAATCAAACTTTTAATGTGTTATGCATCTTATATAATAAAAAACATAAATCACGTTGTTTACTTATAAAACTTATATAATTTTTATGTCAAATATTTACGTTATATATGCGAACTATTTATACATGTTACTTAATATAACTGCAAATGGTTTGATCGAATTTAGACTAGATTGGGCCAAATACTGAAATTCTAAATTTCTATGGACCACAGACCAAAGCAAATTTAAAACGGTCTAGAACTAAACCGGATGAAATGGACAAATCTGGTCGTATCTTGCAGTCTGGACCAATACGTACTCACCCCCATCCATTGGCCATCAGATGATATAAATAGACAAAACCAGTAAGCCATTTGAGAATATCTTCTCTTCCCCTGTTCCCTTTGTTTCCAAAGACAAAATCCCATACCTTAAATCAGAAAAGTTTACAATAAAACTGTTGGCACACGAAAACAATATTGCCGGTTAAACAATGGGGAATTCAGGAAAGTAGACAGATCACTCGCGTACTACTCCTTTACAGATCATTTTAATTCACAATCCACCTAACCATTATTTTTCTCTCTTCATAAATTCCTCTAGTTCGCAGCCCCTACTTATCTCTCCCTCTCTCCACCTTCTTCTGCCCCGACTCTCTCTCCAACCAGCAAGTTACTCTCATCTCTTGCTTCTTTCCACCATCAATTCTCACACACTACCTACAAGGACATTAGGGCGTGTTTGATCAGTATTGCTGGATTGGATTAATTAAATGATCCGGGAAAACATATATTATGTTTGATTTGCAATAATTAATGGAGTAATAACATTATCCTGATAAGCAATTGATGGATGAGGCCATCTCACTCAAAACTGCCCGATGCCGAGATCTTACGGTTAAAGTAGCCCACGTTCAACTTGTGTAACGTACATTACAAATGAGACAAACTTAAAGTTCCGAACTACAAAGTTTTCTAAAAACAGAAATCGGATTATACCGGAACAAAGTTGTCTCAGGTGGCCTCCGAATAGGTTTGCCGCTGCGGCTGCCTAAAGTTTCCTGACGCTACTGAATCCAATTCTTCCATGTTTCTTCTTTGACTTGACGAACCGACGTTTTTGTTTTGATTTCCTCCGTCATTGACTAGTTCACGTGGGGTAGACAGCTGCACGTCACCTACGATTGTGGGAGTGCGAGTCGGTCAACCTGCTGGTCTGTGTGGCCGCTGATATCATCGGATACACTATTTCAATAAATTGGAAGTCGGAAAACCCCAAAAGAATAGCCGTTGATAACGTCCACGATGTCAACTCACCGCAACAGTTTTTTTCCCCATTGACCTTCTTCAGTTAAATGCTACCCGGAATGAGACATCACATATATCGAGTAAGTCGTCAAATCAAACTCATTGTATTAATTTACAACGTATTCACCTCAACTGGTCAAACGACGTTACTGTCTCAAGCTGTCAAGCACATTCTACCCTACATCGTTTTGAAGCTTAATAAGGGCTTCGAGGCTTAGTAAGGACTTTGCCACAGCCACAAATTGTTATAAAATTATTTCAACAACGCCCCTACTACCTACCCTCAACACCCATGGTTAGGTAGTGGAAGAGATATAATAATGAATACAATAATAATGTGGATGGATAGAGAATGCAATAGGTAGAAAGAAAAACAATAAATGAAGAGAGAGTGTAGTAAACAAAAAGAGGAATAGTGGATGGAGAAAGAATATATAATTAATAGGGTGGAGGACACAGAGAGACAATAGATGAAGAGAGAGACTATTTACCTACATGCCTTGTTCAATTGTAAGATATGCATTGCAATGTTTAATAAAATACACTCTTTTATATAAAAATATGCATTGTTGATATATAATATGTTATGTACATGTACATATATCATTTTTTAATTAATATGTGTTCTTCAAATCTATGTACATGTATTCTTCCTTTCAAAAATATGCATTACATTACTTATTGTGAGACTTTGTTATATGAAAAGTACTTTAATTGTAGTGTTTATGTATATGTGGTACATGCATACTTTTATCCATAAAAGTATATTGTAGTATTTTTTAAATATTATTATACTTCAATATTTCATATAGGGAGATAGTGCATGGAGAGAGAATGTTAATGACTTAAAATCACAGAAATGAGATCAAGCTCAAATGGATGAGAGAAGAGGAGCAATGGAGGTGGCGACGACATGCATAACTACAATCAAGGAGGAGGATGGGGATTAGGGATCAACAATGTCCCTACCATGGGATCAATCAAGGATAAAAAAAAATATAGAATCGTGAGACGAAAGAAGCAAGATGTTAGGGTTTCAATCTTGGAAACCGGGTTCAATTTCTAGTTAACCAGGACCCAAATGAATCTACAATGGTGAACTTTCCACATTTAGAAGGGACGTAATCCTTGGTGGTCAGGTACAAGCAGTGGAGGCCGAAAACCCTAATCGAAACCAACATGGAAACAAGTCGATTCCCATGCTATATATATCAATTACTTTCAACACCATGGTCAATGGGTCAAATACTATAGTGGAGATTTTTTTTTCTTAGAAAGACTGTATGAAGGCAACCTCTCAGTAGCCTATGTTACTCTCGGAGTATATGAAGGTCATCTATCATCGATTATAGATCCATATGCTGAAGAGAACCTAGCAAGGATATGGAAGTACACAATGGTTGCTAGAATCATTAGCACTCATGCATGTTACATGAGGGTGAGGGATCATGTGAACCCGACATGATGTTTTAATATGTATAAGTCGATCATAGACACCATCTCATACAAATTTTATGCAAATGTTACTTGAGATGGCACTTAGAGGTGGTCCTTGGAAGTTATTTGGTTACTGCCTTGTTGTATGGGACTGGTATCCCACCTTCAAGACAACTGAGGACTTACCCAGTAATCTAGTGAGATGGGTTAGAATTCTTGATCATCTTTGGAAATGCATGTGCCTTCCATGTTTGAGTACAATATGGCATTAGGGTACCTGGTTAAAGTTGACTCACACACCATGGCCAAAACTAGGAGAAAGTTTGATCGACTTGTTGTTGAAATAGATACATCAAATAACTTAGTGTCTACAATTCTAATCAATCGATTGTGTATCATATTACTAGATGCTTCTTCATCTATGGTAAACAAGGTCATTACCTAAGTTCTGTCTAGAAAAGAATACCATCAATTATAAACTTACTAATATCTTAGAGGAAGGTACCAAAGACGGACATGAGAAACATGTTGTTGGAAAATGGTAAAAACAAAGAAGAACTAATTAGAACAGAGGTAGACTAAGACAAGAAGGTGAGAAACCACCAGATATCCCTCAATTGCAAAACATGTTTTCTGGTCTATAAAATGAAGAAGTAGAAAAAATAGAGGAGGTAGCTCAACACGTTAGTTCAGGACCTACAATGAGTACTAGAAAAGGTAGTTCACCCTACTTGAAAATGGAAAAAACAAAGAAAAAGAACTAATTTGTATAGAGATAGACTAAGACAAGAAGGTGAGAAACCACTAGATATCTATCAATTACAAAACATGTATTCTAGTCTATAAAATGAAGAAGTAGAAAAAATAGATGAGGTAGCTCATCACGTTAGTCTGGGACCTACAGTGAACACTAGAAAAGGAACTTCACCCGATAAAAACTTGGAGCAAGAAGAAGACCATAATAGAAACACCGGATAATAATAGAAAGGTCTTAAGAAAAATCAAGAATAATGAAGATTCAAGTGTATTGGACTCAATTAAGAAACAAGAGGATCCAGTCAGTGACACACTATTCTCGACCCTACCATTGGTGAGGTGATTGAAAAGGTGATAATAGTGTATGATACTAATAATGTCACAGATGAAATTTAGAATAAATATATTACTAAGAAGATGAGAATAGAGGACACCGAGAACAAAGATAAAGATAATGTTGTGCCTACCACTACTACATAAGTCAACCTAGAAAGTCATGGGAGTCACCATGTAATGAACCCAAATTTAGGTAATTATTGTCTTTTACCCCTTTTCATTATATTCTTTTATTTTGAACTCCTCTTACTAATTGGTGTGCACTAGGATGTTAATAACTTCAATTATAAGAATTTACAAAAAAATATAATGATTTAAGGTTTTTATACAAGTAATAAGGGGAATACACTAGTTTGGGTAAGTCGTGCAAAATTATCAAATTGAGACATTTAAGTTCAAAATTATTCTTCTAGACTTTTCCTATGAATAGGTTTACATAATAGAGAGTTACACATTAATATGAAGAAAATAGACTCTCCCTCAAATTGTGTATTTTGAGTAACAAAGTTATCCAAAAGGGAAAATTGACTCCAAAATTGGATTCTTTGGGTCCTTATTAGTCTACCTACCAAGTTTCATTTTATTTGGACTTTATTACTCACCCAAATTGATCAATAGAGAAAAAGATATAATAGGTCACTTTATTCAAAACTGATTTGGAACACATTAAATGTCATAGGTGGCGTGCCTCTATATCTAGTACACGTGATTTAGCTAACCATTAGATCATGATCGAGCGGTCAAAAACCCATCTTCAACCTCGAGCCAAATCAAGAAACCAAACATATGTATACACTTATGAAAATTGTGATTTTCTCTCGCCTCAATAAATCTCCACTTAAGATCCTTTCTCCATTGCATTCGTCGATCAAACCCACACCATGTGATACCTTACTTGAGAACTATCATAGAGTATTATACATTTTCTCAATTATAGGGAAAAGTATTTCATGACCAACTTGTATAAACCCTAAAACCTAACTATATAAATAAGGGATCATGTCCCTGGTTCACCACACCTTGCTTTGCCTTTTCCCTCTACCAATTTCCCATGTTGTTGCGTGCTCTATCATTAAGAACTCAAGGTCTGGAAGACTTGTTCTTGGCATTGCAACTCATTTCCTCTCTATTTCAACCCAATTCAACCCATCCTAAGTACCTCTACTCCCCGTCATACACGATTCGGCCATCAAAAATGCCAATGAGGGTCACACTTACTTTTCCCTAATTCCACACCGACCAGCTAAGGATTTTCATGCAACCATGGAGGATGTGAAAGGAAGGGCATGAACCCCTATGAGATATCCTAACTTTTCCCTCACCCCATTTTTTTTTCTTTTTTCCCCAAGGGTAGAACAACCCTTTTGCCATTTGGATTGAGTTGTTATGCGCTGACTAGAGAGCCTTATTGTCGGTAGGCCTGGGCCACTTGGCCACCTGTGTTTGGGCCAAGCAACTGTCTTGACGCCACTCAAATGAACTTTATCAACTAACATATATTTAAATGATTTTTGCCGATTGGTCAAAAATTAATAATCCATAACTAATTACCTGGTTATCCAAAAATTTCAAAAAAGAAAAATTCTTTGGAATCCTGAGAATTGTCTCTACCTTTTGGAATGGTTTTCATTGCCTAATTCCCATGTGTTAAAGGTTGTATTTATATGGCTTCAATTTTATTATGATCTAATTAATAAAAGGCAACATTATAATTAATGAAGTTGGGATTTTGAGTCAAGATGTTAATATAAAACCTTGAACCCAATACCAATGCAATATCAAGAGTCAATCTAGGGTCTTATTGAAGGATTTGGATTTCTAGGGTTTCACCTAATGTAACATATATTACACCCTAATTGTTGGACTCAATCCTTTATGTAGGTTTGAGTTGACATTAGAATTGAAAGGGTAGGATTCGATCGCTGATTTAACAACACAAGTCCATGTATGTGCATCTTTTCTATTATCTAGGAATTACTACTATGAACAAATAATATTTCCCATACGAGGCATGATTTGATATTCTCTTTTCATCCTTATGACATTCTTATTTTTATTGATTATTACTTATGGATCCTCTGGCCCCACATGATATATTTTGGATGTTCTTATTGTGTTATTTTATATTGACCGAACTTATACTTGCCTTTCCCTATTTATGTGCATGCTTAGACTATTATTTGTTCTAGTTGTACATGTGTGCAACCATATATACATGGGTGTAATATCTCTGTCCAGGATGTGCTATCTCCACCCACTGTTTAAGGAATGCTATCTCCACCCAATACTCATTTATTTCTAGGCAAATGATCCTATAATGTCTCAACCCTGCTTGAAATAATTTTAGTATTTGTTTGTTATATGCACATTTTTGTTACCATTAATAGAAAGGCAATACTCCCTACTTGTGAATCTTTGGCTTGGACATGTCCCATATCTTGACCTAATATTTCTCTTGAAAATTATTTCTTTTGATCATATCTTATTTTGATGTTCTTCCATTTAACTTTCTAAAGAGCCTAGTTGTTAATTACTACACATACTCAGTTTTTGTTGACAACCTTTCCTTTTTATTTTCTTTTCCTGGGTGTTATTATTCAACCCACCCAGAGGTAGCACAGCCTGAGGGTCAGGAAGGAGAGGAGTTTTCTCAGGACCAAGTTCAAGTATGAGTTCTGAGATGGGCAGGTTGCTCACCACAATGAGATCTTGATATTTATATTCTTATTTTAGACTTTTATCTATAAGGATCGATGTTAAGTTGAACAATGAAATTATGTAACTATTATATTTTTACCTTCTGTTGCTACAAACTATATTTTTGTACTCATGTTGCAGCCCTTAATTTTAGCTATTATTTATACTTATGGGGTTTTATGCAAATTATTTTTTGGAATTAAGTAATAAGTACCCCCTATCAGGCCCCACTCCTTACAAGATGGTATCAGAGCATAATTGTGCTGAACAATCTGACTATTTCAAAAATTCATCATTGGAACTGTTTCCCTTGTAAGTTATGCCTATGTTTCAAGAATACAAACCTAGTCGGCGATAACGACACAACCCCTCAGTCTGAAACCTCAAACAAGTACACTACTGTTGGTATGTATGCCCAAAGTGCAAATCATGTGATGATTGTAATGGCATAACTTGTAAATGATTTGATTAATAATAAAGGAAAGCTTCCAATTTATTCTATTTTATTCATCTATGAGATAATGAAGTAGCATAATACATATCTAGAGAATGATATTACTCAATGACGTATGTCTTTAGGTGTGTGACCTGAACAATGAGATCATACAGATGTTAACAATATATACATTCTTACTATGTCCCTAGTCAGATGTTATTGTGGAAGGATGATAGACAACAATAACACCTAAGACTAGAATGTGTGTTGGTTGATGACAAAATCTCATCAGTCATGATATGTGATATCAAAGCAAGCACATAGATACTTGTTAGAGAATAATGTATCAGACAGACCCACCATAAGAGTGTTACATGGATACCATAATTGGTAGTCAGAATCATCTTTTGTAGTGTTAGTGGTGATTGTGGTTCTTAGACCTAAAGTCCCTACACTTATCACATGTCATTTAATATACTTTGACATTATCCATTGTGATTATGAATAAGGGTTGCCATAAAGATGATGATTGGGTGCATTGTGACACATGGGGATGACTATGAGTGATGTATATGGGATTTTTCCCTCCTAGAGGAGTATGATATCTTGGCCACTTGATAAGCACGACTGAGAAGTGCATTGCCATGCTCATGTCAGTCAATATGTGATATTGAGCTTACATATATCTTATACAGTCTGCTCTGGTTCAAGGAACATGATTGAACGATCGGAGAGGATGACTATTCCATGCCTCGAGTTCAATATTGATATCAATGACAAAGTAACTATACAAACACTACAACACCAATGACAAATTGTAGGTTGAAGTTGTTCTCCAACTTTTCATTTACTTGGGTAGCAATGATGTGTGACTAGGCACCGATCTTTTCTTGTGATGACATATTTTGGCTATGGTCATTCACTGCCAACGTAATATGGGACCTATAGGGTCACACATATAGGATACACCTAGAAGAGGAGCTTAATCATGAATGATAATTGAAGCTATAGTGTTTAGATATTCAATTTAAGCAAAAAATTAACTAACTAGACTCCCAACTGACTGGCTCAAGGGTTGAACTCACAGATGGGAGTGTCAAGTTGATTGTATATAGCATTGGCTGGATTTTGTATGAGCTGGGGTGCAAACCGACTGGTTCACTTAGTGAACCGATCGGCTTGGGGTCACAAAATGATCATTTCGTGGAGAGAGATGCTCGATACATGTAGCAATTTGATTTCATAAAGTATTAGTGTTGATGTCATGTCATGTATTAATTAGATTAGAATTGCTAATACAATGGATTAGGAAACATGATGTAATGGATGATTCACTGGGTGAACTGATCAGCTCGCATGCTAACTGATCAGTTCACTCAGGGAACTGACCATTTTACCTATTGTAGGTTGCAAATTTTCATGTGATTCTGGTCCCTTCCACTCCTACATAGACTTGGAACTCTGACCCTAATGCCCTATAAATAGAGGGGTATTGGGGTTTCTCAGACACATCAATTGCATCTGACAATTATTTGTCTTTTCTGGTTGTGGTAACCAAGAGAACCCAAACAAGTCCTATCCGATAAAGGGAGGGATATCAGGGGAGAATAATTGTGGGAGAGAAAGTTGGTGACTAATACACCAATGGGAGGGACAACTCCTTCCTCTCTGTTCTAGAAGAATGATAGGAATTAGAGGCGGTCTGTGTGGACTTCTCTAGAGGCGTGAATCCTTTTCTCTCTAGGAGGACAATGTCAGCCTGCTGTCCATGGTGATCAACTAGGAGTTCGACACAGACGCTATCAGAGCACAACTAGAAGAAAGTTGCACAACTACAAAGAGGAGATTATACATGGACTTTCTCCAGGACCAGGTATATCCTCAAAATCATCCTTTCTTTTATATAGTTGTTGGCGTGTTCCGCTAGTTTAATAGGGAATATGGAAGTAGAATTTTTATTTCTGGTGTCAACATGATGTCATATTTCGTTACAATGGTATCAGAGGCACACTAATTTACTATATTTTAGGATAATCGATATCATCAAACTTTTTGGTTTTCATCATTTAATTATTGCATACGATGTTGATATTAATATCCAATAAAATACCACATACAATCCCAAATATATATATATATATATATATATATATATATAATTTACACGTATCATCCCAAAAGCTAGTTTGGATGGTGGATGTGTAGCATGGCTATGGATAATAACCCTATTATTTGTGCATGGTGGTTGTGTGTTTATTTCTATTTTATCTCAGTTTGCATACCGAGCCTCTACCTTATCTTCTAATTGCAAAAATATTATTCTCTCCTACCTTTTATCCCCTTGGATGTAGCTTGAGGTTTCTGCATTATTATGTAATATTAGGATAATTTAAATTCTTATTACAATGAAGAAGATGATCTGACCAGTTGGAGGACCATGGAGGACTAATTGATTGGAGGGTCAACTAATGAACTGGAGAACCAAAAGATGGTGGACTAGAGACCAGACAACTAGGGAGATGACCAACCGACCTGTAACGCTGGGCCCATTGCCCAAGGCTCTAGTAGAGTTTCAGGAATGACGACTGGCCCCACAGACCACCACTAGCCTTAACTGCGCACTTTGTCCACACTGACGCGCAAGCCAGGATCAACTTCCCGACTGGTCACCCATCCTAGTACTACTCCAACCTGAGCACGCTTAACTATGGAGTTCTTAGTGATGGGCTCCCGGAAAAGGAGGTGCACCTTGGTGATATGGGTAGTCCAATCATTCCTTTTAAGATCATTTTATCCGAGGCCTCAAATCCTGGGATGTTACAATCTCCCCCACTTAGACTCTTGACGTCCTCGTCAAGGATCAACTATAAGGCCTCATAATCTCTTCCCCATTTCAGTGCAGACCCACAATGGCCCATGGACACCCAGCTCCCGATCACGGAATACCAGCGCAAGGGTGGCTACGTCAACCATGGACAGCCCTTTCCTACATGCCTGGACCGCACGGCTCAAGACTGGCATGCCATGCCCATGTGGGGCCCACCTACTAGAGGGGAATTGGCTCTGATACCATTTGTAATGCTGGGCCCATTGCCCAAGGCTCTAGTAGAGTTTCAGGAATGACGACTGGCCCCACAGACCACCACTAGCCTTAACTGCGCACTTTGTCCACACTGACGCGCAAGCCAGGATCAACTTCCCGACTGGTCACCCATCCTAGTACTACTCCAAGCTGAGCACGCTTAACTATGGAGTTCTTAGTGATGGCTCCCGGAAAAGGAGGTGCACCTTGGTGATATGGGTAGTCCAATCATTCCTTTTAAGATCATTTTATCCGAGGCCTCAAATCCTGGGATGTTACACGACCAGCCAGGAGGCGAGCCGGTCAGTTCAAGGGTTGAACCGATCAACTGAGATTAGAAAGAACACATCTTCAACATGTTTCTGCATGATATGTAGACCCTAGGTTGTGGTAATTCCTTGTGGCTCCAAGGAATTACATTAGAATTACCATAACCATCTCTTTTTGTTTTATTACATGTTTTCATTGTAGGATATAACATGTATATGATACTATATATGTGCTGGTTGGATAATGTATATATATTTATAAATACAAACTCCCTCATCAACATATTAAGTCTTAGAGGCTTTCCATAAGCAACACACATGAAAAACTTGATCGAAAAAGCATAGGCTACACCAAAGTGTGGTGCACCATCCATCTCATGGAAGTGTGATGGTAGATATGTAGGTTCTGCCAAAGCAGGGTGCACATTCTATTGTGTTGGCTTTTGGATCAGGCTTAACTAGGTGTCCTTAATGGGATTAAGCACCGGGAGGCATGCTGATGACTATGGCTAAGAGTTGCATATATCATCTATCTAAGAATTGCATAAGATGCAATTGGAAAAAGTTACCTATCTTAATAATAGATTATGGACGTTGACGTTGTCCGGGTAATAACTGAATTATTTTAGATCTTAACTCACTAGAAGGTTGTACGCTGTATCTTATGAATTGATATGTGAGGGGATATCAATTTGAATGAAGTAGTGTCAGGGATAATTAATTAAATGCCTAATTAAATATCATCAAATATTATTCAAATAAAATCAAATCTAAATGAGTTTTGAAAAAAATACAATTTTCCCTTGTAGAATCAAATGACAAATAAATCATTGTTGTGATCAGTCCTTAGGAAGGACAAACTTGATGGGACAAATTTCCACAACTGGTTTTGGACTTTTAGAAGGGATTCAATGATGAGCATAAGCTCTATGTATTAGGTAAACCGGTGCCATAAATACCTACTTCTGATGCTCCTAGGACTAAAGTGGATGCTTACTGGAAGCATGCCAATGATGCCTTAGACATAAAGTACCTTATGCTAAGATGCATGAACTAGGAGTTGCATGAGCAATGTGAAGACATGGGGATTCTATAAATGGTAACACATCTTACGAATGTAAACCATTACCTCACAAAGCAAGAAAGGTACAATATCTCAAAGCACTCTTTGAGTGTAAGATACCAAAAATATATCTAGTACAAACTCATGTACTCAATATGATTGGACATGTGGACATCTAGAAGAATTGGTATTCTCTTTGAGCCATGAGTTGGTCATTGATATGATTATGTGATCATTGCCTAAATCATATAGCCATTTTATTGAGTGCTATCACTTGAATAATATGGCCAATCTACTGTTAGATTTGCTTGACATGCTGATAAATGCCAAAACATGAATGAAGAAGGACAAGTCCCTGATGATGATTAGTGGAGTTGAGTCCAAGGATGAAGGAAAGTCTGTGAAGAGTTATAAGGCTAAGCATAAATCCAAATCTTCAACACTTAAAATAAGCAGAAAGGAAAGTACAAGAGGAATCTGTCCTTTGTACTTGAAGACATTCAAGAAGTAGAAGATGGGGATAGATATATCTACTTTAGGTATATACATTATTGAGATAAGCTTATCTACTTATTCATCATTGGTACTAGGTACCGGATGCGGATCTCACATATACTCAAATATGCAAGATCTAAAAAGAAGTAGGCTTTTAGGAAAGGGAGAGGTTGAACTGTGAGTTGCAAATGGAGCAAAATTTGCTGCCACTATAGTTGGAACCTACAATTTATCTCTACCCATAAAGATTGTAGTAGAGTTAGTGAACTGCTATTATGTACCTGCCATAAATAAAAACACGATTCCTATATCTTTTATGGACAAGGATGCATATGAATTTTATATTAAGAATGTTCGATGTTCTATTTCAAAAGATGGGTTCTTTTATGGCAATGCCCAAATGTCTTATGGTCTTTATTTTCTAGATATAAAGATAGATGTTTATAACGTAAATGCTAAAAAACTACAAATCAACAACTCAAACAAAACATATCTTTGACATTGTCATCTAGGGCACATAAATGAGAATCGCATATCTAGACTCAATAAAGATGGTTATATGGATTCTTTTAATCTTGAATCAATAGATACATGTGAATCTTGTTTGTTGGGCAAGATGAACAAGACTCCTTTCATTGGTAACAATGAGAGGGCTAGTGATATATTAGGACACATACATATTGATGTATGTGGCCCTTTGAGAACAACTACTAGCGGTGGGTATTGATGAACTATATATTTGTCATTTTCATAGGCTATTTATTATTTATTTTTGGTACTTATTGTTCATTTTCATATTAATTTTTGCATGATTTATTAATATTAGCCTTTGTTACTCAATTGCATCAAATAAATATAATTTTAATATTTTTTGAATGATTTAATATATTTTTGGAGCTCATGTTTGGATTTTATGAATTTCATGAATTTTTACAAGAATATACATAGCTCAGTACTGCCGAATTCACAGTCGGTGGTGCTAACACTTACTCAGAGAAGAAAAGAAATTCATCGAGGAAAATTGGTACTATCAAATCTCAGCTCACTAGTACCGACAAAAGCACAATGACTACAACTAATCAAGGGAGTCGGTAGTATCGACCGAGCAAAATTAGGCAGATCTAATATTAAGTTTAATCTAAAAATTGAGGATTTATTTTCACCCTAAGTCGATTTTATGACTTAGGGGAAGTACGCCCATACCTATCTATTATGTTCTATTCTATTGCATGACGTCCAAGTCACATGAGAGGAGAACGAGGAGGAGAACTGTACGTTTGGGAGGTTCCAGGCATGCTCAATGGGTAGAATCACAACTTGTTGATTTTTTCATCAACATGGAGCATCCTAGTCATGTTTCTCTAGGGGGTTCATCAGTTTTTCTATGTTCTCAATGTT
This sequence comes from Alisma plantago-aquatica, assembly GCA_963693085.1. NCBI lineage: Eukaryota > Viridiplantae > Streptophyta > Magnoliopsida > Alismatales > Alismataceae > Alisma > Alisma plantago-aquatica. The sequence continues at coordinate 395,118,108 of OY856412.1, read as the reverse complement.
TTCCTTCTTCTAACATTTATTTGTCCATGAAACCATGAGGGACTAATCCCCGTGTTCTCTAGGATTTGGGAGTAGCCTGGTTGTATACTGTATATGGATCTTTTGCATTAGTATATTGATTTATCCTTATTTTAAGGGGAAGCTGTCAAGTATGAGGAAGGATCCATGATGTTTCTACATACCATGTTCTATAGGTAGAAAACATTTCAAGAAAGCACTATGTGATTCGGGAGAGAGCATTAATATTATGCCTCTTACCACCTTTTGAAAGTTAGGATTGAAGGAACCATCAAGAAAAGACATGGAAATTGAGTTGGTGGATGGTTCTATTGTGAGGCCATACGAGATATGCGAGGATGTGTTGGTTAAAGTCGACAAGTTCATCTATTCGATTGACTTTGTGGTGATGAATATGAAGGAAATGAAAGGATACGAGATATTGCTAGGGAAGCCATTCTAAGCAATGACTGACGTGATCACTGCCATTGGCAAATGATATATGACACTCGAGATAGACGATGACTGAGTAGAATTCAGACTGGCAGATGAATCTTCACTACTATCCCATGTCAACCCAGGCTAAATAAAATCACCTTATCGAGCATAGGACATTAAACAAGGGTGCTTCTTGGGAGGTAACCCAATTTTATTTTTGTCATTTACTATTTGTTTAGGTGTTTTTGTTAGTTACATTTCATGTTGTTCATGTTATATTTTTGTTTATATAAAATGGTACCTTGATACTCTTGTTTGGTGTGCAGGCAGAGTCAAAGTCGGTACTACAGACTCCTTATCAGTAAGAATTCTATAGAAATTCGATACTACTAAGTTTTCTTAGGAAAAATCATAGACTCCTGGGCTAAAATCGGTACTACTGAGGCCAAAGTTAGTACTACCGACTCTTTCAGCAAAAAAGTGACAAGAACTATAAGAAAAGGCCATCGACACCACAGACACACATGTGGGTGGGCATCGATTTTTAAACCTCAAAGAAGGAGAGATTATGTCATATCTTGATGTGGGGTTTGAGCCTAAATTGATCAAACAGTTTACATGATCTTAAATGGAAATTTATGAAAGAAATCCTAAGGTTACCTTGTACACACATGTCATTAGAAAGGGACATATCATAAATTCATGAAAGGCATTGTCTCTTAATTATGTGATTCCATTCATCTTCCATTCATTTTGACCCACCACCTTAAGATGATCAAGTAGTCTGAATTATTTCCTCTTGTTTGAATTGCATGGCATAGTAGGTAACATAATAATTATTTGTTTTTATTGCATTCATTACAAAACAAAAAAATATTATGATGCATAAACATTTTGTACATATCATTCTAGTTGCATAACATTTACATGTAGATTGCATGCATTTATTATTATTCATTTCTATATCATGTGGATATATTGTTATCTTCTAAAATAAGAGTATATGGATACACATCTATATCCTTAGAAAAAAATCAAAGAAAAAAATGAATGAGTGATGTCTTGTAGTGAAGCCTAAGCATACATTTTCCATCATGCTAAAATAGTGGGCCAATAAAAAAAGTCATTGTTTGAAATAAAAAGGCAGAAAGGATGCCCTAAACTCTTCATAAAAAGATGGAGACATTCACGTGATGCATTTTCCTCCTTAGTTCATTCTCATTTATTTGATGAGATTGTTTGATACATGCATCATTTCACCCATAATATTAGGCATTAGGATTCATGCATTTTTCAATATTTTCACCATATAGGTTCATTATGTTTTTTTATATACATAATTTGGATATTACTTGTGAATATCGAAAACCAAAATTTTTATACCATCCATTACTCTTATTGGTAGGCCACTTAAATGATTTTTCTCATCATTAATTTTTCTTATAAGGAAAACTACTTCCAATTAGTTGGTAGTTAGGAAAAGAGCAATGTAGAATAGGAAATAGCAAGATGAACCAAGTAGATGTATGATTGACTATGATGTTAACTTATCTCTTCATAATGTTCATTGATCTAAGGGTAGACAACTTCTATGAAAATTTTCAGTCGCTATAGAGAAGTTGATTGTTTAGTGATCAGTGAAGGCCAGTTTGGGACTGCCTAGTGGGAGTAGTTGAGAAATGTGTTGACCTAGAGGTTATACATTGTCCATATTTTGATAATAACCATTCCATTCATATGTATCTAATATGTGTATTCAAGATTAATTTCAGGTGTTAGGTACATGAAAAGGATCAAAAATCAAAAGCCCTAATTTGCTCAAGTTCAAGTCAAAAGCTCTACAAGTGTGCAATTTTGGAAATATATGTAAATGACCTTAGAACATTTTTGTAATCACTTGTATTGATGAATTGACTTGTAACTAAGATGAAAAAATTGATTGTGACACTAAACACCAAGTTTTAATCACTTAAGATGCACTTTAGAAAAGTGATCACAGACAACCAATCGATCGAGTTGTAAACTCGACCGATCCTCCTGGATTAGTTTTATGAAGAAGGCATCGGTCGAGTTGTGGTTTCACAGAACTCAACTGCTCGAGTACCTGACCAAATCGATCTTCATTGGTCAGTTGGGTTTCCCTAGGACAAACTCGACCGATGGTTTGAATATCGACTTTGTCTTTTACTCTATCGGTCGAGTTACCTTTATTGAAACTTGACCGATTACACTATACGAAATTTGGAGAAAAAGTGATTGTGACCGTTGGTGTGTGTTTTGAGAAAAAATAGAGTCGTTGCTTTGGGCAAAAATGACTATATTTCATATCTAAGTGCCCCACAACTTAAAGGGGCACCCTCAGCTATAAATAGGACCTCTTGGAGTTTATTCTAAGGTTGCTCATTCACTACATGCTTGGTACTAGCTTAGTTGAGAGTGTTCTAACCCTTTGAACCCCTTTATCCCTCTACCTTCAAGTCAAATTCGTGAGATAGGTTCCTTTGTAAGAGAGCTGCTCCACGTATTGATATAAAGCTCTCCTCCACCATCTTCCTACCCTCTTTCTTATTGAAGAAAAGGTTGAAGATCTTCTCTGAGTGAAGGAGAAGGAGTTGATGTTCTTCAAGGTTGAAGAAGGCAAGGTGTTCCAGATCTCCAAGTGAAGGAGATAGTCAAGGTAAGCACTCAAGAAGGATAGGTAATCCCTTGAAGGCCGAAGACTTGAAGAAGGAGTGGGTAAGTCCATGTTAATGGTTGAAGACTCCATGGTTCAAGTGGGTAAGCTCCTTCTATATGTTGAAGATCCTTGCTTAAGGTACTAAGCCCTTGGATGTTGTGGTTTTGTCTTGTAATATTATGATGGAATATAAGAGTACCAAGATTGCAAATCTTAGAGATTAACCACCTCTAGGTAGTGGACTGACATTTCTCCTAGTTAGGATATAGAACCACTCTAAACCACCTTGTCCAAGTGCTTTCTCTTTCTTGTCTCTTATCCTTGCTGTGTATGCTAGTTAGGATCTCAAATTGAATGAATTTCTAAGATTCTGCACTTGATATAATTTGGTGGTCTAATTTGTTTTGTGATATTTGTGAAGCTCTATTCATCCCCCTCTAGAGCCCTCGATCCAACAAGTGGTATCAGAGAAGGTCTTCTCGAAGCTACTTCCACAAGTAGGAGAAGATGGGCGATTTGACTCTTGGATCAATCAACTTGGAGGGAAGCTTCTCCATGTGACCTCCGGTCTTCGATGACACCAACTTCCTCTTTTGGAAGAGAAGAATGCAGTTCTATATCCAAGGAGTTAGCTATGAGATGTGGAAGGCGGTGCATCTAAAGTATGAAGATCCAAAGGGGGAAATATCCACATGGACGAAAGCCCAAATGAAGCAAGCTCAACTCAATGCCAAAGTAGTGAGCATCATCTATGCAACCCTCACCCCATATGAGTTCAACTAGATCTCCTCTTGGGACACCACACATGAAATTTGGAACAAGCTATGTGTCACCTATGAAGGAACGGAGCAAGTGAAGGAAGATAAGGTCTACATGCTTGGTGGTCTACTTGAGAACTTCAAGATGGGTAAGAATGAAAGAGTGGTGGATATGTACACAAGGCTCAATGTGATCATCAATGGATTGGCAGCCCTTGGTAGTGTTATGGACAAAGGCATTATCAACTCCAAGATCTTGAGATCTCTTCCTAAGAGATGGGAGCCCAAGGTTACATCCATTGAAGAGGTGTACAAGCTAAGTGAATTGTCAACCGAGGAGCTGGTTGGTAACCTTCAAGTCCATGAACCAAGGCTTGATAAGCAAGAAGAAGAAGAAAAGATAGAAGAGAAGGAGTCCAAGAAGATTAAGGACACAGCCTTCAAAGCTCAAATTGAAGAAATGATTTGGCAGCAACAACTTGCTCTCAAGTCCCATAATCCTTCCTTAAGTGAAGATGAAGCTCTAATGACAATGAAGCAAATTACTCCAAGGGCAAACACTTCAAGGGGAAGCCATCTTCATCAACTCCTAGATGCTACGAATGTGGCCAAAAATGGCATTATAAGAGTGACTGCCCAAAGTCCAAGAAGAGCCATCACAAGAGCAGCCACAAGAAGGACAAGGAGTACAAGAGATAAGGAAAGTACAAGAGGACATAAAAGAAAGAAAGAAGAAGCAAAGATGCAACTCATGCAGCTTGGGAGGAGTCTTCCTCAAGCTCTTCAAGATGGAGAATGCCACTTTGCTCTCATGGCCTCAACAAGTGAAGATGTAGGTGAGGTAAGTGAAGTCAATTTGCATGAGTTGCCTAAGGAAACTCTTATTGATATGCTTAATGATTTTCGATCATAATTTACTAAATGCAAATCTAAAAGGAAAATATTAGGCAAGATATTTGATGATCTTTATGTTAAAATTGAGATTCTTGATAAAAATGAAAAACTGCTCCTTGATAACATAGATTCTTTGCAAGGGCAATTTCTTGACCTTGAGCTTCAATATAATGGAGTAGAGGTTGAGAATGAGGTCTATCTTAAGACTATTGCAGATCTTAAGGAAGACAACCAAAGATGCTAATATGAGATAAATGTTCTTAAAATAGAAAATGTAGAACTAAATCTCATTGATGAAGCTAGGAAGCAAGAAATTCATGTATATCAAAAAGGAAATTCTTTTGCCTAAATATGAAAATGCTAAGTTGCTTGCTCAAGTTAATGATATATCTTCTAGACCTATTTTGCAAAGTAATGAGGTAGTTAGCATTTCTTTAAAATGAGATTCCTTTCATACTAAAGCCCTTTGTTTAGAGGCCAAACTATTGCATGCTAGAGATGCTCTTTCTAGTTTATCTTCTACTATCATTAACTTTAGTGATGATAATGCTAAGTTATGATCCTCTTTGCAAAAGTTTCTTATGGGTAAGAAATCCCTTAATATTGTTCTAGAACACTGTACCAAACAAATTGGTACTAATGGTTTAGGATATGATGGGACTGCTCCCAAAGGTAAGAACAAGAACAAGAACAAGGGTAAGAAGAAGAGTGTGGAACCTCCTATCTTTCATGGAGAGACTTCCGGCTCTAAGAACCCTATGGTATGTGTTCATTGTAAATGTGATGATCATTACTCTACTTATTGTCCTTACAAGCCAAAGGGGACCAACTCAAAGATGAAATGGGTCCCCAAGCTAACCCCAGATCCCAAAGTTTGAATTGGGTACTGACATCCTTCTTTCATGCAGGTCAAAAAGAGGTGGATTGTTGATAGTGGATGCTCAAAACATATGACAAGTGAAATCAGCCATTTCAACAAATTCATGAAAAAGAAAGGAGGATCGGTGACCTTTGAGGATAACAAGAAGGGTAAGGTTATAGGTGAGGGTGATGTATGCAATGAGCTTTGTATCAAGAATGTTTTTCTTGTTGATGACCTACATCACAATTTAATAAGTGTAAGCCAACTTTGTGATAATGGATATCTTATGTTGTTTACATCTTTAGAATGTTTGCTTCTAGATTCCCTCGCTTACAATGTCATATATAAGGGAACTAGAAATGGTAATCTTTATGTTATTGTGCTTGATGATCTAAATCACGTACTTAATAGATGCTTAGTTGTGGATAAAAATGATATTTCACTTTGGCATCACCGTTTTGGGTCATGTGAATATGCATCAAATGAAGAAATTGAGCAAAAAGGATTTGGTTCGAGGACTTCCCAAATTGGATGTTGAAAAGGATGAGGAATGCCAACCTTGTATACAAGGCAAGCAAACCAAGTCCTCCTTCAAATCCAAAGGAGTCCTTAGTACCAAAAGAGCTCTTGAGCTTCTTCATATTGATCTATTCAAACCAATGAGAATGCAAACACTTCGTGGTTCCAAGTATTGTCTTGTGATTGTCAATGATTTCTCTCATTATATTTGGACCTTCTTTCTCGTTTCTAAAAAGTGATACTCTTGTTGTTTTCTCAAGCTTTTTTAAACGGGTTGAAAATGAAGCTTCTTGCCGGATTGTTTCTATCCACAGTGACCATGGGGAAGAGTTTGAAAATGATCTTTTTGAGCATTTTTGTGAAAAATCTGGTTACTCGCACAATTTCTCTTCTCCTCATACGCCTCAACAAAATGGGGTAGTAGAGAGAAGGAACATGTCACTTCAGGAGATGGCTCGGACTATGCTTCTTGAATATGACATTCCTAAGAATTTTTGGGCCGAAGCCGTTAACACCTCTTATTTTGTACAGAACCGAGTTTTTACACATCCTTCTTTGAAGAAAACCCCCTATGAGCTATGGCATGGTAGAAAGCCATCCATCAATTTCTTTCATGTTTTCAGATGTCCTTGTTTGTTTTGAATACGAAGGATTCTCTTGGCAAGTTTGATCTAAAATCCTACAAGGCTTTCTTCCTAGGCTATAGCACTACAAGTAGGGCTTATAGAGTTTTCAATATTGAATTGTCTAAAATTGAAGAATCTATTAATGTCAAGTTTATTGAAATTAACCCTATTTTTGGCAAGAATGTTGTTGATAATGATGTTGTAGATAACTTGATTCCTATATTGAAAGACCTCAACATCAACAACAAAGGTAAGTAGGTGATTGAAGAAGAAGATGAAGAGAAGAAGGATCCCACTCCTCGCTTTGCAAAGAATCATCCCAAAGAGCTAATCATTGGCAACCCTTTTGAGAGTGTGAAGACACGAGCTGCCTACAACAAAGAACAAGCATACATTGCCTTCATCTCACAGCTGGAGCCAAAGAACATCAAAGAAGCTCTTGGTGATGATGAGTGGATCCTAGCCATGCAAGAGGAACTAGAACAATTTGAGAAGAATCGTGTGTGGACTCTAGTGTCAAGACCAAGTGATAGAAAAACCATTTGCACCAAGTGGGTCTACCACAACAAGCTTGATGAACAAGGAAAAGTGGTAAGTAATAAAGCAAGGTTAGTGGCACAAGGTTGCAATCAATAGGAAGGTATTGATTTTGATGAAACTTATGCTCCTGTTGCTAGACTTGAATCTATTAGAATGCTACTTGCCTTTACTAGTTACAAAAATTTCTTGTTATATCAAATGGATGTTAAAAATGCATTTTTGAATGGTACAATCGAGGAGGAAGTATTTGTTGCTCAACTTTTGGGCTTTGAAAATGACAAGTTACCCAATCACGTTTATTTGTTGCAAAAATCTCTCTATGGACTCAAACAAGCACCTTGAGCTTGGTATGAGAAATTAATGAACTTTTTTTAGACAATGGTTATGTCATGGGCAAAGTCGATTCTTCTTTATTTCTAAAACACACTTCTAGCAATTTTCTTATTATTCAAATTTATGTTGATGATATCATATTTGGCGGAACTGATCTTGATCTTTGCAAGGAGTTTAGTTCTCTTATGTAGAGTGAGTTCGATATGAGCATGATGGTTGAGTTGACTTTCTTCCTCGACTTTGAAATCAAGCAAACCAAAGATGGAAACTTCATCAACCAAGGCAAGTACACTAGTGAACTACTCAAATGCTTTGGGATGGAGAACATGAAGCCGATGGACACACCCATGCCCAATACTACCAAACTTGATAGAGATGAAGAAGGTGAGAAAGTAGATGAGAAGCTCTATAGAGGTATGATTGGAAGTTTACTTTATTTAACTGCCTCTAGACCTGATATTATGTTTAGTGTTGGCTTATGTGCTCACTTTCAATCAAGCCCTATGAAATCACATCTTATTGTTGTTAAGAGGATTTTGAGGTACTTAGCCAAAACTCAAAACTTTGGACTATGGTACCCTAAGTCAAGGGAGTTTACTCTTATAACATATAGTGATGCGGATTATGCGGGTTGTTTGGTTGATAGAAAGTGCACAAGTGGCACTTTCTTCCTTCTAGGACCATGCTTGGTGTCTTGGTTTTCCAAGAAATAGAGCACCGTGGCATTATCAACTACCGAGGCTAAATACATTGCAACCGGGAGTTGTTGTGCCCATGTCCTATGGATGAAGCAAATTCTCCCAGACTTTAACATATATTTTGATGCTTCTCTATCTATTGTGATAATACTAGTGCAATCAATCTTTCTTATAATCCTATGTTGCATAGTATAGCTAAACATATAGAGGTTGGCCATCATTTTCTTCGTGATCACATTGACAAGAAGGATATTTATATCACACATGTGGACACATAAAATCAGTTGGCGGACATTTTCACTAAACCTCTAGTTAGAGAGAAATTTAATTTTATTCGATCTAAACTGCTCATTGTTGCTTTGGATGATATTGACATGTGATCTAGCTAGTTGTTTCTATCCTATATGTCTTGCCCATGCTTTCCTCACCTTGCTTGCCTATATTTTCTTAAAATGTGCTTAATTTGATTATTGACATGCTTAGTTTCACTTGTTTTGGGATTTTCTCTAATTTCTTGTTTTCATCACAAAATAGTACCTAATGATGAGTGATATGTGCCTAAGTATGTTCAATATACATAATAGACTCGAAAAATGAATTTAATTAGCATGCATATGGCTAGAAATTAAGATTGATGGTTATAGGTCAGGTTGACCATCGATCAAGTTTCCCCCATGACAAACTCAACCGATCAGTGGCTGAGAGCTGTTCTCCAGAGGACCAATCGATCGAGTTTCCCACTCTCAGAACTCGACCGATCTGCGGGCTGAAGCAAATTTCAGTTAGGTTCAATTGACTATTCTCCCTCTCAACTAGAGAATAGACGACCAATTCCTCTTCTTCTAGCCCTAATCTCTCTACCCTAGCCCAAACCCTACCTATGCTAGCCCTTTCCCGACCTAGATAGGTTGTTCTTGACCTCCCTGACTGTTCTCTGGTTGTTTTTGGGTGGCTCTTGTGATTTGTTTTGCTTATTTGTTCATTTCTCTTTCTCACCTCCATAGCTTCCCAAAGGAGAAAACGACTTGCCCCAAGTAATGCACCCTCGTCTTCTTCCTCTAATTGCTTGATTCCCTTTGACGATTCATCTTTTTTCTCAATAGAGGTTGTTAATCGGTACTAGGACCTTCTTCCTAGGAGTCCTTTTCCTTTTTGCTCCTTGTTTGAGCCAAGCTCTAGGCATCAAGTGGTTATAGACCAAGTTGCCAAGATTTTATCCGTTCACCCCCTTTCCACCTTGGACATCGAACGTGATTGCTTTTTCAATTCCATGACCAGTACAAAAGTAGTTCACGAGTTCTACGCTAATTTGTGTTGGAACTACGACTCCCTCATACCCCCTCTGAATGCTCAAGTAATCCTAACCTCGATGATCACCGGGAAGCATTTTCAAATCTCTGAGGATATTTTAAATGTCTTCTTTTCTAGAGATATTGATAATGACTCTTGGCGCTAGGATTATGGTGAGTACTTCGATCTTTTGGATCCAGAAGGTTTCTACAAGCAAAATGAACTCACTCTCCCTAACATTCATCGATACTTGAAGAAACCTAACTTTCCATACAAGAAGAAGAGCACCCTACCTTCCTCCTCCCTCGACCTTAGGAAGCACATTGTGGCTTTAGTGGTCAACTACAACAACCATCCGAAGAAAAATCAAACGGATATTGCAAAGAACACTACTGTCATTATGTATTGCCTCCTAGAGAACATCGGTGTGAAGTGGGCCAGAGATATTCTACACCATATGACCTGCTTTGACACTGGTAAGAGCACTAAAGGCACCCACCTCCCCTACCCGGCCTTGATTTGTAGTTTGTTTCGGTTTGCTATTGAGAAATCACTCTTTTTTTACTTTCATTTCAAAGTAGCCAAGAAAGGTGTATGTATAAGTGAAACCACAATTCACAAGTCTATGTCTGTGTGTGCCTCTTCCACCCCTGGTGCTTCTCCCTCTACCTTAGCCTCTGTAGCCCCTACCTCCTCAGCCCGTACTCCACCTCCTCAGCCTCCTCCTAGACTTAGTCGTGCTTTGTTCCGTGTATCTAATGAAACCCTTATGGGATACATGATGCACAAACAAGCATACAACCAATAGGTTCAGGACCACCTGTATCAGGATCTATGTTCTATCATGTCTACCATGAACCTATCCTGTGCACACCCCTACCCCACCTACCAGCCCTACCCAAGTAGTGATTATGCTTCATATGCATACAATCATTACTACCCTTCTCCCGAGCCTTCCGCTGTTGTTGCTCCTCCTCCACCCTTTTGCTTCTTGTAGCTCTGCTCCTTCCTACCTCCTGTTACCTGCTGCCCCCCTGGCCACCTTGTTTGCCAGCCTTGGAGACTCTGCTCCATCCTATCCTCATGCCAATGAGCTCTATGCTCTTGGTATGACTTGGGATGAGCAGAATGCTCGTTGGCCCGATCACCGCTTCGACCCTCCTGTAGATGAGGAGATGCTTGACCAGGCTGACGATGTTGAGGCTGCTGATGATGATAACGATGATGATGTCGAGGATGCTTCTGATGATGGTGATGGCGATGGTGCTAGATCTGGTGATGAAGGCACTACTACTGCACCTTCTGATGGAGATGAGGACTACGAGCCTAGAGCTGATGATGATGACGCTGTTGATATAGATAGTTTAGATGTCTAGCTTGTTTCTTAGTTTTTAGTCTATCATGCTGATCATATACATCTTTCTAGGCTATTTTGTATAAGAAACATCTGGGCACATTATCTGAGTGTACTATTTTATCTTATGTTTTTCATCACTTCTTGCTTGTAGTTGCTTTCATGAGGACATGAATCTGAGTGTTATATATGTGATGTGCACTCTTGCTATTTACTCTGATATATCTTATGCATTGGTGCCATCTTTCACCATATTTTGATTATGAATGAGATTGTATGTTGCTTTCATCTTTGTTTGACATATGATATGAGATTGCTTGTATAATTCTCTAGTTGATTATATTTTGAAGAAGACCTGGATATATGCTCTTCTACCCCCCTACTTTTTGATAATGTCAAAAGGGGGAGATAAATTTCAATGTCTTGAAACTCAATCATATTGGTTATTCATTGTTATACTATTACTTATTTCTTATGTGATCCTTTTCTTGTCCATTTATTGTTTTATCATGTGACTCGCAAAAGGACTACATAGCACATGTATGCTATTATTGCTATGTGTCGATAGACTAACCATGCAGGTTAGAGGAAGCACAAATTGAGGGGGAGAAATTCACATTGTTCACATCTTGAATCACCTTAATTCACAAGGCAAAGGTATAACTTCTATATCCTTTACAATATGTTTGAGGAATGGTTTGTCATTGTCAAAAAGGGGGAGAATGTTGACCTAGAGGTTATACATTGTCCATATTTTGATAATGACTTAACCATTCCATTCATATGTATCTAATATGTGTATTAAACATTAATTTTAGGTGTTAGGTACATGAAAAGGATAAAAAATCAAAAGCCCTAATTTGCTCAAGTTCAAGTTAAAAGCTCTACAAGTGTGCAATTTTGGAAATCTATGTAAACGACCTTAGAACATTTTTGTAAACACTTATATTGATGAATTGACTTGTAACTAAGATGAGAAAATTGATTGGGACATTAAACACCAAGTTTTAATCACTTAAGATGCACTTTAGAAAAGTGATCACAGACAACCAATCGGTCGAGTTGTAAACTTGACCGATCCTCCTGGATCAGTTTTATGAAGAAGGCATTGGTCGAGTTGTGGTTTCACAGAACTCGACCGATCGAGTACCTACCCAAATCGATCTTCATTGGTTGGTCGAGTTTCCACAGGACAAACTCAACCGATGGTTTGAATATTGGCTTTGTCTTTCACTCTATCAGTTGAGTTACCTTTATTGAAACTCGACTGATTGCACTGTACAAAATTTGCAGAAAAAGTGATTATGACCGTTGGTGTGTGTTTTGAGCGAAAATATAGTCGTTGCTTTGAGAAAAAATGGCTATATTTTGTATTTAAGTGTCCCACAACTTAAAGGGGCACCCTCAACTATAAATAGGACCTCTTAGAGTTCATTCTAAGGTTGCTCATTCACTACATGCTTGGTCCTAGCTTAGTTGAGAGTGTTATAACCCTTTGAGCCCCTTTCTCTCTCTACCTTCAAGTCAAATTTGTGAGTATAAGTGAGATAGGTTCCTTTGTAAGAGAGCTACTCCATGTATTGATGTAAAGCTCTCCTCCACCATCTTCCTACCCTCTTTCCTATTGAAGAAAAGGTTGAAGATCTTCTCCGAGTGAAGGAGAAGGAGTTGCTATTCTTCAAGGTTGAAGAAGGCAAGGTGTTCCAGATATCTAAGTGAAGGAGATAGTCAAAGGAAGTGCTCAAGAAGGATAGGTAATCCCTTGAAGGCCGAAGACTTGAAGAAGGAGTGGGTAAGTCCATGTTGATGGATGAAGACTCCATGGTTCAAGTGGGTAAGCTCCTTATATAGGTTGAATTGGATGTTGTGGTTTTGTCTTGTAATATTATGATGGAATATAAGAGTACCAAGATTGAAAATCCTAGAGATTAACCATCTCTAGGTAGTGGACTGACATTGCTCCTAGTTAGGATGTGGAACCACTCTAAACCACCTTGTCCAAGTGCTTGCTCTTCCTTGTCTCTTATCCTTGTTGTGTATGCTAGTTAGGATCTCAAATTGAATGAATGTGTAAGATTTTGCACTTGATATAATTTGGTGGTCTAATTTGTTTTTTGAGATTTGTGAAGCTCTATTCACCCCCTCTAGAGCCCTTGATCCAACAAAATGAAGTTCATGTTCCTTGTCCTTTTGATGAATTGTCTCAAACAGATCTGAGTTTGTATTTCTTATGGATGAGCAACATTTAAGATTAGGGGTTTTTGATTCACTATACATTTGTCATTTTCACATGCTATTTATTATTTATTTTGGCACTTATTGTTCATTTTCATATTAATTTATGCTTGATTTATTAATATTAGCTTGCGTTACTCAATTGCATCAAATAAATGTAATTTTAATGTTTTCCAAATGATTTATTATACTTCCAGAGTTTATGTTTGGATTTTATGAATTTTAGGATTTTTTACAAGAATATACACAGCTTGGTACTACCGATTTAACAGTCGCTGGTACCAACACTTACTCAGAGATGAAAAGAAATTAATCAAGGAAACTGAGTACTATCGACTCTCAGTTCAGTAGTACTGATAGAATTACACTGACCATAACTAATCGAGGGAGTCAGTAGTACCGAGCGGGCAAACTTAGACAAATCTGAGATTAAGTTTAATCTTATGACTAAGGATTTATTTTTGCCCTAAGTCACTCTTATGACTTAGGGGAAGTGCGGCCAAACCTATCTATCACGTTCTATTTCATTGCACGACGTCCAAGGCACATGATAGGAGAATGAGGAGGAGAACTACACATTTAAGAGATTTTGGGCATGTTCAGTGGGAAGAATTATTGGCTTGCAGTTCCATTCATTGGAGTGGAGCATTCTAGTTACGTTTCTCTAGGGGGTTCATTGGTTTTTTATGTTTTCCACATTTTCCCTTCTTCCTAGTATGTTTTTATTCATGGAAACCATGAGGGGATAATCCCCGTTTTCTCAAGGATCTGGGAGTACCCGAATGTACACTATATGTATATAGATCTTTTGTATTAGTATATTGATTTCTCCTTATTTTTGGGCATGTCACTATGAAATTATATTATATTATCTATGTTGCACACAGTAGGTGATTAATTAGATCCTTTATAGCTCTGAGAGGGGTATGAAGGATTGGATATCCATAGTAACACACGTTTTATACCGCATTTCGAGATAAAGCCTACGAACGTGAAGAGAATAACCCAGAGTAGTTCATTAAAGCACCTATCTAGTAACACAATCAATATGAGAGTGTGATTGGTATTAGGATAGGTAGTGGATTACATCGTGAGAGAGGGTGATTCTAGATACATGTCTCTTTGTTAAGAATCAAGAGGAACATATATTAATGTTAGGGTAAAATTGCAATGTCAATCGTGGTAAAACCACAGTCTTAGGGAATTTCTTCTCATTATGATCAGAAACTAGTAGATTAGTTTTATTTTCTTGCAATTAATTTTATAACTCTCAAATAAAAGTTTTCTTTGGACTAGCCAACTGAAAGCAGTTAGTAGTAGTTTCTTGAATTACATTTTCCCCATGTTCGATATATGAGTCTCATTGTCCTGTATTACTTTGATGCATACACTTCGTTCTACACATATAGTTTAGTCATGTCAGGTATCGATACTTCATTACCTTCACTGATGATATCAGTAGGTATGGTTATCTTTACTTGATAAAATGTAAGTCAAAAACTCTTGAAAAGTTCAAAGAGTTCATGAATGAAGTATAGAATCAACTTGAGAAAAGTATAATGTCACTTCATTCTGATCGAGGTGGAGTATACTGAAGATAAGAGTTATAGGACCTTCTGCGAGCCCGTGGCATCGTATACAGTGGACTCCACCTGGAACACCTCAACATAATGGTGTGTCAGAAAGAAGGAATCTCACATTGCTAGATACGGTATGATCAATGATGAATTTAGCCGAACTTTCGACTACCTTCTGGGGTTATGCTCTAGAAACTGTTGCGTTTACACTAAATCGAGTACCATCTAAATCGGTTCAAAAGACACCATATGAGATATGGACTGCAAAGTGTCCAAAAGTGTCTATTATGAAGATTTGGGGATGTGAAGCTTATGTGAGGAATATGTTTCCTGAAAATTTTGGCCCTAAATCTGACAAATGTTTTTTTGTTGGATATCCTAAAGAGACTAGAGGATATTACTTTTATTCCCTATCTAACAACAAAGTGTTTGTTGCCAGAGATGTTGCATTCCTAGAAATGGATTTTATTTCTAAAGGAATCAGTGGGAGAAAGGTATAAATTGAAGAGGTTCGAGATCAATAAGAACACATTGAACCGATAAATGAACAAGAGGAACAAAGAGAATCACAAAACATTGTGAAATCTCAAATTCCTCAAGTAACATGGGTACCTCGTATGTAAGGACCCTGACCTGCGTTTAGGGTTTACCCTGTTTGTTTTGCTTAACCTTGGTGGTTTGATGCTTGCTAATCACCTTTGAGTGGTGATTAGGGTTTGGTTGTGCTTTGTTGAGAGTTAGAGGGGCTACTTGCAAATAACCCATGTCTAGGGTTTTGTGTGCAAGTTTGCCATCTTGTGAGATGTTTTCCCCTCTTTGCTTCCTCTAGGGTTGAGAGGAAGGCTTGGGCTTGTTATTTGAGTTCTTGGGCCTTGCTTGAGCTTGTTTGGGCCTTGAGATGCTTTGTTTGGGCTTGCTTGAGCCTTGTGTCGGCTAAGACCAGCTTGTGTCACCCAAGGAAGAGTGTGTGTCGACCTAGAGGTGGTGTATCGACCTGGAGTAGTGTGTGTCGCCCAGAGGAGTTGCTAGTTGTGTCGCCCATGTTGCTTGGCCCAACCTTGACCATGTTTGGTGGACACTTGGTGTGTATCTTTGACAAGTGTCTCTTGGTGTGATAGTGTGTTGGTTTGAACCCTAGGACAAGTGTCCCTTGGGTGGACGACACTTAGCATGGATCTACCTTATTTTCTCCTCCCTTTCCTTCTATATATGTGGCTCTTTCCCTTGCCTTAGTTTCCTTTGCTCTTTTAGTCTCTCCTCCACCTTGAATGCACGACACTCCTCCATCTCTTGCTTGTGTCGGCCGAGACACTCCCTTGGAATTGCAGTGGTGGCCGATACCCTCTCTTGGATCAGCTTTGGTGGACGACATCCCTTGGATCTTGAAGTGCATCTTCTCCCTTGGAGCTTGGAGCTTAAGGCGGGTTGCATAACTTCTAACCCTAACTTCTTTACCTCTTGTTCTTGTTCTTGTTCATAGATTAGTAGCTTAGACTTGTACCTTGCTTGAGTTTCCTTTGGTGGCCGATATCCCCTTAAGATTTAGGGTTTCTAGTGTACCTTGGGATCTAGGGTTCGTGCTCCTTTGAGTTGAAGGTTGATGGTGACCTAGGGTTGGGCGATATCCCTTCTTTGTTGGTGTTGGATGATATCCTTTTGAGTTGAACGACATGGCACCTTTGTCTTTGAGTTGGGCGACATGGTATCCCCTTTGATGGACGATATGTAAGCCTTTTGTGGACGACATGATGTGTTCTTGAGGTTGGCCGATACCCTTGCCCATGTATTGGGCGATAGGGTGAGCTAGGGTCATGTTGGCCGATATGATGGTGACCCATGTTGGGCGTCATGGTCCTTGTGCTAAGAAACACCTTTGTTCTTGAGTTGGGCGAGACCCTCTCTTGTCTTGGTGTTGGGCGAGATGGGTGCCTTGTGATGGGAGACATGATGAGTGCTCTTGTGTTGGGCGATAGGTCAAGCTAGTGAGGTGTTGGCCGATGTGGTTGAGTTGGCCGATGGATGTTGTTGGGCGATATATCTTGTTGTGTTGGCCGATATGGTGAGCATGATGGGCGGTATGGTTGGATGACACCCTCTTCTTTGTGGTGAACGACAGACCTAAGTCTCTTGATGGTTTGATGGTGCAGGCCGATAGCTATGCTGACCGACACCCATGATGGACGATAGCCATGGTGGGCGACAACCTAGGGTTGGGTATGTGTCGACCGACAGGCCTTGATAGGTTTTAGTGAGGGCGGTGATGAGTTATGGTGAGAGTCTTGTAATCATATAGTAACGATCCTTTGTGATGTGGAAGTGATTAGCTATGCGCCAATAAACGATGGTGGTGTCTTGTTAGTGATAACAACAATGAATATGATGCCTTGCAAACAATAATAATGCTAATAATAGTAACAATGATGATAACGGTAGTTACATGATGATAATGATAGTAATAATGCTGATCATAATGATGATAATGGTAGTAGGGATGATAATGAGGAAGGTCATGGTGATAAGATGCATGATGTGATCCTTATGCTTATTTGTTAATAATAAAGAGGATGATAGTAATAATGTTGAATAATAATAATGATAATAATGATGATAGTGGATGGTGACATAATGGTAGTGGTAACAATAGTACTCGTTCTGTATGTTTGAACATCTTGATTGTTCATACAATTCTGAGATGAGGATAAGTATAGAAATGGCTTGCTAATGATGTACTTTATACACTTGATCAGCAAATAGTGTAAGAATGATAAGTAGAGTATCTTGAATGGCATTTATGATGGTAGCATATTCCTTATGTTGAATCTACGATTATTGTGTATCCTAACCATGCAGGTGATGATTAGCCATGAAAAGGTTATGAGACATATGTGATGAGTAACATCACTTTGATAATTATCTATGAGGTTGTACGTATGATGTGTTTGTCCCATGATGATGATGTGAGCCTTGAGAGGCAGTGACAGTACATGATGAAGGATTGAGATCCCGTGGTATGTGATTATCCTTGAGATGGATCTGGATGGTTGGCAAGAGGCCAAGTAGTGACATGTGATGTTAGATCCTTGAGATGGATCAGGTTGATGTGTTTTCAATAATAATATAATGTTGGTTACTTTCTATTATATCTTGCATGTTATACTACTTGGTTGAATCTTGCAATCCATCTAAAAGATACTAATTAATCACAGTGAAATATATCATGTAGTTTTCCCTAGCCATAGATCCATCATCGTCAGGACTTGGTGATGGTTAAACAAGTTCTCCTACGGGTTAACCTGGAAGCACATATTGTTGAATATGTGTAGGTTGCTCCTAGCCTGAAAATGAGGAGGTAAGAGTGTAACTTCGGTTACAGACTCAGATACATATGAAGAGCATGGTGAACAGGCCCATGGCTCAGGATATGTGATGTGTAGAGCATGAATGCGTTCATGGCTCAGAGCACGGTGAATAGGCCCGTGGCTCAGTTTTACTAGCGTCGAGACCTGTACCAAGGCGGGCTAGAGTGAGGGTAGCCTATGGAGCTGACCCTGTGGCTTAGACCACTTCAGCATGTGACTGCAGTCCTGCTTGTGTTGTACTCGTGTACTGACCACGAGGTGGGAGGTCGTGGAGTCTGGCTCTTCCATTGACCTTGTATGGCACCGGCTTGGGTTTCATAACCGAAGGTTGGATTTGAACGGTACAGTTCAAACCCTCAGGGCATAATAATACGTAATACAACCGTTTAGTATTTACTGCTTAAGATAAACACGTAACATTGGTTGAGGCCTTGTTTGTGTAATATCTTTGTTATATCTTGTAGGTTATGTGACAATATGTCTTATCTTGATAAGCAGGTTATGTGACATTATATCTTGTTCTGATAATCATGTTACATAGGGATACATCTTATCTTGCTAATCATATTCCTTGAGATATATCTGGTTATATGCTTTTGTATAGCGGGTAAGCTTGTCGGTAAGAATAATCTGTTTTATATAGACTGCTCTTGTTATACCAGTTATTAGATATCTGCTATTATAATCTATCTTGCTGAGGTTCTGTAGTTGCGGTGGGGAGTTATGTTTCCCGCTGGGACAATTGTTCAATTGTCTCACCCCGCTGGTTTAACCCCTTTTTAGGTGGTCGAGATAGACGTGGTCGTGGTCGTGGTGTTGCGGCCGAGCAGCTTGAGGAGCAGTAGAAGGCAAGCGATGGATATGCTACTGTTTTGGATGTTTTGTAGTAGAGTCTAGAGTCATCCCTGTACTCTCAGGTCCTTGGCAATGTTTTGACGTTGTTTCACGATGACCGATCGATGATGTTTGTATATCCTAATGTTGGCCAGATGTGGGCCTTTATGTATGTGAACAGGTGGTGAACCCATGTGATGGATGAGCAACTATTTCTATAAGCTGTAGACACATATCATATCTCGTGTATATATATATATATATATATATATATATATATATATATATATATATATATATATATATATATATATATATATATATATATATATATATATATATGACATGTTTCCTTGCAGAATGAGGACTGGAAAGTAATAGTTTCACAGTTTATCAATTTTCCGCAATCAATTTTAATTAACCCATGTTTTCATAATCTGTGGTTATGGTGATTTCCACACGTTTTCGCGTAACACCTCGTTATCTGTGTGATAATGAGATGTATTGCCACAAGTTTTGGTATCAGAGCCTTAGGTTCGCTGAGTCTACAGGGATTTAGGACTAGGATGAGTCTGTTCTTATGAGTTTCTAGGTTTTCTTACAATATCTTCTGCCCTCAGCGGAAGAAAAGTCAAGATTTCTGGAAACCATGAAGAACACTCTGCTGAGTACAGTGATGCTGCATCGGTTGATGGAGTAGATGGACATGCACATGCAGATTGGGTGCCTGAGGTTCCCCAATTTAACCCAGCCATACTTGAACATCCTTCTTACCAACAGCTTATGGGGTAGTTAATGGCTACGATGAATCTCATGGTTGAGCGATTACCAATACCTCCTCTGTGAGCACAGGTTCCCCATGGAGAAGCATCGGGTATTGGGAAGACCTTCGAGCGGCTTCACCGAGTCGGAGCTTCAGATTATGCTGGAACGGTTGATCCAGCGGATGCAGATCTGTGGCTGACAAGTCTCGAGAAGGCTTTCCGGATCCTTGACATCCCCGAAGCGGACAAGGTAAAGCATGTTGTCTACCTTCTGAAAGGTAGTACTGGTCACTGGTGGACCATCGAAGAAGAGAAGCGGCCTGGTGATGTGATCTATTGGAAAGTGTTCTGACGTGAGTTCGTCACCAGATACTTTCCAAAGACGTATCTGGATGAGAAGGTGAGTCAGTTCGAGAATCTGAGGCAAGGAACGATGAACATCACCGAGTATGAAGCCAAGTTTATGGATCTATTGAGGTTTTGTCCTCACATGACAGCAATAGATGAGGAACGAATCAGACATTTCGAGAAGGGTTTGAGTGCTAAGTTGAAGACCCCTGTGTCTGCGTTGGAGAACCGAGAGCGGTTTGCTACGTTCATGGAATCTGTTCGACGGATCGAGAGGACAGTAAGGGAGAAAAGAGAGTCTATGTCCCTTAAAAGACCTGCTCAGTTTCAAGGACGTAGGTTTGGTGGCTTTAAGAAGCCCAGGTTTTTGGCACCATCAGCAATGAGAAGTTCTGGTGTACCATCTCAGTGGTCTCCGAGTAAAGGGAAAGGTTATGTTTCTTCACCGTCTAAGGTGCACAGTTCAGCTTCTGTGGCAGTGACAGGGCCAGCTAGGCCACGGTTTGAGGACAAGGCATGTCATCTATGTGGTTAGGTCGGGCATTTCAGGCTTAATTGCCCGAATAGAGATGTTGAAGTAACGCAGCAGCCGAGGCAGAGTTTTCAAAGGTCAGAGAGGCCACAACCCAGTGGTAGCAGAGGACGAGGACGCGGTCAAGCATCTCAAGCTGGATCGTCTGCTCAAGGAAGCAGAGGTCGTGGACAGCAAGCAACGACTCGATTCTATGCCATGAGTCAGCCGAAGGCGATAGTCAACCCGCGAGTGGTGACAGATCAGATGGAGTTATTTCATTCTGATATGTCTTCTTCTTGCTTTATATATGTTCTGGTTGACCCGGGTGCTACACACTCTTTTATCGCCTATAGTATGCTTGAAAACTGTCGTTTACCTGTTAGTTGTAAGAAGGATAGCTTGTTGTTAGAAACCCCTCTTGATGGTTCCTCTTTGCTTCGAGAAGAGTGTCCATCTTGCGTCTTGTCTTTCTCAGGACATCATATTCAAGTGGATCTTATACCACTTGATATGCATGGTTTTGATGTTATCCTTGGGATGGATACCTTAGAGAAGTATAAGGTTGTCTTGGACTGTGGTTCCAAGCAGGCAGTGTTTGATGTCACTGGAGAGAAGTGGATCTTCCAGGGAGATAGGAAGATTCTTCCGACGTGTTTGGTATCAGCTATGGTGGTGGATAAGTTGTTACGACAAGGATGTGAGGCGTTCCTAGATCACGTGGTGGATACCGTTGTGGTTACCAAGGCGAAAGGTCCTAGTCTTGAGGAGGTGTCAGTGGTTCGAGAGTTTGCAGACGTGTTTGCTGAGGAGTTTCCTGGTGTTCCTCCACCCCGAGAGATTGATTTCGAGATCAATCTGGTTCCAGGGACACAACCAGTTGCACAGTCACCATATAGGATGGCTCCAGTAGAGATGGAAGAGTTGAATAAGTAGTTGCAAGAGTTTTTGGAGAAAGGTTTTATCCGACCGAGTACGTCGCCGTGGGGTGCTCCCGTGTTGTTTGTTAAGAAGAAGGATGGCTCGATGCGGTTGTGTATAGATTACCGGCAGTTGAACAAGGTCACGATCAAGATTAAGTACCCGTTGCCGAGGATAGATGATCTGTTTGATCAGTTGTGTGGTGATACAGTGTTCTCGAAGATTGATCTATGGTCTGGATATCATCAGTTGAGGATAAAGGCAGATGACATACCAAAGTCAGCTTTCAGGACGAGGTATGGTCATTTCAAGTTCGTGGTTGTGCCATTTGGGTTAACCAATGCACCTGCTGCTTTCATGGATTTGATGAACAGAGTGTTCCGTCCGTTCTTAGACCAGTTTGTTGTAGTCTTTATAGATGACATCTTGATCTATAGTCGGGACATGCTAGAGCATGAACAACATCTTCGTCGAGCGTTGACTCTTCTTCGTCAACATCAGTTGTATGCCAAGTTCAGTAAGTGTGAGTTCTGGTTGGCAGAAGTGGCTTTCTTGGGTCATGTGATATCTGCTGAAGGCGTCAAAGTAGATCCGAAGAAGGTGGAATCCGTTGTGGATTGGGAACAACTGAAGACGCCGACAGAAGTTCGTAGTTTCCTTGGTTTGGCAGGATACTACCGAAGGTTTATCAAGGACTTCAGTGCGATCGCGTCGCCAATGACGAAGTTGACCAGGAAGGACGTACCTTTTGTTTGGGATGATCGATGTCGGCAAGCTTTCCAGAGTTTGAAGGAGAAGCTGACCAGTGCTCTAGTGTTGATCTTGCCAGAGCCTGGGAAGGGCTATGTTGTCTTCTATGATGCTTCTAAGAAAGGTTTAGGTTGCGTATTGATGCAGGACGATCATGTGGTTTCTTTTGCCTCGTGACAACTCAAGAAACATGAGCAGAACTATCCGACTCATAACTTGGAGTTGGCAGCAGTGGTTCATGCATTAAAGATTTGGAGACACTATCTGTATGGGGAAGTGTGTCAGATCTTTACGGACCATAAGAATCTAAAGTATATCTTTACGCAGCAAGAGTTGAACATGCGACAACGACGATGGATGGAGTTGATCAATGATTATGACTGCACTATCGAGTATCATCCTAGTAAGGCGAATGTGGTAGCTGATGCGCTTAGCAGGAAGTCTTCTTCTCTTTCTTCAAAGAAGGCACAATTGAGTT
The DNA here is from genome assembly GCA_963693085.1 of Alisma plantago-aquatica. NCBI lineage: Eukaryota > Viridiplantae > Streptophyta > Magnoliopsida > Alismatales > Alismataceae > Alisma > Alisma plantago-aquatica. The sequence continues at coordinate 395,095,345 of OY856412.1, read as the reverse complement.
CTCTGGTATGCCATAAGCGAGATATGTTTGTTTCTCTTCGACAGATGAATGTGCAGATGGAAGTTTCTTTGTTTTCTGGTCTTTTTGCACAGATGCAAGTTAAGCCTACGTTGAGACAGTAGATCAAGGATGCCCAACAGATAGATGATGTAGTACAGTTGATCAGATCAGAGTTCGGCAGCGACAAGCGTGATGGGTTTCATGAGTCCGAGGATGGACTAGTTTGCTATCGTGATAGGATGGTGGTTCCAGATGCTGATGATCTGAGGAAGTTTGTGCTTGAGGAAGCACATACGTCGATGTATGCGATGCATCCAGGTGTCACCAAGATGTATCATAGTCTGAAGGACTTGTATTGGTGGCCCGGTTTGAAGAGAGATGTAGCTGAGTTTGTGGCGAGATGTGCAATATGTCAGCAAGTGAAGGCTGAACATCAGAAGCCGGCAGGTACGTTGCAACCTTTACCGATACCACAGTGGAAATGGGATCATATAAGCATGGATTTCGTAGTTGGTCTACCCCGGACAACTAGGAATCATGATTCCATTTGGGTGATAGTGGACAGATTGACTAAATCTGCCCATTTCCTACAAGTGAAGACGACGTATACAGCTGAGAAGCTAGCTCGAGTATATGTGGATGAGATAGTACGTTTGCATGGTGTGCCAGCGACGATAGTTTCTGACAGAGGTCCTCAGTTTATGAGTCATTTTTGGGAACAGTTGCACAAGGCATTGGGAACGCAGTTGAGGTTCAGTACAACTTTTCACCCGCAGACAGATGGACAGTCTGAGAGGACTATTCAGATTTTGGAAGATCTCCTTAGAGCTTGTGTTTTGCAGTTTCTAGGAAACTGGGATGTACATATGAGTTTGATAGAGTTTGCCTACAACAACAGTTATCAGCGGAGCATTGACATGGCTCCTTATGAAGCTTTGTATGGAAGGAAGTGTAGATCTCCTTTGTGTTGGTATGAGTCTGGTGAATATCAGCTTTTGGGTCCTGAGTTAGTTCAACAGAAAACAGATAAGATCAAGGTGATACAACAATAGTTGAAAGTGGTACAGGACAAGCAGAGGTCTTATGCAGACAATCGCCGACGACCTTTGAAATTCCAGGTAGGAGACAAAGTGTATCTCAAAGTCTCACCGTGGAAAGGTGTGCTAAGGTTTGGACGGAAGGGTAAGTTGGCACCCAGGTACATGGGGCCTTACTCAGTCAGAGCACGTGTTGGCAAGGTAGCTTATGAGTTAGAGTTGCCTCCAGAGTTGCACAGGTTGCATCCGGTGTTTCATGTCAGCATGTTGAAGAAAAGTCATCCGGATTTAGGTACAGTGATACATCTAGTTGAGGTTGAGCTTGATGCAGATGTGACCTACGAGGAAGGTCCTGTGGCGATCCTTGACAGAAGGATCAAGAAGCTGAAGAGGAAGGACCTGGCTCTTGTGAAGGTTCTTTGGCGGCATCGTGGCGTTGAGGAAGCCACGTGGGAGCTTCAGCAAGAGATGAGGAGGAAGTATCCCTCGCTTTCCTCTTCGGATTTCAGGGACGAAATCCCTTAAAGGGGGTTAGCTTGTAAGGACCCTGACCTGCATTTAGGGTTTACCCTGTTTGTTTTGCTTAACCTTGGTGGTTTGATGCTTGCTAATCACCTTTGAGTGGTGATTAGGGTTTGGTTGTGCTTTGTTGAGAGTTCGAGGGGCTACTTGCAAATAACCCAAGTCTAGGGTTTTGTGTGCAAGTTTGCCATCTTGTGAGATGTTTTCCCCTCTTTGCTTCCTCTAGGGTTGAGAGGAAGGCTTGGGCTTGTTGTTTGAGTTCTTGGGCCTTGCTTGAGCTTGTTTGGGCCTTGAGATGCTTTGTTTGGGCTTGCTTGAGCCTTGTGTCGGCCAAGACCAGCTTGTATCACCCAAGGAAGAGTGTGTGTTGACCTAGAGGTGGTGTGTCGACCTGGAGTAGTGTGTGTCACCCAGAGAAGTTTCTAGTTGTGTCTCCCATGTTGCTTGGCCCAACCTTGACCATGTTTGGTGGACACTTGGTGTGTATCTTTGACAAGTGTCTCTTAGTGTGCTAGTGTGTTGGTTTGAACCCTAGGACAAGTGTCCCTTGGGTGGACGACACTTAGCATGGATCTACCTTATTTTCTCCTCCCTTTCCTTCTATACATGTGGCTCTTTCCCTTGCCTTAGTTTCCTTTGCTCTTTTGGTCTCTCCTCCACCTTGAGTGCACGACACTCCTCCATCTCTTGCTTGTGTCGGCCGAGACACTCCCTTGGAGTTGCAGTGGTGTCCGATACCCTCTCTTGGATCAGCTTTGGTGGACGACATCCCTTGGATCTTGAAGTGCATCTTCTCCCTTGGAGCTTGGAGCTTAAGGCGGGTTGCATAACTTCTAACCCTAACTTCTTTACCTCTTGTTCTTGTTCTTGTTCATAGATTAGTAGCTTAGACTTGTACCTTGCTTGAGTTTCCTTTGGTGGCCGATATCCCCTTAAGATTTAGGGTTTCTAGTGTAACTTGGGATCTAGGGTTCGTGCTCCTTTGAGTTGAAGGTTGATGGTGACCTAGGGTTGGGCGATATCCCTTCTTTGTTGGTGTTGGACGATATCCTTTTGAGTTGAACGTCATGGCACCTTTGTCTTTGAGTTGGGCGATATGGTATCCCCTTTGATGGACGATATGTAAGCCTTTGGTGGACGACATGATGTGTTCTTGAGGTTGGCCAATACCCTTGCCCATGTGTTGGGCGATAGGGTGAGCTAGGGTCATGTTGGCCGATATGATGGTGACCCATGTTGGGCGTCATGGTCCTTGTGCTAAGCAAAACCTTTGTTCTTGAGTTGGGCGAGACCCTCTCTTGTCTTGGTGTTGGGCGAGATGGGTGCCTTGTGATGGGCGACATGATGAGTGCTCTTGTGTTGGGCGATAGGTCAAGCTAGTGAGGTGTTGGCCGATGTGGTTGAGTTGGCTGATGGATGTTGTTGGGCAATATATTTTGTTGTGTTGGCTGATATGGTGAGCATGATGGGCGATATGGTTGGATGACACCGTCTTCTTTGTGGTGAACGACAGACCTAAGTCTCTTGATGGTTTGATGGTACAGGCCGATAGCTATGCTGACCGACACCCATGATGGCCGATAGCCATGGTGGGCGACAACCTAGGGTTGGGTATGTGTCGGCCGACAGGCCTTGATAGGTTTTAGTGAGGGCGGTGATGAGTTATGGTGAGTGTCTTGTAATCATATAGTAACGGTCCTTTGTGATTTGGAAGTGATTAGCTATGCGCCAATATTAGGAAAGCTTAACATCATCGTGTTTTCCGCAATCGGTTTTAATTAACCCATGTTTTCATAATCTGTGGTTATGGTGATTTCTGCACATTTTCGTGTAACACCTCATTATCTGTGTGATAATGGGATGTGTTGCCACATCATAGATCTAGTAGGACGCACCTTGAACCTAAAAGATTTGGATATCTTGTGACTCAGGAAGGCAGTGATTTAGTCATAGACAATGAACCAAAAATCTATCGAAGCTACTAAGGGACCAGAGTCTGAGAAATCTCTTGAGGCCATGATATCTGAGATGGAATCCATGTATAACAACAAAGTGTGGACTTTGGTGGATCCACCTGAAGGGGTAAAAACCATATGTACAAGTGGTCCTTCAAGAAGAAGATCGACATGGATGGTAAAGTACAAACTATAAGGGCATATTGGTTGCAAAGGGTTTCAAACAAATTCAAGGTGTTGACTATGAAGAAACCTTTTCTCTAGTTTCCATGGTTAAATCCACCAAGATCATGCTGCCATTGCAACTTATCACAACTATGAGATTTGGCAGATGGATGTCAAAACCACATTCCTTAATGAGAATCTTCTTGAGGATGTGTACATGTCACAACCTAAGGGTTTTTAAATTGAAAGGATGCAAATAAAGTCTAAAATTTAGAAAGGTCAATCCATGGATTGAAGCAAGCATCTCAGAGCTGGAATCTTCATTTTAACGAAATAGTCAAAGAGTTTGACTTTAGTCAGAATGAAGATGAACCTTGTGTGTATGAGAAGGTTAGTGGGAGCATAGTCACATTCCTCATATTGTATGTAGATGACATACTATTGATGGGGAAGGACATTCCTTCTTTACATATGGTAAAGACCTGGCTTGGAAATACACTTTCTATGAATGACTTGGGTAAAGAATCCTATATTTTGGGGATCAAGATCCATAGAGATAGACCCAGAAGGATTCTTAGACTAAGTCAGAGCATGTACATTGATAAATTATTGAATAGGTTCAACATGGAGAGCTCAAAGAGAGGAAATGTGCCCCTGTGTCATGGATTTACCATCTCTAAAGCTCAATGTCCCAGTTCTTGTAAAGAAAGAGAACACACGAGTATGACTCCATATGCATCAACAACTGGATCGATCATGTATGCAATGTTGTATACCCATACTAATGTCTCATATACCTTGATAATGACAAGTAGATATCATTCATATCCAGGTGATGCTCACTGGACAACCATGAAGAATATCCTTAAGTACTTGAGAAGAACTAAGGACCAGTTCCAAATATACGGTGGAGAGGAAGAGTTGGTGGTAAAGGGTTACACTGATGCAAGCTTCCAAACTGATAAAGTTGATTACAAATTGCAATCTAGATTTGTGTTTTACCATAATAATGGAGATGTGAGTTCGAAGAGTTCCAAACAAGTGACAGTTGCTGATTCTAAAATAGAGGTTGAGTATATTGTTGTATCAAATGCAACAAAGGTGTAACATCCCTGACCTGGGTTATGCTTTAACCCTAGATGTTTTTCTTAATAAAGTTAATTATATGCTTGCTCTTATTTCTTGATAGTAATTAAGGCCCAATAGGAACTTATGTTTCAATTTTAGTCCTTTTTGAATAATGTTGAAATAATGTTTTGATTGTTTTGGACTAAAGTGCAAATTACCCAGGATGAGGGGTTAACTTACAAATGTTATATGGTAAAATGTTCCTCAAGTGTTAAAGCATCATAAGAATGAAAATAATGTAGAGGTATGGCTGCCACAATCCTGAGTACCAAGACAGAGCTTGTTAAGCAATGTTTGTGCATTAAAACCTAGTTTTGGTGTAATGTGCAATTTACCCAAAACCTAGGGTTCAATATGCAAAATACTACCTTTAGAGAGTTCCTAATGTTTCTTGGAATCATTTATAGACAATAAAATGAGTGGGGCGTCTCATTTGAATCTCTTTGGAGGAGAGAGAATCTTGATATTAAAATAATCAAGATTTAAGCATAATTGAAACCCTAATTCAATTTATTGCAAAAATAAATATATTAATGGAAGTGCCCTTCAACCAAAAATGAGATGGTTGAATTTTCATAAGTGTGAACGTCCTTGTTCCTTACAAAGGAAACGAAATATCTAAAGTGAGTGGAGAGCCCACTCACATTAGTTAAAAAAAGTAATATCCACTCAATTTTGGATATTATTATTATAATGGTTAAGGTGATTAATTTGCTTTCTTTTAATTCATGTATAATGAAGAGGAATTACAAGGTTAGGGAGATGGATTCGTATGCAAGGGATGGAGGTGAGTATGTGGCACCCATTTTGGGAGTTGAAGGAATTATTTATCACTTTCTCTCTCATTGAAATTCCCTTATAAACATCTCATTTCCAACTCAAATGAAAGGCTTTTTCGACCCTTCTTTCTTTCCTTGCTTTGGCCGTGCACAAAGGATCTTAGGAGAAACAGGAGGACATGCCCCAATCTGTAGGTAGGCTCCATAGTCATCTTCAACCTTGATTTCATGGTGGAAATCAAATTTCAATCCTTAATTTCTTCTTTTCATCATTCAATCTTCAACCTTAGCCGTGGCAAGTTCTCTACGAACTCTGCCTATAATATCTTGAGGAAAGATCGGGAACTTACCATGGATGGTGACTGGAATAATCTTTGGAAGACTAGTATACCAACACGTATCAAAATGTTTGGCTGGCTCATTATGCACAATGCCATCTTAACTAACAGTAGAAGAGTCAGAAGAAAGATGACTTCTGCCGCCACTTGCGATAGATGTCTAGGACAAGATGAAACAATCAGTCATGCTCTTCGGGACTGCACCCATGCTCGGGAGATTTGGATGAGGTTCTTGAAGCTAGAAGAGATGGATGAGTTTTTCCAACTGGAGGGCAACCAATGGCTTAGTAGGAAAATGACTAAGAATATCAACTAGAGAAAACAATTCCTTATTATCTGCTGGTTCATTTGGAAGGGCCGCAATCAACAAGTGTTTGAACATCAAAACATCCTGGTGGATAGGCTAGTACAGATGATTGCTAATGATCTTCAACTGTTGGAGAAATCCTGGAACAAGGAGGTCGAACATCAGGCGCTGAAGCAGGAAGTCCAATGGAGAAGACCACCACAAGGGTGTGTCAAGCTGAACACTGACGCGACATGGAAGGTGGAAAGAGCAACTGCAGCCATTATTGTGCGAGACTCCAGTGGCTGTTGGATTTTTGGCCACGTCAGAAGCATAAATGAGAACTCCCCAACTCATGCGGAAGTAATTCGCGCAGACATTTCCCTGGCCCTTGCAAGCAGAATTGGCATCCAGAGGCTCATCCTTGAAACAGACTGCAAGCTGCTAATAGACATGATCCAAGAAGAAGACGATGAATACCCAAGGTATACGAGATATCTGAGAAGAATCAAGCAAACTCTCAAAGAACACAAAGGGTGGAGTATCCAGTTTATCCCGAGAGAATGCAATTGGATGGCAGACAAGTTGGTGAAGGAGTTCCAAAAACATGTTGCTGGCTGTTTCGACCTCCCTAGACCCCCTGAATGCATGGAAGATCTTATAGGGAAAGAAAATTGTAATGGAGGTAGTACCTCCAAGTTTATCCTTTGAAATAGTTTAAAGCCTTGTAAATTTTTCTTGTTTTGGCTTGCACGAGGAGGGCAAGATGAATAAAATAGCCTCCTGGCTTCCCTAAAATAAATCTTCAACCTTAGCCATTCATTTCATTCAAAGACATGAGGACGAGCCTTTGGAAGTTGAGGAAGCTTCATTCACCATTGAGAACGTGAAGCTTGAAGCTTTAATTCAATTTTGAAGGCGGGTTATATAACTTAAACCCTTAAACATTGTTATTGATTTCATTCCTTTATCATATGTTGATTCCTCCTTTGCTTTCGGATTTCCTTTTGATTTATTGTTGAATTCACCACAAGAATCACAATGGATATCGAAGGTTTCAAGATTGAAGATGATGATGTCATATTAAGCACACACCTCAACAAAGGAATGGGCAAATGGTTTCAAAACTGATTGAGCTTATTCAGTTTTAAAACCGATTGGGTTGATTCGGTTTCAAGACCGAATGGACAATTGAACCCAAGACCGAATGGAAAATTGAACCCAAGGACGAATGGGTAATTAAACATAAGACCGAATGAGTAATTAAACACAAGACCGAATGGGCAATTTACTTCAAAACCGAATGGGTGATTGAACCCAAGACCGAATGGGTAATGGATCTCAAGATCGAATGGGTAATTTACTTCAAAACTGTTTGGGGTTAATTGCTGATGTGAATGATGGAGATCTAATGGCTCAAATTGGTTTTAAATTTAATGGATTCAAGGATGGGCGATCCATTGATTACTAACCCTAATTGGATTGAATGGTTGAATCCCTAAATCGATTGACTCAATTTCTAATTTGAATGGCTCAAACAGTCTCAAGACCGTTTAAGGTCAAACAACCTCAAGACCGTTTGAGGTCAGGTGATGTCATAAGTTGGTTGATGATCCAATGGTCTCAATTTGATCTAATTTCAATGGTTTCAATGTTGGAGGGTCCATTGATTGCAAACCCTAGACCTAATAGATTGATTCAGTTTTAAATCAATGGTTGATGATTTGGTTTCAAGACCGAATGGATGGATTTGGTTTCAAGACCGAATGGATGGATTCAGTTTCAAGATCGAATAGATTGATTCTATTTCAAGACTGAATGGGTTGTTTCGGTTTCATAATCAATTGATGATAATTCAGTTTCAAAACCGAATGAGTTGATTCGATTTACAATTCTTCAAGACCGTTTGAGGGTCTAATACCCCAAGATCGTTTGAAGGTCTAATTGATTCAAACCATGTAAGTACAATCAACTCCATGATTGTTGATGATGTTTATAAAAGGTAATTACAATGGTTGTACCTTCAAGGTACTTAAGTGATTAGTACCTTTTGAGTGGTTAACCTTTGATGCTTATGGAAGAAATGCCTCAATACACTATGCTAACCCTAAATGTATGCACTTGATTGAAGGGTTAACCTAATCGAATCAAGTTTTAAGTAATTAATATCCTAAGAGAGGATAAGAGAGAGAAGAATCCATACATGTTTGATAATCATGTAGTGGTTAAATCTTAACACTCTCAACATGAATAAAATATCTAATTAGGGTATGATCCTTGATAAAGAGATCATGAAACCCTAATTGAGAAGGTTGATGAGCTCTAACCCTAATTTAAGGGAATGCTTCATGAAATCCCTAATTTTGGGTGAAGCTACATGAAACCCTAATTTTAGGGGAAATGTTATAAGAAACCTTAATTCAAGGCAAGGATGTAATGTGAAACCCTGATACAGGGTAATGTGATATGAAACCCTAACCCAGGGTGATGCTATGTATGATGAAACCCTAATTTGAAAACCTAGTCCTAATTTTTGTAAGGGGATGAGTAACTCTGATTGATGTGAATTGGGAAACCCTAACCCTAATAAGGGTATAAGTGGTGTTACTTTGTATAGCATGGTGCTAAAATGTAATTGATATAATTGTTATCAAGTGTACTAACCATCCAAGTATCATGAGATGATGAGCATAGCCACGTATGAGCTATGATGCTTCATTTATTATTATTAATGGGCCTTGTGAGCCATAACATGCTTTGTTGCCCAGTGAGAGGTAACAAGAGATTAAATGGGCCATGTGAGCCATGTGAGATGCTTGTGTAGCAAGTATCATGTTTACCGTGGTCAGATGACCTGAAGGTAATTACCTAATAAATGGTAACAAGTGTTCCATGATAATCTAAGGGTTTGAATACCCATTTTCTATAATCATGATGATGAGTTTGTGAAAGGATGAGAATGCTCCTGATGAGATGAGGGATTGAGATCCCAATGCTTTGAATAATACTTGATGAAAGTATTACACATTCTTTGTAGCAATTGTTAAAATAATTGATGTTTGGAAACTTGTTTGATGCTAAAAGAATATGGTAATACACTTAATTAATCAAGTTATATCATATAATGTAGTTGCCCGAACTACAGATCCATCAGCGTCAGAATTTGCTGAATGATGAAACGAGTTAAACTCAGAGTGCATATTTTTGAATATGTGGGGGTAATTGGGCAATTATATCCTCATGCCCCATAGGAATGGCTGCGGGCTATATCCTATGTACAAGATTGGTTACGGACCATACCCCAGTATGAGTATGGCTATGGGCCATGACTCCATGATATGATACTAGGCATTGGCTATGGGCCATAACCCTGAAGAGAGTATATGTTGCAGGCTATAACTCTATAGCAAAGATGCCACTATACCCTGGCAAGCTAATTGCAGTTTGACATATGATGTATCTGCCATATAATCTTGTACTGACCAATCTTGTAATTGAGGTCTTGGAGTCCGTCTCTTCCATTGACCTTGTGTGGTACCGATGCTTAACGTAACCGTGGTCGATTGGAGCATGAACAGTATACTTCATCTCTTCAGGTCATTAAGTATGATTGTAAAATGTAATTAGCCGTGTAGCGTATTTGCTTAAGGTTGAAATACGAGAATTGTTGGTTGATGTTACTTTTCTTAGCCTATACTAGATGGATAAATGTTATACACATTCTTCATATTACTTAATGAATAAATGATATGCTGCTTTATCAAGTTACAACTGAAATGCTTTTAATAAGAATATTGCTCTAAACCTATTTAGACATTGATTTAGCTGTTGTTGAATACATATGATTCCTCTGCTCAGTTTTATTCTAATAAACTACAATAATAATGTTTTGGCAGAGAGTTATATCTCTCGCTGGGGCAATTTCAATTGTCTCACCCCCGTGGGATCTAACTTTTTAGGTAGACATAGAGGAAGAGGCAGAAACCCTACAGCAGGAGAAGAGCAGCAACATCAACAGGGACAATAGTGACGCTCAGGTGGAGACACTGGCTGTCATGTCTTATATAAAGAGTCATGTGTGTCGTCTCTGTACCCTCAGGTCCTCGAAGTCAGTAGTTAGTTTAATGAATCGATATGAGATTTTGGCTTGATGCCTCAATGTTTTTATGCTGCCTGTGTATAGTTTTAAACGAGGCAGTTGATGCTTGTAATCCTCGAGAAGGAATGGTACAAGATATGTACTTGTGAACCGGAATGTAATTGAATTACTTTGGTTCTTTTTGAAAGAGTTTTCCAGTGTATGGATCTCTTTGTAAATGGTTTTAATTTTTAGTGATTTTCAGTAGTCCGCTGTTAATGACCGCTTCCGCATTTGTATTTATCCAATGTTTGAGATTTGTTGCCACAAAAGGAGGTTGTTTGGATTAAGAAGTTTATCTCTGAACTTGGGTTGGTTCCACGCATTAGCAATCTAATTAAGATATATTGCACCAAAAATGCATCTATTGTACAACATAAGGAATCCATATCACATCAGGGTTCCAAGAACATACAAATGCATTTCCATCTCATACGAGAGATTGTACAACAAGTAGATGTGAAGATTTGTAGAGTACTAACTAAGAACAATTTGCTGACCCCTTGACAAAAACACTTTCACAGAAGAAGTATGATGGTCATGCTAGATCACTTAGGATAAGTTTCATGGGTGATTGGATCTAAGTGCAAGTCAGAGTCTATTGGTATGTATGCCTAAAGAGCCAATAATATGATGATTGTAATGGCATAACTTGTAAATTATTTGATCAATAATAAAGGCAATCTTCCAATTTATTTTATTTTATTCAATTATAAGATAATGAAGTAACATAATAAATGTCTAGAGAATGATATTACTCAATGATGTATGTCTTCAGGTGTGTGATCTGAACAATGAGATCATACTGATGTAAGGGTATATGCATTCTTATTTTCCTGGTTGGATGCTATTATGAAAGGCTGATAGATAGCAATAACACATACGAATAAAGTGTGTGTTGGTTGATGACATCATATTATTAGTCATGATTTGTAATATCAAACCAAGCACCTATATACTTGTTAGAGAACAGTGTATCAGACAGACTCACCATAAGAGTGATACATGGAGACCATAATTGGTAGTCAAAATTCTCTCTTATAGTGTTGATGGTGATTGAGGTTCTTAGACCTGAAGTAACTACACTCATCACATGTCGTTCGGTATACATTGACATCATCCACTGTGATCCTGAATAAGGGTTGCCATAAAGGTGATGGTCAGGTGCATTGTGACACATGGTATGATTATGAGTGATGTAGATGGAATTTGTCCCTCCTACATGAGTATGATACCTTGGAAACTTGATAAGAAAGACTGAGAAATACGTGGTGATGCTCATGTGATTCAATATGTGATATTGAGGTTACATATATCTTAGATAGTCTGTTCTGGTACAAGGAACATGATTGAATGATCGGAGAGGATGACTATTCCATGCCTCGAGTTCAATCTGGATATCATTGACAAAAGAACTTTACAAACACTATAACACCAATCACAGATTGAAGGTTGATGTTGTTCTCCAACTTTCCATTTTCTTGGGTAGCAATGATGTGTGACTAAGCACCACTCTTTGCTTGTGTCGACATAATTGGTTATGGTCATACTGCCAATGTAATATTAAACCTACAAGGTCACACACATAGGATACACCTAGAAAAGGAGTTTATGAACGATAATTGAATTGATTACTGAAGTGTTTAGATATTCAATTTAAGCAAAAAATTGAGTGACTGGACTCCCAACCAACCGGTTCAAGGGTTGAACTGACCAGTTGGAGTGTCAGGTTTATTGGATATTGTATTGGCTGAATTGTGGATGAGCTGGGGCATGAACCGACTAGTTCACTTAGTGAACCAATCAGCTCGGGGTTGTGAAGTGATCATTTTGTGGAGTGAGACACCTAGTTTTTGGAGAAATTCAATTGCATCAAGGATTAGTGGTGATGCCATGTCATGCATTAATTGAATTACAATTTCCAATACATATGCGATTGTAAAACATGATAAAACGATCAGTTCACTGGGTGAACTGATCATCTTGAATTGACCATTTTTCCAGTCGCAAGTTGTGATTTTTCACGAGATTCCAATCCCTTCCACTACCACACAGACTGAGAATCATAACCCTAACCCTCCTATAAATAGAGGGGTACTGGGGGCTTCTCAGACACATCAATTGCCTCTGACAATTGTTTGTCTACTCTGGTTGTGGTAACTGAGAGAATCTGAGCAAGTCCTACCCGATAAAAGGAGGGATAGCAAGGGATAAAAATTGTGGGAGAGTAAGTTGGTGACTAGTACACCAATAGGAGGGAAAAATCCTTCATGTCTGTTCTAGAAGAATAACAAGAGTTCTAGGCAGTCCATGTGAACTTCTCTAGAGGCATGGATCTTTTTCCCTCTAGAAGGAAAACATCAGCCTGCTGTTTGTGGTGATCAACTAGGAGGCTAATGTAGATTCTATTAGAGTGCAACTTGAAGAAAGATGCACAAATACGATAAGGAGATTGTTGCTAAACTTGTTCCATAACCAGGTGTATCCTCAAAACCATCCTTTTCGTTGTATAGTTGTTGACACGTTATGCTGGTTTAATAGGGAATATGGTTGTAATTTTTTTTATTTCCGATGCCTACTTGATGGCATATTTCCCTACAACTACATCACAACAACCACATTTTGGCATATTGTTAGACAACTTGAACTACCAAGACACCCCTGAGACTCAAGGTGTTGTCGACGCCACTGCTACGACTTCCGTGATTAGCATCACCCTAGAGAAAGAGTTGGCCCTGATGGGATAGTTCCTCACCACAGTGATGGCGGGAAAGCTTAACACCACTCCAGTCATTGAGAAGACAAAGGAGTGTTGATTGACAAACTTCATGAAGATGTAACCTCCTTTCTTTAGAAAGGGTGAACTGGATATGGTCAATAAGGATGACAACTGGGTGTTGGAACTAGAAAGGACTTTTTATGGCATGGTTTGTCCTCCTCATCAGAAGGTTGGGTTTGCCTCCTATGTGTCGGATGGGACATCACGGGTCTGGTGGAATGGTATAGACCAAACCTGAGACATATCTACATTGACTTGGGCACAAATTTTGGCATTGTTACGTAAGAAGTATATCTGCATAGATGCCTTGAATAAGAAGGAAGCATAATTTTATAGTCTAAGGCAAGGATCCCTCTCTATCCCTATGTACATGTAAAGATTTCTACTACTTAAGCGATAAGATATTATGTTGACTGAAGAATGTAGGGATGACCTATTCTTGCATGGACTCAACTATCATGTGGGTAGTACACTAGTCCCTCAACTTCCTCTAACCTTTCAACAAATGGTTGATAAAGATCTAATGGGAGAATCATATCCTAGTTTTGAAGCCCCATCATAAAATAACAAGTGAAAGAGCTCAGACTAGAAACATCAATGAGAAAGGCTCAAGAGTTTCTATGGTCATCATCCTCTAGGAAAATGTTAGTGGGGAACCTTAGAGCACCTAGAGATGGAAGGCATGTCATCTGTCATGAATGTGGTCCAGAAGGACCTCAGCTGCAACAACGTCCTGTACCAACTCCACATCATGCAAATCAACATCAACCTCATCCTAATAAGCCTCCAAGAAATAGTAGTAACAAAAATCCTCATGATTGACATTCTCCAGTGGAACGACGTGATGGACATGTCATTACTATGGATGTTGTAGATGCTGGTGATGAAAATGAAGTGGTTGAAGGTACTGTACATCTCCTTTTACATACTATAAAAGCCCCATTTGATTCTAGATCTTCTATTACCTTTATATATTCTAAACTTGGTGAATGTTTGACATAACACCTACATATATGGACTACATTCTTGATGCTTGAACCCATATGGGTAGGATATGTTGTTCTTACCTAAAAACTCCACCTTTGGAATGATGTAAATCTGGGAAGTTGTTTACAACCAAGTTTGTCTTCTTAAACATGATGGCTTTTGACATCATTCTGGGTATGGACTGGTTGAAAAAGCTTAAGGGAGCCTTGTTCTGTGATGATAAAAAGGTTAGCTTGCTTCACCCAGATGGTGAATAACTTTTCATAAAGGATAGAAAATGTGAAGATAGGCAATTTAACATATCGACTATGAAAGATGAAAAGCTTATATGTGATAGATGTTGAGCTTATTTGGCCTCCATTGTCTTGGACACTTCACCCGTTCATCTAGGAAATATTGAAGTGGTTCAAGGTTTTCCAAATGTTTTTCTTGAGGAGATACCTGGTATACCTTCTTATCATGAAGTCAAGTTCACCTTCAATCTTGTACTAGATACCACCCCTATATCAAAACCTCCCTATCGTAAGGCACCTACAGAGCTTGCAAAATTCAAGAAGCAACTGCAAGAACTTCTATACATGGGGTTTATCCACTCTAGTGTCTCTCCTTGGGGAGCTCATGTTCTATTTGTAAAGAAGAAAGATGGTTCTCTAAGGATGTGCATGAACTATAGGATGTTGAATCAAGTGACAGTGAAGAACCACTATCCTCTACAACTCATTGATGACTTATTCAATTGGATGAAGTTAGATATGGTTTTCTCTAAGATGGATCTACAAAGTGGATACTATCAAATGCGTGTGAAACATGACTATATACCAAAGACGAGTTTCCTTACATGTTATGGGCATTATGAGTTCTTAGTAATGCATTTTGGGTTGACTAATGCCCCTGCCGCCTTCATAGATCTTATGAATCCGGTCTTTTGCCCCTACCTTGATGACTTTGTAAAGTGTTCATTAACGATGTTCTCGTCTACTCAAAGTCAATGGACCAACACTGGGGGCACTTACAGATTGTTCTACAAATCCTTTGAGAGAATCCACTTCATGCCAAATTCTCAGAGTGTGAATTTTGGCTAAAGGAAGTGATGTTTCTAGGCCATGTGATATTTACTGGTCATATAGATGTGGACCAAGATAAAGTTGAATATGACTAAGTGGAAACCACCAAATTATCCTTCAGAGATATGTAGTTTCTTAGATCTTACATGTTATTACAAATAGTTCATTAAAAATTTCTCTGAACTGGAACATCCTCTAATTGAGTTGACTCGTAAAGATACCAAGTTCATCTGGACTTTAGAAGGTGAGAACAACTTTCTAGAACTGAAGTGTTGTTTGACAACTGTGCCTATTTTGGAATTACTTGTTGAAGTAAAGCCTTATTGTATCTACACTGATGCATCCAGACAAGGCTTAGGTTGTGTTCTTATGCAAGAAGTACAAGTCATATATAATGCCACCCACTATATAAATCCAAATGAAGAAAATTGGCCAACCCAAGACCTTGATCTTGCAACTATTGTTCATGCCCTTAAGATTTGGAGCCATTATCTGTATGGAGTACAATCAAGGTTTTCTCAAACCAAAAGATTCTTTGCTATATTATGACATAGAAGGACTTGAATCTAATGCAAATGTGAAAAATTGAATTTTTAAGGATTATGATTTCACAATCACGTACCATCCTGGAAAAGGCAATGTAGTCACCTATGCACTTAGTTGTAAGAAGGATAACGATTGTGCATCTTTTTGTAGTTTTGTATGGAAAAACATGGATCATGTTTCTAGATGGAGACTTGAGCTAAAGGAGGACATAGACAATGTTGTTATGGATAAGATGTGTGTGCATATGGAAAGTCTCTCTGTGACCTCATCTTGAGTCTCTGAGGTTACTGCGACACAACTAGCTAGCCTAGACCTGAATGAGTTGAAGATATTGATAGAATATCCACAATCTGAATTCTCTTTTGCAGTTGATGGTGCTATTCATTTTCAACATCGAACATGGATACTAGATGTGGATGATCTGAGGCTTAAGGTGTACAAAGATTTGCAAAGAAGTTTTTAGTTGAGGAATACGAAGAAGGATATTACTGCCTTTGTTTCCAAATGTTTGACCTATCAACAAGTAAAGATAGAACATCAAAGACCTAATGGACTTTTGAAACCTCTCGAAATACTTGAGTGGAAGTGTGAAAATATTACCATGGATTTAGTGACCAGATTTGCAAAATCAAGAAGTGGCCATGATGTTGTTTGGATTGTGGTAGATCAGCTTACCAAGTCTGGTCTCATTTATTACCATTCAAGATATCATATAAGGTTCCACACATGGCACAAACATACGTGGATTGTGTAGTTCATTTGCATGATGTGATAAAGTCTATCATGTCTGATAGAGACCCTAACTTTACTTCCCACCTATGGAGGCAAATTCAAGAAGAGATGGGGTTAGATTTATGTTTATGTACATTATACCACCCTCAGACCGATGGACAATCTGAAAGGAAAACAATTCATATTCTAAAGGATCTATTACGAGCATGTGTTATGGATTGGGGAGGTGTTTGGGATAAATATCTCCCATTAACTGAGTTTACTTACAATAACAACTGTCAAGTAAGCATTGGTATGCCACCCTTTGAAACTCTATATGGAAAACCTTATCATTCTCCTTTGTATTAGGAGGACGTAGGTGAACATACTCTGATTAAGACTGATGACATGCAATTAATGAAGGAAAAGATTGTTCTGGTAAAGAAATGACTGAAAGCAACTCAGGATCGATAGAAGATGTATGCTAATAAGAAGAGGATGGATGTGAAATTTCTAATTGGTGATTATGTTTTCTAGAAAATAGAACCTATTGAGTCAGTTGCAAGATCTAAGGTGAAAGGGAAGCTTAGTCCTTGTTATGTGGACCATTTGAAGTTTTGGATAATATTGGGGAGTGTGCAAATTACATAGCATTACCACCTTCTTATAATAATACTCATAATGTTTTCATGTATCCATGCTAAAGAAATATGTGAACGATCCATTCCATGTGTTATCTATTGAACCCGTAGAGATTTGTGGAGATATGACCTATGAATAATATCATGTGATGATCCTTGATTCTTGAGTAAAGCAATTGAAGAAAAAGGAGATTGAATTAGTAGAAGTTCTATGGAAGTATCATGGTCTAGAGGAAACAACTTGGGAGATCAGAGTAGAAATGTTGCAAACTCACCTTCCCTCTTTACGATATTTTAGGGATGGAATTCTTTTTAAGGGGAGGATATTTGTAACAAACCCAAATTTCGGTAATTATTGTCTTTTACCCCTTTTCATTATAAATTTTTATTTTGAACTTCTCTTATTAATTGGTGTGCACTAGGATGTTAATAACCTTCAATTACAAGAATTTTAAACAAAAACATAATGATTTAAGGCTTGAACAAGAAATTAGGGGAAACACACTAGTTTGGGGTAAGTAGTGAAAAATTATCAAATTGAGGCATTTAAGTTCAAAATTATTCCTCTATACTTTTCCCATGAATAGGTTTACATAAGAGAGAGTTAAACTCAAAATTTGGTTAATAAATAATAAAGGAATACATTGATATGAAGAAAATAGACTCTCCCCCAAATTGTGTGTTTTGAGTATTAAAGTTCAAAAGAAAAATTTGACTCCAAAATTGGATTCTTTGGGTCCTTATTAGTCTACCTACCAAGTTTCATTCTTATTTATACATCCAAATTTGGTTGGGAGAGAAAAATATATAATTAGGAGGTCACCATATTCAAAATCAATTTGGAATGCATTAACTGTCACATATGACACCTACTATAGCCAATATAGGAAATTTTGATTGTCGTTGGATCATGATCAAGTGGTCAACAACCTTTCAACCCGGAGCCAAATTAGGAAATAAGGCATATGTATACACTTCTAAAAATCATATTTTTCTCTCTCCTCAATCAATCTCTGCTCAAGATTCTTTATCCATTGAGTTCGTAGATCAAACCTACACCACATGATACCTTACTTGGGAACTATCCTCGAGTAATCTCGATCTACCCAATTCTTGGGGCACACATATTTCATGACAAACTCGTAGAAACCCTAGAACCTAAATATATCAATAGAGGATCATGTCCCTGGTTCCGCCACACCTTGCTTTTCCTTTTCCCTGTATCGATTTCCCTAGTTGTCATGTGCTCTTCCATCGAGAACTCGAGGACTGTTAGACTCATTAATGGAATTGCAATGCATATCTTGGCTTCTTCAACTGAATTCAACCCACTGTAAATACCTCTACTCTCCATTGTACATGATTCAACCGTCAAAAACACAAATGAGGGTCGCTCTTGTTTTTCCCCAATTCCATGCTGACCAACTCATGTTGTTTCACTCAGCCATGGTGGGCACGAAAGGAAGGGGATGACCCCCTCTGAGATTTCCCAACTTTATCCTTACCCCACCTCTTTTCTTTCTTTTTTTTCCTAAGGATCTGATTGGTTTGTTGTAACTGATTTGAAAAACTTATGAACTTGAGTTCCTAAATCAGTTTTTCATGATTGGTTTAAAGTAAGTGCTGGAAGTCGAGTTCCGTGACTTCTGATGAGTTATAGAGTTATATACAAAATAGAGTTCTTGAGTTCCCTCTTAAAAAGAGTGGAAAATGAGTTCTAGAACAATTGATAACATTTTCTATATAATTTATATTTTTCATTCTTCATAAATGACACATGTAAAACATTTATGACTAGGATTGTTAGTGTGTGGATATGGGTTATTGTCAAAATGATAAAACAATATGACAAAACATTGTACAATATAAGCGACACCATATAAAATATTTTACACTACAACTACCATTATCATTGTGTCTACAAAATAAAAATATAAAAACATTATGAAAAATAACTAGACCACTATGAAAAATAATCAGACCGCACCATGTGACAAAAATGATTTATCTAGCATTTTTTTATATTCATGTTTAAATAATATGATGTGAAAATGATAATAAACTATAATCATACGTGAAGAATATAGTAAAAATTAATGTTGTACATATTGTTAAATTATTTTAAACCAAAACTTATATTTACATACGTATAAAATGTACATATCATTACAATAGTTTATACATACAAAGTGAAATAAAAATATTATAATGTAATTTGAACCACAATATACCATATTAAAATATTTTTAAAGGAGCAACATCCGCATCATGACCGCTTGTTGAGATTATTATGTTAAAAATATATTAATTAGTAGTCACATATATGATTCGTTTTTTACTTTTTTCGTCCTCTATTTTTAAGGGGGCAACATCCACATTATGACTGCTTGTTGAGATTATTATTTTAAAAATATATTAATTAGTAGACATAGATATGATTTTTTTATTTCTTTTCCGTCCTTATTTTTTATATATCACACAGTAAAACTAATAATTTTTAATTGATTTCCGTATTTACACTAACGACAAACCAATCACATCGAAGTGAATGGAACTTAAGTTCCAGAAACGGAACTAGAGTTTTTAGAAAATGAGTTCCACAAAACTTATGGCTTCCACCGAACCAATCGGAGCCTAACGGAAGAATGGCCCTTTTTCCGTTTGGATTGAGTTATTCCGTGCTAACTGGAGCACCTTGCCATTGGTATAACTGGGCCACTTGTGATTGGGCCACCTTAGCCATCTTGACCCCACTAAATTGGACTTTATCTACTAACATGGATTTATTTGATTTTTCTTGATTGGTCAGAACTATAAAAATCCATAACTGGTTAGCTGGTTATCCAAAATTTTCTGAAAAATATGTTTTGGAATCTTCAGAATTTTTTCTACTTTTTGGAATAATTTTCATCAGCTAATTCCCAAGTTGTAAAGGTTGTATTTTTAGGCTTTTTATTTCACTTATGACCTAAATAATTATTAAAGGCAACATTATAGTTAATAAAGTTGTGATTTTGAGTCAAGATGTAAATACAAAACTATGAACCCAACTTCAGGTCAACATCAACAGTCGATCTAGGTTTTTTTTAAAGGATTTGGATTTCTAGGGTTTTACCTAATGTGTCATATATTAAACCCTAATTGATGGACCCCATACTATATGTAGGTTTGAGTTGATCCTAGACTTGGAAGGATAAGACTTCAACATTGATTTAACAATACAAGTCAAGGTATGTGCAACTTTTCTATTATCTAGGCATTACTACTATGATCTGATAATATTTCTCATATGAGGCATGAGTTGATATTCTATTTTTCATACTTATGAAATTCTTATTTTTCTTGGTTATTACTTATGGGTCATCTAACCCCACATGATATATTTTGGATGTTCTCATCATATTATTTCATATTGCCTGAACTTATACTTGCCTTTCCCTATTTATGTGGGTGCTTATACTAGATTTATTTCTTGTAGTAGTACATATGTACAACCATATATATAGGGGTGTTCTATCTCTACCTCAGGTATTCTATCTCCACCCGTTATCTACCAGGGTGTTCTATCTCTGCCAGGGTGTTCTATCTCTGCCAGGGTGTGATGTATCCACCTAATACTCATTTAATTTTAGGCTGATGATCTTATGGTGTCTCAGTCCTGCTTGAAATAATTTTAGTCTTTGTTTGTTACATGAACAATTTATGTTTTTCTACTGTTGTTGAAAAATTTAAAAGGAAAGAATCCATACTTTGAATCTTTCATTTGGACACGACTTATCTGTTGACCTAATATTTCCCCTTCCTTTGAATTTTCTAAATTATTGCATAGTTGTTAGTTACTACACATACTTAGTTCGTGTTGACGTCCTTTCCTTTTGCTAGTTGTTCTTTTTCAACCCACCCAGAGGTAGCACATCCCAAGGGTCAAGAATGAGAAGAGTTTTCTTAGGACCAATTTCAAGGATGAGTTTCGAGATGGGCAAGTTGCTCACTACAATGAGGTCCTAATATTTAGATTATTAGTTTAGACTTTCACCTATAAGGCTTAATGTTAAGTTGAACAATGAAATTATGCAATACTTATATTTTTACTTTACGCTGCCACAAACAATGTTATGTACTCATCTTTTGAGAAAATACAATGCACCCCCTTATTTTAGCTATTATTTATACTTATGGGGTTTTATACAAATTATTTTCTTGAGTTAAGAAAGGAATGGCCCCATACTGGGCCCCACTCCTTACAGACTCAAAGATCATGCCTAAGATTATTGATAATACTATGGATAATAGACCTCCTATAGACTCTACAACAGTTCCTTCTAATCTGAAGATCAAAGATTATCGCCTAAAAAAGAAAAATGTTAGAGCCAAGTGATTGTATGAACCATGAAAAAGAGCCCGAGGTAGTACATGAACTAAAGAAGATTGTAGAGAAGGGGAATCAAGTTCCAATCTCGGGTTCTTGATCATGGTGTGCTTTTTCCTCTATTTTATCTCTTTCTCTTTACTTGAATATCATGTTAGATGTCTATGTTTGAATACATGAGGGATCTGCAACCTTGATACATGTTGTGCCCTTAGAGATCTTATCTCAACTTAGAAATCAAATATTATTGCAATCTTGGAGCCTAAAATTAGTAGAATCAACATCATGAATACTATAAAGAGCCTGTGTTTCTCAAAATCCCACTTTGTGGAAGCTAGAGGTTTTTCTGATGGCATTTGGGTATGGTAGAAGCCTACAGATTGTAATGTGAAAATCATTAGCAACCATCTTTAGTTTGTCACTTGCATGGTGAATAACTCAACTATAATCACTTTTGTATATGCTGAACTCCACATCTCTATTAGGATTTTTTTCGAGAAGAATCTGACCTCTGTGGATAGTACGTTTGAGAACAATTGGATAGTGGTAGGAGATTTTAAGACTACTTTGAATCGAAACAAGAAGCACAATCACATCCACTAAAATTTTACAAAAGAAAGGCTCTTCAACAATTCACTTTTTGTGGCTGGGCTCACTGACTTGGGCTTCCTAGGTTTGGTTCACACTTAGAATCATAGTAGACTTCAAGAATGGTTGGACAATGAGGTGGCCAATACACATTTCATCCACAAGCACCCTCATTTTGTAGTCAAACATCTATTGAGAATTTACTCACTGCTACAGAAACAACATTCAACGTCGCTTTTCGGGGTGTCGGTTATTTAACTAAACCAACGTTGATCATCATTACATGTTAGATATTAAGGAAAACTGACATCCATATTTGAAGACCATCCAGACACGAGTATCGCTTTCTATTCAGTGTCGGCTGAAGAAACAAAACTGATGCCTAAAATAGCCCGCGAAATCCAATTTTTCCGAGCAAAAAAAATTGCCCCCAATGTGTAACATACAACGTCAGTGTTTTACCTAATAACCGACGCCTAAAGAAGATAAAAATTGCGGATTTTACCATATGGGTGTCGGTTGTCGTAGGATAACTGATGCGGATAAGGGTTCGCGTGCCCTCCCCGCCAAGAATTTTAGGGTAAATTGACGTCGATTTTATTGGGATAACCGATGCTGAATAGTAAAGGTGTCAGTTGTTATAGATAACCGATGTCTTTTATTAACATAATAGCCCCCACAATAACAGAATCTTCCCCTTTCTTCTGTTTCATCGTGAAAATAGACTCGCTCATGATCACCTTTCTCTGCCTCCCATCGATGCCGCCACCGCGCCTGCTTCCTGCTGCATCGCCGCCGCCACCGCCGCCGCCTGCTGTTGCTGCTGCTTCTCTGCTCGCCGCCACTACCGCCTCTTTCTCCTACTGCTTCTCTGCTCGGTGCCAATTCTCCTCACACCGCCTCCGCCGACAAATCTCGTCTCCATGCTTCTAGGCTAGTTTCTCAACAGGTAGGCCCTCCTCTTCTTCCTCCATGCCCCTCTTCTTCTTCCTTTTTCTCCTTACCAACAACGAGCACTGCACGGCCATGTGGGCTAGCCACGGCCGTGGCCAGCCCATACGGCCGTGTAGTGCTTGTTGTTGGTAAGGAGGGAGAAGGAAGAAAAGAGGGTATATATTCAAATGAAATCAATTATGAATTTGTGATGAAATCAATTATATGATGAAATCAAGTATGTTCAAATTAGTTATGTTCAATTATATGATGAAATCAATTATGTTCAAATCAATTATGTTCAATTATATGATGAAATCAGTTATGTTCAAATCTTGTGATGAAATCAATTGTGATGAAACCCTAACATCTACATGAATCCCTATTACATGATGAAACCCTAACATCTACATACTCTATATGATACCTAAAATTGTGATGAAACCCTAACATCAATTGTGATGAAACCCTAACATCTACATATATATCCAAGATGATGAACATGCATGGACACTCGAAATGTTGAAATCAATGTTATAGAATATGATACCTAGATTAAATGATGTTACATGATACCTAGATTAAATGATGTTATAGAATATTGGAATGACAACATACATGTATTTGTTGGCCTAGAAACCCGTCCAAGATTTACTCATTAGGAGTAAATCTTGGATAGTCCCCGGTTTGGGAATGTTCTTGAACACATAATATCACTTAGGATGTAAGTGTATAATGTGTATTGGGTTTTCAAGAAAATTTCAGTAGCATTTCCCCGTTTGTTCTCTAAGTACATATGTACTTGGAGAACAGTGGGGAAATGCTGTCGAAATTTTCTTGAAAACCCAATACACATTATACACTTATTAGTGAGATTAGGTGTTCAAGGATGGGATAGGTGGTACATGTACATTTATTATATATAAGAATGACCTCACATGTATTTGTTAACCCTAGACCCTAATATTGTCCTAATATATACTTGTTTTCTCTTTGATCATAGAATGGATAGATCATGGATGTCCATTCGCAATCGCTGCACCCCAGAGTTTATATCTGGTCTTGATCAATTTATTAGATTTATCGAGGAACATAGGAAACAACCTAGAGATAGTCTCTACTGTCCATGTAGGCATTGCGGTAACAACTTGAAAGTCAGCACTGATGACGAAATCAAAAGTCATGTCATGTGCAACGGGATTGTACAAGGCTATACAGAATGACACTGGCATGGAAAGATTTCAAACCCGAAACTAGTGGATGTCGATAGCAATGCTTGGGTGGAAGAAGAAATTGTCTCTGATGATGTAGATGTGAACGAACCAGTTCCAGTAGACATCATTGATGCGATGATGGATAGTTGTGGGGTAGAGCACACCGATCCACCTCCCATCTTTAGAAACATTGTGCATGATGTTGAGATACCGTTATACACAGGTTGTACTAAGTTTACAAAGCTTACCACTGTGTTGAGATTGTATAAGTTGAAAGCCAACAATATATGGAGCGACAAAAGCTTCACTTCATTGTTGACTTTGTTGAAAGAAATGCTTCCTGAAGGAAACGAGCTTCCAATCTCAACATACCGGGTAAAGAAATTGTTGTGCCCAATGGGAATAGAGGCCAAGAAGATACATGCATGCTCGAATGATTGTATATTATTTCAAAAGGACTATGTGGATTTGAAAGATTGTCCAAAATGTGGTGCGTCACGGTATAAATTGACGACTTCAGGGGAGTCCAAAACTGGTTCTCCTGCCAAGGTGATGTGGTATCTACCTATAATATCACAGTTTCAACACTTGTTTGCAAATCCGATAGATGCGAAGAATTTGAGGTGGCATGTAGATGTTAAGAAAAATAATGATGGGATCCTACGACATGCGTTTGATTCCCCACAGTGGAAGAAGATTGATCTATTGTACCCCAAATTTGGTGAAGAAGACAGGAATCTAAGACTTGGACTTTGTACAGATGGGATGGATTCGTACGGGACATTGAGCAACCAACATAGCACTTGGCCAGTCATGCTTGTTATATACAATCTTCCTCCCTGGTTGGGTATGAAAAATAAGTATGTTATGCTATCGTTGTTGATATCGAGCCCTAAACAACCTGGAAATGATATCGATGTTTATCTTGAACCTCTGATTGATGACTTAAAGAAACTTTGGGGTGAAGGTGTGATGCCCTATGATGCTTCACGAAGAGAGACATTTCATTTGCATGCTATGTTGTTTTGCACTATTAATGACTTTCTAGCATACGTGACTTTGTCTGGATATAGTGTCAAAGGAGCTAAAGTGTGTCCTATATGTGAAGAGAACACTGATTCAATAAAACTAAAACATGGTGGCAAGACTGTATATCTTGGTCATCGAAGGTTTCTTTCAAAATTCCATCCATATCATAGGAAGCGCAAAGCATTCAATGGATGGAATGAGGAATGGAGTGCACCTAAACCTATACCAGGGGATGTTGTTTATGAAAGAGTAAAAGACATTGTCAATGAATTTGGTAAGAGATCACAATGTACTATGGCCACACGGAGTGGCAATTCTTCATTCAAGAAGAAGTCAATATTTTGGGATCTTCCTTATTGGAGTTATTTGATAGGAAGGCATTGTATCGATGTCATGCACATTGAGAAAAATGTCTGTGATAGTGTCATTGGTACTCTATTGAATATACAAGGTAAGACTAAAGATGGGATAAAATCCAGATTGGACCTACGTGAAATGGGAATAAGGTCAGAATTAACAGAATTACATGAAATGGGTAATAAAAGAACATACTTACCTCTCACTTGTTACACGTTGTCTAGAAAGGAGAAGAAAGCTTTTTGTGAATGCTTGGCAAATGTTAAGGTGCCATAGAGTTACTCATCCAATATCTGTAGATTGGTATCAATGAAAGATCTGAAGTTGATAGGTCTTAAATCTCATGATTGTCACACTCTAATGCATCAAATATTGCCCATGGCAATTTGATCTATATTACCGAAGCATGTAGTATTTGCAATCACTAGACTTTGTTTCTTTTTCAACAGTCTGTGCATCAAAGTTATTGACCCTGATACTCTCGATAATTTGCAAAGAGAAGTGGTTGTTATCCTATGTCATCTTGAGATGTATTTCCCTCCTTCATTCTTTGATATCATGGTATATCTTGTTGTCTACTTGACTATGGAAGTGAAAATGTTGGGACCAGTTTTCTTGCATTGGATGCATCCCTTTGAATGATACATGAGCGTTTTTAAAGGTGATGTTCAAAATCATTATCAGCCTGAAGGGAGTATTATTGAGGGTTATGTGGCGAGAGAGGTTATGGATTTTTGCAATGACTTTCTGAGTGGTAATGACACTCCCATTAATGACAAGAATATTGAGGAGGGCAAATGAATTTTGGGATCACATGTGAAAGTAATCAGCCGTGAGCAGTTGGAACAAGGTCACTTGTATATTTTACACAACATGGACGAAGCGAGTGTTTATATCGAGGAACATGGACGCATGTTATGTCTTATGAAGGGTTTGACATTAATGGGTTCACATATTACACAAAGCGCCAAGATGATAAGAGTGTCGTACAAAATAGTGGGGTCACCCTTCAAGCTTCGACTATGTATTTTGCAAGTGCAAAGGATAAGAGTCCACGTGAAGCTAAAATGTCATATTACAGTGTCATTGAAGACATATGGGAGTTTGACTACATAGATTTCAGAATTCCGCTCTTCAAATGTAATTGGGTTGATAACACCAAAGGAGTTATAGTGGATGAATTGGGTTTCACTTTAGTGAACTTTGAAAAGATTGGCGAGAAGGGTGAACCATTCATATTGGCATCATAGGAGAAATAAGTAATTTATATCGATGATCCTGCAAATGATAAATGGTCAGTTGTTCTTCATGGTAAAAGATAGTTCATTGAAGATCCTATAGATGAAAAAGAGTACTGTGATAAGTATGATGACTCCAGTCCATTCTCAGTTGGGTTGCCAACTCCACAAGATATTGAAGCTAATGATGACATATATGTGCGCGGAGATCACAATGAAGGATTGTTAATTGATAAAAGATCACAATTTTAGAGGCATGCATGTTTATATTTGTTTATTTGTTTTATTTTTCAATGTTTCATTTTTATATGTGAACTATACAAAATGTTAAATGTTTGCTTTTTTAATATCAATATCATTTTCAGATATAATGTTTCATTATCTTCTAGTTAATACAAATGCTAAATGTTTGCCTTTTATTGACATTTTCAGATGGCTAACCATGATGTCCATGATGAGCATGATGTCCATGATGAGGATGATGTCCATGATGAGCATGGCAAGGATACCAATGTAAGTTTTAAAAATATATCCTATATTTCTATAGAAATTCATTATCTTCTAGTCATGTCATTTATCCTATATTTCTATATTGGGCTAATTCAGTGTGTTTATTTTGTCAAATTTTAGGCTGATGATGCACATGTACCCTCTGAAGCACTGAAGGCACTTGATGCACACCACCAAAAAGTTAACAAGAAAAGGGGCATCACTCTGCTAAAGAAGTTAACAATGCTAAGGGGCAGTGGATCCAAATTGGCTTTCGAGTTTGATAATACAGGAAATGCAATTGGATTGAACCGCAATAATTTTGTAAACTATCTTGGGTGTGTCACTCGAAGCCATTGTGGTGTTAAGTATGATAATTGACATAAAGATCCTCAGAAGAAAGACTTGATATGGAAGGATTTATGTGTGAGTTATTATTATTTGCAATTCTATTTTGTAGATTACAAATTATATTATTTGCAATTCTATTTTTGGATACTAGTTAATAGCAATTCTATTTTACAGAATCTATTTGCATTGGATGAGAAGTTGCATCGTAAAAGCATGATGCAATGCACTGGAAAGATGCTAAGAAACTATAGGACAAATATCAACAGAGAATACATAAAAGATGGTGATAAGAAGAAGAAGTCAGCCCTTGAAAAGTGGAACTTCTTGGACAAAGAAGATTGGGACACGTTTGTTGCTTAAAGACAAACTGAAGAATTCAAGGTATTAAGCGTCACTCCCAATTTAATTAATATACTTTATATTCACATATTCAAGATTAACCTTTAGTGTTACTAACAAAATCAATTTGCATACTAACTAGGCGTTCAGTGAGGTGCAAAGAGAAAGGCGTGCATTGAATGTGCATGACCAGACAATGGGTCCAAAGGGCTTTGCAGGCGTTCGCCAAAGACTACATGCAGAGTCTACTGCTACTCAGGAGTCCTCTACTACATGTACCACACCCATGCCTCACCATGATGTCTGGATAGCTGGGAGGAAAAACAAGAAGGGTGAAATAAATAAGCCCGTAACTGCTGAGGCGGCTGCAAAAATGGTAAAATACAACTCAACAATGCATGTCGTTGGAATATTGATTATTTGTGGTGTTTACTTACCAATTTCTGTTGATGGTGATTAGCGGGAGCTGCACGAGCAGAGGAAATAGGGCATGTTCATCCCTCATGGCACAAGGGATGAATTGACTGTTGCTCTGGGTAACCCAGAGCATCCTGGACGTGTTAGGGGTGCAGGCACTGGTGTGGGCATCAAAGCGTTCTTTGGGCCATCCCAACACAAACCTGTTGCAAGAGAGGGACTTTCACAAGAAGAGGTAACCTATTCTTTTTTTAGAATGTTACTGCAAAAGGGAATTCAATAATAAGAAGCTAATGTTTCTTTTATCCATGTATAGGAGAATAAGAGAGTCGAGGATATAGTTGCTAAGAAGGTCAAGGAAGAAATGTTGCGGTGGCATGCATCTCAGGCTTCCAATCAGCCTATGGCGACCCACTCTTCTCCTGATGTACATGCTGAGAGTAATCATGTAGACCCACCACCTAGCACGTATGTTGTAAGTATTGTTTATGACATAGTAGCTAGTCTTTTCAAGATGATATGTTTTCAAGATGATATGTATATATGTATAACATTCTTTACATAAATTTGTAGGTGTTGAAGCCATGCCGCTTAAAAATTAAAGATTATATTGTTGCAGAGGCGTAGACTTACCCGTCCCTTCCTGGGGCAATGATTCACGGGGCTCCAATGCCACAGGGTTACATTCGTGTGAGCCCGATACGTGTAATCCCCGATTGGAGGGAAGCTACATTGCCATATGCCCACCCATATATTGATACACTTGGTGAGGCAGAAGGCGGGGTGATATTGTGGCCCAAAGCGGATGTTGTCTACACTACAGAAATTGTAAGATAAATTTACATTATGTTAAATTGTTAATGTGTATATATGAGGTCAATTGATCTGAAATTATATATACAGGTTAAAAAGAAGACATCCGGAGCATCTAGGCCTCCACCTCCACTTCCTGCATTACCAAGTTGGGTTCCAACTGACCTAAAATTCCCATTAGGTCATGCTTGTAAGGGAATGGCAGTATGGCTACGCGCACATAATATACATTGCCCTATAGTTGTTTCTTTAGAAGCAGATTATGTAGGTCAATCATACGGAAGCCCTCTATTTATACAAGATATTATTGAGTTGTTTATCTATGATTGGCTGAATACATCAATGATAGAGGCATGGATAAGGTGAGATCTTATTTATACATCCATATACCTTGTGTAGGATCTGGTGATCTGGTTTCTTATATATTAATGCATATGTAATACATGTTGTGCAGCTACTTAGTCGAAATTCAATGTAAACAATTTGCATTTGAACATGTGGGATTTTTGATTCCATCATTGATTAGTCTGGTAGCTAAAGACCCTGATAGTGTTCAATAATATTGTTGTGATGCTTTCACAATTTTTGGTCAAAAAAAGAAGACGATAATAATAGCTCCATTCAATGTGAAGTAAGTTTACTTTACTTATAATTTGGACTTAAGAAAATTACATTTTTATTGTAGATTTTGAGTTATTAATTTTTAACTTTTTTACCTCTAGCGTGAAGCATTGGGAGTTACTAGTTATTCTCCCCGAGACATTCACTATCTATTATCTAGATCCTGTGGGGAGTACATTGAATCCCAAAATTGGACACGTAATGAGAATGGCATTATTCTAGTGAGAAATATTTCATTTTTATATACGTTAACATCTATTATTACATTATTATTAAATTATGCAATTTACTATGTTATATTAACATGTAGGGGTTTAGATGCATTAAAAAAGGCTGAGGAAAGGTCCCCAGTAAAAAGAACCAACCAATAATTTGGGAGAACGTGAAAGTAAGTTCCCGACTCCAATGTATATGTTATTTATGTGAACTGTGCTTATTTGTATTTTTTAATATTTTGTATCTATTTTATAGTGTTCTACACAAGACAACGACTGGGCATGTGCATACTATGTGATGCGGTTTATGGACATGATTATCAAACATGCAGATGAAATCAATGCCATACCTAAGGTATTATATATAGTCTCATTAGATAGTATGAAATATATCAATCTTATTTACATATTATTACTTATATATACATCATTCTCTTTGCAGGTGTTTAAAACTGACCCCACTATAGGTAAAGCCTTAAAAGGTGTACATGCTCCATATACGATGGAAGTATTAAATGACGTAAGAGAAGAATGGGCAAGAGCCATTCAAGCAGTGGGGACTGTAAGATATAATTGGGATGCTGATAGCGATGATGAATGATATTTTGTAAATGAATGTTTATACATGTATGATGTTTTGTAAATGAATGTTTATACATGTATTTCTACATGTTTGAATGTTTCTACATGTATTTGAATATTTCTACATGTGTGAATGTAAAAATTGAATTGATGTCTGAATGTATCTACCTATGTGTGAATGTGTGAAAAGAATATTTGTTGATTTAGCAGGTTTGTGGCCTGCTTGTTGGCTGATATCAATGGATGTCATAAACCTGTAGTTCAGTTCCACTGAACTGCAGGTTCTTATCCCGCGACCAGCCAAAGTAGGCCTACAAACGGATAAGAAAAAAAATCAAACCATAGGTGTCGATTATTTGTCTAAAACTGACAACAAAGGTTTACAACGTCGGCTAATAGCATAAAACTGCCGCCTAATGTTGCTAGATAGCCTGGCCAGCACGACCGTGGTGGAAGGTGATATGGCATCAGTTATTAGTAGACAACCGACACCATTATGGCCAGTACGGCCGTGCTGGACAACACGCCCTTCTGGCCAGTACGGACGTGGCGGCAGATGATATAGCGTCAGTTAGTAGTAGAAAATCGATGCCGATAGATTCCTAGATGGTGCCCTTTTTGTGGCATGGATGATTATATCGTCTTTTTTGTTACTTATAACCGACGCTGATGGGGCCCTGCTGGCGCGTTTTCGGTGGCGCGAAGCGTTTTGGCGTCGGTTGGAAAACTGACGCTGAAAGGGTTTGACTTTTAGCGGCGCCCACATAGGCGTCGCTCGGAAACCATCCCGAAAAGGGCTTAAATAACCGACACCAAAGGCCGGATCTGTAGTAGTGACTCATATCACTATCCAATTCTAGTTTGATCTACCATCCAAAGGTATGTGCATAGAAGGTTTATCTCAAAAGCATCTTGGTTGAAAGACCATGGTTTCCACCATATGTTCAATGAGCATTGGAATGCTAACCTTGTTTCAGCCATGCCTTGAATGAGGAAAAAAGAAATAATGGAATGGGCTTTACAAAACACCAAAGAGATATGAAGAGATAAGAAAAGAGTCCTAAAATTTTGAATTTGCTTAAAATCCATCTAGCAAAGAGGTATGATGAGATAGATGATAACATGTGAATTGAAACACAAGTAAAGCTAGATATCATCCTAAAGATGGAGGAAGAAGATTGTAAGAAGAAGATTCATATTAACTGGTTACCAATGGCAATGATAATACTAAGTTTATAATGGCTATGTAAAACAAAGAAGACACAACAATATAGTGACCATGCTAAATGATATTTTGGGCAAATGCATTACTAATGAAACTGAAATTCATGCCATGTCTGTAACAATTTCAAGAATTTCCTCATATAATCCCAATACATTGATCAACGACACATTTACAACTTCCCATGACCTTCACTCAACTCGTGGAGGAATAAGGCAGAATCATGGCTCCTAAGTCTATTGAAGATGAGATCCCCAAACATGTAAAAACTTCAAACCCTTACAAGTAACATAGCCCACACAACTTGAATTGATCATTCTTGCTGAAAAACTAGACCACAAACGAGAATTCAATCCTTCATAATGTCTCAAATGATATTACATGTAGAAAGTTGGAGGACTCTTTATTTACTGTTCTAATACCAAAGATTCCCAAACTTGAAGCATGTGAACACTTTAGGCTAATCTCTCTTAATAAGATGAGTCTTAAACTTACATCTAAATAGGCCATCGAAAGTAATAAAGACTTCCTATCTAACTAGATCTATCCATATCAAAGTGCATTTGTACCGGGTAGGAGAATAACTGATAACATCATGGTAGACCAAAAAGTTGATCCAAAGTATGAGAAGGAAGAACTCTCCATAAAACTATGGCTAAAAAATTGGACTTATCTAAGTCATATGATAAGATATAATCGAATTTTGTTACTGACACTCTCAACAAGTTGGACATTTTGATTACTATCATAATATATATTATGTGTTTTGTCTTCATGGGTATGACCTCAATGACATGGAATGGTAAATCATATGGGTCCTTCAAGGCTTCTAGGCATCTCATCTAAGGGGACCCTCTCTTCGAATAGCACTTTGTGCTATGTCTATATAGGTTGATCAGATTATAGAGGAAAAGGTGCAAGACAAGGATTGGAAAATGGTCATGCTATCTACTAGATATCCCTTCACTTTGCACTAATGTTTCTCTCATGACATGTTCCTATTTTCTCAGGCCTTTAAGAGACAAATGAAAACCACCATCAATCCCTTCAAAGAATTTGTCAAGATGTCTAGATAGACAATTTTAGTGGAGAAGACAAGCATATACTTTGCAAGAAGTGTTTTAACTAGAGTAAGAAGGAAAATTTGCATTCTAAGTGACTTCACACAAACTAAAGATCTAGGTAAGTATCTTGGGCCCCGATGACTACACTCTAGGTAAAATGAGGACACCTATCTGGAAGTGATCTATAAGGTGTCTACCGCTATCAATGCAATGTATGTAAAATTCCTATCATTGGTGGGCCAAGTGTGTCTGGCCAAAAACAACTCTATCGGCTATAACTAATTATTCATGTTAACAACAATGTTGCCTACGAAGATCTATGATACAATTGATAGTGTTATCCAAACTTTTATCTGGGGAGGCTGCCAACTCGTTAATAGATTCACTCTATTAATTTCACTCATTTTCATGTAACCCTTCCATTTACTTTTGTTTTATTACTTTTTCTATCTAGATTAAATTTTTCTTGCTTTGCATGCATTCATATCATGTAGTTTATTTCCTTACAATTTTTTTAGTTTTCAAAAAAATTTCTCTCATGCCATGCCTTGCATTCCATGTAGACTTTTAAAATTTTGCATGTTTGTAGCTAGGATTTGTTGGGTTTTGCTTAATCTTCATAACATAGGTTTAGATGTGATTGGATAAAAATTAGCACCATTTTGGTCATTTTTTCCCAAATTTATAATTTCTTGCCTAAAAGCATGTTTTGACCCAATCTCTGCTTATTGAATTGAAAATGTTGACCTTTGATAAATGCATGCTACATTCTCATGTCTATTACTAAATGGTCTCAATTCTTGAATTTTTACATCTAAATCAAATCTTTCATGCATGTGTAATGTTTGGTTGAATTGTGATCTAAGGAAGCCACAAAGGACTAGGGTTTGTCGAATCTCATGATAAACATGTGGTTTTCATATTGCTCATTCATGTGTTGTGTCATTGCTTGATGAAATTGTTGGGACTAATTTTTCATGTAGGAAATCTCACATTGAAACCCATACTAGTGATCCCTCTTTGACTCACCTTTCTTTCACCATTCCTTATTTCTCTGCCTCATGAAAAGAAGTCAAAGGGCATATATTCAGCCTTGGCCACCATCAAAAAGTTTGGGGTGGCCATATCTATATATCCCGCTTCACTCTCACCATCATGTGCCCTACCTACACCAAGGGAAAAGAAAAGGAAAAAGAAAATAAAAGATGCTCCTATGTATTAGAGTCTAAATAAAGAAAAGATGAGTGATCCTATGTAATAGCACTCCAATCTCTTACTACAACCCCTTTCTTCCTTTTGCATGTCCATTGAGCTAGAAAACATCAAACTAGCTCATTTCACCTTTTTTGGATGTTGTGTTTCATAAGATAGGTTTTGCCATCCATAAAGGGTTGCAACGTAGCTTGTTACTTGTCTACCATCCATCTCAATGTAAATTTCTTTTGATATATCTAATCAATTTCATTTTTATGAGATTGAATGCAAGAAGGAGTAATGTTAACATGTTACCACCCCGACTCAATTGACAACTACATTCCCTTAAAAGACCCACACTTCCCATTATTGCATTAAAACCCTAATTTACCTTCTTGTCGAGTTTATTCTTGCTTAGATAGTCACTTTTCCTTCCTAGTAAATTGTGCTTGATTTTTCCTTGTTCTTTCTAGTTTAGGACTTTAATTATCTTTTAGTACTAATTGCTAGTTTAGTGTAGTGTTAGCTATTGTCTTTACTTGGATTAGTGTAACTTGTCTTTTCCTCGCTTGGCTTCCTTTTCTTGCACATTAGAACTAAATTGTCTACGGTTATCTTAGCGTAATCAACAAAATAAAAACCAAACCCTTTAACCCTAAACTTTACAATAGGAACCTAGCCAAAACAACCTAACTCTAGTTCGCCCTCTCTCTATCTCTTGGGCTTGACTACTAACTTTCTACTTTCCTGTACTATAACACGACCATGTGCTCTTGTGGCTGAAGTATGTTAGTTTATGTGAGTAAGTCAATTAGGTATTTACTAATTTGAAGGAACCCATTGTGGGTGCATGGGGCACATCTAATTAAAACTTAATTGGTTAGGTATACCTTAGGAGAAACACATTACCCACTCAGTTGCAGAGAATGTGGTTGGATACATGTGTGTGAGATTCCTCTCTACTAAAGGGATTTTTGATGAGGGAAATACTCATAATTAAATGGATGTGTTGGTATAGTTTTAGATCATGGTATAGGATCGTATAGTTATGAACATCAAAGCATGGTGATGGCCCAATTTTAGGTCGTACTCTGGGACCACAAAAATATATAAGCTTGAAAGCCAAGGTGATGGCCTAGTTTTAGGTTGTGGTTTGGGACCTTCAAAAGATATGAGCGTGAAGGTCCACTAATGGCCCAATATTAGGTCATGGTCCAGGACCGTGGTTAGGGTAGGTAAATAATGGGCGACCACCTACTACTAGGTGACATCTCAATCAAGATGGAAAATCCTTTTGATCAAAAAGAGTTGGCATGCTTGGGACATGAGTTAATATTTCAGTCAAGATTTAGAAGTTATATCTAAGATTTGTGGATTGGGTATCCTTCAAAGTAATAGTTAAGCTTTGTCTTTCTAGGATCGTGTTGAGTAGAGACCCATCAAGGATGTAACCGTCAAGTAAAATGGACATGTATAGCTCAAGGCTGGGGCAAATGATTCAAATCTAGATGTGAATTGATCGTGAGAGCTCATAATTTCTACATAAATTCAGACAGCCTTTCAGTGAAAGCATGAAGATTTGGATACTTAGACACATATCTAGTAATACGGTGGGTGTGGGGGTTGATTTAAAGGTGGATTTTAAGATTTGGGGTTTCTAACTAATTTTTTTTGGAAGAGGTAGAGGCTCACGTCGTTGTGCCATGAGACATGGCTCATAGATTGAGGTCATCCACCATGTAGCACACAACAAATGGATCATATATGCCTGAGTGGAATAGGCTGGATAAAGTTGATTTTCCAATTTTCTACATATTTCAGGAATGATTTGGAGAAAATCAAGCAAAAGGTGGATTTTGAATAAAAGTCAGATAAAATAACGAGAGAGAAAAGACATTAATTTAGGATTATCCTTTATTATTATCCAAAATATGTCTATTTTTGTGTGGATAAAAGCGGTTGAATTACCCATACAAAAAAAGCATATTTAATTCAATATAGTTCAACTGGGCAATTTATGAAGAAGGCCTACAAAGAGTAGAATTGATAGGTATGTTGCTCTTAGGTCCAGATAAAGATTTTATTTGTGGTAGCCCCGAACTGGGTAAGAGTGGGTGAAAAGGGTTGATAAAATAAGTGGAAACTGTGTGAAACTATGGGAAAAGGTGGACATGGATAAAATGTGGGAAATTTTGGGAACTTTGGAAAATTGAATAAACTCCATCAATGGCTAGATAATTAACAATTAAGCATGCTTTTCAGCTCAGCGAGCAAAAATGGGGTGTCATCAGACTGTGATTCATATTCCCAATTGGGATTGAATCTCTATAGGCAACTTGGATGCCCATTGTATTTTAAATTTTTATTTTGATTTTCTATTCTTAGTGGTGGCCTTATGCTTCGAAGCCCATATATAGGGCCCTTGAGGAATTGAGGTTACATGTATTAAAGTGTACTAGTGAGTTTTTTTCTCTTCTTTGGGTGTATCATTTTCAATGTTTTTGGGGTTTTTCTGTTAGAGAGTCTCTCCTTTGTAATAATTTTGCAATAGTGAAATTTCTTTATACTCTCATAGAGTAGCTCATCTATACCAAACCACATAAACCTAAAAAAGTTGTGTGTGTGAATTGTTGTTCTTCTTCTAGTGTGTGTTTCTTACTATTCTTTCTCCTTTGTCGACTCAACAAGTAGGACAGAAGAAAAATACATTTGTTTACCCTTATTTTAAGTGATGTGTGACCAGACCCGGTGTTAAGGAAGGAGATCACTAAATGGAAGGGAAGGTATAGGGTGAATAATGATTGCTTCTTGGCATTGGCAACAGTACTGTGTGGATCCTTCCCACTACTACATCATAAAGACTGTGTCGTCCACCTTCTTCGTGTTCGGTTTCACTATGTTCCCATTCACTGGTACAGATACTACCTCTATCACCAGTTACAATATCCCTCTCTAACTTGTGTTTAGTACCACCACCTAAGTGGGAGACACTACAGTTAAGCACGTACAATGTCAGTTTTTTGTGGATGCGTAAATTGATGACGTAGACCCAGACTCAATTGCTATGATGATAGAAACCAACACAGTTAAGCATATGTGTCATTGATTTCAGTACATCAACCGATGTTGTACTTCCATATAAAGTCACATTTTTAATTTATAAAGGTTTTTGTGGCGTCTTTTTTAAATAAACAGACATTGTGTACATTTATGTCTTTAGTTTTTATGTCCAAAAGGACAATACAAATGAACTATGCCATCAGTTTAGCACCTCAACTGATGCAACCAGCCAGCTGGTAGCACGACTGTGCTTCCCAACATGGCTGATTTAGATTAACCCTATTAATGTCAATTTTAGTATAGAAATTGGTGATTAATACATATAACATTGGTTTTGTGATAACAACTGATGACATATTTATAATTTTTTTTAAAATAGCAAGTATGTAGACATGTTATCTGATTATTCAGCAGGAGGCAGAACCTCCAGTTCATTATAACTCTAGGTTTCCTTCTTGTCTTTATCTTAACAATTGGCCAACACACCTACAAAACCTGCAATTACAAACACACAATCCACCCAATACAAGATCCACTCTCATGGCATGTACAAATACAGTTATCACTGTATTCATTCGCCTTCACATTAATTCACACACATTCATATATACATCATTCACATATGCACCAATTGCATTCTCATTACATGTGGAAACACAATTCTCATTGTATTCATTAATCTTCACATTCATTCACATACATGTATGTATTCATCATTCACATATGCATCAATAATTCACTCACATTAAATTTAAAGTTGCAAGAAGTCGTAAGCACCTAAGAGACCTGCTACATCTCTTGGAAATGTAACTTATAAATGTTATAGACAATGTAAAATTACATCTATGTAATAAAACAATACAACTTACACCAGTGCCATTCGACGGTGCACATTGTCATGGTTCTCATCCTCAAATTAATCATTATCACATTCATTGTACTCATGTGTTAGACGCCATCTCAAAAGTGCCATAACATTCTAAAATATAGTCAAAACAATAAAATAGAAGAGATAAAGAATGTAAAATGCACATCCAACATTTAAAAAAATAAAATGCATGCCACTGGTATTGATTGGATTTTGGATCAATTAACATTCCTTCTATGTGATCTCCATGCATATATAAGTTAGTATTGGTTTCAACATTTGGAGTTAATCTGTGATGACATTATGAATGGTTCACACTTCTCACAAATCTTTTCAAAATTCACTACTGTGAAACACAATTCATCCACTACAACTCCTTTGGTTTTATCAACCCAATTACACTTAAATACCAGAACTATGAAATTTGAGTAACCAAACTCCCATATTTCTTCAATGACAATGTAATATGTCATTTTAGCTTCATGTGGACTCTTATTCTTCACACTAGAAAAATACAATGAAGATGCTTGAAGGGTGACCCCACTATTTTGGATGACACCCTTATCATCTTGACATTTTGTCTAATATGAAAATCCATTTATGTCAAACCCTTCATAAGACATAACATTCATTTTTGGTTTAAAGGTGAACCATTTGATATGTTCAACAACATTATTTGGTATTTGAGATAGTTGACATATGACTTCATCTTCAAACAACCTAATAAATGTCTTATTATGCTCTCTAGCAAGGCACATTGAATTGGCTCAAGGATATTTTGTCTTGATGGAATTGGTATATTCGGTGATATAAATACTCATTTGGCAATGTTGTGTAAAATATACAAGTGTGCTTGTTCCCACAACTAACAATTGATTATTTCCACTCGTTCTCATAAAGTCCCTTTGTTGGAATAATCTTCAGTATTCTTTCCATTTCCACAAATTCCATTACAACCCAGAAAGTCAATGCAAAAGTCCATAACATCCTTAACCACATAACCGTCAATAATACTCACTTCAGGCCGAGAATGGTTTCTAACATCACCTTTAAAAACACTCATATATCATTCAAAAGGATACATCCAATGCAAGAAAACTGATCCAAACATTTTCACTTTTGTAATTATAAGGACAACAAGATGTACCATGATATCAAACAATGAAGAAGGAAAACACATCTCAAGCTGGCACAAGGTAACAACCACTTATCTTTACAACTTTTTCAGATTTCTAGGATCAATAACCGTCACGGAACCACTTACCCTAATCCCAATCCCACTACCCGAGTAGGCAGTGTTAAGGGGATTAGAGAGCCTATCTATCAGTGGCCTGAAGATCACACACACATTTTATGCAAAATCAATAACTTTTAATTTATTCAAAAGAACTATGGATCTTATTACATCAAAGGCCTGAAGGTAACAAGAAAAGGAAAAATACAAGATAAGAAGGTGCAACTAGATACTATATTCCCTTCACATATAATCCCATGTGATGATAATTCTTTATTTTGGTAGATATTTTGATGAGTATGTTAGTTCCACATGTATCAAGTCTTCATGCCTAAAAATAGGTAAATCAAGACACAATCAATGTAAATGCATCGGTGCACTTTAAAAAGAGGAATATTGAACAATTGAGAACATTTATATCAAAATATTATACTTGGCATGACTTATAAGAAAATATTTAATGTGATATTCAACTCATATTTATATTGAGCAATTCAAATTCTATTATAAATTTCCCCATTATGCTAAACAACATGCATGCATATATGTATGGGTCCGTCGCCCCAATGAGATGGGGGAGGTCACCATGTTGTACAAGTTCCACCCTCAAATACGAGGAGGTGACTTGCACCCAATATTGGTATCATTATCACAGGAAGTCATAAGGGGTGCTATCATTTATGTTTTAGATTTGAGCAAGCTATAATATAGAAATCCAGAAGACTACTGAGCAGGGAATGTTGTAGCTCAAACAAATACATAGAAAAGATTTACAAACAAGAGTACATATAAGTATTCCTCAATACCACTAGTTTGTTCAAGGAGGAATTAATATAAAAGCATACCTCTTGGAGTCAAATCAGATTATTATCAACATCTGGATAAGAGTATATGATCCAAGAGTTTAGATCAAACCTAGATTGCAAAATATAAAATCATTTGTCAAGATCTTGGAAAAAGCAAGTCATTGTGTCATTATTTCATGATTAAGGTTATTAATTCCTATTTTGTCCCTAAGGCGATCATTCATCATATTATTTCCAAAATCCATCATGAGTATCAATATCTATTATGAACAAGAATGAATGATCCACCTAGGTCTTTAAGGAAATTGAAGTAAACCCTAATTGTCCATATGTACATTGTTGTCATAAATCAAGATTATGATCAATATGGATCATCATTAGAAGGTCAATAGTGTGTGGGTTCATAATAGACCCTAGATTCACTATCAATAGATTAACAAGGAATGATTATAGACTTTCTAACAATCAAGTTTTAATAATCACTAGATTAATTAATCTTCTGTATGGAAAGATAAAAAAAAATATTATCTAATAATCATTGAAGGATATCTAGTCACTATTTTCTGATCAAAGTCTGTAGTAACTGTGATATGGAAATTTAGCAAGGAAAAACCGAGCTTTGGTGGAAAGATTAGGGTGTTTAACCTCAATATAAAACCCTAAACAAGGTATTTGAAATGATAGTTATGATCATCGAATATTACTATAAATTGGCAAAATGACAGTACATATTAATCTAGGCTTTTTTCTAAAAAAGTTGATACTTTTCTAGGAATTTTGAGCATTCAATATATTTATAATGCATTTAACAAGATGGACCAATAAAAAATTAGCTGGAAGAATAAAATAAAAATAATAAAATCTTAGTTGACTTCCCAAATCAGGGAGGGATCTAGTTTCACAGATCCTCCTTCCTAGTCTGTGAGCCATGCTTGGCTCAAGGGGCTAGGAGAGATGCTGAAAGGAGTAAAGGGCCCATGATATGTTAATTGAAAGTGTGGCCCGTGATATGTTAATTGAAAGTGTGATGATGTTTGAGTATATCAATAAAACTCAACCGTTGAATGTTTTAGTTAAAATTTTGCCTCGTGCCATTGCTATACACGCAAGAAGAATTGAGAACAATGGGGGTAGAAGTAGAAGGCACGATGGTCATGTATCTATGTGAGGCAAAAGTGGATTTGTCTCCAACTTTGTCCTGTGTGCGTGAAGTGAACAACCCATCCCTAGCTGAAAAACAAGAAGCATAGTCGCAAAAGATGCTCATTTTGTAGGTAGAAAAGGCAATGAAGGGATAGAGAGATATACTGTAGAAAGGTTAGAGTTAGGGGTTCAAGTGAGTCCCCAGATCTCCCCAGATCCATCCGAAAGATACAACTCCTTCCAGTGAAGCTAGGGTAGCTTGTTGGCAGTGTCTTTGTAGAGCCAAGGAGCATTTCGTCGACGGGGATCTCTAGACTCCCCTATCTCCTTGTGAGGGTGGTGGAAGCTCAATTAGAGTCAAGTGATGGTTCAAGCATGTCTAATTGAGAGGAGAGGACCAGTGGAGAGAGAGGGACTCTCTGGTCCATGTAATCAGAGATGGAGTTTGGTGGTAGAGGGAGGGATTTGTGGTGAGAAATTGAAGTTTGATTAGGACCAAATGGAGGGTGATGATGCTACTAACACCCTTAAATAGGCACCACTAGGCCTAGGGGTGCTTTCCCTAAGATTTTCAGCGTGTCCATGGCAGTGCTGCTTTGGGCATTTCTAAGATCTTGATCTTCAACAGATTTTTCAGGCTCGTTACAAAGAGGAGAGAAAATCAGAACTGAGGAACTGAATATGGCAAAGTGAGGCCAAGAGAGGAAGGAGAGTTGTGGATTTAAAATCATGTGCTATTGTGTGTTCTTTTCCTTCACACATAGAGTGGGGGAGACGACATCCTTACATGTCCCCTCATGGATCTGGATTCAGAACTAGGATCCGGATAGGTTAGATAAAAGGGATTGGGGGGGTTGAGGACATTTTCTTCATAAATTAATAAGTATCAAGTGAAAAACTAAAAATTATGAATTTTGGACATTTCTTGATAAAATTATTATCAAGATATAGAAAAAGATTGGTGCCTAAAATATGAAATTTGGACCATGATTTAAATCAGTTGAGTAACAATAATTAATTGAGCTAAAGTTGAATGGCACAAGGTACTCATTATGAAATTAGGGTATCACAGTTTCAATTTGGTGTTGAAACCATTCAGTTATCATGAGAGTGATGAAGTGAGTTCAACTAAGAAATATTGGATAA
Source organism: Alisma plantago-aquatica (assembly GCA_963693085.1). Classification (NCBI taxonomy): domain Eukaryota; kingdom Viridiplantae; phylum Streptophyta; class Magnoliopsida; order Alismatales; family Alismataceae; genus Alisma; species Alisma plantago-aquatica. The sequence continues at coordinate 395,052,977 of OY856412.1, read as the reverse complement.
TATAAGGGCATAATTATAGTTTAGGTCATAAATGTGGAAAAATCCACATCATCACATCCTTCCCTCCTTAAAAAGAATTTTTTCCTCAAAATTCAAATATTCCATCAACTGATATTGGTATTTAATATTACGTATCATAACCAACTTGGAGTCAACATAATTTCATAATAGAGAGATTTAGAATCAAAGTCAAAGCATAGTCACATTATTCATCGATTAGGAAACATCATCACATGATTCACAAATTGGGAGAGATCATCCTACATATCATAATTGTGGAGATATTAGATTTTAAGTTAGATGAATAGTGCTCTAGTCAAGAGTACAACGTGACTTTTAGTCCCAATATTTTAGGGTTCTAACTACTACATTGCCCTAGGTGGGGTTATACACCCATGATTGAGATTTCATATTTCAACAATTCAAGACAAATGTCATAATTTCAAAATCATGATTTCATGCTCAAAATCAATGGAAGGTCCCACCCTAGTCCTCATGAGAGATAAACACTAAGTCATAAATCAAGCAAATCCACATAATCATTATTTCAAAATTATCAATTTTTGGGATTATGAAAGTCATTAGTCATATATCGAGGGTCATCTCAAGAACCAAACAATGTGATCATAGGATTTGTATCGTTACTGAGACTGATAATCATAGGTCCAAAATTTTGAATCTCAGGTTTAGATTTCTACTTTAGACCTAAGGGATGATCATTCATCCATTTGCAACAATCGAGCAATAATTGAGCAACATTTCAAGATATCAATATCGAATTCATTATCATGGTAATCAAGGTTGATGAATGATCTAGACCTAGGTCTTCCTAGGAAGTCAACCACAATCTATAGTCACTATTGTCATATTGCAAGATCATCATTAAACCAAGATTCAAGATCTAGTATCAATATCATCATGCATTTAACCTATTAGAGACTTAGGTCAAATAATCAAATTGGGTGAAATGGTCTATGATTTAAGTCTAAATAATCAATAAGGTGAAAATTTAGAGGTATTCATAATAGAGATGTGACCTATGTTAGGGGAGTCATATGTCAACTTATAACATCCTGGATTTTTCTCTCTCCTCCAAATATGCACATCTTGACTCTACGACCTTTCTAATCATCAATTGCATGTTTTGGGATCACTTATTGCTCAGTTGATGGGTTATAATTGGTCATTTCAATTCTAAACTCGATTATGCAATTTTGAGTGACTTACACACATTGACTAAGTTTTGATTTTTTGAGAGGATTCAACATTCTGATATTGATCTAAATATTTTTCCATTAGAAATATGATGAAATTTTTTATCTAATGATAAATATTTCACCCAAATATGAGGTTCTAGAAAAAAAGATACAACAATTTGAATTTGTGTCTTTTATTGATGTTTTTTCACCCTTTTTCTCCTTTTCTTTCCTTACTGGGCTTCGGCCCATCTCTCTCCTCTTAGGCGCGCCCACCTTCCCACCTTGTGGAATGTACCCATGACTATTGATCCAATGGCTGAGACCATCTGTGTGCCAATCAAGCGATCGAGGAGTCATCCCCAACCTTGATCCAAAGTCAAGGAGCTTGGATCTCTAGCCATGTCCACGCCCCCATATTTTGAGGGCTTTTTGACATCTTTCTCGCCCAAATTCATCACAAAAGACCTCATCCTTGCTCCTACAAACTTGCCCCTACTTTTTATAGCAAAATGGGCTAAGGTAGGGGCATGGGGCACCTCTTCATCAATAAGTGACTGCCATGGCTGCACCCATGATGGGAAGGTGAATCCACACGCCCTTGTGACCTCTTTTTAACCCCTTTGAGTTCACTAGCCCTTGCCCTTTGATTTCCCCTCTTTTTCCCTCTCTCCTAAGCCCAAAATCACACCCCTGTCCACCTTCTTCTCCATTGTTGATCACCACCATGGAGTTGTCGCAGTTGCTAGATTGGGTGTTTACCTTTTCCTAATCCCCAACCATTATCAAGTCTACCTCCAACCTCATAGAAGCACCACGACCTTCTTGATGCAACAACTGCACCACCGCGGCATGCTTCCTAGGCATGGGGTTGTCTCTACGAGAGAGATGTGCCTTTGGACCTAGGATCATGATCCTGTGGCCGGGTCCTCTAACTCACCCTCTCTCTGCTTGCTTTTGACCACGTTCAAAGGGGGCCCGTGTGGACCAATGACGGAGCACTAGATGGACATCCCGACACTGGCCCACTCCTCTCTCTCCTCCTCCAACACGTGCCCTATTAACCACTTTTTGGCCTCACCACATGGCGCCACATGATTCATCCAACAGGTGTAGGTATATATACATATATATACTAAATCTTACAAAAATCATATTGAATGGTTCCTTGGTTCAAATGTGATATATGATAATGAAAATTGATCTACTCAATGAGAGCTATCCAATGAAACAAGTTTTAGAGCCTAATTCTATTTGTATATCCTGTTATATTAAAATGACATCAAACACATATCTTTTACATGTTTAATGATGATTAATGCTCAACCATGGTCATATAATGCCTCCACTTGAATTTTATGAAACTAATTAGTAATTTTAACTATCTTGAGACGTGAATTGAACTTGACCATGATTGTCCCTTTTAATGACCCAATATTATGAAATGTTCCTCCAATGACACTTAGTATGATCATTTGTGCTAAAATGATGATATTTGTACACCAATATGATCTTATGACCCTTGAATGTTCATAATCACTTTAGATCAGTATCTTCTAATGCATTATTGAGCCATGAATCGAATCGGTTCCATACTTGAAATCTATTGCAACTTGTTGTCATAAAAAGTGCCATTAAATGTGATATTTATGGACCCCTCTATAATGATGCTTAACGTTGTTGAATATGTTAATCAAATATGTTCAACCAACTTGTGAACTCAAATCATTAACTTGATATGATTTTTATACCCAAAATCCATGTGATTCACTCTTGTTTCCTATTATGACTAAGTGACATAAATATGACATCAAATGTGACCTTAATGTGCATATTGCAAAAATGAGATCTAACAGTGTATAATTGTCACCCTACTAGTCACTCATGATATTTGATATATTCAAATCAATAACTTGTTGATATGTATGAAACGAAATCAATCTTGAACTCATGTTACTCTAATGAGGACCATCTTGCATGATAATGACTAGTTTGACAATGTTGATGCTTATGTTGTCTAGGCTTGCTCAACTCTCATGATTGATCTATCTAGGATCTTGAAATTATAATCATATATACCTGATCTAGTTGTGGTGTGTAACTCTAAGAGCTAAATGAACCCATGATGTACTATGTTTCTTGATAATGACAAGGGGCAACCTAGTTTGGGATATTGAAATCAATGTTGAAGGAAAGACAACCTAGACTTGAGTGACACATCGAACCCCAATGATAATGATTAATGAGACCTACTCTTGCTGATATTAATCATAACACACTTTCTTGTAATGTCAGGAACTCTATGATGACTCAATTTCCGAGATCTAGTCATGTTTGCTATATATGGCTTTTTTAAATCAAGTTGTTGACCAATGCTCGTATCAAGGTACGCTTTATCCTCCTATTGGACGGACTAGTGGTATTGAAATTGCATGTATGTATGTTGTATAAATGATTGGCTTAATATACTTGTTTTAGATACTTGTTCCCTATGACTACAATGTTTTGGTCTTGATTACATATGTTGAGCAAACTTGAAAACATAATGATAGATGTCCATTATACAACCTTATGTACATGCCTGCATTCTCGGGTAAGGGCATAAGGTTGGGTGTCCTACTTGAGTTGATATGATAGGAAATACCATGTTGATACAAGGCTTATATATTGGATATGGCCTTGAGGTCCCTTAAAAATAGGTTTAGATCTTGACTTTTAGTCTTGTAGTCTCTCACGTTGAAATAGGGTAGCTAATCTTGAGCACCCTCACAGACCCCTTCCCCTGAAAAGTTGGTCAAAGGCCTTATGATATTTTTGGCATAATGGAAATAAACATAAAACACACTTGCATGTTAATAAGAAAGTTTTTTGTGTTGTTGTTTCATTCTTTTTATTACTTTATACTTTTTCCAAGCAATATATGTTCTTTAATCCTACGATTTTATATGTTTGCACAACATACTCAACATAGTTTTGTTGGTGTACCCAATTTATGAGTTTAGGTACCAGGTACACTGTGAATATCTTATGATGATCAATGCTTCCGCACTTATGATAATCTTCTTTTACTGTGATGATATATAATGACTTGTAAATGGAATACACATGGTTGACATATGGGACCTAAGATCTTGTCATGTATTAGTTTAGCATTATTTTTTGCTTTTTTGTCTCATACCTTAGTTGTTGTTTGTGGTTTTATTCATGAATATTTTATGTCATCTATCCTACAAATCGACGCTTGGGTCCTCTCACCTTTGGCTTTCTAGCCATTAGGAGTGAGGATTTGGGTAACAACTGGTTCCACGACACAACTACTACCCTAATCTAGCATATAAATCTACGTTAGTCATGATCAATCGAGCACATCCAAATAAGGAGAGTATCAATGATCAAATCATATTCCACAAGTTCATAAGATCAAGATTTAGGTTTATAATGTTGGTATGTATGCCCTGAGAGCCAATCATGGGATGATTGGTGGGATACATTAAGATTGATTTGATAAACATCAAAGGAAAGCTTCCAATTCTTTCTGGTTCAGTCATATGAGATAGTGATAGAACAGATTGAATGTCTAGAGAATGACAGTACTAAATGACGCATGCCTTCAGGTTCATGACCTGAACGATGAGATCATACAGATGCTAAGAGTTTGTACATTCTTGTTTTGTCCCTAGTCGAATGTCATAGTGGAAGGTAAATAGACAACTATGACACACAAGACTAGATTGTGGTGTTGGTTGATGACAGAATCTCATTAGTCATGATATAGAGATATCAAACCAAACACATAGGTACTTGTTAGAGAATAAGTGTACCGGACAGACCCACCATGAGTTTGACACATGGAACCATGACATGGTAGTCACAGTCACTACTCACAGTGATGGTGGTGAGTGTGATTCTTTGACCTGAAATCACTACACTCAACACATGTCGGCACACTTTGACATCATCAAACGCAGTCCTGAAACATGGGTTGTTATAAAGGTGATGATTGGGTGGCTATGACACATGGGGCTTTTGAGGGGTGAGTGATAGATATGGTATTTGTCCCTCCTGAGGGAGTTTGATATCCATGTCCACTTGATGAGTAGGATTGAGATAGGCATGCACATGCATGTGTGAATCAGTATGTGATATTGATGTCATACATATCTCCTTCAATCTACTCTAAGATCAAGAAAGTGAATGAACGTTGACAGGATGATTGTTCCATGCCTTGAGTTCATTCGGGATATCAGTGACAAAGGAATTATACATTCGCTGTAACACCATTCACAGATTGTAGGATGAAAGTTGTTCTCCAACTTTCTACTTTCACTTGGGTAGCAATGATGTGTGACTAGGCACCGCTCTTTGCTTGTGAAGTCATAAGTGTTATGGACTTTCACTGCCAACGTGAAATGGACCTACAGGGTCACACACATAGGATTTAACCTGGAAGAGGAGTTTTGTCCATAAAGCAATGTTTAGATTGATTACTAAAGGAGTTTAGTAGTTCAATTAAACACTCAATCAGTCGATGGCTCAATATCATATGGTTCAAGGTGTTGGACGCATTGATTGGAGTATCAGATTGATTGAAATCGCAATTGACTGATTTTGCCCAACCTGTGCTCCCAACTGATTGTTTCAAGTGTTGAACCGGTCGGCTGAGGTTGCTGAACCGGTCGGCTAGAGTGTCCAACCGATCGGCTCATGACCAGGTTGAAACGACCGGTTCAAGGGTTGAACCGATCGGCTCAACTGGTGCAACCGACCAGTTGGGAAAGTCATGTCGGCAAGAATTTTCCTTTGGTTTCAAATTGCCCAATTCGATTGGGAATAATATTGGTATTCGATACCAATTGGGAAAGAAACAAGGAAAGTATTTTTGAGCCAGATTAGGACCATGAACCGATCGGTTCAGGGCACCAACTGATCAGTTGGAGTGCCCCAAATGGTCAGCTCAGGTCCAACCGATCGGCTCAATGGCCAAACCGATCGGTTCAGCTATGAACCGATCATTTCAGGTTGCGAACCGATTGCTTTTTGTGGAAAATCTCGAACCCTTCTACTCCTGCTTTTAGTCCCACATTACCCGGGATGGAGAACCCTGTCCCATGACCCACCTATATATATAGGGATATTGGGGGCTTCTCAAAGTACAACAACTCAGTGCAACCAGTTGCTCTGCAAAGTTGTCGTTCTCTCTGGTTTTGGTAACCGAGAGAGAGCCTGAGAAAGTGCTTCCCGCAAAAGGGAGGTGCAGCAAGGGAAGGACAACTGCAGTTGCAACTGGCAGAAGGAGAGTGTGTTGGCGACTAGTACGTCAACAGGAGGGTGCGACTCCTTCCACTTCCTTGTGGGACAAGGAGAGTGGAGTTCCAGGTGGTCCGTGTGGACTACTACAGAGGCAGAAGGACACTGCCGCTCAGGAGGACAACTGTCATCTGACAGTCTGATAGGAGGAGGAGGAGTCAGTCTCGGTGCGACCAGGAGCTGCACAGATGCCTTCCAAGACCGGAGTTGAAGACCGCGCATTGCGCGAGGTATTGTCACCAAGCAAGCCTTGGGACAAGGTATGATTCCACAAACCATCCTTTCCTATTATATAGACGTTGACGCATTTCCTCGGTATGGGTTTGGGGGAGAAATTTTTTTTCCGCTGCCTTCTCTGCCTCCCCTAAAACCCAACAGTGGTATCAGAGCCACGTCAACTGTTCTATATTTTAGGAATATCGATATGATCGATTTTTTGGTTTGTCGCCTTTATTTATTACATACGATGTGAATAATATCTGCTTTATGCATGTCCAATCCTAAATCCACAAATCCCAAATTACGTATATGATATGTATTATTAATGCACTCGATACTCGTCGCCCTTAAACGAGTTTTGTGGTGGATGTGTGTAGCATGATTATGGCCTATAAACCCCTATCTATGTGTGGTTGTTTGTGGTTGCTTGCATCTCGGTTTGCGCACCGATCTTCCCTCTCTTATTCCTGATGTAACTCGAATAATTCGAGATTCTTTCCTACATTTGCTCCCCCCAAATATAACTCAGTATTTCCCTTTTTAAAGAAATGTAATAAATAGGATAGATTTTTATTTCCTGTTATGTCGAAGACCAGCGGACATCAAGACGATAGCTGAAACGATCGGTTCAAGGCTTGAGCCGATCAGTTGACGTTCCAGACGGTCGGTTCAAGGAGTGAACCGATCAGTTGATGACCAGTTCGAGGAGCGAGACGAGCGGGTGGCGGACATGACGAGATGCACGACGACCAGGCGAACTGATCGGTTAGAGGAGCCAACCGATCGGCTGGTGGCACCCAGACGACCGGCTAGAGAGTACAGATCATTCATGTGATGAGTTGATCAACTCAGATGGCAAGGCACATATGTTCATCTTGTAAAGGTTGCATGTGATGTTGACCTAGATGACCGTGATTCCTCTTGGCTCGAGGAATCACATTAGGATGGCCATAATCATCTCTTTTTATCATTTTAGGCATGTTTTCTGTGGGATATAACATGGATATGATACATACTATGTATTGTGGTGATTGGATATGTATATGTATATAAAAACCAAATCCCTCATTAAAATATTAAGTTTTATATGCCTTCCAAATGCGACACACGTGAAAAGCTTGATCGACCAAGTGTGAGCACGCCCAAGCGTGGTGCGCCGTCTATCTCGTGGAAGCGTGAAGGATGAATGTGTGGGTCTGCCCAAGCAGGGTGCATATTCATCGTGTTTGCTTTGGGTCGGACTTAACAAGGTGACCCAGATAGGATCTACCGCCTTGAGGCATGGAGATGATCATTGTAAGGAGTTGTATATGACATCTTATCAAGAGTTGCATATGATGCAATTGGCAAAAGTTGCCTACCTAAGAGATCTATGTTGTGGGTGACAGCCCAAGCTGGTCCATGACTTAGAGGATTTCAGGATCTTGCCCATTAGAAGGTTGTACGCTGCAATCTTCTGAATTGATGGTGAGGGCTATCAATTTGAAGTAAAATAGTGGGAGCGAAAATTAATTAAAGGCCTAATATTATCATCAAACTTTCAAATCAATCAAATAAGTCAAAAATGAGTTTTGGACTAAAATTGCATATTTCCTTTTGTAGTTCAAATGGCAACAAACAACAACAACATTTCTTTGCGATCGGTCCTTGACAAGGACAAACTAAATGGGACGAACTTCCACGACTGGTATCGGACATTGAGAATTGTTCTCACTCAAGAGCGTAAGCTCTATGTCCTGGATACTCCAATTCCAGAGGAACCCGCTCCTAATGCACCAAAGGCAGAAAGGGATGCTTACAAGAAGCATGTTGATGATGCCATTGATGCAAAGTGCTTGATGTTATGTTCCATGAACCATGAGTTGCAGAGACAGCATGAGAACATGGGTGTCATTGAGATGATTCAGCATCTCAGGAACGTATGAAGATCAGGCACGTCAAGAGAGATACAATGTTTCTAGGGCGTTGTTCAAGTGCGTCATGACAGAAGGAGATCCAGTTGGTCCTCACACACTCAAGATGATTGGGTATGTGGAGAACCTGCAAAGACTGGGATTTCCACTGAGCCAAGAGTTGGCTACTGACGTGATACTACAATCGTTGCCAGAATCTTACAGTCAGTTTGTGATGAACTACAACATGAACAACTTTGATAGGCCACTGTCAGAGTTGTTGGGCATGTTGAGGACAGCCGAGATACATATGAAGAAGGACAAGCCCAAGTCTGTGATGGTGATCACGGGCAAGAAAGGAAAGTCCAAGCGCAAGGGCAAGGGCAAAGCTAAGAAAAGTTCTGATGCTAGCCAAGAGCCCAAGATGACTTCAGCTCTCAAGGCCAAGGGAGGCGTAACCAAGAAAGGAAATTGCCACCACTGTCAAAAGCCAGGAAATTGGAAAAGGAATTGTCCTCTCTATCTGGAAGAACAAAAGAAGGAGGCGACTGAAGCCTCTACTTAAAGGTGTCATGAAAGTAAACTTGTAACACTTTTTGAGGTATATGATACCAAGATGTAAAGTGTAAAGCACTCATAATTGGGGCAAGTGTTGCCGCCATAAATAAAGTACTTTAGTTTATTTTCAGCCTACAAGGCATGTAATACAGTTATGAACTGCTATTTCATATATTTCCAAAAGATAGAAACACTTTATTTTGCATATTGTATGACAATGATGGCAATTAATAAAGTTGAGTTTTCAATCTTAAAGATATGATCTTTATGGCAATGCCTTGTTTATCTTGTGGTATTCGATATGCATAAGATAAAATGATACCTAAAAGTTATTAGATAACTCAAACAATCAAATTAGCATCAATCATGAGAAATTCATTTCTAGTTTCCATGTGATGGATAAATCTAGACTCTTTTGGTTAGAGAACCAGTAAGAGACATGAATATCTTGGACATGATTAATCAATCTTCACTAATGGTAGTGAGAGAATGATTATCCTATTAGGTATAATACATGTGATGTATTTGCATACCTATTGGAATGAGTGCTAATACTTCAAATGGTGTTTAGAGAAATACCAATATGAGTATCTTGAAGTGTTCAAGATTATCATAGATGAAGTAAAAATTTGGTAAAGTGTTAGTTCTTGATGAGATCAATGAATGAAATACTTGAACCAAATGTTTGAGATCCTTTTGAGTGATTATGATAGTGTATCATAGTGAACTCATGATTAAGGCATGGTGATGTCTAAATCAAGAAGGAATCATGCTCTAAGGAGTTAGAGAATGATTATCAAATAACTGAATTTTTCTTAATAAATGAATACCCCACACTAATAAAAGAAATTAAGAATCACAAGGGTTGTGAGTTCTTATATCCTTAACAGATACACCTCAATTATCTATGTGATGAGTTGTTCATGTGATGAGTCAACTATCTATATAAATATGAGGAATCAAATTTGGAGTCATGGTTTATGACCATTACATGCTAAATGACATCCATGACCTTGATGGTAGCACTCATTGGATGAAATCCATAAGTGCAAATGAATCTTAAGTATTAAGATACATGGATAACATTTGGAGAAGGATGATGCTTGTTGATTGCAACTTAATGACTAAGACATATGGCATATGGATACTAAAACCGCATTCCTATGAGGAATAAAACAAGGGTGTGTACATGATACAACCTATAAGGTTTATGAATCCACTAACACTAATGCAAATAAAGTCTATAAGTTACAATGGACTAATCAATGTGATTGATTGAGTACAAGCAACTCAGAATTGGATCTTTACTTTGATGATATAGTCAAAGGGTTTGACTGATATGTCAAAGATAAAGAAGGGATCTGTGATTTAGTGGGAGCGTGTTCACATTCCACATGTTGATGTGAAATGGAAATGTTCTAAAATGGAAATCCAAAAGTGGAAAATATCTTTAAGGACGATAGAGATGTTTCCTATGTGATAGGAATAGAGATCTATATAGATAGTTCTCGAAAAATATCTTGACCTAAAAGAGAAAGCATACATTGGCAATTTGTACTGAAGTGTTCAGTATGCACAGATTCAGTGGGAGAAAACTTGTCCATGCTACATGGAGTTAGTATCCCAAGGCCAAGTGTCCAATTCTTATGAAGAATATGAACACTAAGAATAGATACGGATCTATCATGTATGTAATCATCCCATTATCTTGCATGTATAGACATGGCAAGAATAAAATGCATTCATCATCTTATATGTATGACATGACAATTTGATGTGCTCATCCTGTTAACTCGTATGTGGGACATGACGAGTGGATGTATGTCTACTTCCAGTAAGGGTTACTGGAATACCATGAGAACTTGATAAGTACTTGAGAAGTACTAGTTCTATGGTGATAAGGAAGAGTTCGATGTAAAGAGTTACATTGATGCGAACTTCCAAAATGATAGAAAATTAATCACAAAATATACATAGGATGTATAAAAGTGAAAGTTTGTTAATAATTGGAAGTGTTCCAATAAAACCATTTAAAAGGAAATGTCGAGTCCCTGTGTGTTAGTGAACAACAGTAGATACTATATGGATCTAGAAGTTCATGAGATGAACTTATAGATATTCTGATCATTGATGACAAGTCTGGAATCCTTGATCATGCAATGTGGCTAAAGGTTAGCAAAGGAATACTAGATCGCATATTACGACAACTCCATCTCATACGTGTGACGTACAGGGAAGAGATGAGAGACATGCAATTTATACTGACTTTGGCAAGGTGTTTCCATTACTCACTATGTTGGCACTAGAGCACAATAACATGTGGGACATGTTTGAAGATCACTATGAATATGATTCAAGGGTGATTGGCTCACAGTGCAAGTGGGAGTCTGTTGGTATGTATGCCCTGAGAGCCAATCATGGGATGATTGGTGGGATACATTAATATTGATTTGATAAACATAAAAGGCAAGCTTCCAATTCTTTCTGGTTCAGTCATATGAGATAGTGATAGAACAGATTGAATGTCTAGAGAATGACAGTACTCAATGACGTATGCCTTCAGGTTCATGACCTGAATGATGAGATCATACAAATGCTAAGAGTTTGTACATTCTTGTTTTGTCCCTAGTCGGATGTCATAGTGGAAGGTAGATAGACAACTATGACACACAATACTAGATTGTGGTGTTGGTTGATGACAGAATCTCATTAGTTATGATATAGAGATATCAAACCAAACACATAGGTACTTGTTAGAGAACAAGTGTACCAGACAGACCCACCGTGAGTTTGACACATGGAACCATGACATGGTAGTCACAATCAGTACTCACAGTGATGGTGGTGAGTGTGATTCTTTGACTTGAAATCACTACACTCAACACATGTCATTGGGCACACTTTGACATCATCAAACGCAGTCCTGAAACATGGGTTGTTATAAAGGTGATGATTGGGTGGCTTTGACACATGGGGCTTTTGAGGGGTGAGTGATAGATATGGGATTTGTCCCTCCTGAGGGCACACTTTGACATCATCAAACGCAGTCCTGAAACATGGGCTGTTATAAAGGTGATGATTGGGTGGCTTTGACACATGGGGCTTTTGAGGGGTGAGTGATAGATATGGGATTTGTCCCTCCTGAGGGAGTTTGATATCCATGGCCACTTGATGAGTAGGATTGAGATAGGCGTGCATACACATGTGTGAATCAGTATGTGATATTTATGTCATACATATCTCCTTCAATCTACTCTGAGATCAAGAAAGTGAATGAACGTTGACAGGATGACTGTTCCATGCCTTGAGTTCATTCGGGATATCAGTGACAAAGGAATTATACATTCGCTGTAACACCATTCACGGATTGTAGGATGAAAGTTGTTCTCCAACTTTCTACTTTCACTTGGGTAGAAATGATGTGTGACTAGGCACCACTCTTTTCTTGTGAAGTCATAAGTGTTATGGACTTTCACTGCCAATGTGAAATGGACCTGCAGGGTCACACACATAGGATTTAACCTGGAAGAGGATTTTGTCCACAAAGCAATGTTTAGATTGATTACTAAAGGAGTTTATTAGTTCAATTAAACACTCAATCAGTCGATGGCTCAATATCATATGGTTCAAGGTGTTGGACGCATTGATTGGAGTATCAGATTGATTGAAATCGCAATTGACTGATTTTGCCCAACCTGTGCTCCCAACTGCTCGACTCAAGTGTTGAACCGGTCGACTGAGGTTGCTGAACCGGTCGGCTGGAGTGTCCAACCGATCGGCTCATGACCAGGTTGAAATGACCGGTTCAAGGGTTGAACCGATCGGCTCAACTGGTACAACCGACCAGTTGGGAAAGTCATGTCGGCAAGAATTTTCCTTTGGTTTCAAATTGCCCAATTCGATTGGGAATAATATTGGTATTCGATACCAATTGGGAAAGAAACAAGGAAAGTCTTTTTGATCCGGATTAGGACCATGAACCGATCGGTTCATGGCACCAACTGATCGGTTGGAGTGCCCCAAACGGTCGGCCTAGGTCCAACCGATCGGCTCAATGGCCGAACCTATCGTTTCAGCTATGAATCGATCATTTTAGGTTGCGAACCAATTGCTTTTTGTGGAAAATCTCGAACCCTTCTACTCCTGCTTTTAGTCCCGCATTGCCCGGGATGGAGAACCCTGTCCCGTGACCCACCTATATATATAGGGGTATTGGGGGCTTCTCAAAGTACAACAACTCAGTGCAACTAGTTGCTCTGCAAAGTTGTCGTTCTCTCTGGTTTTGGTAACCGAGAGAGAGCCCGAGCAAGTGCTTCCCGCAAAAGGGAGGTGCAACAAGGGAAGGACAACTGCAGTTGCAACTGGCAGCAGGAGAGTGTGTTGACGACTAATACGTCAATAGGAGGGAGCGACTCCTTCCACTTCCTTGTCGGACAAGGAGAGTGGAGTTCCAGGTGGTCCGTGTGGACTACTACAGAGGCGGGAGGACATTGCCGCTCAGGAGGACAACTGTCATCCGACAGTCCGGTAGGAGGAGGAGTCGTCAGTCCCGGTGCGACCAGGAGCTGCACAGATACCGTCCAAGACCGGAGTTGAAGACCGCGCATTGCGCGAGGTATTGTCGCCGAGCAAGCCTTGGGACAAGGTATGATTCCACAAACCATCCTTTCATATTATATAGACGTTGACGCGTTTCCTCGGTATGGGTTTGGGGGAGAAATTTTTGTTTCCGCTGCCTTCTCTGCCTCCCCTAAAACCCAACATATAATAGGGCAACTATGTTAAAATTTTGCAAGATGGGGGTCATAATTGCATTCTTTTTCTTTCATGATAAAGGTGATGATATAATTTGGAAAATTGATAAGTTGGATTGGGCACTCAAATAATCTAGGAATAATAACGAAAGATTGAGATCCATGTTCATCATAGAAAAATTGAGATTACAAAGAGACATAGTAATCAATAGGGAAAGTGCATTTTTGTATCAAAGTCTTACATCATGATTTTGATGGTCCTAATGCATAGGAATTTGATGGCATGATCATGATATGTATCAAACATTTTCTTAACTATTTTTTAGGTTTAATAAACAATAGGGAAACATGGACATAATCAAATAAATACCTCATAGACCATGAGGTAAAAGGTATAAATTCTCCTTATTTCACCATATGTAGATTATAATCATTACCTCAGACATAGGGAGCATGTGGTCTAATTTTGGTGAAAATGAGTTTAAATGATATGAAGGGGTCATACATGAGTATTTTATTTAAAGATTAATTTCATTTATCAAAATAGAGTATTCAAATTAAGCTCATATCATGACATCATTATCTTAATCAACTTTCATAATTTCAAGTGAATTTTAGTTTCCCCATGTATAAGCTATCAATAATCAAGAAATCATGCAGTAAATAGTCATGAGAGAATAACCACAAGAGGAGATGAGAAGACTAACTAATCATCATCTAATTGGATGGATTAGGGTAGTCCTTAAAGAAAAGATGAGATTCTAGAAGACTCACTAGGTTTATAGTAAATCCTTCAGTCCATTTCTGAATCTACTAAGGCAAGGTGGAGCAGGGGAACCTCAACCACTATATCTAGACTGATAGAAGGAATTACTATCAAAACCCCTTATCCCTTTTATAGACACCTCAATTTCACTATAGTGAACTTTAGGGTTTTCCCTTGGTTTAGACATTAGAAATATTATTTCATAAATGCATAACAAGTGTGTGGTGGCCCTATTACCAACTATAACAGATACGTTCTTACCCTAATCCCAATCCCACTACTTGCGTAGGTAGTGTTAAGAGGATTAGAACTCCCATCTCTGAGTGGCCCAAAGATCACACAAATTTTATTAAAAAATAAATAATATTCATTTATTGAAAAGAACTATGAATCTTATTACATCAAAAGCCCAAAGGCAACAAGAAAAGGAAAGATACAACATAAGAAGGTATGGCCAGATACTATATTCCCTTTACATATAATACCATGTGATGAGCATTCTTTATTCTAGTACATATTTGCAAGAGTATAATAGTTTAACATGTATCAAGTTTTCATGCCTAAAATTAGGTAAACTAAGATGCAATCAATGCAAATGCATAGGTACACTTTAAAAAGAGCAATATTGAACAATTGAAAACATTTTTATCAAAATATTATACTTGTAGAACTTATAAGAAAAATATTCAATGTGATATTCAAACTCATCTTTTTTTAGAGCAATTCAATTTTTATCATGAATTCCCCCATTATGCTGAATAACATGCATGCATATATGTATGGCACCACCACCCTAATGAGATGGGGGAGGTCACCATGTTTTACAAGTTCCACCCTCAAATATGAAGAGGTCTCTTGCCCCCAATATCAATATTATTATCATAGGAAGTCATAACGGGTGTTATTGTTTATGTTTTAGATTTGAGAAATTGATAATATAGAAATTTAGAAGAATACTCAATAGGGAACTTGTATCTCAAATAAGTACATAGACAAGATTTTCAAATAAGAGTACATATAAGTATCATTCAATACCACTAGTCTGTTCAAGGAGGAAGTAAAGTAAAAGCATATCTATTGGAGTCAAATAAGAGTATCATCAACATCTGAACAAGAATATTCCAAGAGTTTAGATCAAACCTAGATCGCAAGATATAAAATCATTTGTCAAGATCTTGGAAAAAGCAAATCACTTTGTCATTATTTTATTATTAGGATTATTAATTCCTAATTTGTCCCAATGGTGATCATTCATCATATTATTTCTAATTCCATCATGTATATTAGTGTCTATTATAAACAAGGATGAATGATCCACCTAGTTCTTTAACTAAATTATAGTAAACCCTAATTTTCCACATGTACATTGTTGTCATAAATCAAGATTATGATCAATATGGGTCATCATTAGAATGTCAATAGTATGTGGGGTCACTATAGACCCTAGAGTCACTATGAACATATTAATCATGGATGATTATACACTCTCCAACAATCGAGTTTTAATAATCACTAGATTAATTAATCATTTCCATTAAAGATAATCAAAATTATGATCTCATCATTGAGTCAGATGTAGTCTCCATTATCTGATCATAGTATGAAATAATTGTGATTTGGAAACTTAGCAAGAAAAAACAAGTTTTGGAAAAAGATTAGGGTTTATAATATTAATATAAAATCATAAACAAGGTATTTAATACGATAAATATGATCATTGAATGTTATTGTAAAATGGCATATCTTCATATTAATCTAGGATTTTTTTTCTAAGAATGTGGATATTTTTTGGAAATTTTTGGGCATTCAAGATATTTATAAAGCATTTAACAATATGGACCAATAAGAAATTAGCTAGAAGAATAAAATAAATTTTTAGAAAAGATGCTAGCCAACTTCATGGATTAAGGGAGGGATCCAGTTTCGCGGATCTTCCTACATGACCCGCAAGTGATGCTTGTCTCAAGGAGTTGGGATAGAGGTCGGTAGGACCAAAGGCCCCATCATACGTTAATTGAAAGTGTAACAATATCTGGGTATATCAATAAAACACATCCCCTGAATGTTTTGGTTAAAACTTTCCCTCGCGCAAGACTATAATCGCGAGAAGAGTAGAGCACCAAAAAGGTAGAAAGTTAGAAGGTATGGCAATCATGTATCAATGTGAGGCAAAAGTGGAGGCATCTTCAGCTTTTTCGTGTGTGTGCAAAGTGAATAGCCCATCGCTATCCAAAAACCAAGAAGCATAGCAGCCAAAGATGCTCATTTTCCAGGAAGAAAACACAAGGAAGGGTTAGAGAGATATACCATAGAAAGGAGGGAGTTTGGGGTTCAGGCAAGTCTGTGAGTCTCCCTAGAGACATCCATAAGATACAACTCCTTCCTGTGAAGCCCAAGGCAACTTGTCGGAGGCGTCTTTGTAGAGCCTAGGAGCACCCCATTGATGGGTCTCTCTTGACTCTCCTTCCTCCTCGTGAGGATGGTAGAAGCTCTATCAGAGTGTAGTGATGGATCAGACGTGTCTAATTGAGAGGAGAGGACAAGTGGAGAGAGAAGGACTCTCTGGTGTAGGTAATCATAGATGGATTTTTGTGACAGAGTGATGGATTTGTGGCAAGAAAGTGAAGGATTATTAGGACTAAAAAGAAGGTTGGTGAAGCTATTGGCACCCTTAAATAGGAACCACCATGCCTAGAGTTTCTTGCCCAAAAATGGTCAATATGTCTACGGTAGTGCCACTTTGGGTGTTTCTGAGATCCTGATCTTCAAGTAGATTTTTCAGGCTCGTTAGAAAGAGAAGAGAAAACTAGAACTGAGGAAAAAAATTTGACAAAGCAAGGTCAAGAGAGGAGGGAGAGTGGCAGATTTAAAATCATGTGCTATTATGCACTATTTGCCCACAAGCATCAGGTCGGGGAGATGACTCACATGCACGTCCCCTTGTGATTCTGGGTCCGGATCAAGGATCTGACTAGGTTAGATGAAAGGGATTTTAGGGGGTTTTTGAGGACATTTTCTTCATAAATTAATAACTATCAAGTGAAATACTCAAAAATTACAAAATTTTAGACAATGCTTGATCAAATTATTATCAAGCTATAGAAAAATATTGGAACCCAAAAGATGATTATGTGAACCCCGAGTTAAATCAGTTGAGTAATAATAACTAATTGAGATAAAGTTGAATGTCACAAGGTACTCATTATGAAATTAGGGCATCAAAATTTCTATTTGGGTGTAAAAACCATTCAATGGTTATGAGAGTGATGAAGTGAGTTCAATTGAGCAATATTGGATAATAGAAGGGAATAAGTGTAGTTTAGGTCATAAATGTGGAAAAGTTCAGTTCATCACAATAACTTTTCTACATACAGTGTTGAAGAATAAACAAAGCCTGGTGGTTGTGAACCTTACATGCTTCAATAGTATAGATCAAATAGCCATAGGCAATATTGGATGCATTAGAGTGTGATAATTATGATATTTAAGACCTTTTATCTTTAGATCCTTCATTGGTACCATTCTACAGATGTTGGAAGAGTATCCTACGGTATCTTAAGCAAAATTTTCTTCTCCTTTCTAAACAACATGTAAGAAGCAAGAGGTAAATATGTTTATTGATCACTACTAGTTTCTGTTGTAAATTCTTTCCTTATACCTATTTCATGTAGGTCCTTTCTGGATTTGATGCCATCTTTAGTCTTACCTGGTATATTCAACAAAGTACCAATGATGGCATCACAAAATTATTTCTCAGCATGCATGGCATTGATATAATGCCTAAGGGGTAAAGAACTTTAATAAGGAAGATCCCACAATATTGACCTCTTCTTGTATAAAGATTGTCACTCTATGTAGGAATAGTACATTATGATCTATTACTGAATGCATTGACAAGTCTTTTACTCTTTCATAAACAACCTTACTTGTTATAGGTTTAGGGGCACTCCATTCCTCATTCAATCCACTGAACGCTTTGCACAACCTTTAACACGGATGAAATTTTAGAAGAAACCTTCAATGCCAAAGATATACAATCTTGCCTCCATGTTTTAGTCATATTGAATCAGTGTTCTCCTCACATATAGGGCATCTTGGATCATTTCATGCATTATCAAGACAAATCTTAATATTTTAGAAAGTCATTAATAGTGCAAAGCAACATAGCATGCAAATAAATATCTTTCTATGTGAAACATCACATGTCATCAACCTTATCCATAGATTTTCTTTAAGTCATCAATCAGAGGCTCAAGATAAACATCGATATCATTGCTAAGTTGTTTAGGTTCCTATATCAACATCGACAGCTTGACGTACTACTTTTTCATACACAACTAAGGAGGAAAATTTTATATAAAAATCATAATAGGCCAAGTGTTATGTTGGATGATCAAGGTGTGCAATGGATCCATCCCATTGATTCAAAGCCCAAGTCTTAGATTCCTAACTTCTTTACCAAATTTAGGTTACAAAAAATTAATCTTCATCCATGGTGGGGAATCAGACGCATGTCATAGGACCCCCATCATTTATTTTTCTTTGCCCCCGCATGCCATGTTAAATTCCCTACATCTATGGCATTGGAAAATAAGCATTGAGACTATGGTATTATAGGTAGATACCACATCTCCTAAGTAGGAGAGCTAGTTTTGGACTTCCACAAAGTTGTCATTTATACCTTTATACCCCATATTTTGGACAATCTTTCAATTCGATATAGTCCTTTTAAATAGACACAGTCATTTTGGCATGCATGTATCATTTTAGCCTTCATTGCCATTGGGCACAATATTTTCTTTAATTCGTATGTTGAGATTGGAAACTTGTTTCCTTCAAGAAGAATTTCTTACAACAAAGACAACAATGACGTGAAGCTTGTGTCTCTCCATATATTGTTAGCCTTTAGAGTATACAATCTTAACACAATGCTCAACTTCATAAACTTAGTACAACCTAAGTATAATGGTCTCTCATCATCATGCACAATGTTTCTAAATAAGGAAGGTGTTGGTTTGCTCTACCCCACAACTATCTAGCATCACATCAACCATGTATATTGGAATTGGGTCATTCACATATACATCATCATCAACAATTTCTTCTTCAACACAAATACTTCTACCAACATCTACTGATCTCATAGTAGGAATCTCTCCATGCCAGTACCATTCAGTATAGCCCTATACAATCTTGTTGCACATGCCATGACTTTTGATTTCTTCAACAGTGTATACTTTCAAGTTGTCACTGCAATTCATATATGGACAATAAAACCTATCTCTAGGTTATTTCCTATGCTCCTCCACAAATCTTATAATCTTATAAAGACTAGTAATAAACTCCAAGTTTCTATGATTTGGAATGGACATCCATGATCTATCCATTCTATGATCAAAGATAAAACAAGTAGTAAATTAGTTGTTTATAGATCAGGATTTAAAGATTAGGGTTTATCATATGGGTTTACGGAAAAGAGTTTACATATCAGGGCTTATCATTTAGGGTTTAGGGATATGGGTTTATATATTAGGGTTTCCATATCAGGATTTAGGGTTTATGGTTTACAAATTAGGGTTTAGGGTTCAGTAATGAATGTGTGTACCATCTATCCCATTCGTCAACACATAATCTCACTAGTAAGTGAGATTATAGATCAGGATTTAAAGATTAGGGTTCAGGGTTTAGGGTTCAGTTTTGAAGATTAGTAATGTTTCCCCATAGTTCTTCAAGTATATTGATGTAGATGGGCAAATGCCCACCTAAATATGTACTTGGAGGAAAAATAGGGAAGTGTTGACGAAACATCTTGAAAACCAAATACACATTATACACTTACATCCTAAATGAGATTAAGTGTTCAAGAATAGCCCCAAATAGGGGACTATCCAAGATTACTCCTAATGATTAAATCTTTGGAGGGGTTTCTAGTTCAATAGAAAATATTTTCATTTATATACCTATGATATTAGTATCATCATTAATATTATAGGTGCTAGAAATATACATTAAGATAGACTTAGAATAATACATGTATTTTCAAGTAAGTGTGGTCCATGTTTCATGTAATGTTTATGTTCTGTCCTTTTTATATGATTATTAAAATATGTATGTAAATTATGCATAATGAAGGTTAAGGTTCATCAAGTGGTGAGAATTAGACTAGTTATGAGTGAATAACAACCACAAACATCCTTATACCAAGGTTAAGTTATTATACATATATATATGCATATGTATACATACAAAAAGATACAAAACATATAAATAAAGTCAATTTTTTAACTAAAAATGTATGGACAACTAGATATCCAAATCTATTGAATTCATTTTCTAATTTATACAAAAATTGCAATCAAATACCATCAGCACATATAGCATACATTTTTTACATATTCATTCATACACACAATGCAAACACAAACATTAATAAATATATTGAAATGAATAAAAACAAGTAACGAGAAGGGGGTAGAGGCTCACCTCATAGGATTAGTGGTAGTGGTGGTAGAAGAGAATATGGTAGTGGCGGCAGCATAGGTAGAGGCAGAGAAGCATGGTGGCAATAGAGAATCACAGTGGTAGTAGAGGTAGAACACATCAGAAGTAGAGAAGCACAATGATGGCAATAGAGAAGCATGGATGCAACATGATTTTCTTCCCTTATGGCTTCAACACAAGCGACGAACACAATAGTGGTGGTGGTTAGCACAGGCGGCACCAGTGGTGGCGGTGGTGGTCAGCACAGGTGGCAGCAGTGACAGTGGTGGTGGTTAGCATGAGTTGTGATGACGACAACTGTGGTAGTCAACACGAGCAGTGACAATGACGGTGATCAACATAAGCGGCAACAATCCCCAAAGAAGAGGGCTATTAGGGTTATGAAATAGAGAAAAAAGAAAAGAAAAGTTTTGTAGGTGTTATTAAGTGAACTTAGTCGTTGATTTCTAGTGACAACCGTCGACTAAGAAGTCGTTAATTTTGGAGAGATAAATGGATGACTAAATAAGTATTTACACGTCAGTTTGGCAAAAAAATCAATGACAGAAGCCCTTATCCAAACAAACAAAAAATTGGCCTCAGTAAGGACTCAACGTCAGTTTTGGAAAGAAAATTCATCGGCTAAGTAATTACTTAGATGTCAGTTTGGCAAAAAAAAAATGAAAGAAGCCCTTATGCGGAAAAAAAATTGGCCTCAGTAAGGACTTAGACATCAGTTTTGTAGATATAAATTGACATCTAAGTAAGTACTTAAATGTTGATTAGGGAAGGAAAACTGATGATAGAGGATCTTATCCAGAAAAAAAAAAAGTCGGCCTCTGTAAGGACTGAGACTTTGATTTTCTTGGCCGAACCGACACCAGAGAGCAATTTGGGGGAAACTATATTTTTGCAGGGATGTGGCTTGAACCCTCTATTTTCAGCTTCTTGACTACAAATTGACACCACATGTACAACTTTTCCCAGTTGGTAAGACATACAACATCTATTTTACTATAGATAAACTGATGATAGAGGTATTTTGGAGGCAAAATTTATTTTTTGAGAAGGTGTGTATCATCGATTTTGCAACAACCGACACTAACCTAAATTTGTTTTCTTGAAATTTATAAATTTTGCGAGTTATCTAGGACGTTGGTTTCTTGAAGAAATAATTGATGTTATAGAAAAAACTATACCCATGTTTTTTCTTAATTGACGGGACTTGACCAATAGTGACGTTTGTGCTCTACAACAGATGATGTAGATGTTATGGTCTCAGTTTCTCGATGAAACCTGTGTTAAGAAAAGTGATATTAGATTCCAGAAATGTACTAGTGAATCATGAAAAGTGTACATCAACGACACCATTCGTTGTAGAAATTGTTAGGAGTTATCTCCTTACACTACATACAACCAAATTTTAATACACAAGAACCAAATTGTAATTGAAATAACTAAAGGAGAAAAGTATATGCAATCCTTCCCAAGATCTATTATATATAGTAGGATAGGGGATACTCTATATTTAAAAATATTTACATTCAATGCCTCTAACAATCTTTCATATAGCCATATTAGACTATACAAAGATTAGTTTGCAATTTAAAAAACTAATGAAAAATTACATTCAATCCTTATATACTCTCACATGACTACCTTATTAGAATAAAAGAAAAGACTGGTCAGTAACTAAAAAAAATACATACAATACCTTCCACACTCTATCTTGTACATTCCGAAGTAGAATATGAAGATTCATTTGTAATTCAAAAAAGTAGAAGAAAAAATGTTTAAAATAGAAAACAAGTTTTTTATATAGTATCCGACCAAAAAAGTTTTTTTATATAGTATATGAGATCCTAAATACATATTAACTTTAATAAATTTATATATTTTTTGTAAAAGGGAATATTTTATAGATTTCCTATATAGAAAAAATTACTCTAGAAATATAATTTATAGAAAAGAAAATTATGTTAATATCCTTTTATAAAACTCATTTATAATAATGAGATGACAACTGCGAAAGGGCAATGGGATTTTATTTATAATATGGTATCAGTTGCCTCTCTACAGTGTAACGTGCATCGCTTACCCCTCCTTCAAATCAGAGTACACCGCTAACCCTTCCTTTCCTCCTCCTCCTTCAATCATCTCCTCAATTCAATTATAAGCATGTCACGCTACCTTCACCCTCCCCCTCATAAACCATTGCACCCTAGTTTTACAATTTCCAATGTTTGTAATTATGTTCAGATCATCCTAGAATCTGAAAAAAAATTCTAATCTTCATGGTGTTCTCTAGTTAAACTCCAAGATGTTTCATACAAAATGAAAGAACATCTCTACGATTCTTTTCCTATTGAAGGCATCAATTTTAATTTATGGAATCAGCTCGAAGCCCTCATTCTATAATGGATTTCTTCATATGTCTCAACTGATATGTTCTTGGAATCTTTATACAAGATTTCACAGTCCATGCTGCATAGGCTCATTTTGTAAATAAATTCCTTGACAACAAAGGCACCCGAGCTGCTCATCTTAAAAATGAGTTCACCAACCTCAAGCTTTCCAAGTGTCCCTCTCGTGATGATTATTGTAAACGATTAAAGTTTGTTGCAAACCAATTTGTGTTGTTGATAGTATTGATAGTAGGCAACAACTTGTATAGAAACATTTTAACGCCCCCTCTGCTGAATTTGACATTGTAGCATAAATCATTCAACAAAGTAGGTCTCTCCCAACATTTGTCATTGAACACTTCATAATTTCTTTTTGACTAACAATGTTGTGCCAATGTTGTTTCCACACCTTCCTCCACTATTTTGCTTGTGCCCCAAGTAGGTGAACTTCCTCTATCTCCTCCAACAACTCAGCCAATAAAAATAGACTCTTGACAATCTCCACGACCATTGGGGTGCTCGACCATATGTTCCACCACAGTACCAACAACAACGAGAGTTATAGTTTGGCACACCTTGGAAAGTCCCTCCTTGCCCCTGTATGACAACTTCATGGACTGCAACTCTAGTGTTTTCTCCTCTAGCAACAATCATATTAGGTCCATCTCCATGACCAACGATAGTGCAAGTGTTTATCATTCAAGCTTGCATTCATTACAATAAGAAAATATTGAAAGGACTTTCAACACTATGACTCTTTAGAAACATAATGAAAATTAATGTATGGGCATTGATGTAACCTCTTATTTGACACCAAATCAAGGTACCATTTATAAAATTGTTAATTCTTACACTCCTCGTCATATTTTTGTCGAAATGGTAGTTGTATTTTAATTTTAGCAAATTCTCAAATACAAACACCTACCAAGCATCTTTACTTTGAAAACATCATCCTTGTCCCTCAAATAATTAAAATTCTTATTTTGGAGAAATTACCGTTGATGATAATATTTCTGTGGAATTTGACCCTGTTGGTTTTTACGTGAAGGATCTTGGTATTGAAACCTTGTAACATCTCAATTTTCTACAATATGTAATTCATTGAGTGGAACATAATCTTATTGGAAATTCCACTAAATGATAATCATTACATAAAAATAAAGCTTGATAAACCAACACTGTACACATTGCATAGTTTCTCACATCTCAAACTCATAAAATAAAACACACACTCTAAACTAAGACACATGTCCCATAAGCATAAAGGAAAGTCTAATTTATTGATAGTTGGCATTCCACTAGGTTTGGTCTCATATGTCCTTGAGCTCCTTCTTCAACTGGTCCTTAAAAAGCTCTATCGTTGACGTTGCTCACTTCCTGTGGGATCGCACCCCCAGCCATGCATAAAATAGTTTGTAAGTGGAATTGAACATATTATAAAACTGTAATAAGATATACTTTGAAAAGAAGACATATAATATCATGAAAATAAACTTTGTACTTTATCATTGTCTTTTATCTTACTTATATAAGAATCCTCAATTTTTGCACCAAAGTGCCTCTTCTCTTTGCACCAAAGCGCTATGTATGCTAGGAAAGCCCATGATTTGTACCGAAGTACACTGTATGCTAAGACAACCCATGATTTGCACTAAAGTGCACTCTATGCTAGGAAATCCCATGATTTGTACCAAAGTACATTGTATGCTAGGAAAGCCCATGACGAGGATCTTATATAAGGTTCATTTATTATCTTTTCTCTTACTCTTGAATACTCTTTAATCTTTCTCTTAGACATGAATAAGATGTAATATGATGATTCTTGAAAATAAACAATAAAATAATCATTTGTCCCATAACTTTTAACTTTGATCAATAAAATTGTAGCATGCATAATATATTCACATAATAACATGTACATTGTGCACAATGGCATATAAACATCCAATAATTATGTTCAAAGTGCATGGACCACTTAGAAAGATTCAAGCAACTCCTAATGATCTCTTGATGTTGAGAAAACCCTAATTACCATGTTGAATTGATTAACATGCATTAATAATCATTATCCAACCTAATTTTATGGTTTCATAGATCTTGAATAAATCATGGACATTTGCATTCAAAATGGGACTTAAAATCACATTCTTATTGTTACGTGTTTGAAAACCTTTCTAACAAATATTTTTATAAAACTTTCTAATGTACGGTTAATTAGTTATGAATTTTCAATTATTCGTCCATCAAAAAACTCGTTAAATACATACACATATACATACACATATATATATATGAATTGTCCAGTAGATGGGGTTGTTGCCCAGCTGGCCCAATAGGAGTTGGTATTTGGACAGCTTCTCTATACGACAGATACCACGATCAACAGGAAGTCTAGATGACTAAAACACAATTTATTCCCATAAGGGCATACCACTAGAAATTAATCCATTAGGGACAAAAATGAAAATTGATCCCCCTGGAATCATCGTCTTTAGGACAAACAGGAACAAAATAATTGTTGTAGCGATGGAATAGAAATCCAATAGATGAATTTGACTAGCATCATTGAAATCCAAAGATCTGGGGATCAATCCCATTACCTTTTGAACCCAGTAAGCCCTAGAATAGGATGTGGGCGGATGGAGGCTCCTATGGCGGCTCCCACCATGGAAGGTTGGGAGAAATAGGTCAAAATCACAAGAGGGGAAAATGATATCAAACTAACACTTAAGAGTGACTGATATGCTTTTTTAAACACCATCAAAGTTTATGACGAGTAGAAACTGAGATGAATGAGGTCTGAAATGAGGAATTACATCATTGCTTCCAAAGACGGCCGCAAATAGGAAAAAGTAGGAAACAACTCAATGTATCACCTGGGGTCAAATTGGAGGCCAAGAGAGCTTCCTGATGTTGTGTAAAGATCAAAATAGGCATCGGGGCGTTGCAAGGGTCTACGTGTAGCAGAGGCTCTAGAACCCGAACCCCAATGCAGGTCGACGACAAAGGTCCATGATCTCTAAGCCAGTGAATTCAGACATGTTGGGGGTGTCACAAGGAGTTTTATGGGGTTTGCTTCCATGTGGAGGATTCATGGATGTCCTTTAATGTTTCCCTGAGGCTTATTTTTATAGCCGTGAAGATTGTGGAAAAGTGGAGAGGTGTAGTCACAGTGAAATTGGGAAATCTACAGGTTAATGAACCAGGACACCCTGTCAAGTCGGGATGGCTTGTCTTAGGAAGGTTAGATGTTTGTTCAAGCGATGGGAATCTGAGTGAGGGTGCGAGATGAGAGTGAGAGGTGATGAAGCTCGTGGTTCTTCAGAGTTCGGCTCACATGGGACTCGGGTAAAGGATACACATCTCTGGGTCTACAATATGGAGAGTTCGATCCGGACTCTAACACAAGGGTCGCGCTTGAAAAAAATGTGACACGTGCGCTTGAAAATAAAAGCATGAGACCAAACTTGATATAGATTAGGATTAGGTTAATTTATATATAAAATGATTTTCTTTACAACCAAAAATGGAGTGTATAGGAGAGTTAAAACTTAACCAAAATTGGTATATTACCTAGATTTGGTACAAGGATCTTGAAAATCAAGTTACTTTCTATTTTTGAGATTCCCTACTATTTATTATCTCCTTTTTAAGTTAAACCTGTATTTAATTATCTAAGACTTTCCAAAAATAGTTTGAGGCTAATATTTTGTGTAAATCCTTATATTACTTATTCAAGTTACAACAAAAAAATTGTTGGGCCAAATAATTATTATTAAAAGGATCAATTTCACTTTTATCTCTTATGTATCATTAATTTACTAATTAGGGTTACATTCGATGAAATTGAGTTTCAATTAACTTGAAAATTATCTTTACACATGATTTATCCAGTATAATTGGGTCTCTAAGTGTCAATGGATTTCATATGAAGCATCAAGATTTGAAATTTGAAATTAGGGTTTTCTAATTTAAGATTATTTATATTAAAAAAATAGGGTATTACAATTCTACCCACCTTAAATGAATTTTGTCCTCAAAATTCTACTAGTCTACCCATCTTAGGATTTTCCTTATCCTTAAAATCAAAATTTTAACACCTTACAATTATCATGAAATCTTACGCATACTTACATCTAAGGCAAGACTAATCACAACTATAGTCCATGCAAAGGTACCAAAGGGATTTCATAACTAAATCATACCTTGTTCATTCTCATCATCCACAATGGTGAAGATCCTAGCTTGACGTTTCTCCTTAGGCTCTTGGTTGACTTGGGAATCTTTCTTCTGTAGGAGTTTGGGGCAGTTGGATCTGATATGTCTAGCCCTCCACAATAGTAACATGCTCCAATTTTGTACTTGCATTCACCTATATGATACCTATTACACTTGGTGCGCTGAGTCTTTGCATAAAGGTTTGGAGCATGTTTCTCTTGTACTTTTCTCTTCTTGTCATTATGGCTTTTTTGCTCTTTCTTGCTTCTTGATGATCCTCCATTCTTCCAGTATTGTCCAGAGTGATCCTCCAACTCTAGAGCAGACTCGAGTGCCTCATGTACTGTCCTGATGCCACGTCCAGTCAAACCATAACCCAGATCAGGATTCAGGCCACACATGAACTTCTTTGCCCTACACGTCTCATCTACAGCATACCCATACTTATACAACATACAAAAATCATTGCATACTGGATCCTAGTTGATTCATACTGTCCCAAGCGATTGAACTCCATCTCCTTCTTCTCTATCATAGCTTCTGAGATGTAATGGTTTTGGAACACATCCATAAACTCCTCCCAGGTTAATGTCTCAACATTAGGTCCTCAAGCATTAGTGAAGTTCTCCCACTAGGTGTAGGCTACACTCTTCAACGTGTGTGTCCCAAAGCAAACTTTAGAAGGCTAGGGACATCCCAAATCACGAAAACAATGCTCGACATTGAGTAGCCACTCTTCATCATGACCAACTACATTAGTCTCAGTTTCTTTGGAGAAGGTTTCAGGCTTAATCTTTAAGAAGTTTACTAAGGTCAACTCTTGGTTCCTCGGTTGATGTGTTCTTCTATGTTGACCCATCAGGGCATCAATAAGGGCCTTGATGAGCACTTCTAGAGGTGCATTAGGGTTACATTAGGCCTAGCCCCTCCAGAAGCACTATGATCACTTCCCTCATTGGAGGAGCTTCCATCTCCATCTACATGCTCCTTACCCTTATCAGATTTCCTCTTAGGAGCCATCTACAAAAGGGAACATAATATATATGAGATTTTGAGAAAAGCTTGGTGGTCAACTATATTTTTCACTTTGATACAATATTGTAACATCCCGATTTTCTATAATATGTAATTCATTGAGCGGAATCATAATCTTATTGGGAATATCACAAAATGATAATCATTGCATAAAAATAAAGTTTGATAAACCAACATAGGATACATTGTATAGTTTCTCACATCTCAAACTCATAACATAAAACTCACAGTCTAAACTCAGACACATGTCCCACAGTCATAAAGGAAAGTCTAATATGTTGATAGTTGGCACCCCACCAAGTCTGGTCTTAGATGTCCTTGAGCTCCTTCTTCAACTAGTCCTCAGATAGCTCCACCCTTGGTGTTGCTCACTTCCTATGGGTATCACACCCCCAACCATGTATAAAATAGTTTGTAAGTGGAATTGAACATATTATAAAACTAAAATTTCATATACTTTGAAAATAAGACATATAACATCATGAAAATAAACTTTGCACTTTATCATTTTCTTTTATTTGAATTATATAAGAATCCTCAATTTTTGCACCAAAGTGCCTCTTCTCTTTTCACCGAAGTGCTCTGTATGCTAGGAAAGCCCATCATTGTCTTATAACTAACTTATATAAGATTCCTAAAATTTTGCACCAAAATGGCTCTTCTCTGTATGCTAGGAAACCCATGATTTTTACCGAAGTACATTGTATGCTAGGAAAGCCCATGATTTGCAATGAAGTGCACTATATGCTAGGAAAGCCCATAATTTATACGGAAGTACATTGTATGCTAGGAAAGCCCATGACGAGGATCTTATATAAGATGCATTCATTATCTTTTCTCTTACTCTTGAATACTCTTTACTCTTGCTCTTAAATATGAATATGATGTAATATGACGATTCTTGAAAATAAATAGTAAAACAATTTCATTTGTCCAATAACTTTTAACTTTGATCAATAAAATTATAGCATGCATAATACATTCACATGATAACATGTACATTGTACACAATAGCATATAAACATCCAATAATTATGTTCAAAGTACATGGACCACTTACAAAGATTGGAGCAACTCATAATGGTCTCCTGATGTTGAAAAAACCCTAATTACCCTGTTGAATTAATTAACATGCATTAATAATCATTATCCAACCTAATTTTAGGGTTTCATAGCTCTTGAATAAATCAAGTACATTCATATTCAAAAAGAGACTCAAAATCACCATATTATAATTCCTTGTTTGAAAACTTTTCCAACAAATATTTTTCAAAATTGTCTGATGTACGGTTAATTAGTTATGAATTTCCAACTATTAGCCAATGAAAAAGCTCGTTAAATACACATGTATATGAATTATCTAGTAGATGGGGTCGTTGCCTTGCTGGCCCAATAGGAGTCGGTATCGAGCCAGCTTCTCTGTATGACAGAACCCGCAGTCAATAGGCGGTCTAGGTGACTAAAATACCAATTATGCCCATGAGGGCGTACCGCTGGAAATTAATCTGTCAGGCACAAAAACGGAAACTGATCCCTTGGAATCATCGTCTTCAGGAGGAACATGAACAAAAGGATTGATGTAGCGATGGACCAGAAATCCAATATAAAAATTTGACTAGCATCTTTGAATGCCAAAGATCTGGGCATCAATCCCTTCGCCTTCTGAACCCCGCAAGCCCTAGAACAGGGTGTGGGCGGCTGGAGGCTCCTGTGGCGGCTCCCGCCATGGAAGGTCGGGAGAAATATGTCAAAATTACGAGAGGAGAAAATGATATCAAACTAATGCTTAAGAGCGGTTGGTCTGCATTTGTTGAACATCGGCAAAGTTCGTGAATAGTAGAAATAGAGAGGAACGATGTCTGAAATAGGGAATTGCATCATTACTTCTACACACAGTCACAAATAGGAAAAAGGGGGAAACAGCTCAATGTCTCACCTTAGTTCGAATTGGAGGCCAAGGGAGCTTCATGGTGTCCTGTGAAGATCGGCACAGGCATCCGGGCATTGCAAGGGTCTACGCACGGTGGAGGCTCTAGAACCCGACCCCCCAATGCAGGTCGACAACAAAGGTCTAGGATCTCAAAGCCAATGAATTCAGACTAGTTGGGGGTGTCACAGGGTGTTTTAGGGGGTTCTAGTGCCTACAGAGGATTCATGGATGTCCTTCAATGTTTCCCTGAGTCTTAGTTTTATAGTTGTGATGATTGTGGCGAAGAGGAGAGGTGGAGTCAAGTTGAAACTGGGAAATCTATAGGTCAATGGTAACCAGGGCATGAAACCCTATCAAGTATGGATGGCTCGGCTCCGGAAGGTTAGGCATTTGTTCTGGCGATGGAAATTCGTGCGAGGGTGTGAAATGAGAGTGAGAGGCAATGAAGCTCACAGTTCTTCAGAGTCCAACTCGCTTAGGACTCGAGCGAAGGAGACACATCTTCGGGTTTGCCAAATGGAGAGTCTGGTCCGGAATCTAACACAAGGGTCATGCCTAAAAAAAATGCGACACATGCACTTGAAAAGAAAAGCATGAGACCAAAGTCGAGATAGATTAGGATTAGGTTTATTTATGTATTAAAGTGATTTTCTTTGTAGTCAAAATTGGAGTATCTAGGAGAGTTAAAACTTAACCAAAATTGGTATATTACTTAATTTTGGTACAAGGATTTTGAAAATCAAGTTAGTTTTTAGTTTTGAGATTTCCTAATATATTTTTTCTCTTTTCTAAGTTAAACCTTTATTTAATTATCTAAGACTTTCCAAAAATAGTTAGAGGCTGATATTTTGTGTAAATCCTTATATTACTGAATCAAGTTACCACAAAAATTGTTGGGTCAAATAATTATTATTGAAAGGATCAATTTCACTTTTAACCCCTATATATTATTAATTTACTAATCAGGGTTACATTTGATGAAATTGAGTTTCAATTAATTTGATAATAAAAAATTATCTTTAGATATGATTTATCTATTATAATAGGGTCTTCAAATTTTAATAGATTTTATATGAATCATCAAGATTTGAAATTTAAAATTAAGATTTCTAATTTAAGATTATTTATATTAAAAAATTGGGTGTTACACGCCTATTATGAGATGCAATAGTTTAGGAGATCTTTATCTAATGACCTATTCCATTCTACAGCCTATGCACATGCCACTTCTGCCGCCATCCCGCTTGTTGTCGTCTCATCCTCTGCCTGCCATAATTGTCTTGATCATCCCGATAGACATGTCATAGATCACATTGGATCTAAATAATGTTTTCCGACTTGTCTGCATAAGATATCTGTAAAATAATTTTTTTTACAAATATTATTTACATTCATTATGGTTAATATACATTTACACACTCTTATATATAGTATAGAAAATGCATTAGTTATAACCTTTCTCGCGAGATTTGGGTTTCAGACATATTACGGCCGGCGCGCGGCGAGGGCAGCTTTCACTAGTACATACGTTTGTCAACCTGACCACATTATTATCCACAAATCTAACTATAATCAATGACGGCGGAGTGAAGCAACAATGACATAATATAATAATGATAGCGCAAAGTACCTTCTTCAAATGGGGCAACCATTGACAAAACGCGTGAATCGGTGACCGTGGTACGGAACAAGTTAGGTGGTTGGGTGTTTGGTGTGCATCGCGTTGATGACTTGGCGGGCAAGATCAAGGAGTAGTTTGACTAAAATAATTATTCACACACACGGTTAACATGACTTCATCAGAATTTCTTGAAGAATCGTTGCACAGGGAAAAGTTTTATCCGCTCTCCTGGGCGTGTGTGCGTCTAAGATAGACTTTGATCCAACCTATCAGAAGAATGTATGTAGGTCGGAGGTAGATAGTGAAACAAAACAACTATACAAATCCAAGTAGGGACCACAGTCTGTCGGCCGGAAGTTTCTTGCTGCATGCCCCGCTGGGACTGTTTTCCTGCTTTCTTATTGACCAGTTGCGATGTCGCTAGCTAGCGCTCGACCATGACTGCTTGTCGCCATCACAAGTAAAGTCCTGTTTGCTGACAGGTAACTAATCCGAACACTCACAGACGAGATGAAGATGATATATCCCTCAAAGCTGAATCAATCGGCGGATTAGTTCATTTGGATTTTAACTTTTGAGTACAGATATAAGCAGATAATTGTGTAAAGTGATTTACGGGTTGTAGGTCAATTTTAACATTCGAAAAGTTAGAAGCAGAAAAAATAATAAACAACAGAATTAGAAAATTTAAGTGAGATCGCTTGATATTAAAGAAGGTTGTTATGATATTTATAGAAATTAGTGCCCGTTACACGTAAGAACCATGTTGTTCTTTCAGAATATTTTAGTTACGAACCAATAACAGGCCATCACCTACAGGTGATATCGACAAGTAGCCACCACCGCATCTGGCTCGGCAATTACTAGGTACCACATGATCATGAAGTGACTTCCTTACCATAGGTAAAATGGACATGGGTCCATGCATGTAACCATTCAACCTCCAGCCCATTTTCATCTAAAACAAACAACCTCAACGTCAAAGGTACTAGATTGAGACAATTTGGTTTGTTTCTTAGATGATACAACACCTCCACTTAACAGGAAAATATATCTTGAGACTATTGTTTGTATGTCCTGAGAGACAATCATATGATGATTCTAATGGAACATATTGTAATTGATTTGATTACTAATAAAGGCAGATTCGGCTATTATCTTTGTTTCAACATGAGATAATGAACAATATATAATATTTTCCTAAGAATGTATGACTCAATGACATGTTATTTCAAGTTGAGAATCTGAACATGAGATCATGTGTATGTTAAGAGTTTTTATTCTTGTCGGAGTTAATGGACATATATTATTCTAGAAATTAGGACAACAATTATACATTAAGACCAATATGTGTATTGATTAATGAATACGTCTCATGAGTTATGACGTTGGATATCAATTCAGATACATCAATACTTTTTATGAACAAGTGTACTGACAGATCCACTCTAAGTGTGATACATGGAAGACAATAATGGCAGTCTATATCATACCTTAATGTAGTAGTGGTTGTAAGACCCCTAACTTAGCTTTTTGGCTGATCTTGCTTGCTTAGCATAATAAGATGTGTAGAACCTTAATCTAATCATGTGATGTGCCTTTTTAACATGTGACATGCTTGTGTTTCAAGTTTGGTCCAATATGGATGTTGTTTGATGTACTTATGCTTATATATGCTTGTTTTGGACCAAATTGCAATTTACCCATGTTTAGGGTTTTCCTTGCAATTTGTCACATGATTTTTGTTCTTCACATGTTTTGGCATCGTGTTGAAGAGAGCGGCACCCCATATCCTTGTGGATTCTTAGTTTGATGAGGTGGCATCATGTGCTGACGTTTCTAGGGTTTGCTTGGATGCCCTAGTTTGATGTTGACCTTGAGTGTTGATTGATGGTTTTCCTTGGTGTTTTAGCGACCACCATGTTGTTCCTTCGACCGTGTTCTCTGAGGTTGAAGAGGTTTTGTATTTGCCTAGTGGTATCTTTAGTCGATGAGCCAAGAAACCCTAGTTTGAGTTCTATGTGATCGATGGCCTTTTGATTCTCTTTGACCGTTGAGCTTTTGCACCAAGTTTTCCTTCGATCGATGAGATTTCCTAGACTAGGCATGTCACTAGTTTTCTTGGTTTTAATGACCCTTGATGCATGCATGATCTTAGTGCTTTCATGGACGTGTTTTGGTGGACAAGTGGCACATGTTTGCATGACGCCTAACCTTCCTTACCTCTCTTTACCCTTGGATATATATACCCCTCTCTTTGCATGTGATCCCTTTTGCATCTACTTTCTTTCTCTCTTCTTCCTTGGATCTCGTCCCTTGTGTTCTTGGATGTGAAGGTGGTTCTTGAGCTTGGTGGAGTGGTCGAATCCCCTTGTATGTTGATCTAGGGTTTTGGAGCAACCCTTCTTTGGCGATCCTTTAGTGTTCCTTGATCTTGGTAAGTGATCTACTTTTTCTTGCTACCCTACCTTTCTTCTTTTTATTGGAAAAAACTATGGTTTTTCATAGTGGTTCTTCTTGAGGAACTTCTCTCTTCTTGGCCAAATTCATGGTTCTCCATGGTGGTGCTCAAGTTGGGTTGACGATCTCCTATCTTTCTTGTCTTTTTCATCCTAGGGTTTTACCCTACTTCTTGTGCTCCTTTAACCTATGGTTTTGCTTCTCTCTTGAGATGATGCTATCTTGGATGAAGTGGTGATCAACCGAGGGTTTTCTCTCTTCTTGGAGCATCCTTTCTTTTGGAGTTGTTTCTTCACATCTAAGGCGAGTTATATAACCCTCTCCTTTGTTATTATTACACTTAACTATGCATGCAAATGACCTATCTCTAAAACTTGGTTCTATGCTGAATGATAATGATATCTTGATCTAGTGTTTATGTTCTATGGTGATTTTGATTAGATTATCATCCTTTTTTCTAAACCCTAATTTTGTGAACGTTTATCTTGTTGATGATGGAGGTGTTGATTCTTAAATGCTTGTGCTAAACAGTTGGCTTTATCTCTCTTGATCATGGTTTGCTTTCTTGCTTGATGATAGAGGTTTTTGATACGTGCATGATGATAGAAATGTTGGTTTTCTCCCTTGATTTCATGGTTCTATTTTCTCTCATGATGATGATCAAAATTAGGGTTTTATGTTGTTCTCCTTGAGGTCTATCCCTTGATTATTTCAGTTTCATGGTGGTATATAATCTGTTTGATTATATGGTGGATGGTATTTCTCTCTCTTCATGAAGTTACTAAGATTTTCTATATGTTTTGGTCGCCAAAGTGTTGATACTAGTGGTCGTAAAGTTTGATGTGATATGGTCACTATGTTTGATGAGATGCCCTCTTCATTCGATAGTGTTTCCATGGTCTTCCTTTGGTTGCCAAGACCTGATATATGTGGTCGTTGATTCCCTGATTCCTATTCTATCGATGGAAGGTTGAGATTTCTCTTCAGTTGCCAAGTGATGTTTTCTCTTCAAATGCTATGACCTTGTCTCTCTTCGATCATTGATGTGCTAAGTGGTCGATGAGGGTGATTCACCTCTTCGACCGATGATGATGGTGTGATCTACTTCTCTTTGGTCGATGAGAATTCTTAGAGTTATGTGTGTCTCATGTTGTTACCTTATGATGATGGTGACTAACTTTCTTGTGTCCAAGAACTTTGGAGATAGTGGTAATTAGGGTTTGGTTTTATTTGTTTCTTTGAAACCTTAATTGGGTTTTCTTGGTTATACCCTAACCCTAATTCAAGTGCATGGTGATAATGCTTAGCTTTCTTGAGTAATTAGCATGTTGATGAAGTATCGTTCTATCTCCTAATGATGTAACCCAAGTTTATTGTTGAATAAGCATCATAGCTAATGATTGATTGTGGTAGCACTGATGAGACACATGTATGATTATTATGAGACATGATGAGGCATGTAGAGATAATGATGTTCTTGCATGGAACAATGTGAATGGTCTTATGACCTAGGTAGAGGCGTTGTGCCCTGATTGAGGTGATATTCTCTAGTGATGCGATAAGAGATTGGTATCCCATGGTGATGTGATGATGATGGCCTTGTGTATGGTAGTGAAACAATACCATGTGGTGATGTGATCAACTTTATGTTTCACACATTTTATATCTTCAGAAGTTGCAATCTACCTTTATCTTTGTAGAACCTTTATAGGGTTTGTTTGTAACTTGATTGATGAAGTTAAAAGATACCCAATTGGCTTTAACTAATCAAGTGAAACCCTAATCATGTAGTGTCCTATGTCATAGATCCATTCCACTGTTAGAACTTGTTGGATGGTGAAACTAGTGTTCCTTAGGGAAACTCGGAGCGCATAATATTGAGTATGTGAGGTGTAAGTGACCAAATGTCCTTGACATCTTGATTCCATGGTTTAGAGGATGGTTGCAGTCAGGCCTTGGTAGGAGAACATATTCGTTCGTATCTTGGTATATATGATGTGATAGAGTATAGCTACAATTGTACCTCGGATGATTGGGTTTTTATACCATGTTCACTAGTGCTGACTTATATACCAAGGCAGACTAGACTATTTTGTTGTTGGACTTTATATGTCATTTAGGCAGACTCGTACTGACTGAGGGTGGAAGAAGATCTTAGGATTTCATCTCTCCCAGATCTTGTATGGCACTATTTTTTACTTAACAATGGACAATTGGAGTGTGAGCGGTAGACCTCAACTCCTCAGTGCTTAAAAGACATAATACAACCATGTAGTATATCTGTTTAGGGTTAAACATGATTCATATTGGATGTTTACCCTTACCTTGTTTCTTATATTGTTCATTTGTAATATAATGCGATAAGAGAGGCTAATTGTTATACATGTTCATCATATTTGTTCTAAGAATATATGATGTTCTATTTATCTTCTATAGCTTCTTAATTTGCTTAAATTGTGCAATCAATTTTAATTATACATTTAGATGGATCTGCTCATAATGCATAATCTGTTATAATGATGTATCCGTGGAACTATAATCTTTGGTTGAGAGTTATATCTCTCGCTGGGATGTTGGTCTCACCCCATGGGTTTCCACATCTTTTTACATGGTCGTCAGTGACATGGTAGAGATTGTGTTGTTAAGGAAGAGCAGCTCAGAGATC
The DNA here is from genome assembly GCA_963693085.1 of Alisma plantago-aquatica. Lineage (NCBI taxonomy): Eukaryota > Viridiplantae > Streptophyta > Magnoliopsida > Alismatales > Alismataceae > Alisma > Alisma plantago-aquatica. Next base: position 395,015,471 of record OY856412.1, on the reverse strand, counting down.
AGTAGTGGTTGAAGGTTGGATAGCTTCTAGTCTCGTAGTAGAGTTCTAGGTGTCATCCTTGTGCTTTCAAGTCTGGTAGGGATGCATTTTGTAGATGATCTGTGTACCGATACGTGTTTTGGCAGTATGCCATGGTTGTATATGTGGCTTGTACATGTAAACTTATATCTTTTGTAATAGCTATGTGGAAGATTGCCACAATACAGACATGAACACTTGATATGGTATGATGTATTATACAGGTTATGGACCTTGTTGTAATACATGTGTTTACACAGTGTTGGTTAGCTGAGATCAGTTTTAATTTACCTACTCTTTTAGTAATATGGATTGTTAGTTGTTAATCACACACTTTGTTTTGAGTTATGTTGTTCGTGTGGCATTGGGATGTCTAAGGTTAGGTTGGTATCAGAGATCTAGGTTTGTTGAGCCTATAGGAACATAGGACTGGGGTTGTGTCTGGTCTTGTATCTTCCCATATATCTGATTATAGCTTTTGGTTATGTAGATATGTCTAGAGAGCACAAAGAACATGTTGAGAGTAGCATTGTTGCACTGGAGGTGGTGTGAGGAGGTAGGCAAGAGTAGATGCAGTGCCTAAAGTGCCTCAGTTTGATCTAGAAACTATGGCCAATCTTACTTTTTAGTCCATGTTTGGACAGGTAATGACCACGATTTCACATATCGTAGATAGAGCTCCCGTATCTCAAGCAAGGGCTACTATTCGCAATGTGGAATCCCAAGGTTTCAGGAAGCTTTTGAGAGGTTGAGGCGTGTGGGAGACATCGAGTATGCAGGTATGATAGACCAAGCAGATGCGAACATGTGATTGATGAGGTTGGAGAAGGAATTTAAGATCCTCAATATCCCAGAAGAGGATAAGGTGAATAATGTGATTTACCTACTGAAGGGCAATGTTGGTCATTGGTGGGCCATCGAGGAGGAGAAGATACTCAGAGTGGCAATCGATTGGGAAGAGTTTCGGCAAGAGTTTGTGAGTTGATACATCCCAGAGACATAACTTGACTAGAAGATCTTGCAGTTTGAGAGGATCCAGAAGGGATCAATGAATATCAACGAGTACAAGGTGAAGGTCATGGAGATACTAAGGTTTTGTCCTCCTATGGCTGTGACAGATAAGGAGAGGGTCTGATGGTTCAAGAAGGGCTTGAGTACAGAGTTGACAATGATGGTGCCTACTCTGGAGAACATGGAGAGGTTTGCCACCTTCGTGAAGTCAGTGAGACGGATAGAGTGGTCAACAATCGAGAAGCAAGAAGCCAACACTAATAAGATGTCAGTTGTAACATACCGAAACTTTGATATATTCTCTTTTTGACCCTTTCCGAATATTTTCCTATCATTTCTATCCTTTTTGGCCTTGATGCTTAAATTGTAGAATTTATAGTAGTTTGGTGAACATTTGTTCAATAATTATACCAATGGAAGGGTTTATGCACAAATACTTTAGTGAAATCTTATTTAAGGATCTAAAATACAAAATCACCACTTTAGTAGAACAATGGTATATTAATTTGTGCTAGAAGTGCAAGGCCCTAAACCTTGATTAAATATATTACACAAGCTTAAATACCATATTTAAGTGATATAAACCTTAATATAACCTTGTGAGGTGTTTTTAAATCATGAGAAAATATTAAGTTTCAAGTTTGGTCCAATTTGGACGTTGGTTGTGCAAGTTATGCAATTATATGCACATTTTGGACTTTTATGCAATTTACCCAATTCGGAGGTTTTCTTTGTAAATTATCACATGGATTATAATATGTAGATATTCCCTTACAATTTTTGAGTTTTTGAACCATGGGGCACCTAGTTTCACCTTGGTTTGAAGGTGTTACTTTCCAAGGGCATTATAGGGATTACCCTCTTTATAAATTTGCTTATCTTTAAAAGCTATCAACCAATGGGGTTATTTGTTTGTTTGAAGGACGGTGGGGATGGCCTAGAAGGCTCCAGGGGCTCTTATGACCGACCTTTTATATACAAGAAGAGTCTATGAGTTGTCCTCTTGCATGGCCATGAAGCCCTAGCATAAGGACACATGGAAAGTCACATAGACACCTCATACTTGCCCCCTTCTTTATAAAGCCATGAATACCCCTTCCCACCTCCCAATCCAAGAAGAAATCCTCTCCTTCTCTTTCCCCCATCTTAGAGAATCATCCCTTCTATGTTTTTCCACGAAGTTGCTATCCCAAGGTAAAAGAGGGTGCCTACCTTGGTGAAGAAGGCTCCTAGGGTTCCAAATTTCTCTATTTAGGATTTCTTAAGCTCCTCCGTGGTGATTTTGATCAAACCTAGTAAGAATACTCCTTTACTTCCCTGTTTTCATGCTGTTAGTATTCCTCCCACCTTCTTCCAGGTCAGAACCATGACCTTCCATGGTAAAACTCCACCTAGAACCCTAAAACATCTCATCTCCATGCTCTTTTGCTAGGGTTTGCACCTCTAAAGTGGAGAAGGTGATCTTTGCTCAAGAAAAGAGCTTGGCTTGGAGCAACAAGACCTTATAATCTTTGGATCCTTTCTGTTTTGACCTTATTACCTTTTTAGAGGTAAGTTTTGTTAACCCCCTTCTCATATATTGCTTAGTACATGCTTAAAACTCATGCTTCTATGTTTAAAATCGATGATTTCCATCTCTTTTTACCATGTTCTTCTAGGGTTTTGGTTTCTTGCTATTTTACCTTCTCTAGAAGCTCTAGTTTGGTTACCTATGCAACTTCAAACCTGGTCTTAGGTCAAATGGTGTTTTTTCCCTCTCCCTCTCTCTTCATTTATCTCGATCAGTTTGATGATGTGGCAATTTCCTATTGGTCAGTATTGTAAAATTCATATCTTCTAATCCGCTTATCCAAATTTGACAAATAAATATGTTTTGGAATTGTAAAATTAATATATATATAATAAAAATATTTCAAGGTATTATTTCATGGTTTTACGAAGGGTGATTTTCGTAAAATGAATTTAATGTATAAAATCCATAAAAATTACATCTTAATCATCATCACTCCAAAATTAACATAAAAATATGTTTTATTCATCAAGAGAACCTAATAAGTTCATTGATGATATTTTCAAAATCTAAATCTGAGTTTTTCTAAAAAGTTCTGAAATTAGGGTTTCTATACATTAATGTGCACTATGTACTCTAATACATGTTAATACATTGAAAATAGGCAAAGTGGAACTTGGACTCAATTAAAGTGGTGAAAGTTAGTAATTGATACCAGTAAGAGAGGTATGTTCATTTACACCTTAAGTTGGGAATAATTGTGCCTTAACCTACTTTTATATAATGAGGCTTTATTAAACCCTATTTCATACACTCTTGAATCTTTCACTATACTTATAAATCAGTTTTGGAACATTATTCTTGGGTCTTGGTACCCCACTGCCATGCTTATTGATTCATATGATTATTCTTGCCATGACTACTTTTTCTAGCATGTGGATTTATGTTCTATTTAATTTAAAGTAGCGGTACTTATGTACAACCACTCACAGAGGGCATGTAAATAATTGCCCTGGGGAATTTCTTATTCTCCCCTCACCTAAGGTTAGAGGTCTGGTAGGTGCCTCAACCCTACTTAGTTAGGTAGACATAATTATCTTACATGCAAATCCTTTTTATTATATTTGTTAATGGAAAGCTTCTTTGATATATAGCCTCATACTCTTGTTATCTACATCATATGATAAACCCTAGCCTATTTTTATTTACTTTACTTATCTTGATATCCTAGACTAGTTTTGTGACACATACTTTTCTTCCCTTTCCCTTTTTGTTGGGTGCCTTCCCAACCACCCAGGTGTTGAGCAAGGTGATGGATAAGACAAGGAAGATCTTAGCTTTTGGCTTGGACTCAGTTGATGGAGATGTTTCTTGGAGACAAGATTGTATTCGTTTAGACTTCCCTCTATCTAGATCCTAATTATGTGTCTTGATGTAAACCCTAATGGGAGATTTTGATGTACTTGTGTAATGTTTTTTGAAAGTTTAATATAATCAATTTTTTTTCCACTGCTTTCTAATGATCTTTTGTATACTAATGTTTAATAAATTTGGAAAATTTATGCCCATTCCATCATACCTCTGAGAGTGTTTGGAATGGATGTCAATTCTTCAAATTTTTAGTAAAGGGGTGACTCCACTCCCTTACACCAGCTCAGTTTCATGGGAAATCTTCAGTAGGCTTTAAGAAGGTATGTTTTCTTCACCACAGTTGCAACAGAGGTTAGTGGTACAGTCGCACTGGTCACCGAGCAAGGGCATAAACCATAGTTTTCTCCCAGCAAGAGCTCATAGTGCAACGTCAGTATCGGTGACAGGGCCGTCTAGGCCACAATACAACTTAGGGACGTGTCACAAGTGCGTACAGGTAGGGAATATTAGGTGGTCTTGACCTATGAAAGACGAGGAGGTAATGCAACAGTCGAGACAAAGTTAGCAAGGGTCGCAAAAATGACAATTCATTAGTGGTGATTGTAGAGGACGCGGTCAAGCATCATAGGTAGGATCTTCTGAGCAAGTTAGTAGAGGACAACAGTGAGAACACCTGACAGCTCAATTCTACGCTCTGAATCAGCCAGAGGGAGTGGTCAAACCACGAGTCATGATAGGTCAGATGGAGCTTTTTTGTTCTATTTTGTCTACATCTTCTTTGTATCTATTTTGGTTGGCCCGGGTGTGATGCACTCTTTTATCACCAAAGAGGTGATGTGTAGTTATTCTTTTCCTGTTAGTCATAGACCTAATAGTCTTTGGTTAGAAACCCTTCTTGTTGGTTCCGCCGAGTTGTGGAAGGTGTGTCCATCATGTATTCTCTCTTTCTCAGGTGACAACATTCAAGTGGACCTTATGCCACTTGGTATGCATGGATTTGATGTGATCCTTGGGTTGGATACCTTGGAGAAGTATTGAGTGGTACTGGACTGTAGTTCCAAGGTGGAAACGTTCTTCAACGGTGATGTTTTATGGATCTTCCAAGTATATAGGAAGATTCTTCCAACATGTTTGGTGTCATCTATGATAGTAGAAAGGATGATAAGGCAGGGGTGCGAGGCTTTCTTTACAAATGTGGTGAATACCAAGGTGAGGAGTCTTAGTATGTAGGAGTTTCTCGTAGTTTGAGAGTTCGAGGATGTCTTCCTAAAGAGTTTCTCGGTGTTCCCCCTCTGAGAGAGATTGACGTTGAGATCAATCTTGTTCCCGGTATGCATCTAATAACATAGTCATTGTTCAGGATGTCACCCAGTGAGATGTAGGAGTTGAAGAAGCAGCTGCAAGAGCTACTAGAGAAAGGCTTTATCAGACTGAGCACTTCCCCTTGGGGTTCTCTGGTGTTGTTTGTCAAGAAGAAAGATGGTTCTATGAGGTTGTGGATATATTACTGACAGTTGAACAAGGTGATGATCAAGCATAAGTACCCTTCACTGAGGATAGATGATTTGTTTGATCAGATGAGAGGTACTATAGTGTTTTTGAAGATATATCTAAGGTATGGTTACCATCAGTTGGGATCAAGGTTGATGGCATACCCAAGTTAGATTTTAGGACTAGGTATGGTCACTATGAGTTTGTCGTTATGTTGTTTGGACTAACCAACACACCAACATCATTTATGGATCTGATGAATAGGGAATTCAGGCCATATCTTGACCAGTTTGTGGTGTACATCAATGACATCCTGATATACTCTAGAGATAGCCAGTAGCATGAGCAACATCTATGACAAGTGTTGACATATTGAGGAAGCACAAGTTGTACGCCAAGTTCAGAAAGTGTGAGTTATGGATGAGGGAGGTGTCTTTTCTGGGTCACGTGATATCTACTAAAGGTGTTTGTGTTGACCCAAAGAAGGTGGATCCCATATTGGAGTGGAAGCATCATAAGATACTGATGGAGGTTTGTAGTTTCCTAGGTTTGACAAGATACTACATGAGGTTTATCAAGAACTTCAGTGTTGTGGTGTTATCCCTAACCAAGATGATGAGGAAAGATATACCTTTTATCTAATATGACAAGTGTCAACATTCCTTTCAGTTGCTAAAGGAGAAGTTGACCAGTGTACTAATGCTAGTTCTACCAGAGCAAGGTAAATGTTATATGGTTTTCTGTGATGTGTCGAAGAACGGCTTCAGATGTGTGTCGATGTAGGATAAGAAGGTGATTTCTTTTGCTTTGAGATAGCTTAAGAAACAAGAGGAGAACTATCTGACGCATGATCTAGAGCTTGCAGTTGTGATCCATGATCTGAAGATATGGAGACACCACCTTTATGGATAGAAGTGTCAAATATTCACTAACCACAAGAACCTTCACTATACCTTCTAGAAGCAGAAGTTGAATATGTATCAAAGGAGATGGATGGATTTGATCAAAGACTATGATTGCACGATAAACTACCATCCAGGGAAGGCAAATGTGGTAGTTGACACGCTTAGCAAGAAGTCTTCATTGTCATCATTTGGTGAGAAGGCACAAGTGTGTTCTTTGGTGTGCCATAAGCAAGTCATGTTGGTGTTGCTGCATGAGATATATGTTCAGTTGGAAGTGTCCTTGTTGGCAGGCTTGTTAGCACAGTTGCAGGTGAAGACTACCTTGATGCAGTAGATCAGAGATGTGTAGTGGAATGATATTGTGATACAGCAGATCTGATATGAGTTGGGAAGCAAGAAGTGTAATGGTTTTCATGAGACTGAGGATGGGATAGTTCGTTTCCATTGTAGGTCGATGGTTCCATATGTTGATGGTATGAGGAAGTTGGTTCTTGAGGAGGATCATTCCTCAATATATGTGATGCATCCAGGTAGTACCAAGATGTACCACAACTTGAAGGATATGTATTGGTGGCCTGGCTTGAAGCATGATGTAGCAAACTTTATGGCAAGATGTCCAGTGTGTCATCAGGTCAAGGCTAAGCATCATAGGCATGCAGGGGCGTTACAACCATTTCCTATACCACACTGGAAATGGGATCATATCACTATGGACTTTGTGGTTGGTTTTCCTAGGACAACCAAAGGTCATGATTCCATATAGGTGAAAGTAGATCGGTTGACCAAGTCATCTCACTTCTTTCCAGTCAAGATGATGTATATAGTTGAGAAGTTGGCACGGGTGTATGTTGATTAGATAGTGTGTTTGGATGGTATCCCAATTATGATAGTGTCTGATAGAGGTCCTCAGTTTACCAGTCATTTTTGGGAATGTCTACATACAGTGATGGGGATACAGTTGAGGTTCAACATGAATTTTCATCCACAGACAGATGGACAGTCTGAGAGAAATATTTGTACATTAGAAGATTTGTTGAGAGCTTGTGTCTTATAATTTTTGGGCAGCTGGGATGTGCACCTGAGCTTGATAGAGTTTTTTGACAATAACAGTTATCATAGAAGAATCCACATGGCACCGTATGAAGCCTTGTATGGAAGGCATTTTCGTTCACTACTTTGTTGGTATGAGACAAGTGAGTATTAGCTTTTGGGTCCTAAGCTTGTGCATCATACTATAGAATAGATCAAAGTGATACAACAATAGCTGAAGGCAGTCCAAGATAGTAGAAGTCTTATGCTGATAATCATTGTCAACCTTTGGAGTTCCAAGTGGGAGACAAGGTTATCTTAAGGTCTCTCCTTGGAAAGGAGTGTTGAGGTTTGGTAAGAATGGTAAGTTGGGCCCCAGGTTTAAGGGACCTTACCCTGTGGTGGCACATGTTGGCAAGGTGGCTTACAAGTTGGAGCTACTGCCAGAGTTGCACAAGTTGCATTATGTGTTCCATGTTTCTATGTTGAGGAAGTGTCACCAAGATACAAAGTTGACGTTGCATCTAGTGAAGGTTGAGTTGGAGGAGGACATGTTGTATGTGAGGGTCATGTCTTGTTCATGGATAGGAGGGTGAAGAAGTTGAAAAAGAAGGATATAGTTCTTGTTAAGGTTTTGTGGCATCATTGTGTCATGGATGAAGCATGTGGGAGTTAGAGGATGATATGTTTAGGAAGTATTTGTTCGCGTAGGATTTTAGGGGAAAAATCCTTGTTAGGGGTTTATGGTTGTAAGACCCCTAACCTAGATTTTTGGATGATCTTGCTTTCTTATCATAAAAGATGCTTAAAACCTTAATCTAATCATGTGTGAGCCTTAAAAACATGTTACATTCTTATGTTTCAAGTTTGGTTCAGTATGGATGTTGTTTGAGCTAGTTATGCTTATATGTGCTTGTTTTGGACCAAATTGCAATTTACCCATGTTTAGGATTTTCCTTGCAATTTGTCACATGCTTGTTGTGCCTCACATGCTTTGGCATAATGTTGAAGAGAGTGGAGTGCCATAGCCTTTTGGCTTCTTGGTATGATGAGGTGGAATCACATGCTAATGTTTCCAGGGTTTGCTTGGATGCCCTAGTTTGATGTTGATCTTGAGTGTTAAATGATGGTTTTCCTTGGTACTTTAGTGACCACCATGTTGTTCCTTCAACCATGTTCTCTACGTTCAAAGAGGTTTTGTATGTGCCTAGTGGTCTCTTTGGTCGATGAGCTAAGAAACCCTAGTTTGAGTTCTATGTGATCGATGACCTTTTGATTTCTTTGACCGTTGAGCTTCTCGACCAAGTTTTCCTTCGATTGATGAGCTTTCTTGGACCAGGTAGGCCGATGTTTTTCTTGGTTTGAATGACCCTTGATGCATGCATGATCTTAGTGCTTGTATGGAAGAGTTTTGGTGGACAAGTGGCACATGTTTGCATGACACCTAACCTTCCTTACCTCTCTCTACCCTAAGATATATATACCCATCTCTTTGCATTCAAGTGATCCCTTTTGCACCCTCTTTCTTTCTTTCTTTCTTTCTCTCTTTTTCCTTGTACCTATTCCCTTGTGTTCTTGGAGGTGAAGGTGGTTCTTGAGCTTGGTGGATTGGTCGGACCCCCTTGCATGTTGATCTAGGGTTTTAGAGCAACCCTTCTTTAGTGATCCTTTGGTGTTCCTTGATCTTGGTTAGTGATCTACCTCTCTTGATATATGCTTTCTTGATACTCTACCTTTCTTCTTTCTCTTGTTTGAAACCATGGTTCTCCATGGTGGTTCTTCTTGAGGAACTTCTCTCTTCTTGTCTGAATTCGTGGTTCTCCATGATGGTGCTCAAGTTGGGTTGAAGATCTCCTCTCTTTCTTGTCTTTTTTAGCCTAGGGTTTTACCCTATTTCTTCTTCTCCTTTAACCTATGGTTTTGCTTCTCTCTTGAGGTGATTCTATCTTGGTCAAAGTGGTGATCAAGTTAGGGTTTTCTCTCTTCTTGGAGCATCCTTGATTTTAGAGTTGTTTCTTCACATCCAAGGCAAGTTATGTAACACTCTCTTCTATTATTGTCCCACTTAATTATGCATTCAAATAACCCATCTCTAAAATGTGGTTCTATGTTGAATGATGATGATATCTTGATCTAGGGTTTTTTTCTATGTTAATTTTGAGTAGATAATCATCCCTTTTTCTAAACCCTAATTTTGTGTGTGTTTATCTTGTTGATGATGGAGGTGTTGATTCTTACATTCTTGTGTTAAAGTATTATATTTATCTCACTTGATCATGGTTTTCTTTCTTGCTTGATGATGGAGGTTTTGGATACATGTATGATGGTACAAACATTGGTTTTCTCCTTTGACTTCATGGTTCGGTTTTATCTCACAATGATGATTAAAATTAGGGTTTGATGTTGTTTTCCTCCTTGAGGTATACCCCTTGATTTTTTGGTTTGATGAATAATCTGTTTGATCTTATGGTGGATGGTATTTCTCTCTCTTCATGAGGTTTCAAATATTTTCTATATGTTTTGGTAACCAAAGTGTTGATACTAGTGGTCTCCAAGTTTGATGTGATACAGTATCTATGTTTGATGAGATGCTCTCTTTGATCGATAGTGTTTCCATGATGTTCCTTTGGTTGCTAAGACCTAATTCATGTGGTCATTGATGCCCTGGTTCCTCTTCGATTGATGGAAGGTTGAGATTTCTCTTCGGTCTCCAAGTTATGTTTTCTCTTCAGTCGCTATGACCTTGTCTCTCTTTGCTTGTTGATGTGTTGACCTAAGTGGTTAGTGAGGGTGATTCACCTCTTCGACCGATGAATATGGCGTGATCTACTTCTCTTCAATCGATGAGAATTCCTAGACTTATGTTTGTCTCATATATGTTGTTACCTTATGATGATGGTGACTGACTCTCTTGCATCCAAGAATGTTAGTGATAGTGGTAAGTAGGGTTTAGTGATAATTGTTGCTTTAAAACCCTAACTCAGTTTGCTTGGTTATACCCTAACCCTTATTCAAGTGCATGGTGATAATGCTTAGCTTGCTTGAGTAATTAGCATGTTGATGAAGTATATTTCTCTCTCCTAATGATGTAACCCAAATTTGTTGTTGAATAAGCATCATAGGTAACGATTTATTGTGGTATCACTGATGAGACACATGTGTGATAATTATGAGCCTTGATGAGGCATGGAGAGATAATGATGTTCTTGGAGGGAATAATGTGAATGGTCATATGAGTTAGGAAGAGGATTTGTTCCCTAATTGAGGTGATATCCTCTAGTAATGTGATAAGGGATTGGTATCCCATGGTGATGTGATAATTATGATGGCCTTGTGTCTGGAAGTGAAACAATACCATTTGGTGATGTGATCAACTTAATTTTTCATACATTTTATGTCTTCATAAGTTGCAATCTAACCTTATCTTTGTAGACCCTTTCTAGGGTTTGTTTGTAACTTGATTGATGTAGTTAAAGGATACCCAATTGGCTTTAACTAATCAAGTAAAGCCCTAACTATGTAGTGCCTTGTGCCATAGATTCATTCCATTGTTTGAACTTGTTGGATGGTGAAACGAGTGTTATTAAGGGAAACTTAGAGTGTGTATTATTGAGTATGTGAGGTGCAAGTGACCATATTTCCTTGACATCTTGATTCCATGGTTTAGAGGATGGTTGTGTTCATACCTTGGTAGGAGAACAACTGCAATCGTATCTCAGTATATATGATGTGATAAAGGACAACTGTGGTTGTACCTTGATGATTGGGTTTTTATACACTATTCACTAGTGTAGTGACTTATATACCAAGGTGGACTAGGCTATTCATAGTTGGACTTTATATGTCATTGCGGCAGACTCATATTGGCTGAAGGTGGAAGAAGATCTAAGGAATCTGGCTCTCCTAGATCTTATATGGCACTATTTTTGACTTCGCAGTGGACAGTTGCAGTGTGAGTGGTATACCTCAACTCCTTTGGGCTTAATAGACGTAATACACTTGTGTAGAAAATCTATTTAGGGTAAAACACGATTCATATTGGATGTTTACCATGTCCTTATTTTTTATATTGTTCAATTATAATATAATGTGGTAAGATAAGTTAACTGTTATACACATTTTTCATATTACTTCTAAGAATATATGATTTTATGCTTATCTGCTATAGATGCTTAATTTGCTTAAACTGTGTAATTAATTTTAATTATTCATTTAGCTGAATCTTCTCATAATGCTTAATTTGTTATAATGTTATATTCGTGGAACTATAATCGTTGGTTGAGAGTTATATCTCTTGATGGGACGTTGGTCTCACCCTGTTGGTTTCCACATCTTTTTAGGCGGTCATCAGTGACATGGTAGAGATCATGATGTTGAGGAAGAGTAGCTAAAAGATCAGTAGCCATTGAAGGTTGGATAGTTGCTAGTCTCATAGTAGAGTTCTATGTGTCATCCTTGTACTTTCAAGTCTGGGAGGGGAGCATTTTGTAGATTTCATGTACCAGTATGTGTTTTGGCATTATGCCATGGTTGTATATGTGGCTTGAACATATATATTTTGTAATAGGTGTGTGGAAGATGGCCACTATACAGACGTGAATACCTAATATGGTATGATGTATGATATAGGGTATGGACCTTGTTGTAATATATGTTTCTGCACAATGTTGGTTAGATGAGATTGGTTTTAATTTACCTGTTCTTTTGGAAATATGGATTGTTAGTTGTTAATTGTGTGCTTTGTTTTGAGTTATCTCATTTGTGTGGCATAGGGACGTCACAGTGGTGGTTGTGGTTCTTAGACCTAGAGTCACTATATTGATCACAAGTTGTTTAGTGTGCTTCACCACTAGTCAACGTGGCCATAAGTAAGGGTTACCATGAAAGTAGTGTTTGGATTCACTATGACACATGAGGATCACTATCATTAACGTAGATAGAATTTGTCCCTCCCATTGGAGTTATATCATAGACCGTTGATGAGTGACTCTATAAACTGCATGGTCATGCTCACTTGAGTCAATATATTATAATGATCTCATGTGTATCTCAAATAGTCTACTCTAAATGAAGAAACAAAGATTGAACATTAAAAGGATGACCTTTCCATACCTTGGATTCAATCTTGATGTTAGCTACAAAGGGATTATACAATCATTGTAATACTAGTTATGATGTCAGGTTAAAGTTGTTCTCCAACTTCTCTAGTTACTTGGGTGGAAATGAAGTCATGAAGGACACCAATCATTGATTGTGAAGACGTAATTTTATTATAGACATCACTACCAATGAAATGTGGATCCTATAAGATCACACAAATAGGATGCACCAAAATAGGAGTATAACTATTGACATGATTGGAAATGTTCTAAGTTATATTGACTACTAAAAATTTTAGGTAATCAACTCAAACATAACTGAAATAAAATCCGATCCAATTGGTTAAAAAGTGTAAGCCAGTTAATTGGATATAAATAATTGACTTATATGATAAGTCGATTGGCTGACCCGAATGATGGTTAGAGTTCCTAGTCAAGAGACTGGAAATTAATCAATCAATTAATATAATTTATTAATAAATTAATGGTATGGTTGGAATATTCTAAGTGCTTGTTTGGCTATTCCCAAGTAGGATGCTTTAAATGTAGACATGCCTTTCTATTTCCCAAGGTTTGGAAACCCTGTTTCCTTGTCTCTCATGTTTAAAGGGACATGACAGTCGGGTCACCAACATGCTTTTGTACATAAAATCTATATGTCATAACCTATGAGAGAGAGAAGGATAAGTAATGCTAGCACATTGCTGGAAAAAGGTTGCTCCTTCTAGTTGGTCCAAGCAGTGTGATAAGGAGTTCTAGTCCATCCACGTGGAGTACATAGAGATACAAGCTCCATGCGACTGCGCTCAGATGACATCTTCAAGGACCATCTATGCACACAAGGAGAAACTCACACGACCGTATGAGGGTGTCATTGGACTTGCTTCATGACAAGGTATACCTCACACACCCTCTTTCTAAATTTATCATTGTTGGCGAGATCTGCTTGTAGGAGACATGGAGATATTTTTAATGTTTATGTTGTGTTTGTCACCTACACGATACCTAACAGTGGTATCATGCCATGTTAATCCATGATGTATTGTATTAATCTCAATGTGATGGAATTTATATATATTGTTTTAGTGGTTGCATATGATGCGAACTATAAATTGCTAATGTGCACATATAATTAATTTCCACATACACCACAGTCCATTTTTCTTTTTGAATTGACGAATGGGGTTGATTATGGAATAACTCAATTTTCCCTAGTGCATAAAAGTGAAATTTTGTAAGAATCAAAATTTTTGTAATGGGGGATCTCCCCAGTTAAAAATCTTGTAATATTTAATATATATGTATGTATATGATGGATATACCTATAAAATCATTTTATGTGGTGGATGTATGCATGGTTATGGCCTAGGACCCTTTTGTTAATGTTGTGAATTGATGTGAATGTTTATGTGTGAAACTTTTGAATTAGTATTTGGCTAGCATGTCGAGCCTCATATTCCTTTCAAAATGTAAATAATTTTATTCCTTCTGAACTCCTCGAATGTAACTCACAATTTTCCTTTTTTTCATATCATGTAATATTGAGGATGAGTTGGCATGAAGAGGCAACTGGAAGATCCAACTCCAAGGAATGTCTGTGGAGTATTTCACTATGATGTTGATCAGATGCATGTTCATAAGAAAGTTGATGTTGCATTAGATGCAAGAGACCTTCGGTGGATAGTAATCCTATGTGGATCCAACATATTAGATTAGTATGTCCATAACCAATGTTTGTATGTTTGTAGATTGTATGCATGTGGGTTGTGATTGTGATTATAATGTGTATATGATACATATTATAAGTATGTGGTATTTGGATACACATATGTATATAAATAAAACACCTCACATTAAATATTAAGTATTATATGCTTTTCAATGTGCAAAACTCATGGAACCTTGACCGAGTATGTGTGGGCACGCCAAAACGTGGTGTGTGTTCTATCTTGGGAAAGTATGTGAATAGATATGTGGGCCTACCAAAGAAGGGTTTGTATTCTATTGTGTTGGCCTTTGGGTTGGGCTTAATTAGGTGATCATTATAGATTAAGAATCTAGAAGCATATAGGCGGGTTATGAGAAAGTGTTGTCATCCAACCACCAAGGGTTGCATTATATGCAATTGGTAAGTGTTTCATACCTAAATAATCAAATTTTCAGGATCAACCAAATTCGTCTCATGCATAGATGAAATACTGATCTTGACCCACTAGAGTAGTGTTTGTCAAACTTCTGAATTCATACTAAGGGCTATGAATTTGGAGTAAAATAGTGGAAGAGGTATTTTAATTAAAGAACAAATTAATATCGATAAACTTTTTCAGCTAAATATATTGTGTCATGTAAATATTTTTTTGTAGATCAAATGGAAAACAACATCAACCACTTTTTATTGTGATCAGTCCTTGAGAAGGAAAAACTTAATGAGAATAACTTCTTTGACTGGTTGAAGACTCTGAGAATTTCTCTCACTCATGAGCATAAGCTTATGTCCTGGACACACTAGTACTAGACAAACCAGCTCCAAATGCACCTAGGGCATTATTTGTATCAGTTAGTAGATATAATAATTAACATGTATATTTTAGTTGTTATAGTTTGATGTTAAATTATTTGTGTAATTTAGTAGATTAATCAAGACCATACATGAATGGTATAGTGAAGAAGTTATTGTTAGGCATAACCTTCATATAGACTTAGTTTCCTTAAATAGTCATTACCTTTTTCTGAGGTATGATGAATAAAATATGTATATGGATTGATAAAGATTAGGATGAAGTAACACACCACACCCAACTAGATAGGCATGTGGATCTAGACAATAGGTTTCCTTAAGAAATTAGGAAACACAATAGCAAGTAGAGAGTTTGATGAAACCAAAACATCTTTTTTCATATTATAAATTTATGTGTTTTCCTTGAGGAACCATTGCACTATAAAGTTAGTATAGAGATCCTTTGAAACCTCACCTACATACCTAGGTTTATGAGAGTTCTCATTTAGGCAGTTTTCATCTAAGATACCTACCAAGGGCAAACATGGTGAGTGTAGTGATAGACCAGGGATCTAATATATAAATCTTGTAGTCCCAATATTTTACCCTTAAGTCTTGTAAGATGAGTTCATAAAGACATTTTACATGATCGGTAAGTAGGTAACAAGAACATATATGATTGATTATAATGAATTCCTTTTATCTTGTAGTAGTTTAAGCATTTCAATATGCCATTCAACTATGTATTTAATTCTTGTTTCCAATAAAAAAATGTATTTAATTCTTGTTTGCAACCTAAAGTGTTTAGAGATTTATTCATAATTGATTATCATGTTGGTACTAAGAATATTTTCACCCATTTAGATAGTACCCCACACTCTACTAAAACATTTTATGTTGCTTCATTTTTCAAAAAGATCAAAGACAAGGATGATAATAATTCCATCTTACTTTGATCATCATATATTGTACTCTTTTACATTATTGGTTGGAATGGTCGATTTCTTATTACTTAGCTCTTAGGAAATAGTGAGAATAAAGGGGAAAAGGAATATCACTAAATGTTATAATGAAAATTCAAATTCTTGTGTTTTATCTATGTAATAAACATTGCATCTTTAGAGAGATAACACCAAGTGATAAAAAAGAATATGGATACAAAGAGTGGTGGAAATGGTCACTGATGACATTTGTCACCTCATAGATGAAGATTGTTCAACCAAAGAAGGAACACCCAACAATTCGAAGTCAGGGTAGCCACTTCAATTCCAAACTTGGGGCCATATTCTTCACCACAATAGCTAGAGATGAAGGTAGAGACTTCAATGTGGATGTTTATAGGGTTGAGGATGAAGTAGTCATCATCCCTTTGGAGGAGTTTGATGTCATTATGGTTCTGTGATTCAATAAAATGAAATTGTATATCATTGGTTTCAAACTACACATACCTACACTTCAAGGTCATCTTTGTCTAGTTTGTAATTTAGAAGCATACATGGAAGTCATTGGACATGTCAATGGTTGTCCCATCATCATGTTCCAAGACTAAGGTGATATTTCTATTGCCCTTGAGGGTGAGACCTAGTATGTGAAGGAGGGGATGATGATTATAATGAGATGGTAGAAGAATGATCCCCTAGTAGATTATGTTTCGTTTACTCATGGGGACAGTTATCAAAATAACAAGGTCTATAGAAACATTATATAATTAAAGCCTCCACGTAATAGTGTGAGTGGGATAGAACACGTGACCTATCTAATGTAGTTAAGGACATAAGCAAATAATCTATCCAAGCCCAATCATAGGTTTATCTGTAACTAAATCATCACTTGTTTCTTGAGATTTCTAAAATTGAGACCATGGAAGAAAAGGAGACCATTTGCATAGAAGAATCCATGCATAGGAAAAATCTTAGATATTTTGATTTTGCATGTAGATTAAAATTCAAAGTTTTTTACTCCCCTTTGAAAAGAAAAAGAAGTAGGTATATGAAAAGTATCTTGAATATCAAGTAGTTCAACCTAACATAAACAAGATATTATATGAATAAGATATTAACCAACGTTTTCTACAACCCTACAATTTGATGTCTAACAAAAGTCAACATGGTAATTTAAATGGTATTTTTCCAAGATGAATGGACTTCATCAAAATGGGTTGTGCTTTATAGTCGCCGGTGAGGATATTTTCAAGGATATGTGTGATGTTAATAATGATAAGGCCATCAAGCTTGATGGGTATAACACTCATTTTTAAAAATATTTCAAATATACTATTGGGGCAATGTGACTAAAGTAGTTAAGGATTTCTGCAAAAATGAACACATGATAATGGTGGTTACTACTTATAAACCCTCTATCTTTGTTGTTGTTGCACTTCTACATCTATAAATGTTATTTCCTATACAAAAAATCACATTTCTTTCCCCAAGCTCCTCCCCAAGACAAAGGTTTGATGTCAATTTTCTCCCTGTATCGTGTCTAATTTATTAAATTTGTGTTAAATGGTTTCTTTTTAGGTTCCTTTCATTGTTATAAATTGAATTATATTAAAATAAGATTCACTGTCAATTTATTGTATTTATGTTTAGGGAATTATTTGTGTAGACATTTATCCATTAAATCTAATAGAGACATTTGTCCAAGATTTACTCATTAGGAGTCAATGTAATAATTGTCCTTTTGGGGTTTTTCTTGGACCCTTACAATATGAGTTTATATGTGTTTTGATTTTAGGTAAATTTTGACATTTCATTTCTCTTCTATTCTTTCAATAGATATTTAGTTTGGTATTATCCCACCTATGTTAGTGTACTTGAACAACCATGAGGAAGTATCATCATAGTTTCCTCAAATGTTGAAGCACACATTATATATTCACCAGTTAGACTCAGTACAAGAATAAGTTAGGTGGTACATATATATTGATATTTTTTTTAGGTTTGAAGAAGTGTGCCTGATTTGGATTATGACATTTTTTTTCAAATTTATAGAGTTGTTGGCATGATATATTGAGTCTTATTCATAATTTTTCATTTCAATTTCCATTATGTATATTTAGAAAGCTAAGTAAGTAATTATGTTGGCATACTTGGATCTCTTACATCTAAATTTATGTGTGGTAAATGATTAGTACATAAAAATGTAGGGGAGGAACTCATCAAGATAAGTGACAACAAGATGGGGAAGAGTCATAGAAAGTGGAGAGTGAGGGGTGGAACTCTAGATGGAAGGAGAATAGGAACATAAGGGATTTAGAGTCGTCATAAAAGACTACTCTAGCGGATTTGGGTTCAACCAATGAAGAGGGGATCCACAATGCATCTCCTAGGAAGATATCATCTAATGGTGAAGTTTATGTCCTTTACATCATTGGGGGGCAACGAGTTAGGGATGGATTCTAGATCCTTCCACCTCTATGCCTCCCTCTCAACCATACTCTAAATATGTATCACATACTCCTATTGATCCTCTGCTACAAATTTATTGGCTTAAGTCTAGTCGAGATGGATGCATGAGATTGGTGTTGCTACTATTATATCTGTGGATCCAGAGTTGTAAGATGGATTTAATTGTGTAGAAAAATTTTAACCATAAGGAAGATCCAGTAGATTGGAGTAGTTACCTCTTGTTCCATAGATAGGTAGGAGGAAATTTTGTAGATAGATGCAAGACTTGATTTGTAGGTAGTGGAAACCTAGAGTCATATTTGAAATGGTGGCTTCAAAAAGAATGGAGTCAATGTCAAAGGAGTGATATTCGATTCTAGATGAAGTTACACAGGTGACAGATGCAATCTTTTTCATCACACATTCCTAGGATCCTGGTTTTGTTCTCCCCCCACTTCCTTCTCTTTATATCCAATCTAGGTGAAGGTGGAGAATCGTGATGGCCCTTGGGCTATGGATTGTTTATGAAGAATGCATAGTACCCTAGGTTTACCATAAATTTCAATTATATTCTTCTAACATTGTGATGTTTAGAGGCATATAATATTGTTGGTATGTATGCCCAGAGAGCCAATCATATGATGATTGTGATGGCATATTACATAAAGGATTTGATTAATAATAAAAAAATGTAAGATTCCAATTTATTCTATTTCACTCAGTTATGAGATAATGAGAAAACATAACAAATGTCTAAAGAATTATATTACTCAATGACATATGTCTTCAAGTACTTGACATGAACAATGAGATCATGTGGATGTTAACAGTATGTACATTCTTATTATGTCTGTAGTAGGTTGTACTGTGGAAGGTAGATAGACGTTAGTAACACTTAAGACTAGAGTGTGTGTTGTTTGATGACAAAATATCATCATTCATGATATGAGATATCAAACTAAACACATAGATACTTGTTGGGGAACAATGTATCAAACAGACCCACCTTGAGATAGACACATGGAAACCATAAATGGTGGTCATAGTCATATCTCATAGTGAAGGTGATAATTGTGGTTCTTAATCCTAAAGTCAATATACTCATCACATGTCATTAGATGTGCTTTGACATCATCCACAATGATCCTAAATAAGGGTTGCCTTAAAGGTGATGATTGGGTGGACTGTGACACATGTGGATGATTGTGAGTGATAAAGATGGGATTTGTCCCTCCTACTGGAGTTTGATATCTTGGCCACTTGATAAGCGATAATTAAAAAAGCATGTGCATGCACATGTGAGTCAATATATGATATTGAGATCACATATATCTCAGACAGTCTACTCTGGTTCAAGGAACATGGATTGAACATTGAGAGGATGATGATTCCATGCCTCGAGTCCATTCCGGATATCAGAGACAAAGGAATTATACAATCACTGTAACACCTGAGATAGATTGTAGGTTGAAGTAACTTTCCATTTACTTGGGTAGCACTGATGTGTGACTAGACACTGCTCTTTGCTTTATAAATCAGTTATGGACATTCATTTCCAATGTAAATTGAAACCTATAGGGTCGCACACATAGGATATAACTAAAAGAGGATTTTAATCATGAATGATAATTGAATTGAGTACCAAAGTATTTGGGTATTTAGTTTGAGCAACAAATCAGTTGAATAAACTCCCAACCGACCGATTCAAGTGTTGAATTGACCATTTGGAGTAGCAGGTTGATTGGATTTTTTATTGGCTGAGTTATGCACAAATTTGAGCACAAACCAACCAGTTCACCTAGTGAACCAAAAGGTTGGGGTCGTGAGATGACCGACTCACAAGGGCTAGACGCCTGGTTCGTGGTGCAATTTGATTGCATTAAGGATTACTGCTGACATCATGTCATGCATTAATTGGATTAGAATTTCCAATTCATATGCGATTGGGAAACATGGTGAAATGACCAGTTCACTGAGCAAATTGATTGACTCGCATGCAACCAACCGACTGGTTCACCTAGCGAACTGACAAGTTCACCATGTGTAGGTTGTGAATTTTTTTATATTATGGTCCCTTCCACTTCCACCCAGATTAGGAACCCAGACCCTAACCCCTCCTATAAAGAGGGGTACTGGGGGCTTCTCAGACACAACTCAATTTCCTCTGGCAATTATTATCCTCTCTAGTTGTGATAGCTGATAGAGATCCTGAGCAAGTCCTACCTGATAAAGGGAGGGATAGAAAGGGATAACAATTACGGGAGAGAAAGTTAGTGACTAGTACACCAACAAGAGGGAAAACTCCTTCATATTTGTTATAGTGTAACGACAACAGTTCTAAGTGGCTCCTATGGGATACTATAGAGGCGTGGAGGCTATTGTCTACCTCTTGGAGGACAATGTCATCATGTAGTCTACAGTGGAGACCAGGAGCTGTTGCAGACGCCATCCCAGTACAACTAGAAAATAGTTGTACAACTACTACAATGAGGATTAGTCATTAGACTTTCTCTAAGACCATGTATGACCTTGTTAAACCATCATTTCCATTAAATAGTTGTTGACGTGATCCACTGGTTTAATGGAGAATATAGCAGTAAAATTTTTGTTTCCATTGCCTACTCTATGTCATATTTCCCTATAGTGGTATCAGAGCCATGTCAATTTACTATGTTTTGGGATTTATCGATGTGACTGGATTTTTAGTTTATCACTTTTATTTATTGCATATGATGCAAATATTAAAAATGATTAATGTGCATATCCAATTAAAGACCACATACGATCCCAAATCTTTTATTTATATATATATATATATAGTTTACAGACGTTGCCCTAAAATTGTTTTGATGGTGGATATGTAGCATGGTTATGGCCAATAACCCAAATATCTGTGTATGGTTGAATGGTTTATTTAATTCTTGTTATATCTCAATTTGCATACCGAGCCTCTAACTTATCCTTCCCAATATAAAATTATTCTTCTTTCCTACCTTTGCTCCCCTCAAATGTAACTCGAGGTTCCTCATTACCATGTAATAAGTTTAATTGAAATAGGATAATTTCCTTTCTTGCAATGATGAAAATGAGGTTCAACGTCAGGCGAGCCGATTGTTTCACGTGACGAACCAATCTAAAGAAGGATTGAGGAGGGTAGACCGTATGTGGATCGAACCGACCAGATAGTGGTCCCAATTGACCGTTTAGAGGTGTCTAGACATCAGTTGGACAAGGTTCCAAATGATCATTTTAGATGATCAATTGACCGGCCAAGAGGCGAGCTGACTGATTTAAGGGTTGAACCGATCAACTCAGATTGGCAAGCATAGATCTACACCAACAATAGGTTCATGCATGTGATGTAGACCTAGGTGGTAGTAATTCCTTGTGGCTCCAAGGAATTACAATAGATATATCCATAACCATAACTAATGTTTTATATTGCATGTTTACGTTGTGGGATATAACATGCATATGATACATACAAATATGTAGTGATTGGATATCTATATGTGCATATATATATATATATATATATATATATATATATGTATATATGTATATATATATGATATATACAAAGTCCTTCATTCAAATATATTAAGTTTAAGATGTTTTCCATTAGCAGCACACATGAAAATCTTGATCGACTAAGCGTGGGCACCCCAAGGGTGGTGTGTTGTCTCTCTCGTGGAAGTGTGATGGTAATAATGTGGGCCTGTCAAGTAGGGTGCATTATTATCATGTCGGCTTTTGGGTCAGGCTTAAATGAGTGTCCTTAATGAGATTGAGCACCAGAGGCATACAAGTGAATATTGTAAAGAGTTGTGCATATCATCTATACAAGAATGACATAAGATACAATAGGAAAACATTGTCTACCTTAATGATTGATTATGGACTCTGGCATTGGTCGGGTAATAATTGAATTATTTTCAATTTTGGCTCATCAGAAGTTTGTTAGTTGCAATCTTCCAAATTGATAATTGAGGGATGTCAGTTTGATCAAAATAATGAGAGTGATATCTAATTCAAGACCTATGTAACATCGTCAATTTCAAATCAAATCAAATAACAAAATGAGTTTTTGACAAAATTACAAATTTCTTTTATAGAATCAAATGGTAACACACAACAAAAACTTTTCAATGTGATCAGTCCTTGAGAAAGACAAGCTAAAAGGGAATAACTTCTATGACTAGTTAAGGATGCTGAGAATCGTTCTCACAAAGGAGCACAAGCTCTATGTCCTAGAGACACCAGAGCCAGATGAATCTCTTCCCAATGAACCTAAGGATGACAGGGATGCTTACAAGAAGCATACTAAAGATTTCATTAATGTCAAGTGTCTAATGTTGTGCTCCATGTACTATGAGTTGCAAAGGCAGCATGAGAGCAAGGATTTTATTGAGATGGTCACACATCTTAAGAACATGTTCCACGATCACGCAAGATAGGAGAGATATGATGTCTCTAAGGTGTTATTAAAATGTAACATGGCAGAAGGAGATCCAATAGGTCCTCATGTGCTCAAGCTCATTGGGTATATGGAGAACATCTCTAGACTATGATTCCCCTTGGGTCAAGAGTTAGCCACTGATGTGATTTTATAGTCTCTTCTAGAATCATACAGTCAGTTTGTCATGAACTACAACATGAATGATTTTGACAAGTCATTGAAGAGTTATTATGATGTGTTACAAATGAGATAACTCAAACCAAAGCATGGAATTAACATTAAGCAAGCGGATTACCAAAAAACATAGGAAATTTAAACTGATTTCGTAGAAGCACCACACACAAAAATTATTCACACATAAGTTCACAAGCCTACCAAAAGCATTACATATCTGATAGAAAGGTGCTTACATCATTGTACTTAGAACATTCTTATCATTAACCTAATACATAGATACTTGTTTCACATATATAATTTATACGTGCTATATCTATACAACCATGGAACACATGCCAAAAACCTTGTATCATTAACAGAACCACAAAACACCTCAAGAACACCCCAAATACCTGAGTGTACATGGATAAACTCTAGGACTCTATCACCAAAAGACTAGAAACATGTTCAACCTTATCAGCTACTATTCTTGTTGTTGTTCTTCCTCAACTGCATGACCTCTACCTCTTCATGCACGGTAACCTAAAAATGTGGAAACCCATGGGGTGAGACCAAACTTCCCAATGAGAGATATAACTCTCTGCCAATGCTATCAAATCACATATAAGGTAAAGAAAAGAAGAAAGTAACTCAAATTCATGATAAGCAGGTATTACTAGTGAATAAGTATAAGCAATTGCAATTGGATTGTAGAACATCTTATAATTTAAGAAGGAATATGAAGAACATGTATATCTTCTCCAACTAAACTTTACAAAGAAAGGCAAGGGATCATCCAATGTTATTTGCAATTAATCCTATGAAAATATGCTACATGGTTGTATTATATCTTTTATTAATGCCCTGAGAATTTGAGTCGTACCATCCAAATCCAACTCACCACTGCTAAGTCAAATCAGTGCCATACAAGGTCAATGAAAGAACCATAATCCCCGACCTCTCCAACACCTCTTGGTCAGCACAAGAGAAACACTAGACATATTAGTCAACTACAAAAAGTGACATATATTCAACAAAAGGATCAGATCATGCATGGCCATCCATATCTAAACACCTAGCCCACCTTGGTACAGGTAACATCGCTAGAAGAACAGGCTTATGCATGGCTGTTCTTAAAAGAAGGATTGTCTTACACATGTCCATCCATATCACAAGGAGATCATCTCATGCATGGCCGTCTCACAAAACTTGAAATTATGGATGCAAAGAGATACTCGACTTGCACCCCTGCATATTCAAAAATATGTTCTCTGAGTTAAAGTCACTCCACCAATCCAGCAATAAAGTTGGCACTAGAATGGATCTATGGCACAAGGCAAACTACAAGATTAGGTTTCACTTGAGTAGTTAAGCCAATTGGGTGACTTTTAGCATCAATCAAGTTACAACGTATAAAGCCATAACAAACTCTACAAGAATAAGGGTATAGTACAACATTAGAAGATATAAAACGTATAAGGTGTGAACTTTTCACACTATCACCACATGATACTCATTACTCTGTCATCCACAAGACCATCACCAATGTCACACCACCGGGGAATATCAATCCCTCAATCATATCACTAGAGGCTATCACCTCATGATATGCATCATGCCATCACCAGGTCATAGGACCCACTCACATAAACCCTGCGTGTACATCACCACATTATGCCTCAAAAATGTGTATAATCACCACTCTATATCATATTATCATCACCACAACATACACAAGCCATGTCATTTATTTCACCTGCAAGGTTAGGGATTTATAAAAAGGAGAGAGAAAGCATCACTATACAATAAGCACTTCAAAGGAGACAAGAAAGCACATTATAGTTCCCAACATTAGGTTCAGGGTTACATGTGTAGCAGATTAGGGTTTTATAGTTGTGTTCAATCACCAAACCCTAGGTACACAACCTCCCACTTCTTGAAGCATAATAGGATTAAGGAACATCATTAATTAACCATGCTTAGAGTCTTATGTCAACAACACTAAGTATCACTATCATATGCATGTGCATTTGCATATGATATTACATTCCAAGTCTACAATTGTCACGACCTACCATCACATACATAGGTCTCAACCATTCACACACATGTGTGTCTCGACCAACAAATGTACCTACACATGGTCGTGACTGTGACATATCATCACTTGGTAGCGATCGTGATGCACCAACACATGGTAGCGACTGTGACACACCACAGTTGGTCACAACCACCATATGCCCAACATGTCTCGACCCCTAAAACAAGGATTAGCCTCAACTGAAACTAAGGCAAAGAGTTGTGACTGGAACCAGGGTTAGGCATCTCGACCGATAGCAACACGATCAGACAATATGCCTAAAGCCAAACACAACATTGTGACTGTGACAAAGCATACCCACATACATGTCTCGACTCTTAGGGTTTTGACCGAGACCAGTAGATAGTCGTGACCCAAGCACATGTCAACATGTTATGACCAAAACAAGGACCAACACATATGGTTAGCACCCCAAAATGTCAAACACATCGTGACCAGAGCAAAACCAAGGTGTCGCGGCCCAAGAAAGACTAGGTGTTACGATCCAAGACAAAGCACACTCATGTCTCGACCCAAAACCAACACAATATGTTTCAAACACATCATAAAGTGTGTGTCTTGACCCAAAGCAAAGACTATCTCAACCGAAACAAAGGTAAACATCAGGAAAACCAACCGTCACTAAGATCAAAACTCATGTATTCAAGATCATCAAACCCTAGAACAAGGTCTATGAAGATCATTAATAAAAACCACTTAAGAGAGAGAAAACCAAACCACACACAAGTGTAAATCATCCAAAGTTCCAAGGGAAAACATGATGGACAAACTTAAAACATGGTGACAAAACCAAAGATCAAGATACAAGCAAGACCATCCTCTCAAAATCACTTAGAAAACGTGCACATAGAAATTAAGGTTTTAGATTCTAAGAAAACCAATCATGATAACCACTATCATTTAAGATCTAGAGCATGGAATATTCTACTAGCATCTTATAGTAACATTTTAGAGAGAGAAACAACAATATGCATGCAAAGAAAGGTGCAAGAATAGAGAGGGTAGGGGTTATATCACCCTCCTTAAAGAAGATCACTCCAAGGATCACAAGCTCCAAGCACACGATCACCAAGGATGATGAACTCCACCAAAAGGTGAAATCTAGACCACAAGAACACCTCAAGAAGAAGATACCAAGGTCAAAGATTGCTCAAGAAAAGAGGGTAAAAGAACCCTATGTCGAACTAAGGAAAGAAAGGGGGAAAAGAGAGAAGAAACTTCCTCTCACATGGGTGCTACCTTGTCAAAACATGGCCTATGACCCTTGTGATGAGGATCCTATGACCCTTGTGATGAGGAGTTTACTCTCAAGAACGACCACCATGGATGATCCATGATCTAGGGCTTAGAAAAGAGAAAAAGATGGAGGTAGGAGACCTAAGAAAATGCCACAAAAGAAAGGCAAACACTTACCAAGGTTGAAGAAGGCCAAGAATCACCACATGCAAAGGATCTCGATCACCAAAGCTCCAAGGATAAACTATCCTTGATCCACCAAGCTCCAAGGATGATAAAAATAGAGGGAGAAAGGAGGGCCTAAAGGTTCACTTGCATGGAGAGGAGAGGGTTTATATGGTAAAGGAGGAGGGAAGTAGGTGTCAACACCCTAAGGCACCAAAGGGACACTTGTCCACCCAAGAAACCAACATGCAACCACTTAAAACACACATGCATGAGACGGTGATACAACATATGTTCAGTATCAACCACATTTTGTCCCCAACATATGGTTTCAATCTCTACACCTCAAGGGGAGTCGAAACAAGACTCAGGTGCATGTCTCAGCCAAGACAAAAGATCACCATACATCCAGGTCGAGACACACCTCACAAGAAGACAAACTATCTCGACCCAAACCACCATGGTCAAGAAAAAACACACTCAAGGAAGATTTCTTGATCAAGACACATGCAAAACACCCACATGGGTTGAGACAAGGGTCGAGATAAACCAACAAAGCACACATGGGTCGAAACCAAGCAAACCATAGAAACCTTAATCACCTATTGTGATGTCATCACTCATCCAAGGCTCAACCAAAGTGCCCCAAAGCATCATAATCTCTCTCATGAAGCCAAGAGAGATAAAATACACTATTTAGGTGACAAATTGCAATATAACCCTCACAAATGGGTAAATTGCAATTTGACCCCAAAATAGCATAAAAAGCACATACATCATCCAAAAAAGTTCAAACTAAAAACTTAAGCTTTCCACAAGATCTAAAAACATCTCAAAGGAGTAGAGAAAGGTTCTAATAATGTAATCAAGCCAAAGCCAATAGGGTTAGCCCAAAACACAAGTCAGGGGTCTTATAGTTATTAGGCATGTTAAGAACAACTGCTGCACAAATGAAGAAAGTCAAGGCCAAGTCTGTGATGATGATCAGCTAGACAAAGGGAAAGTCTAAAGGAAAAGGTATAGATAAGAAGAGTTCTAAATCTGTCCAGAAGCCTAACTCTTCAACACTCAAGGGAAAGGGAGGAGTAAAGAAGGGAGGCAATTTTCACCAATGTCACCAACCTGGACATTGGAAAAGGAATTCCCTCTCTTCCTCAAAGAATTAATGATGAAGAAGGAAGGGGAAGAGACCTCTACTTTAGGTATAAACATTATAATATACATTATTACTTCTTCATCTTGGTATGTGACATTGGATATAGATCTGGCATATGATGATGTGTATGATCTAATAAGAAGTAAAGCCTTTATGAAAGGGCAAAGATGAACTGTGATGAAGCAAGAGTTGCTACAACTTCCGTCTACATTTAAATTTAAATTTTCCCATTGAGTATGTAATAGAGTCATTTGAACTACTATTTCATTATCCCAATAAAATAGAAATTGTATAACAAGGATGGTAATGAATTAAGAGTCTCTAATGCTTCTATTTCTAAGTTGTGATCTAGTATGGAAATGCCCCAAACATCTAGTGATCTTTATATGAAAGGATCTAAATATGAATGTTTATAACATAAATACTAATGGATTATACTTGATAACTCAAACAATATCTATAGCATTGTCATCTTAGAGCACATATATGAGAAATGCATTTCTAGAATTCATGTTGGTGTCTATCCAGACTCTTTTGGTTATTGAACCAACAAGAGACATGCAAGTCTTATATATGAGTAACATGACAAACCACCTCTTACTATGTGTAGTGGATAGAGAAAACATTCTATTAGGCCTTATACATGTTGATGTATGAAGATCTTATAGAATAAATGCTAAAGGTAGATGTTTGTACTTCATTATATACATTGATGATATCAAATGATATGAGTTTGTATTCAGAGAAAGACAAAACATAAATCTCTTGAATGTTCAAGGAGATTATAAATGAAATATAACTTTAATAAAAGTATTAAGAAACTTTGATCTGATCGAATGTTGAAATACTTTACATCAAAATTTTAAGACCTTCTAGATAGACCGTGATAGTGTATCACAAGTCAAATTCATCTGAACAAGATGACATATCAAAAAGAAGGAATTACACCTGATGGATTATGGTGTGATTATCATTTAACATAATCTTCTAATATCCTCACAGATATATACTTTACACTAAAACAATGTACCGTCATAAATGGTTTAAAAGATGTCATATGTGATATGATATGGGAATGTCCCGATATGTCTTAAGGATTAAAACTTATAAAAAGAAATTAGTTTCTTGAAAAGTTTGTCCAGAAACCATGATTGTTGAATGCTACCTTTAATCATAATCTGACAAGATGTTTTCTAGGATAACTGATTTCTAAAAGAACTAGTGGAGTAAAATTAGAACTTAAAAGGTTTGAGGTTAACAAAGGAGGTACACTGGGAACAATTGGGAATCACAAATCGTTGTGGAATCTCAAGTTCCATATGTAACACAGATGCTCATAGTTCTAGTAGAACACATTTGAGATTGAAAGATCATGAATCTAATAACTCAGTTAGGTTGGTCATAAGATGATGAGTCAACAAATCAACTAGAAACTACTGAGAGCTAAAATCTGAGAAGTGTCTTAATGCTATTATGGAGCCCATGTACACTAACAAGGTATGACCTTGGTAGTACCACCTAAAGGGGTAAAACCCAATGGGTGTAGTTGGGTTTCATTGGAAAGACTGACATGGATAACCTAAAAGGACATATTAGTTGCAAAGATTTTCAAATTAGTTCAAATTGTTGAACATGAAGAAATTCTTTCACCAATTATCATGCTTGTTATTGCAGCTAGTATAGACAATGAGTTTTGGCATATGAAGTTTAAAACCGCATTCCTTAAAAGGAATATATGAAAGGATGTGTATGTGACACATCATAAAGGTTTTATAACTTCATTAATGCAAATAAAATCTATAAGCTATAAAGTTCAATCTGAGAAATTGAAATAAGCATCTCAGAGATGGGATCTTTTAACTTATCAAGATAGTCAAAGAGTTTGACTTGATCCAAGATAAAAGATGAAATATGTGATTACAAAACATTTAATGAGAGAATATTTGAATAATTCTGCATATTGATGGGGAATAACATCTCAATACTGTAAGTATGGAGACCTGACATGGAAAAACACCTTCAGCAATTAAGGATTAGGTGAAACATCCTATGTGGTAGGGATTGAGATCTATAGATATAGTTCTTGAAAGTTTCATAACCTAAGTATGAGTGCATATTTAAACATGGTGTTGAAAGAGTTCCACATGGAGGATTCAATGAGAGAGAATCTGACCATGATTCATGGGATTAGGCTCTCAAGAACCCTATGTTTTGATTCTTATGAAGAATGGAAAGACATGAGTAAGATGTCATGTGCACCAGCAATGGATCTATCATCTATGCTATATAAATGTACTCATCTCATAGTCTTGTGTGTACTGTACATGACAAGATGATATTAATTTCCAATGAAGGTCATTGGAATGTCATTAAATATATCCATTAGTACTTGAGAAGCACTAAAGGATAAATTTCTAGATTATGGCAACAAGAAAGAGTTGGATGTAAAGGGTTACACCGATGCAAGCTTCCAAAATGACGGAAAGTGATCACACTATAAAATGTGTTTAATTTTAAGAAAAGAGTTGTGAGTTGGAAGTGTTGCAAACTACATGCCATTAATTCATTTCTACAATAGAAGTTGAGTATCCTGGTGTTATGAACATATTAGTGGATACTATATGGATCTAGAAGTTCAAATGGATAAACTTAAAGATGTACCAACCATTACTGACATAGTAGAGATACTGTGACAACAATACAGTTACCAGTTAGGCAAGGGATATTAGATAGCATATTATGACAATTCCATTTCATACAAAATGTCGTACAATGAAGAGATGAAAAATATGCAATATACATACATGTTCCAACCATTAACAACACAATAGAGATATTGTGACAATAATGGATCTACTAGTTAGACAAGGAATATCAAGCATCATATTACGACAATTCCATCTCATATGAAATGGCAAACAACAAAGAGATGAGAAACATACAATATACAAACTAATGGCAAAGATGTTGCTAACCTACTAGATTAGCACTTTCGTAGTAGAAACCTGATGGACATGTTTAGATCACTAAGATAGATTCGTGGGTGATTGGCTCTAAGTGCAAGTGGGAGTCTATTGATATGTATGCCCAGAGAGCCAATCATATGATGATTGTGATGGCATATTACATAAAGGATTTGATTATAATAATAAAGGCAAGCTTCCAATTTATTATGTTTCACTCGGTTATGAGATAAATGAGGAAACATAATGAATGTTTAAAGAATTATATTACTCAATGATGTATGTCTTCAAGTACATGACTTTAACAATGAGGTCATATGAATCTTAAGAGTGTGTGTATTCTTATTATGTTCCTAGTCGGTTCTTATTGTGGAAGGTAGATATACAATAGTAACACTTAAGACTAGTGTGTGTGTCTTGGTTGATGACAGAATCCCATCAGTCATGATATGAGATATCAAACCAAACACATAGATACTTTTGTGGAACAGTGTATCAGACAGACCCATCTTGAGGGTAACACATGGAAACCATAAGTGGTGGTCATAGTCATCTCTCATAGTGAAGGTGATGATTTTGGTTCTTAAACTTTAAGTCACTACACTCATCACATGTTGTTCAGTGTGCTTTGACATCATCCATCATGATCCTATATAAGGGTTGCCATGAAGGTGATGATTTGGTGCACTGTGACACATGGGGATGACTGTGAGTGATATAGATGGAATTTTCCCCTCCTATTGGAGTTTTATATCTTGGCCACTTAATAAGAGAGACTAAGAAAAGTATGTGCATGCACATGTGAATCAATATATGATATTCAGGTCACATATATCTCAAACAGTCTGCTCTGGTTCAAGGAACGTAGATTGAACATTGAGAGGATGGTGATTTCATGCCTCGAGTTCATTTAGGATATTAGAGACAAAGGAATTATACAATCACTATAAAACTTGACGCAGATTGTAGGTTGAAGTTGTTCGCCAACTTTTCATTTACTTGGGTAGCACTGATGTGTGACTAGGCACTATTCTTTACTTGTGATGTCATAATCAGTTATGGACATTCACTGCCAATGTAAATTGAAACCTATAGGGTCACACACATAGGATACACCTAGAAGAGGAGTTTAATCATGAATGATAATATGTTTATTACCAAAGTGTTTGGGTATTCAATTTGAGCAACAAATCGTCTAACTGTACTCCCAACTGGTCTATTCAAATATTGAACCGACCGGTTAGAGTGTCAGGTTGATTGAATTTTGTATTGGTTGAGTTCTGCATGAACTGGAGGAATCGACTGATTGGGGTAGTGAGATGACTAGCTTCCAAGGACGAAGCACCCAATTCATGGTGCAATTCGATTGCATCAAGGATAGTGTTGACATCATGTTGTGCATTAATTGGATTAGAATTGCCAATTCATAAGGATTGGGAAACATGGAAAAATGACTGCTTCACTGAGTAAACTGATTGGATCGCATGTCAACTGAAAAGTTTTCCTAGAGAACCGACCGGTTTGTTGCTCATAGGTTGCAAATTTTATGATATTCCAGTCCCTTCCACTCCCACACAGATTGGGAATCCTGACCTTAAGACCTCCTATAAATAGAGGGATGTTGGGGGCTTCTCAGACACAACTCAATTGTCTATGATAATTGTTGTCCTCTATAGTTGTAACCAATTGAGAGCATGAGAAAGTCCTACCTGATAAAGGGAGGGATAGCAAGGGAGAACAATTGTGGGAGAGCAAGTTGGTGACTAGTACACCAACGGGAGGGACATCTCCTTCATATTGTTTTAGTAGAAATATAGGAGTTCTAGGTGGTCCGTTCACTACTATAGAGCGTGGAGGTTGTTGTCTGCTGCTAGGAGAATAATGTTAGCCTATGACATTTAGTGGAGACTAGGGAGCTACTACAAACATCATCCCAGTGCAACTAAAAGAAAGCAAGCACTTAGATATCTTCATATGTGATCCTGACATTCTCATTGATGTCATTTGAGATGTTTGGGGATGATTGTTTTGCCTAAAAGTCTTTGTATGTCTCTTGGTTGCAACTAGTTTCCGGTTGGTTGTTTACCATTCTCCTTCCTTACGTGTCTACTTTCTTTTGCCTTTAGTTGGTGTGGTTGTGGTGTTATTTTTTTGGATACGAGTATAGGTGTTGGCTACTTTTATAGTTGATTGTCTTGCACGTCGTTACTTTTATGTTTGGTTCCCTATGAGAAATTGTTTCTTGGTATGCTTGGTTCCTGCATGGAGCTTGTTCACAAGGTTTATAAGTTCAGATACTTATGTGAGGGGTACATCAATCTATGTACCTAAAGCTGGTTAGCAATAAAGTCCCACACTTTCTTGACACATAATAAACTATATAGAAACTTGACCCATAAACCTCATCCAACATTTATTTGTCAGGATAAAACTTGGATACCTCCCAGTTCATGATCTTTTTTGACACTAAAATTCCCAGAGAATGGGAGTTACGATGCGATTTTCATGGTTTGTTTATGAATTATAAAGTTTCATTTTCGATTATATTCTTTCAATGTATATACACGTTGGCACTTCCCCACCTAAATTAGTGCATGTACTTGGATAGCCATGGTGAAATTCTATTGAAACTCCCTTAAGAGATGAAACCCTCATGATACATACACCAAAGGTGAATAATCATTCAAGAATGTAATATGCACATAAGTAATGACATATCAAAATATAATTCTCTCAACACACTCACTTATGTCTTGTTCAGTGTGACATCATACCATTTTTGCAAGACATTAAACCATATCTTGCTGTTCCGATTTAAGAGGGTTTGGCAATGGATGGAACTTGGAATGTTGTTGTTCATTTTGAACACCTTAGGAGGCTCTTTATATAGATTCCCAAAATACAAATGGTTCACAAAGGACCCTTCTTAAAAGTGATGGGAGGACTTCTAGAGGATATGCTTACCTTTAAGATGTTAGCTAGTTTTTAAGGCTCAAAATATGGGAATCATCCCACACTTGAGATGGTTTTTGGCGAATAAGTGGCTAGTTTAGTTTCATCCTTCAATTCATTCCATTTGGTAACCTAAAATGCTAGGCAATGAACTTGCTTGGGAAAGATGGGATACAATCTATCATGCAATGGATATTGTTTGTTATCCTTCACTATTTTTGTTTATAAGTTTCCCTAGGATGCATTAAAGACCAATGTATGATTCCATCAGACTCTCTTTTGTGAAGCAGGTCATGATCGATGATGAAGTAGGTATCTAGGTTTACAATTCAAATATTATTCCATCTACAAGAATGTTATAAACTCATATTTTCATTGGAGTTATCTTAGCACATGCCTGTCAAGATTTTCAAACTTTGCATTCTCAATAGTAGAATTTTGTTAGACTCATGAACCTATTTTGTTGATGGGTGGGTCTTATTCCTCTTACCAGATGTACTCACACTAACACCCACTGCAACACATAAAAGCTACTAAGATCTAATATAATAATAAATCTTCTTAATAGCTCTCCCAAAGTTAGAGGGCATACACATATTTTCATTCTATCTCTTATCAGACTCAAAAACATCATCTAAAACCAGTGTTGTTATGACCCACTCTGAGCTTAGTCAGTAAGTACCTTGATTAGTGCTAAGTACCTTGTTAAACATCATGGTTAATCAAGATAAGCTAAGATGTGAATCAATAGTCGAGATTGATTCATCTAATGTAATTAATGTTAACTACAATGTTAATCATTAAGTTAATTACCTATGATGATTAACCTAGCTAAGAGGGTCTAGTTCCTTGAGATTTGTAGAGAATCTCGTGCTTAAAAGAATGAAAGAAAAATCATGTAATTCAGACTTACAGAGAGAAAGTTATGAAAGTTTGAAGTTTTTGGGTTGAAGCTGCAATTTTTCCAATTATTAGCATTATAACCCCTTTCCCTTATCTTCTTATTTCCCCGATCGATCCCAGCACCGCTTGAGCGGCGCACTGTAGCTGCACCCAATCAAGAGTAGTAGAGGGATAAATAGGCATGCGATTGAGGGTGATTTTAGGGTTTCTTAGAGTCGAGCTCCGTCCTCCATTCTTCCTTCTTCCTTTCTCCTTCCTCTACCTCACCCCAACCACCTGTAACTCGACCAGCTAGGGTGGCCAGCCTGCTGCAGTGCAGTAGCTGTGTGCGCCAGGAGCTGCCTTGGGCACGCAAAGCACCATGGAAGGGTGCCATCAAGCTCGGCTTTGAGTCCAGAGCAAGAATCAGCAGCTTCAACCCTCAATCAGCACCCAACCGAGCCTCCTCTTCAACCTGTGCGGGGGATGTTTGCAGCAGGTCTAAACCAGGGTCGTTGGTGCAACTAGCACCTCAAAACGGTGCTACCGAATTCGGCCATGAATTTAGGACTCAAATGTGCAGCTTCAGCCACGATCTAGCACTCAACTGAGCCCTTTCCTCCACTTGTGCGTGAGGAAGCAGTTGTTGCTTGTAGTAGGTCCAAATCCAGGGCATCCAGAGGTTGAAGATGACCCCGTGGATGCCCAGAAGTAGGCTTTGGGTGTGTTTCCAGTTGAATTCGGTCATCTTGGACCACTATGAGTAGAATATCACTCCCCAAGAAAGATTTAACTCCAACAATCAGGCATTTTCATTTAGAACTATGTTTTATGTGGATAACAATGCTTACCCAAGTGCCAGGCAGTGACATTGTCGCCTGACTTTTATTGCACATTTCTTGTCTTCATGATTTTCATGATCTTGGTTTATTAACTGATTAGTATGATTTGGACTAGCAGAATTATATGTTTGATCAAAACCTAAATTGCTTAGTTTAAAAGTAGAATACAGTAGCACACGAATCTAGGGTTTTTAGTAGCTATACTATTTGGGAATAAATCCAGTTTGTATGATTCTAGTAGTTTACTAGATGCATGATTTCAAAGAAATGACGATGACATGAAAAATATCAATGGAAACCTAGTTGCACGCTCCCTATTATATTTAATGTGTGTGGTTTAGTCTTAACACGAATTGGCATGTTTCTCAAGGACATCATTAGAAATTCTCAGTTATTATTAATAATTCTTGGCATGATAAGTAATTAACTCTTAATTGAGTTATGTGATGAACAACTCAGGATTTGGGTTGATGTGCATGTTTTCCAAGAAAGTATAATTTATTTGTATGTGTTAAATGATGATTTCTCATATGTCAAGCAATTAACTTTTATCAGTGTATTAAGAAGCTCAATTGCATGATTCCAATGTATATGTGCCAAGTTGACATGTATTCTATTTATTTAAGAATTTTAATCTGCCTACAAGTACAATATGTTGATTATTTATTTTTCACTAGTTTGAATAAATTGCTCTGTCAATTTTAGAATGATATTCATGTTGTGTTATAAAGTTCAAGTAAATAGACACGGTACTACATAGATACCAGATTCGAGTATAAGTAAGATAAATGTACAATATAGTAAGAGTCTTCCAAGAATAGTAAAATAATAGAGTTAAGGGCCCTGACACTGTAGAATCCCTATGTGAGGTCTATTCCATAGGGATGAAATGACCTAACCCTGGCAGTGTCTAGTATACGGGGGTCAGAACGTACTAATAGGCAGTACGGGGGACGAATCCCTAATGGAAGTCTCCTTAAATTATAGAATGTAGTGTCCAACATCAAACAAAGAGCCTGGTGGCACTAGAGTACAGAAAAGTCAATAGGTGGCTAGCCAAAAGGTGGCTTGACTCTCCGCCTGTGATCTCAGGTTAGAGGAGGAGTCTAGTTTTATGGCATAATAGGTGTGCCGAGGCTAGAGAGCCATGTTTCCTATTGCAGACCAGAGAGTAGTTAGACTTAGCTATCCCGGGGTGTCAGCTAAGTCTTATACGGTGAGATCATAGTTTTCTACAAGTCTTCATATGTAGAGTACACTGCATATGATCAGGGCATAAGTTAAAATATGATAATCTAGGTTTAAAGAGTTTCTTAAGTAAAAGAGTTAAGTAAGATTTGAGTATAGTTCGTAGCAGTTGTTCTTTTAATGTAATGTTGGCATTTTTCCAGTTTTTTTAATTGAAATTGTTAGATCTGCTCAGTGTAGAAATTCCTGCATTTTATTTCAATTTAATAAACATAAGTGAGTTATCTGCGATGGCTGGGTGAAATTCTATTCTCTGAGCCAATAGCTCACCAACCTATTGAAATATTTTTCAGGTCAGTGTTAACACAAGGAAGTTGAAGGATCTTATCATCCAGGCTCTTAGAAGGTAGTTCATAGTTAGATAGAGGTCTCTTAGTCCTTTCCCATCAGTCCTTGGGGATGTGCTGTGGTAGAGAGAGAATGTAATGTAATATGTAGTTTAGTTTTAAATTATCTATTGTGCTTTATATTCCGCATGAGAAATGTAATATGTCATGTAACTCTGTTCTATTTTCCTAGTAAGGTAAATGGTAAGTTGCTTCCACAGTTTAATATGATTTGGTGTTAACCAAATTATAAGCTTTTCCTTTAGGTAAATTCTAAGTGATTAAGAAAAGAAAAATTTAAGGGTGATCTTTGTATTACGTTAAATCCTCAAGTTATGCCCTAATCTCATGATTTGTTGTAATTGTGAGATCGGGGTGTAACAACTTTGGTATCAGAGCAAATGTTGAGTATGTAGTTACTCTAAGTCAAGGTCAGGGGATGATAAGAGACCAATAGGATTGGGACTTAGGTGTCTTCCTTCTATCTGTAATTTTCTAACAAGAAGTATTATGTTATACTATTGCAGTTGACAAGAAGAGGACGTGGTCATGAGGACCAAGTTGAGAGCCACATCGGACTTGATCCTCAGGAGATGGGTCCAGGTGGTGGAGATGGTGTGGATGAGGCATCAAGATGTACATGATGTTTCTTGAGACCAAGGAAAAATATAAGATGGATAGGTGAGCTTCTACCTCGAGTAGCAAGGATCTGATGAGATCCTATGAGCTAGTTAAGAAGCTTGGAGGTATCGAGTTCGTTGGAACTACGGACCCTATAGTAGAAGATGAATGGCTGAGATAGTTAGAGAAAGTGTTCCATTTGATGGAGCTTTCTGAGGAAAGACAGATCAATCACATAGTTTATTTGCTTAAAGGTGATGCAGAGCTCTGGTGGCGTGGAGTGGAAGATAAAAGTAGGAACACGGTATTGAATTGGAAGGATTTTGTTGATGAATTCCATCTTAAGTACTACCCACCTACCTTTCTGAGTGAGAAGATAAGATAAATGTAGAACATCAGATAAGGGATTATGTTAGTGGGAGAGTACGAGGCATATTTCACTAGGTTGGTAAATTTCTACCCGCAACTCGTCCCAAACGACGTGGAAAAGTGTAGAAGATTCCAGGAGGGATTGAGGTCCAAAATCTGGCATACTGTATCTGTTGTTGGCCAAAGAAAAAGAGAGAACTTCAGAGAGTTTCTTGAGGCAACAATATGTATAGAGGAGTCTGTGAACGTTGATAATCACTATGAGAATAGAAAGAGACCCAGAGACTTCGGAAGAGGACAAGCTAGTAGTGGACACCAAGGAGGTGGTGGTGGTTTCTTCTTGAAGCTTGGACGTGGATTTGGCTGTATCAGTAAATAAGGATATGAAGATGTGATATCTTCTCAAAGTAGGGGAAGATTCAGTCCAGGGAGATGGAGCAATGCGTCAGGAGGAAGGTCTTCTGGATCATCGGCCTCAGTGATAGGTCTGCTAAGGAGAGAGATATTGAGGTGTGATAATTGTGGAAAGTCACACTCTGTCAGTGTTGGGGTGCAGATTTTTAGGGATGTCACAACTGCAGACATGTGGGACACTTTAGAAGGCAATGTCCTCAGCTTTAGTAAGTAGCAACACAGGGTTCCCAATCATAATATTAGAATCTTCTGAGACAGGCTCCAGTTGGAGTATCGAGTTCTTCAGTAGCTTCCGGTTCCTGAGGTGGAGTAGCACCTAGTGGAAGGGAAGGACAACAAGGACATCACGGGAGAGGAAGAGCTTTAGGATGCTTCTTATCTCTGACACAACAAGAAGGTATTGTTTCTTGCCAAGTAATTACAGGAGAAATGCTTTTCTTTAATAGCATGTCAGTTACAGTTTTGATAGATCTGGATGCTACTCACTCGTTTATATAGTGTTCTTTAGCTTGTGAGCTTAACCTGTTAACCCGAGTTACCATTTGAGTTGTTGTTGAGGGTTTCGTTAGGTGAACTGAAAGTGTTAACAAAGTTTCATCTCGGATGTTTGTTGACCTTTGTTGGCTACACCATCGGTGTTAATCTTATACCCCTAGATGTTAACACTTTTCAAGTTATCTTAGGTATGGATTGCCTAGAGACGTATCAAGTTCATCTCAACTGTTGGAAGAAGGAGGCTGTCTTTCAATTGGGTGGATTTTCTTGTGTCTTTTCTGGAGACAGGAAAGTCTTACCTACGTGTCTCGTATCAGCTGTAGTAGCTGATAAGATGGTGTAGAAAGGTTGTGAGGCATTCTCGGCACATGTAGTAGATACTAGAGCAGAAAAGAACATAGTCAGCCTATGGGATGAACCAGTGGTCAGTGAGTTCCTTGATGTTTTCCTTGATGAGTTGCCAGGTCTACCTCCTGAAAGAGAGATAGACTTTGAGATCAAGGTGTTTCCAGATAATCACCCTATAGAACTTCCATCCTATAGAATGGAACCTGTAGAGTTGAACGAATTGAAGATCCAGTTACAGGAGTTACTGGATAAGGGTTTCATTCGACCTAGTTCTTTGCCATGGGGAGCTCCAGTCTTGTTTGTGAAAAATAAAGATGGTACTATGGGGTTATGTATAGACTACAGACAGTTGAATAAGATCACTATCAAGAATAAGTACATGTTGCCTAGGATAGATGATCTGTTTGATCAATGTCATGGAGCGACGATCTTTTCTAAGATAGACTTGAGATCTGGATATCATCAGTTGAGGATAAAGGCTTCATATATTCCTAAGTCGGCTTTCAGAATAAGATACAGGCATTATGAGTTTTTGGTTATGTCATTTGGACTGACTAGTGCCCCAACAACTTTCATGGATATGATGAACTGGATTTTCAAACCATTCTTGGATCAGTTCATAGTGGTTTTCATAGATTACATTCTGGTCTATTCCAGAGATGATGAGCAGCATGAGCAACATCTAAGGATAGCATTACAACTGTTGAGACAATACCAGTTATATGCTAAGTTTAGTAAGTGTGAGTTCTAGTTAGCTAAGGTGTCTTTTCTTGGACATGTCATCTCATGAGATGGAGTAAGTGTTGACCCTAAGAAAGTTGAATCTATTCTACAGTGGGAACAACCTAAGACTCCTACTGAGATCAGAAGCTTCTTAGGATTGGCAGGTTACTATAGGAGGTTCATCTAGAACTTCAGTGTTATAGCGTCACCTATGACACGCTTACCAAGAAAGGGTGCACCGTTTGTCTAGTCAGACAACTGTGAGAAAAGTTTTTAGATCTTGAAGAAGAGGTTGACTACATCACCAGTGTTGATCCTGCCCAAGGTAGATAAAGGCTACATAGTGTTTTGTGATGCTTCAAGGAGAGGTTTAGGCTGTGTATTGATGTAGGAAGGCAAAGTAGTAGCTTATGCATCTAGACAACTTAAGAAGAGTGAGGTGAATTATTTGACACATGATTTGGAGTTAGTTGCAATAGTTCATGCTCTTAAGACATGGCGTCACTATAAGGACCCTGACCTCCATTTTGGGCTTAACCTATTTGCTTTGCCTAAACCTTATGTTTAGTTTCTTGCTAATCACCTCTAGTGGTGTTAGGGTTTGCTTGAGCTTTGTTGAGAGTTGGAGGTGCTACTTGCAAAATAACCTAAGTTTAGGGTTGATGAGGAAGTTTGTCACCTTTAGAGATGTTTCTCTCTCTCCTTGCTTCCTCTAGAGTTGAGAGGAAGGGTTGGGCTCATTTCTTGAGTTGCCTTGGGCTTTGTTGAGCTCTGTTGGGCCTTGTTTTGCCTTTTTTGGGCCTTGCTTTGCTTTGTTGGACCCTGTATCGGGCAAGAGAGCTTTGTGTCGACCATGGGTGTGTCGCCCATGGGGCTGTGTCAGGCAAGGAAGTAAGGTGTATCAGCCAAGGACCATCTTGACCTTTGGCTTCGTTTGTGTCACCACTCTAGTGGACACTTGGTGCATGGTGCTTGCATGTGGCAATATCCTTGGACATGTGGTCGTAGAGAGATGAGAAGGTGGAATTTCCCATGGACAAGTGTCCCTAGGTGGGCGACACATTGCCTTGTTTTCTCCTCCACCCTCTTCTATATATGTATCTCCTTTCTCTTGCTAAGGATCCCTTTAGTTCCTTAGTTTCCCCTCTTGCTTGGTGAACGACACCTCTCCTTTGCAACCTTTGTGGCCGATACACTTGGAGGAGCTAACCTTGGTGGTTGGTCCTTCTCCTTGGAGTCTCCTTCTTCCTCTTGTGGTGGTGCTTGAGCTTAAAGCTTGGAGCTTTGGATCTTGAGGAGCTTGCTTAAGGCGGGTTACATAACTTCTAACCTTATCTATACTACCTTTTTTTATGTTGCATGTTCATATATGATCAAGATCGGCCATGCATGTTGTTAGATATGTTTCTTTCTCTAGCATGTACCTTTAATCTTGTGGATGTAGTGATCATGTTGTTGATGATGTTGTTGGTTCTTGTATACCTTTGGACCTTGTTGGTCGAACCTATGGAGTAGGGTTTTCTTTGGGGCAATACCCCTTTCTCTCCTTTGGTCTTGAGAAGTGAGTTTGACTCTAGTGATATAGGCAACACCCCTCTCACTTGGTTGTTGAGAGGTGAGTCTATACTCTATTTACTTGAGCAACACTCTTCTCTCACCATGAATTTGAGAGGTGAGCCATGGTTGAAGGTTGGCTGATATGGAGATGATCCATCATGTGCCCGATTGGTGATGGAGGTTGTGCAAAACCCCTCTCTCTTAGTTGTTGAGAGGTGAGCCAATCCACTTGATCTTTTAGGGTTTTGTTAATGGTGATCTTGAGGTTGATGATGACCTTGTCGAGATGAGCTTGGTGCCTTGCATGATACACCTTGTAGTAGTATTTCTCGATACTCCTTGTCTTGAGTTTTGATCTTGGCCGACATGATGAGTTGAGGATATTGCACTCTTGATCTTGTGGTGACCTTGGGCGATATGCCTTAACTCATGTGGACCTTGCCATAGTTTGTGGTTGTGGGTGTGATGCTTTTGACCAATAATAGCATGATGGGTGGACCTTGTGACGGGCAAGTAGTCTGTGCTAGCATGACACCCCCCCAAGGGTGTGTTTCTTGACATAGTGCCTTAGTGGCCACCTTGCCCATGGATGATAGGGTGCCTTGGATGACATGATGTCTTGGTCGTTATGGTGTGTTGTTTGGGCATTAGGGTTGGTCTTGGGCGCCATGCTCCTAGTCGATATGACCCTTAGTTGATGAAGTGATGTGGGTTGCCTGTCATACAACCCTAACACCAGATGGGCGATAGGGTTCTTGGCCGTTGGGTAGTTGTAATGCCCGATACATCCCTTAGCACCTGGCTGTATGACGCAGTTCTTGAAATAGTTTACACGATACCCTGGGTGTTGGTCTGCTCGTCACCCTCTATGCATAAGTGCACGACATGATGATGGCCGATATGGCAACATAACACCTTAGGGTTGTATGCCCTAGTCGATAGAGCCTTAGTGAGAGTAGTTATCCTACCTGATACTACCTATAGTGAGGGTTTCCCTACCCGTCACATTTCTAGTGAGGGTAGCAGGCACTTTTAGTGAAGGTTATGACCAACTCAGAAAACCTAGCTAGTGATCATTTATCATGTAATCACATCGTTGTTG
This sequence comes from Alisma plantago-aquatica, assembly GCA_963693085.1. Lineage (NCBI taxonomy): Eukaryota > Viridiplantae > Streptophyta > Magnoliopsida > Alismatales > Alismataceae > Alisma > Alisma plantago-aquatica. Next base: position 394,973,036 of record OY856412.1, on the reverse strand, counting down.
ATAATGAAATATGAATAATGGTTTGTAAAGTAGTGGTATGTTTTATTCTTAAAGATCATACCAATTAAGATAATAAGATGCTTGCCCATGATTTGATAACAGGGATGTAATTGATATAGTATGATACACATATTTATAATCATGACATGTGCATATGCAAATCCTAATAACATGATAATTAGTAAGAGCTATGTCTGGTGATTTTAAGTTATCTCTCTTGATGTGCATACTAACCATGCAGGTGTATCAGATGGATTCATAGCCAGGTAAGAGCTATGAGGTATATGTGTTTGAATAACACTGCATCATGAGGATAACTCTTGTTGATGAGATAACATGCATCACCAGTATAAGAAGATAGGTCTGAGGACCTAATAAAGGCTGAGTGCCTAGTTGAGGTGTTATCCTCTGATGATGAGATAAGGGATTGTTATCCCAAGATGTTGATGCCTTGAGAGGCAGTGGCAATCTGTGAGGAGGGATTGAGATCCCATGATGATGTGATAACAATAGTATTAATGTAGCCCAATGTTGTTTATGTTTTACAACTTGGTTGCCTCAATAATCCACTTAAAATATACAAATTAATTGTAGTGGAACATATCATGTAGTTTGCCCTGGCCATAGATCCATCATTGTCAGATTTTGATGATGGTGAAACAGGTTTATCCTGCGGGATTACCTGGAGCGCATATTGTTGAATATGTGGAGTTTCTCCTAGCTAAAAATAGGAGGATTAGAGTACAACTGCGGTTGTAGACTCCGTATGGTAAAGAGCATAGTGAACATGCCCATGACTCAATGAGTTAGAGTATGAATGTGTTCGTGGATCAAGAGCACGATGATCAGGCCCGTGGCTCAAAAAGTATACTAGCACATGTGTCAAGGTGAGCTAGAGATATGGGTAGCTTGCAGAGCTGACCCTAAGGACGAGGCCATATAAGCATGAGACTACGGTCCTACTTTGGTTTTCGTGTACTGACCACGAGGAGGTGAGGTCATGGAGTCTGGCTCTCCCAATGACCTTGTATGGCACCAGTTTTGGGCTTCGCAGCCGAAGGTTGGATTTGAGCAGGGTCAACTCACTTCCTCAGGGCATAATAAACTGTAATCTAGCCGATTAGTATATATTGCTTAGAGCAAAACACAGAACATTGATTGAGGCCTTGCTTATATAGCTAATCTAGTTACACCTTGCAGTTACGTGTACAATCCTTATATTTTGTGATAAGTTCTTATAAAGCTTATCTTGTCAATCATGTTCCATAAAGAAATACTTGGTTATATGCCTCCTGGATATCTTGGTAAGATTGATGGTAATAATAGTCTTACTCAGTATGCTGCTCTTATTATATGTCTTAACCAGCTATCTGCTTTATCTGCTTTAACCTTATGAGGTTTTATAGTTTCGGCGGGGAGTAATGTTTCTCACTGGGATTGTGTGTCTCACCTTGCTGGTTTACAAACTTTTTAGGTGATCGCTCTAGACGTGGTGGTGGTCGTGAGGTTGCGACCGAGAAGCAAGAAGAGAAGTAGAAGGCAAGAGATAGACATACTGCTATTTTGGTGGTTTTGTAGTAGAATCCTAGAGTCATCCTTCTACTCTCAGGTCCTAAGAGGTGTTTTGATGAGGTTTCATGATGTATAGCTTTTGAACCTTTGTTTATCCTGATGTTGGCCTTATGTGGCATGTTATGTAAATATGAATAGGTGATGAACTCATGTGCTGGCAAGACAACTGGTTTCTGTAAGCTGTGAACTTATATCAAGGCTTGCGTATGTTCATATAATATGTTTTTTTGTAGGATGATGATCTAAATGTAATAGTTCTCTTTTATATGTTTTTCGCAAATGGTTTTAATTAACCAATGTTTTTGGTTATATGCAATTTATGGAAGTTTCCACACGTTTTCACGTGTCACCTTGTTGTCTGTGTGATGGCGGGGTGTCACAGTTAGTTTGGTATCAGAGCTCTAGGCTCGCTGAGTCTACAGGGATCTAGGACTAGGTTTGCGTCTGTTCTTATGAGTTTTCTAGATTTTCTTACAATCACCTTCTGCCCTCAGTAGAAGATAAAGCTTAAAGATGTCTGGAAACCATGAAGAACATGCTGCCGAGAGCATCGATGCTGCATCAGTTGATGGAACAAGAGTGTAGGCACATGAAGATCGGGTGCCTGAGGTCCCCCAACTTGACCCAACCATCCTCGAAAACCCTGCCTATCAACATCTCATGGGGCAGTTGATGGCTACGATGAATTACATGGTAGAAAGAGTGACAGTGCCTCTGCCAAGAGCACATGCTCCCCATGGTGAATCATCGGGCATTGGGAAGACCTTTGAGCGGTTTCACTGAGTCGGAGGTTCAGATTACGTTGGAACGGCTGATCGATCGGATGTAGATCTGTGGCTGACAGGTCTCGAGAAGACCTTCCAGATCCTCGACATCCCCGAAGCAGACAAAGTCAAGCACATTGTCTACCTTCTGAAAGGTAGTGCTGGCCACTAGTGGGCCATTGAGGAGGAGAAGCGACATGGTGAGGTGATCGGTTGGGAGGTTTTCTGGCGGGAGTTCATCAGCAGATACTTCCCGAAGACGTATCTGGACAATAAGATCAACCAGTTTGAGCATCTACGCCAAGGATCGATGAGCATCACCGAGTATGAAGCCAAGTTTATGGACCTACTGAGGTTTTATCCTCACATGGCGACAATAGATGATGAAAGAATCAGGCAGTTTGAGAAAGGTTAGAGTGCTGAGATGTCGACACCTGCTGCTGCTTTGGAGAATCGGGTGCGATTTGCCACGTTCGTGGAGTCTGTCCGCATGATTGAATGGTCTGTCAGGGAGAAAAGGGAAACCATGACCAGGAAAAGGCATGCTCAGTTCCAAAGACAAAGGTCTAATGGCATCAAGAAGCCAAGGTTTTCAACACCTTATGGGTTAAGAGGTTCCAGTGCACCGTCACAGTGGTCCCCAAGTAAGGGAAGACGATATGGTTCTTCACCGTCAAAGGCATATAGTACAACTTCAGTGGCAGTGACGGGTCCATCAAGGCCGCAGATAGAAGGCATGTCATGTTACCACTGTGGACAGACTGGGCACTTGAGATCAAATTTCCCAAGGAAAGATGTTGAAGATTTGGAGACACTATCTTCATGGGGAAGTGCGTCAGATCTTTACAGATCATAAGAACTTGAAGTACATCTTTCACAGGGTGAGATGAACATGCGAAAGCGTCGCTGGATGGAGCTAATCAATGATTATGATTGCACCATTGAGTATCATCCTGGTAAGGTAAACATGGTAGTTGATGCTCTTAACAGGAAGTCTTTCTATCTTTCCACAAAGAAGTCACAGTTGAGTTCCTTGGTATTCCATAGGTGGGATATGTTTGTTTCTTTGCGGCAGATGAATGTGCAGTTGGAGGTTTCTTTGTTGGTAGGTTTGTTGGCACATATGCAAGTCAAGCCTATGCCGAGACAATAGATCAAAGATGCACAGTAGGCAGATGATACAGTGTAGTTGATCAGGTTAGAGTTCGACCGTGAAAAGCGTGATGGGTTACATGAGTCTGAATATGGACTAGTTTGTTATCATAATAGGATGGTGGTCCCCAATGTTGATGGTCTGAGAAAGCTAGTGCTCGAATAAGCACACACATCAATGTATGCTATGCATCCAGGAGTCACCAAGATGTATCATAATATGAAGGATCTGTATTGGTGGCCTAGCTTGAAGAAGGATGTAGCCAAGTTTGTGGCTAGGTGTGTGGTATACCAGCAAGTTAAGGTTGAGCATCAGAAGCTGACAGGTACATTGCAACCCATTCCAATACCACAGTGGAAATGAGATCATATAACTATGGATTTCGTAGTTGGTCTGCCAAGGACAACTAGGAATCATGATTCCATTTGGGTAATAGTGGATACATTGACAAAGTCTGCTCATTTCACACCTGTAAAGACAACATATACAACCAAGAAGCTTGCTCAGGTATATGTATATGAGATAGTGCGTTTGTACGGTATACCAACAACGATAGTTTCCGATAGAGGTCCTTAGTTTACAAGTCATTTCTGGGAACAGTTGCACAAAGCATTGGGAACATAGTTGAGGTTCAACACCGCCTTCCAACCACAGATAGATGGACAGTCTGAAAAGACTATTCAGACTTTGGAGGATCTTCTCCGAGCATGTGTTTTGCAGTTTCTAGGCAGTTGGGATGTGCATCTCAGTTTGATAGAGTTTTCCTACAATAATAGTTACTAGCGGAGCATCGACATGGCTCCTTATGAGGCTCTATATGGCAAGAAGTGCAGATCTCCTCTATGTTGGTATGAGTCTGGTGAGTGTAACATCCCTGACCTGGGTTATAAACTAACCCTAGGTGTTTTGCCTAAATATGTAATTAAATACTTGTGATTACTCACTGGCATGTAATTAAGTTCCTTAAGAACATATACTTTCAATTTTTGTCCTTTTTAAACAAAGTTGTAGTATTGTTTTGTAATGCATGGATCTATGTGCAAATTACCCAGTTAAGGGGTTTAACTTGCAATGATCACAGGTTAAGATGTTCTTTTGATGATGAGACATCATATAAGTAATATGATAAGGGATGATGGATTTTCCAAGCTTGGGCATCAAGATGCAGCTTGAGGAATGATCCTTGTACTTAAAAACCCTAATTTGGAGTAAAGTGCAATTTACCAAATTGTGGGGTGAAATTTATAAAATACACCATCTAGAACATCTTTTATGACTCTTGACATCATTTAGAGTAGAAATGATGGAAGGGACACATGAATGAGTAATCAGATAAGAAAAATGATCTTAGTGCATAAAATTCACTAAGTATGAGAATGGAGACCTTTCATATATGTACCCTAGTTGAAAGTTGGTTTCCGTTTCCCTTAGATCTTTAGTTTAGATAAACTTTGCTTAAGTTTGGATGGCTTGGACATGCCTTTGAACAAGGAGGGACTTAGATGAGAAATCCATGTTTTAGAGGTCCTTATGGTGGAAAATAGCCTAAAGTATATAAGCCTTCACCCTTGCAAACCAAGTGAACGTATCACTTATCCTTTTCATTTCTCATCTTTCTCAAACGGCCAAGGAAGAGCTATGAACTTCAGGGAGATGAACAAGTAGTTCTAAGGTGAGAAAGAACCATCTTCTAGCTCGGATTCTTGGATGAATTCATCACATAAGGTTAGTTCTATGGTTAACTTACTTAGGTTCTTTGTTCTAGCCGACCATCCCCATCTTTTCCTTGGAGAATCACCTCTAGCCGAGTTATGGAGCTCAAGATGCCATTAGAGGCTTGGAATATTGGAGCTCTAGGAACAACGTTTGAGGTGGGTTTTACAACTCTAAACTCTTTGCTTTATATTGCTTATCTTTGTTCTTGCAAAGTATACTTAGTTCTTCTTCTATCTCCCTTCTTCCTTGCACTCTTGCAAGCAAAATGGTGGAGTAACCGACCTGAACAGAGGTTGAAGATGATGAGCGTGAATTCCTAGGTAACTTTATCAAATGACCTTGGACCCTTTTGGTCCAAACGGTTGCAAACCGTTTGAAATCAAACGGTCTCAAACCGTTTGATCTCAAACGATCTTGCAAGACCGTTTGGATTGAAACGGTCTCAAGACCATTTGATAGAGTTGACCAAGGGACGACCGTTTGAGGGTCTGTTGGTAACATATTAAATTTCATTCCTACAAAGAATCATAATCCAATTCTTAACCAATTGAGAGTTGAAGACACTTCAACACCCTAACCCTAATCGGGCTGAAATTGCTGATTTCAAGTATAGATCTTGATGAGTTTTGGGTTGAAGGACCCAAACGGTCTTAAGACCATTTGGGGATTCATCCAAACGGTCTCAAGACCATTTGGTGACAACCCAAGACTGTTTGGAGGTCTAGGGTTGAGGTAATTTGATGGTTTGAAGGTCCACTTACAATAAGTTGAAGAATTAATAAAAATGTTGATTTAGACCTATTTAGGGTTCAACCCTTATCCAACTGACTTGGTTTTTGGTCAAACTTTGGGAAAATGGTCTCAAGACCGTTTCGAGGTCATCCAAACGATCTCAAGATCGTTTGGGCCAAGTTTGGGCCCAATTGGAGGTCAATTGATAGGTTCAACCTTGATTTGATTTACATTGTTGAACATTGATGATCATCCGATTGGAAACCCTAATTGAGATAGACTCAACCCTAATTGGCTTTAAATTGAGGGTCAATTTGGTGTCCAATTGGTTAAGGCTCATTCTAATTAACTCAATTTGTAAGTGGTTAACATGGATTTGGATAATTGAGGGCTTCAACATACATAACCATAATTGATTATAACTTTTGAACCATGTTTGAGGTCCAAACGGTCTCAAGACCGTTTGGGCTCAAACGATCTCAGGGTCATTTGGACCAATCGATCTCAAGGACAATTTTGATCAAACGGTTTCAAACCGCATAAGCTCAAATGGTTTGGAGGTCAACTTTCTCCAAACGATCAACGCACTCCAAACAATCTCAAGACCGTTTGGTGGTTGAAGGTTGAAACCGTTTGGAGATGTTCAAGGTTGTTTATACTTAATCAATTAAAGGTGTAATTGGTTTAATGGTGATCTGATCTAAACCCTAATGATAACCTAGGACATTAAGGGACTAAGTGACTAATGATTTGACCCATGATGGTGATCAATGGTGTAATTTACCAAAATGCCCTTGAGGGGTTCAATTGAGTAACACCTTGTTTTAATCAAACCCTAATCACATGATAATGATGATTTGGCTTATGACAGTCAATGAGGACTTAACCCAACCTAATCTAGAGTGGTGTAAACACCATATACTAGTAAGAGGAGAGAGAAAGTACCATTTATGGTGGAAACTCAAGTAAAGTACCTTCAATACATATGAATGTGCATGATTAGGGTATGATCCACCTATGTGAGATCATGGAAACCCTAATTGTGATAATTGATGAATCTTAATCTTATCTAAGGGCTTTAATGATGATGTTTATCATACATGATGATGTTATGAGTTCATTTCACCATGAGGTGAATAGTAAACCCTAATTATAGGGTGATGACATGTAATGTGAATAGTAAACCTTAATTGATGAAAATCAGGGAACCTAACTCTTGTAAGAGTAGGAAGGTACAACTTCTTTAAAAAGAATTGTTTACTGTTATCAGTTGAATTAACCATGCAGGTTCTTATGGGATGATGATCATATCCAGGTAAGGATGATGATACTATATTCATTGAAAGCACGTTATTAGCTTTATGAATAGTGAAATACCCTGTTGCCTAGTAAGTGGCATGTAATGAAATTGTTAAGCTGTGAGAGCCATGAGTATCATCAAGGTCATGCTTAACAGATGACTTGTGATGAGATGATTGAAAAATGATAATTGATGTGAGTTAGACTTGTTACATTTAGTATTCTCTTCTCATAGCTGCTATGCTAATGATTAATGTTTGAGAACATGTATGATGTTAAAAGAATACTGAAATGTACCTAACTAATCAAGAATAATCATACCATGTAGAGCCCTGATCATAGATCCATCATTGTCAGAAAGTAAAATGATGGTGAAACAAGTTTTCCTAAGGGAACTCCTGGTCCGCATACTTTTGAGTATGTGGGGGAATATGGATGTGTAAATCCTTACATCCTAGTGTAGGAATTGATGTAGATGTATCTTAAATCCATCAACCCTTCACTATATGTCTATGATGCAATACAATTCTCTCGAGGAAATCCTTATACCGCATCGATCAGAGATAAACAAGAAATCTCTCAATGACGAAGAGAGTACAGAATGCCACTATAACTCTAAAAATAGTGAAGTACCAGATTACCCTGGTAAGCTATAGTAGCAGAGACACAAGATGTCCTGCAAGTTATCCTCACTCTGACTGAGGAAGATGAGGTCATAAGAATCTGGCTCTTTTGATGGCCTAGGTATGATACCGATGCGACTTAAATAGTGATCGGTTGGAGTATGAGCGGTATACCTCATCTCCGCAGAGCATAATGATGTTTGTAAAACATAATCAACCGCATAGTATATCTGCTTAGGTTGAACTACGAGATATTTGAATGATGTAACACTGTATAATACACATGTTCTTCATATTTATTAAATGTTGACTTTCTGCTTAATACCAATCTGCTGTTGGTTACCTTAAAAGCTTTTATTGCTTATGCTGTTCTTTGATTGATATATAAAGCTTCTAGTGGAGAGTTATAACTCTCGCTGGGACAATTATTTAAAATTGTCTCACCCCGTAGACTTCAACTTTTTAGGTGGTCGTCGGAGACAGAGGAACCAGCCTACAGGTGACCAAAACCAGCAGCAGCAGCACCAGGAGCAGTAGTGAATCTCAGGTGGAGATGCTAACTGCTGAGTTATGTAGTTAGATAGTCCTATGACGTCCCTGTACTCTCAGGTCCTAGGAGTTAGTGTCTGAGATTTTGGTTTTGACTCTTGAGAATTTTGTATCATGTTGTATATAATTACTCAAGAAGTAATTATCAGAGATGTAAACAGTTTATTTCCTTTTCTATGGAAGGAGTTTTATGGTTTCAAGATCTTATCTTAAAAAGTTTGAATTTCCCGTGATTTTGTATTCCGCTGTTAATCGATTGCTTCCGTTAAGTTTAAATCGTGTTTATATCGTGGAATTGGAGATCGGAGCCCACAATTAAGTGGTATCAGATCTCTAGGTTCGCTGAGTCTACATAGACATAGGACTTAGGATGTCGAGTCTATCCTTAGTGTTTCTCCCTTATCTAATAGAATCTTCTGCTCCTCAGGAGAAGAAGATATATAAGGATGTCTGAGCCACATGAGGAGTACGAGGCGGAAAGTAGTGTTGCTGCACCTCGAGAAGGTGCAAGGAACCTAGAAATAGAGAAACATGTACCCGAGCCACCTATGGAGCCACCTCAGTTTGACCCAGCTGACATGGGAAATCCAGCTATTCAGACTATGTTTGGGTAGTTTATGACTACCATGACACACATCACCGACAGAATGCCTATGCCTATACCTAGGGCACCTATCCAACCTGAAGGACAAGGTATCGGTAAGACGTTCGAGCGACTTCATCGTGTCAGAGCTACCGAATACTTTGGGACAGCTGACCCCGCAGATGCCGATCTGTGGTTAACTGAGTTGGAGAAAGCCTTCAGAATCTTGAACAACCCTGAAGCTGAGAAGGTCAAACATGCTGTCTATCTTCTCAAAGGAAGCGCTGGTCACTGGTGGACCATGGAAGAGCAGAAGAGACCTGGAATAGAGATCTCATGGGAAGACTTTCGTCGGGAATTTGTCCTCAGATATTTTCCAAAGACCTTCCTGGATGAGAAGGTCTCTCAATTCTAGAGATTAAGGCAGGGCATGATGAACGTTAGCGAGTACGAAGCTAAGTTCATGGAGTTGCTATGGTTCTGTCCGCACATGGCCGCCATAGAAGAAGAGAGGATCAGAAGGTTTGAGAAGGGTTTGAATACCGACATGACTACTTCCGTGTCTGCCCTAGAAAATCGGGAAAGGTTCGCTACCTTCGTTGAGTCAGTCTGAAGGATAGAGAGATTCATAGTCGAGAAAAGGCAAACCCAAAAGAGATATCTGCAATTCCAGGGTTCTTCATCTAGAGACTTTAAGAAGCCTAGATTCTCTACACCTACACCTCCACCACCCAGATCTAACTCTCAGACTCAGTGGACACTGAGTAGAGGTAGAGGACGAAGCCTACCACTACAAGAGACTCGCAGTTCAGCATCAATGTCAGTCACAGGACCACCAAGACCACAACAACTGGGAAGAAGCTGCTACAACTGCGGGAAGATGGGACATTTGATGAAGGACTTCCGGTCTAGGCCTGTCAGTGTGACACAGCCTCTGAGACAGAATCAACAGGGGTCATAGAGAAGACAATCCCAAGGAGCAGCTCAAGGATGTGGACACGCATCTCAAGCTGGATCATCAGCACCAACTCAACCCCAGGCGACAATGAGGTTCTATGCTATGAACCCACCAGATGCAGTGGTCAATCCACGGGTTGTGGCAGGTCAGATGGAACTTTTATATTCTGATATGTCTAAATCCTGTGTTGTATCTGTTCTGATTGACCCGGGTGCTACACATTCTTTTATCACTCGAAGAGTGATTCGCAACTGCAATATGACAGTCAGTCATAGGGCAGATAGCTTGTTGCTGGAGACTCCGTTGAGAGGGTCTGCTGTTTTGCAGGAGATATGCTCTTCCTACATCCTCTTCTTTTCTGATCATCACATTCAAGTGGACCTTATACCACTTGATATGCAAGGGTTTGATATAATCCTTGGGATGGATACCTTAGAAAGGTATCGAGTTGTCTTGGATTGTGAATCCAAGTTGGCTGTGTTTGTTGATGAAAACAACACATGGATCTTTCAAGGAGAAAGGAAGATTCTACCCACCTGTCTTGTGTCAGCTATGGTTGCTGATAAGCTGATGAGGCAAGGATGTTATGCATTCTTGGCCCATGTGGTAGATACTACCAAGGAGAGTCCCAACCCTGCTGAAGTTCCTGTAGTCAGGGAATTCGAGGACGTGTTTCCTGAAGAACTTCCCGGTATACCACCACCTCGGGAAATTGATTTTGAAATCAATCTAGTCCTAGATACACAACCCATAGCCCATACCCCGTATAGAATGGCGCCTGCCGAAATGGCAGAACTCAAGAAACAGCTTCAAGAGTTACTTGAGAAAGGCTTCATCTGACCGAGTACTTCACCTTGGGGTGCTCCGGTTTTGTTTGTTAAAAAGAAAGATGGGTCAATGCGGTTGTGCATTGATTACAGACAACTCAATAAAGTAACAATAAAGAATAAGTACCCTCTGCCGAGGATTGATGATCTTTTTGACCAATTGTGTGGTGCCACAGTCTTCTCAAAGATAGACTTGAGGTATGGATATCATCAACTCCGTATTAAGGACAGTGACATATCCAAGTCTGCCTTTAGGACAAGATATGGTCACTATGAGTTCACAGTTATGTCGTTTGGACTAACTAATGCACCAACTGCATTCATGGAACTCATGAATAGAGTCTTCCGACCTTTCCTTGATCAGTATGTTGTCTTCTTCATAGATGATATTTGGATCTATAGTAAGGATGCTCAACAGCATGAACAGCATCTCCGACAGGCTCTAACCTTGCTAAGAGAACATAAGCTATACACTAAGTTTAGCAAGTGTGAGTTTTGGTTATCAGAAGTATCTTTTCTTGGACATGTGGTATCTGCCTCGGGTATTCGAGTTGACCTTAAAAAGGTAGAATCTGTTCTACAGTGGGAACAACCGAGGACACCGACGGAAATTCGAAGTTTCTTAGGGTTAGCTGGCTACTACTGAAGGTTCATTAAGAATTTTAGTTCTATAGCCTTACCCTTAACCAAGTTAACCAGGAAAGATGTTCCTTTTGCTTGGAGTGACAAGTGTCAACAATCCTTTCAGTTGTTGAAGGAGAGGTTGACAAGTGCACCTGTGCTTGTACTACCTGAACAGGGTAAAGGATATATAGTTTTCTGTGATGCCTCCAAGAATGGACTCGGATGTGTGTTGATGCAGGATAAGCAAGTGATTTCTTTCGCTTCCCGACAGCTTAAGAAACATGAAGAGAATTATCCGACACATGATCTGGAGTTAGCTGTTGTGGTTCATGCCTTGAAGATCTGGAGACATTATCTCTACGGAGAGACATTCCAGATTTTCACAGACCATAAAAATCTTAAGTATATCTTCTCTCAACATGAACTTAACATGAGGCAATGTCATTGGATGGAGTTAATCAAGGACTACGATTGTACAATTGATTACCATCCAGGAAAGGCCAATGTGGTTGCAGATGCCTTGAGTAGGAAATCAGCAACATCAACCATGGATAGGGTACAACTAAACTCCTTAGTATGCTCTAGGAGAGATATGCTTATCTCTTTAAGGCAAGATAATGTGTGGTTAAAGGTGTCGTTGTTAACCGGTTTGTTAGCTGAGATGCATATTAAACCTACCCTAAGAGAGCAGATAAAGGAGGCACAACAAGTTGATGCTGCAGTTCAGCAGATTAGATCTGAGTATGGTGATGAAAAGCGAGTTGGTTTCCATGATTCAGATGATCAAGTAGCATGCTATCATGGGAGGATGATAGTACCAGATGTGGATAACCTGAGGAAGTTAGTCCTGGAGGAAGCTCATTCTTCGAATTATGCTATGCATCCAGGAAGCACGAAGATGTATCGAAACTTAAAGGATATGTATTGGTGGCTTGGGATGAAGAAGGATGTGGCTGAGTTTGTTTTGAGGTGTCCTGTGTGTCAGCAAGTTAAAGTTGAACACCAAAAGCCTGTAGGAATAATACAACCTTTACCCATACCACAGTGGAAGTGGGATCATGTGACTATGGACTTTGTTGTTGGCCTACCCAGGACAAGCAAAGGACATGATTCCATCTGGGTAATTGTTGATAGGTTGACAAAGACATTGCATTTCTTACATGTCAAAACAACCTATACTGCTGAAAGGTTATAACAGTTGTATGACCAAGAGATAGTGCATTTGCATGGAGTTCCTGTCACTATAGTCTCTGACAGAGGTCCCCAGTTTACAAGTCATTTTTGGGAGTAGTTACACAGAGCTTTATGCACCAAGTTAAGGTTTAGTACAACCTTTCATCCACAGACTGATGGACAGTCAGAAAGGACTATACAGACCTTGGAAGACTTGTTGAGAGCATGTGTTCTCCAGTTTACCGGAAGTTGGGATCTACACCTTAGCTTGATAGAGTTTGCCTATAACAATAGCTATCAACATAGTATTGATATGGCACCTTATGAAGCCTTGTATGGAAGACGTTGTAGATCACCCTTGTGTTGGTATGAGACTGGTGAACATCAGTTGTTAGGTCCTGATCTTGTGCAGCAGACTACAGAGAAGATCAAAGTTATACAACAACAGCTCAAGACTGCACAGGATAGGCAGAAATCTTATGCTGACAGACGTCGTAGACCCTTAGAGTTCCAGGTTGGAGACAGAGTGTACCTCAAGGTCTCACCTTGGAAAGGAGTCCTTCGTTTTGGAAGGAAAGGGAAGTTAGCTCCTAGATTTATGGGGCCTTATCCAATCATTGAACGAGTTGGAAAGGTAGCCTATAGACTAGAGTTACCTCCAGAGTTGCAGAAGTTACACCCTGTGTTTCACATTTCTATGCTGAGGAAATGTCACCCTGACACCGAGTCAGTTCTACAACCTATGGAAGTATAATTGAATGAAGATATAATTTATGAGGAAGGACCAGTGTCAATCCTTGATAACAGAATTAAAAAGCTAAAGAAGAAAGATATAAGTCTTGTGAAAGTCCTCTGGAACCATCGTGGTGTCGAAGAAGCCACTTGGGAACTAAAGGATGAGATGAGAAGGAAATACCCTACTCTTTTCTCCTATTGTGTTTATCGATTTCGGGGACGAAATCCTTGTAAGGGGTGGATAATTTGTAACATCCCTGACCTGGGTTATAAACTAACCCTAGGTGTTTTGCCTAAATATGTAATTAAATACTTGTGATTACTCCCTGGCATGTAATTAAGTTCCTCAAGAACACATACTTTCAATTTTTGTCCTTTTTAAACAAAGTTGTAGTATTGTTTTGTAATGCAGGGACCTATGTGCAAATTACCCAGTTAAGGGGTTTAACTTGCAATGATCACAGGTTAAGATGTTCTTTTGATGATGAGACATCATATAAGTTAATATGATAAGGGATGATGGATTTTACAAGCTTGGGCATCAAGATGCAGCTTGAGGAATGATCCTTGTACTTAAAAACCCTAATTTGGAGTAAAGTGCAATTTACCCAAATTGTGGGGTGCAATTTATAAAATACACCATCTAGAACATCTTTTATGACTCTTGACATCATTTAGAGTAGAAATGATGGAAGGGACACATGAATGAGTAATCAGATAAGAAAAATGATCTTAGTGCATAAAATTCACTAAGTATGAGAATGGAGACCTTTCATATATGTACCCTAGTTGAAAGTTGGTTTCCTTTGCCCTTAGATCTTGAGTTTAGATAAACTTTGCTTAAGTTTGGATTGCTTGGACGTGCCTTTGAACAAGGAGGGACTTAGATGAAAAATCCATGTTTTAGAGGTCCTTATGGTGGAAAATAGCCTAAAGTATATAAGCCTTCACCCTTGCAAACTAAGTGAACGTATCACTTATCCTTTTCATTTCTCATCTTTATCAAACGGCCAAGGCAGAGCTATGAACTTTAGGGAGATGACCAAGTAGTTCTAAGGTGAGAAAGAACCATCTTCTAGCTCGGATTCTTGGATGAATTCATCACATAAGGTTGGTTCTATGGTTAACTTACTTAGGTTCTTTGTTCTAGCCGACCATCCCCATCTTTTCCTTAGAGAATCACCTCTGGCCGAGTTGTGGAGCTCAAGACGCCATTAGAGGCTTGGAAGCTTGGATCTCTAGGAACAACGTTTGAGGCGGGTTTTACAACTCTAAACTCTTTGCTTTATATTGCTTATCTTTGTTCTTACAAAGTATACTTAGTTCTTCTTCTACCTCCCTTCTTCCTTGCACTTTTGCAAGCAAAACGGTGGAGTAACCGACCTGAACAAAGGTTGAAGATGATGGGCATGAATTCCTAGGTAAATTTATCAAACGACCTTGGACCCTTTTGGTCCAAACGGTTGCAAACCGTTTGAAATCAAACGGTCTCAAACCGTTTGATCTCAAACGATCTTGCAAGACCGTTTGGATTGAAACGGTCTCAAGACCATTTGATAGAGTTGACCAAGGGACGACCATTTGAGGGTCTGTTGGTAACATATTAAATTTCATTCCTACAAATAATCATAATCCAATTATTAACCAATTGAGAGTTGAAGACACTTCAACACCCTAACCCTAATCGGGCTGAAATTGCTGATTTCAAGTATAGATCTTGATGAGTTTTGGGTTGAAGGACCCAAAAGGTCTTAAGACCGTTTGGGGATTCATCCAAACGGTCTCAAGACCGTTTTGTGACAACCCAAGACCGTTTGGAGGTCTAGGGTTGAGGTAATTTGATGGTTTGAAGGTCCAATTACAATAAGTTGAAGAATTGATAAAAATGCTGATTTTAGACCTATTTAGGGTTCAACCCTTATCCAACCGACTTGGTTTTTGGTCAAACTTTGGGTAAATGGTCTCAAGACCGTTTGGAGGTCATCCAAACGATCTCAAGATCGTTTGGGCCATGTTTGGGCCCAATTGGAGGTCAATTGATAGGTTCAACCTTGATTTGATTTACATTGTTGAACATTGATGATCATCCAATTGGAAACCCTAATTGAGATAGACTCAACCCTAATTGGCTTTCAATTGAGGGTCAATTTGGTATCCAATTGGTTAAGGCTCATTCTAATTAACTCAATTTGTAAGTGGTTAACATGGATTTGGATAATTGAGGGCTTCAACATACATAATCATATTCGATTGTAACTTTTGAACCATGTTTGAGGTCCAAACGGTCTCAAGACCGTTTGGGCTCAAACGATCTCAGGGTTGTTTGGACCAATCGATCTCAAGGACAATTTTGATCAAACGGTTTGGAGGTCAACTTTCTCCAAACACTCAACGCACTCCAAACGGTCTCAAGACCGTTTGGTGGTTGAAGGTTGAAACCGTTTGGAGATGTTCAAGGTTGTTTATACTTAATCAATTAAAGGTGTAATTGGTTTAATGGTGATCTGATCTAAACCCTAATGATAACCTAGGACATTAAGGGACTAAGTGATTAATGATTTGATCCATGATGGTGATCAATGGTGTAATTTACCAAAATGCCCTTGAGGGGTTCAATTGAGTAACACCTTGTTTTAATCAAACCCTAATCACATGATAATGATGATTTGGCTTATGACAGTCAATGAGGACTTAACCCAACCTAATCTAGAGTGGTGTAAACACCATCTACTAGTAAGAGGAGAGAGAAAGTACCATTTATGGTGGAAACTCAAGTAAAGTACCTTCAATACATATGAATGTGCATGATTAGGGTATGATCCACCTATGTGAGATCATGGAAACCCTAATTGTGATAATTGATGAATCTTAATCTTATATAAGGGCTTTAATGATGATGTTTCTCATACATGATGATGTTATGAGTTCATTTCACCATGAGGTGAATAGTAAACCCTAATTATAGGGTGATGACATGTAATGTGAATAGTAAACATTAATTGATGAAAAACAGGGAACCTAACTCTTGTAAGAGTAGGAAGGTACAACTTCTTTAAAAAGAATTGTTTACTGTTATCAGTTGAATTAACCATGTAGGTTCTTATGGGATGATGATCATATCCAGGTAAGGATGATGATACTATATTCATTGAAAGCACGTTATTAGCTTTATGAATAGTGAAATACCCTGTTGCCTAGTAAGTGGCATCTAATGAAATTGTTAAGCTGTGAGAGCCATGAGTATCATCAAGGTCATGCTTAACAGATGACTTGTGATGAGATGATTGAAAAATGATAATTGATGTGAGTTAGACTTGTTACATTTAGTATTCTCTTCTCATAGCTGCTATGCTAATGATTAATGTTTGAGAACATGTATGATGTTAAAAGAATACTGAAATGTACCTAACTAATCAAGAATAATCATACCATGTAGAGCCCTGATCATAGATCCATCATTGTCAGAAAGCAAAATGATGGTGAAACAGGTTTTCCTAAGGGAACTCCTGGATCGCATACTTTTGAGTATGTGGGGGAATATGGATGTGTAAATCCTTACATACTAGTGTAGGAATTGATGTAGATGTATCTTAAATCCATCAACCCTTCACTATATGTCTATGCTGCAATACAATTCTCTCGAGGAAATCCTTATACCGCATCGATCAGAGATAAACCAGAAATCTCTCGATGACGAAGAGAGTACAGAATGCCACTGTAACTCTAAAAATAGCAAAGTACCAGATTACCCTGGTAAGCTATAGTAGCAGAGACACAAGATGTCCTGCAAGTTATCCTCACTCTGACTGAGGAAGATGAAGTCATAAGAATCTGACTCTTTTGATGGCCTAGGTATGATACCGATGCGACTTAAATAGTGATCGGTTGGAGTATGAGCGGTATACCTCATCTCCGCAGAGCATAATGATGTTTGTAAAACATAATCAACCGCGTAGTATATCTGCTTAGGTTGAACTACGAGATATTTGAATGATGTAACACTGTATAGTACACATGTTCTTCATATTTATTAAATGTTGACTTTCTGCTTAATACCAATCTGTTGTTGGTTACCTTAAAAGCTTTTATTGCTTATGATGTTCTTTGATTGATATATAAAGCTTCTAGTGGAGAGTTATAACTCTCGCTGGGCAATTATTTAAAATTGTCTCACCCCGTAGACTTCAACTTTTTAGGTGGTCGTCGGAGACGGAGGAACCAGCCTACAGGTGACCAAAACCAGCAACAACAGCACCAGGAGCAGCAGTGAATCTCAGGTGGAGATGCTAACTGTTGAGTTATGTAGTTAGATAGTCCTATGCCGTCCCTGTACTCTCAGGTCCTAGGAGTTAGTGTCTGAGATTTTGGTTTTGACTCTTGAGAATTTTGTACCATGTTGTATATAATTACTCAAGAAGTAATTATCAGAGATGTAAACAGTTTATTTCCTTTTCTATGGAAGGAGTTTTATGGTTTCAAGATCTTATCTCAAAAAGTTTTAATTTCTCGTGATTTTTGTCTTCCGTTGTTAATCGATTGCTTCCGTTAAGTTTAAATCGTGGAATTGGAGATCGGAGCCCACAGTGAGTATCAACTTTTGGGTCCTGAGTTAGTGCAGTAGACAACAGAGAAGATCAGAGTAATACAATAAAAGTTGGCACATGACAGACATAAGTCATATGAAGATAATCACCGACGACCTTTAGAGTTCCAGGTGGGAGACAAAGTATATCTCAAGGTCTCACCTTGGAAAGGCGTGCTAAGGTTTGGCTGAAAATGCAAACTGGCACCCAGGTATATGGGGCCATATCCTGTGATAGCACGTGTTGGCAAGGTAGCTTACAAGTTAGAGCTTCTGCCAGAGTTGCACATATTACATCCGGTGTTCCATGTCAGCATGCTGAAGAAAAGTCATCCAGACACAGGAACAGTGATACAGCCAATTGAGGTTGAGCTCGATGAAGATGTGACCTACAAGGAAGGTCCAGTGATGATCCTTGATAGGAGAGTAAAGAGGTTGAAGAGGAAGGACTTGGTTCTTGTGAAGGTTCTTTGGCATCATCGTGGCGTTAAGGAAGCCACGTGGGAGCTTGAGGAAAAGATGAGGAGGAAGTATCCCTCACTTTTCTCTTTGGATTTTGGGGATGAAATCCCTTTGTAGAGATTTATGGCTTGTAAGGACCCTGACCTCCATTTTGGGCTTAACCTGTTTGCTTTGCCTAAACATTGTGTTTAGTTGCTTGCTAATCACCTCTAGTGGTGATTAGGGTTTGCTTGAGCTTTTTTGAGAGTTGGAGGTGCTACTTGCAAAATAACCTAAGTTTAGGGTTGATGAGCAAGTTTGTCACCTTGAGAGATGTTTCTCTCTCTCCTTGCTTCCTCTAGAGTTGAGAGGAAGGGTTGGGCTCATTACTTGAGTTGCCTTGGGCTTTGTTGAGCTCTGTTGGGCCTTGCTTTGCCTTGTTGGACCCTGTATCGGGCAAGAGAGCTTTGTATCAGCCATGGGTGTGTCGCCCATGGGGCTGTATTGGACAAGGAAGTAAGGTGTATCAGCCAAGGACCATCTTTGACCTTTGTCTTCGTTTGTGTCACCACTCTAGTGGACACATGGTGCATGGTGCTTGCATGTGGCAATAGCCTTGGACATGTGGTCGTGGAGAGATGAGAAGGTGGCATTGCCCATGGACAAGTGTCCCTAGGTGGGTGACACATTTCCTTATTTTCTCCTCCACCCTCTTCTATATATGTATCTCCTTTTTCTTGCTAAGGATCCCTTTAGTTCCTTAGTTTCCCCTCTTCCTTGGTGAACGACACCTCTCCTTTGCAACCTTTGTGGCCAATACACTTGGAGGAGCTAACCTTGGTGGTCGGTCCTTCTCCTTGGAGTCTCCTTCTTCCTCTTGTGGTGGTGCTTGAGCTTAAATCTTGGAGCTTTAGATCTTGAGGAGCTTGCTTAAGGCAGGTTACATAACTTCTAACCTTATATATACTACCTTCTTTTATGTGGTGATGCTTTTGACCGATAATAGAATGATGGGTGGACCTTGTGACGGGCAAGTAGTCTGTGCTAGCATGACACCCCCCCAAGGGTGTTTTGCCCGACATAGAGCCTTAGTGGCCACCTTGCCCATGGATGATAGGGTGCCTTGCACGACATGATGTCTTGGTCATTATGGTGTAATGTTTGGGCGTTAGGGTTGGTCTTGGGTTCCATGCTCCTGGTCGATATGACCCTTAGTTGATGAAGTGATGTGGGTTGCCCGTCATGCAACCCTAACACCAGATGGGCGATAGGGTTCTTGGCTGTTGGGTAGTTGTGATGCCCGACACATACCATAACACCTGGCTGCATGACACAATTCTTGAACCAGTTTGTACGATACCTTGGGTGTTGGTCTGCTCGTCACCCTCTATGCATAAGTGCACGGCATGAAGATGGCCGATATGGTGGCATAACACCTTAGGGTTGTATGCCCTAGTCGATAGAGCCTTAGTGAGAGTAGTTATTGTTATGACCCACTCCATGATTAACTAATAAATATCTTGAATTATGTGAAAACATCTCAATTAGTGTTGAGTATCAAATTAAATATCATGGATAATCAAAATAAGTTAATATGTGAATCAATAGTTGAGTTTGAATCACCTGAGGCGACTAATGATATCAATGTTGATTATTTAGTTAATTAAGTTGAGTTGAGTACTCCCTGTTGCAATTAGTGATTTGACCAGTTGTGACAAGCTAGTTAACATAATTTTATGCCTTGGGAAGGTAGAGGATCTCGTACTTGAGAGTTTGCAAGAAAAATTACTCAAAACTGACTTTCGAGTCAAAAGATATGGTCATTTGAGTGTTTTTGGACCTAGTTGTAACTTTCGGTTTTTGCTGGGTAAATTACACTTCGGCCCCCTCCGCGAACCTGACCCTTATCTCTTCTTCCTATTTCACCCGATACAACAGGGAGAGTCGGCGCACTGTAGCGCGTGACCTGCAGAGAAAGGGAGGCGATGGCTGGGCGATTCCCAGCCCTTAGCCCGATTTGGCTACGCCCACCTCTCCTCTACCTCCGCCTTCTTCTTTCTCTCTTCCTGCTCCACTCTTTCTCCTCTTTTGCTCCGCCCTAGTAGACGCCGACCTACAGAAAAGGGGCTGACGGCCAGCTGCTGCGGCCGGCCAAGGAGCTGTTTGGGTGTGCAAATCCTTAGGAAAAAGGGGTGTTCGACTTCGGCCAAGAGTCCTAGATCAGAATCTGCCGCCAATAGCCCTCAATTCAGCCCTAGCCGAGCTCCCCTTCAACCTGTTCATGGGAAACGGCTGTTTGCCTGCAGCAGGTCCGACCAAGAGCATCAAGGGCGCGAGCTAGCACACCAAAGTGATGCCGTCGAACTTGTCTAGAGGTCCAGATCAGGGATCCGTAGCTTTAGCTGCGTCTAGAACCAAGTAGAGCCCCTCCTTCAACCTATACCATTGCAACAGGTTCGTTTTAGTTTCCAGTCAGTGCGTCGTTCGGCCGAGTTGCATATGATTCGGCCGAGTTTCTTTATTAAGATTAACGAACAGCGTTTTGGTCGGCCGAATTGGGTGTGATTCGGCCGAGTTTCCTTTATAGGTTATCGAGCAGTGTTTCGATCGGTCGAGATTGCAGACTGGTCGGCCGAGTTGTCAGCCGATCGGCCGAGATGCCTAGAGTGAATCGGCCGAGTTTCCGGCCAATCAGCCGAGTTCCCAGATTGGTCGACCGAGTTACAGTACTGTGAGTAGTAGTTCATTCAGTAATCATTATTTAACTCAATTTAAATGTTTAATTTCTTCTGTATCAGTTAGTATAACTTCTAAACAGTGTAGTACATACAATAGAGTATGTTAGTTTCATTGGAACTTGAAATACTTAATATGCTTAGTGAAAATGATGAAATTTCCTGTATTATAGTTGCAATGTATTTGCTGATTTAAAAATAGATGTTTAGCATCGAAAGTGGATAAATGATACTCAATCATGTTTAATGATGATAAAGGATATATATTTGCTTCATGTGTTATTCAGATTGTGCAATATGCATGAAATGTGATATTCCTGTTTTAATGTTTATTTGTTAATCAGTTAATAGACTTAGGTGCCCTAACACCGTAGAACCCCTTCGACGGATCTGCTTCTTAGGGGTGAAACTCGTGTTGCAACATCATCCGTGCTTGTGTCACGGACAAACGAGGAATGAGAGACAGTGTCCAACAACAATTGTGCTTGTGTCACGATGGCACTGGGAAAAAGGGGGTTATCCAACACCATTCGTGCTTGTGTCACGAAGGTAACCCTGTGAGACTCTCCGCCTGTGTGCTCAGGTTTTCCAGGAGGAGTCTGGAGCACTCGTGGTAGTGCAACACACGTGGTTGTGCATTGAGGCCGTGGAGCCTGGGGTCCTGTAGCAGAACAGGGCTGGCGTCAGACTTAGCATTTCCCGGGTGTGTCGCTAAGTCTTATACGGTGAGATAGTAGCATGAACTTGCTACGGATCTTTATATGCAGAGTACACTGCATATGATTAGGGCATAATAAAATAAGTATGTAATCATATAGGATCACAGTAAATTAAAGTATTCGAACTTGTGTGCTATTTCTTTATATCTGATTATCTGTTCAAATTATGTGCTATTGCATGGAAATGTGATTATATTCTGCAAATCTGTTATGTTATTAGAACTGCCTTGCTTAGTTCTGCATTTATGTTTAATTTCAATTTATAAACCTGATGAGTTGTTTAGTGATAGCTAAGTGAAATGCTATTCACTGAGCGAGTAGGCTCATACCTCTACTCAAAACATTTTCAGGTTATCATCAGCAGCAGGAAATCTGAAGGATCGTTTCATCCTAACGCCTAGTCTGTAGAAGGAATATGTAGTTAGTAGTTAGAGGTCTCTTAGTCCTTTCCCCTCGATCTTTGGGACAAGGTGTGAGTGAGAGAGTGAATGTGTATAAAGATGTAAATTATCTGCTATGCTTTATTTTATGTCGGACAATGTAATATGCTGTAGACTTTGTTTATTTTGCTAGTCAGTTTAATAAAGATGCTTCCGCAGTTTGTTTAGTTTCATTTTACAGCATAAATCAGATTACCCTATTAATGTCTTTAAAAATGTTTTAAAAAGTGAAGGGTGGTTGGCTTATGTGTAAATCCCATCCTGTCGCGTCCTAATCTCATGGTTTGTGGTTTATGTGAGATCGGGGCGTGACAGTTATCCTGCCCGATACTACCTATAGTGAGGGTTGTCCTACCCGTCACATTTCTAGTGAGGGTAGCAGGCACTTTTGGTGAAGGTTATAACCAACTCGGAAAACCTAGCTAGTGATCATTTATCATGTAATCACATCATTATTGATAATGAAATATGAATAATGGTTTGTAAACCAGTGGTATGATTGATGCTTAAAGATGATACCAATTAAGATAATAAGATGCTTGCCCATGATTTGATAGCAGGGATGTAATTGATACAATATGATACACATATTTATAATCATGACATGTGCATCTGCAAACCCTAATAACATGATAATCAGTAAGAGCTATGTCTGGTGATTTTATGTTATCTCTCTTGATGTGCATACTAACCATGCAGGTGTATCAGATGGATTCATAGCCAGGTAAGAGCTATGAGGTATATGTGTTTGAATAACACTGCATCATGATGATAACTCTTGTTGATGAGATAACATGCATCACCAGTATAAGAAGATAGGTCTGAGGACCTAATAAAGGCTGAGTGCCTAGTTGAGGTGTTATCCTCTGATGATGAGATAAGGGATTTCTATCCCAGGATGTTGATGCAGGATGTTGATGCCTTGAGAGGCAGTGGAAATCTATGAGGAGGGATTGAGATCCCATGATGATGTGATAACAACAATATTAATTTAGCCCAATGCTTTTTATGTTTTACAACTTGGTTGCCTCAACAATCCACTTAAAATATACAAATTAATTGCAGTGGAACATATCATATAGTTTGCCTTGGTCATAGATCCATCATTGTCAGATTTTGATGATGGTGAAACAGGTTTATCCTGCAGGATTACCTGGAACGCATATTGTTAAATATGTGGGGTTTCTCCTAGCCGAAAATAGGAGGATTAGAGTACAACTATAGTTGTAGACTCCGTATGATAAAGAGCATGGTGAATAGGCCCATGACTCAATGAGTTAGAGCATGAATGCGTTCGTGGCTCAAGAGCACGGTGATCAGGCCCGTGGCTCGAAAAGTATACAAGCACATGTGTCAAGGTGATCTAGAGATATGGGTAGCTTGCGAAGTTGACCCTAAGGCTGAGGCCATATAAGCATGAGAATGCGGTCCTACTTTGGTTTTCGTGCACTGACCATGTGGAGGTGAGGTCATGGAGTTCGACTCTCCCATTGACCTTGTATGGCACCGGTTTTGGGCTTCGCAGCCGAAGGTTGGATTTGAGCAGGGACAACTCACTTCCTCAGGGCATAATAAATTGTAATCCAGCCGATTAGTATATATTGCTTAGAGAAAAACATGGAACATTGATTGAGGCATTGCGTATATAGCTGATCTAGTTACACCTTACAGTTACGTGTACGATCCTTATATTTTGTGATAAGTTCTTATAAAGCTTATCTTGTCAATAATGTTCCATAAATAAATACTTGGTTATATGCCTCCTGGATATCTTGGTAAGATTGATGGTAATAATAGTCTTGCTCAGTATGCTGCTCTTATTATATGTCTTAACCAGCTATCTGCTTTATCTTCTTTAACCTTCTGAGGTTTTATAGTTTCGGCAGGAAGTTGTGTTTCTTGATGGGACTGTGTGTCTCACCCCGCTGGTTTACAACCTTTTTAGGTGATCGCTCTAGATGTGGTGGTGGTCGTGAGGTTGCGGCCGAGCAGTAAGAAGAGCAGTAGAAGATAAGAGATAGACATGCTGTTGTTTTGGTGGTTTTGTAGTAGAATCCTAGAGTCATCCTTGTACTGTCAGGTCCTCGA
Organism: Alisma plantago-aquatica; assembly: GCA_963693085.1. NCBI lineage: Eukaryota > Viridiplantae > Streptophyta > Magnoliopsida > Alismatales > Alismataceae > Alisma > Alisma plantago-aquatica. Next base: position 394,948,723 of record OY856412.1, on the reverse strand, counting down.
AGGTGTTTTGACGACGTTTCACGATGTATAACTGTTGAACCTTTGTTTATCCTGTTGTTGGCCTTATGTGGCCTGTTATGTACATATGAACAGGTGATGAACTCATGTGCTGGCAAGACAGCTGGTTTCTATAAGCTGTGAACTTATATCAAGGCTTGCATATGTTCATATAACATGTTTTCTTACAGGATGAGGATCTAAATGTAATAGTTCTCTTTTATATGTTTTCCACAAATGGCTTTAATTAACCCATGTTTTTGGTTATATGCGGTTTATGGAAGTTTTCGCACGTTTTCACGTGTCACCTTGCTGTCTATGTGATGGCGGGGTGTCACAATCACTAACTTTATGGTGAGGCATGCCAAGTGTTTACATATCATAAGAGCTTGAAATATATCTTTACTTAGAAGGATCTGAATCTTAGACAACGGAGATGGTTAGAATTGATCAAAGATTATGAAGTGATGATAAATTATCATCCTGGAAAAGCAAATGTGGTAGCAGATGCCCTGAGCAGGAAGTCAAGATCAACAATTGATGTATTCTCTATGGCATGCTTCAGGAGAGACCTACTAGTAGAGATGCGGTAGTTGAACTTCGACTTAGGGGTGATAAAACAGAGTGGTTTGATTGTACAGATGCAAATCAAGCCTACCTTTTATGATCAGATCAAGGAACTTCAGTAGAGTGATAGTGAGTTATGGCAGATCATGCAGGACATGATAGAGGAAAAAAGACCAGAGTTCAGGTTTTCAGATGATGGTTTGTTGTATCAGCATGACAGGTTGTGTGTACCTGGAGACACTGATATGAAGGAACAAATTCTTGAGGAAGCACATGCATCGATGTATGCTATGCATCCAGGTAACACTAAGATGTATAGGAATCTTAAGGAGTTGTACTAGTGGTCAGGTATGAAGAAGGATGTAGCTGAGTACATGGCTAGATACAGTGTGTGTCAGCAGGTTAAGGCTGAGCATCAAAAACCTGCAGGTACTTTGCAATCTCTTCCTATACCAGAGTGGAAGTGGGAACATATCACAATGGATTTTGTGGTAGGGTTGCCCATGACACCTAGAGGTTGTGACTCTATATGGGTGATTGTGGATAGACTGACTAAGTCTGCTCACTTTCTTCCTATTAAGTCAACCTTTGATGTCCCGAAGTTGGCTAAGATATACACGGATGAGATAGTCAGGTTGCATGGTATCCCAGTTTCAATAATATCAGATAGAGATCCTAAGTTCACATCCAGGTTTTAGAATCAGTTGCATCGTGCTTTAGGCACAAAGTTGAGGTTCAATACAACTTTTCACCCGCAAACGGATGGTCAGTCAGAGAGGACCATTCAGACGCTTGAGGACTTACTGAGAGCATGTGTCTTACATTTCAGTGGAAGTTGGGAAGAATACTTGAGCCTTATAGAGTTTGCATACAACAATAGTCATCATTCCAGTTTGGTATGGCCTCGTATGAAGCTCTGTATGGCAGAAAGTGTAGATCACCTGTATGTTGGTACGAGGTGGGTGACAAAGATATTCTTGGACCGGAGATAGCTGATTTGACTATAGAAAAGATTATAGTGATCAGAGAGCAGTTAAAAGCTGCACAAGATAGGCAGAAGAGTTACACTGAGAAGAGGCGTAGACTTCTTGAGTTTAAGGTTGGTGATGAAGTGTATCTGAAAGTTTCACCATCAAAAGGAGTGTTGAGGTTTAGTAAGAGAGGCAAAGTGACTCCTAGTTTTATGGGCCCATATCCTGTCATTGAGAGGATTGGACCTGTAGCCTACAGGTTGGATTTGCCATCTGAGTTGGCTAATCTACATGATGTATTTTGTGTATCGATGCTGAAGAAGTGTTACCCTGGTACAGAGAAGATCGTGGACCCAGAACCTACACAACTCATAACAGATGTGTCCTATGTTGAAGGACCTGTACAAATAGTTGATCAGAGGATCAAGAAACTCAAGAATCAAGAGATACCATTAGTGAAAGTTCTGTGGAAGAATCACAACTTAGAGGAGGCCATGTGGGAGCTTGATTCAGAGATGCGTAACAAGTTTCCTTTTCTCTTTTAGGAATTTTAGGATGAAATTCTTATAAGGGAGGGAGATTGTTATGACCCACTCCGAGCTTAGTCAGTAAGTACCTTGAGTAGTGCTAAGTACCTTGTTAAACATCATGGTTAATCAAGACAAGCTAAGATGTGAATCAATAGTCAAGATTGATTCATCTAATGTAATTAATGTTAACTGTAGTGTTAATCGTTAAGTTAATTACCTATGATGATTAACATATCTAAGAGGGTCTAGTTGCTATATTTTTGTGCCTTGAGATTTGTAGAGAATCTCATGCTTAAAATAATGAAAGAAAAATCATGTAATTCAGATACGAAGATAAAGTTATGAAAGTTTGAAGTTTTTGGGTTGAAGCTACAATTTTTTCAATTATTAGCATTATAACCCCTTTCCCTTATCTTCTTCTTTCCCCGATCGATCCCAACATCGCTTAAGTGACGCACTATAGCTGCACCCGATCGAGAGTAGTAGAGGGAGAAATAGGCACGCGATTGAGGGTGATTTTAGGACTTCTTAGAGTCGAGCTCCGTCTTCCATTCTTCCTCCTTCCTTTCTCCTTCCTCTACCTCACCCCAACCACCTGTAACTCGACCAGCTAGGGCGGCCAGCCTGCTGTAGCACAGCAGCTGTGCGGCACAGCCAGGAGTCACCTTGGGTGTGCAAAGCACTAGGGAAGGGTGCCATCGATCTCATCTTTGAGTCTAGAGCAAGAATCTACAGCTTCAACCCTCAATCAACACCCAATCGAGCCTCCTCTTCAACCTGTGCATGGGCTGCTTGCAGTAGGTCCAAACCAGGGCTGTTGGCGCAGCTAGCACCTCGAAACGGTGCTCCCGACTTCAGCCGTGAGTTTAGGACTCAAATCCACAGCTTCAGCCACGATCTAGCACTCAACTGAGCCCTTTCCTCCACCTGTGCACGAGTAAGCAGCTGCTACTTGTAACGGGTCTGAATCTAGGGTAGCCAGAGGTTGAATACGACCCCGTGGATGCCTAGAAGCAGGCTTTGGGCACGTTTCCAATTGAATTTGGTCATCTTGGACCACTGTGAGTAGAATCCCACTCCCCAAGCAAGATTTAACTCCAATAATCCGAAATTTTTGTTTAGAACTGTGTTTTACGTGGGTAACAATGCTTACTCAGGTGCCTGATAGTGCGACGTCGCCTGACTTTTATTGCACGTTTCTCGTCTTCACAGTTTTCATGATCTTAGTTTATTAACTGATTAGTATGATTTGGACTAGCAGAATTATATGGTTGATCAAAACCTAAACTGCTCAATTTAAAAGTAGAATACAGTAGCACACGATTCTAAGGTTTTCAGTAGCTGTATAGTTTGGGAATAAATCTAGTTTGTACGATTCTAGTAGTTTACTAGATGTACGATTTCAAAGAAATGACGATGACATGAAAAATGTCAATAGAAACCTAGTTGCCGCTCCCTATTATATTTAATGTGTGTGGTTTAGTCTTAACATGAATTGGCATGTTTCTCGAGGACATAATTAGAAATTCTCAGTTATTATTAATAATTCTTGCCATGATAAGTAATTAACTCTTAATTGAGTTATGTGATGCACAACTCGGGATTTGGGTTGATGTGCACATTTTCCAAGAAAGTATAATTAATTTATGTGTTAAATGACGATTGCTCCACTACAAAAAATTTGGCCTTTGTTGAAGAACATTTGTGAGGAACAATAGATTGTGAATAATGATGTCTATTTGTGAGGGCTCATCCTTTAAATATGGGACCAAATCCCTCAACCATGTTTTTAACATCCTTAGAACTTTTATGTGAACACTAATCCCTCACAAATACATTACTCACTAATCACCCCATGAAAAATACCATGCCAAATGTTTCCCTCCATCTCATATCCCTTCCCTCCATTCTAAAATACAACATTTGGAAATCAAAATTAAAAAGGAAAAGAAAAACCCTCTCCACTCGTTCTTCTGCGCAAGAATTGTTTCGTCACTCCGTGCTTCCTCCTCTCATGTCGTGCGCGTCTAGCCGGTCCTCCCCTCTCCGCATCGGTCCCTTTTCACTCGACGAGCACCTCACTTCATGCCCTTTTCTGTTTTCCTCTGGTATGTGTATCTTGTCCTCTTCCCTTTTATCTTCTCGGCCAGCGGCAAAGTGCCCCCTTTTCAATTCATTCATCCCGCCTTCTTGTTCAGGAAATAGATCGGAGTCTACATCCAGATCCAGAGTTACCGGAATTGAGCAATAGAGAGGAAGATGGAAGGAGTTGGGAGGCCGGTGTGCACAGACGCCTGTGGGTGCCTGGTGCCCTACACGTCTGCGGAGGCCTGCCGCTGCGTCTCGGCGGGAACAGCTGCTGGGGTCACGGGCGGAGCAATGCAGCACGCGACGTGCAAGTGCGGGGAACACTGCGGCTGCAACCCCTGTACATGCGAGAAAACCTCCACGGCCACAACCGACAGCGGGTGTAGGTGCGGACCTGGGTGCAACTGGGACCAGTGCCACTGCTCCAGCTAGGAAGAACAGATGCCTTCCTATAGATAGGGAAGTAGTCCGTACTATCTACTCTTCCGAGGTGTGTGTAGGAAGAGATGTTGATGATATCTATCTCCCTGTAGATGACTGTCGCCGACTCTATTGTATGCGAGGCTTCACTGTGTGGCGGTGAGCCGTGATCTGAGTTTATTACTGAATAAATAGTGCGATAGAAAAAAAAGTGCCCCCTTTTCAGATTCCACCCCAAATCATTCCCTCCGAGAAGGTTCTCCTTCCTACTATCCTGCCCTAAATTCGTCCGACCTTTCCTCCTCTTCACCTTGAATTGGTCGGATCCATTGTTTTCCATGCCTCTGCCTCTTTAACTCCGATTATGGCTTCCTCTGCATTCTATACATCTCCTGCCAATGTGAGGTCTTCCGTAACGCCAGCGCTGCCGTCATCAGTTCGAAAATAGAGCGTGGATCGACAGACATGGGTTCCGGCTAATTGCTAGTATCAGGTGGAACTTCTACATCTTGTGGTAAGTAATTAGTGTCTTAGATGAAATCCCTCCCTCTCTTATCCTCCTCCTGCCCCTTGACCCTTCTCATTCTCCTCTTGTTATGGGATGCTTATTATCAACATCATTTTCTATGACCACCGTGTCTCTATTTTGCGTATGATGCAGTAGAAGTTGGCCCTCAACGCCATCTCATTTTTCTGGTCAGTGCAACCCCACATCAATGCAAAGTTCTATGAGGTCGATACTTATGGAACCTGGGGAGAGCTACTGGATTCTATGTTAAGGTTGCGACTTCGTGGCACTCTGCATTGCATAGGTGATGGCCACTTCTTTTATAGATCCGAGTTATATACAAAACTAGTTTCCTGGCTGCTCCTTGTGCAATAATCCAATCTGTACTATCTCATTTTTTTCTTCTAGTTGGTGCTAGGTATTAAGATAAATTATGTTAGTCTAGTATGCAACATTGTTTACAATAAGGAGCAATGACACGATGGGTTAATTTGCATGAATTCCCTTTAAATTTAGTTGGAGCATTGTCGTGATCTCTCTTAGACACCTTCATTCATTAGTGACTCTGCTCTTTGTTTATCAACTTCATTTCTGACTAACTCCAGTAACAATTAGATGTCTCTTCATCCCCAAGAGTTTGCTATTTTTCACTAGTACATATTACCTTCTAATAAATACACCTTATTTTCAATATAGAGCAGGTTGCGGTTATCTTAGTTAGACAGAGATCAGTAGCAGTGTCACAACCATGTTGTGAGGAGTTAAAATTCTAGCAGCAGTTGGGTCTAGTATGGAATATCTTCTACCATCACCTTGTAAAATCTACCCATAATTTCATTATAAACATTCTTTTTGGAATATAGAGAGAAGCCCAATACTCATCTTCTTTACCATCGATTTATCTCTTTTCTTAAATGTACTTGTCATCTACGTTTCAATACAGCCAAAACACTATCCTCCCATAAACAAACAAACTAATCTGAATGTATCAATAGGTAGTCCAAATACAATTCAATTTTTGAATAAATAAATGACTTCATTCCATTGTACCAAAAGAATTTTCTTTAATATACATTTGAATTTAATATTTTTAACAAAAGAAGATAAAAGTTTTCACATCACATTCATGAAAGTCTTAGGTTGATCATGCATACTGATGCCACTATGGTGATAAATAAATATAGATGAAACACATTTAAACATTCTAAAAATTATCATCTTAAAAATTGAGATGATATATACCTCTATGTTTGTGTGTGTGTGTGTTGCACACGCACAAGGAAATATGCACATATATATTTCATACATATATATGTTATACACATATACACACATATACATATGTGTATATAATTTGTATAAGAACTTGTATATGCACTTAAACAAAGAGACTTAAACATGATAATTTGAAACTTGTTTTATAGTTGGTACCTTGCATTTTCATCTACTTGTTCCAATGGAGCTCCCAATTAAATGTATTGTTGTCCTTGCTAGATTGGTAGAGTTTTGTATAGGTATTGGACACCAGCAATTGATTATCTCATTTTCTAGTATCCTAAAATGTAGATGCTATAAGTTTTTGATGATTCATCATTTTTCTTCATATATAATTACCCATCATACATTATTTAACATTGTTTCTTGTGATCTACAATAAATCATGATACATCCTTCTTTAGTAGATGATACATCCTTGTGAAATCTAAATTTTTCTCATTGTCCCTTGCAATTTCGATCACCAATATGTGTCTTCTTCATAAATGAAACCAATTTCTATATCAAGAAAATACAGATTTATCAACATTAGTGTTTTGACTAAAGTGATTGCATTCTTTGGAAACTGATTTAATTTTGTAGTAAAAAAGTCATGATATTACGCCTGAATCTTTTAAATTGTTGCAGAGCTTGATGTTCTGATCAGTTTGGCCATTTCTAGAGACTATTATGAGGGTCCTACCTGCCATCTTGATATTACAGATACAGATGACTTAGGTGGAGCTCCATCTCTATCTGCCAAGTGTTTAGGGTACCCCCTTCTCCGTAGTGACTCATTAGGTAAGGGCTCCTTTGTTCCAAATGATGTCAACATTGGAGGTGCTTCTCATCCTAGCTTTATACTTCTAACCGGTCCCAACATGGGTGGAAAATCTACTCTCTTATGTCAAGTATGCTAAGCTGTGATTTTCATCCATGCTTTCATTCTAATATAAGTGCAAACTTACTCGTTTTCTTGTGTAGTTTGAATTTATAAATAATGTTTTATTTCAGTCATCTACCACCTCTAAGTCTATTGTTGCTCTGGATGAACTTGGCTGGGGGACATCAACCTCTGATGGGCAAGCAATTGCGTGAGTCCTAATAGAAACAAGAAATTATAGCTATTTTCACCTTGTTTCTGTTGTATTGATGTATATTAGAGTTTTAACTAATGGTCCTTTTTTATGTTTTTGGGCAGGGATTCTGTTCTAAGGTATTGTACACAAATAATTAGATGTTGAGGCCTATTTTCTACTCATTATCACCTTCTGGCTTTGGATTATGACAGAGATCCCCAGGTACAAAACAAAAGTAAAAAAAATTTCTTAAGTGGTTGTCATCTCAATCATCATTACTTATCTCTTTTTTTTGCTTTCTTGCTTTGTAGATATTTCTTTGCCACATGGCCTGCCACGTTGGTCAAGTAGTTAATGGTGTTGAAGAAGTTACATTTCTGTACAGTTTGACTCCTGGCTCATGCCCCAAAAGCTATGGTATCAATGTTGCTCTCTTAGCAGGTAAATCTTTGCCATACAAATGAAATAAAATTTCATATGTCTGTATCCACTTACCTGTTTATAAAAGATATGATTATCATTTTCCGCATTATGTTTGGTCATTTAAACTGTAGTGAAGATTTGGAAATGTTATCCACTTACCTATTCTTGTAGTGTGTTCTGTCACCTCTATTCTTTTGAGCAAAGGATCTTTCTATAAACATTTAGTCATCCAGAGGAGCAAGAACCAACATGTGGTAGCTTGTTCGAGTATTGAACCTGAAGCTGATACCAGGCTATGGCTCATATCTGTTGTGTAATTCAGTAGGTTCTCTCTATTCCTCATGAGATAGGACTTACATTCAAGACACCTACAGTTCTGACAATCAAGCGACAATTCATATAGCCAATAATCATGTTTAGCCCAAGTGTTGAAGATCTTCGGGATGCCCTCTGGCTTCTACATTAGTACTATTAAATCACATGTATATCTGTCTAAATCCTACAATAATAGGAGGGGCAAACTAAAGGTTGCAGTTGGGATGGAGAGTGGTGATCTCCTCATATATATAGTGTTGATAGGAATGGTGGTTGGGTGGTTGTTAGCCCACCACCACTTATCAACACCAATATACTGTCGAGCAACACTTCCAGACATGCACACACTTTATGGGGCAGATTCCATTGTCCCAAATGGAGCACCATGATGTATAGAGGTCTATTTTATAAGCTTCCCACCAGGGATAGGCTGCATATCTATGGAATGTAGGTTGAAGACACTTGCCCTCTCTGCAAGGAGATGGTGGAGTCACATAACCATATTTTCTTTGATTGTAGATGCACCAAAAGGATGTGGAATATCACATGTCCTATAAAGGGTTGTTACTGTCATCTTGTTCAACAATGTTACTATCATCTTGTTCAGCAATGTTATTGTCATCTTGTTCAACAATTTTCTTGATGAACATCCAATTCATGTTACTGTCATCTTGTTCAGCAATGTGCTCCTCCATCTCTGCCACAAAAGAATTTTGATGAGGCTCTCCATTGATTGGTTCATCTAGTAGCAGTTCATTGAGAAGTCATTGAGCAGTCATGTTTCCCATGTCAGTTCGAAAGAATAGGGTATCGGTGAAGATTTTATGCAGTATTCACATCATCCTTAGTGCATTTTTGTAACTTGTAACTGCCTTGAAATGTATCGATATCCTTTTGATAGTTTCTCCCACATTTTGTCAGTGTAGAAACCATGACCTTAAGGTTTTTGTTGCTGCACATTTCCTCCAACAGTTAGGGGACTAATGGTTTCCTAAGGTATGGAGGAAACTGTCTTCCAACAGTTAGCAACGATGATCTAAAAAAGTGAGAACTGATGGTTTTCACTGTGGGTAGAGGAAAGACCAAACTGGAGCTGACCAATTGAGATGTTGAAGTCACAGGGATAAAGCAGGAAGTCACGGGGAACCAACTGCAGGGTAGAGGCATCTGGGAAAGACTTGTACACATTTTTATATTTGGTGCACCCAAGCATGTTTCCCTCTTCTTTATAGACTATCAAAGGTGGGTCTAGCACCACACCAGCTACTTAAATGTTTATAGACTATCAAGCGCACGTCTAAGGGAAGAACCTCGAAATAGGAAACCTGGTACTTTCAAAAACCTATTACTTAAAGCAGTCTTTAACACCTGCTCATATAAAAGAAATTACAAGTATTCTCATCATCAGAAAGTGCATATATGACTAAGGATTTTAGAGATTAAAAAACATTTAAGTAGACATATCAATAGAGAGATAAGAAAAGCTTGCATATACGTAAACATCTATCACTCCACTTGGTCCTAGAAATATGTATATCAGTTCTATTTTCCTAACCAGGGATTCAGATTTGGACACAACACTGACTTGTTCTCTTCTAGAGGCAATTTGCATTTTCTTTTAATTTTTAAAGGAGACTCAAGACCTGGATTTTACTGAAAAGAAGATACCGCAGGACAATAATGCCAAGAAATAAGATAACTTCAAGAAGATAAAAGACTCTGTCCATGCTCTATTAATGGTGACAATTGAAGTGAAGGCATGATTTAGAGGTGGTCTCCGTCAAAGATTACTTAAATGCCACTAATAACAAACCACAGATCTCTCCGGATGTATTAAACCACAATGAAGACTATAAATCCATCCCTAAAGAAAACAAACAGAGCCCATTTAGTAGGTTCTCCATACGTAGACATTAGAAACAAGTTGTGGCACAAATTTTTTAAGCAGTAAAAATCTATTAATACAGAAATAGGAATTTCTACTGAACCATTATAAGTAATAACTCTTGAAGATGTTAAGCCAAGACACCTAAACGAACTGATTATCAATAGGTTAGCCATATAATGTAGGCTAAGAAATGGAAAAGCAATGCTTTACTATTATGTCAAATACAACATGCATCAATATCAAGTTTCTTCCCAAATCAAATTTCAGAAAAGAGGTACACTGTAAAAGTACAAAGTAATTAGTTTATTGTGGAGGTCTTGAGGCTAGGCACATCAGGGTGTTTGGACTACTCATATGTTCATCTTTCCACCAGAAACTAGCATTCTACATCAGTGAGAATTGTTGTTGTTGTGCCTTCAGGGTCAGATGTAGATATAAAGTCTAAAGATGCTGAACTGACTGAAGTAAGACTCAACTAAACCAAAATGGCACTAAGCATAATGATCAAACCCTAACCTCATGCAATTTTATCATATAATCCCAATACACATAGAACCCCTACGTTGATTCCCCCTTCCTATTTGATGCCAATAATCTTGGTGGACTCTAGCCGTTGTAGTAGGACACAACCATGCGTACGCCTTAGAGCTGGTATAATTGGTGATGGTGTCGTTTGCGTGCATGTGTAGATTAAACCGATATTAAGAAAAAACTTTCAATTAAGACTAGCATAAATAGTCCCAACTCTGGAATCTATTTGAAAATTTGGTTTCATATTCTCATGCATAGGTAATCTCCTAAATATAGGTATATAGCTACTAATAGAGAAGTAACCAAGCAAGAGGTAGGGACTAGAATATTGGTTACGATTCTAGTTGCCGCAACCATTTTATTGAAGCAAACCAAATTTGGAGGAATAAAAGAAATTTAATAGACCACATTTGTAAATATTTCTGTAATAACTAGTACGGTACCATCTAAATATAGTTGAAACAATATAACTCAGAAATGAGAGATTATAGAAACAAAGAGACTGACCTTCTGGATTCCAAAACCAAAGTTAATTTGACTAACATTATTCACTCAAACATGATGGAATTTTACGTACTCAAGGCTACTAAAAGGGCTCTGGTAGAGTGGATTCTGGTTTTAATTTAGTGTGTGACGTTGTGTTGCTAGATCTTTATTATAAGTGGGCCATTAATTTGTAGGTTGTTACCCCAATTATGAATCCTGCTGGAATCGGATTTGTTTTTTGATGTTTCTAAGAATTTGGAAGAGGTTGTTATTCATGGAAATGGTTTCTTTGCTGGTGGTCCATTATACACTCCGAGTTTCCTTCCGGTTCCTAGTTACAAGCATGCCTTTTTGATCTACAATCAAGGACAATGGGCCACCCAATCCATCATCTTCTTGTGGAATATATATCAATGGAATGAGTGTCAATGAGTGTAAAGACCATGACACATGACCACTTCCCTATTTAGGCTTACTTCCCTATGACACATGACCACATCGTTAAATTCGTGGCATGGTGCAATTACAAATTTGCAATTTTGTAAACATTGGATGGATGACCAAAAAATATCTAAAATGAGATGAAAGTTAGCATATAGATTATTTTTAAAGGTAAACATCAAGATCCTATAGTTTGAATTTACATACAGATGATGTATATAGAAAACAGCTAAGTAAAATTCCTACTTTGCTAGATATGATTCTAACCTATTTTGATTCTTTCTCTCTTTTGTAAAATTCCTACTATTTACCACTGAGTTTTTTTTAATTATGTACTATTTACTAAGTTCAATCATAATTTTAGTTTACGGGTGCATGTTGCTGCTATGTTGGTTCACTTACATTTATCTCTACTTCGCACTCACTCTGATTCCTTTTTGTATTTATATTGATAGGGTAGAATTACTTTTAATGATGGATTTCGACGGACAATGCACCTTGGAGTAGACCAAAACCGAAATATAACAGTAAGTTGTTTGTTGTACTATGATTTATGTATACACTTTAAATTCTATTAATATAATGATTTGTCATTTTTAGGAGAAGAATATTCAAGTACCTAACCGTATGAGGACTGGCATTGATGAAGAGCACCACACCATTTGAAGGAATATGGAGACATTATAGATCTTAAGAGTTTCTAGCATGATATGTTGATTGTCATCAATCTCAAATTTTAGAACCATATGTACTCTTTATTTATATCAACGTTGAGCACACAATGTATGGATAATATTTTGCTTCAATAACAAAAATTGGTTTGAGGTGATTTAACATTTTTATGTGTCATTTTGGTGTTGAATCTTCTTATGATGTCGTGTGAATTAGTATAAAAATATTTCTTGAGGTTATGTATACAAAGTTTTCATTTAAAATTTGATATTCACTATAGTAACAATTAATTAACATTTAATAAATCATTCAATAATCAATAACCAAATTGTTTACAGTAGTCCCTCATAAATATATTGATGAAGGTCCAGATTGACCATCAAAATTGCATTGATGACGACCACATAGCCCCTCAAAATAATATTAATGAAGGCATTATCCCTTCAAAAATATATTCTCCAGGACCATCAAGTCCCTCAAAAATGTATTTATGAGAACTAAACATGCCCTCAATAATGTTATTATGAATGCTAAATAGTCCCTCAAAAATGTATTTATGAAGGCTAAATAGTCCCTCAATATAACATTCTTGAGGGTCAGTTGGTCTGTGACAATTGTATTCGTGAGGGCCACTGGTATTTGTCACGTGAGTTCTCTTCACGGACCATTTGTGAGGGCCAGACTCACAACCGTCCCTATTTGTGAGGGCCTGTAGAGAGGGGTTTGTGACAGGACTCACTCGTGAATAATGGCCCAATTTTTACTAGTGCTCATATGTCAAGCAATTAACTTTTATCAGTGTATTAAGAAGCTCAATTGCATGATTCTAGTATATATGTGCCAAGTTGACATGTATTCTGTTTATTTAAGAATTTTAATCTGCCTGCAAGTACAATATGTTGATTATTTAGTATTTTTCATTGGTTTGAATAAACTGCTCTATCAAATTTAGAATGATATTCATGTTGTGTTATAAAGTTCAAGTAAATAGACACGGTACTATAGAGATACCAGATTTGAGTATAAGTAAGATAAATGTACAATATAGTAAGAGTCTTCCAAGAATAGTAAAATAATAGACTTAAGGGCCCTGACCCCGTAGAATCCCTATGTGAGGTATGTGCCATAGGGATGAAACAACCTAACCCTGGTAGTGTCCAGTATACGGGGGTCATAACGTACTAATAGGCGGTACGGGGGATGAAGCCCTAGTGGAAGTCTCCTTAAATTATAGAATATAGTGTCCAACATCAACCAGAAGGCCTGGTGGCACTAGAGTACAGAAAAGCCAAAAGGTGGCTTGACTCTCCGCCTGTGTGCTCAGGTTAGAGGAGGAGTCTAGTTGTACGGCATAATAGGTGTGCCAAGGCCAAAGAGCCATTTTTCCTGTTGTAGACCTGAGAGTAGTCAGACTTAGTTATTCCGGGGTGTCAGCTAAGTCTTGTATGGTGAGATCGTAGTTCGCTATGAGTCTTCATATGTAGAGTACACTGCATATGATAAGGGAATAAGTTAAAATATGATAATCTAGGTTTACAGAGTTTCTTAAGTAAAAGAGTTAAGTAAGATTTGAGTATAGTTCGTAGGAGTTGTTCTTTTAATGTAATGTTGGCATTTTTCATGTTATTTTAATTGAAATTGTTAGATCTGCTCAGTGTAGAAAATCCTGCATTTTATTTTAGTTTAATAAACATAAATGAGCTATCTGCGATGGTTGGGTGAAATTCTATTCATTGAGCCAATAGCTCACCAATCTACTGAAATATTTTTTAGGTCAGCGTCAGCATGAGGAAGTGGAAGGATCTTATCATCCAGGCTCTTTGAATGTAGTTCATAGTTAGATAGAGGTCTCTTAGTCCTTTCCCCTCGGTCCTTGGGCATGTGGTGTGGTAGAGAGAATGTAATGTAATATGTAGTTTAGTTTTAAATTATATGTTGTGCTTTATACTCCACATGAGAAATGTAATATGTCGTGTAACTCTGTTCTATTTTCCTAGCAAGGTAAATGGTAAGTCGCTTCCGCAGTTTAATATGATTTGGTGTTAACCAAATTATAAGCTTTTCCTTTAGGTAAATTCTAAGTGATTAAGAAAAGAAAAGTTAAGGGTGATCTTTGTATTATGTTAAATCCTCAAGTTATGCCCTAATCTCATAATTTGTGGTAATTGTGAGATCGGAGTGTAACAAGTGCACTTGTATGCCCTAATCTCATGATTTGTGGTAATTGTGAGATCGGGGTGTAACAAGTGCACTTGTCCATCTATGTTGCATAGGTGCAAACTATCTAAGACAGTTTCTAATAAATTGTTCTCGTATACTTAATATTCCCACTTCATTTCTTATGCATACACTTGTAATACATTTTTATTCCTCAACATGGTTTCACTTCACGTACACCCATCGTCATAAACTTGAGCAAATTGAATATGTGGTACATGAAGATCTTGGTTGAAACGAAGGAAACTGTTTTGGCCTATTAGTTTGTTATCCTTTGCGGTTTTGGTCTATTAGTTTCCCTAGGATGCATTAGAGACTAATGTTTGATTTCGCCTCACTCTCTTTTGTGAAGTCGCCATGATCGGTGATGAAGTAGGTCTCAAGGTTTACAATTCCAATAGTATGTAATCCACGAGAACGTTATAAACACATGTTGTCATTGGTGTGATCTAAGCACATGGCCGTCAAGATTTTGAAACGTTGCATTCGCAATAGCACAATTTTGTTAGACTCATGCACCTATTTTCTTATCAAGTGGGGTCTTATTCCTCTCTCTAGACGTACTCACACTCATACCCACGTCCACACATACAAGTTACTAAGATCTAATCAAGTAATAAGTCTGTTTAATATCACTTCCTCAAGTTAGAGAGAACAAACATCTTTTCCTTCCATTTCTTATGAGACTCAACAACATCATCCGAAACTATTGAACTTGTCTATCTACATTACATACAAGTCCAAACTATCTAAGACGACTTCTATTTAATCGTTCTCATATACCTAACATTCCCACTTCATTTCTTATGAAGTCACTTCGAATACCATTTTTCCACAATGTGCTTGCACTTCGCATACACCGACCTCATAAACCTAGTGCATTTTGAATATAGGTACACGAAGATCTTGGTTGAAACGAAGGAAACTGTTTTCAGATATCACAGATAGTTTCACTTATGAAAAAATGGAAAACATTACAAGCAAGTGAAGGTTTACATTTTGGACTTTGGAGCATGTCTCAAACTATGAAAAGTATTTACAAAATTGAACGGCGTCTGTATAACAAGGAAAAGGAAAATGGAAAACAATACAAACAAGTGGTGAGTCTGGTGACTCTTCAGGGTCCGAAATTATATGTGGGAAGGAGGGTTGTCGGAGGGTCCTCTATAATAACTTGAACCAAATTATATGCGTGTGTGAACAAAGAGGACAAACCTATCTAGCTGTGCTGCCTGGGATTACGCAAAAATAAGTTTAAGATAGAATATAATATGACGGGGCCGGATCTATTTGGAATTTTCCATAAAGAAAGTTCCCACCATACACAAAAACAAGCAGCCGCCAATCAAAATCCAGAATTACTGCCTGTCCTCCTCTCGCAAGAATCAGCAAGCGGAGACAAACAGCTTCTTTATGACCCTGTCCATGTAAGCGGCAATAGACTCCTTGCAGTGACGACGAGCGTCGGGGCCGACAGCCAAGACTAGTATAGACTTGTGACCCTATCTTCCGATTACTCGAGATCCGGAAGATGAAGTGCCGCTGTTCCAAATAGTGGTGTGTATCAGTAAGTGGCATCTGTACAGCTATGGAGCCGCCACTGGCTGTCGTAGACACGATCAGCTTTACTAGATTTGTCTTCCTCTTCCTCCTGTTGATCTCATCGTGGTCGCGGCCGCCGCCATTCGCCTCTGCAACGGACTTCCTCTTCAATTCCTTCGCTCCCCAGGCGAACCTACTTCTGGTAGGCGACGCCCGCGTGGACTCCTCCGTAATCCGCCTCACCAACGATTCCAACCAGTTCTCCATCGGGCGGGCCTTCTACCAACTCAAGCTGAACACCACCGCTGACAGCACAAACGCCACCTCCGGCAACGGAGCCTTCTTCTCCTTCTCGACCTCTTTCGTGTTCTCAGTCCTCCCTGAGATCCCCAGTAGCCCGGGGTTTGGGTTCGTCTTCGTGCTCTCCAGCTCCACCTCACCACCTGGCGCCCTCTCGGGCCAGTACTTCGGGCTCTTCTCCAACTCCACCCGCCGCAGCCCCGCCCCGCTCTTTGCCGTCGAGTTCGACACAGGCCGCAACACGGAGTTCAACGACCCCGACGGTAACCATGTCGGAATCGACCTCAACTACATCGAGAGCTCAGCCACGGCAACGGCTGGGTACTATACGAATACAAGCAACGCCTCGTTCGTCCCCATCGACATGAGGAGCGGAGCCAACGTCCGCGCCTGGGTGGAGTTCGACGGTTCCACGATGCGAATCGACGTTACGTTGGCACCCGCAGGTGCCGACCGGAAGCCGCCGCGGACGCTGCTCAGCTACACAGACCCGGCCATGAGGGAGTACCTGTCCCCGGAGATGTATGTGGGGTTCTCGGCGTCCAAGGTGACATGGGTTGAGGCCCAGCGGGTGCTGGCCTGGAGTTTCAGTGATACCGGTCGACCCGCCAGGGATATCAACACCACTGGACTCCCCGTATTCCTGCCGCCGCCGCGCCGCAAGGCGAAGTCGAAGGTAGGGTTGGTCGTCGGCGTGACCCTCGGAGCTGTTGCCGCGTTGGGGCTTTGTGTTGCTGTGGTTCTGTACTACTATTTCCGAGCCGTCAGGAGAAGGACCAAGAAGAAAAGGGGCAAAATTGGGGACGATGACCAGGAAGCTGGCTTCGAAGACGACGGGGTGGAGGAGTGGGAGATGGAATTCTGGCCCAGGCGGTTCGAATACGCCGATCTGTTGGACGCTACGGACGGGTTCGCCAGAGATAGGATGCTCGGCTACGGCGGGTTCGGCAAGGTGTACAAGGGCGTTCTCAAACCACAGAAGAAGCCGAACCCAGACAGTGAGGTCGGTAACGGCGACAGCAACCCTGACGCCGGCGATAAAACCCAGTCAGTCGGCGCCAACGACGGTTCAGTTTCTGCGTCGATGATTGCTGTTAAGGTCGTTGCGCACGACTCCAAGCAGGGGTTACGGGAGTTCATGGCGGAGATCTCGAGCATGGGGCGGCTGCAGCACAAGAACCTTGTTCCCATGAGGGGTTGGTGCCGCCGACGGAATGAGCTGATGCTGGTCTATGATTATATGCCCAATGGCAGTCTCAATCGGTGGATCTTCGGTACGCATAACGCCAGCGGTACCAGCGGTTCCGGCAATGCCACAGCGTCTTCCTCCACTTCCTCCTTTGCCGGCGACAGGAGGCCGTCACCGGCCTCGCCCTCGACGCTTCTGGGCTGGGAGGGCCGGAAACGAATCCTGGCCGACGTCGCAGAGGGGCTATTGTATCTACACCAAGGTTGGGACAAGGTGGTGCTCCACCGCGACGTGAAGCCCAGCAACATCCTCTTGGACGGCAATATGCGGGGCCGGCTAGGCGATTTCGGCCTCGCCAAGCTCCACGGCCGAGGGGAGACCCCTGGGGTGACGCGAGTGGTGGGCACACTAGGGTACCTCGCGCCGGAGCTAGCTCGGGTGCCGGCACCGACCCCCGCCAGCGACGTGTACAGCTACGGAGTGGTGGTGCTGGAGACGTGCTGTGGCAGGAGGGCGATCGAGATGCTGGCCACGGATGTGGATGATGAGGACTTCGTTCTTGTCGATTGGGCACGTGGACTGTACACGGAAGGAAGGATCGCTGAGGCGGCTGACCGGAGAGTCGTGGTATCGGCGGCAGAGGTGGCGGAGGCCGAACTCGTGGTTAAATTGGGACTGGCCTGCTGCCACCCCGATCCTGACCACCGACCCACGATGAAGGAGGTTGTCGACGTGCTACTTGGCGTGCTGGACGGTCGTGGCGCCTCACATCAGGTCGGTGAATCTAGTAGCCCGTCGTTGATGAAACCAAGCGGAGACCCTGGCGATCAATAGTTGATCTGCTGATCTGCAGCAGGGTGATTCTTGTGCTCTTTTCTCACTGTTCTCCTCTTGTGAATTCTTTTGGCCCAAGTGTTTCTGAAACTTGATCGTCCAATGTAAATTATGTTTGCAACAACATGGGTTCTTTTCTTTTCATTTTTGTCATGGCTTATTTAACATTTACTGGACAAACATGTGATGCTTATCAATACCACTATAAAAAAACGAGTTTGATGCTGCACTCTCCTTGATTCACTCTCTTCTCTCATTTTTTTCAAATAATTTTGCTCATACAAATATTTATTTTCACTCTCCTATTAAATTTTATTATCTTTAATTCTGTATTTATCCCTCCATCTCACGGAAAAGGTTCCTTGATTCTTTCCTTTCAAACAACCAACAAAAATATCTTTTACCGTAAGAACTCTTTCATGGACGAGTCATCTTCCCGCACATTTCCAACAAATTTTATATTTCACGTGCATGTGCACGTGTGCGTTCACTAGTTTTTGTAAACCACGAGATTTAAATAGCAGTTTAGGTTGACCTTAGTTTCCATTAATCAGTTCTTGAATTTGTGCGTAGAACAGAAACCGGCCATCCGTTGAATCCGAAACATGTTCTTCACGCTTGTCACATCATATACGACCAACACCTTACAAACAAATGAAATGGATGGTCTTTTATTAGAAGTAAGTGGGAGCAAATTTATTAGAAACTTATTGTATAGCTGGTGGAACATTAAGGCACACGTAAACATAAATCCACGTGGAGGAGGTTCATTTAGGGCCAGTTTCAAATGTGTCGAATTAGCATCAAGCCCAATCCCAACATTTACAATTTACATTGAAATTGATTTTACATTACAATTAATATGAGGCGCTGTAGTTGATTACGTATATTTTGCCAATAATGCAACTTTGTTTATATTCAACCATCCAACATAACGACGTGCCCATTCGCGTTGGCCTGATCTAAATTCGCCCATCAATTATTCATTTGACGTCTGAATTGATGCTTTGATAATCTATTAAGTACCTCATATATATATATTATGTATATATTATATATATATATATATTATATGTATGTATATTATATGTATATATATATGTATGTATATTTTATCTATATATATATATATATATATATATATATATATATATATATATATATATGGCTAAAAGAATTGTGTACCCGAGTACATGTAGCTTACATGTACCCATCTTCATTTATGGTGATTGTAAAATTCAACTAAATAATCCAACCTTATAGATGTAATGTATACCCCTCAGATAAGATGTGTATAAAAAATCACCACAATCTGACATTCATAGATCATTTAACAAAAGAAAATGTGTATTTTCTAATCAACGATAAGTTGCAGAAATTGTAGAAACCATTGAATGATATATTGTTATATCTCATGATCTATATGAGATATGGTTATGATTTTTTAAACACATGTGATCTATATAGTGTTGACAATCGATATGGTTGGATTTTATAAACATACTCCACGTGTGCTATTTAATGGGCGGTACACGTAAGTTACATGTACCGACTGGTACACACTTCCTAACCTCTCTCTATATATATTATATGTATGTATATTACATGTATATATATGTATGTACATTATATATATATATATATATATATATATATATATATATATAGTCAGGCTAGAATACACTCGAGTGTACATATCACATGAATACACTCAAGTGTGTTTGCATATCAAGATTATTTTTTTGCAAAATGTAAACGGTTGATCTTCACCGTCATACTATAACTACCACATACAAATTTTGAGCCCATTTGGATGAGTGTAAGTCACTCATCCAAGGGCCATAAAATCGACACGTGAAACTAATTTGAAATGCATAATTTTTACGGTCTTCATAACATAAGCTATACATATCCAAATGTGCTCAAATTTTGCGTATGAGTTGTTCACGAGATATTTAATAAGATCAACAGATTAGATTTTCAAAAAAAAATATTGCATCATGAAAAACTAATTGAGTGTATTCCGCTCCGGATACACTCGAGTGTATTCTAGCCTGACACTCTCTCTCTCTCTCTCTCTCTCTCTCTCTCTCTATATATATATATATATATATAT
The DNA here is from genome assembly GCA_963693085.1 of Alisma plantago-aquatica. Taxonomy (NCBI): domain Eukaryota; kingdom Viridiplantae; phylum Streptophyta; class Magnoliopsida; order Alismatales; family Alismataceae; genus Alisma; species Alisma plantago-aquatica. The sequence continues at coordinate 394,928,355 of OY856412.1, read as the reverse complement.
ATATATATATATATATATATATATATATATATATATATATATATACTCGAGTGTATTCTAGCGTGACACACTCTCTCTCTCTCTCTCTCTCTCTCTCTATATATATATATATATATATATATATATATATATATATATATATAACGAGTGAACAACTCATATGTAAAATTTGAGCCTATTTGGATATGTATAGCTCATGTTATGAAGACCATAAAAATTATACATTTCAAATTAGTTTTGTGCATCGATTTTGTTGCCCTTGGATGAGTGACTTGCACTCATCTAAATTGGCTCAAAATTTATATGCAGCCTAGTTATAGTATGACAACGAAGATCAACGGTTTACATTTTGCAAAAAAAATAGTCTTGATATGCAAACACACTTGAGTGTATTCGTGCGATCCGTACACTCGAGTGTATTCTAGTCTGACTCTATATATAACATACCCAAATATGCTATATATATGGGCTTTTCAAATATAAAACAAAGCAAATTACGGTAATAGTATTTATGTCTTCTCTGTCGACGCATGACTTAGAGTTCTTATCTCATTCACAACATACTTTCTATAAAGACATTTAACTCCGTCCACCCTATTACATATAATACCTTCCTCATCGATATCATCCCCTCCTATTGTAATTTTTTAGCAACGCCACTGATTGGGAGGAATATGGTTTTATCACGAGTGGCAACCAGCAAACGGCATGGATGATAATTTATGGTGAAAATATTGTATAGTTTCATTTGCCTATCTTTTTACTTTATTTTGCCCGACGGGTACAATGCAATGGAAAATTGATAGTGGAAGTATTGTGAAAATCCACCATAAGAGATCGGACAATGCTCATGTCATGCTCGGATGCTGCTCCCTCCTACGTACAAGAATGGTTTAGTCAATAACAATCATCCAATTTGATGGAGCAGACCAGAAGTGTCAATTATTGTTGAACATTTCAGATCCTTGCCCATTCGGCCCCATCAGTTATCATATATTCACCATCCGCAATTAGCATGTATAACACGGTAAAGTATAATGATCCTGGAGTATCCATTGCTTTTATATCTTATAATGGAGCATACATCCAACCTATCTCTCAGATATTTAGACCATATTTTCCTGCAAAAACATGGGTTTCCGATACGCTGGACGGATCTGGAAGATACTGAGTCTGAATCTCCATTATGACCACTGCCCTTCTTCCCCTAGACGGTGCCATGCATCATGTAGTTTTCTTTATGCAACACGTATCATGTAGTTTGAATCTCTCCAATTTCGTCTATCATCCTTGAATAGGCATATGTATTTTACAGTGGATTATGAATAGGTTATTTAAGCAGATAAACGTGTATAGATGTTGAAAATAGGTCTTCCAAACTGTATTATAGAATCATAATCGTCAATCAAAACAAAAACAGCAAGTAGCAGCAACCATCCTCAAGAAAGCAACAGAACAAACATCAATAGGATATGTTATGCCTTGAAGAGGCGATAAGAACAATTTGGAGAGGAAAATAAATGGCTCATTAGCCGCCCAGGGCTATCTGGGCAGGCACCTCGGCGGCTATAGTTCACCCAAGCAGCACGCACAAATGGCTGGTTTTTATGTACTCAAAATTCCGGGCTAAAAATTTTCTGTGCAAGTACAGATCAAATTGACAAAAGTTACAAAATGGCATTCCGCGATGTTTCATCAGCACATTCAAGTGCTAACATACCAACCTTTCAGAAAAGCAAAATAAAGTCTAAACGAAAATTTTATACCATCACACATCACCAATCTTGAATGTCAAGGGAGATCTCCTTACTCTTCAAGGGCCACTCCATATTAGTTAAGGCTGGTAGCAGCTCGTTTCAGTTGATGGCTGGCTTTGCTGCTCTTAACCTAAAAAAGACAATCCTCAACATTTATGAAATGATAAATTTATACAATGACAGCTATTACACAAGGTATTATACAAGCTCTCAACATTAAATATCTTATTGAGGGTGGGGTGGCTACCTTTACTAAAAGAAAGTGATTCTTTTTCGGCGTGAGCTGTCACTAACCAGTTAGTGGTTACACCTCAAACTTATCTTTGGGGAAAAGGAGCTGGGGAACTAAAGATTGACACATCATTGCCATAAACCACATCTAATCTGGTTCTGCTTGTTTGAGTTTCCATTACTTGGAAAAATGTCTTAAGAGATCGTTAAGAGTAGTGTAGTCTGCTTAAAATTTACATTCTAAAATGTTAAATGGGGATATGAGTATGACTTTATCTAGTTTCTCAACAATACAGGAGACAGGAGAGAACACTATGCGGGTTTCTCATCATATCTCGAATTAAAAATCAGAAATTCCAGGACCGCCAACCTCAGAACTAGTGTTACACCGTCCCTAAATATGGGTTTTTATAAAATTCTTGTGAACGGTCTTGTTATGAAGTTGTTATTTATATCCAGTGATTCATGGAAAAATTAAGGTCTTGTTATGAACCTAGTATGACTTGGTCAATTATTTGAGACACTGCACTCATAATTCTGTAGTATAATTTTACATGATTGAAAAAAGTAGAAATTTAGAATACTTAAAGATTTGAGGGATTATGCTAACACATTATTCTGCATCATTGAATGAATGTTAAAGTTATATGCTTACGCAGTTACAACTTACAAGAGAACTTTATGACAGTAAAAAGAATTAGTAAACTAGAACATAATTGTTAGCAGGTGATAGTATGGGAAATCAGAAGCAGTCAACATAAGAGCTTAACCAAGAGTTTGCACATGAAATGGGAGCCGAAGTAAAGACCAGTCCTAAATGTAGTTTGCAAATTTCGTAAGCATGAAATTCGACAGTAAAAGTATACGTTGGCATTGCTGGTGTAAGTTCTTGTAGATGTTTGCATGAAAGTTTGCATTGGTGCCAGTACGTCTAGTGATCAAATGAAGGATAGGAATTTTTCGGTGTATTTATTTGGTAAAACCCAAAAGAGTAGGTAAGTTCACTAACTTATCTTCAATTAAGTTCCAAAATTACTCATTATTGTCTCCTTTTAGCAATCGCACATTCGTCGCCCATGTTCATGTTGCAGCATATGTTGTATAAAACAGGATATTTGAAATAAAAACCAAAGAAATATCATTAGAACTGGTCGTTTCATTTTTATTTTATCTAACACTTTTGTTATATACCTTAGTTTCAGATATCTAGTTTTTATTTTCTTCATAGAGGTGTCGATCATGTTTCATTGATTGATTACTTAGCAAATATGATTATCAAATGATGATCTTCTAGACATTGAACATGAATTGAAGTATATTTGGGGGGGGGGGTCATATTTGAAAAGGCAAATATCTAGACCGTACACAAAAATATCAGAAATGCCACCATCATCACTAAACCTCATTCCCAACCTTCTTTCCCAGCTCAATTCTAGATAGGGAAAATGCTAGTCATGTCTATCACGTAAACTATGTTAGCCTGTTAAATAGTGCATAGTAAAAAATGTATAGAAAATAAATTCCTCATTGTGTTGAAACCAATAAAAATGAAAATTGTTGAGAATCAGGGTTTCAGAGAGCATAGGGTTGCACAAAGTGTGCACCCTCATATATATAATACTGAAACAATTACAGAGAGGTCCATACAGAATAAACAAATAACAAAATAAGTAAACCACAGAAAACATATACTGTAACACTCCCCCTCAAGTTGGAGCATAGATATCAATCATGCCCAACTTGTCCACCAACGTGCAGAAGTGCTTCTTAGCCAGAAGTTTTGTGAAGACATCTGCAACTTGATCTTCAGATCTTGTAAAAGGAGTGCAAATTTTACCAGCCAGAACAGATTCTCGAATGAAGTGGCAATCCACCTCGATATGCTTGGTGCGCTCATGATAAACATGATTATTGGCAATGAAAATAGCAGCTCGGTTGTCGCAGTGCAATGGAATCGCATAAGGAGATTCAATCCCAAGTTCATGCAAAAGAGAACGCACCCAGAGAAGTTCACATGCAGTATGGGCCATGGCCCTGTATTCAGCTTCAGCACTGGAGCGAGCAACAACATTCTGTTTTTTGCTCCTCCAAGTCACCAAGTTACCTCCTACATAGGTGCAGTAGCCAGAGGTGGATTTCCTGTCAATTCTGCTGCCTGCATAATCTGAATCAGAATAGCCCTCAAGTTTACAATGTCCATTTTTCTTGTAATACAGACCTTTTCCAGGTGCTCTTTTTAAGTATCTCAGAATGTGACAGACAACATCCCAGTGACACTGTCTAGGCTTGTCCAGGTACCTGCTCAGAAGGCCCACATCAGTAGTAATGTCAGGACGAGTAACAGTCAGATAGATCAATTTCCCAATAAGTCTCCTGTATTTCTTCGGCTCAGAAAACATAGATGAAGTATCATCGTCCCAATCAACATTGGGATCCATAGGAGTATCTGCAGGTCTTGCTCCCATCATACCAGTTTCTTGCAGGATATCAAGTACATATTTTCTCTGGGACAGCACAAGAGCACTAGAGTTCCTGGAAACCTCTATACCCAGAAAGTATCGCAATCTGCCCAAGTCTTTGGTAGCAAAATGCTTACCCAAATGATTTTTTGTGGCCTGAATACCTGAAGAATCACTGCCTGAAATAATGATATCATCTACATAGACAATCAGAATAATAATTCCTGCAGAAGTTTTCTTTGTGAAGACAGAATGATCCACTTGAGACCGTAGAAAGCCAAAGTCAGAAAGAATCCTGCTTAATTTATCGAACCATGCACGTGGACTCTGCTTGAGCCCGTAAATAGATTTTTTAAGCCGACATACTTTGTGAGACTCCCCCTGAGCAACAAACCCAGGAGGTTGCTCCATGTAAACCTCTTCCTGTAGATCACCATATAAGAAAGCATTCTTCACATCAAGCTGTAGAAGAGGCCAGTCACAGTTTACAGCTACAGATAATAAGATTCTGACAGAATTTAAGCGAGCAACAGGAGAAAATGTCTCAAAGTAGTCAATGCCGTAGGTCTGAGTATATCCTTTGGCAACTAACCGAGCTTTCAACCGTTCAACTATACCATCTGGTTGATATTTGACAGTGTACACCCAGCGGCAACCTACAGGCTTGCACTGAGGAGGAGGATCCACCAGCTCCCAAGTGCCTCTATCAGTCAGAGCGGTCATCTCATCCTGCATAGCAGAAGTCCAAGCTGTACTCCGCAGGGCATCCTGAATAGTCTTAGGAACAGTAACAACAGATAAGGCATATACAAAATCACGCGCCTGAGCAGTGAGATGATCAGTAGATACAAAATTAGCAATACTGTGAGACGTGCAGGAACGAGTCCCTTTGCGAAGTGCAATAGGGATATGTAAATCAGATTGTACCTCAGGTGAAGCAGAACCTTCTTGAGGTGAAGATTGGTCGACTGGGGGGGGTACGTGTGAAGGAGGTGCTCTGTTCCTGCGCTGATAAACACGAAGCTGAGGAGGATCTGGTATCACAGTATCATCCGTCTCAGGTATGCAGTCAGATAGAATAGGCAAGGGTGGTGCAATAAGATCTGTTTGCAAATTTTCTCCCGCAGATGAATAATAAGGAGTGCCTTCAAAGAACACCACATCACTACTAGTCAGCCACTTTCGCGTAGCAGGATTATAACAGCGATAGCCTTTCTGAGTCCTTGAATATCCCAAGAAAATACATTTAGCTGCTCTAGGCGACAGTTTATCAGATGTAGGGCCAAGGAGTCGGACAAAGCACGTGCAACCAAAAATCCGTGGAGGAACAGAAAACAAGGGAGCCTCCAGATGTAAAACTTGGAAAGGGATTTTGTTACCAATAACCGACGATGGCATACGATTAATGAGAAAACAGGCAGTCAGAACCGCTTCTGGCCAATAAGTACGAGGTACATGCGAATGCAACATGATAGTTCGAGCCACTTCCAACAGATGACGATTCTTTCTTTCGGCTACACCATTCTGTTGTGGTGTATAGGCACAGGAGGTTTGATGTAAAGTTCCAACAGATTTTCAAAAGAGTTCCACATCTTTCTGAACAAATTCCAACGCATTATCAGTTCTAAAAATTTTAATAGGCACACCAAACTGGGTTTTAATTTCAGCAAAAAAGAACTTTATTGTGGATATCACCTCGGATCTACTTTTCAACAGAAATAGCCAAGTAGTCCGCGAAAAATCATCAATAAACAAAATAAAGTATCGATAGCCAGACACACTTGGTACATTACATGGTCCCCACACATCAGAGTGCACTACATCAAAAATATGCCTGCTGCTCACAGAACTACGCCTCGGATATACCGATCTAGTTTGTTTACCCAGTTGACAAGACTCACACTGGAAACTACAACTACTCATGTCTGGAAGTAAATGGCGCAGTTTGTCAGAAGAAGGGTGTCCCATCCTGTAATGCCACTGTAAAGTAGAAACGGAGGCAGATAAGGACGAAACCACAACAACTTTGGCAGACCTTGGCATCTCGTCCAAGTAGTAGAGACCATCAGCACCTTCATACCCCCCACCAATCTTCATCCTCGTGAGAAGGTCCTGAAAAATGCAGGAGCCAGGAAGGAATGTCAGGCTACAGTTCAAATTCCTTACAAGTTTGCTAACAGATAATAAATTCATAGGGAAGTTAGGCACATATAAGGCAGATTTGATAAGAAACTGAGAAATAATGTCCCCAATGCCAGAAACTGGAGATCTAGATCCATCAGCAACCATAACCGTAGATTTATGAGCAGGTTTAGAGATGGACTTAAACAAAGCCCTATTGCCAGAAATATGGGATGATGCACCAGAGTCGATCACCCATTTATTATTACCAGATGGGGGTGGCAAATGTGAACTCAGAAAAGCAGTATCATAACCAGTATGGGCAGCATGTGCTCCACTCGTGGACGCTTCAGAAGATGATCCAGCACGCTCCAGAAAGAGACATTCGACTTCAGCCCTGATGTAGTCAGCAGTAGCGCCCGCAGTGTCTGGTGTAGTAGGATGTGCAACACTCTCGGATGCGGTGGCGGGAGAATCAGTAGCAGTGTTCGCCCATTCTGGTTTGCCATATTTCTCCCAACACTTTTCTTCAATGTGGTTCGTACGACCACAGTAAGAGCAGAAGCGCGATCCGGGCGGAGGACGCGCAACAGTAGTAGTAGCAGTAGGAGGGGCTCCACGCCCAGCAGTAGGAGAACGACCTCTCCCTACACCAAGGGGAGGACGTCCATCAGAAGCGCGGCCACGGCCACGACCGCGACCACGGCCGCGGCCACCCCAGGCAGCTAAGGCAGTAGAGTCGCCAACATCTGGAGCCGTATGTGGTGTCGGTGATGAAAGGCGCTGAAGTCGCTGGTAGGCACTCTGAAGGGTAGGCAGTGGATCACCGCCAAAATCTGATCCACAACGCCAGCATAGGAATCAGGCAAGCCACTCAAGAACTGTATCAGCTGTAGCTCATCGCGCTGCTTTTGCATAATCACCAGATCCGTGGACAGAGGATGATACGTCTCCAGTTCACCCCACAAACCGGTGAACGTAGAGAAGTAATCTGTGATGTCAGTGCCAGTAAAAGTGAGACGACTAAGCTGTTTGTTGATATCAAACACCTTCTTCGGATTCTGGCTGTGGGAGAAGGTGCGAGCAAGCTGATCCCACATCTGCTTTGCTGTAGGCAGACGGAGAATGGTCACACTAATCTTCTCAACCGTGTTGTTGAGAATCCAAGTCATCACTGTTGAGTCGTAACGAGCCCAATCATCGTAAGCTTTGACGTCCTTCAAGTCAGCATCGTCAGCAGGCTGTGGCGGACCGGCACGAGTGAGATGGGAATACTTCCCTTGTGATTTGGCATATATCACAAAGGAGCAAACCCACAGCTGGTAGTTGCGCCCGTCAAGTTTTACCGTAGTAACCTGACGACGCAGATCATCAGTCGAGGACGCCATCAGTTAGGCAGGCACAGCAGGCAGGCAAGACAGGCAGGCAGGCACAAGATCACAGAGGACCTCTCACATACGGACTACACCAAAGTGTAGTAGAAGACCCGGAGGCCGAAGCCTACACGGGCAGGCAGGCACAAACAAACACGAACCGAAGTAGGCTCTAGCCGAACAACGTACCGATCTCCCCCGGAAGACTGATCTAGTCCAGATCTACCAACCCGGCAGCGCACTTACTGTGCGAACAACAACAACGGTTGCTCAAGCACTAGCGGTGCACCGCGCCAGGAGAGTAGGCAGACCTGTGACCGGCGGGAGACGGCTGGCTAGGCCAGCTGCGACAGCCGGCTAGCAGCTGCTGCTGCCCAGCGGCGGCGGCTGCTGGACCGGCGGCTGGCCCGCGCGGCGGGGGGGGGGGCGCCGGTGGAGAGGGAGGGAGGGAGAGAACCTAGGTCTCGACCTGCTCTGGTACCATGTTGAGAATCAGGGTTTCAGAGAGCATAGGGTTGCACAAAGTGTGCACCCTCATATATATAATACTGAAACAGTTACAGAGAGGTCCATACAGAATAAACAAATAACAAAATAAATAACAGAATAAGTAAACCACAGAAAACATATACTGTAACAAAAATAATAGCCCATCATAAAAAGTAAAATGTCTCGAGATGATATTATGAAGAAAAACGTATCTCCACAAGTAAACACTTGCAATTAAGCCTCTAAGTCAATTTGACATCTTTAAAAAGTTTTGTAAATGTCAAAATATCCAACTTCCCATTATAAGTGAATGTTACTCAAATCTATGAATTTTACCTAATTTAGTGGTTGCCTTTGATTTGTACAAATGTTGAAGTAAAACATATATAATTAATGAAATCTATATCTTTCACCTTGAAAGAAGGTACTCTAAATCAAGAATTTCTAAATGTATTATACTAGCACTCCTCTAAATCATGCTATGTTGTGAGTTTCCTTTGACACATTGTTGATATATAATGAAACAGAAACAAAAGTAGGAAGCTTGTTTTCTATTCACTAGTAAGGGTAAGTTATTTCTTTTTTACATAGAATTCAACAACACTCTTGTTTTCTATAACGCATTCTTTCTTCATTGACATCAACCACTTGTTCATTGAATTCAATATTTTCCATCTTAACCCAGATTATCGTCTTTCCATAAAAGTTTGTTAATGCAGAATGCTATAACCGAGGCTAGCATCCTCTTGCACACTAAAGAGTCCCTTGGTTTCAAAGAACTTGCCTTTTGAGGCTTAGAACTCAAAGCAACACTATCATGTTTGCTGCTCAAGCCTTACGCATCAGTATCCTTTATTGATGCTCTGAGGCTTAGCTAAGGCATAAGCCTCGACTTTGGACGATAATGTATTACTTTAACCATTTTTTTTTCTACTTTTGAGATTATTACATACACTTTCTTCAAAAGTTTTTTACTCAGAGTTGTTGTAGTTAATTATCATTCTCTCATTTATAAAATTTTCAATTATCATTGTCCGAATTACACCTTATCATATTCCTTGTTAAAGCTATCTCATTGCTATCTTTCTATGTACTATGTAGGCGAATCTAAAGTTTCATTTCGACACATTTGGTTGCGTATTCCTACTAGTTTAAGATTATGTTTCCCTAACTTTTTTGTCCAGTACTCCAATTATATATTTGGATCTAACAGTGAAAAAATAATCTCTCTTGATTTGCTACATACGTATATTATTAATAATGTGGTGGTCTTCAAAATTAACTTCAAATCGTAGTTCCTATATATCCTTGTTATCTATGTAAGGCATCATTTAGTCTACATTTTTCTTACACACACACACACACACACATATGTGTGTGTGTTGTGGAAATGGCCGTGTTTTCTATATTCACAAAAGAGAAAACTCACTCCTATAAATAGGGGGAGGTTGTACAAGCAAACTAAAAACCCTAACGGGCCACTTTATACATGGGACCATGTTATAGACTAAAGAAAGAACTTAAACAAAAATACATTTAAACATGAAATACAGTAATATTTCTCAATACTCCCCCTCAAGTTGGTAGCGTATTCCTACTAGTTTAAGATTATGCCTCCCTAGCTTTTTTGTCCAGTACTCTAATTATATATTTGGATCTAACAGTGAAAAAATAATCTCTCTTAATTTGCTACATACGTATATTATTAATAATGTGGCGGTCTTCAAAATTAACTTCAAATTTTAGTTCCTATATATCCTTGTTATCTATGTAAGGCATCATTTGGTCTACATTTTTCTTACATGTACATACACACACACACATATATGTGTGTGTGTGTATTGTGGAAATGGCCGTGTTTTCTATATTCACAAAAGAGAAAAATCACTCCTATAAATAGGAGGAGGTTGTACAAGGAAGCAAACTGAAAACCCTAACAGGCCACTTTATACATGGTACCATGTTACAGACTAAAGAAAGAAATTAAACAAAAATACATTTAAAGATGAAATACAGTAATATTTCTCAATACTCCCCCTCAAGTTGGAGCATAGATGTCAATCATGCCCAACTTGCAGCACAGTTCCTCAACTCGCTTGCCAGAGAGAGGCTTAGTAAATATGTTTGCAGTTTTCTCATGTGATGGCAGGAAAGGAGTAATAATCTTCTTATCTAATACAACATCTCGAAGAAAATGGCACTCGACTTCAATATGCTTGGTCCTCTCATGGAATACAGGATTGCTAGCAATGAAGGTAGCAACACGATATCACAATACATCGGGATAGCGTAGGTGATAGGGAACCCAAAATATGCAAGCATACATTTAATCCATAACAGTTCACAAGTAGTATGTAACATTGCACGATACTCAGACTCAACACTAGATCTTGCGACTACATTTTGTTTCTTGCTCCTACAAGAAACCAAATTACCTCCTATGAAGGTATAATAACCAGAAGTGGATCGCCTGTCAAACTTACATCCTGCATGGTCATCATCAGAATATCCAAGAATATCAAGATGTCCATTTCTTTTATAAAACAACCCTTGTCCAGGTGCGTTCTTTAAATATTTCAAGATACAACAGACAACTTCCCAGTGACATTGCCGAGGTCAATCCATAAATTGACTAAGAACTCCTACAACAAAGGATATATCTGGTCTTGTAACAGTGAGATACATAAGTTTGTGACTAGTCGCTTGCAACAATATTTATATTTTAAGAGATGAGTGGACTTAGCCCATAGATCATGTGCCTGATCCATAGGTGAGACAACAAGTCCACAACCCAACATTCCAGTTTTAGATAATAAGTCTAGAATATACTTCCTTTGTGATAGAGATACCCCATTTTTGTCATATGCTACCTCAATGCCATGAAAGTACCGAAGACGTCCAAGGTCTTTGGTTACAAAGTGCTTCATAAGATATATCTTTGTATCAGCAATCCTTGTGGTATCAATACCGGATATAACAATATCATTCACACATACAATAAGAATAATAATTCCATAAGTGGTGGTCTTGATAAAAATAGAATGGTCAAACTGAGACGTTAAGAAGTCAATTTGTTGTAGTATAAGAGGGAATTTGTCAAACCATGCTCGACGGCCCTGCTTAAGACCTTCTTAAGTAGCCTTCTTAAGAAGAAAAACTTTCCCAGAATACCCCCCCTCTCAGCAACATAACCTGGAGGTTGGGACGTGTAGAAAATTTCCTGCAAGTCACCATATAGAAAGACAATTTTGACATTTCGTTGATGCAGACACCATCCTTGATTAACAACAACAAAAATAAGAATAGGCACATAATTAAGACAATCAACTGAGGAAAAAGTTTCAAAATAATCAATTCCAGATTCTTGTGTGCATCCTTTGGCAACCAATCTAGCTGTTAGGCATTCAATCGTTTCATGTGACAAATATTTAACAGTATATACCCAACGACTTCCAACATGATTGCTTCCTGGAGGAAGATCAATAAGTACCCATGTCCCATGGGATCGAAGAGCATCCATCTCCTCATCCATAGCCTTCTTCCATCCAGGATGGAGAAGTGCTTCCCGAACAATCTTTGAAATAGATATAACAGATATTGCAACAGTAAATTTAGCCATGGAAGCATTTAAATGATCTATAGAAACATGTTTAGAAATGCAATACTTTGCACCAGACCGTTGTCCTTTCCGTAAGGCAATAGACATGTCCAACTCAGAAACTTCACTAGAGTCAGTGGAATTACCATGAACTGGTGGTGGATCATCAGTCTCCGAAGAGGTCATAGAAGGGGTACTTCAAGTAGAGGTCTTTTTCTCTGTCGCTCATAAACTTTCAGAACATGGGTGGAAGATTCGTTGACGGACTGGGCGGTAGAAAGAGGTACATTAGGAAGTGGTAAAGTAGGAGACGACACCTGTTGACTTGGTTCAGAAAAGAATGAAGTATCTTCAAAAAGGTTAAATCCACACTAACATGCAATTGACGTGCAATAGGGTCAACATACTTGAACCCCTTTTGTGTTTGAGAGTATCCAAGAAAACAACAATAAACAACTCATGGAGAAAATTTATCAACTTTAGGTTGGTGATTGTGGATGAAACAAAGGCAGCCAAAAACTTTTGGTGGTGGGGCAAAAATAGGCTCATGTGGGTAGAGAAGTTGGTAGGGAATTTAATTTTGTAGGATGGATGAAGGCATGCAGTTGATGAGGTAGTTGGCTAACAGATTGACATCAAGCCAATATAATTTGGGAACCTTCATTTCAATGAGGAGAGTCGAGCAACATCAAGAAGGTGTATGTTCTTCCTTTCAGCAACACCATTTTGCTGTGGACTATAGGCACATGAGGTTTGATGGACAATTCCTTTTGAGATACAAATGTTCTGAAAACCATGTTGCACGTACTCAGAAGCATTATTAGTGCGGAAAAATTTAGGAGTATCAGAAAATTTAGTTTTTATTTCACTCAAAAACTTGGAGAAAACATCTATAATTTCATGGCGATCTTTTAAAAGATATAGCCAAGTGGCACGAGACCAATCGTCAATAAAAGATACAAAATATCACACACCAGTACGTTTACCAATACGACAGGGTCCCCAAATATCAGAATGAATCAAATAAAACAAACTAGGGCTCCTGTTATCACAATGAGGAGAATACACAGATCGGTGATGTTTTCTAAGTTGACAAGATTCACATGCAAATTTTCCAGAAGACAAATTAGGAAATAAGGATTTCAACTTAGTGGCTGAAGGGTGACCAAGCCGCAGGTGCCATTGATATAAAGATGTAGAGTGAGCCATAAGAGCAGTAGCGGGAAAAGACGAGGTCTGTAGATAGTACAAACCATCTCCACCTTCATATCCCCCACCAATCGTCTTCTTCGTCCTGAGATCTTACATGGAGATAGTGTAAGGAAAGAAGGTTATACACTACAATTTAAATATTTGGTAATTTTACGAACAAACATCAAGTTTAAAGGAAACCTGGGCACAAATAGGACAAATTTAAGGAGATTGTTGTTAACATCCCCTATTCCAGTGATCAGAGAAGTGGATCCCATCTTCCAAACGCACCGGAGAATAATATGCATATTTCTTTAGATGAGTAAAAATATTTTTATTACCAGTCATAGGGGTTGTGGCACTAAAATCAACAATCCAATCGTCTTTTGTCGAAGAAGAAGAAGCTTGAAGACAGGAAGGATCATCTGAGTGTTGAGCAATGTTCGCTTGAGGTGTGGTAGTAAGTGCAGAAGCAACTTCGATTAGCTTGTCAAGGTCAAACAAACTTAGTGTTACAATTTGAGGAATAGCAACACTAGGAGACTCATCATCAACTTCATTAGTGGAGGGTTTGCCCATTTGGAATTTCCATGCTTCTTGCAACATTTATCCTTGGCATGATTAGTCCGTTTACAAAAGTTGCAATATCGAGGTTGAAGAGGAGAAGACCCTCTTCCATAGGACTGAGGAGGAGGAGGCCCTCTGCCACCATTGTTAAGACCTCAGCCTCATCCACACGTAGAGTTTCCACGTCCTCGTCCAGCAACAACCAGGGCAGCTGGCTCTTCTTTGGTAGTAGAAGACACAGAGCGGGATAGCTGAAGATAAACATCATCCAACATGGGTAATGATTCATATGCAAGGATTTGTTGGCAGACGACTTCATAGCTGGGGGGCAAGGATGCCAAGAACTGGCATAACTGGACTTCATCTTGTTGTTTTTGCAGTTTATTGAGATAAGTAGATAATGGATGGTGGAGTTTGAGTTCTCCCCAAATACCTTTAAAGGTATCAAAATGTGAGGCAAACAAGGTAGCTTCGTCATGTCTTAGAGAATGCAGGCGCTTATAGAGTTCAAAAACACGAGAGGCATTTCCCTTACCGGAATAGATCTGAGCAATATGATCCCGGGCTTCCTTAGCAGTATCAATAAACAGGAGATTGGTGGGTACATGTGATTCACAACTATTTAGAATCCAAGACACGACTTGAGAATCACATTCTGCCCATTTCTTATACTCGACCTTCTTTTTGTCATTCGTTTCATCTTTATGAGGAGGTAGTTCAGTGAGATACTCAAGCTTGCCCACAGAGTGAGCATAAATTTGAAAGGATCGTGTAGTTAGATCCGCTAACTTGACAGAAGTGACACATCTAGCATGTGTCTCCATGATCTTAGAGGAAGATGAAGCCATAGAGCAATAGTGATATCCAAAGAGTCTCCAAAAGCAGCAACACAGCGTGTTTAGAAAAGGATACTGTCATATCAGAAAAGAAGGCTTATCGTTATATTAGATAAGAGAAACCCTGCTCCTATAAATAGGAGAACAAGGAAGTATACAGACTTAACTAAACCCTAATGGGCCAAGATACAGTGAGGCCCATATTACAAGGACAATATAAATAACTAATAAACTGACTCTCTAACACTCCCCCTCAAGCTGAAGTTGGGAGAATCCCAAATCAGCTTGCAGACAGAGAGTCAAACTAGAAAACAAATAGACAGAAATAAAAGGATAAACCAAGCCCATACAAAATTTTTCTCCCCCTCAATATTACATTAAAGCACTCAAACACTCAGACACTCCCCCTCAAGTAGATACTCCAAGCAAGCAGGCAAGTAAGTCACAAAAGCTTCTTGATCATCATAGTAGAATCTGGAGCAGTAGTAAGCATCACAACAACATGGTCTTCAACATAGTGGCTAACGTTGCATCCCAGAGAGTGCCGGGTCACAGGCAGCAAAGTCCAGAGAGTGCTGGATCACAGGCAGTAGAGGTCAACGTACAAATAAAGTACGGACGGGTCAACGTGCAAAACAGAGCACGGACAAGCCAGAGAGTGCTGGTACACAGTAGTAGGCAGTAGAAGTCGACGTACAAAACAGAGCACGAACGAGTCGACATGCACAAAGCATGGACAAGCCAAAGAGTGTTGGCAACACAGCAGTAGAAGACGTAGCCAGATAGAAGACATCAACTAAATAGGCAGCATAAATAAACTCCACATGTGAAAAACTCCAAGAAGCAGGCAGTAGTATCAATGACGTCCAAGTATGTAACTTCATAGCAGTCGAGGTAGATGATGAATAGGCAACAAGCAGTAAAAAATACCAAATAGCAGCAGAAGACTCCATATATCAGTAGTAAATGTAGCACGAAGATCCATAGAACAACAGAATGAAATTCTTCTTCTTCATCTCATCTCTTCTCTATACACCTTAGAAAGAAATATAGGCCGTAGCACTGCCGGGGGGTTTGGGGGGCGCGGCCCCCCAATTAGGGGGTCCTGCTGCCCCTCAGCGGGCGGGAGTCGAGGGGAGGTCGCCCCTGGCGGGGGGTCGCCCCCCGAAAAAAAAAAAGGTCTACAATGATTTTTGAAGAGAAATCAACCACAAATCTTTATAGAGATGAATATCCTGACCGATAAAATCCATATAAATTTGCACTAGCGAGTCATAAGCTGTAAGTTTGCAGCAGAAAATACCAAGGTAGGGAAGCCGCATATCCAAACAAGGGGAAGATGCAGCAAGGACAAAGTCCCCTTCAAAGCAGTCCAGCGAAGCTGTAAAATTGGTCACCTGCCCTGCAGGCAATGCCGGAAATAAATTGGCCAGATGGGGTGGGCGGTAGTTGATGTGCAAGTATGTTTCCTTCCATGGTTGGTGTGACAGCGCTGGGATCGGACCACAGTGAGCGCACAACAGAGAGGGGCCACCACCAAGGGTTCGGAGCACTAGCTCCACTAGGCGGAGGCAGTTGCGGGTTGTTCCCAGCGAAATTGCCGTCGTGGATGTTGTCGTTTCCGCCCAGCACCGCCTGGATCTGGTTCTCCTACCGACGGAGTCCAACGCTTAGCCGGCAAGCAGCCCAGAACGAACATCCCTCCACCGATGAGAAGAAGGAAGGCTAGCAGCGCCAGGAAGATAGCAAGCTTGGCGGCGACGGTGAAGCAAGACAAAGGGAGGGTGGGGCAGACCACGCGACGAAGGGAGCCACCGCCAACCAGCAGGCGACCAAGACGGAACCGACCAGGCGTCGCTAGCCCCAAAAAGCCTCAGAACGCAAGCCCTAGACCACCGTCTAGAGTCGATGAGGCGAGTAGAGACCACCACGCCGAAGACGCACCAGGCCGGGGAAGCACGAGCAGGAGGCCGAGGGCCCCAACCGTTCGCCGAGCCACAAGGGCGCCGCACGCAGCCGGAGAAGCCAGGGCGGGCAGAGCCCGCAACCACAGAGCACGAACCGCCAACCGAAGGATCAACAGAGAGACCACCTCGCAAGGCGGCGGCGAAGAGGCCAACACGCACCGGTGAAGAGCGGAGAAGCGCGAACGGCAGGGCCGAAGGAGCACCCACGCGCTGAGAAGCAGGGAGCCGAAACCACCTAGCCAACAGCCACTAGGGGCAAGCGGATCGTCAGGAGGTTAGAAAGCAGAAGGTAGGAAGGTGGATCGGGCCAAGGGAGGAAGAGAGAACGGGGTAGAGAGGACCCGGGAGAGTAGTAGATCGCATGGAGTGTTGTAGGGGGAGTGTTAGACACAGTCGACGCTTGTAGGAGTCGATGAAGGCGGACCAAGAAAGCAATGCCCGGCGGGCAGCCAAGCCAGGCCAAGAAGGTGGCGGCCGCCCGCAGGCGTAACAATTTCTTTTGGTCTTTTCTAGGATTAGGATGGATCACTGCTCTGATACCATGTCATATAAGAAAAGAAGGCTTATCGTTATATTAGATAAGAGAAACCCTGCTCCTATAAATAGGAGAACAGGGAAGTATACAGACTTAACTAAACCCTAATGGGCCAAGATATAGTGAGGCCCATATTACAAGGACAATATAAATAACTAATAAACTGACTCTCTAACATATACGACGTGTCGGATAACAACAAATAGTCTTCTGAAAAGAGACACGACGTGTCAAAAATAAGTCACATCGTGTTAGACAGCAACATATAGTATTATGGGAAAAGATAGGGTGTGTCAGACAACATCATATAGTCTTCTGGAAAACGACATAGTGTCTCAAAAATAAGACATGGCGTGTTCGATGATTCGCCGGTGTGAGACACGACGTATCAAAGGTCGGGGCAGCAGCAGATCAGATGATTCGCCAGTCTGGGACACGACGAGTCTGGCAGGAACACGACGTGTCAAAGGTCGGGGCAGCAGCAGATCAAGAGCAGAAATCACAAATCCGGCAAAATAAGGTCAAAAGGGACCCAAAATAAGTGGCAAATACTTATGATTTGTCAAGGAGAAGTAGGATGATATGTTGTATACCCAATCATACCAATAATAGAGTGGATAGAGCCCTAGAATAGGTGGTCATGAATGACCCCAGATATGCCGAACGGTTCTTCCAAATAACAATTCTTCAGGGCATAAGAACCTTAGAAGGACCGTCGGCATGGCCCTAGATCCTCTTGTTGTAAATGAGGACAGGACTAGAAGGAGAAGTAAATCCCCTTAGGTGTGGTCAGCAGCAACGGTGAAGATGGAGGATGCGACGGCGGTGGCCGATGGAGGGAAAGAGAGAGAGGGAGAAGAAGAAGGGGGCTGGTGGAGATCAGGACTAGGTATCCTGCTCTAATACCATATCAAAATGGTTGTGTTTTCTATATTCACAAAAGAGAAAAGTCACTCCTATTATAAATAAGAGGAGGTTGTACAAGGAAGTGAACTGAAAACCCTAATGGGCCACTTTATACATGGGCCCATGTTAAAGACTAAAGAAAGAATTTAAACAGAGATACAATAATATTTCTCAATATATATATATATATATCATTCTTACATATGTAATATTGTATACACATATATGTATACATATAGATATTTATGTATAGTATAAATTTATTTAAAATATGAATGCTTCATAGATATTTTAATGCTTACGCCTTGCTTCACTGAGATGGGAACACCCCAATATGCCTCGTGCACTCTAAAACCTTTTCAAGTAAACATTTCCTTTAGGCACAATCATCCTATCATGTGATTTTCTTCTCATTGTTGATACATGATGGAATAGAAACAAAACTAGGATCCTTTTTTTCCTTTTGTCTAGTAAGTTTGTATCTCTTTTTACCATTTTACATTTATATTCTTATTTTTGACAGGTTAAAAAGTCGGCGAGTCATATTTATTATCTTCAATTTATTTTTGTTTTGTTTTTATTTTTGTTATTTTTTGAGTGTGGGTAGACAGATTAAAACGTGGTGAGTCATATTTAATTTATCTTCATTTTTATTTTTTATTTTTGAGTGTGCATAGAGAGTAAATATTCCCTGATATTAGTTCTCAGGTACAAAGAGTAGAAACTTATGCCCTTTGAAAGTGTAGCTATATAACCTCTACTTAAAAAGACAGTGTGGGCTAAAAGTATATACACGTTATACTAAATACATGCTATGTACACTAACATGATCGATTTAGATAGATGTGAAATTCACTGTTATCTATCGATCTTGACCACTAGGTCTATGTGTACAAGTCATCTACACCACAATGAATAGCCACAAGCAGTGGAAGACTAAGAGAATACACAAGTTATGTACATGCAGGGACCCTCTCAAACTTAAGAAGGATATGGAGTCTCTGAGTCTTGGAAGGATACAAATATGTTGCTACCTAGTCTAAAGTCTAGTGAAGAAATCAACAATATGGAGCTAGGAAAGAAGTTAATGAAGAGAAATAGTCTCCCAATGACAACGAGACGAGGTAGGAGAAGCATCAATCACAATGTCTTTGATCAACCATATGCACTATTGGATCATTAGGGAATCTGAATCGCACTCATGATAAGTAAGAAACCAATGAAGTTAAATGATTTCTATGGAAGTAGAAGCTAAAGAGTGTAGCTCAACTTCAACACTAGGACAAGGGAATTGTTTGTTTACTGGACTTCGGCAAAAAGAGAAGTGCCAAACAGGATCACCGACCCAAAGTGCATCTGAATAAGCATGTAATTCAAGAGCATTGTGTGGAAGAAGAAAGGAGTGCACAAAGATGTTCCTTATAGACATGTACACTATTTGCATATTGAATAGATAATAGGAGGAACAAACACAAATTAACTAAGGATGTGAAAGGTATGTAAGATGTTTGGTTGTCTCATAACAACGAGATATATACAACCCCTTATCAGTTGCGCATGTCTAGATAGATCAGGGAGTACAATCATCAATTGGACGTAATTGAAGTTTTAGCTCCATGGGGGTCTGACAGCAGTCAGCAAATCAGTAAGGTCAACAAGAGAAAGGAAATTCAAAGCACCACTGTATGGAGTGATGAAAGGCATTATCTGTAGAAAGTGATTTTTATATCCACAAAATAACACAGAGGTCTGAAATCATGCATTAAAAACTTCTGTCCAAGGCATATCTTTACAAATCAGGGTTGTGCGGAGATGTGAAAGCCATCATCCGTAGAAGTGGTTCACATCTCCAGAAAATAACAAACAGGCATGAGATCAAACATCAGAATCTGCTCGTTAGAGCATTGTTTACAAGAGCAATATGAGAAGGGCCATCACCCGTAATATCATATCACCATCATCTACTAGGAGAACACTTCTTCCTTTGCAAGAGAATAATTATGTCACAAGCTTTGTCAAGTTTGTAGCCTCTTATTAAATACGTGCACAGCTTATTTGCCTTGGTGCTCATGCCCAAATTCCATTCTTAAATATACACCATTATATCATTGAGACTGCTGAGTTTTTTCTACTCGTGTCTCATGTTTACCACATAATTTGCTTTGAAAGTCATTTCTACTACCGTCTACCTCATGATCCAACCTTCTTCTTTCATTGAGGTCTCAGTGCTAGTGAATGCCTTTTCTTTGCTCTACCTTGATATGACCACCTTTGTGCAATAGTTGTATTTGCTTTTTTCTTCCTTCCTCATAAATGCACCAAACTCATTGCTTAATCTATTGCGCACGGTTTTCTTTGCCACAATCTTGAGCATAAGGTTATCACTATTACAATCCTTCTACTTGCCGAGTCTGTATTTTTTTGGACGTCTCATTTGTTGGATCCTCCCTTTATGCTTCCCCCTCTATGACGCAAACTTTCACTACTTCTGACATGGTATACTATTTATCAACAACATCATATACACTTTCTTGACCTCCAAATCTGATACAATCTGCTTCAACTCCATTCGTTCTTACTCCTTATCCACTCCTCTTGTTCTAGATATTGTACATGATCCTCCACTTGGCTCGCTTTCCTCTAGTGAGATTCATGAAATTTCATAACATTCATGCCTCGTAGACTAGACGACCTTGTTAGGTATTTTGCTAATAATTATTTTGCGCTGCGGTATAATCTTTGTGATCATAGTTCTATCATTAAACTTAATCGCCACTATCTATTTTGCTACTATAGATGAAATTTAGAAGTCTCATACATTTTTTTAATAAGCCCTGGTAATATTATTCATCCTACCCTCCTCGTCTAGGCAAATCAATCAAAAGCTTACACCCCTGCTTATAAAATGTGGATCATATGACCTCCCCATCAAACAGTAACAAGGTAGCCCCCAACACCAAAAAACCAAAACCAAAAGTAAAAACGTATACCACACCCCAAAACCATGTAAATTATCCCCTTTACAAAACAGAAGAAAACTATTATATGTCTGTCCAAGTAATGTCTATGTAAGGAATACCTCCATTCTCCATGAGCATAAGACCCCTAATTTTTGTAGGTAGCTGTCTGGGTTCAAAATCATCAACTCATGGTCAACATTTGCACCCAATTCGTCAATTTCTCTTACCACAGTGTTAACCACCTTTGGAACATAATTCCGCAAGATAGAATAATCCTTCACAACCTTTTTGATCTCCCTGATATAGTGGGTAAGATGCCATGGACTGTTTAGATCCCCCCATATCATATATGTTATGAGTCTATCATCTAGCTCCATAACTGAGATGTTAAGATTATTGCCATCAGCTAATTTTAAGGCCACTATGCAACCCTGTATGAAGGCATCCATGTGAAGATTCACGTTCAACCAATCTAGCCATTATTATTTCTGATAATATCTGCATTCATCTTTTTTTAGAACCATCAGTATATAAGTATATATAACACTTCCCACTGTTAGATCCAGTTTCAAACTAGCAAGGCCTGGAGGATACCATTTGTGTAGTCTGACTTGCTTCAACTTAGGCCGAGGCTCCACTATGTCAAATTCCTTCAATAGTCTATAAAAGGTTGTATCTTCAATAGTCTGAAGGAAAGCTTGGCAGTTGTGCAGTTGATAATAAAAATCAACAACCCCCAATAGTTGTGTAAATCATTCTTATTTCCATCATATCTTGAGCTACATCTACACTTCCAGATCAACCAACATATGAGAGAGGCCATGCTCAAAAATAGCCAACCTTTAATGTTGGTGATGGAATGTTTACTGCTGAAGATCTGTAGGAAAATAGCTAGGTCCCCTGTGTGCCAATCGTCATCCAGTTGCATTAGGCGTTGAAATTTTGACCAGAAGAACATGGCGAAATGACTTTGACAAAAGAGGTGTTCCATGGATTCCGTAGATGGCAACTCACAGAAGTCTCATACTTACCAGGAGACTGCTCCAATTCCAGAATGGTAGCTAGCCATCACAAAGGAGCATCCCACTTTGGAATGGCCAACACATAGGGTATTGTACATCTACCTACCCATGCCATTCCAATCACTTACAACTTGGTCTTCCAAATACAGACTTGCTCGTATGGGTTTGGCTGCACGGAGTTTTCAGCAGAAACAAGGCTTTAATTATAATGGGATGTTTTATCTAGTTGCTCATATGACAACTATTCACACTTGTATTGTTGTTATTGCTATCAGCAATCAGAGATTTCACACATGGATGTGTATGCTGCTTTTCTTCACAATAATTTGCAGGCGGAGGTTTATATGTAACCTCCTAAAAAAATTCTGCTCGGGCGTGCATGTATATCATCTTCATTGTACTATCTATGTTCTCAAACAAGTATCACCTACTTTATTTTAGCACGCTACGGATTTTGTACTACACAAGCGTGATCCCACCTTATTTGGTCATCTCGACACATGGGATAGGATATGCTCCTAATTTATGTTAATGATATGATTATTCCTTGTACTATAGTCCCCATCTACAAGAACAAAGGTGATGTTCAGAGCTGCACAAACTACAGAGGTATCAAGTCGATGGGTCACACAATGAAACTTTTGGAGAGGATTATTGAGCAGAGGCTAAGATCTATAACGCAGATATTAAACAACCAATTTGGTTTCATGTCTGGTAGATCAACAACATATGCTATTTTTCTGAAGAGGAGGCTTATGGAGAAGTATAGGGAAAGAAAAAGAGATCTTCACATGGTTTTTATCGATTTGGAAAAGGCTTATGATCGAGTACCTAGAGAAGTGTTGTGGATGGTTTTGAGGAAAAAGGGTGTGCCAATCCAATACATTGACATAATCAAAGACATGTATGGTAGCTCTACTGCAAGTGTGAAGACTCCTGGAGGAGAGACACCAACATTTCCCATCACAGGTGGGGTACACCAAGGATCCACACTCAGCCCATATATGTTCGTTCTTGTTATGGATGAGTTGACAAAGAATGTTCAGGATGATGTTCCTTGGTGTATGTTATTTGCTGATGATATTGTATTGATTGACGAAACTAAAGATGGTTTGAATGATAAAGTTGAACTTTGGAGAAAGGCACTGGAATCAAATGGATTGATGATTAGTAGGAGCAAAACTGAGTATATGCACTGCAATTTCAACCATCTCGCAGTGTGAATGGTAGAGCCAAGTTAGACAAAGTAGATATACCTAAATGTGTTTCGTTACTTGGGCTCTATCATTCAAACAAATGGGGATGTCCAAAATGATGTTTGTCATAGGATCACTCTAGGATGGTTGAAATGGAGGAGTGCATCTGGAGTATTATGTGATTGGAAGATCCCTCTCAGACTAAAAAGCAAATTTTATAAAACTGTTGTAAGAAGAAATGAAGAAAGGAAGAAGACAGGAACACTGATCACATGTCGGCTGCAAGATGCAGCAAACATGAGTAGGGCTTGAGCCTACACACTTGTATATATATATTAGAGTAAGTACATGAGGTACAAAGAGAGAAAAAGAATAAAAAATCAATTTCATAAGCAAAATAGAGCTGCCGCTGGATTGTCGTTCCGCCGCTGTGCCGGTGTCGATACCATCGACATGAGTGTCGATGGTATCAACAGAACATTGTCTCGCGTCTGAACCAATCTCGATACCATCGACATGTGTGTCGATAGTATCGACCGAGATGCAGGTGGCTCCAACTTGAACCTGAACTGATCTCGATACTATCGACAGAGTGTCGATAGTATCGACCGGGATACAGGTTGCTTCACACTCCCCCTCAAGCTGGAGAGTACACATCGTGTATGCCCAGCTTGCCGCAGAGTCTCTGAAAGATTGCTGAACCCAAAGGCTTTGTCAGGATATCAGCTAGTTGATCCTCAGATCTGACATATGGTGTCACAATAGTGCCATCTTTTATTTGATCACGAATAAAATGGCAATCAACCTCTATGTGTTTTGTACGCTCATGAAAGATACGATTCCTGGCAATGTGCATAGCAGATTGATTGTCACACTTGAGCTCCATAGAAGGTAGAAGAGAAATTTTTAATTCAGATAGAACAGATTTGACCCATTTTAGTTCACAGCATGCATGGGCCATAGCACGGTATTCAGCCTCAATGCTAGATCTAGCAACCACATGTTGCTTCTTACTTTTCCATGTGATAAGATGATCACCTAGAAAGGTACAATAGCCTGATGTAGATCTCCTATCAGTATGATCACCAGCCCAGTCAACATCTGAATATCCTGTGAGAGACAGAGTAGATGGAGGTGCCTTTGGTCTAGAATATGTGATACCCTTGCCGAGAGCATTTTTTAGATACCTCAGAATTCTGCAAACTGCTGTCCAGTGTGACTGTCGCGGAGAATGCATATATTGGCTGACCATGCCCACAGCAAAAGAAATATCAGGTCGGGTGACTGTTAGATATATTAACTTACCCACTATTCTCCTGTAATATTCTGGATCTTGATACTCAGCATCATCAACCACCTCTTTGATGTGATAATCCATTGGTGTAGATACCGGTTTAGATTCATCCATGCCTGTCTTCTGTAGTAAATCAAGCACATATTTCCTCTGAGATAAATTGACACCTGCATGAGATCTAAGCACTTCAATGCCTAGAAAGTATCTTAGTTTGCCCAGATCCTTTGTATGGAAGTGTTTTTGCAAACCCTCTTTGACACGAGATATTCCCATGGTGTCACTGCCAGTAATTACTATGTCATCAACATATACAATAAGAATAATGGATCCACAAGAGGAGCTGGAGTAAAATAAGGAATGATCAGTCATGGAGCGAGAAAAACCCATCTAAAGAATAACTTCATTGAATTTGTCAAACCAAGCTCTAGGTGAGTGTTTCAGCCCATATATAGCTTTCTTTAATTTGCATACTTTCTGACACTCCCCCTGAGCAACAAACCCAGGAGGTTGCTCCATATATACCTCTTCCTGTAGATCACCATGGAGAAAAGCATTTTTGACATCCAGCTGAAATAGTGGCCAATCAAAGGTAGTAGCAAGAGAAATAATGATCCACACAGAATTCAGGCGAGCAACAGGAGAAAAAGTTTCAAAGAAGTCAACACCATAGGTTTGGGTGTAGCCCTTCGCAACCAATCGGGCTTTCAACCGTTCAACTGATCCATCCGGATTGTGTTTAATAGTAAAAACCCATCTACATCCCACTACTTTCTTTCCTGCAGGAAGATCAACCAGATCCCAAGTACCATTATTTAAGAGAGCTAACATCTCAAGTTGCATAGCCTGCGTCCAGCCACTGTTCTTCATAGCATCATAATGGTTTCTTGGTATAGGCATAGAATCAATCCTGTGAAATACAAAGCAGTTTTGGGAAGCGTAGGGTTGCACAATGTGTGCACCCTCATATATATAACACTGAAACATTTACAGAGAGGTCCACATATAATATGGAAATAACAAAACAAATAACAGAATATATAAAACAGGAATATATGTTAACACTCCCCCTCAAGTTGGAGCATAGATATCAATCATGCCCAACTTGTCCGTCAGTGTGCAGAATTGCTTCTTTGCCAGCAGCTTGGTGAAGATGTCAGCAACTTGGTCTTCAGAACGAGTGAAGGGAGTGCAGATCTTGCCACTAAGAATAGATTCCCGAATAAAATGACAATCTACTTCAATGTGTTTAGTGCGCTCATGATAAACTGGATTATTCGCAATGAAGATAGCAGCTTTATTATCACAGTGCATAGGTATAGCAGAAGAAGAGTCAACCCCGAACTCTTTTAACAGAGAGCGCACCCAGAACAATTCACAGGCAGTATGGGCCATGGCCCTATATTCAGCTTCAGCACTGGACCTGGCCACAACATTTTGTTTTTTACTCCTCCAGGTAACAAGATTACCTCCAACATACGTACAATACCCAGAAGTAGATTTTCTGTCAACTCTGCTGCCTGCATAGTCAGAATCAGAGTACCCTTCAAGAGAACAGTGTCAATGCTTCCTGTAGTGAAGTCCCTTGCCAGGAGACTTCTTCAAATATCGTAAAATCTGACAAAGAGCATCCCAGTGACACTGTCTGGGTTTATCAAGGTACCTGCTAAGAAGACCCACTGCAGTAGAAATGTCAGCTCTGGTGATAGTCAAATAAATGAGTTTACCAATCAGCCTCCTGTACTTTTTATGATCAGCAAAGAGAGGAGAAGAATCATCATCCCAATTTACATTAGGATCTAGAGGAATATCAGCAGGTCTCGCCCCCAGCATACCTGTCTCCTGCAGTATATCTAGGACATATTTTCGCTGAGACAGCACAAGAGCATTAGAGTTTCTAGAAACTTCTATGCCCAGAAAATATCTAAGTTTGCCCAAATCTTTGGTAGCAAAGTGCTTGCCTAGATGAGATTTAGTAGCCTGAATACCAAGTGAATCACTGCCAGATATGATAATATCATCAACATAGACAATCAGAATAATAATACCAACTGAAGTCTTCTTGGTGAAAACAGAATGATCCACTTGAGATCGCAGAAACCCAAAATCAATCATTATTTTGCTCAATTTATCAAACCAGGCACGGGGACTCTGCTTAAGCCCATAAATAGACTTCTTTAACCTGCAAACTTTGTGAGACTCCCCCTGAGCAACAAACCCAGGAGGTTGCTCCATATAGACTTCTTCTTGTAAATCACCATACAAGAAGGCATTTTTCACATCTAGTTGCAACAGTGGCCAGTCAAGATTAACAACAACAGACAGAAGAATTCTGACAGAATTAAGACGAGCAACAGGAGAGAAAGTCTCAAAATAGTCAATACCATAGGTTTGAGTGTAGCCTTTAACAACTAACCGTGCCTTCAGCCTTTCAACAGTGCCGTTAGGTTGATATTTCACAGCATACACCCATCTGCAACCTACAGGTTTACACTGAGGAGGTGGATCCACCAACTCCCAAGTATCTCGTTCAGCAAGAGCCAACATCTCCTCCTTCATAGCAGACAACCATCCAGTACTCTGTAGAGCATCCTGGATATTCTTTGGAACAACAACAGCAGATAAGGCATATACAAAATTGCTAGAATGAACATTCAGATGATCAGTAGAAACAAACTGAGCAATACTGTGTGATGTGCAGGAACGAGTACCCTTTCTAAGAGCAATGGGTAAATCAAGATCAGAATGTACCTCAGGTGTAGTAGAACCTTCCGGAGGTGAAGATTGGTTTTCATGGGGGGTTTCTTGAGTAGAAGGTGCTCTGTTCCTGCGTTGATAAACTATAAGAGGAGGCTTAGCAGCTTCAGTAGTGACTTTATCAGTAGTATCAGACACACAATCAGTAGTAACAGGTAGAGGAGAAGCAATAAGATCAGACTGTAAACTGTCACCACGAGTAGAATAGTAAGGGGTATCCTCAAAGAAAACTACATCACTGCTAGTATACCATTTTCTTGCAGTAGGACTGTAACACCTGTATCCCTTCTGGGTACGAGAATATCCCAAAAAAAATGCACTTCTCAGCACGAGGAGACAGTTTATCAGAGGTAGGTCCAAGTAACCTTACAAAACAGGTACAGCCAAAGATCCGAGGAGGCACAGTAAATAGCTGAATATCGGGTTGAAGAACTTGAATAGGTATTTTGTTTCCAATCACAGATGATGGCATTCTATTTATCAGAAAACAAGCAGTCAATATAGCCTCAGGCCAAAACGAGCGAGGAACATGTGCATGCATCATAATAGTTCTAGCTACCTCTAACACATGTCTATTTTTACGCTCAGCCACACCATTTTGCTGAGGTGTATAAGCACAGGAGGTCTGATGTATTGTACCCACAGATTTACAAAAAACATCCACATCTTTTTTAACAAATTCCAATGCATTATCAGTACGAAAAATTTTGACAGGCACACCATATTGTGTTTTTATTTCAGCAAAAAAGAACTTGATAATAGACAAAACTTCGGACCTACTTTTCATCATAAACAACCAAGTAGTCCTTGAAAAATCATCAATAAACAGAATAAAATACTTATGACCAGATAGACTCGGCACATGACAAGGTCCCCCATACATCAGAATGCACTATATCAAACATATTTTTACTGCTAATCTGACTGCGTCTAGGATAAACAGCTCTAGTCTGCTTTCCAAGTTGACATGACTCGCACTGAAAACTACAAATGCCAAGATCAGAAACTAAGTGTCGAAGCTTTTCAGATGATGGATGGCCCAGCCGGTAGTGCCACTGTAATGTAGAAACTGAGGTAGATAATGCAGGAGTCACAGTTGCTTTAGCTGCTTTTGGCAAATGATCCAGATAGAAAAGTCCATCAGCACCTTCATACCCCCCACCAATCTTCATCCTTGTGCGAAGGTCCTGAAAAACACATGAACCAGGAATAAAAGTCAGACTACACTGTAGGCTTCGCAATATCTTGCTGACAGACAACAGATTCAAAGGAAATCTAGGCACATATAAGGCAGATTTCAGCAGAAAGTCAGAAACAATATCCCCTACTCCAGACACCGCAGACTTGGAACCATCAGCCAGCATAACAGATGAGGGTCGAGCAGGTTTATATAATTTGTGAAACAGTGATCGATTTCCAGAAATATGTGAAGAGGCACCGGAGTCGATGACCCACTTAGTATTACCAGGAGTAGAAGAAGAGCTCAGGAAGGCAGTGTCATAACCAGAATAAGTTGCAGCATGAGCTCCACTAGTCGAAGCTGGAGACGACGCACCAGCTCGCTCAAGAAGAAGACGCTCCACCTCAGCACGGATGTAGTCAGCAGTCGCACCCGAGGAGGCAGAGTCAGTAGGCTGAGTCGTTCCTTCCGATGTAGTAGTAGTGGAGTCAGCAGCTGCATTGGCCCATGCCGGCTTACCATATTTTTCCCAGCATTTTTCTTCAATATGGTTGGACCGGCCACAGAAGGTACAAAGGCGCTGTCCTGACTGAGGACGCACACCAGCAGTAGGGGCAGTAGAAGAGGCACCACGACCAGGAGCAGCCCGTCCTCGTCCTCCACCCAGGGGAGGACGACTGTCAGTAAAGCGACCACGGCCACGGCCACGACCACGACCGGAAGCTGCATCAAGAGCCGAAGAGTCCCCAACATCAGTAGTCAGAGACGATGAAGACGAAGGCAAACGCTGAAGGCGTTTGTAGGCACTCTGTAGTGACGGCAGAGGGTCACTGGCTAAGATCTGGTCCACAACTCCAGCGTAGGACTCGGGCAGTCCACAAAGAAACTGGACTAACTGAAGCTCCTGGCGCTGACGATGCATGGTAGCCAGGTCCGTGGAGAGAGGGTGATAGGATTCCAGTTCACCCCATAATCCAGTGAAGTCAGAGAAGTAATCTGCAATGTCCGTCCCCGTGAACTGTAGACGTCCCAGCTGCTTGGTGATGTCAAACACCTTCTTGGGGTTCTGACTATGTGAGTAAGTACCGGCGAGCTGATCCCACATCTGCTTCGCCGTAGGCAGGTGAAGAAGTGTGACGCTAATCTTCTCAATGCTGCTGTTGAGAATCCAGGTCATCACAGTGGAGTCGTCACGAACCCAGTCGTCATACGCCTTCACATCTTTAGCATCAGCGTCCTCTGCGGGTACTGGCGGACCAGCACGGGTAAGATGTGAGTACTTGCCCTGGGATCTGGCATAGATCGTCATGGAGCAGACCCAATGCGGATAGTTGCGCCCATCAAGCTTCACAGTGGTAACCTGACGGCGGTAGTCATCACTCGAGGACGCCATGTGAGCAGTAGGCACATAAGTAACAGGCACGATCAGGCAGGAGACGGTCTACGCCGTCAGACAGGCACAGCAGGCACAAAACAACGGGGAAGACCTCTCACATACGGTCTACGCCGAAGCGCAGAACAGAACCCGGAGGCACAACGGCCTACACGGGAAGGCAGGCACAAGACCGAAAAAGCGGTCTACGTCACTTCAAGCCACCGGACCGCTGTAGAACTTCACAGAGCCAACGTACCGGCGGATAGGACCGCGGAGGCGCACCGGCCTCCTGCGGCGGAGAGGGCGCCCGGCCCCGGCGGCGAGCCCGACGGCTGCCGGCGCTGCCTGCTGCCCGGCGGCTGGGCGGCGGCCGGCGGCTGGGAGGCTGCCAGGGGGGGGGCGGCCGGAGAAGAGAGAGAGGGGTGGGAGGGTGGCGGCTGGATCTACTGCTCTGGTACCATGTAAAACACAAAGCAGTTTTGGGAAGCGTAGGGTTGCACAATGTGTGCACCCTCATATATATAACACTGAAACATTTACAGAGAGGTCCACATATAATATGGAAATAACAAAACAACTAACAAAATATATAAAACAGGAATATATGTTAACAAATCCCAATAGCGAATGCACGGGCCTGCTTAGACAGATGAGACAGACAACATACATTTGTAATAGGATGTTTAATAGTACAGGACCTAGTACCTTTCCGAACAGCAATAGGAAGGTCGAGATCTGATGTCTCTGTAGGAGTCTCTTGAGTAGAAGGTGATGATGAGGGCTCGGGGACTGGTGCCGCTACTGCTTCTGGATCTTGCTTGTCTCGCCTATGGTATACATGTATGTAATGCTCAATGGTAGGTCTATCTCCTGCTTGTTCATCCGGGATAGAAGTAAAATCCGGAATGATAGGTGGCACTCCCTCACTCTGCACCGATGGTGCCAATCTCTCATGTTGTATGTTTGGTGGCTCTCCCTCTCTCAACTGCTCCCCCTTGCTCATAGCATTGGAGAAATATGGAGTGGTCTCATGGAAAGTAACGTCCCTAGACACAAACATGCGGCGAAGACTAGGACAGTAACACTTGTATCCTTTGCTAGTATTAGAGTAACCGAGGAACAGTGTTTTAATGGACCTAGGAGACAGCTTGTCGGCCTTAGGGTCAAAGTTATGGACAAAAGAAGTGCAACCAAACACTCTAAGAGGAATAGGAAAGGGGGAGTCCATGGGACGCAATACAGAAAAAGGAGTCTATCCTTGAAGAACAGAAGAGGGTTGCCTATTAATCAAGAAACAAGCAGTTAAGAGAGCTTCAGACCAAAACTTCTTGGCACATTAGATTGAAACATAATAGATCAAGCAATATTAAGAAGATGGCGATTCTACCTCTCTGCCACCCCATTTTGCTGAGGGGTGTGAGGACAAGATGTGCGGTGAATCATACCAACCGAGCTACAAAAATTAGACATAGCCTTTTGAACATACTCCAAAGCATTATCAGACTGAAGAATTTTTATATTGCAATCAAACTGGACTTTAATTTCAGTATGAAAATGTTTCACAATAGACAACACGGACTCTCTACTTTTAAGAAGGTAGATCCATGTCATGCGTGAGAAATCATCGACAAAGGAGATAAAATAACGAAAACCATTATAACTCTGGTCTTTTACAGGACCCCACACATCACTATGCACTAACTCAAAGGGACTAGAAGCCCGCTTATTGACTCGACTGGGATAGGATAACCTATGGTGCTTTCCCAGTTGACATGACTGACACTCTAAGGAAGATAATTGGGACAACTCTGGTTTCAACTTCCGCAGGTTCTCCAAAGAAGGATGTCCATATCTACAATGCCATAGTAAGGGGGAACCACTCAACATGATAGATGAAGCAGGAGCAGACATTTGGCGAGGTAGACTGTCACCGTTGAAAAGGTAGAGATCACCTTTCCTAGGCCCCCCACCAATCGTCTTCATACTCTTGAGATCCTGTAATATAAAACAAGAAGGTCCAAATATTACCCAACATTTTAGAGTGTCAATCAATTTTGCAACAAAAAGAAGATTAAAAGGAAATTCAGGCACAAAGTGAACTGATTTAAGATCAATCTTGGGTGTTAGGGAGACAGATCCACTAGCTAAAACTCTTTTCACTGAACCATCTGCCAGTGTAACAGATTGGTGAGGAATAGATGAGTCAATAGTGTGGAGCAATCTCCTCATACCAGTCATATGTTGTGAGGCGCCAGAGTCAACCACCCAAGATGAGGATGAGCCAGATGCTATGAGAGATGTAGCCTAATTACCAGCTATAGATGCCAGATTTGCCGATGAAGAAGATGATGATGATCCCATACTCATGTGCTGAGTCGCCTGAATGAACCAGTCATATTCTTCTTGGGTAAGAGTGATGCCGGTGCCAGAGGTAGTACCCATAGTTGTAGAGGATGAGGATCCTGTGGTGGTGGCACAATGTGCTACTCCCACAGGGGGTGCAGCAGGTCTTCCATGTTTCTTCCAACACTTCTCCACTGTATGTCCCGGTTTGTCACAAAAGGTACATTTCGGACGTGTCCCACGCCCTCTACCCATATCGGGTCGTCCTCCTCGTACCGCAGCAGCAACAGACGCATGAGATTCTCCAGAAGGTATATCAGAAACAAAGGAAGCAGACTCAAACAGAGATTGCTGGATCCTTGAATAAGCCTCCACAAGACTAGGTAGTTTATCAGTAGCCAAAATAACGCTCCGAGCGGAGCTACAAGCCGAGTTAAGCCCAGATAAGAATTTGGCTGTAACCAGATCATCTCTATCCTTTATCTATTCAGCAACGACCACATGATGATAATAACTTAGCTCTTGAGCAAGAGCCTGAATCGCCCCAAAATACTCTTCAAGAGATCGGTCACCCTGTTTTTCAGCAAACAGACGATCATAGATCATAAACTGACGGAGAGCATTTTTCTCTTGAGAATAATGTTGCTTCACTGCGTCCCATATTCCCTTGGCCGTAGAGTAGAACATGAACCTTGCGGCGATTGCAGGTTCCATACTATTCCACAGCCAAGTCTTCACAAGACTGTCATGTCGCTTCCATTCAGCATACCCTTCGTCAGTAGATGCCTTGGGACCCGAGTCAACATGCCTTGCTCTGTCACGAGCCTCCAAGACGGTGTGGATGGCGTTCATCCATAGAAGATAATTTTTCCCGTTGAGCTTAATGGAGGCGATAGGTGACACCTCGTTGTAGATCATAGGTATCTTGATATCCTCCATTGTAGAACGGATTATATGACGGATTGATACACGTCAAATAGAGTGTGGTGACGGAGAGATACACGTCACACACAGAAGAAAAACAAGGAAAAATGCATTACTGACGCATTCACAACCTCCAAATGATCTTCCTAATCACACATGGAGGAGGTGTGACTAGGATGATGGCTGAGACGAAACTAGTCCACGGTGGTGTTTTTAGATGATCGTTGGATCACCTGGAGATCCCCAACCGCTTTGTGATAGTGGCTACGGTAGAGTTAGATATCTACCGCAGACCCAGAGTAGCCAACGGTGGTTCTACACAGCCGGTGGATTACGCCAAGTTGACGGGTGGGAAGCAACCGACCGCCAAGGAGAGAGAGACCTGGAGAGATCTGCCGGAGAGAGAAAGGAGAAGCCTAGATCGATCTCCGCTCTGATACCATGTAAGAAGAAATGAAGAAAGGAAGAAGACAGGAACACTGATCACATGTCGGCTGCAAGATGCAGCAAACGTGAGTAGGGCTTGAGCCTACACACTTGTATATATATATTAGGGTAAGTACATGAGGTACAAAGAGAGAAAAAGAATAAAAAATAAATTTCATAAGCAAAATAGAGCTGCCACTGGATTGTCGTTTCGCCGCTGTGCCGGTGTCGATACCATCGACATGAGTGTCGATGGTATTGATAGAACATTGTCTCGCGTCTGAACCAATCTCGATACCATCGACATGTGTGTCGATAGTATCGACCGAGATGCAGGTGGCTCCAACTTGAACCTGAACTGATCTCGATACTATCGACAGAGTGTCGATAGTATCGACCGGGATACAGGTTGCTTCACAACTGCTATACGGCCCGCCATGCTCTATGGGAGTGAATGTTGGGCGGTGAAGAAACAAGGACTCAACAAGATGAACCTGGTTGAAATGCGTATGTTGAGATGGATGTGCGGGAAGACAAGAAAATATCGCTTGAGAAATGACTATATCAGGAATAAAGTGGGGGTGGCGAGCATTGGGGACAAGTTGCGCGAGAGCCGACTTAGATGGTATGGACTTGTGCAATGTAGACCAACTAATGCGCCTATACAAAGCAATACTATTGAGGCAAGCACAATTAGAAGAAGAGGAAGGCCTAAAATTACATGGGAAGAGCTTATAAAGAGAGATTTTGAATCTCTACATCTCAACCAGAATATGACCCATGATAGAGCTAAATGGAAAAAGAGGATCCATGTAGCCGACCCCAACATAGTTGGGATTGAGGCTTAGTTGATGATGATGATGATGATATGATTATTCCTTGTGATGCTCTTTCTCATATTGCTTTTGTGAGGTAGCACCTTAGAGAGCAGTATTTAATGTATAATCTTCAACTTCTTTGTACAGGTTGGTGTTAGGGCCAATGGGTAGAGATGAGAGGGTACCAGGATTAGGTGCAATTCATTGTAATTAGTCTTCGATACTATATTGGAGAAAAAGAGATATGTGGCGACTACTGCAACCTACTAATGTAGACGGTAGACCAATAGGTCAATATGTATACGTCATACACACCACAACGCATATCTACTAGCGGTGTGGGATCAAAAGAATATAGATGTTATACAAAAAACATGTTATATATACTAACAAGATCGACTCATTTTATGGCGTCTATCAATTGGTGGAATAGTCTTACATGACCGCTGTTAGAGGGTTTCCCTAGGCTTTTTAAGTGTGATCTCCCTTCACTCATTGCCAACTGGATATGTTAAATACCTACACTTACACATGGTATCACAATGAATCCACAACCACGTGTGAGACTCTTCTACACCTTACCAAAAAAGACTTGCACGAACGAGAAGAGTGGTTGCATGTGAGCATGTGCGTAAAAATTCCCACACCATAAGAGTTTAGAGGATTTCCCTAAGCTTATAAATTGGCAAGTCAGTTTGCTCAATTATAATTAACTTAGAGTTGAATACCCACACTTAGACAAAGAGAGGATGGATATTTTCTTTCCATTTAAAGGCGTGGAGACTCAGTAGGTTTCAACCATGAGCTTCTAATGTTATTCAATGAGAAATTGCATATACCAAGTGGAGCACAATAGGATGAAAAATATATAAAAATATATTTATAGTGCAAAAGAGTTCTTGATGAAGTTTCACATAGATTTTGTGATTCATTTGAAGTACAAAGTTGCTTTCCTCTTATAACTCTTAGTGGTGTCTAACTTAAAGAGGAATGTAAGGAAGAGATTTGTATCTAGCATGAGTCCTAAGGATGACATATTCGAAATATGATTGTTTGTTGTGTGCCAATATTCCTATATTTGGGTATGGAATAGCATGGTGGGAAAATGAAGATGCCGCTCATACAACAATAACTATTTTGGGAGAGGTTTTTGCCAGAATTTTATCAAAATATTGAAAATGAGAGAAGCATGGATTATCATATTGTCAATATAATTTTAGATTGTAAATTAGCATATTTTATTATCTTTTAATGCTATGGATGAAATATTCAAAGCACAATTTGAATAGAGGTTGATCAAATTGAAAGATAGAAGTGATAATGGGAGGTATTAAGAAAAATTTCATATCATCAAGGGAAGAGTTTGAAGGAAGATTCCACTTCCTTTCTACCAGGTCTATAGGAACATGGGTAATTAAATAGTTACATATGGATAGATGAGACAAAAAAGGTTATATGAAGAGTTCAGGTTTTCAATAATTCTTTTATTCCAGTATCTTTTATAGATTCCAATAACTATTTCCTTTTTTCTTAGTAGGAAGGGGCTTGGGATCTCAATAAGGTAGTAGAACTTTGCTTATGGCTGAAGAGTTTCTCCTTTCATGCGTTTCTATGTTCCTTCCAAATAGAATAACTTTATCCCTGTAATTGTTCTTTATAGTTGTTATGTTATTATATGCCTATGTGAGATGCATCCTCATGTTAAATGAAATATTAACACACCTTCAAGGAAAGTCAATGCTTTACATCTACAATTTAATAGAAGAAAAAAAACTAGAAGCAAAAAAGGAAGTATCATTATATTATACTGTAGGCACATTGCATTATTTGAAAAATAGTTCTTGTATCGAATTCAAAGTTTGAAAGATGGGCAAGCCAAAAAGAATACCTAACTAAATAATGATGAGCAAGCCAAAAAGAATACCTAACTAAATAATGTAAAGATATAGGTCAATCTGGTATTGCATATGACATTTGAACCTGTCCCTCAATAGGGCCATATATACAAGGTTACATAAAGAATTGTTGACCTTTTTCTACTTTCAATTGTTAGCATTACTCGTCCACACACCTTCACATTAAAGAAGTGAAGGAAACAAGGATTAGGAATAACTGGTTATTATAGTGACTAGCTTAGTTTTATAGAAACGATATTCTCTAGAAAATCTTCTCACTAGATGATCCCATCCTAAGACGAAATACGTAGTCCCTAAAAAACAATAAGTTTCTCTCTTGTAGCACACTGAAGTCTTATTTTCATCCTTTCTCAACACTATCTGTCACAATACGCCCCTTAAAACCACATCAATCATCAATTGACTAAGTAATGTAAGGAACTAGATTACCTAAACAAAGCCAATGATACCACACATACCACCAACAATCTTAAGTGTTACCACCTAACCACTAGGCAATGTCATTGTTGGCACTTTATATTGTATGGATAGGAGAAGCTAGGATCTAGTTAATGAAAATAAACGGCCTTGCATTGCATACATGGCCTTTCTAAAGTGGTAGATGGAAGAGATGGGATGGAGTCCACCACCAGTAGAATTGAGAAGGCTAAGCCTTTGGATGGAGAACACAAGCCTTGGATGAATGTTTAAATAAGAGCATGATTCTGTTTCTTGAGCCCAACTCACCCTAGTAAAAGCTAGCAATTGCTTCTCATTTCCAAAAGCATCATTTTATTATTAAATGTTCGCATTAGCCAATCATTCAATGTTATTATTATGAATTGTCTCAAATGAAGAGTGTCCAACTCATTAGTTCATCCATGTATCTCTTAAAGCATGCTTCCCAATCAATGCCTTTTTCTTTTCGATATTCCATCTTCATT
The DNA here is from genome assembly GCA_963693085.1 of Alisma plantago-aquatica. Taxonomy (NCBI): domain Eukaryota; kingdom Viridiplantae; phylum Streptophyta; class Magnoliopsida; order Alismatales; family Alismataceae; genus Alisma; species Alisma plantago-aquatica. Next base: position 394,891,194 of record OY856412.1, on the reverse strand, counting down.
AGTGATTTAGAAAACCAACTCCACTATACTTTTTAACATCCCTAAAATCAAATATATAATAAAATAATTACATCTAAGTCCTTAATGAAGTTTTCACCAAATAAATCCAAATTCTTGAACCCCCAATGCAAATGACCCCCAAATAAATAACCCTAACATTTCTATTTCTTGACTGGACAGTAAGGGTTAGGGTACACAAAGTGTGCACCCCATATATTTATAAAGAGAACAATTACACTGAGGTCCTTGTAGAATAGGAAAATAACAAACAGAAAATAAAGAGCTTAATAAAACACTAAACACTAGTTAACACTCCCCTTCAAGTTGGAGCATAGATATCAATCATGCCCAACTTGTCCACAAGAGCGCAAAAATGTTTCTTGGCCAATAGCTTTGTGAAGATATCATCAACTTGATCTTCTGAGCGAGTGAAAGGAGTGCAGATGCATCCAGTCAGAATAGATTCTCAGATGAAGTGACAGTCAACTTCAATGTGCTTAGTCCGCTCATGAAAAACAAGATTATTTGCAAGAAAGATAGCTACTTTATTATCACAGTGTATAGGAATAGGAGCAGAGGATACCACATCTAGTTCTTTTAGAAGAGATTGCACCCACAGAAGCTCACAAGAAGTATGAGCCATAACACAATATTCAGCCTCAACACTGGATCTGGCAACCACATTTTGCTTTTTTCTCCTCCAAGTAACCAGATTAACCTTAACAAATGTGCAATAACCAGAAGTAGATTTCTTGTCTATCTTGTTACCAACATAGTCAGAATCAGAATAGCCTTCAAGAGAGCAATGACCATGTTTTCTGTAGAACAAGCCTTTACCAAGAGAGTTCTTCAAGTATCTCAGAATATGATATAGTTCTTCCCAATGACACTGTTTAGGCTTATCAAGATACCGACTAACAAGACCAATAGCAGTAGAAATATCAGCTCTAGTAACAGTCAAATAAATCAATTTTCCCACCAGTCTTCTATATCTTTTACTGTCTGGATACAGAGGAGATTCATCATCATCCCGATTCACATTGGGATTAAGGGGTGTGTCAGTAGGCCGAGCTCTAAGCATGCCAGTCTCCTGTAGAAGATCAAGAACATACTTGCATTATAGAACAAGAGCATTAGCAGTCTTGGAAACCTCAATTCCTAGAAAATACCTCAATTTTTCCAAATCTTTAGTGACAAAATGTTTGCATAGATAGGCTTTAGTAGCATTAATTTCAGAGAGATCACTGTCTGATAAAATAATGTCGTCAACATACACAATAAGAACTACAATACCAGTGGACGTCTTCTTGATAAAACTAGAATGATCAACATGAGATCTGACGAACCCATAAGTAGACAAGGTGGTGCTCAGTTTGTCGAACCAGGCACGCAGACTCTGTTTGAGTCCATAAATAGACTTCTTGAGGCGGAAGACTTTGTGTGACTCCCCCTGAGCAACAAACCCATGTTGTTGGTCCATATATACCTCCTCCTGAAGATCACCATAAAGAAAAGCATTTTTGATGTCCAACTGAATGAGAGGCCAATCCAGATTAATTGCCACAGGCAGAAGAACTCGCACAAAATTCAACCTAACAACAGGAGAAAAAGTTTCAAAATAATTAAAACCTCAGGTCTGAGTATACCCTTTCGCCCCGAGGCGAGCTTTCAGGTGTTCAACTGTTCCATTAGGATGATACTTAATAGTGTAGACCCAGTGGCATCCAACAAGTTTGCAATCAGGAGGATCAACAAGATCCAAGGTACTCCTGTCAGTGAGAGAAGCCATCTCCTCTGTCATGGCTTGAGTCCAGGTTTGACTCTGTAATGCGTCATGCACATTCTTGGGTACAAAAATAGCAGATAGAGCAGCAAAAAAATTACTAACATGAGTACTCAGATGAGCAGTGGAGACATGATTAGCAATATTATGAGATGTACATGATCTAGTACCTTTCCTGAGTGCAATAGGTAAAACTAGATCAGAAATTACCTCAGTAGGGGCAGGACCTTCTGAAGGAGAAGATTGGTTGTCAATGGGGGGTATTGAGCAGGAGTAGGTTGTGGCGGCCGATTTCTGCATTGATAAACAATAAGAGGAGTAGTAGTAGCCGTATCTGATTGCACAGTAGTGGTAGAATCACAAGTAATAGGCATAGGTGTTGCAATCAAATCGGAGCTCAACGTAGTTCCTCTAGTAGAATAGTACAGAGTATCTTCAAAAAAGACAACATCACTACTCGTGAACCACTTTTTAGTAACCGGATTATAACACCGATACCCTTTTTGGGTTCGTGAATATCCCATAGAAATGTATTTTTCAGCTCTAGGGGACAACTTGTCTTGAGTAGGACCAAGCAAACAAACAAAACAAGTCGACCCAAAAATCCTCAGAGGAACTGAAAACAGTGGCAGACCTGGTTGCAGAACTTGTACAGGAATCTTATTTCCAATAACAGAGGAAGGCATTCGATTTATCAGATAACATGCAGTAAGAACAAATTATGGCCAAAAATGTTTGGGAACATTAGAGTGTAACATTATAGTACGAGCAACTTCAAGTAAATGCCTATTCTTCCGCTCAGCCACTCCATTCTGTTAGGGTGTATAAGCACAAGACATCTGATGAATTGTCCCCACAGAACGGCAGAATAACTCCACGTTTTTTTGAACAAATTCCAATGCATTATCAGTACGCAAAATTTTTATAGGCATAGAATACTGAGTTTTAATTTCAGCAAAAAAGAATTTAATAGTTGGCAGAACTTGGGATCAATCTTTTAACCGAAATGACCAGGTGGCACGAGAGTAATCATCAATGAACAAAATAAAATGTTTATTGCCAGACAAGCTTGTAATATGACAAGGACCCCATACATCAACATGCACCAAATCAAAACTAGCTTTGCTACCAGTCTGAGTTTTTTTGGGAAATACAGATCGAGATTGTTTGCCTAATTGACAAGCCTCGCATTGAAAACTATGCGAGCGAACACCAGAAATAACATGTTTAACTTCTCAACTGACGGATGTCTAAGTCGGAAATGCCACTATAACGCAGAAACAAAAGCTGAAAGTGTTGAAGCTAGAGCAGACACGTGCCAATCTGTTTCAACTCATCTAGGTAGTAGAGTCCATCAGGTCCTTCATGCCCCCCACCAATCTTCATCCTCGTGCGAAGGTCCTGAAAAACACAATTACTCGGTGCAAATGTCAGACTAGAGTTAAGATTGCGACCAATTTTACTGACAGACAATAGATTCAGTGGAAAATTCGGCACATATAAAGTAGAGCGCAGAAGAACTTTTGCAAAGATATCGCCAATGTCAGACACAGTAGATTTAGAACCATCAGCAAGCATAACAGTAGATTTGGCATAGGGTGTAGTCAGTTTATAAAACAGAGAACGGTTGCCAGAAATATGAGAGGAGGCTTCAGAGTCAATCACTCATTTGGTATTACCAGCACTAGAAGGAGCACTCAAGAATGCAGAATCACAACCAGAGTAAGTGGTCACGTGAGCTCCAGATGTAGCAGCCAATGAAGAAGAAGCACCAGTCCTCTCAAGCAGAAGACGTTCCACTTCTGAGCGGATGAACTCAGTAGTGGACTCAGGTGAGGGAGCAATAGTGACCGGCTGAGTAGTACCATCAGTCGCAGCATTGGCCCACGCAGGTGTGCCATGCTTCTTCCAACACTTGTCTTCAGTGTGGTTGGTGCGGCCACATAAATCACAATACTGCTGAGCAACGACACCTCCAGAAGTATCAGCAGACGAGCCATGGCCAAGGGAACCGTGACCAGATGAGCCTCGCCCCCGTCAAGGAGCAGCAATACGATTGTCCGGCAGACAACCACAACCACGGCCAGTCATAGCAACAAGAGCAGTAGGATCAGCTGTGTCAGAAGACACATCTGCACAGGAGGTCGGCAGGCGTTGGAGACGTTGAAAGGCACTCTCCAAAGTAGGTAACAGATCACTGGCTAGGATCTGGTCAACCACCCTAGCATAGGAGTCTGGAAGACCATAGAGGAACTGGACCACCTGGAGTTCCTGTCTTTCGTGTTGCATGGTGGCCAAGTCAGTGGATAAGGGATGCAAATTCTCGAGCTCAGCCCAGACACCCTTAAAGGTGAAGTAGTCAGCAATATCAGGTCCAGTAAAGTGTAGACGGGACAACTGTTTGTTCAGATCAAACACTTTTTTGGGATTTTTGTTGTGAGAATAGGTGTTGGCCAGTTGGTCCCACATCTCCTTTTTTGTCGGGAGACGAAGTAGAGTGATGTTGATGCGAGTTTCCCTGTTGTTCAAAATCCACGTCATCACAGTGGAGTCATCCTTGACCCAGTCTTCATAGTGCTTTTTGTCCTTGGACTCGGCAGCAGTAGGCGGAGCAGACGGCAGATTATCAGTCAGATGGGAATGCTTGCCGTGTGACTTTGCAAAAATTTCCATGGAGCAAACCCAATGTTGGTAGTTGCGTCAGTCGAACTTCACAGTGGTCACTTGACGATGGAAGTCTTCATGGGAGGAAGCCATGAGGGAGTCGGGTCCAGAAGTAGCAGAAAACAACAACAGATTTCAGAACTGTCTAGATCCGCCAGCTAGGCGGCAGTAGACAGATAGAAGACCCGGAAGGATCAACCTACATATAGACTACGCCGAGAAGCAACAGAGAACCCAGTGGCTCAAGGGCCGGCACTGGCAGATAAAAACGGAGGAACGCCGAAGACAGTCAACCGATCAGCCGAAGAGATGCATGGCCATCGGCAGGGGGCTCAACCGCCCAGCGATAGCGGCAGCACGGGGCACTGCCTGCAGCGGCCGACGGCCGCAGGTGGGAACGACGTCGGGGCAGCGGCAGACGCCGCACTGCAGGCGGCGGTGACAACCGGGCTGGCGCGGGGGCGCGACGGGGGGGGGGGGGCAGCGACGGATGGAGAGAGAGAGGGAGAGGAGAGGGACGACGACTGGGAGAGGAGGGCGGCTCAGTAAACCTACCCTGATACCATCTTGACTGGATAGTATGGGTTAGGGTACACAAAGTGTGCACCCCATATATTTATAAAGAGAACAATTACAGTGAGATCCTTGTAGAATAGGAAAATAACAAATGGAAAATAAAGAGCTTAATAAAACACTAAACACTAAACACTAGTTAAAGAATAGAAAGAATAGAAAGAAGTAACGAGTTAAAGAATAGAAAGAAGTAATCTAGAATGACACAATAAAATTTACATGATATAAATATGACAGTACCTTGCCTTCATCAAAATATGGATCTCGAAAGCATTTTAGATAATCTTAGGTGATTAAAAGGTTTATCGAAAAACGACAGACCTATATATTTTTTACTGTCAAACCTAAAAAATATTCATATTTGGAATCTTTGTAGTTAAATTAGGTAACCTATGAATTGTGATTGTAATTGGGTAATCCTAGAACCCCTAATTATAGTAGGAAAGAGAATAAGATAAAATGACCTAGAAAATCCTACGATGTATATAATACGATCTTCTAGTGTGTCTGACACACAGAGCACACTATTGTTTTTGCACGCTAATGTATATATATAGAATATCTAATATTGAACGTATGGTTGTTCTATTTATTGTTCCATGCAGATCCGTTTAGTGACCAATTTGTCATCTTCCCTACCCGTTCCAATCCTAGCGGGACTCAAACATTAACACAAACTCGTCTAGACTCCCAACTTTCTCCTTGGATCTATCCCAGACTACTAAATCATCCACCTAGCTATGGAGTGTCAATTCGAGCCTAAATACCCCTCACATGATATCACCTCTTGCTCTCAACACTCCCAACCCACACCTCACGTCTCCCAGATCCAACCCTTGACAACACCACTGACCCCTCCCATGTATAAGAAACCATCCTATAGCAACCTAAGGCCCTCAACAAATCCAAAGAAACTGTCTTTAAGCCTCCAATCCATCAACATTATGCCCTCCAAAGTCTACTTTCCGCTTGAGATTGTTTGAATTTTATCATGACGTGAAAGCCTTCAAGTCTCCATTGAAATGCCTTGGAACCCATCATTAACTTTGGGGAAGCCTAAATGCTCAATAATTCTCCTACTTCTCAAGTAAGTTGCTTATACCCCCTTTTCCCACTGTTTTGATGGACTAAGCGATTTTACTACATTTTTTGGTGTTTTCTTGAGTTTTATCTACCTGTGGGTTTGGTTTTAGACAAAGAATCAATTGGTACCCTTGGTGGTGGGTTACAAATTAGATTTTGCTGCCCACTTGTCTTCGACTTCTCACTGAGGTGGCGCAACATACTTTTCTGGTCTCCGACTATTGCCTTTTCCAACATAGAGTAGGGAAAAAATTATATTTGCTTCCCACTTGTCTTCAACTTCTCACTAAGGTGGCACAACATACTTTTCTTGTCTCTAACTATTTTCTCTTCTGACTAGAGGTCCTTGTGATCAGAAGACCATGACAAAGATGATGATTTTCTTTTTGAGCTTGACCAGTTTTTGGGTTTTTCCTTGTGAGATTTCCTTTAAGGTTCAAGCTCCTGAACATTTGGTTGATCTTGAGTTTTATAAAAGCATACTAGACAGCGAGTTTACCATTGTGCACCAAAGGACTATAATATATTTCATGCTAGCATGGGCTTGTTTATATTTTTGGCGCTTAATGTGTTTGTAGTGCACTTGGTTTTGTTGTGCGGGTCTGAGACATGTGGATGTTGGCCACTTGCCATCTCAGCAAGGGCCCGTGTAGCCTAATTGTTTTTAATTGGAGTTTAACCATTTTCTCTTTTTGTATTGGTCAGTACTTCCAAATTTCACAGTTGATTCTTACGATATCAAAAAACTCATGAAGATATCTTTTGAAAAGATATATACATAAGGAATCTGATTTTTTAATTTTCAAACCCTAGTTCAATCATATTATACGATGATTTCAGATCCCTAAGATTAGGGCTTATGTTCTAATTGATATGGAAATTAATATAAACTATATTATTTTGTGGAGATTTAGGGTTGAACCAAGATCAGGATATTAAGTTAAGATTGTTTTCTCCAGGTTTGTGGTCATATCATAGTGGCATAAGTACATTAGGTGAATTGCATTTTATGTATGATATAAATTATTCTTTGAATTTCAGTTCATGAAATGCAATTGAGACAAAGATGATGATGCCTTTGATTATATTATTGCATGATGATGATTATATTCAGAAAATCCTATGGTTATCACCAATCATCAATAAAATAATGAATGATCATGTAATTACGTTCTAGTAATTGAAGTAAGATTCATGTTAAGCATGGAAATGTTTAGTTCAATAATAAGAGGGGAAACTCCCACTACTTATTTTCCTTTATGGCATTTCCTACACTTGGGTGCAACTAAGATGAGCCTTAATTGGCCTAATTAGCACGTTAGTGCAAGTATGGGATGAGGACAATTTATATTGTCGGCAGGATGATGATAATAATGTTAATGTTAAAGAGAAAAGAATTCAGTAACTTATTGTATGCTTCTCGTAATGAGAAACCTTTTTTATTGTTATGGGCTTCCTAGCAATGATTGGCTTTCTGAGTTGGAGTGCTCCTTAAGGTCAGTTGTATAGAGAATGCATATAGTCATGTTTCTTAATTCAATGACATCATGCATTCCAAAGTTTAATGAGTTTTTAATGTTAAGACATGTCAAGTTTATGTTAGTTCGAGTACATATGCATATTTCTTTTCTTATAAAGTGTATAGTGCCGCTTATGATGTATGTCTCTAATTTCGCATGACTGTGGGATGACATGTCCCTCGATCAAGGAGCAAAGGATGTTGAAGTGAGCACTGCAACAGTAGAAGTTTCCAAGACTTAGCCTGGTGGGGTGTCGTTTACAACCTAGAAGATCCATTACCGAATTTCTAGAGATACTTTTACACATTAATATTTTTTTTGCATTCATGTATTAGATTTTAGTTCATAGTTGAGACAATTTATATAATAAGTTATCTTGCCAAGACCAATTGTATTAATCTAATTTTTATCAAAGCATGGTGTTTCATTTATCTTGTTATCATGTATATCATGTTTTGTGATATTCCTCCAAGCCAAGTGACTTGTGTCATGGACAATATGAGGATTGCTTCTACTGACGTATGTACACTTGGAATACTGTTACATACTCCTCTTTTGTTGTTTATTAGTCTCATCGTGTATCTCTATCAGTGGAGGGGCTGCCGCTCTTCATATTCTTCCCTTCTTAATCATCTCACCAATTCATGTATTAGGTTTTAGTTCATTGCTGAGACCATTTATGTTATAAGTTTTCTTTCCAAGTACAATTGTATGAATCTAAATTTTATCAAAGCATGGCATTCCATTTACCTTGTTGTTATGTATATCATGTTTTGTGACATTTCTTCAAGCCAGGTGACCCATGTCATGGACAATATGGGATTGCTTCCGCTGACGTATGCACATTTAGAGGGGTGTTACATACTCCTTCCCTTTTGTTATTTATTAATCCTATTGTGGATCCCTACCATTCGAGGGGTTGCTGTTCTCCATATTCTTTCCTTCTTGATCATCTCACCGATTCGTCAGCTTATACTTGTCATCCCATCACTCTCTTACTTATATATTTTTGCAAAATTTTAAAAGCTTTGCATGAACTCTTTTCTCCATATAGCTATGCATATAACTTCTAACCACTATATTAATCTCTTTCCCCTACAAATATGGTGACCTCGATTGACACCTATTATGGGAACTACGACAAATTTCCACTGGGCCATTGATCGTACTGAAACAAAATAAGAGGCAAGAATTTCATGGGCATAAAATGTTTTGATTAAAAAAATGTAAGTTATTTTATGTTAATTTATGTGAGAGATGATTTGAGGAACTAGCTAGACATTTTTCAGCATATTCATTCTTTGGAGAGATCATGGAAGAAAATATTTACAGAATATATATATTTGGGGTGAGAATCACATATAACTAAACCTATTTCTAGCTATCTATGATTCTTACCCGAGATATATATAGGGTGTAATGCTTAGCAATAAATAATAACACATACCGCATCATGCATCTTTAAAGAATCTATATATTTCTTCACTGGATTTAGCTATCTGTGATTCTCACCCTAGACATATAGGGTGTACTGCTTAGCAATAAATTGTAACACATGCCATTGCGTCATATATCTTTATTGTAAGTTTGGCAAGTGTGAATGATGATGAGTATCTACCAAGTTAACTAGAAAATGTATGTGCGTATAGTAAATTAATAATATGTTTGTTACAGACTAAAGTTTAACAAAGAACTTGCCTTCAGGGGCTATCCTGCAAAACTATGGCAAAATAAACAAACAAAAATTCAAGATATTAATACGAGACACGTGAAGTAGACTCATTCAAAATTGTGATTTATGGTGTATATTCTGATAATTGTGATTGTTTATATTATAATGCAGCTCATTTCAAAACGTGTACCAACCATGAAATATATTTTTTCTTTTATAGAACAATTGTGTGTATGGGTAACACAATACACGTTATTAAACCCTACTTTGTCAGGGTGTGGGTGTAACTGACAGGGTACTAAGTGTTCACTCACAACTAATGATAAAAAGGATTAAGTTGCACATAAATTTACTTTATGTCAGTCCTCAATGACTCGACCTCTGCCTCCAATGAATATTCCAAATAAACGAGAAAAGGTAAAATTTCTAGAAGTTACCTTCTAAATTACGTATGGTAATATCTTTGTCAGCACAGAAGTGTAGAATACTGCAAGCACAGCACCAACAGGGATTGTCACAGCCCAGGAAGCCACGATCTCACGGACTGTCTCAGCTCGAACACTGTTGAGTCCTCTAGCAAACCCAACTCCCATAACTGCACCTACTAGAGTATGGGTAGCAGAGATGGGAAGACCAAGCTTTGATGCAAACAAGACCACTGATGCAGCTGCAAACTCAGCTGCAAATCCCCTTGTAGGAGTTAGCTCAGTGATCTTTTTTCCAATTGTTGCAATGACTCTGTATCCCCACATCATGAGTCCAGCAACTATTCCAAATCCACCCCAAGCAAGAACATCATTTGGAATCACAATTTCAGCCCCAGTTAAGCCACCCTGGAGAATAGAGAGTGCAGCAGCTAAAGGGCCTATGGCATTGGACACGTCATTGCCACCATGTGCAAATGACATGAAACATGCTGATAGAATCTGCATGTAGCTGAAGACACCATATACGATCTCCAGTTGAGCACCAGTAGGTCCTGCAAAGTCAGAAAGCAATCCAACACTAACAGGGCGAGGCTTGTCTGCATCTTCTTCTTTTTGTGCTTCTGATGAAATGAGATGTCCAAGTTGCTTATGAATAACTTTACTAATAATGAATGCTCCAACTGCTCCACAAAGAAGGGCCTGGGCTAGGGCTATAGGAAGGACCTTATTGAGAGGAAAAGCAGCAAAAGAAATTCCAGAGACACCCACGAAGACAGCAAGTGGTGCAGCAGCAGCTGCAGCCTGTCCAGGGTGTGGAGCACTATACACAAACTGCAATAGGACCACAATATAGTATCAGTTCTGAACAATATAAATTTAAGAAAGACTTCAGTGGATGAAACACAATGAAAACATTCAGCCATGCATACCCTGCGAATGAATTTGTAAACAAGAAAGGAAACCACTGCTCCCATGACTGGCGAGATGACCCATGATGAAGTCACCTTGGCAAGGGAACCCCAGAATACAGCTCCTGGCCCTCCAAACGCAAGACCAAAGCCAACCATTGCTCCTACTATACAGTGTGTAGTGGAAACAGGCCAGCCATAATAGGAGGCTACCTGAAAAAAACAGAATATGTAACTGGAAACTATATCCTAAAAAGTACAAGCATGGAACTGATGTTACTACCTATTTACTATAATAAGTTCTAGATTTCAGAATACCAGTATGAACAAAGAAAAAATCAGATGGATCAATCACATCACTTGAATGGGTTAAGACTTTCGAAATTTAAGTTTAAGCAGAGACGAATCAGATGGAACTATCACAAGATATACAGCCTACGTTATACAAACCATCCCGTCACAGAATGCATGTCCCCCAACAATGTAAAAAATATCCCAATGTTTCAGTGTTGCATTAAGTACCCAGATACTGTTAAGAAACTATAATATTAATTCAATAATTATTCTGTAAGAAAAAGGGATTCAATAGCCTTCTACCTTCAATCGCACTCTCCCTCACCATGGCCACAGAAAGTTATGCAATGGTGGCAATCACTGCCACCTATTTCCACTTGAATCACTGCCCCTCACCCCCATCTCCCGTTTACCTTTCTCACCGACTCGTCCCTCCCAACCTTCACCACAGTTAGCAGAAAAAATGACCACAGTGTTGCTTGCAGAAGCTATAGCGATGGAGAGCAAAGTGAAAGAGGTACAAGGACCAAAACAACGAAGATAAAGGGGCGATGAGGAAGAGAAATGGTGATTGTATTGCAGTGGTGGCCACATTAAAGGTGACTTCAAAGACAATGGGGGGAATAGGAGGTAGAAGACCCAAAATTCCAAGGATTTATTTGAAAATAGTATAGTTAAAAAGGGTTTGCCTATCCAATACATTGACCTGATTAAAGACATGTATGATGACTCGGCTAAAAGTGTTAGGACTCCTGAAGGAGAGATACAACCTTTTCCTATGACCATTGGGGTACATCAAGGATCGACACTCAGCCCAAATCAATTTGTTCTTGTTATGGATGAGTTGACAAAGCATGTTCAAAATAGTATCTCTAGGTGCATGTTATTTGTTGATGATATTGTGTTAATTGATGAAAGAAAAGAAATATTGAATGATAAAGTTGAACTTTAAAGAAATGCATTGGAATCTAACGGATTTATGATTAGTAGAAGCAAAAGTGAATATACGTATTGCAATCGTAGCCAATCTAGAATTGTGAACGGTGTAGTCAAGTTGGATGGAATGGATGTACCATTGTGATAAGTCTTTTTACTTGGGTTCTATTATTGAAAATGAGGGTGAGGTCCAAGATGATGTTTATCACAGGATCACAGTAGGATAATTGAAGCGGAGGAGAGCAAATGTAGTATGTGACCAAAAGATCCCTCTCAGATTAAAAAGCAAGTTTTATAGAACAGCTATACAGCCAACAATGCTATATGCATAGTTTTGAAACCCAACCCGACCCGACCAGTTGAACCGGTTGGACCTTCACCCGGCAAGTTTTACGGGTCGGGTGGGGCTAAAACATGTTTTGCTCAAGACCCGGAGTTGACCCAGTGACCAGGCCGGATCAACCTCTGACCCAGTGACCCGACCCTCGAGTCAAAGACCCGATCAGGTTTTGTTGGTTTTAGTTTTCCTTCCCTAAATGACCATTTGATTAATTTTAATGTCCTTTCATGCAACCCCAACTATTCCATACATTGATATATTCACTTAATTGTATTCTATCACTTGTTTTAAGTATTGCAAGACAATTTGTCGCTTGTTTATGAATAGATACTTGGTTTTGTATATTTGATGTTTCATAATTCATCATCTCATGGTTTCATACAATAGTTTATGTACATATATATACACACTTATATAGTAATATGTATGGACATACATTTTGTTGTAGCATACATGCATATACACAGATGTAATAATATTCTATATCTGGTGTCATGATGGCGTCCCTGGGTCAACCAGGTCGACCCGACGGTTGAACTAGAGACCCGTGACCCAAGAGCTTTGTCGGGTCGACCTCCGGGTCAGGTCTGAAAACCTTGGCTATATGGGAGTGAATGTTGGGCAGTGAACAAACAAGATCGCAACAAGATGAATGCGACTGAAATATGTATGCTGAGATGGATGTGGGAAGACAAGAAATGATCACTTGAAGAATTACTATATCAAGAACAAAGTGGGGTAGTGAGCATCGAGGACAAGTTGCGTGAAGGTCGTCTAAGATGGAATGGAGATGTGCAACGCTAATTGAGAAATGCACATATTCCAAGCATGTTTATTGAGTCAAGCGCAATTAAAAGAAACAGAGGCAGACCTAAAATAATTTGAGAAGAGCTTATAAAGATAGATTTTGAATTTTTACATCTGGATCAGAGTATGACCCATAGCAGAGCTGATTGGAAAAGAAGGATTCATGTAGCCGATCCCAACATGGTTGGGATTGAGGCTTAGATGATGATAATGGTGATGAGTATAGTTAATTACTTCAAAAATTCAAGATCTAATCCACCTGTGGAGTTGACCTGGCATACATATTGAAGAGCCATTTCAAAACGTAGGTGGATTTTAATGCATAAGCATTAGAAAGCTGCTGCTATAAGGTTGCACCTAGGAATGAATAACAAATAAATCCATGTATTGTATTTAACAAAAAATATTATTATTTACTAATAAACCTCAAATCCAAGCTGATTTGAAATTCACATGTGGTGGCTACCATACTAGTGCTCACTTGTAATCAATGACATTTGCTCATTTACCTTCCATGTTGGGATCCATGCTGTCTTCTTATATTTTAGTCACATCCACGTGTCTCCTAACTTTATTGTATCACCCCAAGTATATCAAGTTGGACATGTTTTATGTGCTAGAGTGTCACGGTGTTTTACAGTTTATATTAAAATGTTCAAATATCTTTTGTTCATGACTAATGGGCACCGAAATGCAATAAAGTTTGTAAGAAGAAATGAAGGAGGAAGAAGATGGGAACACCAATCACATGTCGGCTGCTTGGTGCAGCAAACGTGAGTAGGGCTTGAGCCTACACACTTGTATTTATATATTAGGGTAAATACATGAGGTACAAAGAGAGAAAAAGCATAAAAACAACATTCCATAAATAAAATAGGTCAGCCGCCGGTTTGCCGTTCCGCCACTGTGCTGGTGTCGATACCATCGACTTGTGTCGATGGTATCGACGGAGTATTCTCTTGCGCCTGAACCAATCTCGATACTATCGACCTGTGTGTCGATAGTATCGACCGAGATGCAGCTGGCTTCAACATGAACCTAGACAGATCTCGATACTATCGACAGAGTGTCGATAGTATCGACCGAGATGCAGATTGCTTCACACTCCCCCTCAAGCTGGAGAGTACACATCGTGGATGCCCAGCTTGCCACAGAGTTTCTGAAAAATTGCTGAACCCAAGGGCTTTGTCAGAATATCTGCTAGTTGATCTTCAGACCTAACATATGGAGTCACAATAGTGTCGTCTTTTACTTGATCACGAATAAAATGGCAATCAACCTCTATGTGTTTTGTACGCTCATGAAAGATAGGATTCCTGGCGATGTGCATGGCAAATTGATTGTCACACTTGAGCTCCATAGAAGGTAGAAGAGAAATTTGCAATTCAGATAAAACAGATTTGACCCATTTTAATTCACAGCATGCATGGGCCATAGCACGATACTCAGCTTCAGTGCTAGATCTAGAAACCACATGTTGCTTTTTACTTTTCCATGTGATAAGATGATCACCTAGAAAGGTACAATAGCCTGATGTAGATCTCCTATCAGTATGATCACCAGCCCAGTCAGCATCTGAATATCCTGTGAGAGACAGAGTAGATGGAGGTGCTTTTGGTCTAGAATATGTGATACCTTTACCGGGAGCACTTTTTAGATACCTCAGAATTCTGCAGACTGCTATCCAGTGTGATTGTCGCGGAGAATGCATATATTGGCTGACGACGCCCACAACAAATGAAATATCCGGTCGGGTGACAGTTAGATATATCAACTTACCCACTATTCTCCTATAATATTCTGGATCTGGATACTCAACATCATCAACCACCTCTTTGATGTGATAATCCATTGGAGTATTTACCGGTTTAGATTCAGCCATGCCTGTCTCCTGTAACAAATCAAGCACATACTTTCTCTGGGATAAATTGACACCTGCATGAGATCTAAGCACTTCAATGCCTAGAAAGTATCTCAGTTTGCCCAGATCCTTTGTATGGAAATGTTTGTGCAAACCCTCTTTGACACTAGATATTCCCATGGTGTCACCGCCAGTAATCACTATGTCATCAACGTATACCAGAAGAATAATGGATCCACGGGAAGAGCTGGAGTAAAATAAGGAATGATCAGTCTTGGAGCGAGAAAAACCCATCTGAAGAATAACTTCGCTGAACTTGTCAAACCAAGCTCTAGGTGACTGTTTCAGCCCATAAATAGCCTTTTTTAATTTGCATACTTTCTGACACTCCCCCTGAGCAACAAACCCAGGAGGTTGCTCCATATATACTTCTTCCTGTAGATCACCATGGAGAAATGCATTCTTTACATCCAGCTGAAATAATGGCCAATCAAAGGTAGTAGCAAGAGAAATAATGATCCGCACAGAATTCAGGTGAGCAACAGGAGAAAATGTTTCAAAGAAGTCAACACCATAGGTTTGGGTGTAGCCCTTTGCAACCAATCGGGCTTTCAACCTTTCAACTGATCCATCTGGATTGTGTTTAATAGTGAAAACCCATCTACAACCTACTACTTTCTTTCCTGCAGGAAGATCAACCAGATCCCAAGTACCATTATTCAAGAGGGCTGACGTTTCAAGTTGCATTGCCTGTGTCCAGCCACTGTTCTTCATTGCATCAAAATGGTTTCTTGGTATCGACACAGAATCAATCCCAATAGCGAATGCACGGGCCTGCTTAGACAAATGAGACAGGCAACATACATTTGTAATAGGGTGTTTAATAGTACAGGACCTAGTACCTTTCCGAACAGCAATAGGAAGGTTGAGATCAGATGTCTCTGCAGGATTCTCTTGAGTAGAAGGCGATGATGAGGGCTCAGGGACTGGTGCCGCTACTTCTTCTGGATCCTGCCTGCCTCGCCTATGATATACATGTGTGTAATGCTCAATGGTAGGTATATTTCCTGCTTGTTCATCCGGAATAGAAGTAAAATCCGGAATGATAGGTGGCACTCCCTCACTCTGCACTGATGGTGGCAGTCTCTCACTATGTATTTTTGGTGGCTCTCCCTCTCTCAACTGCTCCCCCTTGCTAATAGCATTGGAGAAATATGGAGTGGTCTCATGGAAAGTGACGTCCCTAGACACAAACATGCGGCGAAGACTAGGACAGTAACACTTGTATCCTTTGCTCGTAGTAGAGTAACCTAGGAACAGTGTTTTAATGGACCTAGGAGACAACTTGTCGGTCTTAGGGTCAAAGTTATGGACAAAGGAAGTGCAACCAAACACTCTAAGAGGAATAGGATAGGGAGAGTCCTTGGGACGCAAAACAGAAAAGGGAGTCTGTCCTTGAAGAACAGATGAAGGTTGTCTATTGATCAAGAAACAAGCAGTTAAAAGAGCTTCAGACCAAAACTTCTTGGGCACATTAGATTGAAACATAATAGATCGAGCAATATCAAGAAGATGGCGATTCTTCCTCTCTGCCACCCCATTTTGCTGAGGGGTGTGAGGGCAAGAAGTGCGGTGAATCATACCAACCGAGCTACAAAAATCAGACATAGCCTTTTGAACATACTCCAAGGCATTATCAGACTGAAGAATTTTTATATTGCAATCAAACTGGACTTTAATTTCAGTATGAAAATGTTTCACAATGGACAACACGGACTCTCTACTTTTAAGAAGGTAGATCCATGTCATGCGTGAGAAATCATCAACAAAAGATATAAAATAACGAAAATCATTATAACTTTGGTCTTTTACAGGATCCCACACATCAGTATGCACTAACTCAAAGGGAAAAGAAGCCCGCTTATTGACCCGACTGGGATAGGATAACCTATGGTGCTTTCCCAGTTGACATGACTGACACTCTAAGGAGGATAATTGGGATAACTCTGGTTCCAACTTCCGCAGGTTCTCCAAAGAAGGATGTCCATATCTGCAATGCCATAGTAAGGGGGAACCACTCAACAGGATGGATGGAGCAGGAGTAGGCATTTGGCGAGGTAGACTGTCACCGTTGAAAAGGTAGAGATCACCCTTCCTAGGCCCCCCACCAATCGTCTTCATACTCTTGATATCCTGTAACATAAAACAAGAAGGTCCAAATATTACCCAACATTTTAAAGTGTCAATCAGTTTTGCAACCGAAAGAAGATTAAAAGGAAATTTAGGCACAAAGTGAACTGATTTAAGATCAATCTTGGGTGTTAGGGAGACAGATCCACTAGCTAAAACTCTTTTCACTGAACCATCTGCCAATGTAACAGATTGGTGAGGAATTGATGAGTCAATAGTGTGGAGCAATCTCCTCATACCAGTCATATGCTGTGAGGCGCCAGAGTCAACCACCCAAGATGAGGATGAGCCAGATGCTATGAAAGATGTAGCCTGATTACCAGCTATAGATGCCAAATTTGCCGATGAAGAAGATGATGATGAACCCATACTCATATGATGTGTCGCCTGAATGAACCGATCATATTCTTCTTGAGTGAGAGTGATGCCGGTGCCAGAAGATGTACCCACAGCTGTAGAGGATGAGGATCCTGTAGTGGTGGCACAATGTGCTGCCCCCACAGGTGGTGCAGTAGGTCTTCCATGTTTCTTCCAACACCTCTCCACTGTATGTCCTGGTTTATCACAAAAGGTACATTTCGGACGTGTCCCACGCCCTCTACCCATACCAGGGCGTCCTCCTCGTACTGCAGCGGCAGTGGCAACAGAAGCATGAGATTCTCCAGAAGGTATATCAGGCACAAAGGAAGCAGACTCAAACAGTAATTGCTGGATTCTTGAATAAGCCTCCACAAGACTAGGTAGTTTATCAGTAGCCAAGATAACACTCCGAGCGGAGATACAAGTCGAGTTAAGCCCAGATAAGAATTTGGCCGTAACAAGATCATCTCTGTCCTTTATCTATTCTGCAACAGTCACAGGATGATAATAACTTAGCTCTTGAGAAAGAGCCTGAATAGCCCCAAAATACTCCTCAAGAGATCGGTCACCCTGTTTTTCAGCAAACAAACGATCATAAATCATAAACTGACGGAGAGCATTCTTCTCTTGAGAGTAATGTTGCTTCACGGCGTCCCATATTTCCTTGGCCGTAGAGTAGAACATGAACCTTGCGGCTATTGCAGATTCCATACTATTCCACAGCAAGTCTTCACAAGACTATCATGTCGCTTCCATTCAGCATATCCTTCGTCAGTAGATGCCTTGGGACCCGAGTCAACATGCCTTGCTCTGTCACGAGCCTCCAAGACGGTGTGGATGGCGTTCATCCATAGAAGATAATTTTTCCCGTTGAGTTTGATGGAGGCGATAGGTGACACCTCGTTGTAGATCATAGGTGTCTTGATATCCTCCATTGTAGAACGGAATATATGACGGATTGATACACGCCAAAGAAAATGTGGTGACGGAGAGATACACGTCACACACAGACGAAAAGAAAGAAGAAATGCGTTACTGACGCATTCACATCCTCCCAAGAATATTCCTAATCACACATGGAGGAGGTGTGACTAGGATGATGATTGAGATGAAACTAGTCCTCCGGCGGTGTTTTTAGATGATCGTTGGATCACCTGGAGATCCTCAACTGCTCTGTGATAGTGGCTACGGTAGAGTTAGATATCTACCGCAGACCCAAAGTAGCCAACGGTGGTCCTTTGCAGCAGGTGGATTACGCCAAGGAGACGGGTGGGAAGCAGTCGGCCGTCAAGGAAGGAGAGACCTGGAGAGATCCTCCGGAGAGAGAGAGAGGAGAAACCCTAGATCGATCTCCGCTCTGATACCATGTAAGAAGAAATGAAGGAGGAAGAAGATGGGAACACCAATCACATGTCGGCTGCTTGGTGCAACAAACGTGAGTAGGGCTTGAGCCTACACACTTGTATTTATATATTAGGGTAAATACATGAGGTACAAAGAGAGAAAAAGCATAAAAACAACATTCCATAAATAAAATAGGTCAGCCGCCGGTTTTCCGTTCCGCCACTGTGCCGGTGTCGATACCATCGACTTGTGTCGATGGTATCGACGGAGTATTCTCTTGCGCCTGAACCAATCTCGATACTATCGACCTGTGTGTCGATGGTATCGACCGAGATGCAGCTGGCTTCAACATGAACCTAGACAGATCTCGATACTATCGACAGAGTGTCGATAGTATCGACAGAGTGTCGATAGTATCGACCGAGATGCAGGGTGCTTCAAAAAGTTGTCTTAACGGTTTTCTTGTCTTCACTTATGAGATAAGAGGTAATGACATAATTATATGTTGAAGACTTGGAACATATCCAAAAATGGGTCATGTGTTGAGAGGTGGGAGAAAATTATAGTCACCCACACATTGATTGAGCCAGAAGTTCCGACCAATCAAAATGTATTACAAAATAATAAAATGAAGTGAATCCCTTCATAAAAATCTGATCACTACCAGTTCCTCTCTATTAAACATGTTTGGCTATATTCAGATACAATATAGTTCAAAGTTGAACGTGATATATAGAACCACCATAAGATTTATAGAACCACCAAAAATGGGTCATGTGTTGAGAGGTGGGGAGGAAATTATACTCACCCACTCATTGGCTTAGACAGAAGTTCCGATCAATCAAATGCATTACAAAATAATAAAATGAAGTGATTACCTTCATAAATATTTGATCACTACCAATTCCTCTCTATTAAACTTGTTTGGATATATTAAGATACAATATAGTTCAAAGTTGGGCATGATATATAGAACCACCATAAGAGTTTTAGTCCACACAAGTCAAGGGCAAAACTCCACTTTTTGTTAACACAAAGTATATCACCATTCTTAAATCTTGTAGTTAAGTAAATAAATGACAATAATTAAATGAATTTAATCTGTTTCTACTCCCTTCCCCAAACAGCCAATGTCCCCACTCGCATCAGACACTAGTAGGTACAAGTGAAGGTGCTAGCTTCATTGGTTCGGTCTGCCACTCCCCTCTGTGTTACAGCAACATGTATCAATTATTCTGGTACGGGGCATAGATGAAGGGAAATCAGGAGAAGCAAGAAATGAGAGGTGATTTTCTTCCCAAGTAACCTAAAAAAAATTCCATCCACAACATCGTAGAATTTCTTTTGAGTAAAATAAAATTTTCTCCTAGGTCATAATTTAAGTTGTATACTCAAATTTGAATAAATACTGTTATGAGATTTAGTGTACAAATAATTTTTTACACAATATTTACAAACTAAAATAATTATTCTTGTTTGATTTTTTCAAAATGCAAGACTCTATGACTACTCTGCCCCATCATATGTGATTACATTTAACAATATCTAGTGGTGTATTTCACTTTTAATGAAATCATGTTAAACATTTATAGTTTTGTCATTGACTTGAACATAGAAATACCTAGGATACAAGGGACTAACTTAACACGATCGTATTTATTTTTTTCTATTATGGCTTCAAAGTGTAATTAGCCCCATCCAATATTTAACTCCTGGCTCGGTCCCTGTGCATATCCCTATGGCGAAAGACGGGAAATAAACTAGAATGTGACAGAGAAATTGTTACAGACCGAACGTGGCATATTTTATTACAAAATGGCAGGAATCTGACAGTAACTTCGGAAAAAGAGAAGGAGGGTTAATTAACATTGAACAATAAACTTAATTAACCATTTATGATATGCTAAAAATCACATCATTGTTCAGCAGTACGTGTTGAGGACTGAATGATAACAAATAGTTGTTGAGGACTGAATGATAACAAATAGTTAGTATGCACAATGCTCACTACAGTAAATGAAAAAGATCAGATCCTAGACTAAAGACTACGAATCCAGCTGAAAATTGCGGTGACTTTGATACTATTCTGCAAGTAAATTCACCGTCAGAAGCACAACAGTGATTTACGATAATAGGCTCTTCATTTACCATGCTCTTTAAGTATGACTAAAGGTAGTACCATATTTGAGTCAAATTCGTGAACTTGAGGACTGTTTCCCGCATAGACAAACAAATATATATGAATCAGAAGAAAGAAAAAAAAGCCAAAGCAGATATTTGATGATGAACACGCATAGACATGACAATACAGGTTCCAGTTTTCTTTATAAAACCATCAAATTCTTTGGCATTCCTTTTAGAAACTATATTCATAGATCGAGGAAATACTTGAAAAGCAGTTGGCCTCTTCATAGCCCTGATTTTCATAGTAGATATGTTCATCCTCTGTTTCCCCACTAAAGACTGCAGATAACCGAATGGGAAATAGCAAATAGCAGCTAGGAACTAAGGGGGGGTTACAAACCTGCAACCAGGTTCCTGCGGCAGCGAGTGAGGAGAGAAGTCCAGCAAAAAGCAGATAGCTTTTCCCTTGGAAAACGCTCGCCACTAGAATACCCTTCTGCATGGTACTGGTAACATGGGTTCCCATTAGCAATGCCCCAGAGAACTCCAGCACCGCAGCCGTAAGAACGGCCTGGCGGATTGTGAGAGCACCAGACCCAACTGAGGTGCCCATGGCATTGGCTACGTCGTTGGCGCCGATGTTCCATGCCATATAGAATCCGAGGAGCAGCGTGGTGTAAGATAGAATCCTGGCCTTGGTTCCCACGGCAAGCGCGACGGGGCGCATGAGAAAGGGAACTGTGAGTGCAGCGAAAACGATACAGAGACATATCCCGGAGGCCGTCGAGGCTGTTATATCAAAGGCACGCGCCATCTCCGAGGACTCCTCTGTGGCTGCTTGCGAGGAGGCAGCAGTCCCGGGTTGGTGGGCATCTTCGCTGGAGGCAGCGTCGCCATCGCCGCCTTCAGCGTATGAAGAGAGAGCGGCAGCCGGAGGCTGGAGGAGGAGACGAGTTTTGCGGCTAATTAACGGGAGGAGAGAAGGGACCCACGACGGGTGTGGCTTAGACGACGGCAGGGGAGGTAGAAGTGGTTTGCTAGTAATCCGAGGAGGCTGCCCTAAAGATGCTCTCGCCGGCGCTCGGCGACTGAGGAGGAAGGCGGCAAGCGGAGTGGTCCCACTACCTCCGTTTTCGCCGCCCGGAACTTGGGCTCTGACTTGGAACTCCCGGGCGACGGAGAAGCCGGTGCGGAACAAGCAGCTCATATCTAGTCCCAACAGCAGTAACCGGCGGGTTTACGGCGGAGGAGAGGGTGGTTGCAGGAGGAAGAGAGGAAGGGGAGGTGGAGCAGAGGGCATAGCAACCGGGTTTGACAGTTGAAAGGGAGAGAAAGAAGCTCGAGGCAAAGTCTTTCCAGGGAAACGGGAACGTGTGGTGGCAAGGCTCTGAGCAGATACCACTCAATCCATTCTGAGATTCCAAGGCCCAACGGCTACGTGTACGAGCTCCACACAAATGTACAAGTCGAGGCCTGCACCCACAACAGAACAGAGAGAACAGTGATGGTAATTGCCTCCCTGTCTATGCGTCTCTGGAAATCGATATTGATTGGGAGATTGTCATGTTGGTTGTATTCTTTGATGGAGCATCTGAAATTATCATGTAATTTTTTTATTTGTCGGACAAAGATTTCTGACCACAAAAGGTGGATATATGTAGATAAAATAAAATAATAATACCTCTCTTGCGATTGAATAGTAAGTAGGGCAATTACAAATGAAATTAACCCAACTTCTCAACATTTACTCAAGATACCTATTGTACACGTAACTAATAATGAATGCCTCGTTGTCCAATTGTGTGATGCGGCAACTCTTGCTTCTCAAACGAACCTCTTGTTATTCTTTTTACATCATCCTCCACCCCTATCCATATACTTGGCATGCCTCAAGTTTGAGAATATGCAATCACATGGAAGATAGTAAATACAGGCGTTGCTCATGATATCTAGCTAAAGAAGGAAAAAAAGATTATAATTAGCATGAAATCATGTTCTGGGTAAGACATGTTAGAAGGAACACATCATGATAAAACTTATTTAGACTAATGTGACATCAGACACAATGTTAAGAAAGAGCACGAGACTTTGCAGACTTTTGTCCTTTAGCCTAGGGATTTTAAGGGATCACATAGTAACAGACCCTAGCCTTTTCTCCCTCTGAGGACATCACAACAATTTGCTCCACAATTTGACGCCAAGGGTACGAGATAACGAGATCACCACCAAGGGAGCGCTCCTTCCCAATGTGGAAAGACAAAGAGGTCTTGTGTGGTATTGGTTGGATGAACCTCCTTTGTTATGTAGGGATGGGGGTTCTATTGCATATATCATAGGATCCTTTGGTAACTTTCGATATATCTTAGCTGGAAAGGATCTAATGATATGTACAAGGATCACAATGTGTTGGTGCACGAGAAGGATGTTGCTATGCGGGTTATAGTTTGGTTCCGTGATATTCATTTTATGACATAGATGTACAAAGTGGCGGTCTTTGTTGATGATTTGGCTGATCCTATTATTACATATTGTGGGCTTTGTTTATAGGCTCCAATGGAGATCATAAACCTTCATCCTCTCAACCTCATAAGACAGACTCCCAAAATCCTTCTCAACGGTTTGTTGTATCCCCCATGGTTACTATCGAGAAGAGCAGCGTAATTCAAACCCAACTGTCATGTCCTTCTCAACAGGTGTTGCGACATGATGGTCGGAGGTGCCTCCTAGTCCATAGGAGGTTGGAGGATTTCACTAGATATGTTGTTTTCAAGTGTAACCCACCACTGACTTACTAGAGCTACAGATCGTGCAGTGATAGATCACAAAGTTCTTGGCACAAAGGAGAGAGGAGTGTCCATATAGGAGCAAAGGGAGATCGAGGGATGAGACTGGGCTTTCAGATTTTGATGATCACATCATATTGTAGACAATTGAAGGTGATTTTGAAGAGTTTATGATGAGTTCTTAGGTAGCTATAGAAGTCATGGTACAAAGTAGCATCACTTCTAAGGTGTGTTATCGATATGGGGGTGGCTCTTCATTGATGCTTGGTCTTTGGTCCTAGATGGTAGGTGTTTTCTCCTTCTATGAAATGGAATTATTTGGAGTTATTGATGGAGTTTCCTTGTTAGGAAGACATGGATGTCATATGTTATTAAGCCTCGTGTGGACTGAGAGGTCATGCATGGAGTCTTAGATTTAGTGGGATAGACTGATTAACTCCAATTTTTTTTTCTCCTTTCCCTTCTTTTTGATGGACACTATAGGGATGCTATCTTACTTGGACGGACATGTTTGTGTGGTTTGCATTTTGTATTGAGAAGTTTGTTAAATGTTGATTTTTGCACACAATGATGGATATATGGGTTTACTTCTTCTTTTTGGAGATGATTGTAACGGTTGTTTCTTGGTTGTTGGGACTATACGAGGATGTTGGGTGAATATGATTGATTCCTCCTTTGATTAAAATAGGATAAAATGAATGATGTCAAAGTTGTCCACATCATCGTATGGATCCTACCAGTATTACATCCTCTGACCTTAGTGGCACCACACTCTCAACCCAAGTAAATGCAAAATGATGATGAACGTCATATCCCATTGTAGAAGTACATACAACTTTATCAGAATACATAAGGCCCATTTAGCAATTAATAAAAAAATTATATGCGACCTTTTCTGTAACACCCCTGACCTGGGTTATGACCTAACCCTGGAAGTTTTGCCTAAATATGTAATTAATATACTTGTGAACACTCCCTGGCATGTAATTAAGTTCCTCAGGAACATTTACTTTCAATTTTGCTCCTTTTTGTATAAAGTTGTAGCATTGTGTTGTATGCAGGGACCTATGTGCAAATTACCCAGTTTAAGGGTTGAACTTGCAAAATTCACAAGATAAGATGTTCCTTTGATGTTGAAACATCATGAGAATGGTTATGGTAAAGTTTGAGGGATTTCCCAAGCTTGAGCACCAAGGTGCAGCTGTGGAAGCAATTCCCATGCTTAGAAACCCTAATTTGGGGTAAAGTGCAATTTACCCAAATTGAGGGGTCCAACTTGTAATTTTCACCATCTAGAACATCTTTTATGACTCTTGTCATCATTTAGAGTAAAAATGATGAAAGGGATACATCATTTAATAATCATATGGGAAAAATGATCTTTGTGAAAGAAATCACCTAAAATGGGCCTAAAACCCTTTCATGAGTGTACCCTAGTTGAAGGTTGGATTCCTTTACCCTTAGATCTTGAGATTTCATGAGATTTGCATAAGGATAGGTAGGTTTGGTCGTGCCCTTGAGCAAGGAGGGACCTAGATGTGATTTCCAATCTTGAGAGGTCCTTAGGGTGTAAAAGAGGCTAAAGTATATAAGCCCTTTTCCCTTGTAATTAAGTGAACGAATTTTCTTTCCTTCACTTCTCTTCCTTTCCTTCTCAAACGACCAAGGTCAGCTCTGGAGCTCAGGGGGGACGACCAACCTGTTCTAGGTAAGAGAACCCCACCTTCTAAGCTCGAATTCATGGAGGAATTCACCTTCTAAGGTTGGTTTTATGGTTAGCTTACTTAGTCTTCTTGTTCTAGCCGACCAAAGCAACGTTTCCTTGGAGAATTCACCTCTGACCAAGTTGTGGAAGCTCAAGGACGCCATTAAAGCTTGGAGCTTGAAGGCTTGGAGCTCTAAGATCAACCTTTAGGCGGGTTTTATAACTCTAAACTTCATGCTTGATTATACATCCTTTTCTATGCATATAGTTGCTAGTTCTTCTTCTTCCCTATCTTTCCTTGCATCCTTGCAAGCAAAATCGTGAAGAACTGCTACTGTTCTCAAGGTAGAAGATAAGGGCGTTAATTTCTATGCTTATCCACGGTTTTTCACTTTATCAAACGACCTCCACCTATTGCTCTAAACGGTTTCAAACCGTTTGGTGGGAAAACGGTTTCAGGGTCGTTTGAGGGCAAACGGTCTTCAAGACCGTTTGGTCCCGTTGACCAAGCAAAGACCGTTTGGGAATCTTGTTCATAATTATGTAGGTTAATCACCCACAAAATTTGAGAGGTTAACTCCAAAAGAATCGTGAGTTATGAGCAAATCAATTAGCAAAACCAATTGAATTATGTGCTGATTTTCAACCTGATTAACTTGACCTGGTTGAGCAAACGGTTTCAAGACCGTTTGAGATGGTTGACCAAGCGTTGACCGTTTGGTATTCCTGTTCATAATTATGTTTATTAATAACCCTCCGAATTTGAGGGATTAACTCCAAAGGAATCATGAGTTGAAGCCCAATCAATTAGGGAAACCTAATTGGATTAAGTGCTGATTTTCAATCTGTTTTAATTGAAATTTTTGGGCAAACGGTCTCAAGACCGTTTGAGTGCGTTGACCAAGCGTTGACCGTTTGGGATTACTGTTCCTAATGATGTGATATAATGACTCACCGAATTTGAGGGATTAACTCCCAAGGAATCATGAGTTGAAGGCTATTCAATTAGGCAAACCCTAATTGAAAACAGTGCTGAAATTCCAATGAGTTAAGTTGAGATTTTGGGTTGATTAGCCCAAACGGTTTCAAGACCGTTTGGGAATCACCCAAACGGTCTCAAGACCGTTTGGGGGTCACCCCAAGACCGTTTGGAGGTCTGGGGTCAAGTATAGTTGATCAATTGAAGGTCCAAAGGCACCAAACCATATTGCAATTAAGTATTGATGTGATGATCAACTCTATAGATCAAACCTTGATGAATTTTCACTAGAGTCCAAAGGATGGATGGGCAAACGGTCTCAAGACCGTTTGGAACTCATACAAACGGTCTCAAGACCGTTTGGGCACAACCCAAGACCGTTTGGAGGTCTAGGGTTGAGATAATCTAATGGTTTGAAGGTCCAATCGCAATAAGTTGATGAATTGATACAAATACTGATTTTAGACCTAATTGGAGTTCAACCCTAGTCCAAACGACTTGGTTTTTGGTCAAACTTTGGGCAAACGGTCTCAAGACCGTTTGGAGGATATCCAAACGACCTCAAGACCGTTTGGTCCAAGTTTGAGCCCAATTGGAGGTCAATTGATAGGTTCAACCTTGAATTGATTCACATTGTTGAATATTGATGACCATCCGATTTGAAACCCTAATTGAGAAGGATTCAACCCTAATTGGCTTTCAATTGAGGGTCAACTTGGTGTCCAAGTGATTAAGGTTCATCCTAATTAACTCAATTTATAAGTGGTTATCATGGATTTGGTTAATTGAGGGGTTCAACATACATATCCATGACCAATTGTAACTTTTGAACCACTTTGGAGGTCCAAACGGTTTGAGCCCATTTGGACCAAACGGTCTCAAGACCGTTTGGATCCAAACGGTCTCAAGACCGTTTGAGGCCAAACGGTCTCAAGACCGTTTGGGCTCAAACGATCTCAGGGTCGTTTGGTCCAATCGATCTCAAGTTGATTTGATCAAACGGTTTCAAACCGATTGAGCTCCAAACGGTTTGGAAGGTCAACTCTTCCAAACGGTCAACACACCCAAACGGTCTCAAGACCGTTTGGAGAAAACGGTCTCAAGACCGTTTGAGACCAAACGGTTTCAAGACCGTTTGGTGGTTGAAACCGTTTGAAGGTTGAAACCGTTTGAAGGTGTACATGGTGGTTTGTACTTAATCAATTGATGGTGTAATTAGTTCAATGGTGATCTAATCTAAACCCTAATGGTAACCTAGGTCATTAAGGGACTAAGTGATTAGTGAGTTGACCCATGATGGTGATCATGAGGCAAATTACCAAAATACCCTTGAGGGGTCTAAAGAGGTAAAACCTTGTTCTAATCAAACCCTAATCACATGATGATGATGTTTTGGCTTATGTAAGTCAATAAGGAATTAACCCAACCTAATCTAGAGTGGTGTCATCACCATCTACTAGTGAGAGGAAAGAGAAAGTATTCCAAGAGAGAGAAAGTATCCTAGAGAGAGAAAGTACCCTTTTTAAGGTGGAAACTCAAGTGAGATACTTCAAATACACATGAGTGTGCATGATTAGGGAATGACCCACCTATGTGAGGTCATGGAAACCCTAAATATGATATCTAATGGATCTTAATCTTAATTAAGAGTCTTAATGATGATGTTTCTCTTACATGATGATGTAATGAGTACCATTCACCATGGTGTGAATAGTAAACCCTAATTTTAGGATGATGACTTGAAAGATGAATAGTAAACCCTAAATTGTTGAATTGTTTACTATTATCTGTTGAACTAACTATGCAGGTTATTATGAGATAATGGTCATACCCAGGTATGAAATACCATGTTATATTCATTGAAAGCATGTCTTAAGCTTTATGAATAGTGAATCATCTTGATGCACTGCTAAGTGACATCTTTTATGATTTATGGGCTGTAAGAGCCATAAACACCATCAAGGTCATGCTTGACAGATGACTTGTGATGAGATAATTGAGAACTGGTAATTGAAATGAATTAGGCCTGCTACATTTTAGTATTCTCATATATAGCTGTGATGCTAATGTTTTTGTATGATGATATGAATACTGAATGTACCTAACTAATCAAGTGAAATGTAGAGCCCTGATCATAGATCCATCATTGTCAGAGTCTAAATGATGGTGAAACAGGTTTTCCTCAGGGAACTCTTGGATCACATACTTTTGAGTATGTGGGGTACATGGATGTGTAGAACCTTACATCCTAGTGTAGGTATTTGATGTAGATTCTTGTAGTCCGTCATACCTTTACTATAAAAGAAAAGGTGAGAGGATGATGTAGATTCTAGTAGTCCATCAGACCCCACCATAAAGTCCTAAAGGTGAGATGTATATCTACACTCCCTTAAAGACACAAATACCGTATCGGTGAAAGATAAACAAGAAATCTTCCGATAGTGAAGAGAGTACAGAATGCCACTGTAACTCTAAAAATAGCGAAGGACCAGAGTACCCTGGTGAGCTATTATAAAGACATCCCGCCAGATGTCAAACAATCAATCCTCTAACTGACTGAGGAAGATGAGGTCATAAGAATCCGGCTCTCTTAATGACCTATGTATGATACTGATGTGACTTCTTAGCGATCAGTTGGAGTATGAGTGGTATGCCTCATCTCCACAGGGCATAATAATGTTTGAAAAACATAAACAACAGCGTAGTATATCTGTTAGAGTTAATTACGAGTTATTTGATTGATGTTACCTTGAATAGCATAGATGTTCTCATATTTTAATATTGATTGAACTCTTGCTTATCATCAGAACTGCCAGTGAATATCTTGAAGGCTCTTATTGCTTTAGTTATTCCTTGCTTTGCTTATAAAGCCTAGTGGAGAGTTATAACTCTCGCTGGGGCAATTATGTATAATTGTCTCACCCCGTAGACTTCTACTTTTTAGGTGGTCGTCGAAGACGAAGGAACAAGAACTCAGGTGAACAATCCCAGCAACAGCAGCATCAGGAGCAGTAAATATCTCAGGTGGAGATCTAGCCTGCTTCATGGTGTAGTTAGAGTCAAGTCCTATGTGTCCTCTGTACTCTCAGGTCCTGGAGTGTTTTGGAGTATGAATTCTTGAGAGTTTTGGTATCATGTTGTATATAATTACTCAAGAAGTAATTGTCAGTGATGTAAACAGTTAAATCCTTTTTCTATGGAAAAGGTTTGTGGTTTCAGGCTCTTGTCTCGAAAAGTTTTAATTTCCCGTGATTTTTGTCTTCCGCTGTTTACCGATTGCTTCCGCACATGATTAAATCGGGATTAATTCGTGGTTTGGAGATCGGAGCCCACAATTAAGTGGTATCAGAGCTCCAGGTTCATTCGAGTCTACAAAGGCATAGGACTTAGGAAGTCGAGTCTATCTTTAGTATTCCTTCCTTATCTAATAGAATCTTCTACTCCTCAGGAGAAGAAGATACTTAAGATGTCAGAGCCACATGATGAGAATGTGGAAGAAAGTAGTGCTAGTGCACCTCAAGGTGGTGCAGGAGTACCAGGATTGGAACAGCCTGTACCAGAACAACCTAGAGAGCCACCCCAGTTTGATCCAGATGACATGGGTAACCCAGCAGTCCATACAATGTTTGGGCAGTTTATGACTGCCATGACACACATAACCGACAGGTTGCCTATGCCTGCACCTAGGGTACCTGCCCAGCCTGAGGGGCAAGGTATCGGGAAGACGTTCGAGCGACTACGTCGTGTCGGAGCTACCGAGTACCATGGGACTGCTGACCCCGCAGATGCTGATCTGTGGTTGACAGAGCTGGAGAAGGCTTTCAGGATCCTCAACATCCCTGAAGCTGAGAAGGTTAGACATGCTGTCTATCTTCTCAAAGGAAGTGCTGGTCACTGGTGGAACATGGAAGAGCAGAAGAGACCTGGGGTAGAGTTCTCATGGGAAGAGTTTCGTCAGGAATTTATCAATAGATATTTTCCCAAGACCTTCCTAGACGAGAAGATCTCTCAGTTTGAGAGACTGAGACAGGGTATTATGAACATTAGCGAGTACGAAGCTAAGTTCATGGAGCTGTTGCGATTTTGTCCGCACATGGCTGCCACAGAAGAAGAAAGAATCAGAAGGTTTGAGAAGGGGTTGAATGCTGACATGTCTACCCCAGTGTCTGCCTTAGAGAACCGAGAGAGATTCTCTACCTTCGTTGAGTCAGTCCGAAGGATAGAGAGATCTGTAGTTGAGAAAAGACAAACCCATAAAAGATATCCACAGTTCCAGGGTTCTTCATCTAGGGATTCCAAGAAACCTAGATTCTCTGCACCTAACCCTCCGCCACCCAGATCGAGTTTTCAAACTCAATGGACACCAAGCAGAGGTAGAGGACGAAGTCAACCGCTTCAAGGGACGCACAGTTCTGCATCTGTGTCAGTTACTGGACCACCCAGACCACAGCAACAGGAAAAGAGTTGCTACAACTGTGGTAAGGTGGGACACTTGATGAAGGATTGTCGTTCTAGGGCTGTCGGTGTGACACAACAAACCCCGAGACAGAATCGACAGGGATCTCAGAATAGACAACATCAAGGAGCAGCTCGAGGACGTGGACAAGCGTCTCAAGCTGGATCATCAGCACCACCTCAACAGCAGGCTACAACAAGGTTCTATGCTATGAACCCACCAGAAGCAGTGGTCAATCCACAAGTGGTGACAGGTCAGATGGAACTTTTATATTCTGATATGTCTAAATCTTGTGTAGTATCTGTTCTGATTGACCCGGGTGCTACGCACTCTTTCATCACTCGAAGAGTGATTCGTAACTGCAATATGACAACTAGTCATAGGGCAGATAAGTTGTTGTTGGAGACTCCGTTGAGTGGGTCTGCTGTTCTGCAAGAAGTATGCTCTCCTTGCGTACTTTTCTTTTCTAAGCATCGCATTCAAGTGGATCTCATACCGCTTGATATGCAAGGATTTGATATAATCCTAGGGATGGATAACTTGGAAAAGTATCGAGTTGTCTTGGATTGTGAATCCAAGCTGGCAGTGTTTTCTAATGAAAGCAACACATGGATCTTTCAAGGTGAAAGAAAGATTCTGCCCACCTGTCTTGTATCAGCTATGGTTGCTGATAAGTTGATGAGGCAAGGATGCTACGCATTCTTAGCCCATGTGGTAGATGTTACCAAGGAGAGTTCCAACCCTGCTGAAGTTCCGATAGTCAGGGAATTCGAGGATGTGTTTCCCGAAGAACTTCCTGGTATACCACCACCCCGGGAAATTGATTTTGAGATCAATTTGGTCCCAGATACGAAACCCATAGCCCAGACTCCGTATAGGATGGCGCCTGCTGAGATGGCAGAACTCAAGAAACAACTTCAAGAGTTACTTGAGAAGGGTTTCATCCGACCGAGTACCTCACCTTGGGGTGCTCCGGTTTTGTTTGTTAAAAAGAAAGATGGATCAATGCGGTTGTGCATTGATTATAGACAACTCAATAAAGTAACGATAAAGAATAAATATCCTTTGCCGAGGATTGATGATCTTTTCGACCAGTTGCATGGTGCAACAGTCTTTTCTAAGATAGACTTAAGGTCTGGATATCATCAACTCCGCATTAAGGACAGTGACATATCTAAGTCTGCCTTTAGGACAAGATATGGTCACTATGAGTTCACGGTCATGTCGTTTGGACTAACCAATGCACCGGCTGCATTCATGGAACTCATGAATAGAGTCTTTCGACCTTTCCTTGATCAGTGTGTTGTCATCTTCATAGATGACATACTGATTTATAGTAAGGATGCTCAGCAGCATGAGCAACACCTTCGCCAGACTTTGACCTTGCTAAGAGAGCATAAGCTATACGCTAAGTTTAGCAAGTGTGAGTTTTGGTTATCTGAAGTATCCTTCCTTGGACATGTGGTATCTGCCTCGGGAATTCGTGTTGACCCTGCAAAGATAGAGTCTGTTCTGCAGTGGGAACAACCGAAGACACCGACGGAGATTAGAAGTTTCTTGGGGTTAGCTGGTTATTATCGAAGGTTTATTAAAAATTTCAGTTCTATAGCCTTACCTTTGACCAAGTTAACCCGGAAGGATGTTCCTTTTGCTTGGAGTGATAAGTGTCAACAGTCTTTTCAGCTGTTGAAGGAGAGGTTGACAAGTGCACCTGTGCTTGTGTTACCTGAGCAAGGAAAGGAATATATAATCTTTTGTGATGCCTCCAAGAATGGACTTGGATGTGTGTTGATGCAGGATAACCAAGTGATTTCTTTTGCTTCCCGACAGCTTAAGAAACACGAAGAGAATTATCCGACACACGATCTGGAGTTAGCTGCTGTGGTCCATGCTTTGAAAATCTGGAGACATTATCTCTACGGAGAAACTTTCCAGATTTTCACAGACCACAAGAACCTTAAGTACATCTTCACTCAGCATGAGCTTAATATGAGGCAACGTCGCTGGATGGAGTTAATCAAGGATTATGATTGTACGATTGATTACCATCCGGGCAAGGCCAATGTGGTTGCAGATGCCTTGAGTAGGAAATCAGCAACATCAACCATGGATAGGGCACAACTAAGTTCCTTAGTATGCTCTAGAAGAGATATGCTTATCTCTTTAAGGCATGACAATGTGCAGTTGAAGGTATCATTGTTAGCTGGTCTATTAGCTGAGATGCAGATTAAACCTACCTTAAGAGAGCAGATAAAGGAGGCACAACAAGTAGATGTTTCTGTACAGCAGATTAGATTTGAGTTTGGAAATGAGAAGCGAGAAGGTTTTCATGAGTCAGATGACCAGGGGGCATGCTATCATGGAAGGATGATAGTGCCAGATGTGGACGACCTGAGGAAGTTAGTCCTGGAAGAAGCTCATTCTTCGATGTATGCTATGCATCCAGGGAGCACCAAGATGTATCGAAACTTGAAAGATATGTATTGGTGGCCTGGGATGAAGAAAGATGTAGCTGAGTTTGTTTTGAGGTGTCCTGTGTGTCAGCAGGTCAAGGCTGAACACCAGAAACCTGCAGGGACAATGCAACCCTTACCCATACCACAGTGGAAGTGGGACCATGTAACCATGGACTTTGTTGTTGGCCTACCCAGGACAAACAAAGGACATGATTCCATTTGGGTAGTTGTTGATAGGTTGACAAAGACAGCGCATTTCTTACCTGTCAAAACAACCTATACTGCTGAAAGGTTATCCCAGATATATGTCCAAGAGATAGTGCGTTTGCACGGAGTTCCTGTCACTATAGTTTCTGACAGAGGTCCCCAGTTTACAAGTCGCTTTTGGGAACAGTTACACAGAGCCCTAGGCACCAAGTTAAGGTTTAGTACAGCCTTTCATCCTCAAACTGATGGACAGTCAGAAAGGACTATACAGACCTTAGAAGATCTGTTGAGAGCATGTGTTCTCCAGTTTACCGGGAGTTGGGATCTACATCTAAGATTGATAGAGTTTGCCTATAACAATAGCTATCAACATAGCATTGATATGGCACCATATGAAGCCTTATATGGCAGACATTGTAGATCACCCTTGTGTTGGTATGAAACTGGTGAGCACCAGTTATTAGGCCCTGATCTTGTGCAGCAAACTACAGAAAAGATTAAAGTTATACAACAACAGCTTAAGACTGCACAAGATAGACAGAAATCATATGCCGATAAACGTCGTAGACCCCTAGAATTCCAGGATGGAGACAGAGTGTATCTCAAGGTCTCACCTTGGAAAGGAGTCCTTCGTTTTGGGAAGAAAGGAAAGTTAGCTCCTAGATTTTTGGGACCTTATCCAATTGTTGAAAAAGTTGGAAAGGTGGCCTATAGACTAGAGTTACCTCTAGAGTTGCAGAAGCTGCACCCTGTGTTTCACATTTCCATGCTGAGGAAATGTCATCCAGATACCGAGTCAGTTCTACAACCTATGGAGGTAGAATTGAATGAAGATATAACGTATAAGGAGGGACCAGTGTCAATCCTCGATAACAGAACTAAAAAGTTAAAGAAGAAGGATATAAGCCTTGTAAAAGTCCTCTGGAACCATCGTGGTGTTGAAGAAGCCACCTGGGAACTAGAAGGTGAAATGAGAAGAAAATATCCTGCTCTTTTCTTATAATATGCTTTATCGATTTCGGGGACGAAATCCTTTTGAAGGGGTAAAGAATTTGTAACACCCCTGACCTGGGTTATGACCTAACCCTGGAAGTTTTGCCTAAATATGTAATTAATATACTTGTGAACACTCCCTGGCATGTAATTAAGTTCCTCAGGAACATTTACTTTCAATTTTGCTCCTTTTTGTATAAAGTTGTAGCATTGTGTTGTATGCAGGGACCTATGTGCAAATTACCCAGTTTAAGGGTTGAACTTGCAAAATTCACAAAATAAGATGTTCCTTTGATGTTGAAACATCATGAGAATGGTTATGGTAAAGTTTGAGGGATTTCCCAAGCTTGAGCACCAAGGTGCAGCTGTGGAAGCAATTCCCATGCTTAGAAACCCTAATTTGGGGTAAAGTGCAATTTACCCAAATTGAGGGGTCCAACTTGTAATTTTCACCATCTAGAACATCTTTTATGACTCTTGTCATCATTTAGAGTAAAAATGATGAAAGGGATACATCATTTAATAATCAGATGGGAAAAATGATCTTTGTGAAAGAAATCACCTAAAATGGGCCTAAAACCCTTTCATGAGTGTACCCTAGTTGAAGGTTGGATTCCTTTACCCTTAGATCTTGAGATTTCATGAGATTTGCATAAGGATAGGTAGGTTTGGTCGTGCCCTTGAGCAAGGAGGGACCTAGATGTGATTTCCAATCTTGAGAGGTCCTTAGGGTGTAAAAGAGGCTAAAGTATATAAGCCCTTTTCCCTTGTAATTAAGTGAACGAATTTTCTTTCCTTCACTTCTCTTCCTTTCCTTCTCAAACGACCAAGGTCAGCTCTGGAGCTCAGGGGGGACGACCAACCTGTTCTAGGTAAGAGAACCCCACCTTCTAAGCTCGAATTCATGGAGGAATTCACCTTCTAAGGTTGGTTTTATGGTTAGCTTACTTAGTCTTCTTGTTCTAGCCGACCAAAGCAACGTTTCCTTGGAGAATTCACCTCTGACCAAGTTGTGGAAGCTCAAGGACGCCATTAAAGCTTGGAGCTTGAAGGCTTGGAGCTCTAAGATCAACCTTTAGGCGGGTTTTATAACTCTAAACTTCATGCTTGATTATACATCCTTTTCTATGCATATAGTTGCTAGTTCTTCTTCTTCCCTATCTTTCCTTGCATCCTTGCAAGCAAAATCGTGAAGAACTGCTACTGTTCTCAAGGTAGAAGATAAGGGTGTTAATTTCTATGCTTATCCACGGTTTTTCACTTTATCAAACGACCTCCACCTATTGCTCTAAACGGTTTCAAACCGTTTGGTGGGCAAACGGTTTCAGGGTCGTTTGAGGGAAAACGGTCTTCAAGACCGTTTGGTCCCGTTGACCAAGCAAAGACCGTTTGGGAATCTTGTTCATAATTATGTAGGTTAATCACCCACAAAATTTGAGAGGTTAACTCCAAAAGAATCGTGAGTTATGAGCAAATCAATTAGCAAAACCAATTGAATTATGTGCTGATTTTCAACCTGATTAACTTGACCTGGTTGAGAAAACGGTTTCAAGACCGTTTGAGATGGTTGACCAAGCGTTGACCGTTTGGTATTCCTGTTCATAATTATGTTTATTAATAACCCTCCGAATTTGAGGGATTAACTCCAAAGGAATCATGAGTTGAAGCCCAATCAATTAGGGAAACCTAATTGGATTAAGTGCTGATTTTCAATCTGTTTTAATTGAACTTTTTGGGCAAACGGTCTCAAGACCGTTTGAGTGCGTTGACCAAGCGTTGACCGTTTGGGATTAATGTTCCTAATGATGTGATATAATGACTCACCGAATTTGAGGGATTAACTCCCAAGGAATCATGAGTTGAAGGCTATTCAATTAGGCAAACCCTAATTGAAAACAGTGCTGAAATTCCAATGAGTTAAGTTGAGATTTTGGGTTGATTAGCCCAAACGGTTTCAAGACCGTTTGGGAATCACCCAAACGGTCTCAAGACCGTTTGGGGGTCACCCCAAGACCGTTTGGAGGTCTGGGGTCAAGTATAGTTGATCAATTGAAGGTCCAAAGGCACCAAACCATATTGCAATTAAGTATTGATGTGATGATCAACTCTATAGATCAAACCTTGATGAATTTTCACTAGAGTCCAAAGGATGGATGGGAAAACGGTCTCAAGACCGTTTGGAACTCATCAAAACGGTCTCAAGACCGTTTGGGCACAACCCAAGACCGTTTGGAGGTCTAGGGTTGAGATAATCTAATGGTTTGAAGGTCCAATCGCAATAAGTTGATGAATTGATACAAATACTGATTTTAGACCTAATTGGAGTTCAACCCTAGTCCAAACGACTTGGTTTTTGGTCAAACTTTGGGAAAACGGTCTCAAGACTGTTTTGAGGATATCCAAACGACCTCAAGACCGTTTGGTCCAAGTTTGAGCCCAATTGGAGGTCAATTGATAGGTTCAACCTTGAATTGATTCACATTGTTGAATATTGATGACCATCCGATTTGAAACCCTAATTGAGAAGGATTCAACCCTAATTGGCTTTCAATTGAGGGTCAACTTGGTGTCCAAGTGATTAAGGTTCATCCTAATTAACTCAATTTATAAGTGGTTATCATGGATTTGGTTAATTGAGGGGTTCAACATACATATCCATGACCAATTGTAACTTTTGAACCACTTTGGAGGTCCAAACGGTTTGAGCCCATTTGGACCAAACGGTCTCAAGACCGTTTGGATCCAAACGGTCTCAAGACCGTTTGAGGCCAAACGGTCTCAAGACCGTTTGGGCTCAAACGATCTCAGGGTCGTTTGGTCCAATCGATCTCAAGTTGATTTGATCAAACGGTTTCAAACCGATTGAGCTCCAAACGGTTTGGAAGGTCAACTCTTCCAAACGGTCAACACACCCAAACGGTCTCAAGACCGTTTGGAGAAAACGGTCTCAAGACCGTTTGAGACCAAACGGTTTCAAGACCGTTTGGTGGTTGAAACCGTTTGAAGGTTGAAACCGTTTGAAGGTGTACATGGTGGTTTGTACTTAATCAATTGATGGTGTAATTAGTTCAATGGTGATCTAATCTAAACCCTAATGGTAACCTAGGTCATTAAGGGACTAAGTGATTAGTGAGTTGACCCATGATGGTGATCATGAGGCAAATTACCAAAATACCCTTGAGGGGTCTAAAGAGGTAAAACCTTGTTCTAATCAAACCCTAATCACATGATGATGATGTTTTGGCTTATGTAAGTCAATAAGGAATTAACCCAACCTAATCTAGAGTGGTGTCATCACCATCTACTAGTGAGAGGAAAGAGAAAGTATTCCAAGAGAGAGAAAGTATCCTAGAGAGAGAAAGTACCCTTTTTAAGGTGGAAACTCAAGTGAGATACTTCAAATACACATGAGTGTGCATGATTAGGGAATGACCCACCTATGTGAGGTCATGGAAACCCTAAATATGATATCTAATGGATCTTAATCTTAATTAAGAGTCTTAATGATGATGTTTCTCTTACATGATGATGTAATGAGTACTATTCACCATGGTGTGAATAGTAAACCCTAATTTTAGGATGATGACTTGAAAGATGAATAGTAAACCCTAAATTGTTGAATTGTTTACTATTATCTGTTGAACTAACTATGCAGGTTATTATGAGATAATGGTCATACCCAGGTATGAAATACCATGTTATATTCATTGAAAGCATGTCTTAAGCTTTATGAATAGTGAATCATCTTGATGCACTGCTAAGTGACATCTTTTATGATTTATGGGCTGTAAGAGCCATAAACACCATCAAGGTCATGCTTGACAGATGACTTGTGATGAGATAATTGAGAACTGGTAATTGAAATGAGTTAGGCCTGCTACATTTTAGTATTCTCATATATAGCTGTGATGCTAATGTTTTTGTATGATGATATGAATACTGAATGTACCTAACTAATCAAGTGAAATGTAGAGCCCTGATCATAGATCCATCATTGTCAGAGTCTAAATGATGGTGAAACAGGTTTTCCTCAGGGAACTCCTGGATCACATACTTTTGAGTATGTGGGGTACATGGATGTGTAGAACCTTACATCCTAGTGTAGGTATTTGATGTAGATTCTTGTAGTCCGTCATACCTTCACTATAAAAGAAAAGGTGAGAGGATGATGTAGATTCTAGTAGTCCATCAGACCCCACCATAAAGTCCTAAAGGTGAGATGTATATCTACACTCCCTTAAAGACACAAATACCGTATCGGTGAAAGATAAACAAGAAATCTTCCGATAGTGAAGAGAGTACAGAATGCCACTGTAACTCTAAAAATAGCGAAGGACCAGAGTACCCTGGTGAGCTATTATAAAGACATCCCGCCAGATGTCAAACAATCAATCCTCTAACTGACTGAGGAAGATGAGGTCATAAGAATCCGGCTCTCTTAATGACCTATGTATGATACTGATGTGACTTCTTAGCGATCAGTTGGAGTATGAGTGGTATGCCTCATCTCCACAGGGCATAATAATGTTTGAAAAACATAAACAACAGCGTAGTATATCTGTTAGAGTTAATTACGAGTTATTTGATTGATGTTACCTTGAATAGCATAGATGTTCTCATATTTTAATATTGATTGAACTCTTGCTTATCATCAGAACTGCCAGTGAATATCTTGAAGGCTCTTATTGCTTTAGTTATTCCTTGCTTTGCTTATAAAGCCTAGTGGAGAGTTATAACTCTCGCTGGGGCAATTATGTATAATTGTCTCACCCCGTAGACTTCTACTTTTTAGGTGGTCGTCGAAGACGAAGGAACAAGAACTCAGGTGAACAATCCCAGCAACAGCAGCATCAGGAGCAGTAAATATCTCAGGTGGAGATCTAGCCTGCTTCATGGTGTAGTTAGAGTCAAGTCCTATGTGTCCTCTGTACTCTCAGGTCCTGGAGTGTTTTGGAGTATGAATTCTTGAGAGTTTTGGTATCATGTTGTATATAATTACTCAAGAAGTAATTGTCAGTGATGTAAACAGTTAAATCCTTTTTCTATGGAAAAGGTTTGTGGTTTCAGGCTCTTGTCTCGAAAAGTTTTAATTTCCCGTGATTTTTGTCTTCCGCTGTTTACCGATTGCTTCCGCACATGATTAAATCGGGATTAATTCGTGGTTTGGAGATCGGAGCCCACAATTAAGTGGTATCAGAGCTCCAGGTTCATTCGAGTCTACAGAGGCATAGGACTTAGGAAGTCGAGTCTATCTTTAGTATTCCTTCCTTATCTAATAGAATCTTCTACTCCTCAGGAGAAGAAGATACTTAAGATGTCAGAGCCACATGATGAGAATGTGGAAGAAAGTAGTGCTAGTGCACCTCAAGGTGGTGCAGGAGTACCAGGATTGGAACAGCCTGTACCAGAACAACCTAGAGAGCCACCCCAGTTTGATCCAGATGACATGGGTAACCCAGCAGTCCAGACAATGTTTGGGCAGTTTATGACTGCCATGACACACATAACCGACAGGTTGCCTATGCCTGCACCTAGGGTACCTGCCCAGCCTGAGGGGCAAGGTATCGGGAAGACGTTCGAGCGACTACGTCGTGTCGGAGCTACCGAGTACCATGGGACTGCTGACCCCGCAGATGCTGATCTGTGGTTGACAGAGCTGGAGAAGGCTTTCAGGATCCTCAACATCCCTGAAGCTGAGAAGGTTAGACATGCTGTCTATCTTCTCAAAGGAAGTGCTGGTCACTGGTGGAACATGGAAGAGCAGAAGAGACCTGGGGTAGAGTTCTCATGGGAAGAGTTTCGTCGGGAATTTATCAATAGATATTTTCCCAAGACCTTCCTAGACGAGAAGATCTCTCAGTTTGAGAGACTGAGACAGGGTATTATGAACATTAGCGAGTACGAAGCTAAGTTCATGGAGCTGTTGCGATTTTGTCCGCACATGGCTGCCACAGAAGAAGAAAGAATCAGAAGGTTTGAGAAGGGGTTGAATGCTGACATGTCTACCCCAGTGTCTGCCTTAGAGAACCGAGAGAGATTCTCTACCTTCGTTGAGTCAGTCCGAAGGATAGAGAGATCTGTAGTTGAGAAAAGACAAACCCATAAAAGATATCCACAGTTCCAGGGTTCTTCATCTAGGGATTCCAAGAAACCTAGATTCTCTGCACCTAACCCTCCGCCACCCAGATCGAGTTTTCAAACTCAATGGACACCAAGCAGAGGTAGAGGACGAAGTCAACCGCTTCAAGGGATGCACAGTTCTGCATCTGTGTCAGTTACTGGACCACCCAGACCACAGCAACAGGAAAAGAGTTGCTACAACTGTGGTAAGGTGGGACACTTGATGAAGGATTGTCGTTCTAGGGCTGTCGGTGTGACACAACAAACCCCGAGACAGAATCGACAGGGATCTCAGAATAGACAACATCAAGGAGCAGCTCGAGGACGTGGACAAGCGTCTCAAGCTGGATCATCAGCACCACCTCAACAGCAGGCTACAGCAAGGTTCTATGCTATGAACCCACCAGAAGCAGTGGTCAATCCACAAGTGGTGACAGGTCAGATGGAACTTTTATATTCTGATATGTCTAAATCTTGTGTAGTATCTGTTCTGATTGACCCGGGTGCTACGCACTCTTTCATCACTCGAAGAGTGATTCGTAACTGCAATATGACAACTAGTCATAGGGCAGATAAGTTGTTGTTGGAGACTCCGTTGAGTGGGTCTGCTGTTCTGCAAGAAGTATGCTCTCCTTGCGTACTTTTCTTTTCTAAGCATCGCATTCAAGTGGATCTCATACCGCTTGATATGCAAGGATTTGATATAATCCTAGGGATGGATAACTTGGAAAAGTATCGAGTTGTCTTGGATTGTGAATCCAAGCTGGCAGTGTTTGCTAATGAAAGCAACACATGGATCTTTCAAGGTGAAAGAAAGATTCTACCCACCTGTCTTGTATCAGCTATGGTTGCTGATAAGTTGATGAGGCAAGGATGCTACGCATTCTTAGCCCATGTGGTAGATGTTACCAAGGAGAGTTCCAACCCTGCTGAAGTTCCGATAGTCAGGGAATTCGAGGATGTGTTTCCCGAAGAACTTCCTGGTATACCACCACCCCGGGAAATTGATTTTGAGATCAATTTGGTCCTAGATACGAAACCCATAGCCCAGACTCCGTATAGGATGGCGCCTCCTGAGATGGCAGAACTCAAGAAACAGCTTCAAGAGTTACTTGAGAAGGGTTTCATCCGACCGAGTACCTCACCTTGGGGTGCTCCGGTTTTGTTTGTTAAAAAGAAAGATGGATCGATGCGGTTGTGCATTGATTATAGACAACTCAATAAAGTAACGATAAAGAATAAATATCCTTTGCCGAGGATTGATGATCTTTTCGACCAGTTGCGTGGTGCAACAGTCTTTTCTAAGATAGACTTAAGGTCTGGATATCATCAACTCCGCATTAAGGACAGTGACATATCTAAGTCTGCCTTTAGGACAAGATATGGTCACTATGAGTTCACGGTCATGTCGTTTGGACTAACCAATGCACCGGCTGCATTCA
The DNA here is from genome assembly GCA_963693085.1 of Alisma plantago-aquatica. NCBI lineage: Eukaryota > Viridiplantae > Streptophyta > Magnoliopsida > Alismatales > Alismataceae > Alisma > Alisma plantago-aquatica. Next base: position 394,849,166 of record OY856412.1, on the reverse strand, counting down.
TGGAACTCATGAATAGAGTCTTTCGACCTTTCCTTGATCAGTGTGTTGTCATCTTCATAGATGACATACTGATTTATAGTAAGGATGCTCAGCAGCATGAGCAACACCTTCGCCAGACTTTGACCTTGCTAAGAGAGCATAAGCTATACGCTAAGTTTAGCAAGTGTGAGTTTTGGTTATCTGAAGTATCCTTCCTTGGACATGTGGTATCTGCCTCGGGAATTCGTGTTGACCCTGCAAATATAGAGTCTGTTCTGCAGTGGGAACAACCGAAGACACCGACGGAGATTAGAAGTTTCTTGGGGTTAGCTGGTTATTATCGAAGGTTTATTAAAAATTTCAGTTCTATAGCCTTACCTTTGACCAAGTTAACCCGGAAGGATGTTCCTTTTGCTTGGAGTGATAAGTGTCAACAGTCTTTTCAGCTGTTGAAGGAGAGGTTGACAAGTGCACCTGTGCTTGTGTTACCTGAGCAAGGAAAGGAATATATAATCTTTTGTGATGCCTCCAAGAATGGACTTGGATGTGTGTTGATGCAGGATAACCAAGTGATTTCTTTTGCTTCCCGACAGCTTAAGAAACACGAAGAGAATTATCCGACACACGATCTGGAGTTAGCTGCTGTGGTCCATGCTTTGAAAATCTGGAGACATTATCTCTACGGAGAAACTTTCCAGATTTTCACAGACCACAAGAACCTTAAGTACATCTTCACTCAGCATGAGCTTAATATGAGGCAACGTCGCTGGATGGAGTTAATCAAGGATTATGATTGTACGATTGATTACCATCCGGGCAAGGCCAATGTGGTTGCAGATGCCTTGAGTAGGAAATCAGCAACATCAACCATGGATAGGGCACAACTAAGTTCCTTAGTATGCTCTAGAAGAGATATGCTTATCTCTTTAAGGCATGACAATGTGCAGTTGAAGGTATCATTGTTAGCTGGTCTATTAGCTGAGATGCAGATTAAACCTACCTTAAGAGAGCAGATAAAGGAGGCACAACAAGTAGATGTTTATGTACAGCAGATTAGATTTGAGTTTGGAAATGAGAAGCGAGAAGGTTTTCATGAGTCAGATGACCAGGGGGCATGCTATCATGGAAGGATGATAGTGCCAGATGTGGACGACCTGAGGAAGTTAGTCCTGGAAGAAGCTCATTCTTCGATGTATGCTATGCATCCAGGGAGCACCAAGATGTATCGAAACTTGAAAGATATGTATTGGTGGCCTGGGATGAAGAAAGATGTAGCTGAGTTTGTTCTGAGGTGTCCTGTGTGTCAGCAGGTCAAGGCTGAACACCAGAAACCTGCAGGGACAATGCAACCCTTACCCATACCACAGTGGAAGTGGGACCATGTAACCATGGACTTTGTTGTTGGCCTACCCAGGACAAACAAAGGACATGATTCCATTTGGGTAGTTGTTGATAGGTTGACAAAGACAGCGCATTTCTTACCTGTCAAAACAACCTATACTGCTGAAAGGTTATCCCAGATATATGTCCAAGAGATAGTGCGTTTGCACGGAGTTCCTATCACTATAGTTTCTGACAGAGGTCCCCAGTTTACAAGTCGCTTTTGGGAACAGTTACACAGAGCCCTAGGCACCAAGTTAAGGTTTAGTACAGCCTTTCATCCTCAAACTGATGGACAGTCAGAAAGGACTATACAGACCTTAGAAGATCTGTTGAGAGCATGTGTTCTCCAGTTTACCGGGAGTTGGGATCTACATCTAAGATTGATAGAGTTTGCCTATAACAATAGCTATCAACATAGCATTGATATGGCACCATATGAAGCCTTATATGGCAGACATTGTAGATCACCCTTGTGTTGGTATGAAACTGGTGAGCACCAGTTATTAGGCCCTGATCTTGTGCAGCAAACTACAGAAAAGATTAAAGTTATACAACAACAGCTTAAGACTGCACAAGATAGACAGAAATCATATGCCGATAAACGTCGTAGACCCCTAGAATTCCAGGATGGAGACAGAGTGTATCTCAAGGTCTCACCTTGGAAAGGAGTCCTTCGTTTTGGGAAGAAAGGAAAGTTAGCTCCTAGATTTTTGGGACCTTATCCAATTGTTGAAAAAGTTGGAAAGGTGGCCTATAGACTAGAGTTACCTCTAGAGTTGCAGAAGCTGCACCCTGTGTTTCACATTTCCATGCTGAGGAAATGTCATCCAGATACCGAGTCAGTTCTACAACCTATGGAGGTAGAATTGAATGAAGATATAACGTATAAGGAGGGACCAGTGTCAATCCTCGATAACAGAACTAAAAAGTTAAAGAAGAAGGATATAAGCCTTGTAAAAGTCCTCTGGAACCATCGTGGTGTTGAAGAAGCCACCTGGGAACTAGAAGGTGAAATGAGAAGAAAATATCCTGCTCTTTTCTTATAATATGCTTTATCGATTTCGGGGACGAAATCCTTTTGAAGGGGTAAAGAATTTGTAACACCCCTGACCTGGGTTATGACCTAACCCTGGAAGTTTTGCCTAAATATGTAATTAATATACTTGTGAACACTCCCTGGCATGTAATTAAGTTCCTCAGGAACATTTACTTTCAATTTTGCTCCTTTTTGTATAAAGTTGTAGCATTGTGTTGTATGCAGGGACCTATGTGCAAATTACCCAGTTTAAGGGTTGAACTTGCAAAATTCACAAGATAAGATGTTCCTTTGATGTTGAAACATCATGAGAATGGTTATGGTAAAGTTTGAGGGATTTCCCAAGCTTGAGCACCAAGGTGCAGCTGTGGAAGCAATTCCCATGCTTAGAAACCCTAATTTGGGGTAAAGTGCAATTTACCCAAATTGAGGGGTCCAACTTGTAATTTTCACCATCTAGAACATCTTTTATGACTCTTGTCATCATTTAGAGTAAAAATGATGAAAGGGATACATCATTTAATAATCAGATGGGAAAAATGATCTTTGTGAAAGAAATCACCTAAAATGGGCCTAAAACCCTTTCATGAGTGTACCCTAGTTGAAGGTTGGATTCCTTTACCCTTAGATCTTGAGATTTCATGAGATTTGCATAAGGATAGGTAGGTTTGGTCGTGCCCTTGAGCAAGGAGGGACCTAGATGTGATTTCCAATCTTGAGAGGTCCTTAGGGTGTAAAAGAGGCTAAAGTATATAAGCCCTTTTCCCTTGTAATTAAGTGAACGAATTTTCTTTCCTTCACTTCTCTTCCTTTCCTTCTCAAACGACCAAGGTCAGCTCTGGAGCTCAGGGGGGACGACCAACCTGTTCTAGGTAAGAGAACCCCACCTTCTAAGCTCGAATTCATGGAGGAATTCACCTTCTAAGGTTGGTTTTATGGTTAGCTTACTTAGTCTTCTTGTTCTAGCCGACCAAAGCAACGTTTCCTTGGAGAATTCACCTCTGACCAAGTTGTGGAAGCTCAAGGACGCCATTAAAGCTTGGAGCTTGAAGGCTTGGAGCTCTAAGATCAACCTTTAGGCGGGTTTTATAACTCTAAACTTCATGCTTGATTATACATCCTTTTCTATGCATATAGTTGCTAGTTCTTCTTCTTCCCTATCTTTCCTTGCATCCTTGCAAGCAAAATCGTGAAGAACTGCTACTGTTCTCAAGGTAGAAGATAAGGGTGTTAATTTCTATGCTTATCCACGGTTTTTCACTTTATCAAACGACCTCCACCTATTGCTCTAAACGGTTTCAAACCGTTTGGTGGGCAAACGGTTTCAGGGTCGTTTGAGGGCAAACGGTCTAAAGGAGGAATGTGCCAACTAGATGAAGAGAATATAAAGGAGGAATGTGCATAAATGATAGAAGTAACTGATATGCCATCAAAACTCACTACATGAAACTGAATAAACACTTTTGCATAGACCCCTTTACGATGATGCTGACCAAAATAAGTTTTTGTGAGAGATAACTTCAATATAAATAAGCTTTTGTGGTTATAGAGGCATTGCTAGTTGACTCTCTTAACATAATGTTTACATTTTAATTGAAGGGTAAACATATCAATTTGATTACTCAAGGGTCCATACAAAATCTAGACAAAGAGAAAAGACAACAGTGGAACACAAATTAATTACAGAAGTAACCAACACACCATCAAAATTTTGTGAGAGATGCCTTCACTTCAAATTGGTGGTTAGAGGAAGGTTCATGGTAGGTATTCTAAAAGGTGATCACCTCATAAACATATCCATATAACAAAGTAAAGAACTTGATTGAGACAAAATGTGAAACTCAACAGAAACTAGGTATACCAATGCTCTCAAGAAGGAGAGCATCAAAGTCCTATAGGATGGGAGATAGCTATAAAATGCAGAGGGAAACCATAAGGTAAGTATACAAGATTGAAAAGTAAGAATGATTGGGCGATTCAGCTCAATTCTCACCAATGAAGTGAACTAGGTTAACCCTTGGGGGAAAATCCTTGATTTACCTTCCAAACACACATGAAGTAGTTTGTGTAGCTATTGCAACAGATTACCCTTGGTTGTTGTTTTGAAAAAAAATGAAAAGCAAAAATAAGGAAATAAATGAACAACTTGAAATAGAGAGCATAATAGAAGCCTCACCATGCCCTATCAAGGGAGTGGGGAAAGGATTTCGATGACATGTTCTAGGAAGGATTTATATATGATTACTTAGTTATATTGCATTACATGTCATCCACACACTATGCCATTTAGCAAATAGAAAATATTCATTTTCAAATGAATGCCATGTTTCCTTATAAGTAATATGATCATCATCTTACAATATACATGCTTATTGATTATATATAGAAATGTCTTCACATATTTAGTAGTTAAATTGCTCTTAGTATTGACCAAGCTAAGCTTAAATTATTTTAAGGCACAACTTAACTATTGTCTCATACCCCACTTTAAATTGACCTTGGATGCAACCCACACCCAGTCAGCTCCTTAAGAAACCATATTGAAGTTTTGGATATGGTTCATCATGATGTCAACTAGATGATCTACAAAAGTAACAAAGTTTAAATATGACCCAAGACAACTTTCTAATAGATGTAGTGGTAGTCAAATCTTGACATTCCTAGCATGAGAATAGAACAAAGAATTAACAAAGAGATGTAAGGCATGGAAAATATTATGGTGTAATATGGAGGGAAAATTTGAGAGAGATATGATAAAAGGAATGGGGGAGGTTCAAGTTAGACATGTTTTTCCTTGAGCCAATGTCATATACGTAACCTTCCTTCTTAAGTGAACAATTGTTGATTTCTTTCTAACATATAGAAGATACGATTTTGAGTAAGAGAAATACAATATTTACATGTGGATAATTTTTAAAAGGGAGAAACATCCCTATTTTCTTAGTTTATGTAGATACATTAAAGTATTGGAAGGAGAAAATGAGAATAATCAGATAATTATCCCTTGCACATAATGTCAAAGTCCTTTTGTAACAAATACATGTTTACATTAATCAAATGCATAAATTGATATTATGTATTCACTACATAACAAATGTAACACTTTTTTGACGTAAGATTATAGAAGATAAGTAACCAATTGCATATATGTGTTAGATTAGAAAGAGGTGTATCCATACATGAGTCGCAACCATCTTAAAAGCAAACATTAGTTCTTTTTCCTACATTTCTGTTGCATGTTCACTCAAATAATTTGCCATAAAAGGAAAAAGCTTCAGTTCCCATAAAATATATATTTTCCCAGGTATCTATTCAAATATTCTTTACATAATAATAAAAAATAAGCATACAATAATGAAGAGGTGTCTCTAATCTAAATAATATCAATTACATGAAGAAATAAGGACTCAATGTAATTTTTTTTCTTAAAATGAACTTAAAGGGATATATAAGAGTTGGGTTTATAACCATCGTAAAAGAGTTTGCTCATTCGGTTACATGGATATCAACCTTCACAAATTGAATCTATTATTCATGATTTAGATAATCTTTCACTTTAATAAGAATTTTCACTCAGAAAAATCAATGCAAGTGTACTTTGGAAGTGGCTTTCTCTCTCGCATTTTTTTGTGTATAAAGTGATGACTATTTGTACTTTTACAAATAACAAGTGGTATATAGATCAATGTATATAAATAGTTAACTAATTAATTTTAAATCAAAGGAGTATAAGAAAGAAAAATCTATATAAATAACAACTGCCCTAAGAAATATGGTAAAACCAAGCTAAAAAAAGACTTATCAGTCCTAAGACCATTCCAAAAAGAACCAAATCACAATAAAAGGCTTCCAACATCCCTTTAGATTTGTTTCCAAAGGAGCTTCACTGCAAGCCTTTTACTCTCATGGATATGTATGACAATGGTGTTATAGAAAATTATATCCGCGGATAACCGTACCACATTTTACACTGCATAACTGCATCAAGTGGTTATGGTGAGGATATGGTTTTAAATTTTAAAAACCATTATGGTGTGGTACAGTTATGGTTCTAGAGAGAAAACCATGGATAAAAACCACACCACAAATAATTCATGTTGATTATATATTTATTTATATAAAATGCTATCCTAAACACATTATTATTTGTCATTCTCACATAGATAGCTAGATTTATATATTTAAATGGAATTTAGTGTATATAAGTAGGAATTTTTATTTTTCTTCTATAATTACTACACACATGGTTGTCTTCTTAGTACAACTAATAAACAACATGTGCATTTTATTTGTTGTATATGTTGTTATTTCTATTAATTATGTAGAATCCATAAATTTTATGTATAATGTTATTATAGTTAATAGAGAATTATTCATGATGTGGTGTGGTGTAGTTAACCACTTTTTTTGGAAGTGTGGATATGGTTTTTCATATTAAAAATGGCAGTGGATATGGTGTTTGATTTTTCTATGTGGTGTGGTTATGGTTTTTCTATAAACCACACCATATCCACACCACTGCCATCCCTACTCATGAACCCAAAGATTTCTTTCCCTCCAACGAGAATACATAATAGCAAGGGCACATAATTGAGTTGTTATACTATTATGATTAATCAAACCTAAGGTACATGAGGTATACCATTTGAAAAACTTTTTGAATCTAAATTACAAACTTTAGAAGAATAGATGCAAAAGAACATGATTGGTATCCTCATATCTAGACATGCAAAGGAAACATATATAGGTGGACATTGAACCCAATATTCTATCATAGTCATAATTTGGGAACTTATTATGGCCTACTTTTGTGAATTTGGAATATACTAGGACATCTGAATCTATAGACCTAACTAAAAAATGGGTCTTTAGGAAGCTTGAGTCTAATCTTGTTCCACATGTCTCTAGGATTCACCTTGATTTTCCCACATAGGTTTAGCTTGTCTTATTTTACGGTAAGAGTAGATTTACTATCAAGAAGAGAGGCCAAAGGTAGTTTTTTTTATTATGTGGTACACACCAAACACCATTAGCAAATCTTAGCATCCATAGGAAGCCTAAGTTTGAGGAAATCTTGAGAACCAAGAACATCATTTTAGAAGTGAGTATGTGAAAGATAAGGATCCCCCAAATCTTGATTTTGACACCATTACCAACCTCATACTTGATAAAAGGAACCAAAAGATCTATAGCACAAATTAATCAGTTTAAAAACTAGGATGTGGTGTAATTAGTACCAACAACACTCTAGATAGTGGAATAACTTAAAAATTGTTCATGAACCCATATCACCAGAGACTGTCCTTTTTATTAATAACATTCCATAGATCGATCAAGGTGGCAACTTTATTAATGTCCCTATTTGAATTAAAATCAAGGCCGCCTTATTTATTAGGCATTGTAATTTTATTACATCTAACACGATGAATATTGCTTTTCTTCTAAGTACCTCCCCAAAAAAGTTTCTGCACAATTGTCCAATGTCATTAACCACAAAACAAGGTAGTGGAAATTGGACAACCAATATAACTGCATGGATGAGATGGTAGATTGGATTCATCAAGTCTTCTAGCCATAAACATAATATTCAACTTCCAACCCTCAAGTCTAGACTTGATCTTATCAAGCAAAGGAGCTCAGAAACCCCTTCTTAATTTAATAATAAATAGAGGAATATCCAAGATACCTTTAGGGGAGTTTACCCTCCTCAATGTCTAAAATTTCTAAGATAGTACTTTTCTCAAAATCATAGCTATAAAATACTAAGCTTTTCGCTAGATTCAGAGACAAGACAATCACCTTTGAAATTGTTTAAGATTTCAACAATATAATGAGTATTGCTCTCATTAGATTCAACAAAGATCATATGGTCATAGGAAAATATAGAACAAGACACCTCCAAATTTATCGAGGCCCTAAGAAGATGAATCTTCACTTCTTTCCCACTTTTTGTTCCAAGAAGAGTAAAACAATGCATAACCATAACAAATTGGGAGAAAAAGAGTTAAGAGGCTCACCATTTACTAAAACTTGATAGGAAGTGGTAATTAAAAATTCCTTTAACCAAAACAACCAACTCACAGAAAAGTTAATTTTCTTTAGTATGAAGAAAAGATCCCCCCAACTGATAGAATCATATCCCTTTGACAAATCAGCCTCAATATACAAGCAAAGAGATCCTTGTTTCTTGTTGAAGTCATGAATAATTTCTATTGAATGAAAAAATACATCTTCAACTTGATCTTTAATGAAATCCTAATGATTGTGGCTAATGAGAGAAGGCAAGACAAGATGAATTCAATTATCCAGTCATAAAAATAACCTTATAGAGGACATTACACACAACCATAAGCCTATACTTTTTTAGCTCATAGGTATCATTACTTTTAGGAATGGAAAAAATAAAGGTATTATTTTCTTCTTTAAGCAATCTACCTATTTTAAAGAAATCAAGCACATCGCAAGTCACATCAACTCTCACTATATTCCAACATCCCTTGTAGATTTACAATTAAATCCATTAGGGCTCAAACATTTACCCACATCCAAACTCAAAAGAACTTCTTGACCTCTTTTACAGTAACATACTTATCAAGGTGAAGACATTGAACTTCATCCAAATTACAAGAAATGATGTTCATCAGGCATGTCAATAGAAGAAGAATTATATTTATTAAAAATTGTTATATTCACTGCATGACTTCTGATTTAGGAGTGTCACTACAAATAGAGCAATCAATAACCAAACTACTAATGTGATTTAATTGTCTTATGAATTTTAGAGATAAGTAAAATAACTTAAAATTGTATCCCCCTTTTAAACCAATGAATGCAAGGCTTTGGACTTAGAAGAGATTCTTCTTGAAAAAGGGGAAATGAAGTAGCCTTCTAAAGAAAATGTTCATTACTTGGGTCTAAATTTTGAGTTTTTATGATCCAAAATAACCTCCCTTTCCAATATTAATGTAGAGTCGAAAAAGTTATCATTCAATTTTTTCATGGGATGTAATCTACTTTATTATTTCTAAAATTCTTATAGACTTTAATCATAGAGTGACCTTCAAAAATTAGTTCCCACTCTTTAAAACCTTCTTTGGAAGTCCATGCACCAATAAAACGTAAAGGATCCGTGACAGGAGGGCCTTTGCCAACAGTAATGATTCTATGGTCGCTAATAATAGTAGGTAGAATATTTTCTTAAAATATTTTTTCTTAGATATAAATTTGAAGTTGTAAATAGAATTGTTAATTTGGATACGAAAAAAATTCTTACCACATTAATGATTGTCCCATGTGTACAAGGGACCTTTTAAATCCAACTTAAATAGGCCTCAATCTAAAACATAATCATTGAAATCATGCATACACTTCCTAGTAGGGGTTTCCTTTCCAATACACTCAATGTTTTTCCTCACTACATTAAAATCTCCTAACTAAACCCAGGGTTCCTTAACTACTTGAGTTATGTATTTGATGTCATTTCACAATCAATCTCTATCATAATTTTCACTATGACCATAGACTGAGAAGAAAGAACTATATCTCTACTTTGGCCTCCACTCGAGAATGGAGCAACTGGCCAAACTTCTATAATTTAGTAATAGAACAAGCATCCCTTTTCTAGAGAAGAAACACTCTATCCAACACATGTGAATTGTGATTTACCACCCAAGAGTAACCTCTAAAATACTTATTGAGAAGTCTATGGACTTGTACTTATTCCAACCTTAGTTTCAGTTAGAATAATAATATGAGGATTAAACCTCTTCAATTCCTCTTGGACCTTAGAGGCTTTTTAGTTGAGCCCTCTAACGTTCTACTATGAAATATCTAGAGGCTTACTATCCATTAGAAAAATTATCAACCGTTGGTTTTCTAGTTTCAATAGACTACGCACCACTACCCTTCATTAGTGGGGTGTTCTCAAGATCTTTGAATTTGTTATTTAGCACTACCTTGTAATCAACAATCTTTGTTTCTTAGAATTAGGTTTCTTCTTATTGTTAAAATTTCAAAACTCAACTTCTTTGGACTTATTGACCTCAAGAGGGGTGTCATAATGAGTAGTGATAATCACCCTCTTGTTGGTTCTTCTTTCCTTATCTCCTTTTTTGAAATTCTCTAGGATTTTCTGAAACTCATTGTTCTAGTGAGAATTTTCCATTTGCGGAGTAGCCCCCTAATGAGGAGGTGAAGTATTAGAATCAATCTGTTGCAGCAAGATAGAGGAGAATTAGATTTATTCTTTAGCACTGATAGATTTTTTCTTCTTATTACATTTTCCATTCCCAAACTATCCACATGAATCACATTTAGAGGGACATCATTCATATTCAAATTTGGTAGTGTGTGAATCTCCTTCTTAGATCCAACTTCAAGACTAGAAGGGAAATCAAACTCTATGGATATGAGAATCTGCATTCTAGCAAACTCCATCCTTTTACATTCACTTGTGAGTCTATCTAAACATATATGGATCCATATATAGAAGCCAATTCATTCAAACATCCTTCTAATCCAAAGCCCAAGAGGGAGATCAAAAAAATTTACCCACATAAGAATATCTTAACTTGAGTGTGGAAATAGAATCCCTTGGATTCCACTTCATCTATATAAAAGGCTAACCTCTCATGGTCCATGGACCAAAATCAAGAGAATGCTATAAATCTACCTGGTTAGAAAATCTAATAATGAAGAAACCATTTCCTCTCCCAAAAACTTTAGTTGACCCTTTTGCCTATGAAATTTGTGCAAAGTAAAGCTCACGAGTGGGGAAGTGAGGCTTGAATCCAGTGATATAAACTACTAGGAAGTTCCTCCAAGATTCTTTAGATCTTACTTATGCAGATATATGATTTTTTTTTATCTTCCTTATCTATATATCATCTAGAGATGTGATGCTCCCATTACTTTTTATTGGAACATATCTACCTAGGACCTTTTGGAAATATCTACACTTTGTAGCCTAGCATCCACCTATCAGATCTGGCCTCCATGCTTCAAGTTGATTGCAGACAACACCAATCACCAACCTTATTGCCTTGCATGCCACCACCACTACTCTCCACCATCGGTAACTCCTCATCAAGTTTTTCTTATCTTCCATTTTCCCTCTAGTTATCAAATAATGAGAACTTAAACAAGTAGCAGACCTAGTAGACAAGGTAAAAGTATATTCAACACTTAAACACTGATTCACAATGAGGATCCTTGGGACATTGTCAAAATAAGCCAAACCCTTATTTCATTAATAAAATAAACCTATATAAATACTTTTAGAAATGGACATATAAAATATAATATATAAATATGAGGATAATTAGAATATTTTGGATTTATTACCTTTTATATTGGATCCAATGATGGGTCTAGAGATTTGAATAATCTACACACTCTGACATCATCAACAATTAGTAAAAAATATCAAAAAGGGTTTTATCCTCACCCTGGTAATGCCATACTTTAATATCATTGACTATCTCTTCATATTCAAAATCTCTACTGTCACTAAAAGAAGTATCAATAAACCTTAAGGTGAGCCACAATAATGGTGGCACCCTCTTCTGACTAGAAAAATGGCAACAAGGTCATTATTCACCACCACACCTCCTTGCGATGGATGGAACCTGCAAGCCTTTTCCCACACTCCACCTAGACAATCAAAGCTAGACCTAGACACATAAAAGATGTCCAATGAAGACCTACAAATAGGAACTCAATCATCTCACTTGGCTCTCATTAATATAAGCTAGTGCTCCAACAACATCCATTTGCATCAAACCTCATTCAAGTTATAGAACCCTATGAAGAATATACATCTAAGTTCTCAAACCACCTTAATCTACTCTGTCACATCACTTTTTGAACTAACCAAACATATACAAGAAGCAACATTGCCTATCATGCCATCACCAAAATTTCCAAATGCTTCAGAGGACAATAATACTCATCCATTATTTTGGCTCATGAATCCCATTGGAATTGTAATTCTAGAATCTTGGTAGCCACTATTGTTGATTATTAAAGTGACAACCTCACCTTGCCTTCATTGACCAACAAGTATAGATCCTACTTGGATCTCAGGAGAACAAGGAACATATTGAATCCAAATTCTACCATAAAAACCCGACCAACATATGATCATCAGATATCAAATTCAATTATTACAATCTTAAAGTCAATAACCTTCTTTTCTTTTAATAGATAAGTTAGTAAATTCAATAATAATAATAACAATACTTGATAATGAGTAGGATTATTTTGTGCATGAAGCTTAATCAAATGTTTAAATAAATATTTATTTATCATAACAATATATGTTAGACACTACATAGGAAATAGTATTGTTAGTAATTTTTTTCATATGATACCTTTTGGAATTTGAAAACCCCATACATATGTATATATAATATGTGTTTTTTCTAGATATACAATATGGATTGCTACTTTTTTAGAACCCTATAGAGATTATGTTTTATTCATATTGTTCTCTATTGTAGTCAAAAGTGAACTGAAATTAACATGAATGTCTAGGGATAGCCATTGGGGCTACTCAGGAAAGAGTTGGGTGTGAAGGAATACATGGAAAGTTTTGTAATTGCATAATGTAATTTATTGTAGTTGTGTGGGATAAAGGAAATGTATAGGCTGCTAATTTCATTCATCAGTTTTAGGAACTTCCTGTGGCGGGGCTAGCATTCTTGCTTTAGGTTGATATCATGTGAGCACATAGATGGATGAGGTATACATTTTCCCAATTATGTTCTCTATAGAGGTGAATTTCATGGAGTATGACAACCACCTCAGCTTCTATTGCACAAAAATCACACATAGGATGGCATTTACCCAATATGCATTGGCCGATGGAGTCAAAGATGGGTATGCCAGAGCCCACGTCGAGGGAATTCCATTGAAAGTATGGGTCCACAAATAGAAAGACAATGCACCCTCTAGGGTGGCACTTGACATGATAAACATTGTATTGCACTTGCTTGCATGGATTCTTTGAGAGAGTGATTATGGTCTAAGTTTTCACTTTGATGAAGGTAGTGAGAGTCAACATAATAAGTTAGCTCATTGTAATATTGCCATAGATCCCATCAGGAAACTACATGGAGGAAGATATGGTATGAATCATAAAAAGGGTTGGTGATTGAGTCAATCCAGGTTTCCTCTTGTGCGGTGGAGAAACCATTGTCCATATTTAGTGCATCCTAGACTGGTTAATTGACTATGCAATCCCTCAGGGAATGTACATGTCTTGTCTTGGGCATTGTTGCAAATGGGGGCATGTATCATCTTGGGTGATGTGCCTTTGTGTCTTCTCCCAATTTTTGAGATGTACATGATTCTTGAGGAGCCAAAGGAAAACCTTGTATCAATGTAGGATACCGAAAGACCAAAGTTTCCTCCACAATGATTCATTATGTCCAGACATTTAAGGACAAAGCCAAGAGTAAGCTCAGTGTGTAGTGAGGATGCATGTGGGTTTAAGAGGCTAGCTCTATGTATCATCTACCTCCTGATTGTCAAGAGGGGGCATGTCATTGATAAGATTCCAAAAATGTCAAGGGAGATATGTTTAGATGAAGCTCCAATATCAACCATAATCATCATACACTATTGAATTCACATAGAGGCCCTCAAGGCCTTGAGGAACAAAGGTATCCAGTTCCATTTGCATGATGGAATTTCCAAGGATCCATTTTTCATGCTAGACATTTGTTTAATGGTCTGAGTTAATCATTTTGCAACTAGTAACATGGATGCAAATCATATTCCTCTTTATAAAGGACCATGTACCAGAGAAAGGGAGTTTGCTAATAAAGACATTATGCATGTTTTCTCATTCAAAATTCTAACCCAAAGAGAATATGGCTTGTTAAGAAAATGCCAAACGTTCTTGAGCATTAATGCCACATTGTGATCCTTGGAGTACTTGATCCCAAGTCCACTATTTTTTGTGAAACGATTTTTTTTCCATGGTATGAGAGAGAGCTTGCGCCCCTCCCTACCCCAATACCATATGAATTTGCAGATGTTCTTATCAATATCATTAGATAGATATGGGGAAACGTTGACCGTTCACATGGTGTAGGAAGGGATTGTAAGGAGTGGGACCCGATAGTGGGCCCACTCAATGGTAAAAACACGAGCCAGGTAATATTTAAGCAGCGAAAAACATAACTATTTACAAAGTTACAAAATGTTCTCATGTACATAACTTTCTCACCCTAAGGGTGGTATATAAAATGAAAAGATTACACCTATTCACACATATGCCCATATGCAGAGGGTAATAAGGCTATCTCAAGTTGTCCTTATGTCCATCAATTAGCTCACAAACATCCTGAGTCTTTGTCCTGTCAAGCCCCTACACCTGGGTGGAGGGAACACCTAGAAGAATAGGAAAAACAAGATATGTATCAACAAAAGCTGAGTATGTAGATTAGCGGATTAACTAGGGCATTAAAAGTAAAGTAAGATGTTCCCATCAAAAGGGGCCCATTAAAGTTAGGTAAGTTTTAATGAGAAGTAACAAGAGAAAGAATTTCCAAAAGAATGAGGCATATAAATAAACAAGTGAAATAACAGATCTTGCCATTAACCATTCACAATATTACAACAATCATAATAATTTCACATGTAGATATATTTGACTAAAGTAACTATAGTAGGGCCATGACACCACTGGGTCATTGGCCTAAGTAAAATGGGTGGAAAAGCACACCCTAGGTGGAAAAGCACGCCTCTGTATATATAAGGGTAGAAAAGCATACCCCGGGTAGAAAAGCATACCCTAATGGTTACGCATAAGCGTTGACAATAGTTAAACTAGTCAAATTATCTAACATGCATAAATAGAGTGGCAAGATATACCTTTCACAAACATGTGGCATGATTTAAGCACAATAGCAGATGGGGTAATTAACCCAATTCAACATGATAGTAATTTCAAAAGAATAATAATAAATCCAACTGAAAGTATATGAATTGTCCAACAAATGGAATAAGAGCAAGTATTATAAAAGATGCCTCATTATGGGAAAATTTAGTCATATAAATTCCCAATTATAAATAGGGAGGAGTACATACCTTATGTTCATGGTCAACAATATTTGTAGGGGTAAATATCATAGTTTCTCCATCATGACCTAAAGGTGTTGGATATACCCATCAGTACACAGATATCAAATCATAACTGGATGTATATCAAAACCTAGTATCGGTCATCCATTGTGAAGTTAGGTTTTTAATCTCATTTGTAGTGTTCAGGATGGTTTAACTATTATTCACATGGATACTCTAACTAGAAATATCTTGAGTTTAACATGAATTGCCTTTATATGCATATTGGTCATATATTCATGCTTAGATCTTTATGTGTATATGCAAGTATATTCCATATGAAAATTCATTAGGTTCACATATAATCCAACTAAGATATCATATAGGTATATGTTTATAAAAGTACAATTTATACATGTCATTCTCTCTTTCATCATTTATTTCATAAACCGACTAACTTAGATGTATTCCCAAATTATATTTGTATTACTAATTACCATCACTTGTGTAAATATGTGTATATGTACCTAGGGTTTTTCATGTTTAGAAAGGATTTCATTGGGTACATAAGGTGTTTTAAGTAGACTTATTCTTAAATATGAAAGCTTGATATTCATTAACATGCATATATTAATATTTCAGATTCAAACCAAAAGATCGAATACTTTAATATCATCTTTAACCAAACTCTACATACATGACATATTATGACTAATTCCTATACTTGTTCTATATATTAGCATTAGGGTCATAGTCATATAGAATTTTAGATCTTTGCTTTGCTTCTACTAAATATTGACGTACAAATATATATATATATATATATATATATATATATATGATAGTCTAGCAGTAATATACATACTTGAGTCTACTATTCTAATGTTTAGCCATGTGTCAATTTACCAATATATTATACTAGTTCATTAATCTCATTGATTAACTACTTAACGACTTGGATTGTATGAAAGGTTTCCCATCTTTTAGACCATGAAACCAACTGAATTTTAGTTATCATTATGCAAGTTGGGTTTATTCAATGTATGTAAAGTTGTACCTTTGTTCATAGTTGCCGAGAGGAAGTTATACAAGATGCCTATCCCAAGGTGCATGTCGTAGGTGGTCTTTCTGTTGAGGTGAACCGGCTGTTGTGGGGGTTTTGTGATTTAGGTTTGCAGTATAATCACCCTTGGATGAGGGAGTATTAACGGCAGCCGAGATTCAAGAAGACAGGAGGAACCACGATAGATCTGTGGTGCCTGATGGAGGCAGCTACAGTGTTCAGGGATGAAGCTAGGTTTGTGATGACTCCTTCAGTAGATAATGACGACGTCGATGTTGGCGACAAGTGCTGGAGGCTTTACAGGTGGTGGATGGCGGCACAGCCTGGTAGACTGGGAGAGGAATACATCGATGCAGGGGTGATGATGCTACATGGAGGCGCCTGACACAAGATGGCCACACTTGCTTTGCTTGACGTTGTTTGGCGCTGTTGGGCACAGGTGAAGGAGGAGCCAATGGAGGAGAAGACGTGTCTGGTGAAGGAGGTGTCTGACCGAGGAGATGAAGCAGGGGGGAGGCAGCCTGGCAGCGGGTTGCTAGAGCCGGCCAAGGTTCCTAAGGTGGCACTGAGATGGAGCAGGCTGGTTGGGTTCAGGGCTCTATCTTGGGGTGTCGCTGATATTGGTGGCGCTCATCACCATGGTCATGGTGGTCAAAAAGGCCCTGTTGTAGGCTGCCATCCTTGGCCGTTGGAGGGTAGAGAAAAAGAATGAAAGCGAGAGGAGGTGTAGGGGAGCATGAAACTTGGAAGTAGGTATCAGATCCCTTATTGTGTCAGCAGCACTTGCATCACAGTAGGGGCAACGTCAGTGGAATAGGGGGGTAAAGAGGTTAGCAGGTTAGTGAGGGTATCTGGGATCCAACCTTGGCAGTGATAGATTGGTTGCAGCAGGAGACAGACAAAGATTTTGCAGATGCCATAGCCATAGCAGACTTCCAGTGGCGACTAGGTTATATGATGGTGGTAATGGGTAGGAGGAGGAAGATGAAAGAGAAGGGAGGGTTACGACCATTATATTCAGCCCAGTTGTCTATTTGCAGGTGTATCCAATCGAGAAGATGGAGGAGAAGGAAAGGCAGACCGAGGAGGGGGCAAGAGAAATCGTTGATCACTAGATGGGTCGAGGAAGTCGTTGTGAAGAAGACGACTAGAGAAGCGGAGAGTAAGTCGCACATTACACTTTGACTAGAAATGAAACGATGTGTTAGGGTAGTAAATTCACGGAGGTGATTAATGGAAATTAGCCTTAGGTCTTTAATGGTTTTCTTTACTAAATGAATTAAATGATTAGACGCCACCCAAAGGCTATAAAATTATCTAAGTAGAATAAGTAGGATATGAGGAATCCCAATGTAACGTTAATTTTACCCTTTAAGATCATTGGGTGTACTATCATATTATTAGTATGTAATGTGTTCTCTTAATGCATGATTTCCAAGTAATTAACCAAATGTGACATCTTGTTACCAATTAAATTGATATCTTCCATATTACACCCCTAGTAATATTCAGGATAGTCGAGTTCGAAGTAATCTTATTATCGATATTTTTGTGCATCAAATCCTATTCTTGAATATATTATGATTATTGTACCTTTAAACTCTCTACGTTGGAGGCATGCACAAATCATTTTACCATTTGTCTTTAATTAATATCCCTATGTTCTAAATCAAAGATGAAATAATTTACAACTACCAATTAAAAAAGTATTCTAGAAAGATGGGGGGGGGGTAAATCTATGGGCATAGGTTCGAGTATGGTACAACACTCCACCCCTTAGAAAGGATTTCGTCCCAGAAATCCACCCAGATATAGAGATGTATACTAAGTTACATATCCTACAAAAAAAAACCTGTATTTTAGCTCACTTAATTGAGTGAAAGTATGTCACTTCACACAACAAGTATTTATTGAACTACTCTGACTAAAAGTTTATCTAGGAAAGTAACACCAAAACCTAGGATTTCCATAACATAGTTGTATTAATTGTGGTTACCTGTTCTATTATGGTGATTTCTCTATCCACTACCGTTTTCATGGGATTATTTGCATATGGTCTCTGGGTTTTACTACCATTTGGGATCATTCAGATTATCACCACCAAGTTGGTAGACCAAGCTAATCCATGGAAGACAAACTCAACATACATTAGAATGATTTTTTTACATATAAATTCGTATATTATCTAAATTAATTTCATTCTTTAGGGAATCATGATTTTTTTTACCAAAGTAACATTTATGATGGTATACTTAGATATGTGTACTAACCATCCTGAATTCTAAACACCCTTGATTTCAACTATTCATCCAATATTATTACAGACCGAAGTGTACAAGGCTCAACCCCTTAAAGGACATATCTCATCATACAAAGAAACAAGAGGGTAGTTGACTAGATCATAACTATTATATTTGTTCTTCCTACATCACACTTATGCCTAGATTTAGAGGGTGGAACATGCAAATCAAAGGTTTCTCCTGCTACTACAACTTCCTTCTTGTGGTGACTTGGTTCAAAAATCATCGATGAAATCTATTTTTTTGTGGTAAATATAATTTAATAATGAAAATAAGTTTTACGATTAAAACCTTGCGATTGGAATCCAAAATGGTGCCAAAATCAATCCGAGAACCAAGTCAAACACTTTCTACCACATGCCACATTTACTATCACTCTCACATCACCTCATCTTCACAAAAGATACTTATCTAAACATATCATCAAGGATTACAACAATCATATCCACATTCTAGGTTAAGAGGAGATGCAAGTTTCTTCCAACATGCAATTCATTTCTAGTAGGTACTACTAGGAAAAACCTCTATTATTCAACCCTTCTGTTAGTCATGACTTAGGCCCTCACATCCCGAAACATCAAATATTCGTAATATTGTGTAACCATAATATGGAGACATTAGGGTCACTACTTCCCTAGTTTGTTTACTTCCATGGTGTCATTACAAACCCAAGTGAACTAGATAGTCAAACTACTCCTCATATTACACATTAGATAAATTATTTACATGGTGGTGATGAGAGAGTGGTCAACTCTTTTAAGGATAAACCCTAGATGTATCTACCTCACATAACCTCAATGTTGATGTAGATTAAGAGTTTCAAGAAAAAGAGATTCACTAAGGCTTCCAAACATGACTATGCCTCGATATGTCCTCAGGGAAAATAACATGGCATAATTGTTTTTTAAATTCTATTCCAACTACGCGGTCATTCATTTCTATGACATAGGGAGATAAGAATTATTCCCACCTTATGGGTATGTAAGGGATGAAATCCCAAGGATAGCTACATGAAACATGTATCTTACATTAGCAAATCTTCATTTATGAAATATCGCAATAGTAACCAACCCTTGGATGGTGAGTCTCAAGCAAAACTATGTTGGGATGATTCTATTTGCTGACAAGGCAAGCCTATCAATTAAAAGAACTAGCTCATATCATCACATACTATCATAAAACATCTCAAAGTATAAAGCTCACATCAATATCCTAAGTTTGTATCCATCCATGCTCAGTCCACATAACACGTGTATCATAGGCAATGCTAGAAATCAACAAAAGAAAAAGGTTTAATGACTTGTACTAGGGTGACCTACAATTATGTGAGTTTAATTCAATCTACTCTTTATTCGAGATGAAGTATCTATCCATAAGGAAAGGGTAAAGATTTAATGTTTAAGAGAGTCAACCCTTGGTGTATAAAGCTATACCTCTATAGTGAGGGTAGGGTTCATGAGGATTTGCCCAAAAGTCAAAGCCATAGATTGTTTGAGATGAATAACTCCAAAATGAATTGTTGAAACCCTATTTAGTAATGTACGACTCAGGTTTAGGTATGGAAACAACCTCTAAAGGGTCACCTACCTACTAAGGAACAATCTAAGATAACTTGAAATAGTCTAGTTACCGACTGCTTAGGCTCTGATACCATTCTGTAAGGAGTGGGACCCGATAGTGGGCCCACTCAATGGTAAAAACACGAGCCAGGTAATATTTAAGCAGTGAAAAAATAACTATTTACAAAGTTACAAAATGTTCTCATGTACATAACTTTCTCACCCTAAGGGTGGTATATAAAATGAAAAGATTACACCTATTCACACATATGCCCATATGCAGAGGGTAATAAGGCTATCTCAAGTTGTCCTTATGTCCATCAATTAGCTCACAAACATCATGAGTCTTTCTCCTGTCAAGCACCTACACCTGGGTGGAGGGAACACCCATAAGAATAGGAAAAACAAGATATGTATCAGCAAAAGCTGAGTATGTACATTAGAGGATTAACTAGGGCATTAAAAGTAAAGTAAGATGTTCCCATCAAAAGGGGGCCATTAAAGTTAGGTAATTTTCAACTAGAAGTAACAAGAGAAAGAATTTACAAAAGAATGAGGCATATAAATAAACAAGTGAAATAACAGATCTTGCCATTAACCATTCACAACATTACAATAATCATAATAATTTCACATGTAGATATATTTGACTAAAGTAACTATAGTAGGGCCATGACACCACTGGGTCATTGGCCTAAGTAAAATGGGTGGAAAAGCACACCCTAGGCAGAAAAGCACGCCTCTGTATATATAAGGGTAGAAAAGCATACCCCGGGTAGAAAAGCATACCCTAATGGTTACACATAAGCGTCTACAATAGTTAAACTAGTCAAACTATCTAACATACATAAATAGAGTGGAAAAATATACCTTTCACAAACATGTGGCATGACTTAAGAACAATAGCAGATGGGGTCATTAACCCAATTCAACATGATAGTAATTTCAAAAGAATAATAATAAATCCAACTGAAAGTATATGAATTGTCCAACGAATGGAATAAGAGAAAGTATTATAAAAGATGCCTCATTATGGGAAAATTTAGTCATATAAATGCTCAGTTATAAATAGGGAGGAGTACATACCTTATGTTCATGGTCAACAATATTTGTAGGGGTAAATATCATAGTTTGTCCATCATGACCTAAAGGTGTTGGATATACCCATTAGTACACATAAATCAAATCATAACTGGATGTATATCTAAACCTACTATCGATCATCCATTGTGAAGTTAGGGTTTTAATCTCATTTGTAGTGTTAAGGATGGTTTAACTATTATTCACATGGATACTCTAACTAGAAATATCTTGAGTTTAACATGAATTGCCTTTATATGAATATTGGTCATATATTCATGCTTAGATCTTTATGTGTATATGCAAGTATATTCCATATGAAAATTCATTAGGTTCACATATAATCCAACTAAGATATCATCTAGGTATATGTTTATAAAATTACATTTTATACATTTCATTCTCTCTTTCATCATTTATTTCATAAACCGACTAACTTAGATGTATTCCCAAATTATATTTGTATTACTAATTACCATCACTTGTGTAAATATGTGTATGTGTACCTAGGGTTTTTCATGTTTAGAAAGGATTTCATTGGGTACATAAGGTGTTTTAAGTAGACTTATTCTTAAATATGAAAGCTTGATATTCATTAACATGAATATATTAATATTTCATATTCAAACCAAAAGATCGAACACTTTAATATCATCTTTAACCAAACTCTACATACATGACATATTATGACTAATTCCTATACTTGGTTCTATATATTAGCATTTGGGTCATAGTCATATAGAAGTTTAGATCTTTGCTTTGCTTCTACTAAATATTGACGTACAAATATATATATATATATATATATATATATATATATATATATATAGATGATAGTCCAGCAGTAATATACATACGTGAGTCTACTATTCTAATGTTTAGCCATGTGTCAATTTACCAATATATTATACTAGTTCATTAATCTCATTGATTAACTACTTAACGACTTGGATTGTATGAAAGGTTGCCCATCTTTTAGACCATGAAACCAACTAAATTTTAGTTATCATTATGCAAGTTGGGTTTATTCAATGTATGTAAAGTTGTACCTTTGTTCATAGTTGCCAAGAGGAAGTTATACAAGATGCCTATCCCAAGGTGCATGTCGTAGGTGGTCTTGCCGTTGAGGTGAACCGACTGTTGTGGGGGTTTTGTGATTTAGGTTTGCAGTATAATCACCCTTGGATGAGGGAGTATTAACGGCAGCCGAGATTCAAGAAGACAAGAGGAACTACGCTAGATATGTGGTGCCTGATGGAGGCAGCTGCAGTGTTCAGGGATGAAGCTAGGTCTGCAGTGACTCCTTTAGTAGATAATGACGTCGATGTTGGCGACAAGTGCTGGCGGCATTATAGGTGGTGGATGGTGGCACAGCCTGGCGGACTGGGAGAGGAAGACATCGATGTAGGGGCGATGATGCTACATGGAGGCACCTGACACATGCTGGCCACACTTGCTTTGCTTGGCTTTGTTTGGCGCTGCTGGGCGCAGGTGAAGGAGGAGTCAATGGAGGAGAAGACGTGTCTGGTGTAGGAGGTGTCTGACCGAGGAGATGAAGCAGAGGGGAGGCGTCCTGGTAGCGGGTTGCTAGAGCCGGCCAAGGTGCCTAAGGTGGCACTGAGATGGAGCAGGTTGGTTGGGTTCAGGGCTCTATCTTGGGGTGTTGCTGATCTTGGTGGCGCTCATCACCATGATCACAGTGGTCAAAAAGGCCCTGTTGTAGGCTGCCATCCTTGGCCGTTGGAGGGTAGAGAAAAAGAATGAAAGGGAGAGGAGGTGTAGGGGAGCATGAAACTTAGAAGTAGGTATCAGATCCCTTATTGTGTCAGCAGCACCTGCATCACAGTAGGGGCAACGTCAGTGGAATCGGGGTGTAAAGAGGCTAGCAGGTTAGTGAGGGTATCTGGGATCCAACCTTGGCAGTGATAGTTTGGTTGCAGCAGGAGGCAGATAGAGATTTTGCAGATGCCACAGCCATAGCAGACTTCCAGCGGCGACTAGGTTATATGATGGTGGTAATGGGTAGGAGGAGGAAGATGGAAGAGAAGGGAGGGTTACAACCATTATATTCAACCCAGTTGTCTGTTTGCAGGTGTATCCAATCGAGAAGATGGAGGAGAAGGAAAGGCAGACCGAGGAGGGGGCAAGAGAAACCGTCGATCACTAGATGGGTCGAGGAAGTCGTTGCGAAGAAGACGACTAGTGAAGCGGAGAGTAAGTCACACGTTACACTTTGACTAGAAATGAAACGATGTGTTAGGGTAGTAAATTCACGGAGGTGATTAATGGAAATTAGCCTTAGGTCTTTAATGGTTTTCTTTACTAATTGAATTAAATGAGTAGACGCCACCCAAAGGCTATAAAATTAGATAAGTAGACTAAATAGGATATGAGGAATCCCAATGTAACGTCAATTTTACCCTTTAAGATCATTGGGTGTACTATCGTATTATTAGTATGTAATGTGTTCTCTTAATGAATGATTTCCAAGTAATTAACCAAATGTGACATCTTGTTACCAATTAAATTGATATCTTCCATATTACACCCCTAGGAATATTCAGGATTGTTGAGTTCGAAGGAATCTTATTATTGATATTTTTGTGCATCAAATCCTATTCTTGAATATATTATGATTATTGTACCTTTAAACTCTCTATGTTGGAGGCATGCACAAATCATTTTACCATTTGTCTTTAATTAATATCCCTATGTTCTAAATCAAAGATGAAATAATTTACAACTACCAATTAAAAAAGTATTCTAGAAAGATGGGGGGATAAATCTATGGGCATAGGTTCGAGTATGTTACAGGGATCATCTAGAGTCACGACTATGTAAGGGTGATACATCCAACCGGTGACAAATGATGAGCGGACCCGCTATTCATCCTACCTCTAATAAATTTAATGATGTTGGCATGTGTTCCTTTGTTAAGGAGGTGATGAAAGACTGAGTTACTGAGGTATCTACTGAGATATTTGGTATGGGCTATTCTAAGATGTTTGTAAAACCTATGCTTCTTAGATGCAATGGGATTTGAAAAGAAGAGGCATCTTGACTTGTCTTTGGAGATGATTTTCTGAGACACAATAGTAAAATCGGCTAGGAGCTTGTTGATGGTGGTAGCTTTCTTGGTTGAAACTCCTGTTGTAAGAAGAATGTCATCGATAAAATCACATGATGACATGGATTCCCTTATGAGATAGCATTATGGGTTTCTAGAGGCCATCAGATACATATTGATAGATTGCTTGGATGAATCTTTCCATGCAAAGGATAAAGAGATTAGAGCTCAGTAGGTCACCCTAAAGGATGCCTTGTTTTCCCTTAAAGGGTTCTAGGTGCATGCCTTCCTAGAGGATGGAGGTGTACCCAAAGAAAATAATTTTCATGATCAGTGTTATAATTTTACATGGCAAGCTAACCTTGGTTAGTGTATCCTCAATGAAAGGCTGATGTATTCCATTAAATTCCTTCGATGGGTCAAGCTTAATGCTCACCCACATTCTCCCTACTCATTTTTTCTGATGGATTATATAACTTCCTATACAAGGAGTATGTTATCGCTGATGTTGCACCTAGGTATAAAACTGTATTGGCTCATCGAGATCTATGAGTTGGACAGTGGTTTAATACATTAAACGATGATCTTAAAGATAAATTTGAAGCAACAATTGTTTAGTGATATGTGTCGTAGATCACTGCAATGTTGTGGTTGTGGATTTTTGGGTATTAGAACAATTAATGAGTCAACCATACAAGGGATGATGGTGCCACTTTGGGAGGCATCACCAATAGAGTGTATAATTGATTACTCAACCTACTTCCAATTAGTCTAAATAAATTCATTATGAACCCCACCCAGTCCAGAAGCCTTTATAGGGACCACTTGGAAGGCAATTCGTCAGATATCTTCATTTTTAGGTACACATTGAAGTAGATGCACCTAATAAATGCTAGGAAATGCACTAGTATAAGCATTGATGCTTGCTTGGGTTGCATTGTGCACAGTCAGGATAGTGAGAAGGTCCTTGAAGTAGGTTTGCACATGCTCCTTGAGTGTTGCGACAGAAGTGATCCATTCCTCTCTCGCCTCTAACAACCTACAAATCTTCTTGTGATGTCTCCTCACTTTAACATAGGAATGGAAGAACTTATTGTTTCCATCCCCTAGCTAGAGCCAGTTTATATTGGACTTCTATCTCAAGTCGACCTCCTCTATGTCTCAATATCGAATCATATTTCTCTTGTAGATTTATTGAAAGGATCTTGTCAGAAAGATCTAGAGGAGAGGTAGTTTGTACCTAAAAACCATCAAGGCACTTAAGGATGGCATTCTTTAGCTTATGTTGATGTTTCATGTTGGGTTTTGTGGGACAGAACAAGCAGCAGAAATGAATTTTTTATCTAACCACAAACCCATAACCAACATATCACATCAACAACTTTGCAATAGGAAGGATGGTTTAGTGAGATATACCTGGTCCTGATGCTTGCTCAGTGAAAATACCTCACAGCTAGTGCGAACTTCAACCACCTAGTTCTTTGACGGCATATGTACAAATCTTGATGTAGATCTCGACTACAGTTGACGGTCATCCCCCTAAGCGGAAGAAATCTCCCACCTCTATAGATAGTCCACATGAACTATCGAGAACTATAGTCATCCTGATATGGACAAACTAGAAAGAGTCATCCCCTTCTATCAATGTACTAGTCACTGACACACTGTCCTACAATCAATCACTTTTCTATTGTTGTTTTTCCCTCGTTGTTCCTCCTTGGATGAATAGAACTTGCTTGGGCTCTCTCGGTTACCAGAACTAGAGAGGACAATAACTTTTTATAACAACTGATGTTTTGAGTTGTGCCTTTTGAGAATCCCGTTACACCCCTCTATTTATAGTAGAGGGTAGGGTCAGGGTTCCCAGTTTGTGCGGGAGTAGAAGGGTATAGATTTTCTATGAATTAATTATACTATAACAGTCGAACCAGTTGTTTCACAAATGAATCAGTCATTTGGGAAGGTGAGCCGATCAATTCACTTTTGAACCGGTCAGTTGGGAGTGTGAACCAGTCATTTCACTTTCTAGACTTGCCCACAATTGACTTTCCTTATTCATTTCTAATTAATGTAAAGATTAATTCTTGTCCCAATCAAATTGAACAAGTGAAATGAAAATCTTTTCTCTCAAACTGGGAAACCCAACACCTACTCAGTTGGTCCATGTGAACCGATCAGTTCACCAGTGTGAACTGGTCATCTCACTGACCATGAGCTGATCAGTTCACCTAGTGAACCTATCGGTTGGTGGTCCAGATTGTGTAGAACTTAGTCAATGCAATTCTCAATCAATCTGACACTCTAATAAGTTGGTTCAACACTTGAACTTGATTATTCTGAGTCAAGTCTATTGACTGAAGGTTTAATTCAGTACCTAAACACTTTAATAATCAATCTAAACATCATTCATGGATAAACTCCTCTTCCAGGTTAATCCTATATGTGTGACCCTATAGGTTCCATTTCACGTTGGAAGTGAATGGCATAACCAACTTATGACATCACAAGCAAAGAGTTTCCTAGTCACACATAAATGCTACCCAAGTGAAGAGGAAAGTTGGAGAACAACTTTCAACCTACAATTTGTTATTGGTGTTACAATGAATGTATAGTCCCTTTGTCACTGATATCCAGATTGAACTCAAGGCATGGACTTGTCATCCTCTACAAACATTCAATCCATGTTTCTTGACTCAGAGTGGACCGCCTGAGATATATGTAAGCTAAATATCACATATTGTCTTACATGTGCATGGCCATGCATTTCTTAGTCTCACTCCTCAAATGGCCAGGATATCACACTCCCTTAGGAGGGACAAATTCCATATCTATCACTCACAGTCAAGTCCCCATGTGTCAAAGTCACCCAATCATCACCATTATAACAACCAATATTTCAGGACTACATTTGATGATGTCAAAGTGTACACAATCACATGTGATGAGTGCAGTGATTTTAGGTCTAAGAATCACAGTCACCACCAATACTATAAGAGATGATCCTGACTAACCAAGTGTGGTTTCCATGCATCACTCTTATGGTGGGTTTATCTGATACACTGTTCTCTAACATGTATCTGTGTGCTTGGTTTGATATCATATATCATGACTAATGAGATTTTGTCATAAACCAACACACACTCTAGTCTTCTGTGTTATTGACGTCTATGGTTATTTCCATAATAGAAACCGACTAGGGACATAACAAGAATGTATACTCTTAACATCCAAATGATCTCATTGTTCAGGTCCTTAACCTAAAGACATACATCATTGAGTAATATGATTCTTTAGACATATAACATGTTATATCATTATCTCAAAAAAGACTAAACATATAGATGAAAATTATCTTTATTATTATTCAAATCATTTACAAAGTATGCCATTACAATCATCATATGAGTGGCTCTATGGGCATACATACCAACAGAACCCCACTTGCACTTAGAGTCAATCACCCCTGAACCTCAGTCCTTGTGATCTAGCATGACCACCATGCTTCTACTGTGAAAGTGACTTAGTCAAGGGATCAACAATATTGTCTTTGGTTGGTACTCTACAAATCTTCACATCTCCTCACTGTACGATCTCTCGTATGAGATGGAAGCATCGTTGTATGTGCTTGGACCACTGATGTGATATGGGTTCTTTAGCTTGTGCAATAGCTCCATTGTTGTCACAATAAAGCTCAATTGCATCACAGAAACTAGGAACCCCCCCAAGCTCAGAGATGAACTTCTTGATCCACACAACCTCCTTTGTCACATGCGATGCAACAATATACTCGACCTCTATCGTACTGCAATTGTCTCTTACTTAGAACTCTTCCAGCTCATAACTCTGTTGTTGAGGCAAAACACAAATCCTGACTGTGATGTGTAATCATCTTTATCGGTTTGGAAGCTTACATTGGTATAACCCTTTACCACCAACTCTTCCTCACTGCCGTAAATGAGGAACTGATCCTTAGTCCTTCTCAAGTACTTGAGGATGTTCTTCACGATTGTCCAGTAAGCATCTCTAGGATCTCACTGGTATCTGCTTGTCACGTTAAGTGCATATGAGACATCAGGACGAGTGCACAACATTACGTACATGATGGATCCAATTACTAATGCATATGGAATCCCATTCACGTGTTCCCTATCTTCATAAGATTTGGGACATTGAGCTCTAGAGAGGGAACTCCATGCTTCATGGGTATGCTTCCTCTTATTGAGTTCTCCATGCTAAACCTCTTCAACACTTTATTAATGTATGTGCTTTGACTTAGTCTAAGAAGCCTTCTGGATCTATCTCTATAGATCTTGATTCCTAAGATATAGGAATCTTCTCCCAAGTCTTTCATTGAGAATGTATTTCCAAGCCATGTCTTTACCTTTTGTAAAGTAGGAATGTCATTCCCCATCAACAGTATGCCATCTACATACAATATGAGGAATGTAGTCATGCTCCCACTAACCTTCTTATACATACAAGGCTCATCTTCATTTTGACTAAAGCCAAACTCTTTGACTGCTTCGTCAAATCGAAGATTCCAAATCCGAGATGCTTGCTTGAATCCATAGATTGACCTTTGCAGCTTACAAACTTTATTTGCATCATTTGGATTTATTAAACCTTCAGGTTGTGTCATGTACACATCCTCTATAAGATTCTCATTAAGAAATACGGTTTTAACATCCATCTGCTAAATCTCATAGTCATAGTAGGCTGCTATAGCAAGCATGATCCTGATGGACTTAATCATGACAACTGGAGAAAAGGCTTCATCATAGTCAACACCTTGAACTTGTCTGAAACCCTTTACAACCAATCTACCTTTATAAGTTTGCACATTTCCATCCACATTGGTCTTCTTCTTGAAGACCCACTTGCACCCTATGGGTTTTACCCCTTCAGGTGGATCCACCAAGGTCCATACCTTGTTGGTACACATGGATTCCATCTCAGATCTCTTGGCCTCAAGCCATTTCTCAGAATTTGGTCCCTACATAGCTTCTAGATAGGTTGTTGGCTCATCATCTATGACTAACTCACCGCCTTCTTGAGTCACAAGATATCCAAATCTCTCAGGCTCAAGGCGTGTCCTACTAGATCTACGTGGTTCTTATGTTACTTGAGGAATTTGAGATTCCACAACAGTTTTTGATTCTCTGTGTTCCTCTTGTTCATCTATTGGTTCAATGTTTTCTAGTTGGTCTTAAACCTCTTCGAGTTTCACTTTCCTCCCAGTGCTTCCTTTGAAAATAAATTCCTTTTCTAGGGATACAACATTCTTGGAAACAAACACTTTGTTGTCAGTTGGGTGGTATAAGTAGTATCCCCTTGTTTCTTTGGGATATCCAACAAAATAACACTTATCGGTTTTGGGTCCAAGCTTTTCAAGAAACATTTTCTTGACATAAGCTTCACATCCCCAAACCTTCATAAAAGACACATCAGGACGCTTCCCGTACCATATCTCATATGGTGTCTTTTGAACTAATTTAGATGGTGCACAATTAAGTGTAAACACGACAATTGTTAGAGCATGTCCCCAGAAGGGAGTTGGAAGGTCGAAAAAACTCATCATAGATCGCACCATATCTAGTAATGTGTAATTTCTTCTTTCTGATACACCATTATATTGTGGTGTTCCAGATGGAGTCCATTGTGATATGATACCAAGGGCTCTCAGAAGGTCCTCAAACTCTTGGCTTAAGTATTCTCCACCTCGATCGGATTGAGGTTCCTTAATACTTTTGCCAAGTTGGTTCTGTACTTCACTCATGAAATCCTTACCTTTCAAGGGTTTTTTATTTATGTTTCATCAAGTAAACATAACCATACCTACTGAAGTCATCAATAAAGGTAATGAAGTATTGATACCCACCTCTAGCATTTTTTCTAAAAGGCCCACATACATTAGTATGTATGAGTCCTAATAGATCACTGGATCTCTCAACTTTTACTAAAAAAGGAGCCTTGGTCATCTTGCCCAATAAATAAGATTCACATGTCTCTAATGATTCAAAATCAAAAGAGTCCATATATCCATCTTTATGGAGTCTAGATATGTGATTCTCATTTGTGTGCCCTAGACGACAATCCCAAAGGTATGTTTTGTTTGAGTCATTGAGTTTTTGTCTTTTGGTATTTATGTTGTATACACTTGTCTGTAGATATATCAAATATAGACCATAAGACAATGAGTCACTGCCATAAAAGATCACATCTTTATAAATGGAACATTTTCCATTCTTAATAAGAAATTCAAATCTATCCTTGTCCAAACAAGATACAAAAATGATATTCCTATTTATGGAAGATACATAATAGTAATTCCGTAACTCTATTATTAGCCCACTTGGTAGAGATAACACATAGGTTCCTACTTCATTGGCAGCAACACGTAGTTCAACCTCGCCTTTCGCTAAAGGCCTACTTCTTTTCAGATCTTACACATTTGAACAAATGTGTGATTCACATACGGTATCAAGTACCCATGATGAAGAAGTAGTAAAGTTAATCTCAATTACATATATACCGGAAGTAGAGATCTCTATCTCTTACTTCATCTTCCTTGATTCCCTTAATCCTCTCCATATTTTGAGTGCAGAAGACTTGGACTTCAGCTTGGTGGGAGAATGCTTCTCTGCCTTGCATGTGTCCTTGGACTCCATTCCACTGATCACTATCATGGAACTATCCTTCTTCTTTTATGCCTCAAACAATTAGAGCATATTCTATTGACACTGGTATCTTAGGAATATGCAGAACACTTCACATAGTCCTTAACTAGTTATGGAAATTTATCTCAATTAAATTGCCCAATTTAAATGATGATTTCTTTGCCATTTGATTCTACAAGAGAAAACATTTGCATTTTGTCAAAACTCTTTTTGATTTGGTTTGATTTGAATAAACTTGATGATATTCATTAGGCCTTAAATTAATTATCGCTCCCACTATTTTGATCAAATTGATAGCCCTAACCATCAATTTGTAAGATTGCAGCGTACAACCTTCTAGTAAGAAAGATCTTGATTTCCTCTAAGTCATGGACCAGCTACGGCTGTCACCCACAACTAGATTCTTTTAGGTAGGCAACTTTTGCCAATTGCATCATATGCAACTCTTAATAGATGTCATGCACAACTCTTTGTCATGTACATCTCCATGCCTCAAGGTGCTTGATGCGAACAAGGTCACCTTGTTAAGTCCAACCCAAATGCCAACACAATGAATATGCACCCTGCTAGGGCAGGCCCACGTATTCACCATCACACTTCCACGAGATAGGTGGTGCACCACGCTAGGGTGTGCCCACACTTAGTTGATCAAGCTTTTCATGTGTGCTGCTTTTAGAAGGCACCATAAACTTAATATTTATATTGAGGGTTTGGTATTTATATACATATACAATCACCACATATATAGTATGTATCATATACATGCCATATCCCACAAGAAACATGAGAAGCAATAAAGTGATGATTATGACCATCCTATTGTAATTCCTTGAGCCATAAGGAATTACGGTCATCTAGGTCTACATCACATGCATCAACCCGTATTTGATGAAAATCTGTGCTTTAGCCATTCCGTGTTGATCAGCTCATCCTATGACTGATCGGCTCACCTCCTGGCCGGTCGGTTGGTTGTCACCAACCGATCGTCTGGCTCCTCCAAACGGTCAGTTCATTGGGTCATCTCCCTCCTCTTCAGGCCACCAGTCGCTCGTCTCGCACCATCAACTGGTCGTCTCGATCCTCCAAGTGCTTGTCTGTGCGCCCACCGATCTTCGACATAACAAGAAATAAAACTATCCTACTTTTACATTTATCTTTAGGAAACCCCGAGTTACAATCGAGGGGAGCAAAGGTAGAAGAGAAGACTCAAGTTATCTCTAGTTACATCTAGAATAGATGAAAGGACTCGGTACAAAGACCAAGATGCAAACAACCACAACCAATCAAGCACACACATAGGGGTTTATAGGCCATAATCACGCTACACATCCACCACCAAAACTGTTTTAGGGCAACGCATATCGATTGCATATATATACCATATCATATATGTATATAGGGATTGTGGTGTTCAATCAGATATGCACATTAGCTAGTTAAATTATTCACATCGCATGCAATAAATAAATGGCAAAAAACAAAAATCTGATCATATTGATTTATCCTAAAATATAGTATGTTGATGTGGCTCTAAAACCACTGTTGGGTTTTGTGGGACAGAACAACAGAGGAAACAAATTTTTTTATCTAACCACAAACCCATAACCAGCAGATCACATCAAAAACTATGTAATAGGAAGGATGGCTTAGTGAGATATACATGGTCCTAAGGCTTCCTCAGTGACAATACCTCACAACTAGTTCAGAGTGACGGTGTCAATGCAGCTCCTGATGTAGACCCAGACTACAGTTGATGATCGTCCTCCTGAGTAGAAGAAATCTCTTGCCTCTATAGATAGTCCACAAGGACTACCAGGAACTCTAGTCGTCCTGATATGGACAGACTAGAAGGAGTCGTCCCCTTCTTTCGGCGTACTAGTCACCGATACACTCTCCCACAATCAGTCACTTTTCTGCAGCTGTCTTTCCCTCATTGTTCCTCCCTGGACGGGTAGAACTTTATTGGGCTCTCTTGATTACCACAACCAGAGAGGACAACAACTTTGTAGAGAAACTGATGTTTTAAGTTGTGTATTCTGACAAGCCCCATGTACCCCTCTATTTATAGTAGAGGGTAGGGTCAGGGTTCCCAGTCTGTGTGGGGGTAGAAGGGTCTAGATTTTCCATGAACTGATTGTACTGCAGTAGGCAAACTGGTCATTTCACAAATGAACTAGCCATTTGGGAAGGTGAGCCGATCGGTTCACTTTTGAACCAGTTAGTTGGGAGTGTGAACCGGTCGTTTCACTTCCCAGACTTGCCCACAATTGAATTTCCTTATTCGTTTCTAATTAATGTAAATATTATTTCTTGTCCCAATCAAATTGAAAAAGTGAAACAAAATCTTTTCTCTCAAATCGAGAAACCTAGCAGTTGCTCAGTTGGTCTACATGAACCGATCGGTTCACCCAGTGAACCGGTCAGTTGGTGGTCCAAGTTGTGTAGAACTTAGTCAATGCAGTTCTCAATCAATCTGACACTCTAATCAGTTGGTTCAACACTTGAACTTGATGATTCTGAGTCAAGTCTATTGATTGAATGTTTAATTGAGTACCTAAACACTTTAGTAATCAATCTAAACATCATTCATAGATAAATTCCTCTTCCAGGTTAATCCTATGTGTGTGACCCTATATGTTCCATTTCACATTGGCAGTGAATGTCCACAATCAACTTATGACATCACAAGCAAAGAGTGGTACCTAGTAACACATCAGTGCTACCCAAGTGAAGAGGAAAGTTGGAGAACAACTTTCAACCTATAATATGTTATTGGTGTTACAGTGAATGTATAGTCCCTTTGTCACTGATATCCAGATTGAACTCGAGGCATGGACTTGTCTCCTCTAAAAATGTTCAATCCATGTTTCTTAACTCAGAGTAGACTGTCTGAGATATATGTAAGCTCAATATCACATATTGACTTACGTGTGCATGGCCATGCATTTTTTAGTCTCGCTCCTCAAGTGGCCAGGATATCACACTCCCTTAGGAGGGACAAATTCCATATCTATCACTCACAATCAAGTCCCCATGTGTCAAAGTCACCCTATCATCACCGTTATAACAACCCATGTTTCTGGACTACGTTTGATGATGTCAAAGTGTACCCAATCACATGTGATGAGTGCAATAATTTCAAGTCTAAGAACCACAGTCACCACCAATACTTAAGAGATGATCTTGACTAACCAAGTGTGGTTTCCATACATCACTCTTATGGTGGGTCTGTCCGATACACTATTCTCTAATATATATCTGTGTGCTTGGTTTGATATCATATATCATGACTAATGAGATTATGTCATCAACCAACAAACACTCTAGTCTTCTATGTTATTGATGTCTATGGTTATTTCCACAATAAAAACTGACTAGGGACATAACAAGAATGTATACTCTTAACATCTGCATGATCTCATTGTTCAGGTCCTTAACCTGAAGATATACGTCATTGAGTAATATGATTCTTTAGACATCTAACATGTTATATCATTATATCAAAATAGATTAAACATATAGACGAAAATTGTCTTTATTATTATTCAAATCATTTACAAAGTATGCCATTACAATCATCATATGACTGGCTCTGTGGGAATACATACCAACATTTCAGTCGTTTAGCCTCCATTTAGTACTTGCTTTTTAAATGTGGTGAGAGATTTAGGAAAAGGTTGATTTTCATTCTAGGAGGGTAGAAACTTGGACTTGAATAGGGGGATCATGCTCTATCTTAGCCTTGTATAGAAGTGTTTTTATCATTGCACATTGTCATGTTTTAAGAGATGAGGATGAAGTTGTGATCATCATGGATGCATTGAATAAAAATGATGTACATACCTCTTTCAATGCTAATCCATTCATCATTTTCAATGGCGCGATCCAACTTCTCATACAACCATACCCTTTTAAAAATAAAGAAGTGTCATGATGACTGCATTTCATTAAGGGTAGTACAAAGGAGGAGCATGTTGAATATGACACTTGATTGTCTGTCAAAGCCCTTCCCCCTTTCTTGTATGATATATTGAGCATGGTGTTGAAGTCTCCTACAACCACCCAAGTTCCATCAATTGTTCCTGACAAGTCAAGTAAACTATTCTGGAGGAGTTTCCTCCTCTATGGGCTTGTCCTTCCATAAACTATGGTGAGGCACCAACCCCCATTGACGTGGTAGTCAATGAATTTCTTGTGGTTGTAGAGGATTTCAATGTTCCAATTATGGTTGACCTAGAGTATCCAAATACCACTCGAGAAACTTAGAGCTTCACATCTATGTGACAAAGTGTAGTTGATCTTCTTGATGATGTTGGATTCCTTAGTGCTACTACACCTAGGCTCAACAATTGAAAGAACATGGAGTTTATATATTTTTTATATTATTTAGGAATACATTTTATCCTTAGAGAATGCTCCTTGGATATTCTAGAAAATGAGGTTCACTATTGAAAGAATGGAGTGGGGATTAGGTAATGGTGGGGCAGAAACTCATGGATTGTTCCTTTGTGGCCATGTATACATATTCTTTGGTTGACTCCTCAGAGAAGCTCAATTATTGTGTTACTTTAGGATGATATTGTGTACTGCCAAAAAGTTGAGCAAGCTTTCCCCTTTTACGTTCTCCGTCCGGGATGACCATTTGGTAGATGATCTTTCTATTGTAAAGGATAAAACCATTTCCCTACCCACCATTGGCGTACTAGAAGGAGTGATTGGGAAGGGGAGGTCATGAGTGCTCATTAGTAAGAAACCAAAAGGGAGTCTCCATCGACACTGGTGTCATCATCCACTAGGATCAAAATAGTGTATGTCTGTATGTGTGGTACTATTTTGGGTGGTGGAGGGGTGTGAGAAGGGCCTCCAGTGGACATGTCTTTGGGTGGTTGATTCTTTTTTATGTGTTTCATCACTGTTTCCCTCCCTTTTCTGGTAGTTCCTTCTCCTTAGAAGGTTGGGATATATCTTCACTTATTGGTGTAACTTTTTTAGTGGCCACTTGGGAGCCATCTGTCAGTGGAACATGAGCTTTCTCCTTTTCTTTGCTTTTTCCATTATTGACTGCATTGACCTTTAGTCATGGTATAGCTATCCTCTTGGGAATTTTGGCATCGATGGCCACAAAGTAGGGCCCCTGGATGTAGATGCTAGTAATTGTTGATGAGGATGGGTCCACATATAGGAACTAAGATAAAAACTTGTAGTCTCCCTCACCATGACCTAGTCAACTACAACAAAGGAACAAGATAGGGATATTCTCATATTCTAATCTATATTGTTCTCCATTCAAGAGAATCATCGGAAGCAATGACGTTGAGGTGTCGACCTTGAAAACAATCCTTGCAAAATTTCCACTATCTCCAAGTTGTGTAGTAGTGTCAATTTTGAGTGTTTTTCTGATCAGGTTGTCGACGTTGGGACACATCTAGTTTTGGTATATCGACGTATCAACAATCCTTGCCCAGACTAGCAACTTCCTAGGAATTGGATCAGATGGAAGAAAGGCTAGGGACCAGGATTAGATAGATAAGTAAATGGTTGAAGATCATCCATGTACCCCCCCGTCATTTCTTTCACAAAATCATCATTGTTTGCAACTTGAGTTACATAGTTTCTCATGTCAAGATCAATTGCCTAGAACTCCTCAGATGGTTGCCAAAGAACAATGATTTAATTAATGAAGGGGTTGAATCCAACATTGGAGCCAATGACTTTGATGGTGACAATGAAATTCTAGGATTTGAGTAGTAGCGACAAGGTTGACCATGATTGATGGCACACTCCCATTATGATTGATGATTATATTTGCATCTATGAGATTATATGGTGATACTTGCACCCGGGACAAGGGTGTTACTTGGATCTTCCTATCAACACTTCCTTGTATGATCTCTGATTCAAGATAGATAGTTCCTCCATCGACAAGTCATGGTTCTCAGTCCCAGTCACCCCAAAATCACCATTGGTACAACCATACTCCATTAAAAGGGAAGGAGGACCAACACTATGGCAGCCACAGATGCCATCCCATCCCCTAAACCCCAACATAGCACATAGACAACTATTATGGATTATCGTTGATCCATGACAAACATGATATGGATTACTACTTTGATTAAAGTTAGTTTAGATACAAATGAAATTTCATTAAGAGAATCTAATATAGGAAACACATATTTATAAATATTCTAATGTATAACCTTACATATTAGAATACAAATAATATGATACTTTATTTTATCTACACAATTTCCAATATACATTCTTTATATATTAATTATTACAAAATTGTGTTTATATGCATTTCAAGGATTAAAATACTAATATGGGAACATGTCACGTACTTTTACTAAGGGATGGTAATGTTAGTATTTATCATACTATTATGTACAATATTGAGTTATAAAGTTAAACTAGAACAAAGATCCATTGTGATGTTTGTGACTCATGATGCTTGAACATGTTTGTGATTTATTAATAAAATATCTTGGAATTTCTTGGTTTGTATGTCATTTATGTCATTCATTTATGCCTTTATAAGAAATCAATTGTTCTACGTTCATATACAAGGGTTAATCATAAATTAAAACAATACTTGTATATTAGTAGAAGTGATGAAATAGTATGATACTAGACTATGAAGTAGATACCACATATAAATATGTTAGAAACCCTAATAAAGGGAGTATAATAATAATATGATTAAATTACTATATGTAAAACTTTGTTACTTTCATCTTTAATAACTATGTATATCTGATTAACTTACATGCATATACCCAACCAAAGGAAATGGAAATTTCTTTACCATTATAGGTTCTTTTTTGAAAAAATTCTTGAAGAAGTAACTTGAAAAATAGTTTCATTTATAATTTTTCACTATAAAAATATGCAATTTGAATTCCTAATTTATTCCTTTTTGAACTTGTGCATGTTAGATGGATTAGAGGTTTGAAACTAATTTATACTTTAACCTTCCTCCTTTGAAGACCTTTGATTCTTTGAAATTGGAATAATGAGACGATAGTTAGATGTGAAACTAAGAGAATCAGCCATCAAATTTAATAGAAAAACATTTCCACTAATCTTCTAGAGATAGGGGATAACTCCCCTCTATATATATAATAACTAGCTTCAATATTGTATTTCTCCATAGGACCTAAGTAAATTACACATTGACATGTTCTGTCTAGTATTAGAAACTTGTATTCTTGAATTTGAAATTTAACATATAGTTTTAATAACTTCTCTATCGTTTCCATTATTTTTTAGTTTAATTTATATTACATTCTCATTTGAAATCATGATGGTTAGTGTGTAATTATCATTTTCAAATGAGTAACTTTGTATTGGTCCATATGACTGGCCTTTTCCTCTTATGGTTCATGAGTGGATATATTTCCTTGGGGAAATGCATAAACATGTTATACTAAAGAATAGGAGGATGTCCTTGGATAATCTTAAACAAAAAAATCTAGACTATTAGTGATGGACATGTCTTATTTGTGGCTACTTTATCTTCCTAATGATCTTGAAGTACTACAAGGACATTTCCCTTTTATGATCAATGTTGATGTATTATTACAAATTTGTAGAGAATAAATATGTAGTTGTTCCCATGTGATTTCTAAAATCTAGGCATCCTATAAAATGGCAACATTGATAACAACACCCTTCATCAACTAGGTTCATAAACCTTTAAACTCTAACTCCTTTTAAAATCAAGCTACTCTCTCATCTTGTAGGTGTGATCTCACAATGACTTGGACATGTTTGAGATGGAATACTCTTAAATGAAAAGAATAAACATTATTACCACAATGATCATTAATGATAAGAAGGGTCCTCGATCCTATCACCCAACATGAAGCAAATTAAAGATCAACGTTGATGGAGGGAAGTTTTGGATTTTCCATGGAAGGGTTCACAAAGAGGTCAAACACATCAAATGTCACATAATTGGATAAATTCCTCAACATTATACCCTATGAATTCTTCAGATATATTGATAAGGGTACACTGGAATGAGAAAGATATTTGTTGTTGCCTTTATACAACATCTTTAAAAGCATGGATTACCACATCATGCAGTAGGTGAAATATCCTATTTCAATGCTCAAACAAATGCTAAGGCCTCGTGGAAAAACCTCACCCACTTAAAGGCTAAAGTTTTCACTCAAGTCATGTAGAAAGAAATCTTTAGGTTTTTAGAAACAAGTACATCCATGTTGCAACCTTTATAGGGAAAGAACATGAGTTCAACACCATTCAATGATGGAGTGACTTCATATTTGAATACTTATGATGATTTATTCTCATGGAATGCCACGAAATGGGACTAAATGAGTATATGAAAGTAATATATTCATGGATGAATAGGTGAGGTGACTAAGAAATCATCAAACCCCTAGAATGTCATTGATATTTGGACATTTTATCATAGAGGCTTAATACATGGAGATGTAGTTGCAAATTGCATACCAATAATCATCCCACAATTCACTGAAACATAAAACAACCACAATACTAATAATCATAAGAGTTTTCTTTTAAAACGAAAACAACAACAACAAAAACAACAAAAGGATGACTTCTTGCATCGGTCTCACTCAAAAAAGTACACCTGCCAATAACCTATCACTGTCCCAACTATGGTAAGAATCATATTAGGTGTGTCAATATCTGAATTATGTATGCTTCAAAAGTCTAAAGACATGTTAAAATTTTTTAGTTCTTTGAATCTACAAAAAGTAAGGATTCACAAAGTTAAAAGAAAAAATACCAAAGTCAAACAACTAAATGTTGAAGTGGTGGAGGTCTAGGACAATCTACATCATTATCATAGAAGAAGCAATATACAACATTCATGTGATAGAAAGAATGATCACTATTATGGACAACCTAAAAAGGCTCTTTTGACTTGCATTTGACAAATTCCTTCATTTTTAAGAGGTAAGAAAAAAACCCAAGGTTATAGATATATGGTTACATGACACAATATGTTATCTTAATCTTAAAAAATATTCTAAGTTTATTTAATTAGAAACCACCAAATGAGGTGCAAGATATACCATAAAATATTCTACTTGGAAGTAAATTTGTAAGTCCTAACAAACTAGATTTTGTCAAATTTAGGAGTATATTCAATGTTATTATATTCCGAAATGAATTTATCAATGACTTTGAAGTAAGGTAAGTGCAAAGCTTTGTTATATGGATGATATTTATAAAGTGTGTGTCTCTATTTCTTGGTATTATATCTTTATTATCTTAAAAAATATAAACTTCCCTTCTTGTTGGTGAAGCTGGTTGAAGGAGATTTTCTATATGTCTACTACCAAGTTTTATTAGATGGTGAACCATCAAAAATTTTAAGCCTCCTATTGGTGTTATACATGGTGATTCTCTTGCCCCCGATCTCTTGGTGCTAGGGATTCATGGTCTCAGTTCCATGCTCAGTTATGAAGTATATTTTGACAATATAAGTCCCTTGAATGCTTCTAAATCACATTACATATCTCATCTAATTTTTTCTCAATGGATTAATGCTCCTCATTAAAGAAGGATAACTTGAGACATCTGGATAGATTTCTTTATAATTTCAATAGTATCTCGGGGTTTTATGTCAATAGTTGAGAAGAGTTCAATTATCTACAATAAGGAGTGTGAAAAGGAAGTAATCTCAGATGGTATTGGAGCTCCTATTACCTATTTACCTATAAGGTGTCTAGGCATTTTCATTTTTATTGGTAGTTTCAAAAATAAGTGTTTATATGTCCTTGTTAATAATAATAAAGTTAAGTTGGATGAATGGAAATCCATACTGTTATCACTTGCAAGGAAGTGGAATT
The DNA here is from genome assembly GCA_963693085.1 of Alisma plantago-aquatica. Classification (NCBI taxonomy): domain Eukaryota; kingdom Viridiplantae; phylum Streptophyta; class Magnoliopsida; order Alismatales; family Alismataceae; genus Alisma; species Alisma plantago-aquatica. The sequence continues at coordinate 394,808,103 of OY856412.1, read as the reverse complement.
CATCAAATCAACTTTATATACTTTTCATCTCTATTGGTCTATGGTTTTTCCTTTGCTTGTGTCCATTATTCATGAGATTGGTAACACACATAGAAAGTATTTATGGGAAGGAACTAATGGGAAAAAGGTTATTCATCTAGTCAATTGAGAAAAGAAGTATGTTTACCTTCAAAAGGGTGACATAGGGATAAAAAGAACAAGATAGCTTGTACGTGATGAGTTACTAAAGAAGATATTGATGCCAAGAAGGATTCAATCTAAGTGAAATGGATGCATGAGAGGTACATTAAGAGGAAATCTTTATGGACTTCTTGCGAGAGAGGATGTCAATCATGGTTTTGGAAACACATTTTAGTACATATAATCTCCTTAATTAATTTTATATCATTTTATATTGGAGCGTGGAGAATTTTTTTTTGTGGCTTGACCCCTGGCTACCTAATAATTCATTACTTTTTGAATGTGTAGGAAAAGAGAAAATGCTAAATATGGGTGTAAACCTATCAACTAATATAAGTTTTGTTATTTATAATGGTGAATAGATCTTAAAAATTAATACAAGGACAAATATGGTTCAGGAGTTCTTAAGGAACAAAGGTGTGATTAAGGGTGCTCCTAATTGTTCAATTTTCACATGTAAAAATACTTTTCAATTTAAAGATGTTTGGGAGGATATGATAGTGAAAGAAGTGATGGATCCTTGATTCAAATGGATGTGGTTGTTCAGATTTCCTAAAAGCTTGTTTTAAAAATATGTTGCATAATAGACTTTCCTCATATGACTACATCAGAAGAATTGGGGTTTTTTGTTGTTTGTGGTGCATTATGTGTAAAAATGATTGAGGAAGTGTTGAAGACTTCTTTTATTATTGTGTCTTTGCTAAGGATATTTGGAAACATGTCATTGTTAGATTCTTGTTACAAAAATTCCAAGTGGAGTAGATGAGTTAATTTCTTATCATAACTTAAAAATCACTTGATTATGCATCGTGTGATTTAATAGCTATAGTGGGAGAAATAGAGTACTATCTAATGGTCTATCGGAGATGTAAAGAAAGCTTGAATACATATTTTATAAATAAGAAAAGATCCCTATCTATTGGAGTGTCCAATCTTATTCTGGTGTTAAAGTTTATTGTTTTTAAACCTTTCTTTCTACAGAGATCTCTTGGTGGTAGTTATCAATGTCTTAGGTTTACCAAATATGTTATAACCCCAATTTTTGGGCTTAATTAGTGAGAAATGTAATTTCTCATATTCAAGCTAATTGAACAAATAATGATATGATTTATTTTGATTCCATTCACAATAGCTTTGATTGGTTGCTTTGTGGGCTTTATTGGCTATTGGGCCCAATAAAAAGGAATTTCAATTGATTAAATAATAATTGAGAATTTGAGAAAGGAAATATGTGGAAACCTCTAGAAGGAAAATCCAAAGAGGATTTCGTGCCTCTTGGGTTCCTTGGGTACCAAGGAGTCCAAGGTTGCAAAAAGAAAACAATAATAAAAGAAGAGATTAATTCAATATTTCTTTATTAAGAAAGAAATTGGAAGATAATGATAAAATGTGGAAAATGTGTGGAAAGAAGCATAAATGAGATTTATTGGAGAAATTTTGTATCCATGAGGTTGCTAATATTAAAAGGAATGCCAATGAGGAAAATAAAAGAGAAATAAAAAGAAATCCTCAAAAAGAAATATTTTAATAAGAAATAAACATGATAATGCAAAATAATGCATATAGGTACATTAAGAAGGATAATGAGTACTCCAATAAAATGAATTTAGAAATAATAGAGTGCCTTGGGATCCAAGGAGTCCCAATAAAGAGGAAGGAAAGAGAAAATACTAAATTTGCAAAATATGAAGATAATGTGACATATTATTAATGAATTTTGTGTTGATTTCTTAAAAGGGTGGTATTTTCTATTAAAAGGAAACATGATTTCGTGGCCAATAGATTAAAAGGCAAATAAAGAGAGTAAAGGAAGAGGAATTTCGAATTTCGAATGATTAAGGAGAAGAGGACATCAAAATGATTAAGAAGAGAGAGAAGGTTTTCTTATCCTTGAAGGAATACGGTTCCTTTTGGGAAAGGGGCTCTTTGAGCCGTGTATATATAACTCATGTCTTCGTTTCTCACCCTATATGAAGGGGTAGACACTTTGGGACGAGTTTCAGAGAGTTTCCGCACCTCCCAATGCCTTCCCTATCTTCTTCTTGGTCTTCATCATGAAAACCCTAACCATGGGGGAGGATGATGCACCCCGGAGCCATGAAGAACCATAGCCTCGTCTTGGTGAGAGCCTGGTAGTGCCCGTAGACCTGAAGAGGGTTGGCTAGTTGAACAATCTTGTGCAAATCGCCTGTAGCAGGCTGCACGGCATGCCAACCAAGTGCTGGCTGGACGCGCTGGTAACGATCGCGGTGGCCGCAAGATGGAAGCACCCCGTGGGCGCCGAAGCATGGCGGAGTCGGGGAGAGGTTCTCCGGCGAGCTCGGGGCCTGGATGTGGAGGAGAAGAGCCCACGTACACCTGCAGATCGCGGTTAGGGCGGCGGCCTGGTCCGCTCGCGAGGAAGAAGAAGGAACGGGTGGCTTTTGACCGTGCTACCCCTCCGCGTAATAAAGAACTATGTGTTAAGTCGAGGGCAAAAGAGACATTTCGAAATGTTTCCCAAAGAGAGAGCCGCGCCTACGTTGCATGAGCCTGATGACGTGGCATCCTCCGATTGGTCCGGGTAAGTTGATTTTGCAAAAATCATAGCTCATGAATCGTAACTCGGATTAGAACAAGTTATATATGAATTTTGATCAGGAGAACGAGAGGAATCCAATAAAAATGGTAATAAATATAGATTTCGTTCCTGATTGCAAAAGTACTATAAGTTAATGAAAAGTGCATTAAAGTAAAGATAAAAACCCTATTTGTGAATTAATGGTTGAATATATGATGCCTAATGGGTTAGTTTGAATAATGATACCTTGTTGAAGGATAATATCAGATGTGAATCTAATCTAGATGAGAAATTGCATGTTTTAAGGTTTTAAACCAAGATTACATGATAATGCATTTAGAAACCATAACTTAGAGAAAAAGGGGAAGATATCATGAGAATATGTTGTTAAATGATAGTTATAAGTTTTTGGTATACAAAAGTCCTTAATTCTGGATAAATTCCCTAAAAGTAGTAATTAGGGTCTTTTTATGAATAAAAGGTAGATATGATGGAAAAATGAGTTCCTATGTTAATTAGACCCTAATGAGCTTTGAATTAATGATAAATGCACATAATGATCTTGTCATGAATTAAAAGGGGTAAAAAAATAGTGGCTTTAATGCAAAAGAAGTTTAGTGAAATTAATTGATGAGTAATGTGCCTTTAAATGTGGAAATAGGGTTATATGTTATTGAGATAACCTTAATACTGAAGAATAGATAAGATAACTAGGGTTTTTGAGTAATTAGGGTTTTTATGAGTGGATAAGTTGTTTTAGGGTTTGTTAACTTAAAAAGGATAAAGTTCGAGAAATTGATCTAAGAAACCCTAATGCATCCTAATGAGACTTAGAAACCTTAGAAAGGTGTCCCAAGTCAATAAGGAGTTGTTTTGGATATGCTTGTGACATTTAGACATTATACATGTTTTCATGATCAATGTTTGCTTGATTGATTGATTGGCTTGCTTGATTGGACATCTAGTTGGATTTGGATAAATTGTTGCTTGAGATCTCCAAGACAGGTATGTGGTTACTTATGGTTAACCGCTTATGTTTCCCGATGTTTCCCGAATGTTTAATCGCATTGAATGCAACTAAACAGTTTGGATGTTTATTTCTGTCATGCAAAGTATAAAGTGACTATGACTATCACTTAATGTATATGCCTTCTAGCTCAATCCTTGATTCCCTCTGTGTCGTAATGGCTGACCTGATAAAAGACTACCTAGAGGGTAGGTACATCAGGTCATGAATGACTTTGACTACCTAGAGGGTAGGGTCATGAATGACTTTGACTACCTAGAGGGTAGGGTCATGAATGACTTTGACTGCCTAGAGGGTAGGGTCATGAATGACTTTGGCTGCCTAGAGGGCAGGTCCATCAAGTCACCTTAATAGAGGTACCATGTAAGTCCTATAGGGACAACAAAGAGTTGTGAAAAGATGGATTGAGTAGTTTGGCTTAAAACGTAAACTTGATTGATAAATGATTAATTGAATGATTACATTGTTACATAGTTGCATGTTTATTTGTTTCCCCCACATACCAGCTACGGCTGACCGATGTTTTGTTTGTCGGCGTTTTAGGTACAATGAAAAGAACAAACAGTAAAGTAGCACATGTGATACTAAATGAGAATTAAAGTGCAAAGGAGGATTAGATAGATTAGTATCGGTGTGGATAGAAGTTTATAGATCCAAGTTTTAAAAAGGTATGCAAAAATTTATTTTCTTACATCTTTCAGTATAGTATGTTGAAATTTGATAATTATTCTTGGTTAATTGCCGAACCTTTGATCCGGAAGTCATGGGTGCGGCTTTGACCTCTCGGTCTCCCTTAATTGGGGGTTATCGGGAGGTGGGGTCGTAACAAAATATATGCTTGCTTACTATTTGGTGGTGTATATATTTTGTTCCAATGCTTGATGTTGCAGTCTTGTGAGACTTTACCGGTTGATCTTATACTTGAAGGCTAAAGTTGTAATTTATTGTCCATAACTTGGGGTCAATGACATATCATAAAAAAAATTAAAGGCACTCTAGTGTGTATATAATTGTGCACAATGTCTAAAATTTATCTCTACTTTAGTTAGTAGATATATGACTATCTATTATGAGAATTCATTGATCCTAGCATGATCAGGTACTCATGCTTGGTTTTAATTGGATGATTCCTCTGTTGTCAAATAGCTTGAATCATGATTGATTATGATCATAGTCTATGAGATAATAACTAAAGATGTAAGTGATTCTCAGTAGCTGCTTTCTTTGATTTCCATCTTTAATACTGATGAAATCCTCTATGTTTATAGATTTTTCTATTTTAGATCTTATAGAAGTCAAACAGAGTGATGGTTACTGAAGACTGTCATGCTCATATTTGTATCTTCACCTTTATTATTGATGTAGTCCTAATTTATTTATTGGTTTTTTTCATGCTTGTTCATGTACAACACAAGAGAGTACTTTGGATTCTCTATACAATGTATATGGTGTGAAGTTACAAACAAATATAATATGAAAAAAGGGAACATGCTTTTTTTTAAAGGGGGATCAAGGTATGGCCACATTGTACAACTAGTTGGTTAGGTTATGTATATTGTCACCATTGGTATTCTAGACTCAATATTTAAGGATATAGTAGCATTAGTCTGTCTCTATGGTATTCTAATAGCTGCCAAAACATATAAATATTATATCTAAGCATGACACAACTTGGTGTGTGTTACAAAATCCTCTATGTACCTCCTTCATTATGACCTCAACCTTAGGAGGGCGAGATTGTAAGATATTTCTAAGATGTTCCCTTCACATTAGACATGTTTGATAGCTATCTGGTCCCTTTTGGAGATATTTTCTTAGGATCACCTGCTTTTCAAGATAAGATTTGATGTTGTGGTGCCATGGATTTTCTTTGGTGTTGATAACATTCTTGATGAACATGCAATCGGCTATCTATGATATTTTTTGGCATTGAAAGGAGAAACTTTCATCACCTTGTATGGCAATCCATGATGCAAGGGTGACCCAAATATACATATACATTATCTATTCAAAGTCTATGGAGATAGAAAAGGTATTTCTAGGAGGTGATTAGGTTTTGATGGTGTGTCCACTGGCTATTTTTGACTTATGAGATGAGGATGAGTAACACCATCAACTTCAACATGTCACACCTCTTGATTCTTGGCTATATGAAGTCCTAGGATACTGACTTCATATTCAGTCACAATTTTCATGACACACAATTGTATTTGTTTGGCCACATGTTGATTTCCATGTGGGTCTTGTACAAACACTCCTATTTTTCATCCCTTTTGGTTGATAAACATATAGTATGAGATCGTCCACATGTTAATATATGCAAGGATGATGAACTTAGGGGTTTGATTATACTAATATATTTGTTAGGGAAACCATACTCATGTGTTTGTTCCTCGAGGAGTAGGAAGACATATAGATGACCTTCTAGTGCATGTATTTTGAATTCTTTCATGATTAGATAAGTGATGTCAAACACAGATAACAAAACTTATGGCTTTATGCATTGTCTAATGAGGGTGTCTTGTTTGCACATATATCATAGTGGATCATGCCTCAAAGGCAGTTATTGTGAGTAGGTCATGAGGTAGTGTTGTATCTTCCAAGTGGCATAAATAGTACTTTTCAAATTAGGGTGTATTTGTGCCTCATTGTCATTGAAATTCTTGGACAAGGAGTATATAACATGTTTTCCCTATCCAATTCAACGTCTCAAGAGACCCCCATTGATATCTCAAAGACACATAGTCAACATGTAATGGGGTGTTCAGGTACTGTCAGATTTAGTCCCATCTGATCTCGCATCACTTCTTCATGTTCGTCATTCTACTAACAATGAGAATTCTTCTTTGAGATCATGAATATGGTTTGCATTTGGGGGTCAATTTAATGTGGAACCAGTTTATTCATTGTACATGACTAAGAGATCCTCAAATATCCTTGTTGATTTTTACAGAAGGGATCTCCATGATGGTGTAGGATTTTCTTGAGTCAACATAAATTCCCCTTTGGATGACCATGTATCCTAGAAGTTCACATGAAGTAATCTAAATGTTAATTTGGTAGGATTGAGGTGTAAGGAGAATCACTATAATCATTAAAAGAGATATTCTAGGAGATTGATATAGTCTTTGGGCTATTTAGATTCAAAAATTGTATAAATCACATAGACCTTAACTTATTTGTGGATCATTTCTTAGAAAGGGTGAGCATAGCTTTTTGTTAAAGGGTATCACTTAAAATAAACACCACTACTTAGAGATGAAGGATGTTCTCTCTTTATCTTCCTAAGCCATTTTAATCTTGTTAAAATTCTGAGGAGGGTTTGGCATATTATGTTTTTATGAGTACATCTCTATGTGATGCCAGAAATTCATCTTCGAGAGATGCCTTGAATTGGTTGTTGTAGTTTACACACACATATACATTTCTATCCTTCATTGGCATTGGAAAACCATGTGGGATAGTTGAACAAATTTAAGAAACAAGTGTTTTATATGTATTTAACTGCCTCCCTAATTTTCATGCTCTATTGTGGTTATAATCATCTTGTGTTTTCTTGATTGGGAAAAAACTGCAAGAAATCCGAAGCTAGTGCATTGTGATTTTCTCACTTAGGATCAACATGCCAACTTAGCTCTAGGAAATTACATCAATTTAGGAGTGTAATACCTATGTGATTTGGTCCTTGATATGTCATAGAAGACATTACCTAAATATTGACTTTGTGTGGCTTGAGTCCTACAATAACATTAGTTTCTTGTCTCATATTCAATATGAAAAACTAGATTATCTTTCAATATGTATTATAGGATGGTAACATCTCCATAGTCCATGTAGCTTTCTTCATATATCTACACTGTTGTTGAAAAGTACATGTCCAAATTTGAATGTGTGAGTGTGCTTATGAATATGTTTTTATTTTTCATTCTATATATTTGTAATGTAAATTTTCATGGGATAATAATACCTCATTAAGGATGAAAAATAGAAAATCTAGGATCTCATGACATTGAATTTTTATTGCTTTTATGTTTTTCACCATTGAAGGTTTTATGGGATTAGGATGACCCACTCTTCCTAATGTAAACTTTGTATGCTTTCAACTCATTCTAGAGGGCAGATTTGTCATTTTGAATATTCCAATTTTTTCCATTGATTATGTTCTTGATGTCCCCAACCTTCAAACATACCCTAAGAATCGCCATGTTTTTCATGTTGAGGATTATAATCATCATACAAGTAGTCATAGCTTCACTCAAAATTGGGACCAGTGAGCATTCGTGTGTCATATGTGATTTTTCCATGAGGACTTAGGTGAAAAGATTCTCACATGAATATAGGAGTTAGATCAGTGATATCTTAATAATAATTGGTTATATATTTGTCTGTCGAGAATGCATTTATTCATTTATGTTCTCAAATTGTGGATTTTGCTAGGGATCATGGGTACTACCTTGAACCTCTACAAGGAGTAATGTTTCCAGAATTCTAGTTGTAATGTTGTGATACTTACATTGTTCTTCATCATCTACTTCTTTCATGAGGTATGTTATAACTAAAATAGTTATGGATCCATGGAGTCATTTTGATCACTAGTTGTGAAAATGATGTGTAGAAAAGCTTGGGTTGAAGTCCCACCTATACAATACATCTACTCATATATCTTTCTGGTTTTAGATATGTTGAGCCTCCCTTCTCATAATTTTAGTAGGAGGCTTGTAACTAAGGTATCCCTAACTCTTTAAATCCATAAGTGTAGCACATAGTAGGGTTGGTCTCTAAGACAGTATTCCTTGGCAATGGATAGCCTTAGATGATGTCAGTGTGTCTAACCTACTCAAACACATTCCTTTTTCACATGTGCATGTTCATATCGTGAAGAATTATCATAAATTGGACTATATACTATGTTATAAATGATGTGATCTCTTCCTAGTATGAAACACATATGATTACAAGTGTGTATTGTGTGTTTAATCCAATCCTCAATTTATACTCTTCTACATATGCTAAGTGACAATGAGGATGTCTTCATGGATGGTAATATGGTGTTTCTCATCTAATACTTGACCTTTTTATGAATGAGTGAGGACACCACTTTATTCTATTGGATCGATGGTCTTGACATAAGTAAATTGAATTCCAGGTTCAACTCAATGATAAAAAGTAATATAGAGAATGTTTATGGGTTGAGATTGTGTAACCTCAATTTTTGGCTTGTATGAAATGAAATGCAATTTTTTTCAAATAAAAGGTGTTGAATGGAAAATTGTATGGCTTTGTTTTATATAAATTGATTCTTTTGCAATTCATTCCTTTGGATGCATAACTTCGTGATTAATATTTATTTGATAAAAATCCAATAATGATAAAAGGAGGAAGGCTAAAAGAAATCCCACAATAAAGAAAATAAAGGAATTATAGGCATATGTGGATTCTCTAAAAAATGACATTGATGGCCACTAATGAGTGATGTTTGGTTCCACAATGTCTCTAATAAGAAAATAATAAAATAGGAAAGAAGGAAAGAGAAAATATATGATTTAATACATAATATATGCCTTAAGAGTGTATGACTTGCATATGAAACAAAGTCTCTAATGGTTTTGAATTTGGATCCCAAACTTGGCACATAAGAAATTTAAGTCCTTATGGGACTCCTCTTAAAATTTGGAGTCTTTTGGATAATAAGAGAGAGAGATATGGATTTTATAAGATTTCCTAATGTGAGAGGATAATTAGAAATCAACATTAAATGTCACAAACTCGATTCACACTAGAACTATACTTGGACTCCTTATTGTTTCACATGTATTTCTGACCGTGGGATGGGGATCTAATGATCAAGAGATCATCACCTACCTTGGGCAGATAGGGAAATCAGGGAAAAGTTAAAAGCAAATTAGTTTCCTACTTTCCTTCCCCCTTATTCACATTTGTTCAGGGAAATCCTTGCATTAAAATTGGGAGAGGATTTTAGACTGAGTAACCCCTAATTTGGTGGGATTTGGAAGGAAATCCATACCTTCCCAAATCGTAGGGAGGTCGGCATCTCACCCTGGGGATCGAGACTATAAAAGGAGGATTAGAGACCCCGCCAATGCATTTACAAGACTCGTCTCAACTCTACACTTTGTTCCATGCATCCAATTTTGCTTCTAACCTCAGTGTTCACCGATGCTTTTCCCCGCCGGCTCCCTGGTGACACTATCTCTATGACCTTCCAGCTTCGACCAACACCAAGGGAATTGAGATGACCAGCAAGTTCGTATCGATGCGGCGAAGGTGATAGAGCAACTACCTCATGTGTAAAGGATCATGATCCTGAAGTCAACGATGAGGTTGGCTGACTCTACCTACTCACGAACGCAGTGAGGTTGAAAAGAACCTCGAGGCACGAAGACCCCTCTGCCCTCGCACGTGTGTTGAAGAGGTAAGGGTAGAATCGAACTTTCCATCCGTTTATTTCTTTTTTTTGTGATGTTGAGTGGGGCCCCAGCCTGGTGCAAGCCCATTGGCTTGACCTGACCGTGTGGGCAAGTTGGGGCCGGGTGCCTAGTGCCCACGTAGCGGCTCATGGTTGGCCAAAAACAAGGGTAACTTGTAAAAATCCTAGTAATTAATAGGATGATTAGATTGAGATGAATAATATATGAATCTTGATCAAAAAAATACCTAGAATCGAATAAAAATAGAATTGAAGCATGTTTCTGCTTGCAATTCGAAAAGTGTATAAAGTTGTCATCTGTAATGGTTTATTAATGAAAAACTCTAGGATTTGATGACAATTAGATCTAATAATGTTCCTTGGATATTTTGACCAAATATTAACATGTTGTTAATAAAATGAATATTTAGATCCAAAAAGGTGATCTTTGTGCAGAATTGGCTTAATTTAGGGTTCCACGTACTTGAAAGTGTATTAATGGGCCTAGAAACCCTAATTTTGGTAATATGAGTTTTAATGGTTATAATTAGGAAATCCATCAATAAGACAAATATATGATGTTCATAAGGTAATTTGAAAATAAAGAACCTTAATATGGATAATTTGTGTAATTAGGGTTTTTATGAGTAAGAAAAGATGTTTTAGGGTTTGTTGACCTAAAAAGGATAAAAAAATGAGAAATAGATCTAATAAACCCTAATGAATCCTAATAAGGCTTAGAAACCTTAGAAAGGAGTCTCAAGTCAATAAGGAGTTGTTTGACATATGATGATAACAATTAGGTATTATACATGTTTTCAGGATCAAGGATTGCTTGATTGATTGCTTGCCTTACTTGATTGGACATCTAGTTAGATTTGGATATATTGCTTCTTTTGACTTCAAATCACGTATGTGGTTATGTTTATGGCTAATCATTTTAGTTTCACGACAATTTCTAGTTTTACCGATTTCTTGAAATTAAATGCTTGGATGAACTTTAATTCCTACAATATATAAAGTGACTATGATTATCACCATATATTGTTTATGACTTGCCCGAACATGCATACCACCTATCGATTTATGAGATGATGATGATGAGAGACCAAGCCCAGGAGGGAAGGTCATACCAAGCCCAGGATGGAAAGGTCATAGGTGGTCAAGCCCTGTATGGGAAGATTACATGGCACCTAGAGAGGTGGCCCATGAGGTACCAAGATCAGGAATGAGAAGGTAGCCTAATGTCCATTGCAGGGACTAAACCCCAAGAGAGGGTATACCATAGGATGGTAAAAAAGGTTGGGAAGTTATAATGAAAATGTAATTTTTTATTGGTAGCAAATATTTGATGTGGATATGTTGTTACAATATATGTGCAAGATTTTGTGTCCCCCGCATACCAATATAAATTATTATACTGATCAACGTTTTGTTTGTCGGAGTTTTAGGAATACATGAATGTGGATGAAAATTTAAAATGACATTTGAAGGATAAAGCTAAATAAATATTGGATTATTTAGATAGATAGAAATCTACTTTGGGTAAAGTTTCAAACTTCTATTTTTGAAAGGTATGTGAAAATAAAAATTGTATCCTATTTTAAGTTTATTTGTGGTAGAATTTACTAATGATTTTTTATTATTTGCAAAACCACCTGATCTTATTTTGGGATAATGGCACCAACTTCTTAGCCTTCCTTAAATGGGGGTTGTTGAGGGGTTGGGTCGTTACAGATATTAAGAGTGGTTTCTCCTAGGAAATATTTTGTGTTTATTAGTTTTAATTATAAATATGCAGGATCCCCTCTTAGGCTGATAGTATTTTGAGGGACGCGTTGATACATGATCTATTGTTAGATTGAGCATGATGACACTTGAGCCCTCTATGGATAATAATGATGTGTAGTGTCATATTCAAGGAATGTGATGAGGTGTGGGGTAGTGATGATATTGATGGTGGTAGCTTGACCAATATCATGTAACCATTAAATCAACAACAAAAATACATTATATTGACCCATCGTCTAGGTTAGGGTAAATTTTGGTTTTCAGTTATAGGGTAAGACTTTGACATAAGGTAACTAGATTTAACTCCTTTTCATGGTTATGGTGAATTAAGTATGATCACTTATGTCTTGGTTTGGTTCTTACATTAGGTTCCCTCATATTTAGGCGTTCATTCATTAAACGTTAATATATTTCACCTATATGTTTATGATGCTATCAACTTGTATATATTGGTGCTTTATGTATGAACAATGATTAGGTTCACATTATCTAATTTAGATTTTTGTCAATTCACTATACTAAATTAATGGTTGTTCATCCATTATGAAATATGTACTTGCCATATTTCACTATATCCTTGTAAAACAATTATATGACATTGGGTAAATTCATTAGGGATATTACATTTTTTATCATATCGATGATTACTGATTAGGTTTAGAAGGATAGGTTAGAATGTCCTAAATTTATATACTTAGACTTCATTAAATCATAGTTAGTATTAATTTAGGTTTTAATCATAATATTATGTCTCTGAGAATCAATAGTTTTGGGTTCTTTTTTGTAAAATCCTTTCCAATAACTATTTTTGGACTTTTTCTGATCAAATTTCACTTTCATATTAATTTTCAATGTCTAGGCACAAAAGTTGTTTCATTATATGATTTATAGAAGAAAACAAGTTAGACACAACCTGAACTAGGTAAGGTGGTTCATATAGGAGGAGGCTACTTGGGTTAGGCCCACATAAAAATGTGGAAGTCTCTTGACTTAAAACATGTTGTGAAGATGATACCACCATAACATAATATGCGAAAGACATATTGTGTGACATGGAAAATCAGTCAATGCCACACAAGATGCCCACATTCAATAAGAATATGAACATGAAATAAATAGAAACTCGCCCTTGAAGAGATATAAAATACACCAAGGGAATATTTCTAAAATTGAAGCCTTTTTCATCATTTTCAAATAAATATTCACAAGCTTTTCATAAAGATGAGGGGATATGTTTAAAACATATCTCAAGATACTTTCATTAGAGAGTATTTTTGTACTACACAATTTACGACAAAAGGATTTTGTGCATTCCATGTACGTACATAACAAGGACCTAGTTTTTATTCCACCTTCAATACAAGTGATGAAATAAAAAAGATGGCATTGAGTGTGTGCACATACAAAGTATGTGCATTGAACGCTCCTCTATTATCTTTGTTCAATTTTGTATCACTTGCAATAGAGTAGGCCAAAGGAAAAAAAGACATGACACGGGTCACATGCATATAAGTATGTGCATGAGAAAAATAAAACCCATATGAACATCATACAATCTAGACCAAATTTAATGGTTGATGCATGAGCCACTGAGTAGTTAAAGTGTAGAAATTAGAGATCAAAAATGAAAGCAAAAAGTTGGAGTCCCTACTATTAGTTGCAATATAAAACAAATACCTGATGTCAAGCGTGTGATGATTGAATATCATATATTTATGAATCAATTAATCTATTAATGAACAAGTACAGATAAGCACCCTCATCACATCTTCGAATCAAAACATATTACAAATTTCATTTGTGTTTTGAAAGGTGATGAAGTAACAAAGACTTCAGTTATGGTGAATGGTGATGCTATGATTATCAATGTCTTCAAAAGGGAGACTCTTGACATAGAGATAAAGAACACCCTATGTCATTGGGTTAAAAGTAACAACATAGGACGAAAACAAAATTACTATTATGTTGGTAAATGATAAAAATAAGAAGCAAAAGGGAGAATGGATCTTCAAACATGGATAATATTCTAGCATTATTGTTAGTTTCCCAATATAGTTCACCTATTAGTAAAAGTGTAATGGTACACTACTATAGGGAAACAACAGAAGGATCAAATATATGGGAACATCATTTATCAAAAATAAAAAAAAAGTTGTTGTTGGTATAACTAGGTATTACCAATGGTAAAATTAGGATAATTGTCAAACTTAGATTACCAACATAAAGGAGAGAGGTGTACTAATGTAGCAATTAAATGCATGTACCAAGGTTATTCCCTCTTGGGATTACTAACAACAAAGATGATACCTTTTAGTGCAGTCATACTCTAATGATAGGAATAAAAGATTTAAAATAAAAGAAGTTCAAGGTAGATTCCAGAAGGAATTTAGATCCCCACTTCAGACATGACGGGTATCTTTCAGGTGTATCCAGCAATGGACCTTAAAGAAAATTTATAGTGCAGGATTAGTGGTTGCCCTATTAGTTTTAGGTTCTCTATTTTATCAAAATGTGGTTATAACATTGACATGATAAAGTTGGAAAGGAAACCAAGTGTTTTCTACTCCCAGACTTGAATTTGGATTTTTGTCTCTAAGTTTTCACTGAAGTCTCCAAGATATTTGTGTGTTGAAGTGTGTGGGCACATATCTGGCGTGGTTTATGGCCAAGGAAAATAATTAATTTATCACATTTTATATTTAGTCCAGGGCATTGTTTTCACACCACCAATTGAAATGTGAATTATTACTCATGTTCTAGGACATATGCACAAACCTATAGTGGGCAATTCATGTATGTGAAATGCACAAATATGTGCAGATACACCATGTATTGTGCTTGACTATGAAGGGCCTATTCATCCTATATGGGTGGTGTGTTCTGGCTTGACGCTTTTTGGTGTTCTGATATGAATAGAGATTGTTTTGTGTTAATGTGTGGAGAACATAGATGACTAGTGTGAATAAAGGGTGGCATCATAGGCTCGAAAGAAAAAAGGAGATGTCAACAGGGATGTAATAATGACTATGGTGGTTAATAAGTTATTTATGTATGCATACATCATTAAAAAGGATATTATGTATATATACCATGTTTTTTGTACCAACAACATATTATAGAACACTAAGAAAACCTCATCCACTTATAAACCACCCATAATCATTTTTACTTTGGTTTTGTAGTGTATGAAGGCAATGAGGAAAGCAGTTCAAATCTTTTTATTGCGGGTTCCTAATTATTTGTTCCCTAGTGCAAAAGATACATGGTTGGATATAACCCATGGAATATGAACCTTTAAAAATTACCTCAAAATTGATCTTCATGACAGTCTTAGTAACATAGGCAGTAGGTCAAGACATACCGACATCATCAAGCTTCGGGCCATTACTGGTTGTTTTCACAACATATGGATGGAGAGGAACAGTACACATTGGTCTTATTTGATGGCATAATGAAAGAGATGAAACTTCTTTTCGACACTTAAAGGAACAATCTCAAGAGGGTTAATAATGTCATTGTAAGGAATTGGGAGTTCATGTAATCAATTATTATGTATTAGACTCGCTTGAAGCCTTTGTAAACTATAAGTCTGATTATAGTTTGTGATTTTGTCCCCTTTTGGGGTTGGGAAATATATTTACCATAATTTCCCAAAAAAATTTACCTCTGATTTAACAACATTATATCATTGTAGGTTACAACAAAGACGAGCAAGGAGTACAACATTTTTTGTAACAAAAAATTTATTCAAACAAAATGCAATCCCTTTAATTTTTCATCCTTTTGAATTGAATTTTTGAAAGACTAAGAAAACACAAACAACTACATGATTTTCAAACCACTAAAAGTTAGAAATAGTAGCACAACTATGTGATGTGGAAGAGCATTACACACTAATGTTCTTGCAGTGTTTGGGGATAAATACAATGATATTATGAGTATGTAATAGACGTGTCTCAAATGTCATGTAGTTATGAATATGGAATTGTGTATATGTAGATTGGGTTCCAATAATCATATTGGAAAAATGATTATTCTTATTTAATTGGATGGTCCAAATTACACATGTTGATTGTCTACAATTCTTGGGTTACATTTTTGACATATTTAAAATCCATAAATCTTCTTGGGTCTCTTGACATGCCCTAATTAGAAAGTTTCCACACCATTATACTCTAATCCCTACAAAATGACTTGTTAGGGTCAGTGGCTATGGCGCCTTTGACGTGAGGAGGTGGGCGGCCCATCCCTAGAAATATTGACATCTATCGATGATGCAAACTATTCACCTTCATTCTAGTTGCTATAATCTCTAGTGCTGGTGGTAGAAATGAGAGGTCTAGCGCCACCATCGGCCACAAAAGCCTCCTAGAGATGGATCAAAGAACACATACTAGAGATAGAAACTCAAATGACTTAATGATTACTTATTCTAATGTCACTTCATTGGTATTTATATTATAATTGTCCATCCATATTTGAAAGACAACATGCCCATGTAAGATGCAGTATGTGCATATTTGAATGTTGGTGCACCATTAATATTAATGGTAATGCACCATCATTTAAATGCTTATGCGCCAATATTTGCATGCCAGTACACTCGCATTTGAATATCGATGCACTCACATACTAATTATATTAAACATGCATGTCGGATGTTGCACCTACCAACCATGATATGTTATTACCAACCAATAACTATACTTTCCATATGGTTTGTGGTTATATTTTTCTTTTTTCCAAGTAGTGTCTATGTAGTGATTTCATTGGTATAAGATTATCCAATGATTCATATTTAGTGACAAAGATTCACTGGACATTTAGTAAAATTCTTAACTATTTAGTATCATGTTTGGGAGGTATAAGTATCATTATCAGTTTTTATTGCAATATAACTATGATTTAATTGATTCGTATATATATATATATATATATATATATATATATATATATATATATATATATATATATATATATATATATATATATATTCTCACGGTAACTAACTAGCACATCAGTTATAATTGATTACAATATATTTAGAACCAAATATATTCAATATTTATTTTTCTTTTGATGTTGTCTTCTCACTTGAACCTGAAACCTCTTGGTAATAAACCAAGAATCTAACCATCTAAGTGGTCCATCATGGACATAACCAAATCTATCTAGAACAACATTATAATCACATGGTAACCTGTAAGATTTAGGCATCATAACTTATGAGGATAGTTAACTGACATCAATTTTGTCATACTATTGGTACCCTATGTTTATATAATTTTTCATTTTAGTTTTTCTTTTACAACTTTTATATTTCTTTATCGTTATCTCCCCTATTTAAGCAATATTTCGCATGACAAACTTTGGTTCAATGTGTAGGATCAGATAGCCTAGAGGGTGTGAATATGCTTTTAGAAATTTTCTCTATAAATGCAAGTAAAGATTTAGTACAATAAGATAATTTAGCAAACAATCAAATGATAGAACCATTGACAACACTATATATATATATATATATATATATATATATATATTGATTCACACTGTTACAAAAATCTTGTAGCATTCCTATGACAACTACCTAGTTATTCATGATCAGGGTTTCTTATCCTATTTCTATATTATTATTATGTGCATATAATAAACAACTTGTACCTCCACCCTGTCTATGATTTATCAATGAATGGGCCTCTACTCTGACCCCCCACACACTCCCCTTAAACAAGAAAACCTCTTTATTAATCTTCTTCTTCAAAGTGGATACCTTCAACTATACCAAATGGACCTCCATGTCGGATGTGAATAGAAAAATGTATTGTATGGAATGAAGTTGAAGATTGATGTTACTGCATTTAAGTTCATAGTAAAAGCTTTAATTTGCAGTAGTTTACACACATGTACATTTGAATTGCAGTAGTAGAAGACACAGGAAGATTCTAACAGGTACCACATATCAAATTCGTCCAAGTTTTTACACTTACCAAGGGTTGCTTTCCTATCACTTGGGTATATCATTTTCTATTATCTTTCTTTATCGCTAAAATTCATCACATGCCTCCATTTAATCTGCAAAGAGAATACAAGATCAACAATTTTATCCATTAATTGATATAGATAGACATTCAAAATGTTAGGAGGAATATTTCTGCCAGAAGTAACTAGAGAGAATATTTGTAGAAGTGCATTGTTCCATTTAGACCATAAGGTCAGGTAAACAAGGACTAGTCCTACGTTAACTATGACTAGACCTATTAGAGCTTATTGCATACTTAAACGTGAGAAACATTGGGACTTTCGGAAATAACACAAAACACATTTGAAACATACATTATTTGAAAAGATTAGTGGAACATGCTTTCATTAAAAAAATAGGACCGATTAACTGTATGTGTTCTTCACGCAAAAATCCTACATTTTCTCATAAACAGTGTGATCAAAAAGGTTGTTAGAAAAGACATGAAGGAGAAGAAGTGTGAAAAACAAATAACCTTCTCCAACTGAAAATTTTCATTTAGCTAAACAAAATATAAAGGTCTATTAAGGTGACATGTCCCGATTCTATGCTTTTGGCTGATTTTTTTTCCAACAAGCATGTCATATATACTGCATATGTATTCATTCACAAATAAGTGCCATCATCCAAATATGATATTATATGGATCGAATACAATCAAGCATGTATAAGACATGATGTTAAGAGATTCCCAAAAAACCATATTTAGATAGATCACACATAAATTGTTTTGTGCTTTTGATTCAAATAAATTCATGTGGGTTGTGTAACCCTAGATGACCTTCAGGATATCAATTTTCCCCTTTAGATTTGATGTCAAAACACACAAAGTGCATTCCATACTAGTGTCATTCTCCATGTATGTGAGTACTCCCCCTACATTTGAGCTATGTTCATCGATTACCACCGAGGCAATATATATATGAAATATTATAGGTATATCATACCACATTCTACAATGACAAATGTCTTTTTTTGGTCGGTCAAAAAGCATGTTACTATTAATACCAAAAATTTGGGCACTAAGTACCCCATTACATATACAGGAGCTAATAAAGCTCAACAAGGATCAAAATCCCCACACAGAAGGAACAAAAAAAATATCTAGATGAAACAACACTAAGAAGATCGATCTAACTAAACAAGCTAGGTCCAAGCATTCCTACCAGAAGAAGACTATAACAAGCCACTATTACATGCATTCAACATACCTACAAGTAGTAACATCAACTTGACATAGACAAAAACTAGTTTTCTTGCATGTAGCTAGACTTGAAGCTTCTGATCTTCTCAGCCACCAGAACTCCAGGTTTCTAAGTGGGTGAAACACTCAAAAAGGACCCCTAGCATCAGCTCAATAAGAAGCTGAGCAAGCCACATGAGAAGTAAGTACTAGCACATTTTAACAACAGTGTGGGAGGGAAAAGCAGCTCCAATTCACTCCTTCATTCTTAGCACAACACCAACTATCTATTAAGAGTACCCACAAAGTATGGTACTATGCCAAGATTAGGGAGGTCCTTCTAACTAACATCCCGCCACACAACTATGTTGCTAACCTGCAAAGGTCCTTGATCATCGGTAGTTGTTGTTTACACAACAAAAAACAAAAACCATCCCAAACCAGTCAGAACAGCTCCTGTTTGCCCAGAGGCAATATATCAAACACCTGGTGGTGTCCCATACGCAACATCAGAGTAGTCAAGGGGGAGGTGGAGGAAACTCCATCTACCCCCATTTTACCCAAGCAACGCTTAACCATCTGAATGTTCAGACGTCGACGCCTGCGAAGAAGCAATCAACCGAACTTCAGATCCACAACAAACCCGTGAGTCCAAGACCAAGGGACCATGTGGAGGGGACCCCAATCACCGGATTCGAACACCAAACACCTTGAGGGTGTTCCAACACGCAGCTGCAGAGGAGCCATGCGAGAGCATCAACCAACGGACCAGTCGCCTGAGAGGCAGACCTGATGCCCCTGTTTGTTCAGAGGCATCTCATCAAGATTTTTGTGAGCGTCCAACACACATCAGCACTAGTTTTGTCGAGGGTCGTGGATTGGGAATCACCGCCTGGAGTTGGGGAAGATTGCTCAGCCCTAGCCGCCCTGCGAAGAGCCCATCCACCAGCCATAGATAGCCAACCAGAGCACCAGGGCTTGAAGCCCAACTCAGCTAAGATAGGAGGGTCAGCTTACACGGAGAAGCAGCCAGGAGAAGGTCCCCGAGGAGCAGTAACCAAGGAAAGTACAAGAGCACAAGACGGAGTCGAGGCCCCATAGGAAAAGTAGGAGCGTGCGGGGGAGAGCCCAGCCGAGTGGGCGAACCACCAAGGAAGGAGAATGCCACCCCAGAAGGGAGCCCAGGAGCTCCTTCAAAGGTCACGAGGACCCAATGAGCAGGAAGAGCCGACGGAGGGAGGTGGCACCGGAGAGCACGAGCAGCAACCCAGTGAGCCGAGAGGCCACAAAGGTTCCAAGAGCAGGAACACCGCCACCCGAGCCCCACCTCCAGTAGACGGAGGCGAACCGCTGGCCACCGGCAGAGCCACCAGAGAAATCGGAGAGGCAGGAAGGTGGAGAAGAAGGTAGGGAGGGAGAGAGGGGAGAAGGATCGGGATGGAGAAGGGCCAAGGGGAGGGCACGCCAAAAGGGAACGACGCCCCTCCCCTCAGTGGGGGAAACCCTAGAGAGAAGTGGGAGCTCTCATTCTAGAGAGAGAGAAGCGAAATATATGATAAATCTCTACATCTGATTGAGCATAAATAAATTCAACTCAAAATTTTCAATCTACTCATAAGTTTTCCATTAGAATAGGGGTTCCGTGCAAATGAGAGTGTGTTGGTCTCCCCCATTATGTCATTAATTAAAGGAGATAACAAAAAGATAATTGTTAATCTATGCATAAGAAGTCAATCAACAACCTTATTCTTTATAGAGGTAAGGATCTTCATTGAATCTCTTAGTGGTCTATGGTAGGAAGCTTGCAAAGATGGAGAAGATGGTTGATTTCTAGGTTGTTGACCTAAGATTGGTGTGACATGGGGATAAAGTGCTAGAGGTTGTGCGGGTAGAAACATGTGGTGAAGGAAAATGATACACCATATGATGAGAGAAATATAGATATGGTTGGTGAAAGGCTAGGATCTGAGTGGGATATCTTCTTACGGGATCTTGAAGTTATATAAATACATAAACTAGCCGGAACAAGTGGCATGCACCTTGAGTTCTTGGTGGAAGCTGGAAAATACTTGCATATTCCCTTAGTGTGGTATGTGTGTAGGATGTTCATAAGAATATTTTCCTAGAGTAGTAGGATGTGGATCGTGCCAATTATATGTAAGAAACATATCATAGTGGACTGTTGAATATGTGAAACAAGGGTGGTCATAGTTCCTTAGGGAGAAAATCTCATGTGCAACAAGGGTGGTCATAGTTCCTTAGGGTGGTCATAGTTCACTATGAAATTTCTCACTCTGGTAAATTTGGTGATTGGGATGAGCTTGAATGGAAGGAATCATAGGTTCTGGAGTTGGATATGAGCTAGATAGAATGAAGAAATTAAAGGACCTTCCTAGTGAGTGAATGGAGGGAGGATGGGATGAAAAATATTTCCCTAAATGACAAATAATTTCATTAGGAGTAATTGGAGATACTTAGCCAAAATTGCACTCTTGTGATTCCTTGTATTCATGAAGAGATAAAATGTGTATTGTCACTTATATTGGTTCTTTCTAAGGATATGAATGGTGTGAGAGGCACATAAATTGGTGTGCCACTAACATGTACTTTTCTAGAGAGAAATGAGAAACCATTGATTCTGATCTTGTGGCCCAACATCAGCATCTTCAAACAAAAGAAGTAGGGATATCTTTCACCAAGAAGCAATAATCAAATAATGTAGTAGGGTATTGCAGTGATTAGGAGTATTGGGAACTATGGGATATGTAGACTAGTTAGCATTCAGAGAGGCAACATTTTGTACTGAAGGAAATGATGGCATATCCTCAAGAATATGAACGTTAAACAACCATAATGTAGGAGTTAATTTACAACCTTAGAATCTTTTCTAGTTTCACAGATAAGATCACGAGCATCTTTTCTTTTTGGTGTTGGAAATGATATACAAGTTTTCCAGTCATTGAACGTGATACAGAAACTTGACAAGCATGAGATTTGAATATTGTCTTTGATCTTTAAGAGTCCCATGCGGATTGAAGACTACATATTCCTCACTTGGCCCTTGTTGCAAATAGAACACCCTAGTTGATGTAGTGTTCTTATTAACATTGTGTCTAGAAATTTGCAAATTAGCATTATGCATGGTGGACATGTAGACAAATTCTACATCTAAAGCATGATCATTCTATGAGATTTTGACATAATGTCTTTCAAGATGTAAAAAAATATATGTAGTGTGGTTTTGAAGATCTCAGAGTAATTCTCTTTTAGAAAAATGTTATAGAAGAGGTTATCATACAAGAATCATCTTTAGTTTTAGAAGAAACAAGTATGTTGTTCATTACTTTACATTTTCCTCCTCCTTGAAGGAGTTGGGGGTCTATCCAGTCATTGACATATAATTCATACATTGGAGATCTTTTCATAAAATCTAAATCAGACGAAAAGTTTATTCTTGACTAGGAAATAATTTTATTTTCCCAAATTTGAACTTCTCCTTGAGTTTAAAACATAACTAGATGTCATGAAGTATATTTAATGTAAGGATCCCGTTTTGTAGTCGAAAAAAGAGGAAAATTGTGGTCAAAATTCGAAATTGATGTAAGGATCCCATTTTGTAGTCGAAAAAAGAGGAAAATTGTGGTCAAAATTCAAAATTGAGCCCAACCTGATATATTTTCATCAAAAGAAGCTAGGTTTCTTTAGAAAACATGCAAATATTGAGAGTTTTTTAATAAATAGATATATGGGTAATCATTTTCTAAAAATATTGCAAATTGCTCTTCAGTATCATATTTACAATAAAATTGGCATTGAAAATGATATGATCACAAATAAAGTGATATCTAATTTTAGTGTACTTTTCTCTACCACTAAACATATGTTATAAGAAAGGTTAATAACACTATTATCATCATGACAAATTGTAGTACATGATAATGATAATATAAAACCCCTTCTGACCTTGAAAAAGCAAGGCTCTGCAAGGCCTTGAACCGATAACCATCTTTCGGCTAACCTAGCCTCCTCCGTCCCCCTTCCCTCGTCCTCCGCGATCTTCTCTACGCAACAACTGGAAGCAACAACCACACCGCTACCAGAAACTGTAAGGGAGAGAGCAGTGATAGCAGCATGCGGTATGCGCAAGCAGTAAGAGACATTGTCTGCGTTATCTCGACAGCCAGCAGTCTCCCCGCTCAACAGCAAGCAGCAGATGTCCGCTGTCTAATTTGACCCAAAATAGAAACAAATAATAACACAATATAAATTTATAATCTCACCCTAAGTATTGACATACAACAATTAAATAAACCAAACATTGCTCCTGAGAAGATAGTATGATAGCTGGTAGCAAATAGTTCTTCTCTGCATACAAAAGATAGCAAGAAAAATCTGCGGTAGTGTTACAACCCCAATTCTTGGGTTCATTGGGTGAGAAATGTAATTTCTCATATTAAAGATATTTTGACAAATAATGATACAATTTGTTTTGAATAAATGGATTTCGTTTACAATAGCCTTGATGATGGTGTTGTGGGCTTTATTGGCTATTGGGCCCAATAACAAGGAAATTCAATTCATAAATGAATCATTGAGTTTTTGAGCAAAGAGAGATGTGGAAACCTCTAGAAGACAAAAGAATGTAATCCAAAGGTGGATTTCATGCCTCTTGGGTTCCTTGGGTCCCAAGGAGTCCAAAGTTGCAAATAAAATACAATAAGAAAAGAAAAGATCAATTAAGTATTTCTATATTAAGAAAGAAATTGAAAATAATGAAAAATATGGGAAATAAGTGAAAAGAAGTATAATTGAGTTATCCTTGATGTTATTTCATATCCAAAGGATTCCTAATGTTAAAAGGGATTCCAATGAGGAAAATAAAAGAGAAATAAAGAGAAATCCTCAAAAAGAGCTATTTTAATAAGAAATAAACATGATAATGAGAAATAATGCATATAGATACATCTAGAAGGATAATAAGTATTCTTGAAAAGGGATTTCGAAATATTATAATTTCTTGGGGTCCAAGGAGCCCCAATAAAGAGGAAAGAAAGAGAAAATACCAAAATTGCAAAATAAAAGGATAATGTGATACATTATTAATTAATTTTTTGATATTGATAAAAAGGAAGTATTTTCTATTAAAAAGGAAAACTTAATTTCGTGCCAATAAATTAAAAGGCAGGTACAAGGAAGATAAAGGATGTAATTTTTGAAATCCTAATATTTAAAGAAAAAGGAATATCAAAAAGATAAAGAAGAGAGAGAAGGTTTCTTCTCATGGAAGGAATTGGTTTCATATTAGGAAAAGGACTCTTTGAGTCATGAATAAGCCAACCTAGGGCTTCGTTTCCCACCCCTATATAAAGGGGTAGAGCCCAAGGTCGAGTTGGAGAAGAATCCCACATCCCCCTCTCTCTTCCTCATCTTCTTCTTGTTCTTCATCGTACAAACCCAAACCTTGAGCTTAACTCTGTCCCTGGGGTCACAGAGGGAGCTTGATGGAAGTCCAGACACCCCTCCCTTTCGATCTGTGTGACTATGTTGTCAAATTTTGAAGAACCCTCGCCTGGTCACCTGCAATTCACCTGCAGACAGCTGAGTTTCGCAGACCTAATGCTCCTGTCCCCAGCCATTTTGCACATGGACAAAGACCTTGCTGGCTGCGATAGGGAGTGGCGGAGTTAGGAAGAGGGTTTCCGATGAGCTCTGAGCCTCTAGATGTTGGAGGTGGCTCGCGCAGTTCTACAGGTCGGCGGCTAAGGCAATGCAGCTGAGCTGCAAGAGGTTGAAGGAGGTGGAACGGGAATTGGACAAGTTTGTCCCTCCATGGGCTAAAGCACCGACCTTTAAGTCAGGGGTATAAGCGACATTTCGAAATGTCTTCAAGCTAACCGGTCTACGTTCCATGGAGCGATCAACGTGGCACGCTCTGATTGGCCCAAAGTAAGTGAATTTTGCTAAATTTGTATCTCCTTAATAGTAGTTCTGATGATAGCAAATAATATATGATTTTTGCTCAGAAAAATGAGAGGAATTCAATAAAAATATTTTTGAAGCCTAATTCTGATTGCAATTCGAAAAGTAGTGTAATTTATCCACTTTAATAAATTAAAGGTTAAGAAACCCTAATTAGAGATGATTAATGCATTTAGTAGGGTTTAATGGATGATTAAAGTTGATATTAGCCTGTTAATCATGAAAAGATACACCATGTTCAAAAAGGATGAAATTTGCACATAATTAGTTAATTTAGATTTTCCTATGCATAAAAGTGCTTTAATGGGCCTTGAAATCCTAATATTGGTAAATGCGACTATTAATGGTTTTAATTATTCAAAATCATGAATAAAGCTAAGATATAATGACTCTAAGCTATTTCAAGCATTAAAGTTCCTAATTTATGGATAAATGCCCTTAATGTAGTAATTAGGGTTTTCTAATGAATAAAAGGTAGAATTAATGACAAATAGAGTTCATATGTGAATTAGACCATAATGAACTATGAATTGATGATGAATGCGCATATTGATCTTGTCATGGATTAAAAGGATAAAAATAGTAGCTTTAATGTAAAAGAAACTTAATGAAATTAATTAATGGTTAATGGTGCCTTTAAATCTAAAAATAAGGTTATATGTTGTTAAGATAACCTTAATATTGAAGAATAGATAAGATAACAAGGGTTTATGAGTAATTGTATAAAATTGGGGTTTAAAATAGTAAAAGTGAAGTAGAACCCTAATTGCAAAGGAAGCCCTAACTGTGGACTAGAAACCCTAGGAAGCGAGCTAGGTTTAATGGATCTTGATGACATGAGTAATAATAGGAAATTGCATGATTATTTTAGGATCTTGATATGTGTGCTTGCTTGCTTGGATTTCTTACTTGCATGGATTATTCTATCTCAAAATCAGTCTGACACGTATGTGGTTACACTTATGAATAATCGCTCTAGTTTCACAGTGATTCCCGAACGTTTTATCGGTTGTTTGGAAATAACTGTTGGATGCCTATTTATTTTATGCAACTATAAAGTGACTATGATTATCACTATAAATGTGCATACATGACTGGCTCAGATCCTGCTCCACCTCTGTGGCTTTGTAAAGGCTAAAAAGGGGTAACCTGGAGTAAGGTCTAGGTTATCATGAGTTAGAAATTGGGCTACCCATGTGTAGTGCCATGAGACTCTTTAGCATGCCATGAGTTAAGGAGTGGGCTACTTACAGGTAGTGCCATGTGACTCAACCCTAGAAACTGGTTCACCTGTTAGGTGGGATCATGAGGGGTTTAATGGGGATCTACCATAAGGAAGGTAGCATCCGGGTCCACTGCAGGGACAGCGCAGAGGCTAGGGTATGTAGGGATTGAGAAGTTAAGCGGAAAACATAAAGTTGCTTGTTTAAATCATAATTCACTGATTACATTATTATCATAGTTGCATGATCATTGTTTTCCCCACGTACCAGCTTTGTGCTGACCGACGTTTTGTTTGTCGGCGTTTTAGGTACAAAACAAAAAGGACAAACAGTAAATCGTCATAGTGTGAAATACATGAATTAAAGTACAAGGAGGATTAGTTAGAATAGAATACATATGTGGATAGAAGTTTAGAGATCCAATTTTTCAAAAGTATGAAATTTTTTTTATTTCATCACAACTTTTCAATTTAGTCTGGTAGAATTTGATAATTATTATTGATTATTTGTCGAACCTTTGATCCGAAAATTGGGATAATGACTCTGACCTTCTAGTCTCCCTTATTTGGGGGTTACCGGGAGGCGGGGTCATTACATTTAGTATTAGAGCGTAGGTTCCTCATTTAATCTTTAATAATTATTCAATTTTACAAACTCCGTCGAACCCAAGGGAGTTATTAGAGGATTCTTCAAAAGACAGAGGTGTCTAGAAAAGGATCACGCTCAGGGGCTGGCAAGATTTTCCTCTGCACCACTAGTCGGAATACGAGGACTCCCAGATCTGTGTGACTTCCTGGCCAAAGTCTCAGGATTTGACTCGAAATAAGATACCTTTAGGACTCTCTCATCTTGTTCATCCCTTCTCAACTCAAATGTTGTTAAGGATTATAGGGATTAGGGTTTTCTCTATGTTCCTCACCCTCTTGAGGTATGGGTAAGGTTGATAAGGTCTAAGGAATCCTCCACCAAATTAATGAAAAGTATGTAAATAAGATGTCATGGACATAAGCTTAATAAGACTAAGTGCAAATTAAAGGATAGATACATGCTTAGATCGTATGACATAAGTTGTCACTAATGCAGAACCTACCTTTAGTGTCAGTTATTTAAATCCTTTAGTGTCGGTTTATAAGCGACACCTATGTGGGCGACACTAAAAGTCCACACATTAGGCGTCGGTTCTAAAACCGATGCCCAAACTCTTCACGCGCCACCGAAAGCGCGCCATCAGGGGACAATAGGCGTCGGTTATTAGATAAGAAACCGACGCCCAAAACTTTCGCGCCACAAAAAGGGCGCCATCTTGGCCACTATCAGTGTCGGTTATTTATAAATAACTGACGCCATATATTAGGAAATAGACGTCGGTTGTTACAAATAACCGACACTAGAACATTATGTGTCGGTTTTTTACAAATAACCGACGCCCAAACCCGCGCCATCTTGGCCACGGCCGTGCTGTCCAGCACGGCTGTGTTGTTAAGGAATAGACGTCGGTTTATTGTAGGAAACCCGACATTATATCATTATGTGTCAGTTATTTACAAATAACCGACGCCTATTGTTTTTTTTTCCTGTCAGTCTGCAGACCTGCTGTGGCTGGTCGCAGGATGAGAAACTTGTTCAGTTCAGTTATGAACTGTAGGTTTTACGACATCCATTGATATCAGCCGACAACAGGCCACAAACCTGCAAAATTAACAATAAAAGAGTTCCATTCATTCACACATTTATAAACATTCACACATGCTAGCAATTTGTAGTTCCATTCATTCACATTCACACATGTAGAAACATTCATATAGCAACGAACACTTTCATTCATTTTCACTCAGACACATGTAGAAACATCCAGACATGTAGAAACATTCACACATATATTATAATTCAGAAATTCATTTACAAATTATCATTGTTTAGTCATTATTCGCTATCAGGATCCCAATTATATTTTAAAACCCCCACTAATTGTATGGCTGTTGCCCATTCTTCGATTACTTCATTTAATTCTCCCATCGTATAGGGAGCATTAACATTTGGTAAGTCCTTTCCTGTAATGGGGTCAGTTTTAAACACCTGTAAAGAGAATGATGTATATATATAATTAATGAGCTATAAATAAGATTGATATATTTCGATCATATTATCTAATGAGATTATATAATACCTGAGCAATACATTCGATATCCAGTGCGGCATGTTTGATAATCATGTGCATATATCGCATGACATAGTATCCACATGCCCATCCGTTGTCTTGTGTAGCACACTATAAAGTCAAACATACAAAATATTAACAAATACAACTAATTAAGCATTGTTCACATAAATAATATATACATATATTGCAGTCGAAAACTTACTTTCACGTTCTTCCAAATTATTGGCTGGTTCTTTTTCGTGGGGACCTTTCCTCCAGCCTTTTTGTACTCCTCAAAACCCCTACATGTTAATGTAACACAGAACATTGCAATTAAATAGTAATGTAATAACATATGTTAACGGATATGAAAAATGAAATATTTCTCACCGAAATATTGCCATTTTCATTATGTGTCCAAATCTTGTATTCAATTTACCCCCCTTAGGATCTAGATAATACACAGTGAACGTCTCGGGGGCAATAACCAATAACTGCCAATGTCTACCCCTAGAGGAAAAAAATTAAAAATTAATAATTCAAAATCCACAATAAAATGTAATTTTCTTAAGTCCAAATTATAATAAGCAAAGTAAACTTACTCTACATTGAATGGAGCCATTATCACTGTCTTCTTTTTTACAGCAAAATTTGAAAAAGCCTCACAGCAGTATTGTTGAACTGATGTAGGGTCTTTAGCTACTAGACTAATCAAGGATGGAATCAAAAACCCTACATGTTCGAATCCAAAATCTACACATATGTTGTCTAAGTAGCTGCAAAATATGTATTAATTACGCATGCATTAATAAATAAGAAACCAGATCACCAGATCATACACAACGTATATGGATGTATAAAGAATATCTCACCTTATCCATAGCTCTATCACAGATGTATTTAGCCAATCATATCGAAACAACTCCAAAATATCTTGTATAAATAGTTTTGTTTCGTATGACTGACCTGTAGAATCTGAATCAGAAGAAACAGTTATAGGGGAGTTTATATCATGTTCCCCTAACCATACTGCCATACCCCTACAGTTAGGACCTAACGGGACAGGTAGGTCCTGTGGAACCCAACTAGGTAATGCAGGAGGTGGAGGTGGAGTCCTAGATGTTGTGGGTGTCTTCTTTTTAACCTGTATATATATATAAAATTTCAGATCAACTGCCAGCATATACACACACTAACAATTGAACGTAATGTAAATTTACCGCACCTTTTCAGTAAAGAAGACATACGCTTTTTCCCACAATATCACTCCGCCTACTGCCTCACTAAGCGTTTCACAATCGGGGTGGGCATATGGCAGTGGAAGATCCATCCACTGGGGGAATATATGTATCGGGCTCACCCGAATCCAACCAGCTGGTACTGGAGACCCGTGACACATTTCCCCTAGTAGGGATGGGTAAGCCGACGCCTCTGCCACGACATATTCTTTACTTTTTAGACGGCATGGCTTCAACCCCTACAAATATTTGTGTAAAGAATGTTATATACATATATACATATCATCTTTTTCTTAAACGACTACAATTTCATATATACGTATCATCTTGAATTAAAAAACTAGTTACTATGTCATAAAAATACTTACAGTGGATGTGCTAGGTGGTGGTTCTACAGGATTACTCCCAACCTCTGCAGTAGGAGTAGGAGTAGAGTCTGCAGTAGGTATTGTCTGGTAAGTGGCAGTCTGAGATGTCTGCCACTTTTTCATTGCTTCTTCGAGTTTTTCTTCGAGTTTCCTATCAAATAGCTTATCCACCTATACATGGATAAAAGAAACGTCAAATTCTAATTTTTGAATTCTCTTTTACAGTAACATTATAAAGAAAGAATATGTTACCTCTTCTTGTGAAAGTCCCACTTTTGGGACATGTTTGCGCTGGGATGACCCAAAAAAAGATTTGATGCCCACACCAGCGCTTGCAGCCCTAACACATCCAGGATGCTCTGGGTTACCCAGAGCAAGTGTCAATTCATCCTTTGTTCCCTCAGGGATGAACTTTCCTTGTTTCCTTAGCTCGTGCAGCTCCCGCTAATCGCCAAAACAAAATTTTGTACTTAAGTAAACAACACAAATAATCAATATTCGAATGATTGCTGTAAGAGTTGTATTTTACCATTTTTGCAGCCGCCTCAGCAGTTGCGGCCTTAGGTATTTCTCCCTTCTTATTTTGCCTCCCAGCTATCCAGACATCATGGCGAGGCAGAGGTGTGCTACCTATGGTAGAGGACTCCTGAGTAGCAGCAGACTGAGCAGCAGTAGCCTCAGCCTGTAGTCTTTGGCGAACGCCTGCATACCCCTTTGGACCCATTGTGTGGTCATGCACATTCAGTGCACGCCTTGATCTTTGTGCCTCACTGAGGGCCTAGTTAGTATGCAAATTAATGATTTGGTTAGTAACACTAAATTTTAATCTTGAATAAGTGAATACAACATATATTAATTAATGAGATTGACGCCTAATACCTTGAATTCATCAGTTTGTCTTGAAGTGACAAACGCGTCCCATTCTTCTTTGTCCAGGAAGTTCCACTGTTCAGTGGCTGCCTTCTTCCTCTTGTCGGCTTCTTTTATGTATTCTCTGGTGAGATTTGTCCTATAGTTCCTTAGGACTCTCCCACAGCGTTGCATCACGCATTTACGATGCAACTTTTCATCCAATTCAAATATACTCTGCAAAATAGAATTGCTATTAACTAGTATCCAAAAATTTAGTAATCTACAAAATAGAATTGCAAATTAAGTGTATTGGGTTTTCGAGAAAATAATGAAAAATATGGGAAATAAGTGAAAAGAAGTATACTTGAGCTATCCTTGATATTATTTTGTATCCAAAGGATTCCTAATGTTAAAAGGGATGCCGATGAGGAAAATAAAAGAGAAATAAAGAGAAATACTCAAAAAGACCTATTTTAATAAGAAATAAACATGATAATGACAAATAATGCATATAGATACATCTAGAAGGATAATAAGTATTCTTGAAAAGGGATTTCGAAATATTATAATTTCTTGGGGTCCAAGGAACCCCAATAAAGAGGAAAGAAAGAGAAAATACCAAAATTGCAAAATAAAAGGATAATGTGATACATTATTAATGAATTTTGTGATATTGATAAAAAAGAATATTTTCTATTAAAAAGGAAAACTTAATTTCGTGCCAATAAATTAAAAGGCAGGTACAAGGAAGATAAAGGATGTAATTTTCGAAATCCTAATGTTTAAAGAAAAAGGAATATCAAAAAGATAAAGAAGAGAGAGAAGTTTTCTTCTCATGGAAGGAATTGGTTTCATATTTGGAAAAGGACTCTTTGAGTCGTGAATAAGCCAACCTAGGGCTTCGTTTCCGACCCCTATATAAAGGGGTAGAGTCCAGGGTCGAGTTGGAGAAGAATCCCACGTCCCCCTCTCTCTTCCTCATCTTCTTCTTGTTCTTCATCGTGCAAACCCTAACCTTGAGCTTAACTCTATCCCTGGGGTCACAGAGGGAGCTTGATGGAAGTCCAGACACCCCTCCCTTTCGATCTGTGTGACTACGTTGTCAAATTTTGAAGAACCCTCGCCTGGTCACCTGCAATTCACCTGCAGACAGCTGAGTTTCGCAGACCTAATGATCATGTCCCCAGCCATTTTGCACATGGCTGGAGACCTTGCTGGCTGTGACGGGGAGTGGCGGAGTCAGGAAGAGGGTTTCTAGTGAGCTCCGAGCCTCGAGATGTTGGAGGTGGCTCGCGCAGTTCTATAGGTCGGCAGCTAGAGCAATGCAGTCGAGCTGCGAGAGGTTGAAGGAGGCGAAAAGGGAATTGGACAAGTTTACCCCTCCATGGGCTAAAGAACTGACCTTTAAGTCAGGGGTAGAAGTGAAATTTCAAAATGTCTTCAAGCTAACCGGTCTACGTTGCATGGAGCGAGCGATGTGGCGCGCTCTGATTGACCCAAAGTAAGTGAATTTTACTAAATTTGTATCTCCTTAATAGTAGTTCCGATGATAGCAAATAATATATGCTTTTTGCTCAGAATAACTAGAGGAATTCAATAAAAATATGTTTGAAGCCTAATTCTGATTGCAATTTGAAAAGTAGTCTAATTTATCAACTTTAATGAATTAAAGGTTAATAAACCCTAATTAGAGATTATTAATGCATTTAGTAGGGTTTAATGGATGATTAAAGTTGATATTAGCTTGTTGATCATGAAAAGATATCCTATGTTCAAAAAGGATGAACTTTGCACATAATTAGTTAATTTAGAGTTTCCTGTGCATAAAAATGCTTTAATGGGCCGTGAAATCCTAATAATGGTAAATGTGACTATTAATGGTTTTAATTAGTCAAAATCGTGAATAAAGCTAAGATATAATTACTCTAAGCTATTTCAAGCATTAAAGTTCCTAATTTGTGGATAAATGCTTAATGTAGTAATTAGGGTTTTCTAATGAATAAAAGGTAGAATTAATGACAAATAGAGTTCATATGTGAATTAGACCATAATGAACTATGAATTGATGATGAATGCACATACTGATCTTGTCATGGATTAAAAGGATAAAAATAGTAGCTTTAATGTAAAAGAAGCTTAATGAAATTAATTGATGGTTAATGGTGCCTTTAAATCCAAAAATAAGGTTATATGCTGTTAAGATAACCTTAATATTGAAGAATAGATAAGATAATAAGGGTTTATGAGTAATTGTATAAAATTGGGGTTTAAAATAGTAAAAGTGAAGCAGAACCCTAATTGCAAAGGAAACCCTAACTGTGAACTAGAAACCCTAGGAAGCGAGCTAGGTTTAATGGATCTTGATGACATGAGTAATAATAGGAAATTGCATGATTATTTCAGGATCTTGATATGTGTGCTTGCTTGCTTGGATTTCTTACTTGCATGGATTATTCTATCTCAAAATCAGCCTGACAGGTATGTGGCTACGCTTATGAATAATCACTCTAGTTTCACGGTGATTCCCGAACGTTTTATCGGTTGTTTGGAAATAATTGTTGGATACCTATTTATTTCATGCAAGTATAAAATGACTATGATTATCACTATAAATCTGCATACATGACTGGCTCAGATCCTGCTCTACCTCTGTGGATTTGCAAAGGCTAAAAAGGGGTAACCTAGAGCAAGGTCTAGGTTATCGTGAGTTAGAAATTGGGCTACCCTCGTGTAGTGCCATGAGACTCTTTAGCATGCCATGAGTTAAGGAGTGGACTACTTACGGGTAGTGCCATGTGACTCAACCCTAGAAACTGGTTCACCTGTTAGGTGGGATCATGAGGGGTTTAATGGGGATCTACCATAAGAAATGTAACATCCAGGTCCACTGCAGGGACAGCGCAGAGGCTAGGGTATGTAGGGATTGAGCAGTTAAGCGGAAAACGTAAGGTTGTTTGTTTAAATCATAATTCATTGATTACATTGTTATCATAGTTGCATGATTATTGTTTCCCCCACATAACAACTTTGTGCTGACCGACGTTTTGTGTGTCGGCGTTTTAGGTACAAAACTAAAAGGACAAACAGTAAATTGTCATATTATAAAATACATGAATTAAAGTACAAGGAGGATTAGTTAGAATAGAATACATATGTGGATAGAAGTTTAGAGATCCAAGTTTTCAAAAGGTATGAAAAAAAATTTATTTCATCACAACTTTTCAATTTAGTCTGGTAGAATTTGATAATTATTATTGATTATCTGTCGAACCTTTGATCCGGAAATTGGGATAACGACACTGACCTTCTGGTCTCCCTTAATTGGGGGTTACCGGGAGGTGGGGTCGTTACAGGTAGCATATTGTGGAAGACAGTGGCAGAAGACCTTTCCTCACAAGCATCACTACCAAATAATGCACGATAGTCGAGGTAGGATCTATAAACACTATAGGAAGTGCTCAATGCACTTGAGACTTGCTACTATTGGAGATATGAGATATAGTAGGTGTTAACAGAGCATAGCTCAAATGAATGAAAGGAGGAAATAACATGACTGAACGAGTGATCTTATGTTTTTTCCTCTATATATCCCCCTTCACACCAACCACGGAGAACAAAAGGGTGGTTGGGATGCATTCCAAAAAACAGGAACTCACAATCAAGAAGCAAAACATCATAAGTTCATAGTTTTCAATTGCTACGTTGCTTGGGGCCTAGGTACATTTCCCCTTTATAGGTGGGAGTCGACGGGAGGCAGTCTCTGACAAGATTTACATTGAACATATGGGAAGTAAGATGGGGGGCAATACCACAATAGGATGGTTCTATTTGACAAAACCATGGTCCTATATATACATGGACTAATAGGATGAACAGGCATAGACACATATATCAACTAAACCTTATAATTCTATCAACACGAGATATCACTGAAAATCATCAACCCATTTCTAGATTTTTCATAACTTACATTAATTAGAAATTGGATAACATATGTCAACTGCAAATGTTTAATTGAGATGATTTATGAACATCTATTGTAACTAATAAACACCTATTATGTAAGGTTGGATTATGTTGTAGATTACTACCAACATATTAAATAGAAATTTGGTACATATAACGTAATTGTACTCTAGTGCACTACTTTTAGCGCTATTAATAGTGCTAACCAAACATATTTACAATTCATTATAGTTGGATATATTGTGGTCAAATGTATGTTTCAAAATATACATTATATAAACATGTGGATAAGTATATATATATTTCGAAAATCGAGGTATCTAGATTTTTAGGTCCAATTTTACCTTAACCCTGGCAACGTGAATAAAGGTCCAGGTCAAAATTTTCAACCTAGCCCACCCATGTAGACTATAAACATGAGGTGATATATATATATATATATATATATATATATATATATATATATATATATATATATATATATATATATATATATACACAGAGAGAGAGAGTCAGGCTAGAATACACTCGAGTGTATAGATTACGTTGTACACTCCAATGGCGTTCGCCTATCTAGACCATGTTTTTCTAAAATCTAATCCATTGATCTTAATAGTTACAATAATAATAGGCCACATACAAAATTTGAGCTCATTTGGATGAGTGTAAGTCACTCATCCAAGGGCACCAAAATCGACACACAAAACTAATTTGAAATGCCTGTTTTTTGCATCCTTTAGATGCACGACCTATACGTGTCCAAATGAGCTAAAATTTATTATATAGTTTGATCTTAAGATATTTAAGAAGATCAACGGTTTAGATTTTTCAAAAATTTATTGCATCTTTAAAAATGACTGAGGTGTACGGTGCCTCTAGTACACTCAAGTGTACACTAGCCTCTCTCTCTCTCTCTCTCTCTCTCTCTCTCTCTCTCTCTATATATATATATATATATATATATATATATATATATATAATTGTAAATACCAAGTCCAATTTGGGTTATGAGTCCAGACATGGTACACTGGCTGTTTGATATTCATCCTGAATGACTACATTTCATTTCGCTCCTAAGCCTCCACCTCACATTCCACCCAAAGCTCTACCTCCACAACTCCACACATCCATTCATACGTACCATCTCTACTCTCCCCTACTTTTAGTCTCTTACCCACCATAATTATTTCTCATCTTTTACTTACATGAACTCCACCATTTTTATAACTTTTCATCCCCAACCCCTAATACTCAACCACCCTCATCTTGATTTGCCTTCCTCACTACCACACTCATTTAGCTCTACCACCACCCTTTCCCCCTTGTATTCTCACGTTCTTCCCACCCCATCCTCCTAAGCCCTGTCATATCTCTCTACCCTCTCTATGATCCTTTAGTGTGATGTGATCACCTCTCTTCATGTCCAATGTCTCCACCCTCATAGCATTCCCTTGGTTCCTATAAGTAAATTGAAAATTACATTGGGATGATCATGAACTAGTATAGAAACATTGGATCATATAGCATAATTTAACAAAATTTGAATAAGGCAAAATGACGGGCCTTCATTTTGCGTATGCCATGATAGTTTGGATGTCCTAGGAAAATGGCATTCACAAACTTGATGTACACTTCTAATTTTTGGATTTCACTAACCATACAATAAAATAGGATAAATTTGTTACAATAATTATGATTCATATGAATAGTTGTGAATGTGATCCCACAACAAAGGTAAGAAAATAAAATGTAGCAAAAAGACACTTAATTGTGTCATGTTTTGGGATCCATATCCATTCAACTTTGCATCAAGTTCATTGTGCCATTCTTAGAAATATGTCTTTAATTCACCATTAAGTGAGAAAACAATACCAACTCGATACCTCAACAAGTAATTTTTCTTAGGTATCAATTATCAAAGTTATGGACATTTGACTCATATATACTACAAGGTCAAGAAAATGCAAAAACTTACATTTATGAGCTAGCATGGAATTTCCAAACTCTAATAATCCTCTCATTATGTGTTGTGACAATCTTCTTCATTCCAACTGCCAAACATGTGATGGGAGGCCGCATACTTTTAGGTATACTATCAATTACAACATCGTGTTCAAGTGAAATTGTATTGTACTTTCCAACACCATCATTTTCATGATGGACTTCTTGCATTGAGCGACGACTGCTTTGTATAATGCTCGACAAAACTTCACCAGTCTTTTGATCTACAATTCGAAGCACACCATCAATGCCACCAATGGCCAAAGTTGAACTATCTTCAGATAGGTGGTTTATACTGTAGATGATATTAGAAGTGACTCTGGTCTCCCACAATGGTCTCAACATCCTGTTATTTACAGATGAAAGTACCAATATAAGTCATTTAAATAAATAAAGAGCATTTGTATCAAAAAAGAAATTTATATGAACATATGAAATCTAGAAGCAATACTAAAAATATAGACAAAGTGGATATAACTTTACAAGATGACGGTTAAGAACACTATCTTAACCGACATGATGATTAAAAATCAATAAAAATTACATTACAATTCAATGCTTAAAATGGTGTGACAAGGCCAAGGATAAATGTCATTTAGACCAAGTTACAATTAATGTTCCTTTGAGGTGATAGAATAATCCAGATGAAGTATTAGAAGAAAGCATCTCATTGTTGGAAAGTTTTAATTGACTTCCAACTCAACATGTTCAAAGAAGTTAGGGCATTTTGTTGGAACACACTAGGTACGTAGTAAGAGGTGTGTAAAAATGGGCAAAGCTTATATGGTTTACTGTTCTAATATGAAAGT
This sequence comes from Alisma plantago-aquatica, assembly GCA_963693085.1. Classification (NCBI taxonomy): domain Eukaryota; kingdom Viridiplantae; phylum Streptophyta; class Magnoliopsida; order Alismatales; family Alismataceae; genus Alisma; species Alisma plantago-aquatica. The sequence continues at coordinate 394,770,340 of OY856412.1, read as the reverse complement.
CTTCATAACATTTTAAAATGAGATATAGATATTGACATAATCAATCCATTTTAGAACATCTTTTGTTATAATTTTTTAGGCTAATTCCATGTTGCACATTATGGTGTTGTTAGTGTCCTAATAGAAAGGGTAACCTTTGTGCATCACATAATATGCTTCTAAGTCACATGGTGTTACATCCAATTCTAAATGTGTGACACACCAAAGGGGGTGTGCAAGGTGAAAAGGCTAGGATGTACCAAGTTTGGACTAAGCGCCCCTCCCTTTATTGTTATAATTTGCATTTAGAAGTACGATTTTCATTCTGCATTGAGAAAATTTTCATTAAATGTTATTAGTCCAAATGCATGTTGAATCTAGACCCTCCTCATTTACATGATTGTGGTGGCGGCATGCTCGTGGAAGTATCATGTTCGCTTTGGTTGTGCCAGATTGTCTAGGTAGACCATGACCTATCAAAAAAACCATTGTTGGGATATGATGATTATGGGAAACTTGAACAACAAGGCCAAACGAGCTTATTGCACAGATGTAGAAGCGTGAGATCGAGCAATTCAAATCGGATACATACAACGAAGATAACAAGCAAACAACCACAAAAAGAGATTTGAAGTGGCTCAGAAAATTATCAATGCGGAAGCCTACGCCCACTGGCGAAGATGATATTATTGATAAAGACATTACAAAGATGAAGATTACATAATATAGTAGAAGAACCCAATCCCTTTTTACACTAGAAAGCCGACCATGAAAAAAGACAATTTCTTGTAGAGGAGCTCTTGGAGGTGTGAAATCGTGAGTGTAGCCCTAGGTCTGGTCGTGGCTTTACGTTTTCAAAAAAAGATGTCTCTTGAGGTCTCTTTATTGCTCTTCATGCTTGGGACGTGTTTGGGATCTATTTATACGAATAGGATCCATATCCAAAATCCCAAAGGCATACAATTGTTTTTCCGACGTGTTTACAATCTGACTGGATTGTATACCGTTTGTAACACAAATTGTATTTTCATTTCAGCAACATTTGTGGTACAGAGCTAGACTATATATGGTCTAGTTGGACCGTAAATTCAAATACAGTCCAGAGAGACCATATATGGTCTAAAGTACGACCACAAATGCACTTTTAGGTGCCCAAAATGCATCTCGATGATGCCAAGGCTCGGTGTAAACGTCTGGTTCATCAAGGCTAGAGAGTTTAAGGCACTCTCTCAACAAACTCCACCTTGTCTTCAATTCAAAAAAGATGGAAACAGAAAAGCACTTGCAATCATCTCTATTATTAGAAACTGATTAAGAATACCATCTCCACATGCCCTAAATGGGCAAAACTCAAGTAGAAAGAAGACCAACTAATTCTGACCAAAGCTCAAACTTAACTAACAAAAGAGTCTTTGTCATCAAGTCGGTTGGATTCTTAGATGTACCACTCTTCTTTCCTTGAATCTTGCCTTCAGTTGTGACATTTCTAATAAAGTGGTACCTGACATCCATGTGCTTCGTTCTCTCGATGACCATTTAATCTTTGCTCAGATGTATACCACTCTAACTGTCACACTGGACAATAATATGTTCTTGAACCATGCCCAACTAATTCTATAAACTCTTGAGCCATAAAGCCTCTTTTACGACTTCGATTTCCTCCAGAATACTCTGCTTTAGTAGTAAATAAAGCAATAGTACTTCTTAGAGTGGCTTTCCAACTAACAGATGTAGATCCCAGCATGAACATGTAACATGTGAGGAATCTCCTCTTGTCAGGGTCACCTACATAATCTGACTCCACATATCCTGTCTTGATGACTTGAGCTCCATGAAAGACTAAACAAGTTTTTGAATTTTGGCTGGAGCAATGAACCTATTTGAAGTGGCATATTTCGTACTAGAAAAGCCAATGTATGAACAAGAATTGATCATACTTCCCCATCTAGCATGTGAGGAATCTCCTCTTATCAGGGTCACCTGCATAATCTGACTCCACATATCCTGTCTTGGTTACTTGAGCTCCATGAAAGAGTAAACAAGTATTTGTATTTTGGGCTGGAGCAATGAATCTATTTGAAGCGGCCCATTTCGTACCATAAAAATCAATGTATGAATAAAGGACAATAATTTGTTCTTGAACCATGCCCGATTAATTTTGTAAACTCTTGAGACATAAAGCTCTTTTACAGCTTTGATTGCCTCCAGAATACTCTACTTCAGTAGTAAATAAAGCGATACTACTTCTTAGAGTGACTTTCCAACTGACAGATGTAGATCCCCGAATGAACATGTAACACGTGAGGAATATCCTCTTGTTAAGCTCGACTGCATAATCTGACTCCACATATCTTGTCTTGATGACTTGAGCTCCTGAAAGACTAAACAAGTTTTTATATTTTGGGTTGGAACAATGATCTTATTTGAAGTGGCCCATTTCCTCCCCAAAAAATCAATGTATGAAAATTGATTGATTTTACTTCCCCATGTAGCTACTCTAGGTTAGGGAGTAGGCCCCATTGGGGGTGATAGACACCTTTCCATACTTTGTGTCTGGGGTGAAGTGTCCTTCAAATACCTCAGAATCTACTTAACTGCTTGCCAATGTGCCTTGCCAGGATGAGCCATGTAACAACTAACCACACTGAGTGCATACACGATGTCTGGTCTTGTGTACCAATGACACGAGAGTAAGGTTCATATGTCGTCTCTTTCTCTTCTTCATTAAACTATGGAGATTGTAAAGTCAATAATTAAATTTAGTGGCCAATGGAGTTGAAACAGGCTTTGCATCCAACATGTAGAACATGTGAAGAACCTTCTCGATGTACTTCTCTTGTGTTCGGATAAGCCTTCTATATTTCTAGACCCTTTGATCTCCAAGTCAAGAATCTTTTTAGCTTCACCTAGGTCTTTCGTATCAAATTCTCCACCTAGAAGAGATTTTACCTTGGAAATCTCAGATGTGTGTCTAGAAGCAATCAACATGTCATCAACATACAACAATAGGTAAATAAAGGAATTGTCATCCAACCCTTTGTAGTAGACACAGGCCTCATAGCTACTATTGAAAATCCATTTTGCATCATAATAAAGTCAAATCTTCATGTACCATTATCTAGGAGATTTCTTCAGCCCATAGAGTGACCTCTTGAGCAAGCACACATCTCTGTCTTCAAAACCCTCTGGTTGTTGCATGTAGGTCTTTCTTCTAGTTCACCGTGCAAAAAAGATGTTTTACATCTAAGCTGTTGCAACTCTATATCCTCAATGGCTACCAAAGAAAGAAGCATCCACGTGGAACTATGCTTGACGACGAATGAGAAGATTTAATTATAATCAATGCATTTGATTTGACTACAACAAGACATGCCTTGTATCAGTCACCTTCTTCTTCTTATAGACCCACTTGCAGCCCACTACTTACTTGCCTTTAAGAGGTACTACCAACTCCCAAGTCTGATTCTTGTGAAGAGATTTCATCTCTTTCTTCGTTGCAACAATCCACTGTGGAGCATCATGACCTACGATTGCATCATGAAAATTGGTGAACTTGTCACCAGTATCCACATCAACGGCACTAGGAAGGGTGTGGCTACCATGGAGTCACCAAATCCATAGCTTTAGAGTGGTTTGACGTTCTGTTTGCCTTTGGCTTCGGCTACACTGTAAGGACTCTCTGGAATCTCCTCCTTGACTTAAGTAGGAAGAAGGATCTTGTTCATCAACCTATGAGTCATCATATTCTTTGGTCTCCACCTGCTATGAGAAGCCTTGTAGAGAACCTATAGAAGAGTTATTTGTGTCTTGCATAGTAGACACCATGGTAGATTCGTTAAAACTAGCATTGTGCTCTACCAAGACAGATGATGAAGATTGAAGAAGGATTCTTGTATCAAAGACGGAATCCTTTCACCCCGAAAGCATAACTAGGGAATAAGTTTTTGGTAGCTCTAGATTCTAGTTTGCCAATATCAGAACATGCATCGGTAAGGCAAACGAATATACACAGATTCGAAGAATCAACAAGTTTACCGGGCCAAGCTTCTTCAAAGTCTTAAAATTAATAGAAGATGATGGAGAATGGTTCATCAAACAACAAGAGGTTGATATAGCTTCAGCCCAAAAAGATCTATCCAAACCCACATTGAGAAGCACGCATTGGGCCTTTTCCAACAATTCATGTGCATTCTTTCTGCTACACCCTTTTAGTGGGCCGTATAATGCACTACACGATGACTTTTGACACCATGATCACTGCAAATATTGTTGAGCTCCTTAGAACAGAACTTGAAGTCGTTATAAATCCAAAGTCTTTATGCTCTTGTAGGTTTGACTCTCAACAAGAATCTTCCAATGCTTGAAAGTAGAGAATGCCTTGTCCTTGCTCTTGAGAAAATAAACCCAGGCCTTTCTTGTGCAATCATCAATGAAGATTATCATATATTTTGCACCACCTTTCGAAGGAACATGACTTAGCGTACATAACCTAGAGCATCCTTGGAAGAACAAATTGTCGTTTCAAAGATATTGTGTTTGGCCTTCCTCATAAAACAATGCTGGAAAAAATCTAATGTTCCAATGATTTAGCCACACAACAACCCTCTCTTACCAAGAAGCATCAACTGTTTCTCAGATGTGTCCCAAACGCATACGCAAGAGCCTTGTGGTGTCTTTACATGAAGTTGTACCTACTGCGAAGTTTGAGATAGTAGAACCTTGCAAGATGTACATTTTGTGTGGATTTCTCACAACCTTCATGGGGATCCAGTCAACTTTAGGAATATGAATACCTCTATTTTCACTGGAGAACTTACAACCCTTGTCTTGAAATGTACCCAAAGAGATGACATTCTTCTTCAACCAGACAACATGCTAGGCATCTGTCATGTTCTGACTTCACCATCAAACATCTTGATCTTCATCGTGCCGACACTGATTATGACATGTCTTCCTGCAATAGTTGCACCTCTTTGATTGACGTGATTTTGACTTGTTCTTTTTTTGTTTTGAACTTTCAGGGTCTTTGCCATGTGGAAGTTCCCTTCCTCTGGCGGTCAATGTTTCACCCGTTACTTTCGACAAAGTAAGATCCCTTCTCTAATTTTTCCTGAGACATTAAGTTAGTTTTGGCTTTACAGAGTGAGATAATCTTTGGCTCGTGGAATATCATCATATCCCGAAGATTCTTATAGGATGGTGGAAGGTAATAAAGCAACAAAGTTGCTTGATCCTTGTCCTCTATCTTCACGTCGATCTGTCTAAGGTCGTGGATGATTTCTTGAAATCATCAAGAAGAGTCGTCAAGGAACCACTTTCTTCCATGTGAAACATGAAAAGGCGCTTCTTTAGTGCAAGCTCATTGGTACATTGAATGGCATTGACCGACTCCTCTTAATAGAAATAAGTTGTTTGGTAGCAAGCGATAAAAAATATGGATTCTGGCAATTAGAAACTGGAATGATAGTTGATAACTTCTTCATGTATATTGCTTCACATTTATCCCTAACTTCTTTAGCGGACTATGGATGGACAACCTCACGGAAGACTTCATCCTTAAAGAAAAATAAGATGCATGTATTAGCCTTTTAATCAATCTCCTCCCACTGGTCATCCGTCATGGATTCACTTTTCTTCTCCTTTTAGAGAAGAACTTTGTAGACTCCTTGTGTGAGGCAAGATGTGCATTGTACTTGCCAAAGAGAGTTCTTAAGCGATCCAACTTCTCGATATTGTACTTCAACGTCATGGTAGAACTTGCTCTTATACCACTTGTTGGGATATGATGGTGATGGGAGACCCGAAAAACAAGGCCCAATGAGCTTGTTGCGGGGATGCGGAAGAGAGAGGTCAAGCAATTCAAACTGAATATGTTCGACGAAGATCAACAGTCGAACAAGTAAGCAACCCCAAACACGACATTTATTGTGTTTCAACATATTCCTAATGTGGGAGCCTACTACATCCACTGCCAGAGATGATATTATTGATGGAGAGATTACAAAGATGATGATTACAGAAGAGAGAAGAACCCAATCCCCTTTTAGATCTGAAAGCCAACTATGGAAGAAGATAGTTGCTCGCAGAGGAACTCTTGGAGGTGTGAAACCCTAAGGGAAGCTCTAGGTCCAACTGTGACTTTAGGTCTTTGAAAAAATTACATCTCTTGATATATATTCGTTGCGATTGTTTTCGGGCCGCGCTTACAACCCGATTGAATTGTATACAAACTGTAACATGGATTGTGTTTTCATTTCAACAACATTTATGGTTCAACATCAGATTGTATATGGTCCAGTTTGACCGCAAATGCAAATCCAGTCCAGGTTGATCATATATGGTTTGAAGGATGACCGTAAATATGCATGTAGGTGTCCAAAACACATCTTGAAGATGTCGTCCTCGGTGAAAACATTTGGTTCATCAAGGAAGCTTTTCTATAGAGTTTAAGACAATCTCTCAACACTTAACATACATATATGGTTGTCATTTTTATGATACTACACAAAATCATGGACACCTACTCTTCCTCGACTTATTTTGAATTTGTTGAAATCTCAACCATTAAGTGGAGACGCATAAGTTAGTAGTTGTGCCACACTAAGAGAACACTATGCATGTGTATTCCGTTAAATTGGTTAGTTTCTGATATAAGGGACTCTTCTTTTGACTCTTCTTTTGTTTTACTCGTAATGTAGTTGCAACTTGTAGTTGGTGATGGAGAAAGAGATAGGGAGAAGATTGAAGCAAGTGAGAGAGAAGATTGTGATTGGAGACTAAAAGATATTAATTACCTTGTTCAATGATGCTTTTTCTTAGCCTTTCCAAGTTGTTTTACATATTTTTAGACTTTCTTCTTTCTTTCTCGTCTTTCCCTTTACTTAAATTAGTTTTTATATTTTGCATCATGCATACAGCTTACACCAAATGCACATAAAAAGTAAGAGTAGGACTAGAGAGAGAATGATAGTATAAGGGCAATAGTTGCAAGTCCAACTATTCTCACAGTCATTAGTTGCAGCTTATTAAGTTAAAATGGCAGTGTGTATGTACTTTAAGCATCTTGGTGTTGTGCAATGCCAATCCACAATATACCCTTTGTATTTGTGCCCTACCAATAAAACGGGGTCTCTACGTGAGCTTGCTTTGGTCAACCACCTTGCTTAAATATTGATTGTGCTGCTTTGTCTACTAGATTAACACTAAGCTCTTTTGCTGAATTTGTCTACGCATATTCTAGTTGTTCATTTGCTCTAATGTAGACGTGACTATGGCACACAAATATGCTACCCATTATAGTGATTGTTTCTCAAATTATTGATGAGCTTTGTTGGTTGTGTCATATGCACATCAATGCCTTCGTAAGATCATTGACTTTCACCTTCTAATTTTATTTGTTTCTAAGGGGTTCCACTCAAAAATTTGCCCACACTCATAATTAAGTATCAGGGGATCCACGAGTTACATTTTTTATTGTTAGGTAATATCAATGTACGAATTTGAGGTAATAGTAAGTCATCGAATCCAAATATTAGATTCAATGTATTTATATAATTCCTATATATAAAGGGAGGGTTGTGCATGATAGCACATCAACAGATATTCCTCCCTTATATGTTACTAATATTATAGTACATAAAGGTGAATATGCCCACAAATTATGCATGCCAAAACATGTAACTAGGTGCTTCACCCTAGTACCTTACCAATGCACATGTAAGAATTGAATTGTGAGCTCAAAATATTTCCTCATGATAAGTAATAAGCAATTAGAATCCCCACTTTCCCACTTCATTTCCAAACTACATTAAACAATCAAGACATCTATGTCTAGCTTCATAGGGATAGAATCCTATATATCATGAAGAGAAAACAAATTCATATCCTCTTTTAAACCCTATTTTCGACCAATACATCTTCTTAACTATGTTGCTCAACACTCAAAGAGCAAAGTGCAACGATGTTTTGATACCCATCCATATGGCTATACATCTTGCACCATAAACCACCACCCTTCATGAACTCTTGGTGCTTCTGCATTAGTGGATGAAGCGTCATCTACAATTTGTGAATGGTCCTTGCCCATCGGGATTAATTTCATTGGCATTGAAATCATTGTCCCTGGACAAAGACAATCCACCTATGCATCGAATTTCACAAACAAAAAGTCAAAATGACCCCAAATCATGACATTTCCCACATTCCCCTCTTAGGAAAGGAAATAGAATGTCTTCAACTTGCAACAAGACAACAATAGGAGCATCATTCTACAAGACTATTCAATATTGACATGAATGTTGCAAGGTGGTCACTATCCTGACTGAGCCATTGTCTAGGTTTTAGGTCACCCAATGAAATTGTGTACTACTACCCATCACCAACCGAAGCAGCTATCACGTTGGTCATCCAAAAGGTAAGACTTGGAAATCCACAAAATAATTTCTTGTAATACCTTGCGCTCCTCAAGAGGACTAAAAATCAAGAGAGTTGAACCTACGATGTTATTAATATCAAGATCGTCCCCCTCCCCGCCTTTAACAGTAGTAGAAAAGAAGTAGATAGAAATGTGAGCAAACACCAAAGAGGATGTCTAATCTTGGGTTGGAGATGCACCCAGATATGTAGCAATGATATGTTGGAATGCTAAATATTATATAGTAGCACTTATAAATTGATCATGCAGTCAATTCACGCAATGTTGTTGCTTGCAAGAACAAGCATACATTTTGAAATTTAATCTATAATTATCAAAGACTAATTAGCAATTCAATATATAAATTTCTATAACGAATTTTATTCTCGTCCATACCTAAGGTCCCAGCAATGAGAATATCCTGCAGTAGATCCCGCAAACACCAAATGAGACTTTGAATTGAAGCATAAACTTGTGATGCCTGCTCAAAATCATTACAGCACAATATTTGATTACATACTACCATTGTCATTCAACAAAACATTCACAACGAACTAGGCTTGGAGCCTACGAACAAGAAACTTGTTTGAGATAGATCTGCAAATTTCCACACCCTATATTTCCAAAGACAAAACGCCAACATAGGTTATATAGATTAGTGTCTATTATTCTTGTCGTTGGTGTCAATTCAACTGATTTATACGTCATAGCTGCAAATTGGGCTTCTTATTTGACATTTCCGTATCTAAGTCTATTATTTCAGCACAAGCTTGCATTGTAAAAAAGAGAGTTTTCAGTGAGTTTTGTCTTTCATTTGGCCAACATAGTATGTATATACATGCTGGTGTCTAATATTACTGTCATTGGTGTCAATGCGACTTATTTATATGTCATAGCTACAAAATTGCCTTCTTGTTTTACATGTTAATATACGAGTCTATATATTGGTACCATATCAAAACTTTGAAAGCACAATCTTGTAGTGTGAAGAAAAAAGAGTTTGAAGTGGGTTTTGTTTTTCATTTGGTTTCATAAAACTTCCTTCAAGTTGAGAAGTTCACGATTACACTTTTTTAGTAGGACATTATCCCATCTCAAGATGGAATTCCAAATTTATCTTAATGCTAATTAGCTTGTCCATAAACCAAGTATTAAATGCATTACTTTTCTAAGCCTCGTGAGGAATTAGTTCAAACCATATTTAAGTACAAAATTGTAGTAGTGATCTTGATGATGATCGTAAAACATGTGAAAGTAATCTCATCACAATTGTAGCACTCTAACTATGAAAACAATTAGCAAAATTTAGACGCTTTACTAGACCACATGCCCACATTTTATATTATATGACATGGTATACACAATTTTCAAAGTAAAGCACGCATTGCAAATATTTCATATAATATCTTACGAGAAAGTGTGAATAATTGTTACATCTAAACTGGCATAATTAGATAAAAATTATTGATCAAATTATGTACATGTTGATAGGAAGTCTTGGAGACACTTTGAGGCTATGGGGTATCCAAGTAATGTTTTGATAAGTTGGGAGAAAAAATCATTAAAAAGACATTTATTAGCTTATACATCTGAATTTCATGACACTTTTAATTGATTCTATCACACTAACAGTTTGGAAAGGTATATGTTTAAAAGTTCAAAGAATTCATTTTTGTATGCATCAAAGTTAAACTAAGATAAAGTAATGTATACAATCATAATCATCATCCAAACCTCAAATGCAGCAATGTCATGGTCATGGATTAAAATGTTGACCAGAATTGTTAAATTTTAGTATAGACGAGGACAAGAAATAGAAATGCACAAATCTAGGAAAAATTGTGGAAAATTGTAGGGTTGAGTATATTTTTGAACATGTGAGAAATTCTGGAGCAAACCATCCAGTTTGGGACATCATCGCGTGTAAACCAACCAAACGGTTTCACGTCTCCTACCAGTCCTTGTTGCTACAAGTGGTCATTTTGGTGGTTTACTCTCAAAGGGTATCTCGCTTGAATTTACATTATGTTTTGCATGTTACTATACCATTTACACACGTCTTCAATTCCTACTCGCTTCTATCTAGAACAAATTAAAACATACTTTGAAAAGCGCAAAGTTCAAAATGGTACATCTTCCCTATTTCTTATGATCTACAACATAACTTATATATGTATCATGTAATACCAAAAATCGCATAGAAGAATTGTAATTAAATTACTATTCTAACACAATTGTTTCCCTAATTTCAACATAATGGCTAATGTGTTGCAGAATGAGTAATCACACCAATACATGCAGCTCTCAGTCCAACAGAACTCTCGCAGTCGCCAGGGTGACCCAAGTATTCTGTGCGGCTCTCCAGCTAGGCCTCATTAGCGCCTCCATTTCGCAGATCGCACACCCCAAAGATGTTGGTCGATAGTGCACACTTCTTTGACACTTCTCCTTTTCCCCTTCACTGGCGAATCTTGTCCCTGGATTGCAGATTCCTGGTCCTGGGGAGTAGTGTGGTGATTACGAGTGGCGGCTTCATTTCCAGTGATGCAATCGCTCAACGGAGAGGTAGAGGTGGCCAGGGTCAACTCCTTGGCATCTTTTTGATGGGCTTGGCGTCATTTTTCCCCTTTCTAGTTCTTCGTTGCTTGCCTATTTTGCTCTTAGTTTTCTTAGGCAGTGCGCTGCTGTTAGTTGCCAATTATCAGTGTTATTTAGTCCCTTTGGGGTTGTGAGCCTCTCCCTATGAGAGCGACGAGAGTTCCTAATTTCAATTTTTCTCAAATATGTTCTTACAAAATGTTGTGTACCATCCTGATAACATCAGTTTTGATGCACTTTTCATAACCTTTTTCATAATGAAAATAATTAGTTTTAGTGTTTAAATGTTTGATTTTTTTCATTTTACTTTCAGTTTACCGAATGTTAGGTTTTAATTCAGTTTCGTTCATATTTTAAGGAATTCAGTGCAAAATTAGCAAAATCGATGAGTAACCATCGATACTCTAAATTGATTGCTTCAAAGATGACAGACTTCCGCCAACCATCGAACATTTGGTCGACAGCTCAACCTCTCCTCAAGAGAGTCGACAAAACCCTGTCGAGTTATCCTCAAAGATACATCGAGCACAAACTTGTCGAGTAAGAAGGTTGGCAAACTTATCGGGTATACATTGACAATTCGACTCGTCGATGTATAATCCAAGCTATCGAACAAGTCCATCGATGACCCTATCAATGAGAAGCCCTTGATGCCTTCATCGAGACACCATGTATTGATAACCATGTCGACAGATTTCTTGTCGAAGCCCTCAAAGATTGATGGACACCTGTTGGGAAACCACTTCGCCGACACCCAAAAGGATCGACAAGGCACAAGTCAAAGCATATAAATAGGCCCCCCAAGCGTCACTTCAAACGATCTTGGATTCTGGGAGTTATCACGCCGAAAGGCTGCCACCAAGTTCCAGAGCCTAAGGATGAGAGCTATCAACCAGTCTAGATATATCGATCTAGTGGGTTGTCGACCTCTTCCTTGACGGCTCTATCCATTACCATCGACGGATCTGACGGACTTGCTTGCACAAACTCAGGATCAAAAGGAGAAGAGTCATCAACTGCTGGCCATCAACCGCTAGCCATCAACCTCTTACTTGATCAGCCGAAAAGTTGGTAGATCGATCACTCGGTCTACCATTGTATCAACCTCTTTCTTTTCTTTTCCTTATCATGACTTATTCAAGCTGTAATATGTCTCTTTCTTACGCCATGTGTGGCTAAACTCCATAACTTGGGTTGGGAGTAGCCGTCAGACCCTCCTAACCATATGATTGTCCATTCTTCTATTTTATTGCATATGTTCTTAAAAGTTTTATTTTTATACTCTTGTTATATTGCGTCGTTTTTTGACTAACTACCTTCTTGTGACGTTTGATATGAACATCATTCGATTGAATAATTTCAATGAGATTTGGAGTATATATTAGTATCGAGTCACGAGAGTGAGGAGTTGCTATGACAAAAGTCATACGGCCGTCCTTTGGTCTTTTGGTATTATCTCGAGAGAGAAAACCCTTAGATAAAAATTTGTCTGAATCTCTAGAGAAGGAAGGAATAGATATCTTTTATGACTGCTTACAAAACGAATTAAGAATATATATAATTTAGGGGTGAAGGTTTTACATGTTTATATTTGGTTTGATTGGTGAAACCATTCCAAGTCTCTTTATCATTGTTTCACAAATTATCTTTGTTTCTTTCCTATAGTATTCTATAAACTTAGATTTACTGCTCAATTAGATTAATCTGTTCCTTAACTGGAACACCGTTAAATCACTTGTTTGGTTCGACTAGAATAAGCTATGACTACTTTTTTATTCTGTTTTTCTCCTTATCCTTGTGTTCGACCCCGCACTACTGCAATAGACTATATATTGAGTTGCGGACGTCTCTTCTAGTCGGGTATAAATTTAAAGTCCGATATCTTTGACTGGACAATCGTGTTTACACTTTAGACCCACGAAAAGGAACGATCACATACTTAAATATCTGACATGAAAAAGAACATTTTCAAGATGATGATATTGTATATATATATTCAAATTTTAAACTTTTATATTAAACAAGTTCATAGCTAAAAATAAGAAAACAATGTAGAAACTAAAAAGTTTACAATTTTATGTTCTTATGTTGAATACGTCATTATGCATTACATTTTAGTAGTTATATAATACTCATACTTGTAACAAGAGAATAGTGAACATCAATACAATATCAAATTTCAAATACACCACAAGACCCCCTCTACACTGGTTGGCATAGTCACAATATACTCCGACTTTTGCAAAAGTCGCGTTTAAGACGCAAATTTTTTCCTAGACATATGAAACTTCCTAATAAATCCCAATTCCCGAACATTACGTTTTATTCCCGTATTATTCACGAACTAATCACGTTCAATGTTTTTTCACGTTTTATACGTTCTTTTCCCATATTATACTGATGAAGACTCCACCTTAGTTTGAGACTTTTAAGTGCATATATGTGTGTGTATGTGTACATGCATATATGTGTGGGTATGTATGTAATATATGTATGTATATGTAAGTAATAGTTATAGATTATATATGCAATATAGATGTATATTTATATGCGCATAACATATATATACATATATATGTATGCAATATATGTATATATATCCTCTGATTTTTTCCCGACTTTTTCCCGAATAGTTGATCGTACTTTTATAGTACGTTGACAGATTTTTATTTGAATATTCTGAATAATTGCCGAACTCTGAATTTTTCAACTCAACTGAGCGTATCCCAAATACCGAATGTGCCACTTGGACATGTTGGTTTCTCAAATTAGCAACGAAAACCCCATAAAAATAATCCAATTTCCTTTACTAGAACATGTTGGACACCTCCAATAGATATATGGATTGGCATCACACATATTAACGCATGTTTGAAAATCAAATTAGTAAGATTATGTGACTTAAGATTTCAAATTGTGTGACAAAATGGTGAGCCCAAAAAGATTTATTTACTAAACTTTCTGACAAAAGTTTTCATATTATTCTACCATTGAAAACAACATCCAAATTAGACCTTCCGAACTATGGCTGGACTAGAGTACGTGGTGTTTAAACACGGAAAAATATAAGTGTGATTGTGTAATTCACATATCAAATGTGTAAGAGCCTTTCTATTATATAGGTAAGTTCTAATTATTTTTGGTTAAGAAAAGCATGACATATGCCTCAAACCAGTACGAGGCATATATATATCTTCAAAACATATCATTATTAGCCTTAAAGAATGCGGCCCAATAGGATGATAAGAAGCAAAAGAAATGACTTTATATGCTTTACAGGAACCCATGGGGGTTATTACGCAGGTTAGCAAACAACTGGAAAGTCAAATTTTTAACATTAAAAAAAGATAAACACACCAATTGACTACGGAGAGAAAACACTTCCAAGAACTAGTTAGTCCCATACTAGACATGTGTCAACTACAAACATGGCTTGGACACGGTTGAACATAATAGACAAAGTTGTGCCTTGTCCAACCTATTTCAGCCCAAATTCTGTCACTTGGAATATGACAAAGGCAAGTCCCAGACCCCAATCAGTTGTGCTGTTGTTATTCCAACTATAGTTCTTGCTCTGCTTCGGCAACAACTGTTGCTTTTATGGCTTATTATATATGGTTTTCATTATATTGATCCCTCAAGTTTTGAATGACAATTGTTCCCTTAGCCCTCATGCATATTTTAAATATATCATTTCCGTCCATGTTACCGGGAGACTCCACTCTAAATGAAAGGTAAATTTTATAGATGTAAACATCAATAATATTGTGTGGGAGTGAATGTTGGTTTGTGAAGAAAAAAGGTATTAAAAATATGAATGTGTCGTGACTTAGAATGCGCAGTGGATGTCTAGAAGCAGTATGTTAGAAATGACTATCTGAGAAATAAAGCGGGAGTGGCTTGTATTGAGGACAAACTAACAAAGTGGATCTCCTCATATAGTTTGGACATAATCAAAGAAGACCAATTTGGAGACTTTAATTGTCTCCATTTTTCATGAAAGCGGTATGCCATGTACGGGCGTAGAGGGTACTGCATAGGGTATATACGGTATGTGGGAGTATATACGGGAGTATGTGCGGTTTCAGATTTTTTTAATAAAATAATTATATATAGTCATTAAATGATATATTCAGCTCATAAATAAAAAACATAAAGTATGGACTTATATATATTTGCATGTAATCATATTAATATGCATGTATGGTATGCTTAAATATGTATATATGTCTATATATGGAATGTATTTGTAATATATGTACAAATATTAAAATTTACGTCTATAAGTATACTAATATGTGTAGAGCATGTATATAAATGTGAATAAATCAACATGTTTACATGTTCAAATGTCTGTGTAGGTGTTTTATATATGTATACATATGAATACATCAAAAAGTATTCATACAAATGTACAAATGTGTGTGGATATTGTTACTTATATTAGAATGTATACGTATAAATAATTGACTATATATAAATATTAGTATATAATGAAATGTGTGTGTATATGTATGCATATATGTATGTAATGCATGGACATAAGTTGTAGGCTTTTCAAAAAGCGGAGTTTAATCGGTCAAGCGGGTGTATATGGGGCTCATGACCGCTTAGTGGATCGATTAGCAATATGTGGTAAGGTGACCGAATAGGCATAAGCGGGAGTGTATTCGGCTGTGTGGACTGATTTCCCGAGCAGTC
Source organism: Alisma plantago-aquatica (assembly GCA_963693085.1). NCBI lineage: Eukaryota > Viridiplantae > Streptophyta > Magnoliopsida > Alismatales > Alismataceae > Alisma > Alisma plantago-aquatica. Next base: position 394,754,649 of record OY856412.1, on the reverse strand, counting down.
ATTGAGTCAAACAAAGTTAAAGAGCAAGAGGTAAACAATAGACCTAAATGATTTGAGGATACAAATAAGGACAGGTCGATAGTCAATACATCTTAATGAGAATAAGGCCCAAGACAACGTTGAATGGAAAAGAGGCTCCATGTAGCTGATGTTGACAAATTAAGCTTAGATAATAATGGGTTTTTTGTCGAGCAAATGCCTTACCTTCTATGTGCTTTATTTAGATGGATTAAAAGGTGACCTAATAGAGGAGTGTACTCTCAAATATATGTCGGCGAAGCGCCTCACTTGTTGTGGCATATTTATAGAAGTAATTAGTTGAACTGATATGAACCTTAACCAAAGACTAAATGAAATGGCAAGATCAGAATACTAGTGAATATAGACATAAACCTATTTGGTCTTGCGCATAAAACTTCCAACTACTTGATGGGGAAAATGCTTACATATCGTAACATTGTGTATGGTTGTCTTGTCCATGTCATGCAAGTGTCCTACATTTTCCTGTATCCATTTCAGTTTCAATACTCGCAAATGTTTGTGTACTTCCTACATGGTAGTGTTGGCAATGCTTGTGGAATGGAAATCACAAGTGAAAGTTCCAGCATCACATAATGACTATGAGACATATGCCGTGAATGAAAAATGGCCTCAGCGGCTGCTTAAGCGGCCAGCCACTGAAAAAAAAAAACCTCAAGCGCCAATTTTTTTAATTGGATTAAACGAAATCGGCCGCTTAACCTGCTTTTTTCAGCTTTTTGTCCTTTTTTTAAAATACAACGGTAAGCATGTAACATTAAGTAAATCATTTGGTCCATAGTATTATTAACTATAATATATTAAAGTTATATACATTAAATATTCTATGATAAGCCATATTTCTAATTTAGAATGCATACTTTGTATGTAAGTCGTAATAAATATGGTGTTTTTTATTGTATCCAAGAAATCATATGTAACTATTATCTATTTTAGAATGCATACTTTTATTATATGTATTGAAGTAATGTAACTAATTGATGATATGTAAATGTAACAATAAGTTAATAAGTTATCTATGATAAGTCTTTTGTTTACTGTTTAGCTAGCAAAACTACTGTTGTATCATGTATATAAGGTGTTTTATCGAATATAAGTCATTTGTTTACTATATTATAGCTACAATCATTGCTTTACAGTTGTGTTACAAACTATTTGGGTGTTTTACATTGTTGGGTAGTGTGTGTGTATATATAAAAATTCCAAAAGATATAGTATGTATATACTTATATATGTAATTTTGTATAAAATATATAGGAAACAAAACTCTTTTTTTTAAATTGTTTGCTTAATCGCCCGCTTACCGCTTAACCAATTACAAGGTGATGCCCGCACGCTTATCACTTAACGCTTTTTAAAACATTGGACACATGTAATAGATGGACTAAAGGATGGAAGAAAAATAAAAGGAAAAGGTTTTTGTAAGTGGCCATCTCAAGGCCCTCTTAGTCTATTCCTAATAGCCTGGTGGATTCAGCACTTCATGTTGTCCAACAACCACCAAATACAAAATTCATGGAAGCATGACCACGACCAAGAAAGAGGATCGTTGTTTCAATGATCGCCTCTAGGAAGATTTCCCAGATTAGGCACGAATCTATATCTAACATCTAATCAGATCGGGTAATTATTCAAATTAAGAACATAAGCTCGTTGCTTTTTGTTTCCGTGGAATTCGAGCCTAGTACTCTATCCATTTATTCACTCAACCTAGAAAAGGGTAAATGTAAAAAAAATTCAGTCTTCGAAGACCCTATTGGTCCTTTCACAAGTTCAATATCGACAAGGCTTACAAGTCACCTTTTTAACAGATCACACAAACAATGTGGGGCTTTTTGGGAAACATTTTTAGAAATTTCAATTGGTGGGTAACTTGATCCATAAACAATCATGCGTATGGACAAAAAACTTAAAACCGGATTTGTTGCCCCCAATAAGACCAAGTATTTGTTGTAGAATAAGTTTGACAGCTCTTTTGTGCTTCTTTGCTCGAGTACACCAAAAGGTGCATCTACCTTTGCATTGCCTCGAGGTATACACCTCAACACGTATAGAACAATATGCTTCTAAGGTTATGGAACCTAATAAGTGATATGTTTAACACAAACATGGTAATCCATTTAATTTGAGGATATAAAAACCATAATGTGCTAGAAGAAAAGATGAGGATCAAAACACCTGCTTTGAAGGGCATTCAATTGGACAAATATACTACTTTTGTGGAGATGGTGTGGTGATGTTTGTTTAAAAGAACTATAATGAATAAGGTATAAATGCAATTCAAGATTTTTTTTAGCTTTTGAGGGTCGGTAATAATGCCTAAGCGGCCTCAGCACCGGAGGAGGGGCATAAACCTAGTCTGGGTAAAAAAGTAACCTACATGGATATTTGGGGCATATTCACCAAATTTTAAGTCATTTGAGTGTTAAATTAGCTTAACTTAGGTAAGATCAACTTGGGTCATTTAAGGAATAAACCATGTTACTTTAGTTATGTTTAGGCCAAATTAAACCCTAGACAAATTAACTCTTTTTAATTTTAATTGAGGGAAATTAGGGGGTTTAGGTCTTTTTCTAATCATGTCAAGCCAAATTAGGTCTAACTTTGTTTAAATTATAGTAATTTAGCAAGCACAAAGATGACTAAATATGCTTATCCATATTGAATTTATCTTCATATACAAGTATATTGTTAGAAATATAAGTCACATCATATATGGGTCGGAGTCTTCAGGCCCATATAGAGTCTAGTCTAGTTTAGTCAAGTACATCAGGTCTGGATGTCTGTAGAGTCAAGTCCTCCTATATAAAGGAGAGGGGTCTCTCTTACAAATACAACATCATAACACAATAATGTGAATATATCGTCCATCCATTCTTTCCAACATGGTATCAGAACCTTCTTTCCAGGGTCTCTAACCCTAGAGAGAAGCAATGTTCCTTCGGCGGCCGTTGTCATGGTCGGTTGCCCACATGGCCATCTCCATCATCCTCTCCAAAGGGTGATCTTCAACGCCCTCTCTCTCTAAAGGCCCTTCACCATCTCTTTCATCATCCGCTCCAGATTCAAACCATCATCTTTTTTGCATCATCAAGATCAGCAACCCCATGGTAATCTCTTCCATGGTCGAAGTCACATTGTATAGTATATGTGGTATGTGTTATGCATTCGGAGAAGTCACATTGTATAGTATATGTGGTATGCAGGAGTATATAAATTTTTTGGATTTTTTTATTTATTAATTATTATATTACATATATCATGAATATACATATTTAATTTTTACAATTGTGTATCTAAATAGTACAATTACAAGAATAATGGACACAATCATGCAAATATGCAATCATCACAACTTAAATAAATGCAAACATGCGTTGTGATCTATATATTAACAAACATATATGAATGTAAATGTAAAAAAGAAGAAATGGAAACATGTCTATCTGAAAATCGGGGATTAAGTGGCCTTTTATGCGGTCGTGAGACCGATTATGTGGCATGGTCCGCATTTGGGAAGGGATTTGCAGTATGCGTTCGGAAGGTGATATGCACCTTGTATGCGGCCGCACAGAGGGCTTTTTAAAACACTAGTGTGAAACACGTTGATGCGCGTTCATGTCCCGTCAAACATGTTGATGTTAGTCCATGCCATGTCAAGCATGTTAATGTTCGTATGTGCCATCACGTTGATATTTGTTCATGTTCCATCAAGCACATTGATCGTCTAGGCTACCACATGGTGGTCTTCTCCTGGTAAACTACTTCAATGACATAGCAACTGAGTCGTGGCACAAATGATCTTCACATCTTCCTCGAACATACTCCAAGATACAACCTCCAACCCAATCAAAGCTCTAAATGTTTCAAATATTCAGTGTGTATCAATTGCAGGTGTTTATCAATCCCAAGGGAAGCTTCAAAGTCAAAGATGCCAAAGATATGAAAGTGTCGGGGAGTGCACATGTGGTGCTAAGTCAAGGGGATATTTATCATGCTTTAGTCATAACCTTTTTTTTCTAAGACTTGTTGTTGTCTGTCATCCAATCTGGGCATGATATTCTTCTATGCTCTAGCTTGCGGGGGAGTTTAGAAGTATAAGTCATATCATATATGGGTCAAAGTCTGTAGGCCCACATAGAGTCTAGTCTAGTCTAGTCAAATCTATCAGGTTTGGAAGTCTCTAAAGTCCTCCTTCTCCTATATAAAGGAGAGGGGTCTCTCTTGTAAATATAACATCATAACACAATATTGTGAATATGTTGTCCATCCATCCTTTCCAACATATATGATATTTAAAAAATCAAAGGGTATGGGGCACTAAGGCATCATATCCTATAGAGGATACCTCCATATATAACTATCACTATGGCATATCTTAGCAACATAGTGCATGGTAGTCTAAACTAGTATAAAGTAGTTAGAACTAGTGCAAATCATTTAGAACAGCATCAGTACTACACAATCAAGTTCCCACTAAATTTGAGGAATAACAACTTGTGGCTATCAATATCTAGTTAAATTTCCAAAGAAACATCATCAATTGTAACAGAAATCAAATTTTGGAATGATGCCATCATTGTCTCCACTCGCTTATACGTTATAGCTTTGAAATGAAATGGGTGAAGCTATTCACTTACATTACAACTTGTGGCTATCAATATCTAGTTAAATTTCCAAAGAAACATCATCAATTGTAACAAAAATCAAATTTTGGAATGATGGCCATCGTTGTCTCCACTCGCTTATACGTTATAGCTTTGAAATGAAATGGGTGAAGCTATTCGCTTACATTACTTAGAATTGTTGTCTCTTAAACCTAGTATAAGATCATGAGGAAATAACCGTAAAAAGATACACAACAAAGACTAGCGTCTTTTATACCTTTTGTCATTTTTCATGGTAATAGGACATGTCTAGACATGGACTAGACAAGAAGAGGTCATAGGAGTGTCTAACGTGTTTCAAGGTATGCTAGTTGTGTCGGTGTTCAATGTCTCAGATGCATACACAGCCTTCAATGAGATGTAAAAATGAACCAAACCGGCTTTTAAGTCATAGTCCAAGCAACAAACGATATATACAAAAAAATAACATAGGAATGTGTGTCCTGGTCAAATGCCTATTTGTTGTATGTTAAATCTTTAAATTAGATTAGATCTAGCTATTCAACTACATCTTTGACATTATTGTCTATAAACCTAGCAACATCAAGAGGAATTAATAGTCACAATGTTTACAAAAAAATCTAACATCCTATTCACCATTTTATTTTCCACGATTGATATGACTAAGAGTGTCCAACACATTTCAAGGGGTGTCCTAGGTGTTTCAATGTCCAATATGTATTCCACTCATGCATGGGACCTTCAATGAAGTATCCATACTCCCTAGGCGCAAAAAGATCAAGAGAGAATCTATTTATTTCACATGTGCGTATAAGAGTTTGTGTTTGGGAAAGTAAGATTCTCCTATTTCTTTGAGATATAATCTTACATGATACAGTTCAATGTAATTCATTGGAGTTAGTGTTATCTACAATTACTAGTATGTTTTTAATTATATAACCCATTCGTCATTTTGTGCAATTAAATTGCCACAACCCTCTCCTACATAGAAAGAACAACATTTACTTTGTGAAGGTAGCATAAACAAAATCCCCATTTGTTTGTCAATACACTTGAAATAGTTATCTTACCGATTGGTGAAAATGATGATTTTAGAGATGCCATCCATTGGCCTGAGGAAAGGTCCACCACGGAAATCTTTCCGAAAGAAGAGCCACCAAGAATGAGTTGCTCGTCTAAAGCCAAACATGTTACAGGCCCTTCATGCAACCTGAGAATAACGTAGTAACATGTTATATTAGCTGCAGCAATAATGAAAACCATCATGGAGCCATATCAATGGCCTCCTCTAGGCCTTGCTCTTTATGACAGAAGTATGATGACAGAGACCTAGCAGGACCAGAACGCACATCGACAAAAGGTAAAAAGCCTAAACAATATGGACTAAATGAGCATAACAAACCCTTTACATTGGCAACCAGGATATTCAATTAAAAATTACCAGCTCTGGTTCAGGTGCGGGTTCAGCTTTTGTGAAACTAATAAACCCATTGTGCTTATGGATCTCTGTTAAGAAAATCAGTAAAAAAAATTTGCATTGTACGCATAAGATTTTAAAATGACAATATAGAAATAGAAGTGTTTCCTTTTTTATGTGCAGACTTAAGTTCTACAACCCTCACTGAATTGGTCAATGATGTAAATAGCAGCAGGACAAAAGGGCAGTTTTCTTAGCCACAATTCTGATAGCGGTTCTATGACAATTAAGGTAAAACCTGTTGATTAGATGTAAAATTGGTTTCGTTCTGAAACTTCTCTACTTCTTTAGAGAAGTACTAGCATGAGTTAATTTTGAGTTCTGAGTTGGCTAACTGGTGAAGACGAATCACTCTCATGTGGAAACAAGCAGCCCTATACTAACGACAAAAGTCAAGGAAAAGTAATAAATATAGTATAACTCAAAAACTCAGAATTAGAAGACAAAGATGATATCAGAAAAACAATTGTGTTGTGGTTTAAGATCGTATCACGTGCCCAATGAACTCATAATTTATGCATCCATACACATGATATAATGGGCTAAGTTGGTCCGTTGAGGTGGTTTTGTTAACAACCTTGGTGTTTCAAGCTCCAAACCTATTACAGTGTTTATATACACCAGCTGAAATAAACCAGACAGTTGTTGCAGGAATATGCCAATAGAGAACTATTTTGCCTGTAGGACAATGGCTGCAAATGATAGTCAATCTTTAACCTTAAAAAAACCAAACGAAGTTATGCTATAGTTGATGTTAAGCACCTCAAATGATGTAGTGGTCTTTGAAAACGTGTTCAAAAGAACCATAGCGATGGAGTTTCTTTTCTTTTTGAGGATTTATTACCTGATTATTCGGGAACAGCTTCCACTATACATGTCAAAAATCCTTGCTCTTCCATCGTCACTACCAATAACAGCTTCTGGATCTATGTAACTGCAAAAGAATAAGAGAAACGCCCACAGTTCAAAAAGCTGTGACAATCGATCAAATGGAGGCTAAAACAGTATTAAAAACATATGTAAAGCTATCATATTTTTTGGAAAGTTAGGCAAAATTTCTATTCCAGAAGTTAAGTACACTACAGCAAATAAGCAATATATGCATGTTAACATATGTCATATTTATTTTATTTTGTAATTTCTATATCCTACTGGACCTCTATGTAAATTATTCAATTTCTCTTATTAATAAAAAGGGAGAAGGCCTATTGCCTCTCACAACGTTGTACTCCACATTGCATTGCGGCTCCACATTTCACATGGTATCAGAGCCAGATTTCCGAACCTAACCCTAATCGAGCGCCGCCCCCCCCCCCCCTCACCCAGCATCGCCGCCGCCGGCAGCGCGCAGGTCAGCCGCAGCCGCCGGCCAGCAGCCGTCGGTCGGCCGACCGCCAGGCTTCCCCGGCCGCCGCCTCCAAAAGGAGGACAGCCATCGCCGGCCCAAGGCGGGCGCAGCAACCGCATCCCGAGCCAGGCGCAGCAGCCACAGTCCACCTCTCTCCTCACTCTTCGGATCGTCGGGTCCTTCGGTGGATCCAACGGATTTCTAAATCCCAAACCGAAAATCCCAAACCAAAGGGTCCGTCGGTACGTAGGAAATTCCTAATCACATCTCCTCCATGTGTGATTAGGGAATTTCAATTGGGGGATGTGGATGCGTTAGACACGCATCTGATTCTTCTATGACGTGATGTGTATCTCTCTGTCACGCATATCTTCTTGTGACGCGTATCAATTCGTCACTCTTCTTCTCGTTAAATCATGGAGGACACCAAGGCATCTACCATCTACAGTGAGAAGTATGCTATCCCCTCCATCAAGTTGAACGGGAAGAACTACCTTTTATGGATGAATGCGGTCCATACTATATTGGAGTCACGCGACAAGGCGGGACATGTTGATTCTGATCCTCCTACGTCTACTGACAAAAGCTATGCTGAATGAAAGCGCCATAACAGTCTGGTGAAGACTTGGTTGTGGGGAAGCATGGAACCTGGGATTGTCTCGAGGTTCATGTTCTACACTACTGCCAAAGAGATCTGAAATGTTGTAAAGAAACATTATTCTCAGGAGAAGAATGTGCTTTGTCAGTTCATGATATATGACCGCCTCTTTTCAGAATGACAGGGAGACAGATCTTTAGAAGAATACTTTGGAGTGATCCAAGGTATTGCATAAGAGTTGCATTTCTACCATCCAGTGACTGTCCAGGAGCAAGTCAAAGACAAAGATGACTTGATTACAGTAAAATTTTTGTCTGGTCTGAGTTCTTCGTGTAGTTCAGCCCGCAGTGTTATCCTAGCTTCTAATAAACTTCCCAGCTTGGAAGAGGCTTATTCAAGGATTTTACAGGCCAATTTTGAACATGTTGATCCTACCGCAGTCTCATCTCAGGGAGATTCTCATGCTTCTGTAGTTGCTATAGTGAGAGGACAGACAGGTATGGGCCGAGGACGTGGAACTCACCCTAAATGCACATTCTGCGACAAGCCTGGACACACTGTTGAGAAATGCTAGAAGAAGCATGGTCGGCCTGCTGCACCACCTGTGAGAGCAGCAAACCATGCTACCACTACTGAGTCTACTGAGCCTCCTGCTTCTAGTTCGGGTCCTTCTGGCATCACACTCACCAAGGAGGAATATGATAGATTTATTCTGGCTACTCAGCATCTGAGCTTGGGATCATCATCTTCAGCCAACTTGGCGTCCACCACTAGTAATCAGGCTACCTCTTTATTGGCTTTTGGTTCTACTTCATCATGGGTCGCTGACTCTGGAGCGTCGCAACATATGACTGGTATAAGGAGACTTCTTCACTCCATTGACTCACATATTCCTCACAAATCTGTAACAATAGCAGATGGTTCAGTGAGGAGAGTGTTAGCCAGTGGATCTATTTCTCTGACTCCTGGAATTGATTTTAAAACCGTACATTATCTACCTGCTTTTCCTTTAAATCTTCTGTCTGTTACTAAGTTGATTGATACTGTGAAATGTACGGTAACGTTTGGACCTTCTTGTTTTGTATTACAGGATCTCAAGAGTATGAGGACGATTGGTGGGGGGCTAGGAAAGGTGATCTCTACCTCTTCCACGGTGAGTTTGCCTCGCCAAGTTTCTGCTCCAACTCCAGCTGTCCTATTTAGTGGCTCTCCCTTATTGTGGCACTACAGATATGGACATCCTTCATTAGAGAGCATGAGGAAGTTAGAATTAGAATTGTCTCAAGTATCGTCTCTAGAGTGTTAATCTTGTCAACTGGGAAAACATCATAGGATGTCTTATCCCGGTCGTGTCAATAAACGGGCGTCATGTCCTTTTGAGTTGGTCCACAGTGAGGTTTGGGGTCCTGTAAAAGACCATAGTTATAATGGTTTTCGTTATTTTATCTCCTTTGTGGATGACTTTTCGCGTATGAATTGGTTTTATTTGTTGAAAAGTCGAGAGTTTGTGCCATCTATTGTCAAGCATTTTCATCAAGAAATAAAAGTTCAATTTGATTGCAAATTTGCAATATTAAAGTTCTTCAATCTGATAATGCTTTGGAATATGTTCAAAATGCTATGGTTGATTTTTGTAGTTCTGTTGGAATGATACATCGTACATTCTGTTCTCACACCCCTCAACAAAATGGGGTAGCAGAGAGGAAAAATCGTCATCTTCTTGATATAACCAGGACAATCATGTTTCAATCTAATGTTCCTAAGCGGTTCTGGTCTGACGCTCTCCTTACTGCGTGTTTCTTATCAACAGGCAACCTTCTTCTGTGCTTCATGGACGTACTCCTTTCTTTGTCTTGCGTCCCAAGGATCAACCCTTTCTTGTTCATCTTAGAGTGTTTGGTTGTACTTCTTTTGTCCACAATTTTGATCCTAAGGCTGATAAGTTATCTCCTAGGTCAATTAGGACTCTCTTTCTTGGGTACTCCAACACTAGCAAAGGGTACAAGTTATTGTTCAAGTCTTCGTCGTATGTTTGTGTCTAGATATGTGACCTTTCATGAATCCACTCCATATTTCTCTAGTGTTCCCAGTAAGGGGGAGCAATTATGTGAGAAAGTGCCACCATCAGATGCTAGTGAGAGAGTGCCACCACCACATCAGAGTGAGAGAGTGCCACCTATCATTCCTGACTATACTATCATTCAGGAAGAGCAACTAGCAGATGGTCCACAAATTCAACAATATTCACATGTTTATAGCAGGTGAGGCAGACAAGATCCAGAGGAGGTAGCGACTCCAGTCTCTGAGCCCTCCCCATCTTCCTCTACTCAAGGGATTCCTGAAGAACAATCTGACCTTGATGTTCCCATTGTTGTTCGCAAAGGTACTCGTTCATGTACTATTCAGCATCCTATTACAAATGTATGTTGTTTGTCCAAGTTACTCAGCAGGCTCGCTCATTTGCTCTTGGGATTGATTTTGTGGTCATTCCAAGAAATCATCTTGATGCTATGAAGGATATTGGCCGGAAACAGGCTATGCATGTTGAGATGTCTGCTCTGTTACAGAACAACACCGGGGAACTTGTTGACTTACCTCCAGATAAAAATGTTGTGGGATGCAGATGGGTATTTACAGTAAAACATAATCCAGACGGTTATGTGGAGAGATTGAAAGCTAGACTGGTGGCAAAGGGGTACACTCAGACATATGGGGTTGATTTCTTTGAGACCTTTTCACCAGTGGCTCGTCTGAATTCTGTGCGTATTCTTATTTCTTTGGCTACTACATTTGACTGGCCTCTATTTCAGCCGATGTAAAGAATGCCTTTCTTCATGGTAATCTACAAGAGGAGGTATACATGGAGCAACCACGTGGTTTTGTTGCTTAGGGGGAGTGTCAGAAGGTGTGTAGGTTGAAGAAAGCCATCTATGGATTGAAACAATCTCCTAGAGCTTGGTTTGACAAGTTCAGTGATATTGTGCTAAAGATGGGCTTTTCTCGTTCTGTCATTGATCACTCTTTATTTTATTCTACTTCTTCTGGTGGATCTGTTATTATTGTTGTGTATGTTGATGATATTGTTATCACTAGTAGTGATTCCACAGGCATATCTCGTGTGAAAGAAGGCATGCAGGGGCACTTTCACACAAAGGATCTTGGAAAATTGAGATACTTTCTGGGCATTGAAGTACTTAGATCTCATGCAGGTACCAATTTGTCTCAGAGAAAATATGTGCTGGACTTACTACAAGAAATAGGTATGAGTGAGTCCAATCCTGTGTCTACTCCTATGGACTATCATGTGAAGGAGATGACTGATGATACTGATTATCCAGATCCAGGATATTACAGGAAAGTTGTGGGTAAATTGATATATCTGACAGTCGCACGCCCTGACATTTCCTTTGTTGTAAACCGTCACTTGCAGAGCGAACCTCTTCTTATTCTCATTCCTTCGCAACCCCACCTTGACTTAAAACCGACGATTCGACAACAAAAGCGGTATCAACACTTGGAAAAAGCTCTCAACTCGGAGAAAGCCTGGCAATGTAGCAGATTCTCGACATCTAATATAGATGTTCATATATGAAAAAATCGCATCGGATTATGTAACAGTTGGCAAGTCTCATCATATCCCACGTCATGAGCTGATGTCCAGCTAAAATCAACCCTCCCTCTTTCGTTTGCGTCTCTTTACTCCCGAACAGATAGGTTCTTCTTGGGAAAGCTGTCAAGCATAGCCTAACCAACTAAATGTTTGATCGTAGAATGACCTATGCTTGATTTCCTATCCTCCTTTACAGCATATGAGCTCTCCACAACAGTCTCATTGGAAATTTGTCTGCCGCATTCTGAGATATCCGAAAGCTGCACCTGGTAAGGGAATCACCTATTATAGACCGAAGACTCATGTATCCACACTTTCTCTTACCGGTTATGCAGATGCAGATTGGGCTGGTAATTTGAATGACAGGAGGTCTACGTCTGGATATTGCACATTTCTGGGAAATCATCTTATTACCTGAAAAAGCAAATAGCAAAATGTTGTGGCAAGATCTAGCGTGAAAGCTGAGTATAGAGCAATGGCACATGCATGTTGTGACTTGTGAGTTGTAGTGGGTTCAATTTGTACTTTTTGAATTAAAGATTTCTGTCTTGTCTCCTATAGAACTCAGATGTGACAATCAAGCAGCCATCTACATTGCCAAGAACCCAGTCTTCAATGAGCGTACTAAGCACATAAAGGTTGACTGCCACTTTATCAGAGACCAGATCAAGAATGGAACCGTTATGACTCCACATGTCAAGTCTGAAGATCAACTTGCAGATGTTCTTACGAGGCCGTTGAGTTCAACAGCCTTTCAGAGCTTTTGCAACAAGCTGGGCCTACACGATGTGTACACTCCAGCTTGAGGGGGAGTGTTAATATATGTCATATTTATTTTATTTTGTAATTTCTATATCCTGCTGGACCTCTATGTAAATTATCCAGTTTCTCTTATTAATAAAAAGGGAGAAGGCTTATTGCCTCTCCCAACGCTGCACTGCACATTGCATTGCGGCTCCACATTTCACAATGCACAACACAGATGTGAATACCAAGGATTCAAAAATCTATAAAATTATTGAAATTCCACAAAAAAAATTCATTTCCATGAGGGGCAGCATGCGAAATGGCTGGTGTAATGATAAAACCGCAGAAATGTAGCACATCGGTCCACGTACCGACCAAGCTAAAGTTGTTACTATTAAAATATAGTCATTTTTGGATATATCCTTTCATTTTAAATTTTGTGTAATATTATACTTAGCATTTGATAGTCAATCCATATCTACAAACTACTAAATGTTGTAGGCTTCAGTCAAGGGTTTAAATTATTATTAATCCCTTTCAAACTGGCTATTGTATGAATGTTATAGGTGCCATATGTGTTTTTTATGTGAATAACACTATCCTAGAGTTTCATACTGAATTTTTCTAACTTGCATTGAATTTCTATGGTTTCGACACTATAAAATTTTTCATTACCTATGTTAGAAAATAGTTTTCCTATTTATGTATCTCTTTACTATTTCTATTCATGTTGGGTCTACTATGTAAATAGTCTTTGTCTATATAATAAAGGAGAGCACACCCTGACGGGTATCGCTTTGACCCAAATCCTGTCACATGGTATCAAAGCTTGGACTTGGTGGATCTTCCTCCTGGCAAGACTGTTGTAGGTTGTCATTGGGTTTACACTGTCAAACAGAAACATGATGGGTCTATTGATCAATTGAAGGCGTGTCTGGTGGCAAAGGGGTACACTCAGACACATGGTGTTGACTTCTTTGAGACTTTTTCTCAAGGAAGCACAGACACGTTTCTAGACACGGACACTGACACGGATACGGACACGGGACACGGCAAATTTCAAAAATGTAGGACACGGACACGGCATTGGATGAGGGGAAAATGTTTTTTTAATATATCAATATGTGTGGATGTATGCTGTATGAACTGGAATTTATTTTTAAGCTTGTCCAGATTAAGGTATCTATGTATATATAATCTTATATGCATGTAGAGGTGTGTCTTTGTGTGTGTAGTAGATATAATGTGAAGAACAAAACTAAACACGTAGTTTTTGTAAATATAGTATATTACAGAATATTTATATATATGAGGTTCATATTACTCATTTAACCATCTTATTAGACCATAATTTGATTCATATTTATATATATAATCTTATATGCATGTAGAGGTGTGTCTGTGTGTGTAGTAGATGTAATGTGAAGAACAAAACTAAACACGTAGTTTTTTGTAAATATAGTATATTACAGAATATTTATATATATGAGGTTCATATTACTCATTTAACCAGCTTATTAGACCATAATTTGATTCATAGTATCTGATTCAGTGCTTAGACTTTACATATTGTTTTTTCTTTCAACAGATTTGCTTGTAATTGTGATCAGATCTTAGCTCTATGTGACATTTTCTCAGTGATAGGACATGAACAGCAGCTGTATATTCAAAATTTGCATCGTCAAATATGGTATTACAGCAGCATCTGCTGTAGTGAAGTGTCCAGGAAGTGTCCGGGCAGTGTCCAGCTGTGTCCGGTGTGCTGAAAAAAACTAAATTGAACTGGACACGTCCCAGCCGTGTCCAAAACGTTTTGGGCCGTGTCCGGGAAGTGTCCGTGTCTGAAATGTGTCCGACACAGGCACGGGGGCTGTCTAGAAGTGTCCGTGCTTCCTTGCTTTTTCTCAAGTGGGTCGGCTAAATTCTGTGTGAATTCTTGTTTCTGTTGCTACTCATTTTTCCCGTCCTCTTCTTCAGTTGGATGTCAAGAATGCCTTTCTTCATGGTGATCTTCTTGAGGAGGTGTACATGGAGCAACCTTTTGGTTATGTTGCTCAGGGAGAGTGTCAGAAGGCATGCAAACTCAAGAAATCTTTGTATGGTCTGAAGCAGTCACCTCGGGCATGGTTTGATAAATTCAGTGTTGCACTTACATAGTTTAAGTTCACCCGGTCTTCTACTGATCACTCACTCTTTGTACATAAGTCTTCGAGTGGCACCATTATTCTAGCTGTTTATGTAGATCATATTGTCATCACTGGTGATAACTCTACTGGCATTCTACAACTCAAGACATGGTTGCAAACACAATTTCAGACAAAATATTTGGGTAATCTTCGATATTTCCTTGGCATAGAATTCCTACGCTCCAAGAAAGAAAAAATCTCTCTCAATGAAAATATGTCCTTGACCTGCTTGTAGAGACGAGTATGGCACAGTGTAAACCTGTCTCCACGCCTATGGACTATCATACCAAGACTTATATATCTGACGACAGTGAGTTTTCTGATCCAGCAAAGTATAGAAGGATTGTAGGGAAACTAATCTATTTGACAGTTACTCGGCCTGATATTTCTTAGGTTGTTGGAGTGGTTAGCCAGTTTATGAGTGTGCCTAAGATGTCACGTTGAATGGCAGTCACCTGGATTCTTTGATACATCAAAGGATCTCCAGGGAAGGGCCTTACTTTACGGGGCAGAACCATACATCCTTAAAACTCACTGGGTTCACTGATGTTGATAGGGCTGGTGATGTTGGAGATAGACGATCCACTTTTGGATATTGCATTTTTATTGGGTCACATTTGGTGACCTGAAGGAGCAAGAAATAGAATGTGGTAGCACGATCCAGCACAGAAGCGAAATATCAAGCCATGGCACATGCTTGTTGTGAGCTACAGTGGGTTGTTTTTGTTTTGTCAGAAATGGGTGTGTCTGTTGAGACCCCTATTTCTCTCATGTGTAGCAATCTGGTGTTTCATGAGAGGACCAAGCACATAGAAGTGGACTGCCATTTTGTTCGTGATTTAGTGCTCTCCAAGAAGATTTAGACTCCTCATGTTAGGACTGGTCAGCAAGTGGCAAATATCTTCACCAAGCCACTTCCATCTTCAACTTTCAAGCATATGACTTCCAAGCTGGCATGCATGATGTGTATGCTCCAGCTTGAGGGGGAGTGTTAGAAAATAGTTTTCCTATTTATGTATCTCTTTACTATTTCCTATTCCTATTGGGTCTACTATGTAAATAGTCTTTATCTATATAATAAAGGAGAGCACACCCTAACCGGGCATCGCTTTGACCCAAATCCTCTCACAACCTATTCCTAAAAATCCCATTACAGTGCTACAAAGTTGCCATTTTCAAGGGTGGTAAAAAGGCTTTAAAATTGACATGTCAAATCCTTGGTATCCTCATGGAGTACTCTAGAACTCGGAAATGGTATAGATGCTATGACCTGACAACTAAGAAATGGTTTGTAAGTCTAGACATGGTGTTTTGTGAAGATACACCGTACTTCTCTGAAATGGATAGATTCTATCCATGGGTTTACTAGTTGATACCCCTCTTTCAGTGACTATTGAGCCAGATTCTCAGGAGCTTGTTGTTGTTCCTCTCAAAGTTTACCAAATGCACTGCAAGACTATAACACCCTTTATGGCCCCTCAGCCAATCCTCCATCTTCGTCCGCAGATCAAGACACCAATCAAGTAACTCCTGACTTTGACATTCCAATTGGCTTACAAAAAAGGGGTGTGCTCTTGTACTTTACATCCTATAAGCATTTGTTGTTTTGATGCTCAGCTTGGCTCTAAGTTAAGCTGATTTCACTATTTATCTTTCCATCATCTTTGTTTCTAAGACTGTTGTTGAAGCCCTGACACATCCATTGTGCCATGGAGGTGGAAATGAGTGTTCTTCATACTCATCATACATGGGACTTGGTGAACCCTCCAGCCCATGTCTCTCATGTGGGATGTCAATGGATTTTACTGGTAAATATCATCCAAATGGCATTGTAGAACGACTTAAAATTCACATGGTTGCTAAAGGATATACACATACTTATGGAGTAGATTACTTTGTCCATCTTAATTTCGTGTGTGTTGATTTATGTCTTCCTCAATAAATGTTGGCCCCTATTTCAATTTGATGTCAAAAATCTTTTCTTGTATGATGTATGAGTGGACCTTAATGAAGGAGCACAACGCCTAATGGTATTAGAATGGAAGAATTGATTGCCAGTCGGCCCTACTGGGACAAGATTACAAACGTGCTTATAATAATGAATCACATTGTATGATTGTAGAAGTCTGAAAGCTAGTAAATGGTCATAAGTTTGCAGCCCTGCCTTGGTTGTATGTTGCACTAAACACAACCGTGGACAGTCAAGAAAGAGGCTCCCAAATCCCTCGCATAGTATTTGGCAATCATAGAAAAGCCTTGGACCTACATGCAATTGTTCCACCGTATAAATTGGGTGGATATATATGGCTAAATGATTGTCTCCTACATGTGTTTATTTAAATTATTTGTTAACAATAGCATTACACTAAATATTGTATATTATTTGGTGAGAGTCTACATCTAAATCTGAGGTTCCAATACACGCTAAGATGGAATTTCGACATCACATTAGTGAATCTTGTAAGGATATAGTTAACAAAATGATTACCTTCGTAGAAGAGCACATGAAAGTATCATATTGGGTATATATTTAATTATTACCTAAGTGCTTGAATTCGTGTAACACACTAATATCCCATTTATATATTTTTTAATACTTTTACAAATACGACAATTTCAAAAAGGCACCTGAAGATGCTTGGGCCACCCCAATGCAGTTGCTAACCGTGACAAGCATGATCTTGTGGGTGGTGGTTGTGGAATGGAACAAGTACCCCCTATCTAAGCAAAGTGATTGTCAGCATCCTATCCCAAACATCTACCTAGGGATTTGAAAGAATTCATTGCACATTCAAAATTGATATATTCGATAATAGGAAACATGTGGGGGGCAAACATGGTGATAAACCTAGTATATGTCGACTACAACATATGGTTGAAGCTAGAGTTGTAAGAGATTCCTACTACAAAAAAGTGGATCTTGTTGACGTCCAAGATACCATTGACACCGCATATACAACCTGGAATGCTTTCATACACTACCATCATCAATGCTTCTTTCACCTAACTCAGATGTCATGTCAGATCACCATATACAAAGCTGTCAATAATTCTTGAAGCTTATGTGGACAATGTAAAGTTTGTCCGCCATGAGTTTGTTGTGGATAGAGCCAAAATAATGCTTATTCGCTTTAATGAGAGCACCCTAACATTTACACATCGATGTATAGAAAGATGTTAATTCTTATAACTTATGTGAGTTTGTTGTGGTGAGAGCCAATAATGCTTATAGGCTTTAATGAGAACACTTTGGCATGTGTTATCCATGCTTTTAATAGTAGTTCATAAGAGCCAACCTTGCTGAAACATGAGTTACTTCTTCAAAGTGATCTTATGCTTATGTTGCAATGACATGATCTTGTCAGGAACATAAATGCGTACTACGGCAAACATTCAGAGCTGATTTGAGTTCCAGCAAAATTACCAAAGCGACTTATGGTGGTTCCTCTAACTTTTTCATTTCTAGCATTTATAGCAGCTTTCTCACCCATGTAGACTTAGTGCACATTATGTATCTGGTAGGAATCAATTATTTATCCACTTTATTATTTTTACTAATTTATGGGTCCGAGTAGGGATCTGGATTGCTGTTGTGTATATTTTATTGTATACCACCTCCTATGAATAGAGAATGCAATATCCTTATTTTGAAGGCGGACCGGTCTGATGGTTCTAGTTAAATTAGCACAAATATTCATGTCTCCCTTGAAATCAAAATGTAATGGTAAAATTCCAATGAGTTATTACTCTCTGATGAGATCTTGCAGTGGCACAATTTCCTGGAGTATTATTATTTGTAGGGATCAGGGAATTCATAATAGGTATTGGATATCATATTAATTCATAGCGTAGAAATAAATAGGGCTTTTTATATATAGCTTATGTTGTATATCCATTTTTCTTATTAAAGTTCAAGGCCAGCCGCTAAAATAATAAAAATAGGGCTACAAGTTGAAGGATTCTGAAAAAAACTTTTTTTTAAATAAAATCATGTTGAAAGGAACAGTCAGCATCCATTATGTACAAGTACAACTTTGGGGGAACAGATTTAGACAGTGAGAAAAGATCTTAACAAGTATTTGCATAACTGAGATCCAAATAA
The DNA here is from genome assembly GCA_963693085.1 of Alisma plantago-aquatica. NCBI lineage: Eukaryota > Viridiplantae > Streptophyta > Magnoliopsida > Alismatales > Alismataceae > Alisma > Alisma plantago-aquatica. The sequence continues at coordinate 394,735,914 of OY856412.1, read as the reverse complement.
AAGATGATGAGTTTACTATTCTTACCGCATGCATGAGTATCGCGATGATGAAGCTTTAGATGACTGAAATAAACTTCTTTTGCCGCTACGCCTCCAAATGCACAGTCCAGGGTTTATCAACCCAACAACCTGTACAAATTTGAAAAGAATTATTTCAAATGCTTCAGTGATAAAACACTTACCTAGTGCAACAATGCCACGGTGCATGTTAAAACATTACATGACAACATATCTTCTAGAATAAACAAAATATATAATGAAGTTGCACATCTAGAACTAATAATCATTCTACAATGGTGCACATCTCCAATGACCTTCATTGTGGAAGCCAGTGACATGAATGATTTGCTCCCTTTCTGGAAAAAGGTGCATGTTCAGCAACCAGCCAGCGGGCCCTGTTCCCTGAATATCGGCATACGTGTTGTATGTGTAAAACTTGTATACCTGTGTATATGTTCTTTGTGTGTGTTGGGATTTACTGAGAGCACAATATTTTATGCATGGAGAATGGGAACACTTATTGTTGCATCAATACAAAGGAGAGGAGCTAAGCTTATTCACAGACTTGGGCACGGGCAATTCAACTATAAGATGTGAGACTAAACTCCCAATATGAGAAAAATCACAAGAAGATCCATAAACAAGATATTAAAAAAACAAGATAATGGGAAAATTCCATACTGTGTAGTTACTAGATGGGCAGAACCATCTGCTATATATAGAAGGGAGAAGCATCACAGAATTAAGAAAAATCCTAATGGGCCACACTTGGGTCCATATTAAAAAGGCACCCATTAACTAAATATTAAGACACTCTAAATTCGTCCTCAAGCTGGATATTCGGAAAATCCAAAGTCCGCTTGCAAATGTACAAGCAAAAACATAGAACCAAAATAAAAAGATAAACCAAGCCCATACAAGAATATCACCCCCCCCTCTTTCAATCTTACAATCAAGCACTCAAATAGTCCAAGACCTTAAGCAAATATATCAGCATCATTAAGCAACAAGTATTCAATCAATCTTTGAACAACTGGTGTGGGAGCAAGTAGAATATAATGTCAGCAGCAGGTAACTCTTTCACACTCCCCCTTAAGCATATAACTCCAAGGCCAGCAAGGCAGGCACAAATGAAAGACAAATGCTTATGAAGCAGCAATACTAGAAGCAAGTCAGGAAAAGTGGTATCATCTCAGTCGGTAGCGTCGTCGAGTAGTCCAGAGTGTCGATTCACAAAGAGTAAACTCCAGACTCCAGAGAGTGTTGGCCACAAAGTAAGTTGTAAATGTGCGTAGTAAAGCACGGACAAGCCAGAGTGTTAATCCACACATTAAGTCGACAACGTGCGTAGCAAAGCACGATGGAACACAAGCAAAGTAGTCGGCGTGCACAAAAGATGGACAAGCAAAGTAGTCAACGTGCATAAAACATGAACAAATGGGGCAAGAGAGACAACATATCATAATGCAGAACATCTTGCACAATTCAACAAGCTGGAAACAAACTTCAAGATGCATAGTAACAGCATAAAATCAAGCCCCTTAAACACTCCATTAAGTGAACAGCAGTAGAAGTCCACATGCTCTCTAAGAAGCACAAATAATAGAAAAGATCATCTTAATAACAGCCAAAGGAAGATCCACAGTATATAAAAGGCAGCAAAGATAAATCCTTCCTCTCATCTTTTTCTTCATCTCCTCTCCTCCAGCTCATCTGTTCCCTACTCATCTCTTCTCTTCCTCTATTCTCCCCCTCATGCCAACATGGTTGGGGTGGAGAGTTATACATAAACTCAGAGGTAGAGGATAGGTAGGCTAACATTTGGAAAGTAATTGATAACACGACTCAATGTAAAGTTTGACCCGATTACATGGATCCAGGTAAAAAATATATGGATCTCTTTGAGACCCAAAAAGAGAGATTTGTCCAACCCTTAGGCTGACAAACCTAGGGGATGTGGGAGCAGAGCCCTGGCAGTATTGATTAGAAGAAACCAGATCCGATAAAAGAACCAATTAGGATTTAGCATGGCATATAAGGGGTAGTACATGAATTGAGGGAGGTAGCGGTAAGTGTTGGAGTGCACAATGTGTGTACCCCATATATTTATAGAATAACATTTACAGAAAGGTCCTTACAGAATATGTAAATAACAAGACAATATAACAAAGACATAAATAAAAATATTATCTAACACTCCCCCTCAAGTTGGAGCATAGATGTCGATCATGCCCAACTTGTCCACAAGAGCGCAGAAGTGCTTCTTAGCCAGCGGCTTGGTGAAGATGTCAGCAACCTAATCTTCAGAGCGAGTAAAGGGAGTACAGATGCGGCCAGACATGATGACCTCACGGATAAAGTGGCAGTCGACTTCAATATGTTTAGTCCGCTCATGAAAGACAGGATTGCTCGCAATAAAGATAGCTGCTTTGTTATCACAGTGCATAGGAACAGGATCGGATAAAGACACATGAAACTCCTTCAGAAGAGATTGCACCCACATAAGCTCACAAGCAGTATGAGCCATAGCACGATACTCTGCCTCAGCACTGGATCTAGCCACCACATTTTGCTTTTTGCTCCTCCAAGTGACTAAATTCCCTCCAACATAGGTGCAATAGCCAGGAGTTGACTTCCTGTCTGTCTTGCTACCAGCATAGTCAGAATCAGAATAGCCCTCAAGAGAACAGTGACCCCGCTTTCTATAGTGTAAGCCTTTACCAGGAGAATTCTTCAGATACCTTAGAATATGACATAAAGCTTCCCAATGACATTGTTTAGGCTTATCAAGATAGCGGCTAACAAGACCAACTGTCATAGAAATGTCAGCTCTAGTAACAGTGAGATAAATCAGCTTCCCAACCATATGTCTGTATCTTTTACTGTCTGGATACAAAGGTGAATCAGCATCATCCCAATTCACTTTGGGGTCAAGCGGTGTGTCAGCAGGTCGAGCTCCAAGCATACTCGTTTCATGTAGAAGATCTAAGACATACTTCCGTTGTGACAGAACAAGAGCACTAGAGGTCCTTGAAACCTCAATTCCCAGAAAATATCGTAGTTTTCGCAGATCTTTAGTAACAAAATGTTTACAGAGATAGGTTTTGGTTGCATTAATTTCAGAAATATCACTGCCTGACAGAATAATGTCATCAACATATACAATAAGGACAACAATACCAGCAGATGCCTTCTTAACAAACACGGAATGATCAACATGAGATCTGAGAAACCCACAAGTAGACAAAGTGGTGCTCAGTTTATCAAACCAGGCACGAGGGCTTTGCTTCAGTCCATAGATAGATTTCTTGAGGCGACAGACTTTATGTGACTCCCCCTGAGCAACAAACCCAGGTGGTTGCTCCATATACACTTCCTCCTGAAGATCACCATAAAGAAATGCATTCTTGACATCAAGCTGAATGAGAGGCCAGTCCAGATTAACAGCCACAGACAGAAGAATTCGCACTGAATTCAGCCTAGCAACAGGAGAGAAGGTTTCAAAATAATCAAAGTCATAAGTCTGAGTGTAACCTTTCACCACAAGACGAGCTTTCAGGCGTTCTACAGTCCCATCTGGATGATATTTAACAGTGTAAACCCAACGACAGCCAACTGGTTTACAGTCAGAAGGAGGATCAACAAGATCCCAGGTACCCCTGTCAGTGAGAGCAGCCATCTCCTCTGTCATGGCTTGAGTCCATGCCTGACTCTGTAGAGCATCCCCAACATTTTTGGGTACAGAAATGGCAGATAAAGCAGTGACAAAATTGCTAACATGAATACTCAGATGGTCAGTAGAAACATGATTAGCTATATTATGAGATGTACAAGATCTAGTGCCTTTCCGGAGAGCAATAGGTAAGTCTAGATCAAAAAATACCTCTGTGGGCGCAGGACCTTCAGAAGGAGAAGATTGGTGTGTAGTGGGGGGGTCTTCATCAATAGTGGGTTGTACAGCACGATTTCTACGTTGATACACACGTAAAGGAGGAGTAGTAGTTGTCTCATGTTGTTTAATAGTTTTATCAGAATCACAAGTCATAGGCAGAGGTGCAGAAATCAAATCCGAGCTCAGGTGTGTCCCCTTAGAGGAATAGTATGGAGTACTTAAAAAAAAACCACATCACTACTCAGAAACCATTTTCTTGTCTCCGGATCATAACAGTGATATCCCTTCTGAGTCCGTGAGTATCCCAGAAAAACACATTTTGCAGCTCTAGGGGACAATTTATTTTGATTAGGACTCTAGAGATTGGGAAAGGTGTTTCTTATTATTGAGTAAATAAAAAAGATACAATGCTCTCTCTTTTATAAGACAAGAGAGTAAAATAGTGTTTAGAGAGAAACAATATGGGATAAGAAAACAAGTGACTAAAGAGCAAATAAGCAAAATACACTAAGTGTAAACAACAGTAAAGTGTATATACTAATACTCCCCCTCAAGCTGGAGCGTAGATGTCAAACATGCCCAGCTTGGAAGTCATAGCAGTGAATCTCATCTTCGGAAGTATTTTGGTGAAGATGTCAGCTACTTGATCAGAAGTATGTAGGGGGTAGATATTTGACCAGATAAGACAGCTTCACGAACAAAGTGGCAGTCAACCTCAATGTGTTTTGTTCGTTCATGGAAGGTAGGATTACTGGCAATAAAGGTGGCAGCCTTGTTGTCACAATACATAGGAATAGGAGAAGAATCAGAAATGCCAAAATCTTTCAGCATACTTCGTATTCAGAACAGCTCACATGCAGTATGCGCCATGGCACGATATTCTGCTTCAGCACTCGAGCGAGCAACCACAGTTTGTTTCTTGCTCTGCCAAGTAACCAGATTGCCACCTACAAAATTACAATAGCCGGAGGTGGAGCGACGGTCGATCTTGCTCCCAGTATAGTCAGAGTCAGAATATCCAACAAGCTTACAGTGACCATGTTTTTTATATAATAAACCTTTCCCAGGGGAGCTCTTCAAATATTTAAGAATGTGACATACGGCATCCCAGTGACATTGACGAGGTTTATCAAGATATTTGCTAACAAGTCTGACTACAGATGTAATATCAGCACGAGTGACAGTAAGATAGATAAGCTTGCCAACCATGCGGCGATACTGATGATGATCAGGATAAGCAGAAGAGTTCTCATCATCCCAGTTGGTGTTTGGATCCAGAGGAGTACTGGCAGGTTTTGCACCTAGAAGACCTGTGTCAGAAAGATCCAGAACATATTTACGCTGAGATAAGCATAATCCAGAAATAAACCGAGAAACTTCAATCCCAAGAAAGTAACGCAAAGTGTCTGAATCTTTGGTGACAAAATGTTTCTCCAGATAACATTTAGTCGACTGAATGCCAGCAAGATCACTCCCTGAGAGAATGATCTGTTGTTCCAGCCATCATTTTCTTCTCCTTGTAAAGAGATTGATCTCCTGTGTCAGAAAGAAGATCCAGAACACATTTATGTTGAGATAAGCATAATCCAGAAGTAAACTGAGAAACTTCGATCCCAAGAAAGCAACGCAAAGTGTCTGAATCTTTGGTGACAAAATATTTCTCCAGATAACATTTAGTCGATTGAATGCCAGCAAGATCACTCCCTGAGAGAATGATGTCATCAACATATACAAGCAGAATAACAATGCCAGAAGTAGTATTTTTAACAAAGACAGAATGATCAGACTGGGAGCGTTTAAAAAGAAACTTCTGAAGAATGGTAGTGAGTTTGTCAAACCAAGCACGGGGACTTTGTTTTAAACCATAAATAGCTTTCTGCAGCCGGCAGACTTTGGAGGACTCCCCCTGAAGCACAAATCCTGGAGGTTGTTCCATATAGACTTCCTCATGTAAATCTCCATACAGAAAAGCATTTTTCACATCCAGCTGATACAAGGGCCAATCAGAATTAATAGCAACAGAAATAAGAATGTGCACTGAGTTCAGTCGTGCCACAGGTGAAAAGGTCTCAAAATAGTCGACCCTGTAAGTCTGCGTATAGCCTTTGGCAACAAGTCTAGCCTTGAGACGCTCAACCGTGCCATACGGTTGATATTTAACAGTAAACACCCATCAACATCCAACGGGAGAACAATCCGTGGGAGGATCGACCAATTGCCAAGTGTTGCGATCAGTAAGGGCCTGCATTTCCGCTTCCATGGCCTGACGCCAAGTTGGATGCTTAAGAGCTTGAGAAGTATTTTTAGGAACAGAAACAGCAGAAAGAGCAGCAGTAAAATTTGCAAAATTAGTCCCCAAATGAGCAGTCGTGCAGACATTGCCAATAGGACGTTTAGTACAAGTTCTAGTTCCTTTCCTCAAACTAATAGGAATGTCTAAGTCAGAGAATACCTGCGGTGGTGATTGATCTGGCATGGAGGACGAGGACTTTGGAGGGGCCATAGAGGGAGTTGCTATCTTCGGTCTTCGTTGATATACTTTCCGAGGAGGACTTTCAGCAGGAGGAGCAGTTTCAGCTATATCATCAATCATCGGTAATGGCGTCTCCCGTAATAAGTCGGAGGTAAGGGCAGACCCAGCAGAGGAATAGAAAGGCATGTGCTCGAAGAACACAACATCAGCCGAGACAAACCATTTCTTGAACACAGGATCATAACAGCGGTATCCTTTTTGAGTTCTAGAGTACCCTAAGAAGACACACTTGATGGCCCGGGGATCAAGTTTAGTGAGACCAGGACAAAGATTTTTAACAAAACAAGTGCTCCCAAAAATACGAGGAACAGAAAAAAGGGGCGCATCAGGGTACAGGATTTGATAAGGAACTTGATTCCCAAAAACAGAAGAAGGCATGCGGTTAATAAGATAGCACGCAGTGGAAACAGCTTCAGGCCAAAAACATTGTGGAACATGATAATGAAAGAGTAAAGTAGGGGCAACTTCTAGCAAGTGGCGATTCTTGCGTTCGGCGACTCCATTTTGTTGCGGTGTATAGGCACAAGAAGTTTGGTGAATGGTACCCAGTTTGCGACAAAAACTGCTCACCGAGGATTGCATAAATTCAAGGGCATTATCAGTGCGAAAAAAATTTATAGGTTTGTCAAACTGGTTACAAATCTCAGAAAAATAAGCAGTAATGGTTTCAAGAATAGTAGACCTATCCTTGAGCAAGAAAATCCAAGTAGTTCTAGAGAAATCATCAATAAAACTCAGAAAGTAACGAAACCCAGAAGTACTGGAGACAGAACAAGGTCCCCAAACATCAGCATGTATAATATCAAACGGCTGCTTTGAACCAATACATGATTTCTTAGAAAAGGATGCTCTTGTCTGTTTGCCCAATTGACAAGTTTCACAGTGAAAAACAGAATCTAAAACATGAGGAAGTAAATGCTTTAATTTTGCTGCAGATGGATGTCCCAAACGGTAGTTCCACTGGATGCCTGTCAGGCTGTCACAGAAGATGTCAGATACGCCGCAATTTTCGGAACGTCCAAGTAGTATAAACCATCTGGTCCCTCATGGCCCGAACCAATCTTCGTCCTCGGGCACAGATCCTGAAACACAACACCATCCGGGTCAAAAGTAATAGAGCAACGAAGGCTCTTGACAGTTCTATTGACAGATAAAAGATTTATAAGAAATTTTGGAAAATATAGAGTAGATCGCAAAGGCAGGCAACCAGGAGTGCATATATCACCAATGCCAGTAACAAGAGTCTAAAACCCATCAGCCAGTGTAACAGGCGGTATAATAGTGGTATTATGTAAACGAGAAAATAAAGCAGGATTTCCAGAAATATGGGATGTTGCACCCGAATCGATCACCCAGGAATTTTTACCAGACTGAGTCAGGAGGGTAGTGCTACCATCAGTGGAGGCCTCAGTAGAAGAAGCAAGGCATGCCTGGAGCAGTTTCTCAAATTTCGATCGGATCCAATCGGCAGAAGGAGGTGCAGAAGTAGTGGCAGTATCAGGCTGATCTGTAGTGACTTGATTCGCCCAGGCTGGCTTGCCATGCTTTATCCAGCAACGATCTTCATTATGATTGGTGCGCTTGCAAAAATTACAGAAGTGTGGTTCAGTAGACTCAGTACTAGAAGAGGAGCCACGTCCCGGTCCAGAGGAGCGCCCGCGACCACGGCCCCGACCACGACCGCGGCCACGAAAGGAGTCACCAGTACGAACAGCAAGGGTTGCTCCATCAGAAGTGTTAGGTAAATGCTGAGATACAGACGGGAGACGTTGAACTCGTTTCAGAACGTCTCGTAGTGTAGGTAGAGAATCACTCGAGAGGATCTTATCAACGAATCCGGTAAAGGAAGAAGGCAGACCAACAAGTAACTAGACGAGTTGAAGTTCGTTCCTTTGACGCTGGATTTCGGTGATGTCAGCAGACAGGGGATGGTACACCTGGAATTCATCCCAGAGAGCACAGTAGTTGTTGTAGTAATCTTCCACAAAGTCATCGGAAGAGTACTCCTGTTTGGCCAGTTGCTTGAAGATTTCAAAAACTTTCTTTGGATTCTGCTGGTGAGAGTAGACGTGGGAGAGTTGATCCTACATATCCTTTGCAGTCTTAAGGCATAGAAGAGATTGGCTGATCTTCAGTTCCACACTGTTGACCATCCAGGTCATAACACCGTAGTCCTCCTTGGACCAGAGATCGTAGGCCTGCTTGGTCTTGTCATCAGCATCAGCAGCAGGAGCCGTCGGTCCCTTGGTCGAGAGATGAGAGAAGCGCCCCTGTGATTTGATGTAGAGTTCAAAGGAGGCTGCCCAGAGATGATAATTGGAGCCATCCAACTTGACGGTAGTGACGCACAGATTGCGCGGAAGGTCGGGAGTCACCATCGGAGAGTTCAAAAAGAGGGCAGAGATACGGGCGCAGAAAGCAGCAGAATCACCAGTCAGGAGTCCAACACATGGACTAGCAGTAGTAGATAGAAGATCCACGCACGGATCTTAGAAAAACCCACGTAGGGGCAGTAGAGTAAGGTAGAAACCTACACCAACATGGAGGAACAATCACTCCACCATGAGGCGCAAGCAAATAGAGCGGATAAAGTCCTTTACACCGTCAACGTGCCAGAATCTGGAAAGTTGCTGAGACTATCCGGAGATAACGGAAGAGGAGGGGTGAGATGTGAGTGCCTTTGATGGATTAGGCCACAAGGAGGAAGGAGTTTAGGGTAGTGGAGGTGGATGGAGGACTGGTGGAGTGATGTGGGGTGGCCGGGTGGTGTTAGTGGGGTGTGGCGTCGGCGGCAGGGTGGTGGCAGAGGGTTGGCGGCGGCGCTGGAGGATGGGAGGGGGCTGGACGGCGGGGATTGGGGGTAGAAAAGGGGGTGGCAGCGTATGGAGGTGGCTGGGAAGGGAGAGGAGGAGAGGAGGGGCAGCGGAGATGGCAGCGGTGGTGGGAGATGCAGCGGCGGCAGAGGGGCAGGCCGCAGGGTGCAGCGGCGGGAGGCAGGAGAGAGAGGTTGGGGTGGCGACTAGGGTTGGGTGGGGGGTAGGGTTAGGGAGGATCGGGAGGCTCTGATACCATCTAGAGATTGGGAAAGGTGTTTCTTATTATTGAGTGAATAAAAAAGATACAATGCTCTCTCTTTTATAAGACAAGAGAGTAAAACAGTGTTTAGAGATAAACAATATGGGATAAGAAAACAAGTGACTAAAGAGCAAATAAGCAAAATACACTAAGTGTAAACAACAGTAAAGTGTATATACTAATAAGGACCAAGCAACCGCACAAAACATGTAAACCCAAAGATCCGCGGAGGAACAGAAAAAAGCGAAAGACTTGTTTGGAGAACCTGTACAGGTATCTTATTACCAATGACAGAAGACGGCATGTGATTTATTAAGAAACATGCAGTAAGAATAGCTTCCTGCCAGAAATGTTTGGGAACATTAGAGTGAAGCATAATAGTCCTGGCAACCTCAAGCAGATGTCTATTTTTCCTTTCAGCTATACCATTTTGTTGGGGTGTATACGCACAAGAAGTTTGATTAATCGTCCCCACAGATCGACAAACACCTCAACAGAGCTTTGAACAAATTCTAATGCATTATCAGATCTAAAAAATTTAATAGGCATCGAGTACTTTGTTTTAATCTCAGCAAAGAAGAATTTAATTGTAGGCACTACTTCAAATCGGTTTTTTAACAGAAATAACCATGTAGCCCGAGAATAGTCATCAATAAACAGAATAAAATATTTGCAGCCAGATAAACTAGGAATGTGACATGGACCCCACACATCGGCATGTACTAAATCAAACACAGCAGTGCTAGCAATCTGAGATTTTATAGGGAATACAGATCTAGTTTGCTTGCCCAATTGACAAGCTTCACATTTAAATACAGGCATACGACCACCAGGAAACACATATTTTAACTTTGTTGCTGACGGGTGTCCAAGCCGAAAATGCCACTGTAATGCAGAAACAGATGCTGATAGAGCCAAAGCAAAAACAGAATTGCTGAGCAGTCGTAGATCATCCAGGTAATAGAGTCCATCTGGTCCATCATGCCCCCCACCAATCTTCGTCCTCGTGCGAAGGTCCTGAAAAACACATTCACCCGGAGCAAATGTCAGATTGCAGTTAAGGTCATGAACAAGTTTGCTGACAGATAACAGATTTAAAGGAAAATTCGGCACATACAAAGCAGAATGTAGAAGGATGCGGGCAAAGACATCCCCAATGCCAGAGACCGCAGTCTTGGACCCATCAGCAAGCATCACAGTAGACTTAGAGCGGGGTTTAAACAGATTACAAAAAAGAGAACGGTTGCCAAAAATATGAGATGAGGCGCCAGAGTCGATCACCCATTTTGTATTACCAGTAGAAGAAGAAGAGGCACTCAGAAAGGCAGAGTCACAACCCGAGTAGGTGGCTGCGTGAGCACCAGAAGTCCCAGCCGATGAGCATGAAGCAGTCTACTCCTGTAGCAAATGTTCCACCTCTGAGCGAATAAACTCAGCAATGTCCTCAGTCGAAGTGGCAGTAGGAGCAATCGGAGTAGTACCCTCCGTAGCAGCGTTTGCCCATACAGGAGTGTCGTGTTTCTTCCAACACTTGTCTTCAGTGTGATTATTACGGCCACAGAAATCACAGTACCACTGAGGAGCGGCTCCAGCATATGAGTCAGTAGAAGAGCTACGGCCAAAAGTACCGCGACCAGAAGATCCTCGACCTCGACCAGGAGCAGTAGCTATGCGACCGCGACCACGACCACGACCCCTGCCACCCATGGCAGCAAGAGCAGTGGGGTCAGCTATATCAGTAGACAGATCAGTAGAAGAGGTCGGCAGGCGTTGAAGGCGTTGGAATGCACTCTCCAACGTGGGCAGTGGGTCGCCGGCAAGGATCTGGTCAACCACTCCAACATAGGAGTCAGGAGACCACAAAGAAATTGGACCACCTGAAGTTCTTGTCTCTGGCGCTGCATGGTGGCCAAGTCCGTAGAAAGAGGATGCAACGTCTCAAGTTCAGCCCAAACACCTTTGAATGTAGAAAAGTAGTCTGCAATGTCCGACCCAGTAAACTGTAGGCGAGCCAGCTGTTTGTTCAAATCAAACACCTTTTTTGGATTCTTGTTGTGGGAGTAGGTGCTCGCAAGCTGATCCCACATCTCTTTCACCGTCGGAAGGCGCAGGAGAGTAACACTGATGTGAGTCTCGCTGCTGTTCAGAATCCAGGTCATCACAGTAGAGTCATCCTTGACCCAGTCATCATAGAGTTTTTTTTCCTTGGACTCGACAGTGGCAGGCGGGGCAGGTGGCGGATTCTCAATCAGATGTGAGTGCTTCCCCTGAGATTTTGCAAAAATCTCCATGGAACACACGCAGTGTTGATAGTTGCGGCCGTCGAGTTTCACGGTTGTCACCTGACGGCGGTAGTCCTCATGTGAAGAAACCATAGATGCAGCAGCAAGTCGGGTCCAAACACAAAGCAGAAAACAACAGCAGCGGAAGACCGTCTAGATCCGCCAACTAGACGGCAGCAGACAGAGCAGAGATCCACAAAGGACCAGCCTACATAAGGGCTACGACTAGGCGCAACAGAGAACCCGGCGGCTCAAGGGCCAGCACGGGCAGATAGAGAGGGAGAAGCACGGAAGCCCGTCAACTCCCTAGACAGAAGCCAACCAAAGGATCCGCCGAAGATTCAACTAGCCAGTGTGTGCACGGAAGAAAGAACCAATAGGACCGCGCAACGACCAACTGGAGACGAACTACCGGCCCCCTAAGAGGAGCACGGCGGCGGCAGGCAGCGGCGCTGCGGCGCCGGTAGGGGTCGGCGGCGGCAAGTGGGGGTGTCGCGCGGGCCGGGGGGTAGAGAAAGGAGAGAGGAGGGGAAGGTGGCGGCTAGTGTACCTGCCCTGATACCATCTTGAGTGAGCGGTAAGTGTTGGAGTGCACAATATGTGTACCCCATATATTTATAGAATAAACATTTACAGAAAGGTCCTTACAGAATATGTAAATAACAAGACAATATAACAAAGACATAAATAAAAATATTATCTAACAGGCTATATGTATGTAGGGCTGGAAAAAGGGAGCAAAAGACAACTAAAAAAAAGTTGTTGAAAAGTGAAGATGTGTGGGTTTGAGTGGAATAAAATAGAGACATGCCATGCAATGAAGCCTTATGCCATGTGATAGTGTAGTATAAGATGATGGTGCATGTCGAGATATAGACAGTAACAGTTGACATGGCGTGTTGGTGAAGTCACATGCCAAGCAATGTAGTAGTCAATGAGAATACCAAATGACACACCGCATCGATGAAGACATGCCATGTGATCAGTGAATTAAAAAACGGCCAGGCGGGCCACTTAAGCGCCCGCTTAAGCGCCCATGACCCCCAGCCACTTAATTTTGCCATTAATCGCCCGCTTAATCATTTTGAACAAAATCACCCGCTTTTTTCCCGCTTTTGTTTAAAAATCCTAATGTAAGCATCTAACATTAATTAATTACATAGCCAAGTAGTGTTGACTATAATATATGAAACTTGTATACATTAAATGTTCTATGATATAGCTAGTCCTAATTTAGAATCCATACTTTGTGTGTAAGCTGTAATAATTGGGTACTGCTGTAATGCATCTACGTAAATATCCTATTGCTCTATTATACTAGTAATGCATGATTAGTTTTACTGATTTCCTTGCTGCTTTCAGTGATTAATGATTGGTACTGCTGGTTAGTATTACTTTAGTGATTACTTTAATTCAATAATTCATAGTTTGTTATATACAATTACTGATCTGCTTGCTGATTTTAGTGATTAGAGATGTTGATTAATAGTAAGTATTGATGAATACTTAGTTAATTACTGATTTGCTGATTAGATATGTATAGAAGTTTCTTATAAATATATTTTTTATATACACATACATGTAATTTTGTATAAAAATATATAAAATTTAGACACCCGCTTTTTCAAAAATCGTCCGCTTAATCGCCCGCCTACCGCTTAATCGGTTACAGGGTGTCGTCCGCACGCCTCCCGCTTCCCGCTTTCGAAAACATTGCATGTGATGCAACAATAGTCAGACGACACACCATGTCTGGAAGGAATGTTGGCACAAAACGACAACGGCAAGGAGGCTACACGATTTGTTGGCCGAAATGTTGTATGTTTTTGACACATTGTGTCAATATTCAAGGTAGTGGAAGCGAAAAAAATTAGAATACACATCGCACACTTTGATGACAATTCATGAAATTAGATTACATGTGTATGTAGTCAAGACGTTGTGTAAGTAGGTCGTGATTTGAACCGCGCCCTAGCAATTTACCACTCCATACATAGTGCCAAATAGAGACGTGTGACGGGTGTAGCAGTAGAAAAGACCCCGAAACAAGAGTAGAAGGGTGGAAACTCCTTATGAGTCTCCAACATAGCAAGGTAGAAATTGATTTTATCCCAGTAGCAGGATAAAGGTTGATTTTCAGCATGATTCGGTATTAGATCAAAATGGAAGTAACATGTAGGGTGGCGGCATTGCAAGGAGCAGCGGCGTAGATAGCAACGACATAGATTGCAGTGGTGGCATGAATGGTGCCGCCGCAGCAAAATAGCAGGCCGCAGAGGCTCCTCCAAGGCGGAAAGCACAAAGATGAGGTGGCCCAATGGATCTAGCAACAGCAAAGTAGAAGAATCATTGATTTTGAGATAGAAACAGCTCCATGCAGAGACACTCCTAAACAAAGCAAGGGTAAGACAATACTACCAATAGCCAAGCACCGCCAGGAGGCGGTCGACCGCCATGGGGGTTGTCTCTCCTTTCTCTCTTAGGGTTAGGAGCACATGACCGCAGCTCCAATACAATGTAGAAAATGAGATTATTGAGAATTCCCTGATGTCTTGTTATAAGATGGATAGACCCCTCTCCTACATATAGGAGAAGGGGGAAGCACTATGGACTTAAGCAAACCCCTAATGGGCTACACTTGGGCATGTATAACAAAAAAACCATTAGCTAAACAACTAAATCTCGCTAAACATAAATCAAAAAATTAATATAACCCATGTTTCCTAACACTCTCCCTCAAGTTAGTGTATGCGCTTCGAGTATACAGCTTGCTACTCATGTCGAAATATAGATAGAGGCGGAACCTTAGTAAGGATATTTTCTATGTCCTGTGTGGAAGTGAATTATAGTTGTTTTATTGACATGACACCTTAAATTCATAACAATCAAATAGTCAACTTTGTTGAATTTAGTAAGTTCATGAAATATAGTGTGGGATACCAAATTAATCCCTATTAGGATAAGAGTTAAATATGGCTTCTCCTTAGAGAGGAGAGTATGTGATATGATACACCACATAAGAAAAGAGAGAGAGAGAGATTAAATAAGGAGAGGCTCGTTTGGCCTAGCATAACACTCCCCCTCAAGCTAGAGAATACTGCTTTGTTGCCTTACACATGCGGAGTGGTTATCTTTTTGGCCTTCGCCAAATTTTGAAGAAAGTTTTATCTCAGTATGCTTCATTCATTCATGGAAGACAGGGTTGTTGGGATGGCAGTTGATTGTCACTATGCAAGATGTCTAGAGATTGAACCGGAATGCCAAATTCTATAAGAATATAATGGACCCACATATATCACAACAAGCATGCACAGAGATGGGAGATATGTTGATGCTAAAAAGAGTCAAATAAGGGTATGCTTTGGAACCATGTCGGAAATCAGATTAATTATTATTAGGCTAAGAGTTTGAAATGGCTAATCCAGGAGCTCCTTATATAATTAGAGAGGATTTCATTGATTTAACAAACGCCTTCTTTAGAGGATAACCGTGCCACAGAAGCTTGTTTTGTAGCCGTATTGTTATGATCCCTAAGAATGATACACCAGAAAGACTTACATCGGACTTCAGACCTATTTCCATTGAAAATGTGGCCTTACGGATTTTGGCGAGACTGATGAGTAACAGATTGGCACCCATTATGCCGTCGGTGATCTCTGATTTCCATGGAGCTTTTGTTAATGGTAGAGATATCTCTAACCACATCAGGCTCGCTCAGGAGCTGGTCCATGACATTAAGCAGGGTACGCCCAATCCTAATGCCATTCTTAAGTATGATATGTCTAAGGCCTATGATCGTATTCATTGGGGTGCTCTCCGACTTGTTTTGGAAAAATTCAGCTTCTTCCCGAAGACGATTGATCTGCTGCTTAGCTTCTTCTGCCATACGTGGACCATTGTTACAATTGGGGATTGCTCCGCAGGTTTCTTCTCTATGCGTAGAGGCCTTAAGCAGGGTAATGCTTTGTCACCTTTCATGTTTGTATTGTTTGAAGAAATGATTTGCAGACGACTTAGAAACCTGGCTGATAACTCCTTGGTGAACACTTATCAAACTAGAGGATCGGCAGATGCTCCACCGGCGCTTCTCTACGCTGATGATGTACTGGTTTTTCTCAATGCTGATCTGATATCCACAGGGAGGATGGTTGATAACTTTAAAGCATACGAACGGGCGACAGGACAGCAGATAAACCTCGGCAAATCCGTTTGTTTAGTGGGAAACAATGATCCGATGGTGAGATCGGACATAGCATCATCCCTGGGAGTGGACTGCGTGACTGATTCGATTGTCTATTTAGGCATCCCTATCTGTATCGGCCGCAGCAAATTGAGCAAGTTTGAATACCTTATTTTGAAAATCAATGCTAAGATAGCTTTGTGGAAGGCGAAGTTACTATCGTTTTCTGGAAGAAGACTTATGATAGCACATGTCCTTTCTTCTATTTCTCTCCATAGGGCAGCCGCAGTGGGCATTCCGACAGGTATTAGAAAGAGAATCGAAGCTATGTTGTCTCGTTTTCTGTGGGCTGATCGCTCAAACCACTCCCAAAGGGCTTGGGTTGTGTGGGATCGTGTCGCCACTCCGGCCAAGAAAGGCGGGCTGGATCGCTATTCTTGATCAGGCGTTCATTGCGAAGGCATGTTGGGAGATAATAGATGGGAATTCCTTGTGGGCACAAGTCTGCAAAGCTAAATATGTGTGCACTCAACGCAATAGATCCGGACGCTACCCCCGTTGCTCAAGATGTCTGCCCGAGCATCCCCATACTGGAAAAAGGTGTGGAAGATGTTCCCAACGGTTTTTCCCCTCTGCAGATGGGTGGTGGGTAAAGGAGAGCTATCATGTTGGAATGATAGATGGTGTGATGATCGCCTGGGTGAGTTTGCGATCACGAGAAGTGACATACAGCTTGACTTCAGGGTCAAAGATTTTTGGCTGGAAGGCACAGGCTGGGATTGGGATTCGCTGGGATCCATGGTGGATGAAAATGGGTTGGCACTCATCCGGAATGCGGGGGCGGCAATATATGAGGAAGATAAGATCATTTGGTCACCGGAGCCATATGGAAGATTCTCTCTGAAGTCTGCAAAGAGTATAATACAGCGCACAGAGGAGTATTAGTTCACACACATGAAATACTTATGGAAGATGGATGCCCCCAAAGCCAGTGCGATTATCTAGAAGATAGTAAGAAGAGCAATTCCTACATATGACAGCATTCGCAGATGCCACATTCAAATGGTTTCTATGTGTTTGCGATGTGAGCAACCACAATGCGAGACTGCGGGGCATTTGTTTCTCCTTAGCATATGGGTGCGCCAGTTTTAGACGAGGTTTTCAATATTGACTGGCCAAGACATACCTGTAGATATCCCATCCCTTCTGCTACTCTGTCAAGGATACCGATCTGGTTCAGCTAAGACGTGGTTGGCGAGTAGGATGGCGCTACTTATCCCATGGTGTATATGGAGAATGAGATGTACTAAGCGGTTTGATGGCAAGGCGATAACTTTTGAAGCTGAATGGATGTTCCTGATTATCCAGATCAATGCCATGTTGGCATGCCGGAGATTTAGTAGGATTGAGGAGCCGGACTTCTATGAGCAGTTACAGAATTTCCATATTGTTGAACCTAGACAAAAACTCAGACAAATGCATTTAGTCAGTTGGGGTCGTCCGGATGTAACGAACTTGAAAATGAATATTACTAGTGGAAGAAGCAGGGACAGCAATGGGCATATGAGACGATGGGCGGCGGGTGTAGTCCGCAACTCTCATGCATACCTTCATCTCGCGTTTAGGGTCTGGCTCAGGGTTGCAGACTGCACGACGACATATATACTCGCATGTGCGGTTGGGTTAAAGATAGCGGATGACCACAATCTGAATGTATCCATTATCGAGATCGATGATAAGCACACATATGACATTCTATGGCAAGGAGCAGAGGATCCTTGGAAGTTAACCGCAGTGGTAAGGAGATTCATGATAAGCTAGAGGATGCGGCAATTATAGGCAACATGGTGCCTAAGATTATCAATTCCGTCCCTAGAGAGTTGGGACTTTGGGCTAGTAACCAGGATGACTCTTTCATTTGCACCGACTCATCATGTTTGCCTATGAGGATTAGAGGGATGCTGATATGGAAAGGAAGGGCACTCCATATATCATGTTGGATTGGAACGATTGCCTCTGAGCATTCGGGATCGGGTCCTTATGTTTTTTTCTTAGGAGGATGACACATGGTTGTTATGAGAGCTTGTCCTGAATAAGGGGGTTTTTAGACGATCCGAGGTGAGGGTTTTGTAGCGGGTCTGAGTTTGAGTTTCTTGCTGGTTGTTTCGTGTTTTCTTCGGGCAGAACCCATGTTTTATAAGTGAGAGCTGTAAAAATTTCGCTGAAGGTGTTTGCCCACAAGAGGGGTGTGGGATGAATTGAATGACCCCTGGCTTCTTTAATAAAAAACAAAAAAAAGGTTCTCCTTATATAGGATGGCAGTTGATTGTCACAATGCAAGATGTCTAGAGATTGAGCCGGAATGCCAAATTCTATAAGAATATAATGGACCCACATATATCACAGCAAGCATGCACAGAGATGGGAGAGATGTTGATGCTAAAAAGAGTCAAATGAGGGTATGCTTTGGAACCATGTCGGAAATCAGATTAATCATTATGAGGCTAAGAGTTTGAAATGATTTATCCAGGTTCTCCTTATACAGGAGAGTATGTTGTGCGGTATACCACAAATAAAAAATGTTTTTGTGAGAGAGGGATCATTAAATAAAGAGAAGCCCATTAGGCCACATTTACCCCATTCTAACACAGAGAATATAATTGTTATACAAATTGCATCTCGATTGTCACGGCTTAAAAGTCACAAAAAAGGTTAGTGTGGGAAAATGATATTGTTGATATACTGAAGATTGCATATCTCGGTACTACTGACCTGTCTGTCGATAGCACCGACTCATCAACAGTAAAAGATACAGAACTCCAAATGATAACTGGTATTTGGAAAAATGCCAAAGAGATTGTAAATCAAGCTATTGGAAAATTTATTTTTGCACATGGTATTGCTCCCAATGTGGCGTCTGGCCCATATATGCAACACATGATTGATGTATGTGCACAACATGGAAAGGGAACTGAGGCCCCAACTCCACATGAGTTGATGAACAAGTGCTTACCTGTTGAGAAGAAGGAAATAGATGAGTGGATAGATGAGCAGAGAAAAAATACTTGGCCTATCTTCAGTGTTACTCTGATGTGTGATGGTTGGACAAGTGGCACAAAGCGGCATATTATAAATTTTCTAGCATTTAATGAGGGAGTCATCTACTTTCTAAAGTTTGTTGATGCATCTGCACATATCAAGGACCACAAATATCTTGCCAAGTTAATCGAGAGTGCAATTGCAGATATAGGAAAAGAGCTTGTGGTTCAGATTGTGACGGACAATAGTAGCAATTTCAAGAAAGCTGGTAAACTTCTTGAAGATTCTAAAAAATATTCTCTATATTGGACTCCTTGTACAACACATTCTGTTGATCTGATTCTTAAAGACTTTGGGAAAGCTACTTTATTGAATGAAGTAATGGTTAGTGCGAGGAGGGTCACCAACTTCATATGCAACCGCTCTTTTCTTCTAGCAATGATGAGAAGCAAGGAGTATTGTGATGGAGATTTGGTACGTCCTAGAATTACTCGCTTTGCTAGTAATTTCATTGCAATGCAAAGTATAAAGGATAAGAAACAAGGGCTTCTTAGGATGTTTTTATCTGAACAATGGGCTCATCATCCAGATAGTTAATCTGAGCAGGCAACAACAGTAAGGAAAATTCTTAATGATGATAATTTTTGGAGAAGGCTATCAAGATGTTTGAAGATAATGAGCCCACTTATGCATGTTCTGCGAATGGTGGATGGTGAAAAAAAAGCCACCTTGATGTCTATGAGGCTATGCACATGATGAAAGAACGTGTAGAGGAGGCAGCGGGACCAAAATCTTGTAAACAATTTCTCGAATCAATTGATAAGAGATGGAAGAAAATGCTTGTCATCCCCTTCACAAAGCTGGTAAAGACTTTGAATTAACTTTCAAGTTACAAATTACATTATAAATTTGACTGTTTTGTCTTATCTTTTTCTAAATTTGACTCACTTCAATTATTTTTCGTACCCAGCCTATTACCTCAATCCTAGGTTCCAATACAGTCGTAATCTAGGGTTGAAAGCAGACCTACAAATGGCGGTACATACAATGATAGACAAGTACAACGGCAATGACAGCAACAAGGCATTGCTAGTTGTGGCGCAAGTTATAACTTATAAATTTACTATGAAGTATAAATAAGAATAACTTGATCATGTAGCATATCGTTACCTATAAATTTATGTTATCTTCCCTTGAACAGATGAAGAGATTTAGGGAAGCACAAGGCGTCTTTGGTATGAATGGTGTTGTATATGCAAGGGATAAGATGGCACCTGGTATTCGAAGTTACATACTTATTACTTACATTCTTATTACAGACCTATGAACTATCATATATGGTTATTAACTTTATATATTCTTTCATATGCAGCTGAATGGTGGGTCGAATATGGAATTGACTGTGAAGAGTTCAGAAGTATAGCTATTAAAGTGTTGTCCCAGATGGCTGCTGCAGGGGGGTGCGAGAGAAATTGGAGTACCTTTAACTTAATTCATACAAAAAGAAGGAACAGGCTAGGGGCAAAACGATTGCACACTTTGGTATATGTGCATTACAACATAAGGTTGAAGGAAAAATGTCTTCATGAAAGATTCAGCAAGCCAACTAAAGACTTCATGATTGAAGATCCATTGGATTGGGCTTACATTTATCATGACAGAGACGATGATGATGACCCCATGCAGGCTTGGTTGAATGAGGAAACTTATACTCCTATTTTAGATGTAGGTAGATCAGGTGGTAACCCCGATCCTACAATTGCAAGTTAGATGGGTATTAATGTAGAACAATATAATCAAGAAGAGGGAACTCAAGCAAACTCTACAATCAACCGACTTGAGAAAGATCTGGATGATCCAGGTGATTTCTTTGGCCCTCTACATGTAGATGAAAGTGAAGCATCCTCAGGGTCAACCATACCATCTGGTGGAGGATACATTGATAAGTCTACATCTGGTGATTCTTCTACTACTACTCCATCAGATGGATCACGCATCAGAGGACGAACTCCACCACCTCCAAGTCCTCCTCCTGATGATTTATCAAGGCTTAAAAGGATTGGAAAAGAAGCAGATCTTCCTCCTAGGCCTACATCTACAAAACAATACCAAAGAAAAGGAAAGGATAACTCTAGCTAGCCACAACCACAGCCTGAGCAACAACAACAATTGCCATGCTTGCCCCCACTACAGACTTATGTTCCTTATGGCTATGATCAAAGTTATGGTTATGAATCTTATGATCCTTATGGACAATATGGTTATGGACAACAAGGACAAGTTCAAGTGCCAGAACAACCATCCGTTGATAACTTAACTGAGTCTATGGGATCTTGGCATATTAGTGGTCCTAGTACTGGTAACGTAGAAGGATCTAGTATCATGGATGATTTATTCGGAATGGGCAGTGGTGGATATAGCATCGCACCTACTCATTATCAAATTCCAGAGAAGAAAACTGATATTGATAGTGTCTTTGGTCATTGTGGGAGTGGTCATTATACTTCTAGTGGATCCCATGGGACAAGTATTCAAAGCATAGCACATTATCCATTTAATAGCTCTATGGTGAATCCAACTAATGATCATGAAAGATCTCAAGGGCAGGCCTACGATCCTTTTATTCTCTCTAGTCATAAGCCCTCCTGCACAAATTCTGAATATGAAAGATCATCTACACCTTTGTCACATGATTCTGATGTTCTTCCCAGATCAATATCATATAGAGTTGTTGATCTTTCTTCTTATGCTCAATTTGGATGCCTTGTGGACCTTTCTGATTCTGATTTTACGGCATTTGTAGTTGATTATGAGTTAAGCCACAAAGAAAATATAACATGATGCAATATGCTTTAAGAGTGGATAACCAGATAGTTGACTCTAGGCATATTGGCCATATGAAGAGCATGCAAGACATTCAGCATGGTATTAGTCTTAGGCAGCACTCATCAGACTCAGCTCAAGTGGGTACTTCAGTTTGTATTAATTGTATGTTTGTTAAATTGCTTAGTTGCTTTCTCCTTGTGTTATGCTAGTACTTGTAATTTGTAATCTTTTAAATTTTCTATTTGTCATAAACCTATATATCTTGAAGAAATCCCTAGTTGCACAACTTGCACTTGCATCACACACTGGTATGTAACCGTGTGTTTTTCTACGTTAGTAAATTTACATGGATGGTTATATGCTTATATGTAAACACATTGTGTTTTTAAGCTAAGATTTGATGAAATCTATCAATTTTCATCACAAATTCAGTATTTTTTTGCTTAATTTTTTTTGAAGTTGCGTCGAAGTTTGGCTGTAAAAATCCTCGACATTTTCACAAACTTCCATGTCCACACCTGTCAAAGTCGGCTTGAAGTCGAAGTCCTATTCCATGGTTGAAACAATCTCCTAGAGCTTGGTTTGACAAATTCAGTGAGGTTGTATTACAGCGGGCTTTTCAAGTTTTGTGATTGATCACTCCTTATTCTATTCTAGTTCTTCTGCTGGATCTATTATTATTGCAGTATATGTTGATGATATAGTTATCACCGGGAGTGATGCTGCAGGCATATGTCATATGAAAGAAGGCTTGCAAAGGAAATTTTACACAAAGGACCTGGGCAAACTGAGGTATTTTCAGAGTATTGAAGTACTTAGATCTCATACATGTACTAATTTATCTCAGAGGAAATATGTGTTGGATTTACTTCATGACACAAGTATGAGTGAGTCCAAGTCAGTGTCTACTCCTATGGATTATCATGTGAAGGAGATAATTGATGACACTGATTATCCAGATCCAGGATACTACAAGAAAATTGTTGGTAAACTGATATATCTAACTGTTACTCGTCCTGACATTTCTTT
The DNA here is from genome assembly GCA_963693085.1 of Alisma plantago-aquatica. NCBI lineage: Eukaryota > Viridiplantae > Streptophyta > Magnoliopsida > Alismatales > Alismataceae > Alisma > Alisma plantago-aquatica. The sequence continues at coordinate 394,713,058 of OY856412.1, read as the reverse complement.
TGTTGTAGGAGTGGTGAGTCAGCATATGAGCTCACCATGGCACATTGGACAGCAGTGTCGTATTCTCGGATATTTAAAAGGTGCACCTGGGAAGAATAACCTACTACATACCTAAGATTCATGTTTCTACTCTGATTGTTACTGGATATGCAGATGCAGATTGGGTTGGTAATATGAATGACAGGAGGTCTACTTCTGGATATTGTACTTTTCTAGGAAATCATCTTATTACATGGAAAAGCAAAAAACAGAATGTTGTGGCAAGATCCAGTACTAAGGTTGAATATAGGGAAATGACTCATGCTTGTTGTGAGTTGCAGTGGGTTGAATTTGTACTTTCTGAATTAAAAATTCATGAGTTGTCTCCCATATTAGATGTGATAATCAAGTTGCAATTTATATTGCCAAGAACCCAGTCTTTCATGAACGCACCAAGCATATAGAAGTTTATTGCCACTTCATCAGAGATCAGATCAAGAACGGAAAGATTATGACTCCTCACGTCAGATCTAGAGATCAGCTCGCTGATGTGCTCACAAAGCCATTGCATCCAGCCGTCTTCCAAAATTTTTGCAACAAGTTGGGCATACATGATGTGTACCTCCAGCTTGAGGGGGAGTGTTGATATACTGAAGACTGCATATCTCGTACTACCGACCTATCTGTCGGTAGTACCGACTCATCCACAGTAAAAGATACAGAACTCAAAATGTTATTCTCGATACCGACAAGTCGGCAGACCGGTGGTTCTGTACTCTCGTTTTCTCTTGTTTTTATTATCCTACATGTATTAGTTTCTTCTACAAATATATGCTAGGGCACACATTGCACCCTAAGCACTTGTAACACAACTTTTCACAGATATGGTTGGAAAAGATCCCATGTGTATGTTTCTTACTAATTGAAGGGCAAACCCTCTCCTATATATAGGAAAGGAGGTAAGTACAAGCAAGCGGGAAACCCTAATGGTTCCAAACACAATATGGCCCATATACAATTAGACTCAATACTTAATAACTATAAACCAGACTCTCTAACAACCCCCCTCAAGCTGGAGCTTGGGAGAATCCCAAGTCATCTTGCAAACAGATAAAATAGACAAACTAAAGATGAATATGCAGAATAAAAAGATAAACCAAGCCCATACAAGGATGATTCTCCTCCTCAATATTACAATAAAGCACATAAACACTCAAATACTCTCCCTCAAGTAGATAATCCAAAAGCAGGTATGTAGGCAGGTAGCAAGAGCTTCTTGATCGTTATGAAGTGGCATCTGTAGCGAAGTAAACAACAACAGGTAGGCATCATTCACGGTCTTCATCTTAGTTGCTATCGTCATGAAATAGAACAAAGAGTGTTGGAAGTTGGAATAGAAGACCAGAGAATTGGTACACAAGTAGTAGTAGTAAACATGCAAAATAGTAGCACAAACAAATAATAGCAGCAAAGGTGGCACAGCTAGAATGAACAACCAATGTGCAAATTACCAAGCAGATAAAGGAGTCCAAGATCCAATGTAAATGAAACTCCATCATGTATATGTGACACCTTTAAGAGTAAGTCACCAACAAAAATCTCCATCTTCCCTCTTCATAAAATTTCCATGACAGAAGCAGACGTCACAAGTCCAAAGAGTGTTGGGTCACAACAGCAGCAGTGGTCGACGTGCGTAGGGCACGAATAAAGAGTCAACATGCAAACAGACCACTGACAAGTAGAGAGTCATTGTGCAAATAGAGCACGGACGGCAGATAATGCAAAAACAAAAAGCAACAAATACAATGTGATAATCATAGCACAAGTAGCAATAATGATGTTTGTGTATAAAAAAACCGATAGTAAAAGTGTAGATGAAGTAACATCCAATGAACGTATAGCACATGTGAAGTAGATAACTTCATAGCAACAGACGCGGTAGATGATTGTCAATAAACTCCTCAAGCTTCATAGGAATATAGGTCAATAATAGCAGGGGAAGGATCCACTTAGCAGCAAAAGTAGCACGAAGATCCATATAGATAGCAGCAAAAGTAGCACGAAGATCCATATAGATAGCAGCATAAACAAACTATTACTTTGTTTCTTCATCTCTCCTCCATCTCATCTCTTCCCTCTACTGATCATCCTTTGTTTCCTCCTCACACCAACCACGACAAGAGTGGTTCGAGTGAAAGGTCAAAACAATGGTAGAGGCAAGGGTTATGTAGGCAAATATGTGGAGGATGTGACGGACAACTCGAGTCAATGTGCAATATGACCTGACTACGTAGATTTGGGTAGAAACAAATAAGATCTAAGTGTGACCTGGGAAAGCACATTTGTTGGGTCGTTAGGCTAAAAAAAATTAGATCTGATTAAGGATCGGATTAGCAGTAGGCACAATGTGTATAATATAAGGGTAATACTAGCATTTAGGAGGTAGGCAACATGAATGTAGGGCCCAAAGGGGGATTAGATATATATATATATATATATATATATATATATATATATATATATATATATATATATACTGTTGGAAATGGAACATAAGTGGTGCTAGTAAGGGTAAAGATAGGGACACACCATGTATAGAAGCATCTACCATGTTATAGAATAATTGTTAGATGATATTGCACGCCAAGATTTAGCAGCAGTAGCAGGTGACACGCCGTGTCACTGAAGGGACACGTTTTGTAGCATATCAGTGGATGCAGTCAGTAGGAGAGACGTTGTATCTGTGAAGGGACACGTCGTGTTTAGCAGTAATAGTCGAAGCCGAAAGAATGTAGGTGACACGTTGTGTCAGACGACAGAATTTGGGGCAGTCACGGAAGAATAGGTGACACGCTGTGTCAAAGAGTTGACACAACATGTCACAAGGCAGACTTCGCAATCCGAGTCACAAAAGAAGCAAAATGTCTCCGACACGCCATGTCACACATCAAAATAGTAGAGACAACATAGCAGAATCCTGCGGACACGCCATGCCTAATATCAACACACTGTGTCACACGACGGAACATCAACAATAAACCCCAAGACGACAACAAAGAGAAATCCTTCTAGATCTCCACCATAGCGATATAGGGGTGATATACCCCAATATCAACTAAAAAGGTAGATCCTTTTCCATGATTTGACATTAGATCTCATTGTTGGTGGTGGCATGGATGACAATAGCGGCGTAGATAGACAACAGTCTAGATGACGACAGTGTAGATGAAGGCAACAAATAGGATACTGATGGAGGATGCTAAAGCAAACAATAAGGGTGGCAGCATGGCAGCGCATGTAAACCTAGTAGCAGCAACTTCAAAACGGATTGCTTTTGTTGTTGAAGATGGAGACAGCTGAATGGAGCTCCAAGAAGATGCAGGGAATGGGCATCTGTGCAGGCAGCCACACAAAGCCTAAGGGAGGCACCCACCCGCAAGGGGAGGCTTCTTTCCTTTTCTCTCTCTTAGGGTTGGGGGGGCACAGGAAAGCCTATTCTGATACCATGTGCAAAAATGGTATGATTGCGGAAAATTCCATGTGTATGTTTCTTATTGATAGAAGGGCAACCCCTCTCCTATAAATAGGATAGAAGGCAAGTACAAGGAAGCAGGAAGCCCTAATGGGCTCAGACACAATTGGGCCCATATAAAACTAGAATCAATACTTAAAACTATAACTAGACTCTCTAACAGTTAGAATGCCTGATTTATTCGTAATTTGATTGTTCCCATGCAATTGATAACAAGCATGACCCATTGCTCAGATTTACCTAAGTGCTAGAGAAAGTATTAACATAATGTTCTTTGCTCTTCCATGCCACTAGATGCCCATCGAGGAATATATATAATCTAAAAATTGATCACCTCTCACTTGTCACCAGCCCAATCAAGTTTAGCATATCCAACCAAATGAAGCTTATGTGATGACTAAGACTTTAGATAAATGAGGTCCTTTCCTGTTGAACTTTCACATATCTTACAATTTAATGAACATTAATAATGGTCTTTTTGGAGAATCCATAAATTGACTAATGACTCCAAAAGCATATCAAAAATTAGACTCAAGTGATAGTCTAAATAAACAGACCAACAACTATCATGTAGTTTCTAAGATCACAATATATATTCATCATCCTGGCAGTCTTTCTGAGATAACCCATGGGTGTGAATACATGTTTGGCATGACTCACTCTAGTTTTATTATGTAATTAAGTGCATATCTTTGTTGAGATATATTGATACCTAGGAAGCATGGACACGGACACGGACACGGATATGGACACGGACACGGGGCACGGGAATTTTCAAAAATATAGGACACAGACACGGCGCTAGACACGGCGAAAAATATACATATACATATACATATACATACATATAATATTTGTATATGTAACACAAAAAAGAACAAGCACATTCAAACTTAAAGATCATTTCATCCAAGCTATATTCACTTTCATATGTTCACTCAAACACACATTGCACACATCATGAAATTAATCCATCAAAGGCATACAATCAAACAAGTCCACATTGTAAACATAATAATAGTAATATAAATTTTATTCACAAACAATAACAAGCTAAGCACTACAGGTATGGCCTCATAGAAAGAAAGAAAATTGCACATGTAAATTTGGACAGTAAAAAGATAGTAATGGTGGTAGACAACAAAGAAAAAAGAGGTATGTTGTTATTTGTAGAAGAGAGTGAAACATTGATGTACATTCAGATTTGGGAAGAAAAGGAAGGGAAAGAGGAGGTTGGTGGTGGTGGACAAATAAAACATAGATATTGGAGACCGAAGAACAAGAAGAGGAGAGGTTGGCAACGAGCGGAGAGAGAGGCCAAAGTCTTTAGGTGGATGAAGAGGAGTATTTATCTAGGTGGTGATGTAACGAGGGGAAGACTGTACATCAGGGGTAGAGGAAGTTTATGTGCAATGGGATATTTCCCCTTCTTAATTTGTGATGTGTTGTGTCCTAGTGCGTCCAAGCGGTGTCCAGGAGGTGTCCAACTCTTGATAAAAAAAATGGGAGACTTGGACACGTCTAAGAAGTGTCCACATGTCCATGTGTGTCTGTGGCGTGTCCATGTTGGACACGTGTTGGACACGGACACGGCGGCCTCCGAGAAGTGTCCTTGCTTCCTAGATTGATACCAATCTTAGGCCTCAAATTTTACGAAATGACATAAGATCCCTAGGTCTTTGGTAAGGAATTTGTAATGACCTTTTTAAACAAGTGGTACCACCATTTTGTCACCTATTATGACTATATTGATACAATACAAAGTTAGAATACCAACCCCTTCAGTGACCCTGCAACAATAGAAAACCGTTGGACGCAAGGTTGTTGATTGTTCGGCAAGCTCTTTCTTAGATGAAGCCTAGTATATAATTTAGATATATGCATAATTTCCAAATAGGAAAAATAGCATCCTAAACCCCTCAAATAAGCAGGCTTCATGATGAAGGATGGTGTGATGGGGGTGTTTACCCCTAAGTGGTGGTATAATGCCAGCCACAACTATGCAACGGCACATACTCAATTTGTTGGAGAGGTGGTCGCTAAAAAGAAGAGCATCTGCCTAAAACGTACGGAGGAAGGAACAGGGAGCCAGAGGGAATGGATCACATGAGTGTAACATCCCTATAGAAGCCACCAATGACCTTGCTAAAGCAGTCGAGTTGTTGATGCAGGCTTGCAGCGATTGTAAGGTCGCGTAGTTATAATGTCACAACTATAGTGAGGACAGAAATAAAAGGGGAGTGATTTGTTTTTGAGCCATGTACTGGTTAAATGGTCTAGCCCATAAGAGTAGGTGTGGGTCATCTAGCTCAAGGCCGGCCAGACTCCTTAGAGGGTGATTAGCCACCCAGATAAACTAGGCGAACATCTAAGTAGAACCATTACCTAGGCGGCCAGCTAAGCATCTCCCCCTAGAATGCACGAGAAACTAGTCAACGCCTACTTAGGCGCCTTAAAACCACGGTTACAACCCAAGTTATTCAAGGACAATGTTGTATTTATCAAACCATGTTTGAGGTGATTGTTACAATCCACAGATGTGTTGGATCAAAGCCCGAATCGTCTTTGTTTCGATTGCCAAGTACTTAATCTTTCTGTATCGAGCAATTCTATTTAACTATCACAACACTATGGGTGCAACTTGCAACTTTTGCAATATTCAAACTTGTGTATGCTCTAATTCAAGTCATGTATTAGGTTAAGTTGCATTATTTTTTATTTAACAATGCATGAGCATAATAGAAGCCCATAGTTATATCCATACTAGTTCCACATTTGGTTAGGACTTTACCAGCATGGTCCAAGTCCAACTACCAACTCATTAAGTCTATTTCATTGACTTGGAGTTTTGGTCAGTTTTTACTTGTATTTACTTGTACTTCGAACAACATTGCTCAGGTAGTTTGACATTCAATTTTCAACAATAAACATTCTAAGAGAGACTCAGATACATCGAAGTAGAAATCATGATCCAATGTGCTTGCTTGGTTCGATTAGCTTGTCGCAAGTGGTTCAAAAACTTAAAATTTTGCCTATGGTGAAGACTTTTTTGAAACATTTTCCTAGATACTTAAATGAACTATGTTCACATCCTTGACTCTAGCAACAAGTCACAGCGGGCCTCTCTTGTAGTTAGATGTAAAAGTTGCAATTGTTCTTGGATATTTACTCAAAGAGTTTACATGGAAATACCTTCAGGTTACTCATTTTATGGGGATTTTAAACAAATCTATTCACTGAAAAAGTCACATTGACAATTTATGGGAGCAATATTTAAAAATCGCACTATGCTTAATTGCAAACACGTCTTGACTGATTAAAAATCCCCTAAAGCGGCTGTGGAGCAGATTGAAGAAAACCGTCACTTTTTGCCCACTTTTTTCCGCTTTTTGCCCACCTTGTGCCCTTTTTTTCAACTTTTTTCCCTTTATTTAAAAAATGATGTTGGTAGTATATGGTCTAGTTAGTATTGACTACAATATATTAAACTTCCATACATTAAATGCTCGATGATATACCTAATTCTAATTTAGAAATACTTTGTATGTAAGCTATAATAATAGGGCACTGCTGTACTGTATCCAAGTGAATTATATGTAACTATTATCTAATTTAAAGTGCATACTTTGATTAAATGTTCTGCTGTAATGTATGACTAATTGATGATGTGCAAATGTAACAATATGTTTGTAAGGTATCTATGATAAGTCTATTGTTTACTATTTAGTTATGTAAACATGTGAGACAAAATTATTGTTGTTTCATGTATGTACATGTATTATTTTATGTGTAGAGTGCTTTATCTATGACAAGTATACTGTTTACTATATTATATAGCTATAATCATTGTTTTATAGTTGATTTCAAAAAAAAATCATTGTTTTATAGTTGTGTTATAAACTATTTGGGTGTTTTATATTGTTGTGTGCAGTGTTTAGATTTGTATAAAAGTTCCAAAAATATAGTATTTATATACATATGTATGTAATATTTCATAAAAGTTTATAAGAAATTAAAATCCACTTTTTTAAGAAGTGTCCGCTTAATCGCCCACTGGCTATTAATCAGTTACAAGGTCCCGTTTGCATGCTTCACGCTTTGCGCTTTTTAAAACATTGTGTGGGAGCTCTTTCAGGAAGGGGTGAATAGAGCGGATTTGAAACTCTACTTCACAAAACGTTATGCAATCTATCATATTAAGCATAAAGAAAAGCACAAGCAAAGCAAGCAAACACAGAAGTAAGAATAATATATTGTAGTCTTGTATTGCTCCAGCTCATGTTCTCTAGTTAGCCCAAATAGATATATCGATATTTTAATAATCCATTCCTTCTGGTTGACTCGTACATAGTACAAGTACAGTCTACTTTGGGTTAAGAAGAAACCCCTCTAATCTGTGTAGTAGTAACCTCCCCCTTCAGTCAAGGGTAAACCACCTCTTCTTTTCTATTTTTAGGAGCATAAGATCGGAATAAACCATCAATGACTGCGCTCAGTCACAACTCACAAGTCTGAATGTCAACCCAGTGAAGACCGTCAATGAAGATGACACTCCATTGCCAAGGAGCACCTAAGCATGTCCATGTGAAGATCATCGGAGCATCTAGAACTGCCTTTGCCAAGGAATGGATTGTTGTTTACTAGGGGATGATCATCGACAAAGCTATGAATTAAAACGAGCTATAGAATTTTAGTTAATTTTATTTGCCATATTTCCAACTTGTACTAGATATAGCACCATATTTTTAGAATATTACATATTATGACAGTTTTATTGACTCACCAACACCCGTACCCATGGAATGGGATGTCGACTTTGAGTTGACTTCGACAAGTTTGAAGTGGAAATTTGCGGAAACTTTGAGGAAGTTTCATACTAGAACTCCGACGCAAATTAAGCTACAAATAGAGATAGTGTAATAGAATTAGGTAAAATCATCAAACATCACTAATAAACAAATTACATATGTAACTCCTTCAATGAAAAACTTCTAAAATACACGTCAAAATACTCTTAGCGTATAGTTTTCCGAAGTCGTTGTCATCGAAGTTTTTCATAACAAAGGTATAGTTGATGACAACTAACAAGTCATAAGTTACAAGCTTACAATGTCAAAATATAGTTATAAATACAAGATGAATTATATGTCGGTGCTTGACCTTGAATTCTACATTTTTGCCTAATTAGTTTATCACATTGCCAATATTTTATTAAATTAATTATGAAAAAGAATCACACTGAACAATATCATTTTATTAAATTTGTGACCATACACAACTTTCGTGGTTGGTATAGCACATCTACATAAATTATTACAACATTAGGTATTAGAATCCCTAACACATGAATACATTTCAAAGAAATTGGTTTTATTTGGTAAAGATGGTGAAATAGGAAAGAAATTGGTGATAATGACTTACAATTAGTTTGATCTAGTAGACAATGTGTAGATGTGTAATTTTAGCTTGAAAACATAAAAATCTCCAATCAAGATGTCTAATTTTAGCTTGAAAACATAAATATCCAAAGAAGATTTCAATGAATTTTATCCCCAGATAGAAGCAGCAGTAGAGTCATTCCACCATAATATGAGCAATATCCTTGAAGTTTGTCGAATTCTAGGTAAGATGTCGACTTCAACTACTTTTTTTGTAAGGTTGGGCTAACATCGTCGATGTTGGTCAAATGCCATCACATTTTTTGAATATGGAAGTTTACCCAGATTCGACTTTGTTGACTTACGACATTGACAAAATCGACTGAATATTTGCTAGATGTCAACGTTTTTTAGTACCATGCCCATATCACACAACATCCCATGGTTAAACAACTGATTAGCATTTTCAAACACAAATCTCTTTCCTCACTGAGATTCTTATTTACACATTGCTATCCTTAAGTTATGCATGTTCTTCACCAATGCATTTTTGTCTATTATCGTGCCGGCAAGCTCATATTCCCAATCCCCTTCTATCGCTCCCTTTAATACGAACTGTCAATACCTTCACCTAGAGTTATACAAGCACCTACATTGTATCAGATGGTCAACTCCAGAAGTGCAAAACAAATGGACAACTCCAATGGCAAAGGATAGTGCCTTGTTGACAACGCCATCAAATTTTTCGACATCCTAATCATGTCACTACTGAATCGCTTGTTGATCTATGGCATCTACAACACTCGCGATTGCAAATGCTTGCAAACAAGAACACCAATTGCACCATGCCATCTAGTTCGTATTGCATATTTGTGGAGTTGACCCGGCATGTTGATCTGTTATGACACTCTAGTGGTTTTCTTGGAAGTTGATGCGTATCAGCCTCCAACACAAGGAAGAAAATGTCTGGTTTTGATGCCGTTTCGGTGGCCACGGAAACAGAATGCATTCTTGACATTTCGATGGAAAAATTAACGAAGTAATTCATAAAAAATTTCCAGAATGATCTACTTGTGTAGATCTACTCAAATATGCAATAATATATCATATTGGATATGGGGGTGGGATCTCCTCATCTCTTAGGAGAAGGACCCTAAACTGCTTCGATGGGAATTTTGATGTCAATTTTTTATGATGAAATCAATGAACAAGTCACTATAGTTTGCGAGCAGAATATATAGACTTAAAGACATAAACCTGTACAAATAAATATGCTCTAGGTAGTACATAGAACATTAAAAAGAAGAAAAAAAATTCTGTGACTAGTGTGTTTCGACAGTCCATTTTGTACCCGATTGCCATAAGTATGGAAATAATTGGTGAAATTTCGACCATTCGTCGAAATTTTAAACTATGCTCCAACACAAGGATCTAACATCAAGGAGAGGGGGATGAGATCAGTATCCCATCAAGGTTTACCTTTTTTTTCATGTTTGTTAGTTTATATGTCTGCTACAACAAGTCTATACCAATTTAAGGGTGCATTCAAGCACAAAAACTCTACAAATATATAGAGTAGGAGATGGAACCTTCCCACCTCAAATCATGTACCTTGGCATCACTACGATGTGAAGGCCCCCTCGTTCTATGAGACGGTGCAAATAATGACACCTTTTACAATATGCAAGGAATGGAGAAGGCACAGTGGTTATTGTAACAAGTGAAAAAAATGGCTACAATATGGAAAAGATGGATTGAAAAGACGTGGAATTTAAGAAAAACATATTGTAGAAAGTAATTTCATTACATGGTGGAATGTACTGGGCATAGTTGTTGAGGTGGCACCTAGGCACCCAATGGCGGTCTACGTAGGTCGAATATTTGGTTACTAGACATAAGTTGTCTGTCCAGGCAAATGCCCATCTGACTGGTTTTTGGAATTTCAAATTAGTCTCGTCAATTTCAAATTATTTTTGACACATTTAGATGTTTTTCACGCATTTTTGGACATATACCACACTCATACATGAATGTTTAGGATGTATATCATTCAAAAAAATACACAAAATACCTTTTGTACGTGATTTATATAGTATATGATATATAAAAGCATATGCCAGAAAGAAAGAAAAAAAACTTACACCTTGGCGCTCTAGACGCCCCAGCCAAGACAAGGCAATGCCTGGCATCTTAACAACCATGCTACTGGTGTCAGCATATGTAATGTGCATGTTATGGATCAAACAAAATGTTCCAATTGTATATTGCAAACAAGATAAATTTGTTACAAGCCAAAATTTACCTAAAAGAATTAGATTTAATATTCAAGAAAATTGATTACACCATCCAATGTCTATAGATTTTTAAAAGGGGTACATTTCAAACATGATATATTTCTCACAAGCCAAAAAGTACCTCACATTAAATATGTCTTCAAAAAAAATGAGTGCACGTCCAATGCCTATAGATTATCAAAAGGGGTAGTTCATTGGTGCCATAATCAACTGAAGCAAGTTCCTAGGTTAGGCAAACATGTGAAAGCCATAAAACTAGAAGAATTATAAAATACATATTGAGATGCACAAGATAGCTCAAGGGAAAATAGCTTAATCAGTTATTGTAGATCTGAATGCCACTCTATAAATCATGTGCATAGAAACTATTCAAGGCAATATGAAACAGAAAACGCCTTTTCAGGAAGAAATTTTCAAGAATGAAAAGAAGTAGATTGTAGAATTTTGAGAGAAAATTACAATTTAACTTATCCTCACAATATCAAACCTCACGATAGGATATACAAAACAACTTGATTAATAATTTAGAAGTTGGGTTACCTTGCTTTCATCAAAATCAAAATCAATTAATGATCCCACATCTGGAATCGAATAACTAGCAATGAGTTTTCCGCTTTCAGCTTGCCAGAGCTTCACAAACTGTCAACATACAGAAAATAGCATAATCTATTATTCTCATATAAGAGAAAAGTTTGAATAATTAAATATAAAATAGAAGGTATAGATAAATAGTTATGACAAATGATTGTTGGTCAAAGGTAATTGTGTCCGAGATACATAGGACCATGTTTATAGACATAATTTGGAAGATAGTAAAGGCTTCAATTTAGATCTAATCATATTTCTCCTGAGGTTAATTGCATAAAATGAATATTGTTCTTAAGAAAACTGCAGTGGGTTTTGTTAGAAAATGTAAAGAATGTACAAGGGAAGTCAGGTAAAAGGTTAAGAGCATCCAGAAAGTAAGGTTACACAAATATATGTATTAGGTTATTGCAACTGTTAGAATGTATTTTCTCATGGAAAATATATCCTTCCCATGTTTTTCCATGTGATGATTAGGACTACAAAATATGTATATATATATATAAGAGATTGGTACTTCCCTCAATAAGCTTCATTACTTCCCGAACCTCATGTTGTTGTTGCAAACAAGATCTAAAGTAGCTGCTTGTCTATCTCTTTGTTGAAGAGAGAATTATTAAACACTTGTTATAAATCATCCTTGCTTGGAATGTTTGCCAATCGGTAAGCTGAACAGGTGGTCTGCAGTTTCTTGAAACAAAGAACAGGATATACATTGTCTGTTTTGAACACCAAATATGCCAGTGCCACTTAGTTCAGAATTACCAGCTTTTAATGCTCCAAACTACAAAGGAATACTTTGACCAGAAGAGATGTAGTTGTTTTCCATGTTCTTCTTCACCGGCTTCTAAACCACCATGCAGTAGCCATTGTAAGTGGATGCATAATATGCAGGTTTTATGTTCCATCTCCAAATTAGTTAGTCTTGGTGTCAAGACAGCTTTTTGTCCTTCAAGGTATGCAGAATCTTTCCAGTTTTATGATTCCTTGGTCAGGATTTGGTTCAGAAATGCTTCTCTGACTAGTCTCCATTGAAAGGTAGAATCTCATAGCTGGTTGACAGAGGCATTTGTACTACCGGTTAAACAAAAGTGCTTGATCTGTTAGCAAAAGGAGAAGTAAGCTAAGTGGCTTTATAAAGTTTAAACAATCACCATCACCTGGTAGTTGAATTGAAGATGCCTGTATCTAGTAGGATGTCTTACCAAGGAGATTTTCTTTTGCAGTTGTATGGAGTCAATTTTTCATCATTATAGTCATTTTTTGTAAGAAATCTAGGAAAAGAGGTGGCCATTTTGCTAGGAGGCTAGTTCTAATAACATTTTAGAAGAGTAAGGCCAACACCTCCATGTTTCTTTGGAAGGAGACTTTCTTCCTGCTTATGTTGAACTGACCCTCAATTCTCCTTACCAAATAATCTTCTTATTAAAGTTACTTAGCTAGCCTTTTGTTAGCATATATAGTTATTTCGTTTATGGGGTCAGCCCACTTATTCGACCCTTATATTTTTGTTTCATGTTTCACGTAAAAGATGAATTAATTATCACTTAGTGATCCATGTAATTCCTCCGTACACCTATATATAGTAGAGCATGTATTCACTATTAGACTAATGAGAAGCACTTCATACTCTTTTTTTGGCAAAAAAAAACATATAGGAAGAGAAACTCCTACAGCAGCAGCACTGCATTTAAATACCATTACTTAGCTATTGTTAAAAGGGCAGCTAAAACGTCATCTGAATGTAGGTCAGCTTTTGTTAGCTTGCAGGAGAATACCTAGCAAATAAAAATACAAGCAATGCAGCTATAGCCTGCAGTACTAACATTCTCCACAAGGTACTCTGAAGCACCATCATCACCGTCATTGTCTTTGGAATCACCATCTTTGTCTTTATTTTCTTTCTCACAATCTTCCACTTTTGCATCACCCTCTTCTTCATCACCCTCATCGTCGTCGTCGTCAGTTAAGGTCACACTATTTATGACACTGAGTTATAGAATACACAAGGACTATTTTGTAATTAGAAGAATGATAGCAAACATTGGATCCATCCCCTCGCACGCCCTTTCATATATAGTATAGATTTTCTATTATACCATTTATCTCAGCCTTTCGGTTAATTAAATCAGTTTAGAATTATGAACCTAATTTTATAGTAATTCAGCCAAATTGCAGTATTGAAGTTGTAAACATGCAGAATAGGTTGGGAGAATTTCCCGTACTGTAACTCACAAGTCACTGTCCTGTATGTTTATATAAAAAAGAATTAAATTGTTTACACCTAAGTCTGTCAAATAGTTGCAATTTGGTCCACATGCACAAACACTCTCCCTCAAGATGGAGCATATACATCATATGTGCCTTGCTCAGTAAATATGAGATGAACCTGGCAACCATTAAGGGTCTTTGTAAACAAATTAACTATTGATCTTCAAACTAAACAGGTGACAACTGAATCAAATTCTCGTGGATCTTCTCTCAAAGAAAATGACAATCAACCCCAATATATTTTGTCATTTCATGAAAAGACGGGGTTCTAGGCAATGTAGACAGCAGCCTGGTTATCACATTTCAAATCAACTAATTCCAAGATCCTCCACCATATGTGGAATTTATAACCATAGTTATATGGGTGGCCCCTAGACAGCCCCTAGGCAGCCTGGGCGACCTCCTGGCTAGGTTGTCTAGGCGACAGGCGTTGCCTAGGGACGCCCAGACAGCCTAGGCGGAGGCCTAGGCGTTCCTAGGCATTTTTTTTTATTTTTATAATTTACATATACAGACATAGATATACATACATACTCATATATAGATAGTTATATATTAACCTATGAGCAATATATGAATGAATAGGAATTACTAAGAGAAGGGCAGAAAAGGGAAAAAGAACATTGGTCTGCTTGACGAAGAATGACAAAATTCCAAAAAGAAACCAATAAGAAGGTTGGAGAAGACGATGAACAAATAAAGAACAAAAAAAGAAAAGACAAAGTAGAGCATCATGCAGTAGGAACCTTAGGTATGGTGAAACCATGGAGAGAGAAAAATAAAGCAGAAAAGGATTGGGTAGAGGAAGAAGAAAAAATAAAAAAATGAAAGTAGAAAGGAGGTAAAAAGATGAGAAACAATATAGTGATTATATGTATAGATATGAATAATTGGATCTAATATAGGAACGGTAGAGTAGAAACTGAAAATGCAAGCAAGAAATTAGCATTGTATTAATGTGAGTACATTTAAATAAGAGGTCTATAAACAGATTATATAAATAGGAGAATGAAGAAGAAAAGACATTGTGATATATAGTAAATCAGTAAGTGGAGCAGCAGTAAATGGATAATATCATAATACTGCAGAAACAGTAACTCCATAACATAGCAGCAATTTGCTGCTTGGTCATGCAAAAATAAGATACAAAAAAAAGAGGGAATGCAGTAACATTGCAGCAACTTTGCCGCTTGATGGAGCTGTAAAGAATAAGAAAAAACAAGAGGAAAGATTGAGGAAGAATAAATAGCAAAAGAAATGAAGAAAAAAAGATAAGAAAAAAAAAAATAGCCAAGTTTTAGGCCCAGGGGACACCTAGGCAACCGCCCAAGCCGCTCAACAACCTCGTCAGGTTGGCCGCCCAGGTTTTGGAGGCCAGGTGGCCGCCTAGGCGGGCGCCCGTACAACAATGCCTCCTGGGTTCCAGGTCCTATGTGTCCAGCGTCATTAGCAATGTTATTAAAACTGGGTTGGAGGTTGAACTAGGAACCTGTACCAAAACCGATCCGGTAA
This sequence comes from Alisma plantago-aquatica, assembly GCA_963693085.1. Taxonomy (NCBI): domain Eukaryota; kingdom Viridiplantae; phylum Streptophyta; class Magnoliopsida; order Alismatales; family Alismataceae; genus Alisma; species Alisma plantago-aquatica. The sequence continues at coordinate 394,697,507 of OY856412.1, read as the reverse complement.
GACCCAAGACCCGGCAGCCACCCCAAAACCAGCCAGAACCAGCCAACCGACCGTTTCAACCGGTGGAACCGGCTGGTTACTGCTGGCTCATTTACAACAGCTGAATTATAAGTGTTTTTCAAATGTTTTCTGTATCTCCCTAGTCCTCTTCAACTGCTGCATTTTTTTTAAGTTTCTTCTTCTGCATATGATATTATATTTTGTCTTTTTAAAGTTTTCTTTCATTTATCCATCTGTTTGAGTTTATAGTTACTGAATTGCTTTTACTATTTCTTTTCATATTTTGTGATGATGATGTTAATACTTGATGTGGTGTTGTGTATGAATTTAGGCTTTAGCTTCATCATTGTTGAATTGGATCATAATTGTTCATATCTTCATATCTTGTATATACTTTTAGCATATTAAAATATATATGACCTCATTGCTGACATCATAGGTTGAACCAGTCCAATCACTGATTGGACCGTTAACTGAAATCCAATAGCATCAGTGGTTTGGTCACTGGTCCGGTCCTAATAACGTTGGTCATAAAGTTTTCTGGGTGGCCACCTAGGCGTGCTTGGGTGGAAGTTGGGCCTAATTGGGCCTTATATTACCCTTTTTTGTTTCTTGTCTTCCCACGATCTTCCTCTGCATTTCTTTTGAAATTTGTTATTCCTCTTAGTCTCTCTTCTTGTTTTTTCTTTTCCACCAAGCAGTAAAACTGCTGCTATGTTTTGAGTTACCGCTGCTTCACTATCACCAACTTACTGCTGCCCCACTATTACCGATTTACAGCAGTTCCACGGTTTTTTTTTCCTTCACCAAGCAGCAGCAGCAACATGTCGCTGAGTTGTAAGATTCTCAATTTTAACTCTTTTCCTCCTGTTCTCCTCCAGACGTCCCACATTTGTTATTGCTATTGCTTCTCTATTTTTCTTCTTCCTCTCACACTTCCGCCTCTTCTTAGTTCTTTTCTGTTTCATCATCCTAACTTTGTTGTTTGACCGACTTACTATTATATTTGTTTTTCTTCTTCTGACTCTCACAAGTTGATGCTGCTGACTTGCTGTTATGTTTTTTTTCCCGACTATCACAAGTTGATAATGTTGAGTGTCTTTACTTTTTAGTCTACTATTTAGTCTCTTCTTTTTTCTTCTTCATCCTCCTATTTTGATTTACTGTTTAGAAATCTCTTGTATGACTGTACTCACATTAATATAATGCTAGTTTCTAGCTTGCATTTTAAGCTTTCTTACTCTAGCACTCCTATATTATATATTGTTACCGCCGCAATGCAGCCTTAAGAGAAGCAACGTGCTTCCCTTCTCCTTTTATTAATAATAGAGCAGGAACAATTACAAAGAGGTCCAGCAGAATAGGGAAATTACAGAATGAATTAAAACAAGAAATAAAATAACTATCTTAACACTCCCCCTCAAGCTGGAGCGTACACATCATGTATGCCCAACTTGTTACTAAGATTCTGAAACACTGCTGGACCCAATGGTTTGGTAAGGATATCAGCAAGTTGATCTCCAGATTTGACATGAGTCATGGCCTTTTTGTTCTTGATTTCTGTTAAAGTCTATTTAGTTAATTGTTTTTAGTCTATTTGTATATGGGCTCAAGTGTTTCTAGGCCCATCAGGGTTTAGTCTAAAGTTTGTATGCTTTCCCCTTCTCCTATATAGAGGAGGGGGATTCCTCTTATCAAATATATCGATTGGCCTTCTTTTACAATTCCACAATTCATCTCTTATGAAATGACAGTTCACTTCTATATGTTTAGTGCGTTTATGAAAGACTGGATTCTTGGCAATATAAATAGCAGCTTGATTATCACATTTGAGCTCCACCGGAGATGCTACAAGAATCTTTAATTCAGAACGAACAGACTAGACCCATTGCAATTCATAGTAAGCATGAGCCATTGCTCTACCCTCGGCTTCTGTACTAGAACGAGCAACGACATTTTGCTTTTTGCTCTTCCAGGTGATAAGATGATTTCCCAGAATAGTGCAGTACCAAGACGTAGATCGCCTATCAATATGATCTACATCCCAGTCAGCATCTGCATAACCAGTAAGAACAAGTGTAGAATTAGGATTCTCTGGTCTGAAGTATGTAATTCCTTTCCCAGGTGTTCCTTGCAGATACCTCAAAATACGACAAACAATTGTCCAATGTGACTGTTTAGGCGAACTCATATGTTGACTCACAACTCCTACAGCAAAAGAAATATCAGGGCGAGTCATTGTTAAATATATCAATTTCCCAACTATCTTCCTATAATAACCTGGATCAGAATAGTCAAAATCATTTGCATTTCCCTTCACATGATAGTCCATAGGAGTAGAAACAGGTTGACTCGCTCATTCTTGTCTCATGAAGAAGATCAAGAATACTCCTCTGAGATAAATTTGTACCTCTGCTTGAGCGAAATACTTCATTTTCCAAAAAAATATTTCAACTTGCCCAGTTCTTTTGTATGAAAATGCTTTTGTAGTCCATTAGATATGCATACAGAATTACTGCCAATAATAACAATATCATCAACATACACAGCAAGAATAATGGATCTATTGGATGCACTGGAGTAAAACAAGGAGTGATCATTCACAGAGTGTGAGAAACTCATCTATAAAACAATATCACTAAATTTATCAAACCAGACTCGAGGGGACTACTTCAGCCCATGTATGGCTTTCTTTAGTCTGCACACCTTCTGACACTCCCCCTGAGCAACAAACCCAAAAGGTTGCTCCATGTACACTTCTTCTTGTAGATCGCCATGTAGAAAGTATTTTTGACATCCAACTGAAATAATAGTCAATCAAAAGTGGTTGCAAGAGAAATAACTATCCTCACAGAATTAAGATGAGCTACAGGGGAGAAGTTTTCAAAAAATTAACCTTGTATCCTTTTGCCACCAATCTAGCCTTCAGTCTTTCTACATAGCCATTTGGATTATGTTTGATAGTGAAAACCCATCTGCAGCCCACCACATTTTTACCTGAGGGCATATCAGTAAGTTCTCATGTATCAGTCTGTGGAAGCGCAGACATTCAGAGTTCATAGCCTATAGCCATCCATTGTCCTTCATTGCATCCATATGGTTCTTGGGAATAGTCACATAATCAATCCCAAGAGCAAAAGAACGAGCCTTCTTAAGAAATTGGATAGGCAGCAAACACCCACAATAGGATGGCAAATAGTACAAGACTGAATACCTACGCGGACGGGAATGGGAACATTAAGATCTGATGGATCTTTAGGAATCTCTTGAGCAGAGGAAGGTGGTGAAGGCTCAGGGACTAGAGTTACTACCTCCTCATGGTCTTGCCATCCTCGTCTGTGATACACTCCTGAATATTGCTGAATTAAAGGAGTAGAGAATGGAACATTTTAGATTGTTCTTTCTCAGTTGTAGTATCCTCAACTATAACTTGAATAGGTGACACTCTCTCACTTGTTGTAGCACTCTCTCACACAATTGCTCCCCCTTACTATGAACACTTGAGAAATATGTTGTTGTCTCGTGAAATCCCTAGACACAAACATATGATGATTACTAGGACAGTAGCACTTGTAACCCTTACTGGTTTTTGAGTACCTGAGAAAAACAGTCTTAACTGACCAAAGTGATCATTTGTCAGCCTTGGGAACAAAATTTGTGAACAAAAGATGTACACCCAAACACTTTAAGAGGGACAAGGAACGACTCATCATTAGGACGCAACACAAAGAAAGGAGTGCTTCCTTGAAGAACGAAGGAAGGGTGAAGCAAGCAGTGAGAATAGCATCAGACCAAAACTTCATAAGAATATTAGATTGGAACATAATGGTCCTGGCAATATCGAGGAGATGACGATTTTTCCTCTTAGCCACCCCATTTTGTTGTGGATGTGAGGATAAGACATATGATGCACCATACCTACAGAACTACAGAAATCAGCCATAGCATGTTGAACATATTTCAAAGCATTGTCAGATTGAAAATTCTTAATTTTGCATTCAAATTGGACCTTTATTTCTTGACAAAAATGCTTAGCAATGAACAACACATGATCTCTACTCTTCAACAGATACACCCATGTCATACGAGAAAAAGCATCCACAAAGGTGATAAAATATCAATATTCATTGTAATTGCTTTCCTTTACAGTACCCCATACATCATTGTGAACTAAATCATACGGATGCAAGGCCTTTTATTGACACGACTTGGGTATAATATCATATGATGTTTGCCCAACTGACATGACTGACACTCTAAGGAAGACACTTGTGATAACATAGGCTTCAACTTCCGCAGACTCTCCAGAGAAGGATGATCATATATGTAGTGCCACAGTAAGGGAGAACCACTCAAAAAGACAGCAGGAGTAGCCAATACTTGACGAGGTACACTTGCGCCATGAAAGAGGTAGAGATCACCTTTCCTAGGCCTCTTAGCAATTGTCCTCTAACTCTTGAGATCTTGTAAAACAAAGAAAGAAGGATTGAATGTCACAGTACATTTTACAGTATCAATCAATTTGGCAATAGAAAGATTAAATGGAAATTTAGACACATAATGTACAGAGTGAAGATCAATATCGGGAGTCAAGGAAACATATCCACTAGCTAACACTCTTCGCGTTGATCCATCTGCTAATGTCACAAACTTGTGTGGAATATGTGAGTCAATGGAGTGCAGCAATGTCCTCATACCAGTCATATGTTGTGAAGCTCCATAGTCAACCACCCATGAAGGAGAGGAACTGGAAACCAGTAAAGAAGATGCTTGATTACCAATAGCAGACGCCGAGTTGGTTGAAGAAGAAGAAAAAGAGCTTGTACTCAGGTGATGGGTAGCTAGAATGAATCTATCATATTTCTCTTTGGAAAGAATGGTGCCAGAACTCGAAGCAGGAGGCTCAGAGGACTCAGAACTGCCAGTAAAGTTGGTTGTTCCAATAGTGGCGCAGAAGGTCTACCATGTTTCTTCCAACATTTCTCCACAATCTGTCACATACGACCACGGAAAGTGCAATTAGGTCGTGTGCCACCTCCTCGGCCTACACCTATATGGCCCCCTCTTAACTACATAAGCAATAGATGCATGAGATTCTCCAAGAGAAGGAACAATTGTAGAATTAATTGGCTCAAAGTTGGACTACATAATTTGTGAATAAGCTTCCTCCAAGCTGAGAAGTTTTTCAGTGGCCAAGATAACATTGTGGACTAAACTGAATGAAGAACTCAGGTCGGATAAGAACTTTGATGTGACTAAATCGTCCCTATCCCTAACTTGTTCTTGGATGGTCGTTGGATGGTAAGAACTCAGTTCTTGAGCAATAGCTTGGATCACCCCAAAGTACTCTTCCAATGGTTTGTCTCCATGTCGTTCAGGCAAACAAGCGGTCATATATCATTAACTCACAAAGAGCATTCTTTTCTTGAGAACAATGCTCTTTCACTGCATCCCATATTACTTTAGCGATGGAGTAGAACATGAGCCTAGTTGCAATTCCAAGTTCAATGCTTCCCCACAGCGACGTCTTCACAAGACTATTATGACGCTACCATTCCAAGTAGCCTTTGTCAGTGACTGCAGGAGGATCAGAGTCTACATGTTTTGCCTTGTCACGAGACTCCAATACTATATGACCAGCATCCATCCAAAGTAAATTCTTGTCTTTCAACTTAATGGAGGGGATTGGTGACAGCTCATTATAGACGACCGATGCATTTGTTTCCTCCATGATCTAGTACGTGATATTGGGTTGATCTAGTCGGTCGAGATACACGCCTATAAGAGACAAGAGGGGTGATGTAGAAATATGCGTCACGAGGAAGACAGAGTGACAGAGAGATATGTGTCGCTGTTCTAAATCAATAATGCGTATCTGACGCATCCATAACTTCCAAACAGAGAATTCCTTGAATCACACATTGGGGGAGATATGATCAGGATGTAGAAAACGTAACCACGAACCTCCCCGTAGCATCTAGAAAGTCGTCGTGAGCAGTCGGCGGTGTGGCAACCTCAACGGTTGGCGGGGCCGCGGTGCTGCTGCTGGCCGATGGCGACAATGGTTGGTTGGTTGATGGCGAAGGCCCTGTTCTCTGCCAGCAGAGGCGCTGCTAGCTGGTGGCGGTCAAGCTGGTGGTAATCTTGCGCGGGAAGGAGAGGGAGAGGTTAGGGCACAATTCCCTAGGATGGAACGTGCTCTAATACCATGTTAGCACCGCAATGCAGCGTTTAAGAGAAGCAATGTGCATCCCTTCTCCTTTGATTAATAATAGAGCAGTAACAATTACAAAGGGGTCCAGCAGAATAGGGAAATTACATTATGAATTAACACAAGATATAAAATAACTACTTAACATATATATTATGCACTAATTCACAAAAGTGCACATCGGGTAATATATATAAATAAAATCAATTGGAAAAAGCACCCTTGGGGAAAAAGGGATCACCTAGCCGCCTAGATAACCTAGATAACAACTCACATGTTGCTAGAGCCATAGCCTTGTACTTAGACTCTGCACGGAATCTAGCTACTATTGTTTGTATCTTACTTTTTAGGACACCAGTTTACCTTTCACAATAGAGCACCATAAATAGATCCATTGTCTATGATCCAACCCAATCAGAGAGACTATACACCTGCAATAGTTGTTGAGGCCCCAGCCTAGGCGGCAAGGCACCCAAGGGGGGTACGTCTAGTCCCTTGAAAATGGGGGCATGGGCAAGAGTGCCTAGGACCGCCTAGGACTGCTTGGCCAATAGGGGTGTCTAGATAAGGCTCTTTTTAGATGTTTAAAATTTTGGATAATGCCATTTTAACATCTAGTTGACATATCCAACTGCTTTTATACATTTTCAAGCCACTAGCTCACTCTTATTTTACTATTTAGGGAGTAGATCATAAAATAGACACATAAATATTAAATACCTTATATATGTGACATGTTATATTGTATATATATATAACATGTCACATAAATACCTAATAAATGTGACATATATTATTTTGTATATATATATATATATATATATATATAAATATATATAAATACCTCATGATGTGCAGCATAGATTCAAAATGACGTGTATAGTGATTTTCAATGAAGTGACTCACAATACTAGTAGAAAAAGGCGATATCAAGTTGTGTTAGAGAGTCTGTTTATTTATGTTATTAAGTGTTTTGCAATATGGGCCCAAGTATGTCTTGGCCTATTAGGGTTAGGTTGTGTCATGGATGCTTCCCTATTCTCCTATATACAGGAGCAGGGTTTCTCTTCTTAATATATCGAATAGCCATCTTTTATCTTTTAATAATGTGCAGCATAGATTCAAAATGACGTGTATAGTGATTTTCCATGAAGTGACTCACAATACTAGTAGAAAAAGGCAATATCAAGTTGTATGAGTCAAATAATTTAGCTTCCAAAAGAGTCGTCTATACCTCCAAAGATTATTAAGCAACTCTCTGTGCTCCACAAACAATCTGACTTTAGTATCCATTGGAGTGTTAGTAGATTTTGTCCTAAGCATCACGTCTCATTGAGAAGGTTTAGGAAATACTCTATGAAATTGTCGTACCAGATTTTGACTTGGCAACTTCAATACACAAAGTATATAACATTTCCCGCACATAGATCTTCAGTTGTGCAACGACATTACTTTCATCACCAGTTTTCACGACATCATCCACATATACCACCAAAAAGATACACCAAAAACTCTATCACATGTATAAGATTACGTGGTCCATAGTAAATGGAGTCCGAACTCAGATTGAGCACTAATGAATCTGCTAAACCAGGCACGGGGAGACTACTTCAGCCCATATAAAGACATTTGAAGTAGGCATACAAGATCAGACCCCCCCTAAGCAACAAACCTTGTGAAGGTTTCTCCATATAATCTCTTCATCCAAGTTACCATGTAGGAATGCATTCTTAATGTCAAGGTAATGTAGAGACTGAGAATGAATGGTGGCTAGAGACCAGAGAATGTAGACAAACGTCATCTTCGCCACGGGAGAGGTCTCAGAGTAATCCTCGCCATAGACATGAGTGTAACCCTTGGCTACCAAATGTGCCTTAAGCTGATCCAAATCTCCATCTGCACCAGTTTTAACTTTTAACGGTGAAAACCTAGTGGCATCCAACCACAGACTTGCCATGTGGGCATTGAATAATGGACCACATATGGTTGTAGTCTAGAGATGACATCTCTTCCTCCTTAGCATGATGCCAAGTGCCAAAATGGGCAATCAAGTGCAAGTGAAACTGGATTAAAGACATAGGACAATAAGAAATAAAGGCATATATGAATGTGAAAAATGATTGTAGAAAATAAAGTTAGGGATAAGGTGATGAGTTTAATGAGTGTGCAAGATCTAGCCCCTTTAGTCAGGGCAATAGGGATGTCCCGCTAACAAGGTGTAGTAGTTGTCTACCTGAATTTCTGACGAAGCATCTAGGGAAGGAGTTGAACTGGTATAAGCCTTTGTACCAACTATATTGGTGCCTGAACCTGACTGCACCAGGTACCAGTACGATGAGTAAATACATGAGTAGTCCAAAGTCTAGTAGAACTGCGTGGTACATTAACATGGGAACTCACTACCTCTAGACAAAGGTCGGAGTGCTCAAGCACAACAGGAAGGGGTAAGAGCTCCTCTACAGCTACTAGTGCCATTCAAGAATTGTCATCGAAGAAGGTGACATTTGCATTTACAAAAGAACTGTTAATATATTTCATATTTATTCTATTTTGTAATTTCTATATCCTACTGGACCTCTATGTAAATTATCCAGTTTCTCTTATTAATAAAAAGGGAGAAGGCCTATGGCCTCTCTCAACACTGCACTGCACGTTGCATTGTGGCACCACATTTCACATGGTACCAGAACAAGGTTCCTAACCTAACCCTACCCAGCCGTCACAACCCAGCGCCGCCACCGGTCGCCAGCGGTGAATAGTAACTCCGGCGGTGAACAGTACGGTGGAGTGAACAATAATTCCTGTGTGAGCAGAGCACGTCGCCAGCCTTTCCCAGCCCCTGCGTCGCCGGTCCAAAGCGGGCAGAGCAGCCGTCTCCCCTTCTCTTCTATCTCCGGATCGTCGGGTCTTTCTGTTGATCCAACGGATTTCTAAATCCCAAACCAGAGAGTCCGTCGGTACTTAAGAAATTACTAATCACATCTCCTCCATGTGTGATTAGGGAATTTCAGTTGGGGGTTGTGGATGCGTCAGATACGCATCTGATCTTGTAACGTGACGTGTATCTCCCCGTCACCCATATCTTCTTGTGACGTGTATCAATCTGTCACTCTTCTTCTCGTCAAATCATGGAGGACACCAAGGCATCTACCATCTACAGTGAGATGTCTCCTATCCCCTCCATCAAGCTGAACGGGAAGAATTATCTCTTATGGATGAATGTTGTCCATACTGTATTGGAGTCACACGACAAGGCGAGACACGTTGATTCTGATCCTCCTACACTTACTGACAAAGGCTATGCTGAATGGAAGCGTCATAACAATCTGGTGAAGACCTGGTTGTGGGGGAGCATGGAACCTAGGATTGCCTCGAGGTTCATGTTCTACACTACCGCCAAAGAGATCTGGGATGCAGTGAAGAAACGGTATTCTTAAGAGAAGAATGCGCTTCGTCAGTTCATGATATATGATCGCCTGCTTGCAGAACGACTGGGAGACATACCTTTAGAAGAATACTTTGGAGTGATTCAAGGTATTGCACAAGAGTTGAGTTTCTACCATCCAGTAACTGTCCAAGAACAAGTCAAAGACAGAGATGACTTGATTACAACAAAATTCTTGTCTGGTCTAAGTTCTTCGTGCAGTTCAGCCCGCAATGTTATCTTAGCTTTTGATAAACTTCCCAGCTTGGAAGAGACCTATTCAAGAATTTTACAAGCAAATTTTGAACATGTTGATACTACCGTAGTCTCGTCTCAGGGAGATTCTCATGCTTCTATAGCAGTTGCAGTGAGAGGACGGACAGGTATGGGCCGAGGACGTGGAACTCGCCCTAAGTGCACTTTTTGTGACAAACTTGGACACAGTTGAGAAATGATGGAAGAAGCATGGTCGACCTACTGCACCACCTGTGGGAGCAGCAAACTATGCTACCACTACTGAGTTTACTGAGCCTCCTGCTTCGAGTTCTGGTCCTTCTGACATCACACTCACCAAGGAGGAATATGATAGATTTATCATGGCTACTCAACATCTGAGCTTGGGATCATCATCTTCAGCCAACTTGGCATCCACCACTGCTAATCAAGCTACCTCTTTATTGGCTTCTGTTCTACTTCATCATGGGTCATTGATTCTGGAGCGTCACAGCATATGACTGGTATGACGAGACTTCTTCACTCCATTGACTCACATATCCCTCACAAATCTATAACAATAGCAGATGGTTCAGTGAGGAGAGTGTTAGCCAGTGGATCTGTTTCTCTGACTCCTGGAATTGATCTTAAATCCGTACATTATGTGCCTGCTTTTCCTTTTAATCTTTTATCTGTTGCTAAGTTGATTGATACTGTGAAATGTACGGTAACCTTTGGTCCTTGTTTTGTGTTACAGGATCTCAAGATTATGAGGACGATTGGTTGGGGGGGCTAGGAAAGGTGATCTCTACCTTTTCTATAGTGACAGTTTGTCTCCCCAAGTTTCTACTCCTGCTTTAGTTGTCTTGTTGAGTGGCTCTCCCTTACTGTGGCACTACAGATATGGCCATCCTTCATTAGAGAGCCTGAGAAAGTTAGAATCAGAATTGTCTCAAGTATCATCTTTAGAGTGTCAGTCCTGTCAACTGGGGAAACATCATAGAATGTCTTATCCCGGTCGTGTCAATAAACGGTCGTCATGTCCTTTTGAGTTGGTCCATAGTGATGTTTGGGATCCTGTAAAAGACCATAGTTATAATAGTTTTTGTTCTTTTATCTCCTATGTGGATGACTTTTCGCGTATGACTTGGATTTATTTGTTGAAAAGTCAAGAGTTTGTGCTATCTATTGTCAAACATTTTCATCAGGAAATTAAAGTTCAATTTGATTGCAATATTAAAGTTCTTCAATCTGATAATGCTATGGAGTATGTTCAAAATGTCATGGCTGATTTTTGTAGTTCTGTTGGGATGATACATCGTACATCCTGTCCTCACACCCCTCAGCAGAATGGGGTGGCAGAGAGGAAAAATCGTCATCTTCTTGATATTACCAGGACAATCATGTTTCAATCTAATGTTCCTAAGCGGTTCTGGTCTGACGCTCTCCTTACTGCATGTTTTCTTATCAACAGGCAACCTTCTTCTGTGCTTCAAGGACGCACTCCTTTCTCTGTCTTACGTCACAAGGATCAACCCTTCCTCGTTCCTCTTAGAGTGGTTGTACTTCTTTTGTCCACAATTTTGATCCTAAGGCTGATAAGTTATCTCCTAGGTCAATTAGGATTCTCTTTCTTGGGTACTCCAACACTAGCAAAGGGTAAAGTGTTATTTTCCAAGTCTTCGTCGTATGTTTGTGTCTAGAGATGTGACTTTTCATGAATCCACTCCATATTTCTCTAGTGTTCCCAGTAAGGGGGAGCAATTGTGTGAGAGAGTGCCACCATCAGATGCTAGTGAGAGAGTGCCACCACCACATCAGAGTGAGAGAGTGCCACATATCATTCCTGACTATACTATCATTCAGGAAGAGCAGCTAGCAGATGGTCCACAAATTCAACAATATTCACATGTTTATAACAGACGAGGCAGACAAGATCCAGAAGAGGTAGCGACTCCAGTCTCTGAGCCCTCCCCATCTTCCTCTACTCAAGGGATTCCTGAAGAACCATCTGACCTTGATGTTCCCATTGTTGTTTGTAAAGTTACTCGTTCTTGTACTATTCGGCATCCTATTACAAATGTATGTTGTTGTCCAAGTTATCTCGGCAGGCTCGCTCTTTTGCTCTTGGGATTGATTCTGTGGTCATTCCAAGAAATCATCTTGATGCTATGAAGGATATTGGCTAGAAACATGTTATGCATGTTGAGATGGTTGCTCTATTACAGAACAACACCTAGGAACTTGTTGACTTACCTCCATATAAAAATGTTGTGGGATGCAGATGGGTATTTACAGTAAAACATAATCCAGATGGTTCTGTGGAGAGATTGAAAACTAGATTGGTTACAAAGGGGTACACTCAGACATATGGGGTTGATTTCTTTGAGACCTTTTCACCAGTGGTTCGTCTGAATTCTGTGTGTATCCTTATTTCCTTGGCTACTGCATTTGACTGGCCTCTATTTCAGCTCGATGTAAAGAATGCCTTCCTTCATGGTGATCTACAAGAGGAGGTATACATGGAGCAACCACCTGGTTTTGTTGCTCAGGGGGAGTGTCAGAAGGTGTGTAGGTTGAAGAAAGCCATCTATGGATTGAAACAATCTCCTAGAGCTTGGTTTGACAAGTTCAGTGATGTTGTGCTAAAGATGGGTTTTTCTCGTTTTGTTAGTGATCATTCTTTATTTTATTCTACTTCTGGTGGATCTATTATTATTGTTGTGTATGTTGATGATATTGTTATCACTGGTAGTGTTCCACAGGCATATCTCGTGTGAAAGCGGGCTTGCAGGGGCACTTTCACACAAAGGATCTGGGAAAATTGAGATATTTTATGGGCATTGAAGTACTTAGATCTCATGCAGGTACCAATTTGCTAGGAAGCACGGACACTTCCCGGAGGCTGCCGTGTCTGTGTCCAACGCGTGTCCAACATGGACACCTTGGACACGCCTGGACACGTGGCGGACACGCCTCTGACGTGTCCACTTTTTAAAAAAAATATTGAAGTGTTGGACACGGCTTGGACACTCCATGGACACATCCAAGACACACCATCCCTACCCACTTAAGCTTAAGCATACGAAAAAAACCCAAACCTTGCCCAAATCCCTACCTCATGTTCTACACTGCTCTTGCCCTACCAACATTAGTTAGTTAAGCTTCAGTAGCTGCCAAAATGTTCCTTCGCCTCCTCTTTTTCCTGCTCTATGTCTGCTTCTCATCTCCCTTCTCTTATTTCATGTTGGTCTTTCATGTGTCTCCTTCTGCTTATCTTACCACTCCTCCCCTACTTTCTATCTTGCTTCTCGTGAAAATGTAGCAGAATATTGCCCTCCCTACGTCTACTCTTTTTCTTGCTTTTCTACATCTACATCTTCCCTCCTTTTCTCTTACCCATCCATCTTAAGTAGCTCTCCATATATTCCACTTCCTTTTCTTCCCTCTCAACCTCGAAGACACCTTCATTCTCCATCTTATCCACCACCAACAATAACATCTTAAGTAGCTTACAATTTTTTGTAATATCATGTTTCAAGGTGAATTTCATGTTAAGTTTTATTTACAGTAAATCTATGTATATGTATATGTCAATGTATATATATCTGTATAAATATATATATATATATATATATATGTTTGTATACATATGCATATGTATATGTATATGTATATGTATATGTATATGTATATGTGTGTATGACGTGTCCAACGCCGTGTCCGTGTCCTGTATTTTTTAAAATCGCTGTGTCCCGTGTCCGTGTCCGTGTCCGTGTCCGTGTCCGTGTCCGTGTCCATGCCGTGTCCCGTGTCCGTGTCCATGCTTCCTAGCCAATTTGTCTCAGAGAAAATATGTGCTGGATTTACTTCAGGAAATTGGCATGAGTGAGTCCAAGCATGTGTCTACTCCTATGGACTATCATGTGAAGGAGATGACTGATGATGCTGATTATCCAGATCCAGGATATTACAGGAAAATTGTGGGACAATTGATATATTTGACAGTGACACGTCCTGACATTTCTTTTGTTGTAGGAGTGGTGAGGCAGCACATGAGCTCTCCAAAACAGTCTTATTGGACATCTATATGTCGTATTCTGAGATATATGAAAGGTGCACCTGGTAAGGGAATCACCTATTATAGGCCGAAGACTCCTGTATCCACACTGTCTCTTACTGGTTATGCAGATGCAGATTGGGCTGGTAATCTGAATGACAGGAGGTCTACGTCTGGATATTGCACATTTCTGAGGAATCGTCTTATTACCTGGAAAAGCAAAAAGCAAAATGTTGTAGCAAGATCTAACACAGAAGCTGAGTATAGAGCAATGGCACATGCATGTTGCGAGTTGCAGTGGGTTCAATTTGTACTTTCTGAATTAAAGATTCTTGTTTTGTCTCCTATAGAACTCAGATGTGACAATCAATCGACCATATACATTGCTAAGAATCCAGTCTTCCATGAACGTACTAAGCACATTGAAGTTGACTGCCACTTTATCAGAGACCAGATCAAGAATGGAACTGTTGTGACTCCTCATGTCAAGTCTGAAGATCAACTTGCAGATGTTCTTACGAAGCCATTGAGTCCAACAACTTTCCAGAGTTTTTGCAACAAGCTGGGTCTACACGATGTGTACACTCCAGCTTGAGGGGGAGTGTTAATATATTTTACATTTATTCTATTTTGTAATTTTTATATCCTGCTGGACCTCTATGTAAATTATCCAGTTTCTCTTATTAATAAAAAGGGAGAAGGCCTATGGCCTCTCCCAACGCTGCATTGCATGTTGCATTGCGGCACCACATTTCACAAGAACCACATAACATAGGGTCATATCACATGTACCCCTTTTGAACCCATAGTAACCCAAGAACATACACTCGATGGACTTTGGACTTAGCTTGTCTACTCCTTGACCCCTAAACAAATACACAAAAAACTTTAGGCAAAGCATGATACAATGGCCTTATAGAATGAACTTGAACAGATATATAATCATGGATGTAGATGATGGCCTTCACTTGAAAAAGTAGGTGGTAGTGAGGACTACATCCTCCAAAAAAATCTCTAGGGACATGCATATGGACAAGGGTGAGAGCAGTCTTAGGAATGTGATGAATTCTTCTTTTAGCCACTATTATGCTTTAATACCATGTAATGCAGGGAATAGGCTGAGAGAATTTCTTGTACCATAACTCATAAGTCACACTCTTGTATATTTATATAAATAAAGTGTTAGAATATATTTTTTTTTAGATTTACGAGAGAACCACCCCCGCAGAAGCGCCACATTCGTGACCCCCCCAGGCGGCGTAAACTCTCGGGTCCCTGGGCGTCCCGCAAACCCAGGAACCATTTAAAGCGCACAGTTGGCCGGCCTGCGCGACGGGTAAACCATTTAAAGTGTTAGAATATAGCCTATATAGTTAATAGGTTATTAGTCTATTGTCTACATGGGTACATCATATCATCAATTAGTCATACATTACAGCAGTACATTTAATCAAAGTACATTCTCAATTAGATAATAGATACATATAATTTACTTGTATACATTACAACAGTACCTTATTATAACGACTTAGATACAAAATATGCATTCTAAATTAGAACTACGGCTTATCATAGAACATTTGATGTATATAAGTTTAATATATTATAGTTGATAATACTTGGACAATATAATTTACTTCATGTAAGAGGTTACAGCAGTTTTTTGAAAAAAAGTGGGTAAAAAGCAGGCAAAAAAGGGCAAAAAGTGGGGGAAAAGGGTTAAGCAGACAAAAAGCGGCCGTTTTTTGTAGATCTGCTAAATGGGCGCTCAGCAACAAAATTAAACGGCTGGAGCTCTTGACCGATTAAGCGGCTGCTCAGAACATTTTTCAATACAGTGAATGATACATTTAGGATGTCTTTCAACTTGGTGCCAGGGCCCCGCTAAATCAAAACTCTTTGGAACCAAACGACTTTTTGGGTGAAATGGCAACGTAGAACTCCACGGTCTTACTTACCCTAGATGGCCTCTTGACCGACTCCACTATAACTCTCATCCTCTTCTCAATTCTTAGTCGTTGCCATCGACCTCCTCTCACCTCATATATGAGACCTTCTGCATTGATTTCAGGCTATGAAGTACGAATACTCCAAAACAGATGTCGTACCCATATCCGATACGTATTAGATACCAATACTCCGTGGATACTCCTGGATACGTATTGGATACTCCTAATCCGTATCCATGTTGTATCCAGGCCGTATCCATTCGGTAAAAACTAGAAAAAAATCTAGGCATGACATTGCTTGATTAGCGTTTGACACCAACTCTTGTCTCAACCCTCTCTGTTAAATAGCAGCTTGCAGCAAGGCTGTCACAATTGCTTCTTTGAAGTAGTTCAAGGTTAGTCACCATACTCACCATTTCTCTTGCTAAATGCCAATCTTCCTTCTCTTTATTTTTGTACTCTGTTTTTTGGGATTTCACTTTTTAAAGAACTTCCATATGTAATCTAGATTTTTATTTGTTCTTTATTGCAAACCAATTCATTCACCTTTACATGGTACTTGTGGATGCTTTCCCTGCTAAAGTGCAAGTTTTATGCACGTTAATGTCCTCCATATTCTATGAAAGGCTTCAATTTAGTATCGTTGGTTAACATGTTCTAGATTTCTATCTAGACAATATCTATTTCATCTCCTTTTGAAGATAACCATTGCATCGCCATCCTTTTGTCTCCCCCTATGAAGCACCACTACTCCAAAATAGGTGTCCTACCAGTACTAAATACATATCTGATACTAATACTCCCTAGATACTCTCTAATACATACCAGATACTTCGCAAGTCATATTCCTTTTTTTATTAGCAGGATATGACCTCAATGCAGCCAAAGATACAACCAACCCATTTAGCAGCCAAGGGAGCACCCCACTCGTGAGTATGAAATTGGTATTTTCTATTAAAATTTTAAAATAAACATTAAAAAAATTGTTGTATCCATGTTGTACATGTATCTTATATTTTTTAAAATTGGCGTATCCCCGTACTGTACCCGTACCCCTATCCATTTATATATATATATATATATATATATGTGCTTCATAGTAGCTAGCCATACATGAGAGAAGATAGTTTGGTATCACAGATAAAACAACTAACTTTACAACACAACATTACATGATACATGAAATGTTAAAGGTTTAGAATATGATATTATCATGTTTTTTTGTAACTTTTATCTCACATTAATATGAATGAAAGACCCATTTTTATATCATTGTTTGATATTATGGTATTGGTTTCCATTTTCTTTAGAAATATTGTGATTTTTGAATGAAATTTGATTGTCTTCATCCATTTTTAAAATAAATATATTGGTTATTTTTAAAATATTAAAATAAATATTAAAAAATTGTTGTATCCATGACGTAGCTATATCCTATATTTTCGAAAATTGTCGTATCCCCGTACCCGTATCCGTATTTGAGCTTCCTAGATTTCAGGACACTCAACCTTCCCTGCTTCCTCCATGTATCTTACTTCCCACCACTTCCACCTCGCCTCACCCCTCTCGACCTTTTCTTCCCACGCATCCTCTTCATCCTCCTTGCCCTCTTCCTCCACTAACTTTGCCATCGCTCCTTTGAGATTCTTGTTCTCCTACTACTTAACCTTATTCTCTACATCTGGGATCTTAACCCCCTATACTATCTCCGCGCGGCAATCTCCAGTTCATCCTTTCCCCACGTGTAGCATTTCAATCACCTTCTAACTCTAGAGTTTGGTTTCAAGTAATGGCCCTAGCCACTGTAGCAGGAGATAACTAATAGAGAAGCAAGGCGAGAACCTCAAGTGCTAAGTTTTTTCTTGAGAAGTAGTAGGTGGCTGCGAGCAATTGAAGAGCATATTCGCCTCATGGTATCAGAGTGTCAAAGAGTCTGGAACCCTAAGCTCTTTGAGTTGTTGCCTCCTTATTTTTCCTTCCTTTCCCTATAGTCGTCGCCCTTCTCCCTTCCTTATATGGAGACCTGCATGAAGAAGTATAAATGGAGAAACCTCATGGCTTTGTTGCTCAGGAGAGTTCTAAAGTTTGCAAGCTTCTCAAGGCTATCTACGGTCTGAAGCAAAGTCAAAGAGCATGACTAGATACATTATGCCATATTCTTATTAAAATTTGTCTTCAAAAGCTCTCATTCTGATCACTCTGTATTCATAAAGAAGACTAATTATGGTCTTGTCATTTTGACTGTATATGTGAATGATATTGTTCTATCTGGAAGTAACAAGGAGGTATTCAATCTACTAAAGAATATCTTGAACAACATTTTGTTACTAAATATCTAGGGAAACAAATATTTTCTGGGTATTGAGGTTTCTCGCTCCTCTTCTGGCATTATGTCTCTCACAACACAAGTATGTCCTTGATCTCTTAAAAGAAACACATGCTAGGAACTAAGCATACTAGTACCCCACTTGATCCCAATATAAAGTATGATACGGGGTCATTTCCTCCTCATCATGACATCGGTTTATAAGTTGGTTTATCTCACGGTCACTCAAGCTAATATTACTTCTATAGTAGGAATCTCAGCAGGTATCTAGATAAACCTCAACAATGGCATTGGGATGATGTTTGTCACATTCTTAAGTATCTAAGGAATTCTCCAAGGAAAGGAATACTAATACAGGCGACATGCACATTGTAAACTCAATGGTTATTATGATTCAAACTATGTTGTCAGTAGAATTGATAGAAAGGCTACCTCTGGTTATTGCACCTTTGCTTGGGGGAGTCTTGTCACGTGGCGTAGTAAGAAACAGACAGTTGTTGCTCTCTGCAGTGCTGAAGTTGAGTATAGAGCCATGGCTCATACTATATGTGAATTGTTGTGGATTCATGGACTTCTGAAAGAATTTGACATATGTGGATCTAGATGCTATTCCTATGTTCTACGACAACAAAGCCTCTATCTATCTTCATTGCTAGCCATCGGACCTTCCATGAGCATACCAAACATATCTAGATGGATGCCACTTTGTTACGGAATCTGTTATGTCAAGCTGCATTTCCACACCTTATGTCAATATTGAAGATCAAATAGTTGATATATTCAAACAGTGCTTCTGAAATCCAAATTTTCTACTATGGTGGACAAGTTGGGCATGCGAGAGACGTCTATGCTCCAACTTGAGGGGGGGTATTGATATATGCTCTTTAATTCAGAAAGCGGGAAGCGGGAGGCGTGCGGACAGCATCCTGTAATAGGGGGTATCGCCAATAACTCCACTGTTGGCTTCCCTGCTTATTGATATATGCCCCTTATCTAGCTGTCACTATTAGCAGGGGGGCATTGCCTCAATTCGGATTGTTATCTCTCTGCCATCAAATGATTAGCCCTGGTTCCAACTTGATACCAAAATTGCCTCCTCCGCGGTTAGTTGGAAGAGGAAGTCTATATGCAGCAACCACGGGTTTCACTATAGAGGGGAGCCTTTCTAAGACTTTTGACTCAAATGATCCATTTACGGCCTAAAGCAATAACTGACGGTGTGGTGGTTCAACAAGATCAGTGGAGTTTTTGACACTCTGGGATTTTCAACAAGCTCAAGGAGGAAGTCTAATGCAGCAATTATTGGGTTTCACTACTAAGGGGGATCCTTCCAGAGAATTCTGACTCAAACAAATCATGTTAGGCCTCAAACAATGAGGACGTGGTGGCTCAACAGCTCAGTAGAGCTCTTGACACTCTAGGATTTTCTTGATCTTCAAGTGATCACATCCTATTGTTCTCTAAAACTACATCTGCATCATAATCTTAGCAGTCTATGTTGATGATAGCATCATTACTAGAAACGATACTACGGGGACCTTCGCACTAAAATATTCTCTCAAGTCACATTTTCAAATGAAGGACTAGGGCCATTTACACTACTTGCGCATTGAAGTTCTTTGCCCCAAAAGTGGCATCTATCTCTCTCGATGGAAGTGTCATGGACCTCCTTGTTGATACTGCCAAGCTCAATTCCAAGCATGTTTCCTCTTTAATCGACTACCAGACCAAAGTCAATTTTGAGGGGGAGTCCTTCAAGGATCTTGAGCAATATCGGCACATGGTTGGGAAGCTAATTTATCTCACTATTACTTGTCCAGACATTGCCTTTGTATTAACTATGGTTAGTCAAAACATGGCACAACCTCTTGTTTGCAATTGGATTCAGGTCCATTTGGATTTTTCGCTATCTTAAAAGTGTCCCAAGATGTGGCCTTCTCTATAAAAAGTCCTCTACGACAGACAATTCCTTGACCAGCTAGCTGATGTTGATTGGGATGGGTATGTCAATGAGAAAAGATCCACTTTCGGCTATTGTTTTATCTTGGGAAATCATCCCATCAGCTGGCAAAATGAGAAACAATCAATAGTAGCTCATTCAATCATTGATGCAAAATATTGGTCCATGGCCCATGCTTGTTGTGAGATTCAATAGGTGACATTGGTTCTCCACGGATTTAGTCTTCCTCTCCGGTCATCCTCAGATGTGACAATCAAACTACAATTTATATTGCCAACAACCATGTGTTTCATAAGTGCACCAAACACAACGAGGTTGATTGCCATCTAGGAAACATGGATATGGACACGGACATAGACACGGGACACGACAATTTCCAAAAATATAAGACACGGACACGGAACTAGATACGAAAAATATATAAATAAATGTATACCTTCAGAACATATTCTAAGATATAATATGCTATATTTATAAACACACAAAATGATCTAAATCGATTATGTACAGGGGCAATCACAACGAAATTCAACAATCAATCGACATATTAACATCATATCCACAAGTCACAATATGGATTGAATCACAACACATGATCAGATGTTTGATTACAAAAATTGTTGCATAGAAATATATGGAACTATAAAAAACAATAGTAGAATTTTGGGGCAATAATTTTTTCATAGTTGATGGAAGTTTTGGTGAACAACATTTATTATCAAGGGAAAGAAGGGGAGGGAGGGTGTGAGGGAAGAAAAGGAGCGGGAATATATTTGAGAGCTACATAAGATGGAGGGGCAAGAAGAAGGAGGGAGATGGAGATGTAGAGAAGCAAGAAAAAGAGTAGTTGTAGGGAGGATCGTACTCTATTACTTTTTCCTAAAGAATGAAGAAGAGTAGAGGAGAAGTAGCAAGAGAAGGTAGGAGACGTGGAGGACCAATGTGAAAGAAGAGGAGAGGGATGGGAAGCAGTGTTGTGGTTGTTACCACATTCAAATTGGAAAAGTAGGGGCATGAATGAGAAGAGGAACAAGACGGGAGAGGAAAATTATATGAAGAAGAAGCAAACGTAGAGGAGCCGGAACAAGAGGCAAAAAAATTTGTAGTTGTTGAGGCTCTAAAGTAGGAAAAAGAAGAGTGGGACAAGAAGAAGCAGGAAGAGGAAGAAGAGGGGGCAGAAGCAAAGGAGGAAGAGTTACATGGAACTAGAAGAAAAGACAATGAATCCAACTACTAACCTCCTCATGGTTGATGTGGCTATCCCTGAATGTTGTAGCAGTTGTGGAGATGATACCGCCATGGAACAGGACATCAACTTTGAGTCGACTTGACATGTGTGGAAGAGGAAGTTTGTGGAAACTTCGAGGATTTTTACAATTAAACTTCGACGTATTTTTGACAAATATTAAGCTAAAAATAGTGATTTCATGATAAAAACTGATATATTCCATCAAATCTAGCTTAAAAACAAAATATTTGATTATATATAGCCATTCATACAGGTTTACGTATGTAAAAAACAGTCACAGACAAATGTAAAAGACATCATCTTCGTGTCAACTTCGACAAGCATAGAAGTTTACCAGGTTTTGAAATCAACAGGTGTAGACATATGTAACATCGAAGATTAATCGCCAATTGTCGAGGATGTTTAGTACCATGGATAACACTAAGGATGGCTGCTACTTGTAGCAGCTGAAGCTTAACCACCTAATATAGTATAGTAGGGCAAGGAGTAGTGAAGGAGAGGAGGCAGGGATTTGGAGAAGGCTTGCGATTTTTTTCATACGCCTAGGCTTAAGTGGGTTGGGTTGGCATGTCTTGGATGTGTTTATGGAGTGTCCAGGCCGTGTTCAGCATTGCAATAAAAAAATACAAAGTGGATACGCTGAAGGCGTGGGCACCACGTGTCCAAGGTGAGTCCCTGTTAGACACGAACACGGCAGCCTCTGGGAAGTGTTTGTGCTTCCTAGATTGCCATTTTTTTCAAGATTTGATCTATGCCGAGAAGATTGTCGCACCATATGTGAAGACTAGAGAGCAGATTGATGATAAAATTCATCAAACCACTGCCACCTTCCTCTCTCAACTACATGTCTAGCAAGCTGGGAATACATGATGTATACTCTCCAGCTTGAGGAAGAGTATTAGTGTGTTAAGTAATTCGATATGATAACAAATAGGACATTAGTGTCAGCCAAGGAAGCACAGACACTTATCTACAGACGGACACAGACACCGGACACGGCAAATTTCTAAAATGCAGGACATGGGCATGGCATTGGATGAGGGGAAATATTTTTTTAGTGTGTGTGTGTGTGGGGGGGGGGGGGGGGGGGGGGGGGATGATGTATACGCGTGTATAATCTTATATGCATATAGATGTGTGTCTTGGTGTGTGTGTAGTAGAAACAATATGAAGTAGATAACTAAACATGTGTTTTTTGTAAACTTAGTAGATTACAGAATATGTACATATTTAACCAACTTATTAGACTATAATTTGATTCATAATATCTGATTCACCTTAAGACTTTACATATTGGTTCTTTTCAACAGATTTGTTTGTAATTGTGATTAGATCTCACCTCTATGTTACATTTTCTCAGTAATTACTGTCAGCCTAATATATCGGACTCAATTGTAACTTATTTTTCTTTAACTAGATTTTAGCCAACTCATTTTCCCTCCTAGAAATTGTAACTTTTTTGTTTCAAAAAATCCAACAATAATGAATTTTTGGGGGATGAACATTAAAAAAACCTGAACTATATACCAAATTGAACAAAGCCAAGCGACTACATACCAAATGCATGTGAAACACATAATAATTTTCAATGCACCAAAAATTAAGGAAAACAGCTAGTAATGATAAAATAAAAGAAGTAAAGGCAAGAATGAACAACTCTATGGCATAATGCAGCACACTGAAAAGTATATATACCATTATCATAGTTTACAATTCATAAAGAAGACAACTTGCAGATATTTAAAGGTCTGCATTCCACGATCGATACCTTGTCCCCAACAGCAGTAGCAACTGAACCCATCTTCATGCGGCATTGTTTCACCCTATGACAAACAATAAAAAAAATTAGTACATCTAAACAAAAAAAATGCTACTATTCACTGACACCCCAACCATAAATATATGTATATAAAGGAAATCAATCAGTAATGAAAGACAGTAGAAGCCAGATATGGTGGCACAACTCAGCAGTTTCATTAAAAACAAAAACACCAAGCTGATATGTTATTCTGAACATTCTAAACAAACAAATGTCACAAATTCATGGTTTGGAAATCTTCTTCTTTGTCTGCATTACAATGACACTATAGACTTGGGCATCCATCTGCTGATAAATTGAAACATCTTATTTCTGGTGTAGGAACACACAGTTTCCAGTGCGAGTCATGTCAGTTAGGCAAACAGTCCAGAACTGTCTTTCCTAAAAAATCTCAGATTGGTAGTAAAAACATTTTTTATTTAGTTCATGCTAATGTATAGGGTCCTTGTCATGCTCCAAGTTCGTCTGGCAATAAATATTTTATTCTATTCATTGATGATTTCTCCCGTGCTACTTGGTTGTTTTTGATGAAAGACAGGTCACAAGTTTTGCCTACTATTGAGTTCTTTTTTGCTGAAATTAAAACTCAATTCTCTATGCCCATTAAGATTCTATGCACTGATAATGCATTGGAACTTTTCAAAAACATGTTGAATTATTTTTTCGTTCTGTTGGTACCATTCATCAGACATCATGTGCCTACACACCTCATTAGAACGGAGTTGCTGAAAGGAAAAATAGGCATTTACTTGAAGTTACTAGAACTATAATGTTGCACTCTAATGTTCCAAAATATTTTTGGTCGGAAGCAGTTCTCACTGCCTGTTTTCTGATTAATCGCATGCCTTCGTCTGTTATTGGGAACAAAATTCCTGTCCAAGTCCTACAACCCCACATTCCTCTTTTTTCTATTCTTCCAAGGATTTTTGGGTCAACTTGTTTTGTTCGGTTGCTTGGAACGACTCAGGACAAGTTGTCTCCTAAAGCTGTAAAATGTATTTTTCTGGGATATTCACGTACTCAGAAAGGATGTCGTTGCTATAGTCCTCTTACTAAGGAGTGGTTCACGAGCAGTGATGTGATTTTCTTTGAGGACACTCCTTTTCACTCCACTAAAGGGAACACTTTGAGTTCAGATATTATTTCAGCACCTCTGCCTGTTATCAGTGATTCACGTTCTGCGTTACAGTCAGCTGAGACTATGTATCCTGTTATTGTTTACCAACGTAGGAATCGGCCGCCGCAGTCTACCCCTGCCCAAGACCCCCCCACAAAAAACAAATCTTCTCCTTCAGAAAGTCTTGCACCTGCCGAGGTAACTTCTGATCTGGATTTACCTATTGGTCTCAGGAAAGGCACTCGCTCATGTACCTCTCGTAGTATTGTTGACTATGTTTCTACTGCACATCTTAGTGTCCATGTTAGTAATTTTGTTGTTGCCCCTTCTGTTGTTTCTGTTCCTAAAAACGTTCATGATGCTTTACAAAGTACGGCATGGACACCGCCATGACTGAGAAGATGACTTGCTCTTACTGACAAAGGTAGTTGGGATTTGGTGGATCCTCCATCCGATTGCAAGCCAATTGGACGTCGTTGGGTGTACATTGTGAAGTATCATCCTGATGGGACTGTTAAACGCCTGAAGGCCCGCCTAGTGGCCAAAAGGTACACTTAAACCTATGGTATTGATTATTTTGAAACTTTTTCCTTTGTTGCCAGGCTAAATTCTGTGTGGGCTCTTCTCTCTGTTGCAATCAATCTGGATTGGCCCCTTATATAGCTAGATGTCAAGAATGTCTTTCTTTATGGTGATCTCCAAGAGGAAGTCCATTTGGAGCAACCACCTGGGTTTGTTGCTCAGGGGGAGTCACACAAGGTATGTCGCCTCAAAAAGTCTATTTATGGAATCAAGCAGAGTCCACGTGCCTGGTTTGATAAACTGAGCAAGATTTTGTCTACTTATGGCTTCTTGAGATCTCATGTTGATCACTCTGTCTTTATTAAGAAGACTTCCTCTGGTATTGTTGTTTTGATTGTGTATGTCGATGATATAATTTTATCTGGCAGTGATCTTTCTGAAATCCACGCTACCAAGGCCTATTTATGCAAGCACTTTGTCACTAAAGATTTAGGAAAGCTAAGGTATTTTCTGGGAATTGAAGTCTCCATGACCTCTAATGCTCTTGTTTTGCCCCAAAGGAAGTATGTTCTAAATCTTTTGCAGGAGACAGGGATGCTTGGAGCTCGAACTGCTGATACTCCTTTAGACCCTAATGTAAATTGGGATGATCAGTGTTCAGGAAATCGGCCTAATCGGCCGAATATTCGGTTTCGTAGGTGGACCGAACCGCCTAAGCCAAATCGGAGCTATATTCGGCCATGGACCGATTACTCGGCCGCCTGGGCGCTTAAAAGGCCGATTATTCGGCGATTTTCTAAACCCGGCCCAACAAATGAAAAAAAAATCACTGGGCCTAAAACTCTAACCCGACTCCCCACCCTCAATCCCGATACCCCCCCTTCTCTGGACTCTTTCCCTCACGAAACCACAAACCCTCTCTGCGGTCGCAGCAGCGCTAGGGCGTGATACCCTATCCCTCGGTTCTTCGGCGGCAATCTCCTCCTCCAGTAGCAATCTCCTTCCCCGACGCTGTTCTGGGTGTGGCCGGCCGCCTCCATTTCCATCTCCTCCTCTCTGGGCGCCAACTATTGTCGTGGGCGCCAACTGCTGCAGTCGGTGTGGAAGCAGCAAGATCGAGTTCCTGACCAACCTAGCGGCGGCGGCGGCTCTTCATAGCAGGCTGGCGGCGCCGGCTTGAGTTCTCCACCAGGTAGGTCTTCTTCACTCCTCAATTTCTCCTTCTCCCAACTCCCAGGCCGTGTAACTCCATCACTGTGGCGCCCCCTCTCTGTTTTTTCACATGTTCTCCCCTTCACCTTCTTCCTTGTTTTCCATTCTTCCTTTTACACCACTCTCTTCCTTCTCCAATCTCTAGATTCTCCACCCGTTGTTCTATTTTTCCTCTCTTTACTCCACGTTCCATTTCTCTTTACTCCATTTCCTCCATGCCAATATCTACCTGTTGTTCTCTTCCTCCCTGTTTCACCTTCAATTCCCTGCTAGTTTCTCCACCTTAAAATCCCACACCCTTATTCCTCCACCTCAAAAAAATCCCACGCCCCTATTCCTCCTACTGTAATCCCCCACTGAATGTATTGATTCAATCAGTAGTAGTAGGCTTAGTAACACGGTTGCACGTTTTCCATTTCTTTTGTCTGTTTCCACCTTCTCATTTTTCTCCCTATTTTCACCTTGCACGTTTTCCATCTTTTTTTTGCCTTCCAGTTCCCATTTCGTTTTCCTCCCTGCCATATGTTTACTGACCATCTCTATTTCAAATAATACTACTGCATTTTCATATTAGCAATGTGTTTCTTATTATTTTTTATGTCAGTCTTTCATATTAGCATTCTTATTATTTTTATGTCAGT
Source organism: Alisma plantago-aquatica (assembly GCA_963693085.1). Lineage (NCBI taxonomy): Eukaryota > Viridiplantae > Streptophyta > Magnoliopsida > Alismatales > Alismataceae > Alisma > Alisma plantago-aquatica. The sequence goes on along the minus strand of OY856412.1, from coordinate 394,670,804 downwards.
CTTTCATATTAGCATACTGTAATGTGTTATTCTTTTTAGATACAGTAATGTGTTATTCTTTTTAGATACAGTAATGTGTTATTAATCTTTTCTTTCATACATTAGGCATTAGCATAGCCATATATTGTTGTACTTGTAGTCTTCTAGTTTTGTGTGTTTGGTTTGATGTGATTTTGTTTATTATTTCCAGTGAATCATGGAGAGTCTTGGATCAGCCCCAATTGGGACTAACACCCAATCACAAGAAACACCCCAGTCACGCTTGATTCCACCTGGATCCACTGATCTGGCTTGGAAGTATGGCACGCTCAAAGATAAAAACAACTCTAGTGTTGTTATATGTGACTTGTGCACGAAAGAAATTAGGGGGGGGGGGTGTGAATCGCCTGAAGCAACACTTAGCTCACATAAAGGGTAATATGCAAGCATGCCCTAGAGTTGACAATGCCATCAAGCAGGAAATTAGGCAGAACATGGAGGAGATTCAAAAGAAGAAGGCGGACAAGTCAAAAGTTGTAGCAAGTGTAAAAGAAGAAGTTGATCTTGCTATGGCTAAGGGGAAGGAGATTGATGATTCCCGCCTCAACACCATCCCTAGCTCAGATTCCTCAATGCGCCAAGTAGGAATCAAGGAGGCTATAGACAAGAAGCAAAGAGATCGGGTGAATCAATATATTGCTAGGTGGGTTTATCGATCTGGAATTTCTTTTAATGCAGTTTGCAACAATGCTTTTCTGTCAATGTGCCAGGCTATTGGCCAATATGGAAAGAACCTCAAGCCCCCATCTTATTATGAGGTGAGTGAGTCTCTATTGAAAGTGGAGGTTGAAAATACAAGAAATGATCTGCAACCTCATAGAGAAATGTGGAGGAGATACGGGTGCACCATTATGACAGATGCGTGGAGTGATAGGAGAAGCAGGAGCTTGATGAATCTTCTTGTAAATTGTGAATTAGGCACTTGCTTTCTTAAGGCAATTGACGCCTCTGCTGAGTCTCACACAGGGGAGTATATCATGTCTTTTATTGATGGATGCATCCAGGAGGTTGGTCAGGAGAATGTGCTTCAAATTGTTACAGATAATGCTTCTGCAAATGTATTAGCAGGAAGAATGTTGGAGGATAAGTATCCTCACATATTTTGGACATCCTGTGCGGCTCATGTCATTGATTTGATACTTGAAGAGTTTGGCAAAGAACAAATAATTAAGACTGCCATAACAAAGGCAAGGGAGTTGATTGGCTTCATCTATTCTCACACAAAAACCCCGAGTTTGATGCGCAAATTCACTGAAAAGGGGGAGATTTTGAGACCTGGAGTCACCAGGTTTGCTACTTCTTTCTTGACATTGCAGAGCCTCCTTGACAAGGACAAGTTGAGGCTTATGTTCATTTCTGTTGAATGGAACCAATGCAAGTGGTCTAAGACAAGAGCAGGTGTCAAAGCTACAACGAAAATTTTGGCTCCAACATTTTGGAATCAAGTTTCATCATCCATCAACTTGTGTACCCCTTTGATCTATTTGCTGAGAATCGTTGATGGTGATAAAAAACCATCAATGGGATTTGTATATGGTGAATTAGAAGCTGCTAAACAAGAGATCAAGACCCTCTTCAAGGGAGTTGAAGCCTCCTTTAGGCCATTCATCAATGCCATTACAATTAAAACCAAAGACAGATTAGATAGTCCTCTTCACAAAGCTGCCTACTATCTAAATCCATATTACTTCTACAAAAATCAGGATGAGATAAAAAAACAACCTGATTTGATGGATGGCTTGATCAAGTGTATTGAGACCTTTTTCACTGATGTTAATATTCAAGACAAGATCAGCAGGACAGAGTTGGGTTCCTATATGATGAAGCTAGGCTCATTTGGCAAGGCATTAGCTCTGAGGCAATGCTTAATTAATGATGATGAGTACAAACCAGGTATATAAAACTTATTTTATTTTGATTATTAGGATAATGGTGATATAAAATATTAAACTTATCTATATGTAGCTATGTGGTGGCATATGCATGGTGGAGCGGCACCACATTTGCAAGAAATGGCCATCAAAATTCTTAGCCTAACATCCTCCTCCTCTAGATGTGAGAGGAATTGGAGTACTTTTGAAGGGGTACTTCACTATTTATATATTAAATGCTTATTTTCAATTGTGTAGAGTTATAGACTATTCCCCTCTAAAATGTCCATGTCTTAATGGCAGATCCACACTAAGAAGAGGAATAAACTTGAGGTGAAAAGACTTAATGACTTGGTCTATGTCCAGTTTAATGCCAAGTTGCAAGAGCAATGAGAGAGAAAGGCCAAAGATCCTCTTCTAACAAGTGATAGGACACATGTCATGGAGTGGATGGGAGATGCTACAACTGAGAATGATGAGGTTCCTGGCAGTGATGGACTTACTTGGGGAAATGTAGCAGCTGCAACAGGTGTTGATGATGTTCTACAAGCTAGGGCCACACGTTCACAAACACGTGCTACTACACATCTTGCTACTTCTACATCAATGTCTCAAATTGATGAAGAAGATCTTGCAGAGGACCCATCTAGTGATGATGATGATGCTGAGCCCGTCTTTGCAGAGTTCGAGGACGAAGATGGCTACCTTGATTAGCTTTGTATCGATTGTTGACGTATTATTTTGTGTAAGACATGAGTTGCTTGGTTATTTGGTGTTTGTTTACTTGTTTTGAACCTTTTGACGTGCGTTAAACTATCTTCATGTTTGTGATGTATGTTGCTTAATTAACATTCTTAACGGATCTATGTTTCTTGTTACATCCTCATTTGTTATAGTTTAATTAATATATACAATTATAAAGGACCAAGTTTTAAATTTATGTGAATATATAATTAATTTTTTTAAAAAAAATCAAAACCGATTAAAACCGAATATACTCCCGCTTATACTCCCGCATACCGTATATACTCTAATCGGTACCCTATCCGCCCGTACACCGATTACCGCTTTTCTGAACACTGGGGATGATGACGAATCTCACTTGTATCCTGACAGTAAACGTTATAGGAGACTGGTTGGAAAGTTAATTTATTTGAATGTTACTAGAGCTGATATTTCTACTGCAGTTGGCATTGTTAGCAGGTATCTTGACAAACCGAGACAGTGCCACTGGGAAGCATTGTGTCATATTATGAGTGATCTGAAGAAATCTCATGGTAAAGGTCTTTTCTATAGGAAACATGGCCATTGCTCTCTTGAAGGCTATTCTGATTCTGACTATGTTGGAAGTAAGATTGATAGAAAATCAACTTCTGGCTACTGCACATTTGTTGGTGGAAATCGTGTCACTTGGAGGAGCAAAAGGCAGAATGTTGTTGCTAGATCTAGTGTTGAGGTCGAGTACCGGTTTATGACTCGCACAGCTTGTGAACTTTTGTGGGTACAGTCCCTCCTAAAAGACTGTGGCGTGGGGTCTTCTGTTCCTATTCCCATGCATTGTGATAATAAAGAAGCTATCTTTATTGCCAATAATCTTGATTATCGTGAGCGGACTAAGCACATTGAAGTTGACTGCCACTTCATCGGAGAAGCCATCCTGACTGGTCGTATCTGCACTCCTTTTACTCGCTCAGAAGATCAAGTTGTCGATATCTTCACAAAGTTGCTGGCCAAGAAACATTTCAGCTCTCTTGTGGACAAGTTGGGCATGATTGATATCTATGCTCCCACTTGAGGGGGAGTGTTAAATAGTGTTTTATTCAATCCTTTATATTCTCTTGTTATTTTCCTATTCTATGTGGACCTATATGTAATTGTTCCTTTTATAAATATATGGGGTACACACACTGTGCACCTCAACCCTTTCGGGAAACCCTATTTAGACAAATCAATGCACTGTATGACATCAGCGTTAATACATATCACCAACACAGAAAATGGAACCACATTGGTATCACTTTTGCATATGGATAAGACCACTCAGTTTACTAAGAAAGAAAGTTGATCTACCAAGATTATTCTAACAGCTCAATCAAAGTTGGATGAGATTTCACAATTCCCGGTGAGGCAGGCACTGCTAGAGTGTTCCATGTGAATTTGAATAGGAAATAATACAGTTATTGTATTACGATGCAATATTGAGTTATAATATATGAAATATGATTTCAATATCACAGAAACATAAACTTGCTTTATATAATAAATTAAATTATATAATACCCAACAGAATGACCAGCCCATTGGTGGACCTCAACAGAACCTTCTACCAGAGCTGTTGAGTGATCTCTCATTGCAAGTCTTTGCAGGCAACTCCTCAAGGATGTTTCAGATCCAAGAGACTCAATTGAAATACCATATTTAGATGGATGCAGCTTGTAGTACACATCTCTCATTAGAGTAGAACTGTTAATGACTGAATGCCTGACAATTGAAATATTATTAGATCATGTTAGAAAAAGGAGTATACTCAAATTAAGAAATTTTTAGATACATTTGGTAAAACAAAATGAAACTATAACAATACAACGCGATATAAACCTAACATCAAAGATCCTCGTCAAGTATACTGTAAATGATGTCAAAAAAATTTAACAAGTTTGTCAGTAATCCCTGGATCATGTAAGGTGGTTGTTCCTCTGCACCGGCAGGGTCATTTTCTCCTTTTGCAGTTTTGCTGCAACGAGTTCAAGCATTTCTTTGTATTTCTTTACTCGACTGCTACTTCGTGAGGTGGGCTGAAGAGACTATTTCTTTGTAGCATAATAAAGAGCATGGAGACACAATAAATGATTTTCCTCTCATGTATGTAGCATTCTCTGTAGAGGATAGATTCCATTTTGAACACAGCTGGTGTTTGGTTGCCCTAGGTAGCTAATGCTTGAAATATCACTAATAACTTGGTAGGTTGGCTTAAAGTTCAGATGGAAAAGAAAACATCATACCGCAAGCATGAACTCATGCGATGCTCAGCCAATAAAATTGATGAACAAGATGGATTGTTGTGCATATTTCGTTAATGCATGAAATGATCAAATTATGCCCAATTCTACAGACTACAGCTATTCTTACAAGACCTTTCTAACAGGTATATGATGAACATGGCGATTTCCTTTTTGCATAAAGAGGGTTTTGCAAAGTGTATTTTGTGGCCTTAAGGAGTATAAGACGAATAGTGTTGGGATTAGTTCAATATTGATGCAAAACAATGTGTGTGTGTATGCGTGTGTGTGTGTGTGTATTTGTATATGTGAATATATGTGTGTGTGTTTGTGTGACTGTGTAGCTTGCTTGTTGCTATTCCAAGGTACTAGATTATCACCCACATTATACATAATAACTAATGATGGAGTGTTTTTCAATACTAGAACTCACCATTCTGCATCAAACTCCCTAGACCTCATATGACTATAGTTCTTATACAAGATACCTGTACCAGGAGTTCTTTTTAGATATCGTGGAATGCGCATGACTGCCTCAAGATGACCAAAACAAACTAGTAGCAAATGCAATGCACGGCCTAGCCATTATCAATTAGTTGGAATTGCCCACTAGCATATCCCCATAGATTACCAAGAAGATCCCCTCAGTCCATAGACAATTTGATTCTAGGATTCATAGGAGTGTATGTTGGGTTAGCTCCTAGCATTCATGCCTCTCATATAAATCCAAAGTATATTTCTGTTGAAAATAGCATTCACATCCTTTGCTTTGCAACCATAATCAAGAATTCAATATTCAAGATAAGTTCAATCAAGCCTAAAATATCAACATCCAAGAATTATGTGGGAAATATGGGTAAGAAAGGCAAAAGTATATAGCTCAGTGATAAAAAAGTTTGTGGGGGAGGAGGTGATAAGATGATCATAAATATACATAGGACAACGATCCAGCAAGAAGCATATTTTGGGGAGAGCGTGAGAGGCATATCTTGGTGAGAGCGGGAGAAGCATTTCAATAACTGTTCATGGTAACCAATATTTCACAATCTAACCCCATGGATTAAAGGTATATCATTGTAGTTACTTACAATCGGGTTTGGCTCCTAGAATTCATGTCTTTTCATGTAGATCTGTAGAATACTTCTACTAAGATTAACGATTCCACCCTCTGACTTTGCAGCCACAATCACAGACTCAATATTTAGGATAAGTTCAGTCGAGCTAAAAATAAAATTTCAAGATTGTTAGATAATATACTTTTGTTATGTTTTTCCTTTATTTGATTACTGACCCAGTGTCGATACTATCGACATGTCTGTCGATACTATCGACACTGGTGCAGATACAGCATTGTATTTGTCTCGCTACCTGACCTAGTGTCGATACTATCGACATATTGTCGATAGTATCGACGCCGGTACAGTGACGGGATTGTTCTGTCTATAATAGAAGGGTGCACTCATAGTGCAACCCTAAGCACTCTTTTTTCTCTATCGTTCTTCTCATGGTATCAGAGCAGGCATGTTAGCCGCCTTCTTTTCCCCTCCCTCCCTCCTTCTCCCCCACCTCCCCCCCCCCAGCGTCGGCCGCCGCCGGCTCTTTCCCGCCGTGTCGCGGCTGGCTGCTGCTGCAGCCGCCGCAGCCGTGCTCCTCTCCGGGCAACGGTGACGTAACTTTGGTTGATCGTGGCCAGATCTGTTTGATCTCTTCTTTCGTGCACGTACTGGCCGGTTGATTGTCTTCGGCGGATCGTTGATTTACTTCTGTCTGGGGATTTGACGGGCTTCCGTGCTTCTCCCTTTCTATATGCCCGTGTCGTCTCTTGAGCCGCCGGGTTCTTTGTTGCGTCTAGGCGTAGTTCTTATGTAGGTTGATCCTTCGGTGGATCTCTGTTCTGCCTGCTACCGTCTAGTTGGCGGATCTAGATGGTCTCCAGCTGCTCCTATTTTCTGCTTCTTGTTTGGACTCGACTCTCTGCTGCTCGGATGGCTTCTTCACATGAGGACTACCGCCGTCAGGTGACCACCGTGAAACTCGACGGCCGCAACTATCAACACTGGGTGTACTCCATGGAGATTTTTGCAAAATCCCAGGGAAAGCACTCCCATCTGACCGAGAATCCGCCACCTGCTCCGCCTGCCACTGTTGAGTCCAAAGATAAAAAGATCTATGATGATTGGGTCAAGGATGACTCTACTGTGATGACCTGGATTCTGAACAACAGCAAGACTCGCATCAGTGTGACTCTCCTGCGCCTTCCGACGGCGAAAGAGATGTGGGACCAACTTGCGAGCACCTACTCTCATAGCAAGAATCCGAAGAAGGTGTTTGATCTAAACAAACAGCTCGCTCGCCTGCAGTTTATTGGATCGGACATTGCAGACTATTTTTCCACATTTAAAGGCGTTTGGGCTGAACTTGAGACATTACATCGTTTGTCCACGGACTTGGCCACCATGCAACGCCAGAGACAGGAACTTTAGGTGGTCCAGTTCCTTTGTGGTCTTCCTGACTCCTATGCTGGAGTGGTTGACCAGATCCTTGCCGACGACCCATTGCCCACGTTGGAGAGTGTGTTTCAACACCTTCAACGCCTGTCGGCCTCTTCTACTGACATGTCTACTGATACAGCTGACCCCACTGCTCTTGCTGCCATGGGTGGCAGGGGTCGTGGTCGCGATCGCGGCCGCCCTCCTACTACTCCTGGTCGGCGTCGAGGATCTTCTGGTCGCGGTACTTTTGGCCGTGGCTCGTCTATTGATTCATCTGCTGGAGCTGCTCCTCAGCGGTACTGTGATTTCTGTGGCCGTAACAATCATACTGAAGACAAATGTTGGAAGAAACATGGCACTCCTGCATGGGCAAACGCTGCTACAGAGGGTACTACTCCGACTTAACCTACTGCCTCTTCGACTGAAGCCACTACTGACTTTATTCGCTCTGAGGTGGAGCGGTTACTACAGGAGCGGACAGCTTCATCTTCATCGGCTGGGACGTCTGGCGCTCACGCAGCCACATACTCTGGTTGTGACTCTGCCTTTCTGAGTGCCTCTTCTTCTTCTACTGGTAATACAAAATGGGTGATCGACTCTGGCGCCTCGTCTCATATTTCTGACAACCGTTCTCTTTTTTCTAATCTGCTTAAACCCCGCTCTAAGTCTACTGTGATGCTTGCTGATGGGTCTAAGACTGCGGTCTCTGGCATTGGGGATGTCTTTGCCCGCATCCTTCTACATTCTGCTTTATATGTGCCAAATTTTCCTTTAAATCTGTTATCTGTCAGCAAACTTGTTCGTGGCCTTAACTGCAGTCTGATATTTGCTCCGGGTGAATGTGTTTTTCAGGACCTTCGCACGAGGACAAAGATTGGTTGGGGGCATGAAGGACAAGATGGACTCTATTACCTGGATGATCTACGACTGCTCAGCAATTCTGTTTCTTCTTTGGCTTTATCAGCATCCGTTTCTGCATTACAGTGGCATTTTCGGCTTGGACACCCGTCAGCAGCAAAGTTAAAACATGTGTTACCTGGTGGTCGTATGCCTGTATTTAATTGTGAAGCTTGTCAATTGGGCAAGCAAACTAGATCTGTTTTCCCTAAAAAATCTCAGATTGCTAGTGTTGTTGTGTTTGATTTAGTACATGCTGATGTGTGGGGACCATGTCACATTCCTAGTTTATCTGGCTATAAATAGTTTATTCTGTTTATTGATGACTATTCTCGGGCTACATGGTTATTTTTATTAAAAAACCGATCTGAAGTAGTGCCTACCATTAAATTCTTCTTTGCTGAAATTAAAACACAGTACTCGATGCCTATTAAAATTTTCAAAACTGATAATGCCTTATTCTTTGTTCAAAGCTCTGTTGAGGTGTTTTGTAAATCTGTGGGGACGATTCATCAGACCTCTTGTGCGTATACCCCCCAATAGAATGGTGTGGCTGAAAGGAAAAATAGGCATCTTCTTGAGGTTGCCAAGACTATTATGCTTCATTCTAATGTTCCCAAACACTTCTGGTCGGAAGCTATTCTTACTGCATGTTTCTTAATAAACCGCATGCCGTCTTCTGTCATTGGTGATAAAATACCGGTACAGGTTCTTCAACCAAGTCTTCCACTTTTCTCTGTTCCACCGCGGATTTTTGGGTCTACGTGTTTTGTGTGGTTGCTTGGTCCTAATCAAAATAAATTGTCCCCTAGAGCTGCGAAATGTGTTTTTCTGGGGTACTCACGAACTCAGAAGGGATATCGTTGTTATCATCCGGAGACCAGAAAATGGTTTCTAAGTAGTGATGTGGTGTTTTTTGAAGATACTCCATACTATTCCTCTAAGGGGACACATCTGAGCTCGAATTTGATTTTTGCACCTCTGCCTGTGACTTGTGACTCTGATAACAATATTGAACAGTTTGAGACAAATACTACTCTTCCTTTACGTGTATATCAACGAAGAAATCGTGTTGCACAACCAACTCCAGCTGAAGACCCCCCCACACACCAATCTTCTCCTTCTGAAGGTCTTGCGCCCACAGAGGTATTTTCTGATCTAGATTTACCTATTGCTCTCCGAAAAGGCACTAGATCTTGTACATCTCATAATATAGCTAATCATGTTTCTACTGACCATCTGAGTATTCATGTTCGCAATTTTGTTACTGCTTTATCTGCCATTTCTGTACCCAAAAATGTTGGGGATGCTCTCCAAAGTCAGGCATGGACTCAAGCCATGACAGAGGAGATGGCTGCTCTCACTGACAGGGGTACCTGGGATCTTGTTGATCCTCCTTCTGACTGTAAACCAGTTGGCTCCCGCTGGGTTTACACTGTTAAATATCATCCAGATGGCACTGTAGAACGCCTGAAAGCTCGTCTTATGGCAAAAGGTTACACTCAGACTTATGGCTTTGATTATTTTGAAACCTTCTCTCCTGTTGCTCGACTGAATTTCGTGCGAATTCTTCTGTCTGTGGCTGTTATCTGGATTGGCCACTCATTCAACTTGATGTCAAGAATGCATTTCTGTATGGTGATCTTCAGGAGGAAGTGTATATGGAGCAACCACCTGGGTTTGTTGCTCAGGGGGAGTCACATAAAGTCTGTCGCATCAAGAAATCTATCTACGGACTGAAGCAAAGCCCTCATGCCTGGTTTGATAAACTGAGCACCACTTTGTCTACTTATGGGTTTCTCAGATCTCATGTTGATCATTCTGTGTTTGTTAAGAAGACATTTGTTGGTATTGTTGTTCTTATTGTATATGTTGATGACATTATTCTGTCCGGCAGTGATTTTTCTGAAATTAATGCAACCAAAGCCTATCTCTGTCAACATTTTGTTACTAAAGATCTGGGAAAACTGCGGTATTTTCTGGGAATTGAGGTTTCAAGGACCTCTAATGCTCTTGTTCTGTCACAGCGGAAGTATGTCCTTGATCTTCTACAGGAAACAGGTATGCTTGGAGCTCGACCTGCTGACACACCGCTTGACCCCAATGTGAATTGGGATGATGTTGATTCACCTTTGTACCCAGACAGTAAAAGATATAGACGTCTGGTTGGGAAGCTGATTTATCTCACTGTTACTAGAGCTGACATTTCTACGGCAGTTGGTCTAGTTAGCCGCTATCTTGATAATCCTAAACAATGTCATTGGGAAGCTTTATGCCGCTATCTTGATAATCCTAAACAATGTCATTGATAATCCTAAACAATGTCATTGGTGACAAAGTGTTTCTCCAGATAGCACTTTGTTGATTGAATACCAGCAAGATCACTTCCGGAAAGAATAATGTCGTCAACATAAACAATAAGGACAACAATGCCCGCAGTAGTATTTTTCACAAAAACAGAATGATCTGACTGGGAGCGCCGGAAAGAGAATTTCTGAAGAATAGTGTTGAGCTTGTCAAACCAAGCTCGAGGGCTCTGTTTCAAGCCATAAATTGCTTTTTTCAACCTGCAACTTTAGAGGACTCCCCCTGACACACAAAACCGAGGGGCTGTGACATGTATACTTCTTCATGAAGGTCACCATACAGGAAAGCATTCTTGACATCAAGCTGATACAGAGGCCAGTCAGAATTTATAGCAACAGAAATCAGAATTCTCACAGAGTTCAGGCGCGCAACTGGAGAGAAAGTCTCGAAGTAGTCGACCGCATAGGTCTGTGTATACCCCTTTGCCACAAGTCTCGCCTTAAGCCGTTCAACAGTACCGTCTGGCTGGTATTTGACTGTGAAGACCAAGCGGCAACCAACTGGAGAGCAAGCAACAGGTGGATCAACAAGGACCCATGTATTTCGTTCTGTAAGGGCCTTCATTTCTACTTCCATAGCCTGACGCCATGCAAGATGTCTAAGAGCCTGAGCAGCAGTTGTAGGAACAGATATAGCAGAAAGAGCCGCAGTGAAGTTAGCAAAATTAGCACCCAAATTAGCAGTAGAGCAAAAATTCCCAATCGGATGCATAGTGCACGTTCTTGTCCCTTTCCTCAGACTAATAGGAATATCAAGATCAGAAAATACCTGCGAAGGTGTTTGATCTGGCACAGAGGATGAGGACGATGGAGAGGCCATAGAGGGAGCTGTCGACTTCGGGCTTCTGTGATAAACTTTCAGAGGTGGCTTTTCACTCGGAGCATCAGAATTATCAGCCAAATCATCCACCACAGGTAAAGGCGTGTCCACTAGTAAATCCGAAGTGAGTGCAGAACCAGCCGAAGAGTAGAAAGGCATATACTCAAAAAATACCACATCCGCAGATACAAACCACTTTTTAGAAACAGGATCATAGCATCGGTACCCCTTTTGAGTGCGAGAGTACCCTAGGAAAACACACTTAGTCGCTCTAGGATCCAATTTAGTAAGGCCTGGCCGAAGGTTTTTAACAAAACATGTGCTCCCAAATATGTGAGGCGGGACAGAAAAAAGAGGCGCATCGGGAAACAGAACCTGAAAAGGAATATGATTTCCGAGCACAGAGGAGGGCATGCGGTTAATAAGATAACAGGCAGTGGATATCGCCTCGGGCCAAAAAGACTGGGGAACATGGTAGTGAAAAAGAAGGGTACGAGCAACTTCGAGAAGATGACGATTCTTGCATTCAGTGACACCGTTTTGTTGTGGGGTATAAGCACAGGAAGTTTGGTGGATGGTGCCCTGACGACGACAAAAGGTGCTAACAGAGGCTTGCATTAATTACAACGCATTATCAGTGCGAAAAAATTTTATAGGCTTAGCAAATTGAGTGCGGATCTCAGCAAAAAAGTCAGTAATTTTTTCAAGAATAGTAGATCTATCTTTAAGCAAAAATAACCATGTTGTTCTAGAAAAATCATCAATGAAGCTCAAAAAATATTTAAAACTAGAAGTGCTCGACACAGAACATGGACCCCCAAACGTCAGCATGTATAATATCAAAAGGTGCTTTAGAACTGATACAAAATTTTTGGGAAAAAGTAGCACGAGTCTGCTTGCCAAGCTGACATGTCTCACAATGAAAATTAGAACTAACTACATTAGGTAACAAGGCTTTTAACTTCGCAACAGAAGGATGGCCCAATCTATAATGCCACTGGATGCCTGCTACAGATGAAGTCAAATATGCAGCTGTCTTTGGATCGTCCAAGTAGTAGAGTCCATCCGGTCCCTCATGGCCCAAACCAATCGTCATCCTCGTGCGCAGATCCTGAAACAAAACACCATCCGGGTTAAACGTAATTGAGCAACGAAGACTCTTCACAGTTTTACTGACAGATAGTAAATTAAGAGGAAATTTTGGGACATAAAGAGTGGAGCGCAGAGGCAGACTACCAGTGGAGCAAATATCACCAATGCCAGTAACAGGTGATTTAGAACCATCAGCTAAAGTAACAGGAGGTATAAAAGAAGTCTTGTGCAGTTTAGAGAATAAATCAGGATTGCCAGATATATGAGAAGTCGCACCAGAGTCAATCACCCAGGAGTTTTTACCAGACGTAGTCAGAAGGGCGGCACTACCAACATTTGAATCCTCAGTAGAAGACGCCAGACGAGCTTGTAGCAGTTTTTCGAATTCCGAGCGGATCCAGTCAGTTGTCGGTGGAGCAGGTTCAGTCTGGTCAGATGTCACTTTATTGGCCCAGTCAGGTTTGCCATATTTGATCCAGCAACGATCTTCAGTGTGGTTGGTGCGCTTGCAGTGAGTGCAGTAGCGGGACTCAACAGGATCAGCTCCAGAGCCACGGCCAGGAGCAGAAGCACGTCCTTCGCGGCCACGACCTCTGCCACAACCGCGACCACGAAAGGAATCACCAGAGCGGACAGCGAGGGCTGCGCCATCAGAAGAGTCAGGCACGGACTGGGACACAGAAGGTAGGCGCTGGACCCTTTTGAGCACATCGCGGAGAGTGGATAAAGGGTCGCTGGAGAGAATCGGGTCCACAACACCAGTAAAGGAAGCAGGTAGGCCCGCGAGGAACTGAACTAACATAAGTTCATTCCGCTGTCGATTAAGTTCATCAATGTCGGTAGAAAGAGGATGATACACTTGGAACTCATCCCAGAGGGCACAGCAGGAGTTGTAGTAATCCTCGACGGAATCAGTCGTAGAATACTCCAGTTTGGCAAGTTGTTTTAAGATCTCAAAGACCTTCTTAGGATTCTATTGGTGCGAGTAAACATGGGAGAGTTACTCCCACATTTCTTTGGCAGTATGAAGACGGAGAAGAGACTGCCTGATCTTTGCTTCAGCGTTGTTGACCATCCATGTCATGACCCCATAGTCCTCCTTGGACCAGAGATCATAGGCTTGTTTCATCTTCTCGTCAGCATCATGAGCAGGAGGAGACGGGCCTTTTGTAGTCAGGTGGGAGTAGCGACCTTGGGATTTAACATACAACTCAAAGGAGGCAGCCCATAGGTGATAGTTGGAACTATCCAACTTCACCGTAGTAACACAGAGAGTGTGAGGGAGATCTGAAGTTGCCATCGGACCAAAGTAGAAAAAGCAGTAGCACAAGCGCAGAGAATAGCAGGCGTCAGCAGAGGGCAGCAGCAGGAGCCCAATATATGGACTAGCAGTAGTAGTAGGTAGGAGATCCAATCATGGACCTCAGAAGACCCTCACGGGGCAGAAAGGAAGAATAGAACCTACGCCAACATGGAGGAAAGATCACTCCACCATGAGGCGCAGGCAGTCATATGCGAAAAATTGATTTACTCCTTCAACGTGCCAGAACTGGAAAAGACCGGGCTGTACGTAACTTTTTCGGAAAATGTACGGAGGCCGAAAAAGGAGCCTTTAGCCGGACGAGATGGTGAGCGAAGGGTAAGAGAAGATGGGAAGAGGAGAAGGGAGGATAGGGTGGGTGCTCGGGGCGGCGGAAATGGACAGTGGTGGGGCTATGGAGGCGGCGGCAAGGAGGTGGAGGGGCTGGTGGCGGCGGGCAGCAGGGGTATGTTGCTGTGCGGCGCAGCAGGGAAGAAGGGGAAGGGTGGCGGCTAGGGTTGATGGGAGGGAAGGAAGGATTAGGGTTAGGGAGGATCGGGAGGCTCTGATACCATCTAGAAGTTGCGGCTAATTGTCTTATTATTGAGTGATTAAAAAAGGAGTACATGGTTCTCTTTTATAAGACAAGAGAAAACAACATGGTTTAGATATAACCCATGTGGGATAAAACAAGACATAAGAATAACAAAGAAAAGAGTAAAATAGACAGTAAAAATGCAGGAAAGTCTATATACTAATACATACTTCTCACGAGAGAACTACCCTAGATTATGTGTTAGAACGCTTATGTATTTAGTCCCACATGGGTGGATTTAGGAGTGGTTTCATGTTAGCATGTTATGTAACTGTTGTATAAACCATCAAATAAAAAATACTTTTACCTTCTAGATGGTATCATAGGAGGAATAATCTTCCCCTCTCTTCCTTCGTTTTCCCCATTCCCCCCTCCAATCCAGCCACTGCCCTCCTTTCTCCCTACTATTGCCCCCTCCCTCCCTCCTTGTCGTTGCCCTCCCTCCTCTCTGTTGTTACCTCCCCCCCATACTAAAAGATTCCTTCTAACCCCTGCAATTTTGGTTGCACATGCTTTGACATCACATTAAGGCATGGGCTAGATTAGTTTTTCCCCAGAGTCACTAAATGTATGCGTGAAAGGGTTTAGAGAAAAATCACAACCTATAATAGTGGATTGTCTTTTATTATACAAAGGTGGAGAAAAGGAACAGTTGCATAGGAACCCATAATAAATAGAACAAAGAAAAACAGATAATATATGAATAAGGCTCTAATTTCTAACACTGCCCCTCAAGATAGAGTATACACATCGTACATGCCCAGCTTGGAACTCATGTAGCTAAAGGCTAAAGGCATAAGCGGCTTGGTGAAGATATCTGCAACTTATTGTCCAATCTGAACATGAGGGGGCTCAATCTTCTTTGATAGCACCAGATTATGAACAATGCGGCAATCTACCTCAATATGCTTTGTTTGTTCATGAAATACATTCTCGACAATATGTATAGCTTCTTAATTATCACACATAAGACTTACTAGAGTCTTGACTGAGAATCCAATTTCATACAGAATAGACATATACCACTGGAGTTTACAGCAGGGTTCGCCATAGCATGATAATTCAGCCTATGTACTAGACATGGCTACCACATTCTGCTTTTTACTCCACGTCACCAAGTGTGGCCCTAGAATAACACAGTTCTTGGAGTTCAACGTCGGTCAACAGCATCACCAGCCAATCAGCATCACTATATCCAGTGAACTGGAAGGTAGATGTCACCTCCTGTACTGTGAAGTATGTGAGCCCTTTCCCTAGCGATCCTTTAAGATATCTCGAGATCCTAGTGACTGCCACCCAGCGACTCAGTTTGAAGCACTCATATATTGGCTAACAACCCCTAAAGCATAAGAAATATCTGTGTTGAATGAGAAAAATCGCCATCATCAGAAGAAAGCCCCTTAGTATGATAATCCATTAGTGTAGAGGCAGGTTTATAATGTACCATACCCAATCTCAGTCAATAAGTTCAGAACACACTTTCTTTGAGAAAAATTGGTACCTTCCTTGGGATATAGAACCTCTATTCTGAGCACTTGAGGTTCCCCATATCCTTAGTTTGAAATTGTGTCTGTGGCTAGTCCTTGAGCTAAGATATACCAGTCAGATCATCTCCTATAACGACAATATCATCTACATACACAACAAGAACAACAGTGCCACAAGAAGACCTATAAAAGAACAAAGAATGATCTGTAGCAGAATGGTTGAATCCCTACTGATAAAGTGAAGCACTAAACTTTTTAAACCACGCACATGGTGACTTTTCAGAGCATATAAGGACTTCTTCAAACTTGCACACCTTCTAACACTCCCCTAAGCAACATATCCATGAGGTTGCTCCACATAAACTTCTTCAAGAAGATCATTCTTAAACATCCAGTAGGAGAAGAGGCCGACCAAAGTGAGTAACAACAAAAATAATAAGTTGCACAGAATTTAGCCAAGCAACAGGTAAATGCTCTCCAAAACGTCCACACTATACGTCTCTGTGTAGACTTTGGCCACAAAGCGAGCCTTTGGATGATTAACTGAACCATCTAGTTTATGCTTCGCATTGCTCCTAACAACAGATTTTTCCTATAGGTAAATCCACCAAAACCAATGTAGAATTATGACCAATGCATCCATCTCCATGTCCATGGCAAGTATCCATCTGTCATGTTGAGCAGTCTTGACACAGGACTGAGGAATCACTATGGAATCTAGCTAAAAAGCAAAAGTGTGGGCAGAAGTCGACAGATGATATAAACATCAGATATTGGAGATTGGGTGTTGTACAGTACAAGAACGAACACCGTTCTCAACTGCAATGATAACACGTAAGTCTAAAACAAAAGTATCTGGAGAGCTCTCAGTGGAGACATGTAACTAAAGAACCACTGATGATGATGCTCCTATCTGCTGGACTGATATCGCTACATGTTTAGAGTTATGTCATGCTCTTTCAGAATAAACTAGAGGAACATGTTGTGGAGTAGGTGATTGGGATATGGTAGGAATGTTATCAGGTAATCTTTCATCACTTAGCACAGGAAGAGGTGGCAGGTTGGGGTGGACGAATAGTGGTCACCTCTCATGCTCCTATATTATATTGATCCCCCTCACACAAGTTAGAATCACCTAAGAAAGAAGTGAAGTCATGGAAGCTAAAGTCATCAAAGACAAGGATACAACAAATGCGATTCACTTGTACCCCTTTGTATATGAGAGTATCTCAAAAAAAGGTGTGAGCAACACAATGGGAAAACTTGACCACACGTGAATCATGTTAGATCTATGGGTGATTGCTCTAGGGGGGGTATATAGAGCTATAAAAACTTAACCAAATTCATTAGACCTTCAAGATATATCCAAGACAAGGTTGCTAATATGAAATTGGAGTGCAACTAAACATACATAGTCAGGATGAGAGAGATTGAGCAAGAATACAAGCTATGTAGAGTGGTTCCAATCTCCAAACTAGGAGAATGTCAGTCCACTACCTAGAGAGATCAAGCTCTAGGATTTTGTAACCATTGTATACTTATATTCCATTATAATGTATACAATATATGACCTTCCTTTTCCGGGCCAAGGATACCCAGTCTTCCCTTTGACTAAGGGAGCTAACAACCTACCAAAGGACTTACCTATCCAAGACTGAGTCTTCAACCTCACCAAGGACTTACACACTTTTGCAAAGAGTCTCCTGTCTTCACAAGACTTTACCCACTCTTGCAACAAGTCTCCCGCCTTGAAAGAATTATCCACTCTTCTTGGATCTTCCGCCTTTGACTTCACCTTTGCCAAGGAGAAGCTTTCACCAAGGGACTCATTCCCTTCTTCTTCTTCACCTCTGCTAGCCAAGAAAGAGAACCTTCATCTTCATGGTTGAATGAGAGATTGGGAGGTAGGAGTGAGAGTCCCACAAGATATACATGTAGGACTAGCTCTCTTACGAATCTCCTACTCACTCTAATAAATGTAGCAAGTGATTAAGCTTCAGAGAGAGAGTTGGCTATTGGAGGCACTCAACTATAGTATAGGGACCTTCATAGTCTTGGCTAACCATGGGATGAAGCCCAAGGGATCTTATTTATAGTTGGGGATGCCTACAGTAGAAACACTTAAGGACGAATTCTATTCGTTTGGGTTAGTTAAATTTAAAAATTGCATCTATATTCAATTTTTTCTATTGGAAAATGGAATTAGAAATAGAAAGCATATTATATATCTATGTTGCAACGGATCTATTATTTATATTTGCAACACTCCAACGACTAGAAACACTTTTTCTGCACATTCCGTACAGTGCATTCGGTCGAGTTTTAATAAAGGTAACTCGACCTATTGCACTATGTGACAAAGAAAATTTAAGGCATCGGTTGAGTTTATCCTAAATGAAACTCGGTTGATGGCTTAAAATTGTTTTGGTTGTGTGGGGTGTCGGTCGAGTTTGATCTGGGACAAGCTTGGCCGAACCTGGCAATTTCCAAAATCCATCAAGGGTGTCGGTCGAGTTTATCAAGGATGAAACTCGACCGAACAGGAACTATGTGATGAATTTTAGAAATTGTCATTAAAGTGCTTAAACATTCGTTTTAAGTGCTCCTGATTTTTTCTAAGCTTAATTACAAGTCATACAATCATTACAAGTCATTTACAACATGATTCTAATAGAGATACATCATATTCCACAAAAGTGCACTTGTATTGATTTTGACTTGTCTTTTCTCCAGATTAGGATGCGGAAGTTAGGGCATTTAGAGTGTGTCTATACCTAATCGGAAGTCACTCAAGTAGAAGCATGAGACACAAATAAATGGAATTGTTAGTCATCATCAAAAAAAGGTTTAGTCAATTAGACTTTGAGAGTCAATTGGACTTTGAAGTATCAGAAGAATGTAGGATATATGAATCAGAGAAAAGAAGGGTAGATTGTATACCTGTGATATGTTGAGAAGCCACATAATCCACCACCCATGTAGACGGAGGGTGGAAGCGAGTAGAGACGTCCCTTGATTATTTGCATTAGAGACCAAGTTGGTTGAGAAACCAAGAGAAGCCTGCTTGGTAGCCTAAAGCAGTCGATCATACTCATCCATGGTGATGGTAATCTCTGGTGTTTATCTAAGAGCCCCTGGTGTAGAACTCACAGAAGAAGTAATGGTTGTGTAGTGAGCAGCAGGGACAACAGAGTTCCTTGTAGGAGGACGACCATGCTTCTAATAGCACTGGTCAACAATATGTCCTAAATATACACAAGGTACACTTAGTGTAGGTTCGATAGCCTCACCCTCTCCCAACACCCATCCATTGTCCCTTGCGCAGCAGCAAGAGATGCATGAGTTTTAAAACTCTAAGCTCCAATAATAATAGATATTGACTCAAAGGAAGATTGTTGAATTTTGATGAATGCTTCTTCCAGACTAGGTAGCTTATCGGTGGCAAGGGAGTAGACTGGATTTCAACCCAGATAAAAATCTTATTGTCACGAGATCATCCGTATCTCTCATCTGATCATTTATCTTCAATGGTGGATAAAAAATTGAGCTATTGAGAAATTGATTGCATCGCCCCCAAAATAGTCCTTTAGACACTGGTTATCATGTCTATCATGTCGTGTAGAGGTGAAGAGTGTTCTTCTCATGGGAGAAGTGCCTCTTTGTAACACCCTAGATCTATTTTGTTGTGGCATAGAACTTGAAACTTGAGGCAAAATGAGGTTCCATGCCATTCCATAACCATGACTTTACAAGTTCGTTATGTTTTTGCCAAGTAGCAAATTTTGTCACTGTTAGTAGGGGGTTTTGACTCGATGAGGGAAAAACCTTTTCTTTGGACTCCAAGACAATATAGATCGCATTCATCCATAGCATTGAATTTTTCAAGTTCAATTTGACAGATGTAATATGGAACTGGTCATTGTAGACAATTATGGGCAATGTAGTTATTGTAGAGCTGGACTCATGCTTTTCGTTTCCCATGGTGAGAACAATGAAGAATCACCATCGTGCTCTGAAGACTATGTTGTTGTTGAAGAGTGACATGTTGTGTCACTAGATTGACATTGTGTCATGGATCGGCACTGGATACTAAAGGTTGTCTTGCCGGAAAAAAAAATTGTGATTGGGTGACGACATGCAATGTCTAAACAATGACACGTCATGTCAAAGAACAGAAGACTCGTCGTGACGAGGAGATGTGTTGTTGTCACGAGAAGAAGGCAAGGCATCGAGTAAAAGCTACGAGTGATGATAGGAAGAAACATTGTCACAAGGAGAAGAAAATGATGTGATTCTCATTTTTAACGCAACAATATCCCATGGGAACAAAGTTACTCAACAATGTCTGGGGAGTGAATGGAGAGAAAGAGAGATAATGAGAAAGCCTCTACATCCCATAGTTCAATAGAGGAGAATGAAGCTTCCATGTCTAACCGAAGCGGCCTAGCAGTCGATTGATTGGCGGAAACTCGACATCGTGGGCGGGTCAGCAGCCTAGCGTATGCATCCGACGGCTGCCTTGTTGTGCCTAGCCCGACGGCGGTTCACATGGAGCAACCATTTGGATTTGTTGCTCAGGGAGAGTCTCACAATGTGTGTTCAATGCTATCTATGGACTCAAACTAAGTTTTTGGGCATGGTTTGACAAGTTGAGTCACGTTTTATTCAAGATTTTATTTGCTCACTCACACTCTAATCAATCTCTATTTGTTAAGAGAACGAACTTTGGGATTGTGGTTCTTCTTGAATATCTCAATGACATTATTCTTTCTAGATTCAACTCTAATGGTACCCAATCAACCAAACCATACATATGCCATCACTTTGTTACCAAGTATATTGGAAATTAAAGTAATTCTTTGGTATTGGGCTTGCTCAAACTAATTCTATTGTTAGTCTATGCATTGGGCCTTCTAAATGACACATGCTATCTTGGTGTTAAACCGCCAGACACACTTTTGAATGTGTACATTCCCTAGGATAATGATTTACATTCCCTACAATAATGATTCCTAACATGCTTTCTCAGATAACGAGGTATCAAAAGATTGTGGGCAAATTATATGCCTGGCCCAATTGTACTACATTTGTGGGATTGGTTAGTTGGTATCTTAACAAACCTAAGGAATGTCACTGGAATGTGATGTCATATTTTGTGATATCTCAAGAGTTGTCTTGGTAAAGGATTGTATTACGTGAATAATGGTCATTATAATGGGGTCAAGTTCTCTGATTCTGATTTTGTTAGTATGTTTGATAGAAAATCTGGCTTTGCGCCTTTGTTGTATTACATGAATAATGGTCATCATAATGAGGTCAGGTTCTCTGATTCTGATTTTGTTAGCAGTATGCCTGATAGAAATTTACATCTGCCTTTTGCACCTTTGTTAGAGGTAATCTAGTCACATGTTGAAGTAAGAAATAGGTCGTAGTGTCTCGATCTAGTGCAGAGATGCCGAATACAGCCAGCAGTGAGATCATTTGGGTCAAAAAAAGTTAAAAGCAGGCCTTACCCCTTTTAAACCTTTTACAAAAATGTTTTGTATCAAAAAAGCATACATAATTGTGAAAGTTGTGAAAACCCGTGTAAGTTTGTTAAAATCATTTAAAATGCGTGAAAATTTTCTCAACCCACATTTTATTCAAGAAGAATATTTGGATGACCAAAATCATGACCCTTACCAAAAAAATCAAAGATTTTGTTAATAGAGTTGATACAGATAAAATAATGGCATGTCACATATTGAAGAACTCTACAATGTGATAGAATAGAAGTAGATGAAGTTACACTCTTTTGAAGTAGTAGTATGTAAAACCAACAAGTGTTACGCCGTGTCGATTAAGTGACATGTTGTGTCGAACAAGTGACACGTCGTGTCTGGAAGAAAGTACATGACACGACGTGTTAAAGCGGTAACATGCAATACACCTTACTGATGCAGTATTACGATGTTTCGAAGGGCATACACCATATAGTTGGGTCAGGGTAGGGATGGCAATTTAAACCATTTACCATCACCCGACCCGGTCTATTTCCACCCAAACCAATTTTCTGGTACACCTGTGTCATATGGTGGGACGTGGTGCGGATGAAAAAAAAATAAACCAATTAATCGTATGGGAACCATGGGAAACCGAACCACAAGCCGCTAAGCACTTTTCTTTTTCTGCAACCTCGTCACTAAGAATAGAAACATCTGGATGTGTTAGTGACTAGACCGCTGGTTCGAGCTACTCTCATCGGCGAGTTGCCATAATTGGTTGGCCATCTACTGGCCTCACAAGAGCACTACTCGGCTACTGCATCTCCGTCGTGCAGCACCCCAAGTTCGACCACCCCACAACCTTGTACCTCTATCAAAACAGCAAGACGCCTATCTCATGTGGCATGTACCTTCTCCGGGCATGCGGACAGTCATGGCTCTGGTACTTCTTTAGGATGGCTTGGTACTAATATCTCTCCTGGACAGCACATTCCTTCCTCAGTGAGTCTCTAGGACGGCGGCATGCCAACACCGATGGGTCTCAAGGACAGCAGCCTGCCTTCCGCCGCTTCCTAGCTTCGATCAGTCTTCAAGACGACAGCATGCCATCTTGGCATGGCTCCTGTGAGTTTCCAAGACGGCGGCGTGCCATCGTGGCCTGGCTCCAGTGGCGTGCCTCTGCCACGCATCTGAATGAGGATAGGAGGACACTGAAGGTGACGGGAACCACGTTCAGTAGGACGAGCGAACAGGCAACGTGAGAGAAATTTAAGAGTCACTCGTCCAGTCGCACCACACCTTGTGAGGTGGGCACAATGTATTAGGTGATATGGGTGCCCGTGGTGCCACATCATGGATCACCAAATTTCGATGGTTTGAGATATGTTCGGGTGGCTGCCAACCAAATATGGCGTTGGAATAGTGGGTGGTGAATGTATGGACCAAAACCGGTTCATTGCCATCCCTAGGTGAGGGCAAGTGTGTGATCCAGTCGACACGCCGTGTCAAGAAGAACACGGGGTTTCAAATGGAGGCATGTTGTGTCATATAGCAGAAGTTCACGTTCTGAGCTACAAACAAGCAGAACACCATAGACATACCGTGTCAAATAGAGACACATCATGTCACGTGTACGAAGCCATAAATGGAAACCCAAAAAATAGAAATGTGATGGAAAAACCTTCCAATCTCCACTAAGGCAAGGTAGAGATTGATCATCCCAAATAGAAGTAGAAAAATTGATCTTTTGTGGTGATTTGACATTACATCTCAGTGGTGGTGACATCATGGGTAGTGGCGGCATGAATGGTGGATACGTAGGTGGTAGGTGGCGGTGAGGCTAACATAGAGGGTGGAGGCAACATATCTTCTTGGCATAGGCATCATAGGTGAGGGGATAGTAACAAGCAGCAACTTTTACAACTTTGAGTGTAAGATGGAGACGCTCCTAAACAAAGTCAGGATTGGGCAGCCAAGCACCACTAAGGATGGTGTATGCCGCAAGGAGGGGCACTCCTCTTTGTCTCTCTCTCATGTAGGATTAAGGTTGGATCACCACTATGATACCATGTATGAAAATGAGAGAATGATCCGAAAATTCATGTATATCATTGTTAGACTGTTAGTTGATGGGCAGACCCCTCTCTTATCTATAGGGAAGAGGCAAGTATAAGACACAAGAAATCCCTAATGGACTAAGAATTTAAACACTAATGCGCCAAATAGACTTGAGCCCATATAACTAGAACATACTAAACAATTATACTCTAACAATGGTGTATCTTCAAAGAAAATGACATCAACAAGAACTAAGAAAACAAAGCAAAGGAGGACAATAGCACATGTAACCATTTCAGACATGAGAATCTCCCAAAAAGAAACACTTGATACACCATGGACTTGTGTTACCAAGATCATGAACCAAATTAAATAAACAAAATCAAAAACCTTTTGCCACATAATACATGGCTTCCTAGGATGAAGGATAGCAAGAAGAAACCGATTCATTGGCACATATGAATAATGTATGCAATTTCCATTTTGTGGTGGCTCTTTATTCAAATGAGGCAAATGTGGACAAGACGACTGATCATGGTTGTTGAGGCAGTGTCTAGTCAAAGGGGGGGGGGGGGGGGGGGGGCGAAGGCCTGGTCTTTCGGCCCAACATGGTGGCCACCTAGGCAGTAATCACAAGCATTCCTAATTCCAATGTTACCAAACTTTAAATAACTATCGACTACAATTTCCGACAAGGGCACTAATTTCTGTTCAGGTTTAGCCAAAGGAACATTGAGAAAGGCAATGGTTAGATCAAATTATTAACAATAATCGGTTAGCATCCATTTCTTCTATGCATACCCAGTCAGCTTTGTTTCAGGATGGTTTAACTTCGGGCTAGTTTGGTTGTACATAAATGATTTGTCAAGTGGTGATTCAGAAACAGGAATTTCAAAGGCTGGGAAATGAAGTACGGCTTTGTTTGGTGAGAATTACCCTTATTCATTGTTTTAATATGATTTATATATTTTTTTTATCTGCCAAGTGTGTAACATGATTTAATTTAGTTGGAAGTAACTACACAGCTCCTTTGGAGCCTCAAGATGTAAGCTGTTTTTTTCTCACATACGCAAGATGGGCTAGCTGGCAGGTTGGAAAAAACCAACCACGCCCTTCTGTGCATGATTTTTGAACAGGATTGAGTTAACTTCGCAGTCGGGCTCCACCCTAAGATTACAATAACCAAATGCATTGTTTTGAAAATCAAATGGATTTACAAGTCCGTGGTTAACTAAATAGGCCGCCAGTTGAGTTAACTTACAACTATTAAACACAATTTTGATGTGCTGCAAGACTCCCAAGACTGGGCAACATATAAATCGTAGCATGACCTTAAATTGATGCTAACTTGTAATACAAAGCAAGAACATATAGAGGTACTAAAAACTCTGGTAATCACGCTTACATATATCGGCGTCTTCAATATTACTCAATCCACTATCAGAGGGATGCGAGAGAGACAGAGATAAAAACTCATAAATGTGCGGCAGATAGCCAGTAGCATAGCAGTAATGCAAAGAAGGTGTTCGGTGTCGGAGGGGTTACAAATTTAAATAGAGAGGCAGAGGTACGGACCAGTGTTTGCATACGGCGGAACAGCGTGCGAGGTCCCAATGGTCGAGATTGCAAAATATCGCACACAGGACGTCCGAGCCAAGAGCCACAATAACGACGCCGCATCCTGGAGGAGAGTTCCTCGGGCGTATACGCCTCTGGCCACCACTGTTGCCGCCGGCGTCTCTACTACGACTCCCATCCATTTCCCAAGTGCTGGAGAACGTCGAGCTTCGCAGACTCGTAGTGTCGTCGGTAGTGGAAAATAAAATGAGAAAAACAGAGTTAAGGCAGGGGTGGGGGGTGGAGATTCTATAAAATAAAACAACGGGTATGTTGGAGTATAACCCGACTTATGATGTTCCGAACAAAATTTTTGGTCTGAAGTACCGATGGTGCGTATAACCCGACTTACAATTGGGCTCCGATACACAAATAGGATGGTGCGTCCTGTCCGAGCAACGGCCCAACAGCGGCCCCAACACAGCACTGAGAACGGATTTAACAATGGTCCTAACAACAGCCGATATAGGCAGTTTTTTTTGAACTCTTTTTTTTTTTGAAAGTCATCGATATAGGCAGTTGAAATCAATATAATATGTGATTAAATAATAATTAAGACATAATGACTTAGTTGACATCTACTCTTGTTTTCTACAATAAGATAATATTTTATGTGAGTTTGAATTATCATTTTTGTGTATATTGATAATTAATATGTAGTTAGTATTCAAAATAAGATACATACTACCTGCTAAAAGAGGGACCAATTTGTAATCTCAAAAAATAATGAAATTACATTCAGCCTCTTCCAAGAACTTTCTCATATAGTGCAGATGAGCACATTATAAAATTTTAAAAAGAAAAGATAAAAGTGTAGTGTACACACATAGGGACCAGTTTATAGTTTCAACAAAAAATAGAAAAAATTACATTTAGTCACGTATGTGGGCTTTCTCATATAGTATAGATGAGACTCCTTATACAAGATAAATTTTTAAAAAGAAAGACAAAAGTGTATTTTACACACACAAGGACCAGTTTGTAATTCTAAAAAATAATGACGAGAATTGCATTCAGTCCATCCATGTACTTTCTAGTATAGTAAAGATGAGTCATCTTATACAGTATATAATTTTAAAAAGAAAAGACAAAAGTATAATCTACAACACAAAGACTTGTTTGTAATTATAAAAAATGATGGAGAAAATTGCATCCAGCACCCTCTGCAAACTTTCTTATATAGTATAGATGAGTATCCTTACATAATATATTTTTTTTAAAAGACAAAAGTGTAGTGTATACATACATGGACATATTTGTAACTCTAAAATTTAATAGAGAAATTGCATTCAGCGTCCTCCGTTAGCTTCTTATATACTATAGATGGGCCTCCTTATATAATATAAAATTTTAATAAGAAAAGACAAAAGTATAGTGTACACACATAGACCGGTTTGTAATTTTAAAAAATAATAGAGAAATTTTCATTCAGCACTTGCAGCCTTACTTATATAGTATTAACGAATCTCATTATACAATATTACATAGAAAATATAAGAGGTTGGTGTACAAAACAAGGAGCGATTTATAACTTTAAAAATTAATATAAAAAATTCTTATATAATATATATGGTGACACATCAAATTTAATATTATTTCCTAATAAACAATTAAAAATAACAAAATAGGTGATAATTATTACATATATTAGAAATATAAAAAGAAAAAAATAAGAGCCATGTGTCAAGAAAGCACCTTAGCTGTTGAAAAAGCAAGTACATAAGTAACTCGGCTACCTTAGAAATGTCAAAAGAAAAAAATATGTGTGTCAAGAAGGCACCTTGTCGTTGGAAAATAAACACACAGACACGTGAAAAATAAACACACAGATACATCACCTACTTTTATTTATAGGTATAAAGATTAGTTGTGGACACGTGCACGTCAGGCATTACCTTTAAATTGGCATTGGCATTGAAATTAAAGAAAAATATTGTCAATAATTGAACTTCAAAAGAAAATATATGTTAACTAAACTTTACCTTAACACTTCACTTCACCAGTTCCATCTATTTTGTGAAAGAAAAAAAGCTCATAAAATATTTATTTAATAGTAGTTTCACTTTCTTACGTGTGGTGATTTTTCACCAGAATTACTTTGTTAGGACGGGTATAATATGACACTGCCTAGTAGAAGTTCTATAAATTGAAAAAAAAAACGACAATCCAAATGTACTTTGTGTACTTGTAGTTGATTTGTAACCCCTTCTATCCATTTCCTAAGTGCTAAAAAATGTCAATCTTCGCAGACTCTGAGTGTTGTCGGTAGCTGAAAAATTAAATGAGAAAACTATTGTAAAAGTATTAGAGACAAAAACCTACAGAATAAAGGGTATTTTGGAGGGAGAGTCGTTTGATGTCCCAATCTTCACTCATAATGTGGGAATAATTATGTTCCCAACAAAAGCTTTGGTCTGAAGTAACAGTGGTGTATATAACCCATTTAAGTTTTGATTAGACATGTCAAACTGAGTCAAAATTTGTGAGCACCAACGGGTCAACCTATTTAAGTTGAATTTGATTGATGCAATTTTCACCAGCTAGAAATCACTCGAACTCATACCCACCCATTTTGTAAGTGGATTTTAGGGGCACCAATAGGTGTCTAATTAACAATAATAAATAGATTAATATAAATATAATATATATGACTCTTACGACAGCCACACTCACACATTTATCAAGTAACTAATTGGTGATGTGTAATGTATACAATGTAATAGGATAATCAAAATGTCATGATAGATGTCATTTGTTAATTTTTCATACAAATGGAATCAAAATAATTATCTTCTACAGTGTTATTTATTTTAATGAGCATATAGTATTTTGCATGTTTTATATTCAATTGCAAAGATTATACTCTCTTTTTGTTCTTTTATGCAGTAGATTACTATAAGTGTATGTTGTATTAGGAACACTAGATGATAAAATATATGGTTGTTATGGTGATGCATTATGCTATTTGTGACATATATACATTTCTTGCATTGCAGCAATTGGTTATTTTCTTTTTTCTCTTACAATTTTATTTTACAGTAAACTAATAGGTATAACATTATGTTTAACACTAAAAGTAGTGGGTGGTTGCTCTCATTATCCAATGTTGGCACAAAAAGTTAATAAAAAACCATTCTACTTTTTTTGTAGAGCAAGAACTAGCAATATCTTTTTGTTCAGCACATATTATATGGATGTCTGCGGGTGATCGACAACATGTCAGGTTGGGTTTGGGTGTATTATTACTTTATCCATTTAATATTGAATCTTTTTAACCCGCACCTACAAGACCCACACCTGCAATGACCCAACTCACCCATCTGTTTGAGAAATCTAGCTCTAATACACAAATTTGAAATTGGAGTTGGACTTCCAGCTCTAATACACAAATTTGAAATTGGGCTTGATTGAGCAATGGCCCAACAACGACCCTAAAATTGGATCTAACAATGGTCCTGACAATATGTGAATATATTTCCTCTCCTTTCTTGATATTAGTTGAAAACATGTGCTAAGCACGTGCATTACATTTGAACTAACATTGACACTTAAATAAAACAAAAAATCTTGTCAATAATTGAATCTTAACTAAAAAAAAGTATATGCTAGTTGAATTTGATTATTACGACCCACTTCTTACTTTACTGATAATTTTATTGTTAATTATGTTGTTGTCACTAATATAATCACCATATGTTTTATCTTAGTCTTTATTTGGATAAGTCAAAATCTTGATATGAGCAAACCATGAGATTTGAGCTTTAGTTGATATAGAAATAGCAACTCATGTATTTGAGAAGAGACTTAAAGATACTTAAAGAAATAATTGATAAATAAATTATTATCTAATACTTTTATAAAAAACAATACTTTGGTATTGTAAATAATTTAATTACAAATTCAAAACAAAAAGAATGAGCCAGATCAGAGTTAAACTGAGAGAAATATGGTACCTTTAGTTTACGCACAAAAATACTTTCGTTTCAACAACCGAAAGCTAGGCAGACTCACAAACTGATGACTCTATTGACTCACAAATTGAAAGCTTGGTAGAATGATGGCTCAATAACTGAAGGCTTGGCAGGCTCGCAAGACAAAGTGTAGATAGACTGATGGTTCAACAACCTATGGCTTCACAGACTCACAAACTGATGGTTTTGAGTTGTGTCTCCGTCCAACACAACCAATCACAAAAATAGCCATAATTTTTGTTATATATATATTAGAATCCGATGAAATTTATTTTCTTGGATTTATCTTTGGATCCTCTACACATCCAAAGTTATGGTCACATCAAAGACAAACCGAAAGGCGGTGTATTGGGAAATCTTTGGGAAGAACGTGGAAAACTGTAGGAGATAAAGATTTTAGTATAGATCAACCTTGGTAAGTAAGTTTTAATAGTAGATCCCTTTTTCTCTTCATGTTTCCTTGCTCAAAACTCCCTGATCTATTAACCAAAGGTTTCAGTTAACCTTCATTCTTCATCTTCTACCTCTAATATATCTTCTTCTAGGCCAATAACCCTACTGAGAGGTTGTTTACGCAACTTCTTGAGGTTTGAAGCTTGGATCATATTAAGACGAGCTAGATTTCAAGTCTATCTAGGCCAAAGATGAGATTAGCATGCTCAAGTTCATGCTAGCAAGTGGAAAACACCTTCTAACCTCGACTTACAACAAATAGATTGGGAATAATGTTATTTTTGTGTTAACTCTTATTCTGGAATTATTAATCAGAAATATTTTTGTGTATAACTCTTATTTTGTGTAGGTTTCAGTAGATATACTATTTTATTTAGTGTATTTTATGCCATAATGCCATACTTTCAATCATTGTGCAAGTTTCTATGCAATATGGTAAATCAAATGTTGTATTTAGAAATATTATAAACCTTGTGGTTGCCCTAATCCCATATTTAAAGAATGAAAATATTATTTGAGAGAATTCAGACATATTATGTTTGCTAGATGACTATAGTTATTTTATGCTAAATGCTCAGCTAACAAAGATAGGGTAATATTCGCAACAACAAATATATTATCTGGACAAACTAAATTGCATTAGGATTTAGATGCTCATGAGACTTTAGGGTAATTAACTCTTAACTATCGATATCGTCTGATTCTTTATTCCAAAATTCTGACGGTACTTATGTTACTTCGTTTCATTCCACTCACCTTCTCAGATCATATTTCAAACTTTAATTGGTAGGTTTCATGTGTTCGTCTAATCTGAATTCATACTATTAGGCTATTAGCCCTTCTTACCTACATTTATCAAGCGTTGCTTCTTCCAAAACTCAGCCGTAGTGGATTTGGAGTAACTATTTTGTCAGTAGGGTTGTGGTTGTGACTAAAGAACAAACATGTCTCAATATCAATCGCATGTGTTTTCATAAAACCATGAACATCTTTTCTTTAGGTGCGTGAAAAAGTCAACAATAAAATATCTGATAAAAAAAGTGGTTTCGGACCAACAACCTTTTCTTTTATGGCAATCCAGTAAGTCTAAGATCTGGATATATGTACGAGGGACGTTTGGAAATTGTAAGCAATAGTTATATGTCAAAACATATAGGAACTGCGGAGGTAATAAGTTAGAGGGATGATTTTTAACGGGTCTGAATAGTTATTGTGTTATCTATAAAGCCATATGTTGCATTTGATAGTTCATATATTTAGTACAGAATACGTCTTTTAAACAACAAAAAAAGTAACCTGTCTGTAACTGAACTATAGCACATTTTGTTGTCCACGTCATTTTCTTCCATCCAAATACGACATCTTCTTTGTACTTTTCTTAGTCCACCCCCTTTGCAATCTCATTATGTATTACGCATGATAACTCTCTCCTAGATAAAACCAAGACTTATTTTTCTCCCAACGCTCAAATTATTGTATTGATCAAGTAGTGGTTCTTAGCCTTGTTTTCTGAGCGTTGTATGCATATATATCACATAAAGCATTTTCTGTATGTTACTCTTGAAGTTATAGGATAGCCTAACTAGGTGTTAAAATGGAATGTGTATGGGGTCCTCCAATGTTAAGATGCAAGATTATATTTTTACTATCGTGACTCGGCACCACCCACCTGCTCAGTTTTAGTCCATGTTCTGGGCATGTATATGAAATGCACTATTTGATTACATAATGATCAGAAGAAGACAACTAAGTCATAGAATTCTCATGTCGAAATAGTATAGTGTTATATATTTCTTACACACCTGAAATTATTGGATTAATAATTAACACCAATGATAGTGAATTCCCTTAAATTATTGGATTAATAATTAACACCAATGATAGTGAATTCCCTTATCCACTCGTACAAGAGGGAGGAAACATAAAGAGTTTTTAATTGAAATTTGACATTACACGCAAATTCTTCAATATCATATGTCTTTGCAATAAATGGAAAATTGATATTTTCTTTTTTTCGTTTCAAGGTAGATGGAAAAAAAACTAACTCTTTTATGTTAGTGTAATTATATGAATGTCTCATGACTTCTCAACACAATTAATGCATTGCTGACAACCCACTAAAACATGAAACATTCATCTTAGATATTTTTAAGATGTAAATGTATGTTATACTCGTTTTGTGCATACTTTTCAGAACTTGTGAAATATAGAGGTTTCACAAGTCAAAATTGATGTTACCAATTCTACAATACTTCTTGTAAGTTGTGTACAATTGTCATGGTACAAAAACATATATAAATAAATGATAATACAAGTGAAAGAATATGCATTACTAAAAAAACACATTACTCTGCTCCTTAATGTAAGAAGCATGGAGAAGTCTTGAGGTGAAAGCTCAATGTTAAATTCTCATAGTTTTACATATACATGTAGTATTTTGAAAACCTACATATATAACCATTAGGGTGTAACAATTTCTATCGATGTCTTAGTGTGCTATGAAATCTTCAAAATGTAAGAAAAGATGAACAAACTATATTTCAATATATCTATATTGATTAAAAACTCATGAACATACCTTCATGTAAAAGGTAGAAAGTCATAAATAATATCTTTTTAGTTTAATCATGCATCAGATAGGATTTAGCAAATCATCTTAATCTTTGACTTGTATTTTATATTATGAAATTTTATTTGTAGACATTATTTATTGGTAATTCAATAAAAATAAACTATCACACATTTCATATCTCATTTTTTGGGATTTTGTAATTCGGTAAATGGTATGAATTATGCATGGTTTGTTGTTTTGTTAGCTATCTACATACATCGTCAATTTTTTGAAATTTAAATGTCCTTTAATATTAACATGTATTGTTGTATCTTCACGAACATCATTATAGCAAGTGTGCATAATGAAAAAATCCTAACAGAAAAAATAATTGGATGTCCTTGCACATTATGTAGTGATCTATACAATAAATTTATGTGTACTTTATTAAAGTTCATATACACTAATTTTTATGCTACTTATGTGAATAACATTTTAATCTTCTAGGTATAACACTTGTATATATCATGCAAAATGATAAATTAAATGTTGCTTCTACATTTGTTTGTACAATATATATATATATATATATATATATATATATGTGTGTGGGGGGGGGAGGGGGTGTACACACACCCATATATGTATGATGTTTTATAGGAAATTGATAATTTTTGAAGTTGTTTTCCATGGAGTAAAATATAATATATAAATATTTATATCACATAATTTTTTCTTCATAGGCTTTTCATGAGATTTGTAAAAAAAATTAACAATTGAAACATTCATTTTTTTTTTGCAATTTTAACATATATTGAGTAATAAGTTGAATATATTAAATATTAGCTAAATGTAATGATATTGCAAGAAGAAACATTTTTTTCTGGGTTTGTTTTAATTATTATCAGTGCTTGAAGACTTACACATTTTCTTATGAGACTTAAAAAGATATGTATAAAAATAGCAGTTGATGCATTTTCTAATTTGTAGGTTGTTTGCACGATGATCCAATCAACATACACTATAACTTGTCAATAATATATATTTGTACCAATGTGAGAGATGTAACTCACTAAAATGTAAGGTAATGGGTATGTATTGGACGTTGATATGACAATGCATATGCTTGTTTATAATTGTTTGAATCCATTTTTGTATTTATATTACCAATTATACTCAAATAATAAATATTTAGAGTTTATAAATCAAATTCACATATTAACATATATTTCTTTGAGGGGGGTTCAGGTACAAAATTTCTACAAACACTTACTCTCTAGATATATTATTTTTTATCATAAATTAATAAGAAAATCTATCAAGAATAAAGTGAGGGTGGCGAGCATTGAGGACAAGTTGCGCGAGGGCTGACTTAGATGGTACAGACATGTGCAACGAAGACCTACTAGTGTGCCTATACGAAGCAATGTTGTTGAGCCAAATACTATAAATAGAAGAAGAGAAAGGCCTAAATTAACATGGGATGAGCTTATAAAGAGAGATTTTGAATCTCTACATCTCAATTAGAATATGGCCCATGATAGAGCTGAATGGAAATGAAGGATCAATGTAGAAGACCCCAACATAGTTGGGATTGAGGCTTAGATGATGATGATGATACATTAATAAGAAAATATTTGTAAGAAAAAGAAAAAATAAACTTTTTGGTTCTAATTTGCGAATCTAAGTTCATTAGGAAACTATATTTCACATAGTGTTACCTCATATTTTATTAATGATAAAAAGAAGGTTTTTTCTTATTAGATTTTCATAGAACAGTAACGTGTATTAAACATGCAACCCTACCTTAGAAGTGTAATGATAATATGAAACTGTCAATTTTGTTTTTATGTTATTTGAATATGTCATATTTTAGAAATGGTTACTTTATCAATATGAAAAGAATGTGAATGTAAAAATGCATTTATTGAGTATGAGCCTAAGACATTCTATTGCAAAAAAGATGTTGGAACAATTTGATAACCCACATTTGAATTTAAATATGCGAACTACTACAATATTTTTTGTGAAAGAAATTAAATTTCACTCTCGTCTTACACATATGCCACAACTTGAAAAGATCATTTGCCAATATTCTCCCGTAATAGTCAACATATGAATGAGTATGAATAATGATGGGGTAAGAGATAAAAGACAATTTTTGTGTCGCCCAATATTCTATTGGGTAGGAATGTGTATGGAATAAATCAAAATGTAATGAAATGAGGGGGGAGAGATCAACGACAATTGTTGTGTCAATCAATATTCCATTTATAGGAATGTATATGGCATAAAACAAAAGGTAATGAAATAAATGAAAAAATACCATAAATATAAATTTGAAAACCTATTTCTAATAGTATTTCCACACGGTTCCTCAAGATTAATTTTTTTGCATTTTGTTATTTCTTGACTTATCAAACAAATTATTTGAGTCAATAAAAGACTCAAAGAATGTCATTGGATGAGTTTTCACATAGATGATTGAACTAACTTGGTCATCACAATGATTGTATCATACAAACTGAAATACCTAATTTTTTAATGTAAACATATAGTCAAGTGAAACAAGAGAACTTTGATAGTAAATGACATGTTAACTAGGATAACCTACATTCAATTCTGACTAGAGATGAATCTAATATTTAGGAAGTTTCTTTGACAACATCATCCTTGTGAATACAATTCATTCTATAGGTTTTTGTTTTGGTGTGACTTACCACCACACCTCTAGCTAGGTTGGTTTAAATGTTTCCCTACTAGCATGGTTCTTATTATAATAAAGGATACATAATTATAAATATTAAGTAAGTATGAATATTTAGTAGATTAACATGATAAGAGATATATATTGCATTGACACTCATATGATTTTAATTTTTTTTAGTTTATTCTCTCAATTGATATATGTTGAATATATCTACAAATGTCACGTGCAGCGCACATGCATGGACTAGTAGATGTACTTGATGTATATCAAGTGAGAACTCTTTATTTTATGTACAAGTCAAACTCTGTTGTAACCTTTTATGTTTTGCATAAACAACATGTTTTCTTTCAAGTTAATATGATGTTTCATTAATTTTATTTATTTAAAGAAAAGCAAAATAAAAAATGGATAGTTTTTAGTAAGTGATTAAAAGTGGATGGTTAGTCTAAACCATCCTTGGGGGACATACACCCGAGTTAGTGGGGTTGGGATGTGTTAACTTTTTGGTATCAGAGTGTAGGCTAAGCTTAGGTTAGAGTCTAGGTTTGAGATAAGGCGATAACAGACCAACATGATTGGGATGTTTTCCTCTTTAAACTAGAATTTCTGACATATATGTTTTGTTATATGGATATGCATATGGAAGGAAGAGGACATTGTCATGGCAAGGAATAAGAGGACAGTCATTGTGACCCTGACCCTAGAGAGATGGATTGAGGAGAAAATAGGGATTAGGTGGCAATGATGTATCCTATTTTCCTAGAAATAAAAGAAATATATAAGATGAACATGAGGTATTCCTCTTGAAGTAAGAACCTGATGGGATCCTATGTGTTGGTGAAGAAGCTTGGTGGAATTGAATTTTCATAGAATAATAGACCCAATAGAGGCAGAGGTGTGGCTCCTACAATTGGAAAGGTTTTCACCTAATGGAGTTACCAGAGGATAAGCAGATCAATCATGTTATCTATTTACTCAAAGGAGATGAAGAGTTGTGGTGGCATGGAGTGGGAGATAAGAGGAGGAATATAATGATGACATGGAGGGATTTGTATATTAGTTTCACCATAAGTATTTTCCTCCTACCTTTGTAAGCAACAAGATCAAAAAAATTGGAGAATATTAGACAAGACAACATGTCAATTGGAGAATATGAGGCATATCTTACAAGATTGACTAACTTTTATCCTTAGTTGGTACTGGATGGTGTAGAGAAAAGTAGGATGTTTCAAGGAGGTTTAAGATCTAACATTATACATGTCATATAAGCTATTAGGAGAAGATACATGGAATATTTTGGAGAGTTTGTGGAAGCAGCAAGATGTATCGAAGAACCAGTTAATGTTGATAAGAACTCTAAAAGCAAGAAAACATCTAGAGATTTCAGTAAAGGAGGACAGAGCAGTGGTGGATACAAAAGAGGTGGTGGTTTCTTTTGAAGTATTGGATGAGGTCTTAGTTGTTTTGGAAGCCAAGGATCTATTTCTTCTCATAGTGAGGGGAGATCTAGTCCCTATAGGTGGAATCCACCACCAAGATGGGTAACTCCATTTAGGTATATAGGATCATCAATGTCAATGACAGGCCCGTAGAGACATGATAAAATTTCATGTGAAAACTATGGTAGGATACATTATGGTTAGTGTTGGGGGTTTATACTCAATTGTGTTTTATTGTGGATAGATGGGACATATTAAGAGGAACTGCCCAAAGATTTACTTTATACATGAACAGTGAGTCCACAATCATAGATTTAGACTATGAAGAAATGTGTTCCAGTTATAGGGGCAAGTTCTTCAATGGCATCATGCTCTAGAGGGGGATCACTTTACACCGGTGGTGGACAACAACGACAACATGGCAGATGGAGAGATACATGATGTTTCTTCTCAATGACACCATCTGAAGGTGTAGTCTCACCCAGTGTTGTGACATGTGAGATGCTTCTCTATAACAACATTTCAGTTACAATTTTGATGGATCCCATAACAACGCATATTTTATTCAACAATCTATATCTAGTGGATTAAATTTGTTGACTCAATACTTATCTTGTGAGTTGTAATTAAGAGTGTCGTTAAGTGAGTCGACAATTTTCATATATGTTTTCCCTAGATGTCTGTTGAGTTTTTAGTGGGTATACTATATCAGTTAATCTCATACCCTTAGATATTAATTCTTTTCAAATTATTTTGGGTATGGACTGCCTTGGGATATATCGTGTCCAATTGGATTGTTGGAAGAAAGAAGCTATCTTTTACAAGGTAGGGGAATTCATGCATCAGAGAGGGCACCAGAAACAAAAACTTTTGCCCATATTCCTTGCAAGAGAGATCGTTTCAATAATGATGTATCTAGGAGAGAAGGGTAGCAAGCATACTTGTCAAGGCACTCACCTATGTGCACCTAGGCGGCCGCCTAAGCGGCAAGGCGTCCCAAGGTTGCGCCTAGGCAAGGATGCTTTATTTATAATGCTACAGTGACCTAGTTTTGTGGGTCTAGTTATATATTCACTTATTTTAATGTTTTATATGGCTACACCAATGTTCAAAATTAATAGTGTTGCCTATTTAGTGTGCCAAATATCACTTTTAATTGGATATAATACTCTTTTTTAGGTTTGATTGTATCTAATACTCTTTTTTTGTTTGACTGGATCTAATACTCTTAGTACACATTTGATTTTTCTTAGTTTGCACCTTCAATTCAGATTGTATTAAGTAGCTATTCTTTGAAGGATAATGATTACAATTCTTAATACTTGTAGCTATGTATGACAATAAATATATATTAATTTGTTGATCACTCTCTTACATTCTTTATAATAATTCTTTTCGTGTCCTTGACATTATTGACAATGATAATATATTAGAAATGTAATTAGTTATTTTTTCATACAATAATATATATACGGGGAGATCGACCATAAATTTGTACGTAACTACATATATAATTATACAATGTGTGTATATGAGTGGGGGAAACCATGACACATGTATATATACATAAAATATGTACATAAATTATTATTTTTAAAGGTCACTTAGGTGACGCCTAGGTGCGCCTAGTCGCGCCTTGGCGCAAGGCATCCAGCCCCAACGTCGTGTCACCTTGCTGCCTTAACAAGTTTGGTAGCAAGATATATACCTAGTCCTGGAGTAAATACAGTGACTACTCTTGCACAGTTATGTGCACACTTCGCAAGTTGGACATGAACAACTATTAACGATGACCTCTTTGTGTAGCACCACGAACAGTGGTGGTTGTTGTCCTCCTAGAGTGGTGGTCACAGCCTCCATGCCTCTAAGTAGTCTGTGTAGACTACCAGGAACTCCACGTTGCACTACTAGAGCCAACATGAAAGAGTTGTCCCTTCAAACATCAATGTGCTAGCGTTAACTTATTCTCCCTTGTTGTTTCTCCCTTATTGTCTCTCCCTTTTATGGGTATGACTTGATCAGGCTATCTAGTTACCACAAATGGGACTTGAAAAACAAGAACCGACTCGAATGACCCGACCATAACCCAAAAGTTTAAGAAAGCTTAGGGTCTAAGGTTTTTCAGCCCAACCTGAAATTAAACTGAACCCAAAGAACCCGATATTAATTTAGGGTTGGGTATGAGTTTGGAATTTAGACTCAATTTGACCCGATTGACCCAAAATTCATAATTGTATTTTCAAACAAAAGTACAAATACTATATGTTAAGACACCCAATGGCCTATTAAATTGCTAATCCATCAATCTTGAAGTTTGTTTTGGCAATTCTACATGATTTTGTATTTATTTGTTTGATTTATTATACTAATTGTATTATGAATTTGTGTTTAAAACTCTCGAACAAACTACAATAAGCTTTATATGTGTTTCCAAATCACATTGTAAGTTTAATACAATGAAATTTGTTAATTACACTTGGAAATTATCAATGATTAGACAAATCATAGCATTTTTTATTATTCTCTTGGTATTAGGCCCGATAGACCTAAAATTATTTCTAGGTCAGGTTAGAGTTAAGGGTTTTGACCTAAAAATCAATCTTTTGCAATTTTAGGGTCTAGATAAAAAGTGTTGACCCAAAATGACCCAAAATAAAACCTGCTCAGTCCGAACTTGATTGCCATCCCTAACCACAACTGTGTGAGAACAACAATTGTCAACACTTATTGTTGTGTTTTTGAAAGCCCTGACTACCCCTCTATTTATATCAGGGGCATAGGTAAGGTTCCTGGGTCAATTGAGAGTTAAAGAGATAGACTTTCATTAAATTCTAGATGTTGCAAGTCATGAAACAATCGTTTTACTTTTGAAACGGTCAATTCATATGTGAAAAATCCAGTTCAACACTTGAAACAGACAGTTCACATGTGAATCGGTAGATTCAACATTTTAATTGGTCGGATCATTATATTTCCTATTTGTAAACACATTGGTGAACAATGCAATGATTACTGCACAACATCACATTAGCATTAATGTTTGATCCAGTCATAGTGATCGCTCAACTAGTCGTTTCAATATGAAACTCTCAGTTCACATATTACAACGGTCGATTCACTACTGAACTGGTTGGTTCACTTTATGAAATGGATGTTTCACCTCTGAAGCATTCGTTTCACCTATGAAATGATCGCTTCATATTCTAGTTCTGCCAATATACAACCAATGTTGTTTAAATTGAATACATAAACACTTTAGTAATCAAATCAAATTTTATTCATGAGTAAACTACTTTTTCAGGTGCATCCTATGTGTGTGGCCCTATAGGTCCCAGATTACATTGGCAATGAATGTCCATAACCAATTTATGACATAACAAGCAATGAGCGGTATCTAGCCACGTCATTGCTACCCAAGTGATTGGAAAGTTGAAGAACAACTTCAACCTACAATGTGTGATTAGTGTTACCATGATTGTATAGTTCCTTTGTCTCTGATATCCAGATTGAAGTGGAGGCATGGAATCGTCATCCTTTCAATGTTCAATCCATGTTCCTTGAATTAGAGTAGAATGTATGAGATGCATGTGAGTTTACATGTCACATAGTGAGTCACACGAGTATGGCCATACATTTCTCAGTCTCTCTTATCAAGTGGACAAGATATAAATGTCCTTTAGGAGGGACAAATCCCATCTACATCACTCACACTCAAACCCCATGTGTCACAGCGTACCCGAGCATCACCTTTACGGAAACCCTTATTTGAGGTTGTATTATATGATGTCAAAATACATGAAACGACATGAGACGGGTGTGGTGACTTTAGGTCTAAGAACCACAATCACCACTATCACTATGAGAGTTGATTCTGACTACCATTCCATGGTCTCCATGTATCACTCTCAAAGTGGGTCTTTCTAATACACTATTCTCTAACATGTACCTATGAGTTTGACTTGATATCCCATATCATGACTAATTAGACTTTGTCATCAGTCAACACACACTCTAGTCTTATGTATAATTATTGTTTGTTTTGCTTTCATAGTAATATCCGACTAAGCGCATAACAAGAACATGTGCACTCTTATCATACATATGATCCCATTGTCCAGGTCCTAAACCTGAAGACATATGTTATTGAGTATCACCATTCTTTAGACACATCTACTGTTTATTGGTCATCTTTTCATAATTTAGGCAAACATAATAGATATAATTACCTTTATTATTATCAAATCAAGTAAATGATGCCCCATTACAATCATCATATGATTGGATCTATGGGCATACATACCAACATGCTTTTCATGTGCCTTTACTGGATATAGGGAAGTCTTACCCACGTGTATAGTGTTAGATGTTGTGGCTGATAAGATGATGAGAAAGGGGTGTGAGGCCTTTCTAGAACATGTGGTAGATGCCAATGAAGAGAAAAGGACAATCAATATTGAGAATTATCCATTTGTGTGAAATTTTATAGATGTCCTTCCTAAAGAGTTACCAACTTTACCACTTGAAAGAGATGTTGACTTTTAGATACATATTTTACTTGGTAGTCATTGAATAGCATTACTTGTTTATAGAATAGTACTTGCAGAGTTGAAGGAATTTAAAACTCAGTTACAAGAGCTATTGGATAAGGGTTTTATTCAACCTAGTGCATCAATGTGGGGAGCCCCAATAATATTTGTGAAAAAGATGGATGGAACTATGTGGTTGTGTATAGACTATAGGAAATTGAATAAGATAACAATTAAGAATAGATATCCTTTGCTTGGGATTGATGACCTATTTTATGAACTACGTGAAGCAAATATCTTTTCAAAGAGAGATGTTAGGTCGGGTTATCATCAATTAAGGATAAAGGCATCAAATGTACCTAAATCAACACTCATAACAATATATGGGTGCTATGAGTTTACAGTCATGTCTTTTTTGTTGACAAATGGTCCAACAACTTTTATGGATATGATTAATAGAAATTTCAAAAATACCTAGATCAGTTTATAGTAGTGTTCATAGACTACATTCTTATATATTTTAGAGATGCATAACAACCTAAACAACATCTGAGGATATATCTACAGTTGTTGAGACAACATCAACTTTATGCTAATTTCAGAAAATGTGAGTTTTGTTTGATAGAATATTCTTTTCTTGGACATGACATACCAGAGAAGTAGGAAATGTAAACCCTAAGGTAGAATATGTTCTTTAGTGGGAGAAGCCCACTACTCCTGAAGTTTTCTTAGGTTATCTAGATATTATAAAATTCATAAAGAACATATGTAACATCCCAGGATTTGAGGCCTCGGATAAAATAATCTTAAAAGGAATGATTGGACTACCCATATCACCAAGGTGCACCTCCTTTTTTGGGAGCCCATCACTAAAGAACTCCATAGTTAAGCGTGATCAGCTTGGAGTAGTACTAGGATGGGTGACCAGTCGGGAATTTGATCCTGGCTTGCGTGTTAGTGTGGACAAAGTGCACAGTTAAGGCTAGTGGTGGTTTGTGGGGCCAGTCGTCATTCCTGAAACTCTACTAGAGCCTTGGGCAGTGGGCCCGGGCATTACAAATGGTATCAGAGCCATAACCCCTCCAGTAGGTGGGGCCCACATGGACATGGCATGCCAGTCTTGAGTCGTGCAGTCCAGGCATGTAGGAAAGGGTTGTCCATGGTTGATGTAGCCACCCTTGTGCTGGTATTCCGTGATCGGGAGCTGGGTGTCCATGGGCCATTGTGGGTCTTCACTGAAATGGGGAAGAGATTATGAGGCCTTATAGTTGAGCCTTGACGAGGATGTCAAGAGTCTAAGTGGGGGAGATTGTAACATCCCAGGATTTGAGGCCTCGGATAAAATAATCTTAAAAGGAATGATTGGACTACCCATATCACCAAGGTGCACCTCCTTTTCCGGGAGTCCATCACTAAAGAACTCCATAGTTAAGCGTGCTCAGTTTAGAGTAGTACTAGGATGGGTGACCAGTCAGGAAGTTGATCCTGGCTTGCGCGTCAGTGTGGACAAAGTGCGCAGTTAAGGCTAGTGGTGGTTTGTGGGGCCAGTCGTCATTCCTGAAACTCTACTAGAGCCTTGGGCAGTGGGCCCGGGCGTTACAACATATATGTTCTAGAAACACGACCTAAACATTTTACAAGAAAGAATGTGCCTT
Source organism: Alisma plantago-aquatica (assembly GCA_963693085.1). Lineage (NCBI taxonomy): Eukaryota > Viridiplantae > Streptophyta > Magnoliopsida > Alismatales > Alismataceae > Alisma > Alisma plantago-aquatica. The sequence continues at coordinate 394,628,383 of OY856412.1, read as the reverse complement.
TTGTTTGGTCTGATAATTGTTAGAAAAGCTTTCATGCAATTGATGCTAAGATTAACCTCATCACCAGTTTTGATCCTACCAAAAGTAGGTTAAGGCTATGTAGTGTTTTGTGATGCATATAGAAGAGGGTTAGGATGTGTTCTTATGCAAGAAGGAAAAGTGATAGCTTATGATTCTAAACAACTCAATAAGAAATAAGAGAACTATCCTAAACATGATCTTGAGGTGATAGTAGTAGTACATGCCTTAAAGACATGGCGTCATTATCTCTATGATGAGTCATGTCAGGTCTTTACTGACCATAAGAGTTTAAAGTACATTTTCACATATTATTTGAACCTCAAACAACACAAATTGTTAGAGTTCATATAGGACTATGATGTTACCATTGATTAGTATCCTAGGAAAGCCAATGTTGTAGAAAATGCTTTGAGAAGGAAGTCTACATCACAGGTATAAATGTGTTCTACGACATGTGTAAAAAGACTCTTATTAATCCAAAGGAGACAGATGCATTTAGATTTGAATGTGTCTGACCAAGGTGGGCTAATTATACAAATGCATTTGACAGTGAATTGGAATAGATCATGCATGATATGGAAGAAGGTAAGAGAACAAAATTTAGATATTCATATAAAGGGATATGTATCACCATGACAAATTATATGTGTTGAGTGATCAAGAATTAAGGCAACAAATTCTTGAGGAAGCACATTCTTCTATGCATGCAATGCATTCAGTAACACAATGATGTACAAAAACCTTATAGAATTCTATTGGTGGTCAGGTATGAAGAAAGATGTGTCTGAGTATGTGGATAAGTGTGGTGTATGTTAGCAAGTCAAGGCTGAACATCATAAGTCAAAAGGTACTCTACAATCACTTCCTATTCCTGAATGGAAGTGGGATTGTATTACTATGGATTTTGTGGTTTGATTGTCTAGGACACCATGTGCATTTGTCTCTATATGGGTAATAGTAGATAGATTAACTAAGTCTTCTCACTTTTACCAGTTAAGACAACATGGGATATGATAGGGTTAGCCAAATTCTATATAAATGAGATAGTCAGATTGCATGGAGTACCATCTCTATAATATCTTATAGAGATCCAAAAATTACATCTAGATTTTGGAATTAGTTGCATCGTTCTTTGGGAACAAGATTGAAGTTTAGCACAACATTTCACCCTCAGACAAATGGACACTTAGAACATACCATTCAAACTATAGAGGAAATCATGAGAGCATGTGTTTTGAAGTTTAATGGCAGTTGGGATGATCAACTTAGTCTTATGGAGTTTGCATATAGTAATAGTTACCATTACAGTTTAGACATAGCCCTTATGAAACTCTATATGGAGAAAGTGTATATCACCTATCTACTAGTATTGAGTGGGAGAAAGGAAAATTCGTCCAAAATTGGTGGAGGAAACAACAAAAAAGATATAAGTGATCAGATTAGCTGTTAAAGTTGCACAAAATATGTGGAGAAAAGGCATAGATCAGTTCATTTGGAGGTTGGGAATGATGTTTACTTAAAGTCTCACCATGGAAAGGTGTATAGAGGTTTATGAAGTGTGGCAAACTAACTCCTAGATACATGGATCCCTATCCAATCATTCAAAGAACTAGCCTTATTTCATATAAGCTTGAGTTGCCTCCACAGCTAGCAAATTTACATGATGCATATCATGTATCTATGTTGAATAAGTGTCATCCAGGTCCTGAGAAGTTCACATATCTAGAATTTATCTCCTATGTTGAAGGACCTATCCAAATTTTATATCGCATAACTCTGAAGCTTAAAAAGAGGGAGATACCCCTAGTGAATGTCCTTTGGAGGAATAATGATGTCGAAGAAGCTAGTTGGGAAGTAGATTCAAGTATTTGTAACAACTATCCTTTCCTCTACAAGGAATTTTGAGACAAAATTTTTATTAGAGAGGGGATTGTTACAATCCACTTATTGCTTTACTAGTGATTCTAGGGTTAACAATAACCTTATTATTAATTATGATGTTGTTACTAATATAATTATCTTGTTCTATCATATCCTTTGTTTGGATAAGTCAAAATCTTGCCATGAGCATACCATGGGATACAAGTTTATGTTGATATAGAAATGACACACACATGTATGTGGGTAGAGACTTAAAATACTTAAATAAATAACAAGGAAAAAATTAATATTTGAAAACTTTATAAAGCTAATATTGTAATATTGTATATAATTCAATTATAAACTCAACACAAAAAATAATGAACCAAATCAGAGTTAAAATGAGAGAGATATGGAACTTTTAGTTTTCACACAAAAATACCTTCAATTCAACAACCAAAGGCTAGGCAGACTCACAAACTGATGACTTGACAAACTCACAAAATGAAGGATCAAAAGACTTATGATTCCACACCCAAATGCTCAAAAGACTCGCAAATCAAAAGTTTGGTGGACCAATGCTTCAACAACTGAAGTCTCGACAAACTCACAAATCGTTGGTTTTGAGCCATGCTGCCGCTCAACACAATCAATCACAAAAATAGCCATAACTTTTTCTATATATATCAAAATTCAACAAAATTGATTTTGTTGGATTCAAATTTTTATCATCTATATATCTAGAGTCCTAAACTTCAGAAAAGATGAACTATAAGGTGACGTATTAGGCAATCTTTTAGAAGAACATGGACAACAGTAGGAGATGAAGGTTTTAGCATAAATCAACCTAAGTAGGTTTTAGCGGTAGATCTCTTCTTATATTCAGGTTCCCTTGCTTGAAGCTCCCTGATACATCAATGAAAGGTTTCTGTTAACCTTCATTCGTCATCTTCTATCTCTAGTGGATCTTCTTCTAGGCCAGTAATCCTACTGAGAGGTTGTTTGGGCAAGTCCTTGAGGTTTAATGCTTAGATCAGACCATGACAAGCTAGATTTTGAGTCTAGCTAGGCCAAATACGAAATCAGCAATCTTGAGCGTGTGTTAGTGAGTTGTAAATCACCTTATAATCTTGATTTATAGGAAATAAAGTGGGAATAGTATTGTTTATTTGTTAACTCTTATTCAAAAATTGTTGTTGAAACTATTGCATATGCACAGTAGATTTCAGTAAAAGAAATGTGTTATTTAGTATGTTTTATGCCATGATGCTATATGTTCAATTGAAGTGCAAGAAATTATGCAATATGGTAAATGAAATTCTAGATTAAGAGGCACCCGAGTTTTCCTAATCCTAGATTTAAAGAATAAAATTGTGATTGTGATGATTTTGATAGTTTCTGTTTGCTAGACGACTATGGTGATTTTATGCTCAATTGACAAACATAGGGTAATATTAGGAATGATAAATATGTAATCTGGACAAGCAAAATTTCATTAGATGTTAGATTCTCAGGACATTGTAGAATCCTTCAAAGGAGGCATGTGTCGTTAGGAGGAAACATGCTACAAACTGGAGGATCGGTCCAAATTGAGTTAGCTAGAATGCATCGAATTAGGATGTGGGGATCTAGGCTAGTTAGACTTGTCAAAGGGGTGGGTGGGTTGGGTTTGGGTTGGGTTATTATGGGTTTGGGTCTCAGGGTTTGGGTTAAAAAGACCCAATGTTAAAATTTTGGAGAAGTAGCACACCCAAACCCGACCCAGTGGGTTGCAGATCAGCCTACGAGTGCCCATATAATATGTGTACAGTGAAAATATATTGCTATTTTTTTCTCTACAACAAAAAGTATAATGATTCATTAATAAACTTTGTGACAATATAGCGAAATTAAGGCAACATTCCACTACTTTTTGTGTCAAACACAATGTAATATCTATTTTGATGTTTTGAAATAAATTGTAAGCGACAAAAAGAAAACAACCATTTCTGCAATGTAAAATAAAAAATAAATTGATACATATGTTACAAATAGCATAAAATATCACCATAACAACACTATATTTTATCATCTTATGTTAAAATTTCTTGATATATCATGTTCTTGTGATTGTCTACTGCATGAAGTGAACAAAGAGAGAATATAATTATTATGATTGAATATAAAACATGTAGCGCACTATATGTTCATTAACATAAACAAAAATATAGAAGATAACTACTTTGTTTCCATCAGTATAAATAATTAACAAATGACAAAAATCTAGAAAGTTAGACTTTAACTCATTATATTGCATATATTACGCATCATTAATTTAGTTACTTGATAAATGTATGGGTGTGGCATGTCTTAAGAGTCGTATAGATAATATATTTATATTAATATATTGTCACTCTTTATATTGAATACAATACAGATCATCAACTTAGTTGTTTGATAAATGTATGGGTGTGGCATGTCTTAAGATTTGTATAGGTAAGATATTTAGATTAGTTTATTATTTAGTTAAATGGGCACTCACGAGTGCATGTGGGTCACCCATGAAACCCACTATATAAATGGGTGGGTATGGGTTTAAGTGATTTCTAGCGGGTGGCCAAATTTCATCACACAAATCCAACTTAAATGGGTCGACTCATGAATGCCCACAGATTTTGACTCATTTTGACAGGGTTAAGGCTACTGAGGGCAGATTCATTATTATGGTGTAATACCCAACACCAACTGGGAATGTTAGTGGTATCTATATTGTTGCTCAGTGGTCATTTTTGGTAGGACCACTAATGCAAAATAAGCCAGAGTGATTTGACTCTCCACCTAAGTACTTAGGTTTAGAGTAGGAGTCTATATATCTAGCCGCTCCCACTAGACATCAAGAGTCATACGTGATGAAATTTGTTGCAGATAGGATTGTTGAGACTTAAGACTTAGGATACCAGACATCCTTCTAAGTCTTATATAGTGAGATCATATCTTGTTGTGATGCTTTCACTATTGTAGTACACTTTATGTGGGTCCAAGGCATTATAATGAACTAAAACACATATGAATGGTTTAATTTATTTACTACTATAACTATCATATCAATTGTCATGTTGAATGATTTACAATTTTAACTGCCATGCTATAATGGTTTTACATTTAATTCTATTGTGTGTGATACCACATCATGGTTACTAGTCAATTTTTTACTCACTCAGCTAGTAGCTCATAAACATAGTGATTTTTTTAAGGTAAAGGATTATCTCTTCCAAAAGAGACAGAAGCCAACTTTTATTAAGAGTGGGGCCATGGTCTTATGAAGAAGTACTTAGTTTACTTAGTCAGTCTCTTATCCTTCCTCTAGATCCTAGGAATGAGAGAGTGAGAAAAAAGGGCAGTGTGTAAATAGCTTTTCTTGATGTATATTATGTAACGTCCCAGGATTTGAGCCCTCGAATAAAATAATCTTAAAAGGAATGATTGGACTATCTATAACACCAAGGTTCACCTCCTTTTTAGGGTCCCATCACTAAATAACTCTATGGTTAAGCATGCTCAACCCAGAGTAGTACTAGTGTGACGACCATCACCATAATAAATGAGATTACTCAAAACAAATTGTAGAATTATCATTATCCATAATATTACCGCAAAATAGGGTGAATTAAAACCAATTGCAATTTAACATCTCAAGCGGAAGTCCAAGCCTTCAACATAGGCCATCTGTATTTCACATATACAAAAATATGTTACATATTAAGTTCAAGGCTATCAAGCCATATCTGATACATATTGCAACATGTTCATATGTACAAGCCATTTCTATACAATCATGGCACAAATGTTTGTAACGATAATCAAAACAACAAAATCTCTCCCTAAGACCTGAGAGTACATGGACGACACATTGGACTCTGCTAAGTCACTACACCAGTAGGATGTCCAACCTTCAGACAACCATTGCTCTCCTTACTGCTCAACTCCTACACCACGACCTCGATCTCCTCGCCCACGACAACTTAAAAAGTTGTGGAACCCACAGGGTGAGACCAAATGTCCCAGTGAGAGTAATAACTTTTTGCCAACATCTATTTTAAGCATAACACTATAAGGAGAAATAAATAAAGCAAGAAGTTCTTCTTAAGTAGCTTAAGTAGTTACAATTGAGCAGTAGAATATTTTATATTATTAAAAAGAATATGAAGAACATGTATAACTATTATAAACGAAAAAGTACAAGAAATAAGACATGGGATCATCCAATGTAATACATATTTGACCCTAGACAATATACTATGTGGTAGTTTAACCATTTTTTTGCCCTAAGGATTTGAGGCGTACCATGTAAATCCAATTGACCACTTTTAAGTCGAAATCCATACTATACAAGATCAATGGAAGAGCCGGACTCCATGATCATCACCAACACTACTTGGTCAGTTCAAGTCTGTAATGCAGTGACATATAATCATGCTGCTAAAAGACAACAACTTGTAGTCAAGGATACAGTCATGTAGTGACAACAACTCATAGTCAAGCTATGGTCATGTAAACAACTAGTCTGCCTTGGTACATGACACAACACTAGAGAAATGTCTCTCACATGTTCGTTTAATAATAAACAATATATCACTATTTACACAATTTAAGGACACAAGGAAATAATCACTTGCACCCCGCATATTCAACAATATGTGCTATGAGTTTTCCCATACGAGTTACTCATTTCACCACCCAGCTAGATACTGATGTTGTAGATGGATCTATGGTATAGGGCAACTACATGATTAGGGTTTCACTTGATTAAACATGCCAATTGGGTATCTTTTAGTGCATCAATCAAGTTACAACATATTAACCCTAAACAATTTCTACAAAAATTAAGGCATGATGCAACTTCAAAAAATATAAAATGTATTAAGTGAGAATTTGTCTCGTCATCACATGGCGCTAGTAATGCTTCCATTCTCAGTATTGTCATTAAAATCATAACACCATGGGATGTCAATCCCTCATTTATACAAAAAGCACTTGCTAGGTCATTAGACCAATTCATAGGCCACTGCAACATTCAATATCACAAAAAGCCTCAACATTACTCACAATAACCACTTTGTATTGTATAAGGCTCACCATGTCATTCACTTAGCTAAGACATTCATTTCACTTGCAAGTTAGTGTTGTACAAGTAGGAAAGAGAAAATATTATCCATGAATAACAACCTTCAAATATAGTGAATACACTTCTCTTGTTATCATCATATTAGGGTTAGGGTTTATATGTACCCGATTAGGGTTTAATAGCATCATACCACCTCAAATCCCTAATCTATCACTTTCCATATTATGAGAGAGTCAAGTAATATTGTTGATGGTTAGCCATTCATAATCACATTACTTTTAGATAAACCATTACACTGAGTACTGACCATATTCATACTTACATGTGTGTATCTTAACCACTTTTAAGACATGCGTGTCAATCACCCTTCAGTAAAGAGGCATCACACCCTAACCATGTATAGGGAAAGGGTGTCGTGACCTGTTAGCTATGGAGCATTGTGACCCCTCAACAACTTGACATTGCATCAGATCAACATCACAACATCATTACCGCAACTCAAGCCCATGCAACACATTGTTGCGACCGCAACTCAAGGGACGTCGTGACTGCTACACCAAGGGATGTGTTGTGAATGCGACACTTAGTACGTTACGGCCGAACCTCCAAGGTGTGTATCAACCACCCAATCCCAGTGTTGTGACCAGTCATGTAACATGGAGTTATTACCTTGATCATCAAGTGTCATAGCCCAAACACAAACAACTCAATCATTAACAAGTTCTAAGCTGGTGTTACGACATGTGCACTTAGTCAAAAAAAATTGTAACACTAACCGGCAACGAAATCTAACACTGCAGCAATGCTACGTTGTGACTCAACTAATAGGTAGCAACCATCTTAGGATTAACGGAGTATCATGAACACCCCCATCAAGGAGTGTCAGCCGCAACAGAAGACTAAAGGATTGTCTCGACCACCTACACCAACCCCATAAAACATTTGAACCAGATCAAAATAAGTGATCAACCCAGAACACCAAGCATCATAGGGTGAGCATCACCATATTCTCATGTGTTAAACAAACCTTAACCATGATGATGGAGGACCATCAAAGAAAGATGTTAAAAATAAAATAATTGAAAATATTATGCATGAATAACAAATCAAAATCTCCTATTATTACAAGTATAACGAATCACATAGAAGGTAGTATGAAATCAACCTAAGATGCACATAATCGAGGTCGGAAGAGTTATAAAATCTGCCTGATTTTTGGAGAGAAACAACTCCTATGATCTTAGGGTCCAAAAGCTTCACCCAAGCTCCAACACCTCGATCAAGAGATCACCTCCAAGAAGAAGAAAGAAATCATGGTCACTGGGGAGTTAAGAAAGAAGGAAATCAGGCTTAATCTAAACTAAAGAAGAAAGGTGAAGGAGATGGAGTCATCTTCACAAACGACCACCATGGAAAGTTCACACCTCATGATCAAGGAGGAGAAAATGGATTTTTTAGGAGAGAGGAAATGTGATCAAGAGTAATATCACTTACCAAAAGAGTAAAATTCCATGAAATATCCACCAAGATGTTGATCTAGCACAAGATCTTCCCCAAGTAAGGTAGATTGGCCACCCAAGGTCCAAGTTCTGGCCTTCCTTGCTCCTCAAGCTCCAAGGGCAATCCAAAGGAAGAAGATGAAGTTGTAGGCCAAAAAATATTGATTGGTTGTGAATAGGATGGTTTATATACCCAAAAGGAGGAGAGAAGTGAAGATCTTTGAGGTGTCAACACCATAGCTCACCAAGGGACACATGCCTTCCAAAGAGATAACATTTCCTTCACTTGCATGCAAATATCCAATGTCATGTTTATCCAACAACTATGTCACGACCTACTAGGTTAGTTTCCCTTCTTGTTGTGGTCGTGACATCACCTTCACCAACTTGTCTCAGTCAAGATAGTCCAAGGTGAAAACCCTGGCTCTCACACGTACATAGTCTAGTCAGTAAAAGGCAAGTTGTTTCGACCCACCTCTCACAAAGTTGTCTCGGCCGCAACCATGATTCCCAAGCATGTGTCTTGGTCATGACCCTCACCAAAAGTAGTGTAGAGGGCATAACATCAAACCCTAGGTCAAACATTAAGTCAACTACACAAACCCTAGAAGCCCTGGAAACCCTAATTTCATAAGATTCAAACAAAGCACCCCAAGATTCAAACAAAGAGCCTAATGCCATATTCTTCTCTCTCATGATATTAAAACACAAGATTCCCTCTCTTCATGTGACATATTGAAAATTAACACTCACTTATGGGTAAATTACAAACTAGTCCAAAACACACACATATATTGCAAAATAGCTCAAACATTTAATCAAATTGGACCAATAACAAAAATAGAAGTATGTCACAAGATATTAAAGCATCTCAATAGATTATATTAAGATTTGATCATCTCATTATACAAGGTAAACATAATTAAACATTAAGCTAGGTCAGGAGTCTTACAACTATAAACCCCTAATTGGGATTTTGCCCCCAAAATCCTAAGCAAAAAGAGACTGATACTTCTTACACATCTCGTCTTCAAGTTCCCACATGGCTTCTTCAATGCCACGATGATTCCACAAGATATTAACTAAAATAATGTTTTTTTCTTCAACTTCTTGATTCTTCTATCCAGGATCAACACATGTCCTTCTACATAAGATATATCATTATCTAATTCCACTTCCACGTGCTGAAGAGTCAACTCCATATCAAGGTGACACTTCCTCAACATAGAGATATGAAACATAGGATGTAACTTTGTAACTCATGTGGCATCTCCAACTTATAGGTCGCCTTCCCAACATGTGCAACTACATGATAAGTCCCATATATATGGGAGCTAACTTACCATTCTTACCAAACCTTAGAACACCCTTCCAAGGAGTGACTTTAAGATACACCATGTCTCACACTTGGAACTCTAAGGGTCTCCTATGTGAGCAGAAGATACTGTCAGATAAACTGGAAGACACTTAGAACAGACTCTACAACCTTAGTCCTATGTCTCTATAGACTCAACGAACCTAGAGCTCTGATACCACTTAATTGTGACATCCAACTCATGAAAACATAATTAACTAATGCGAAAGCGAATCATTTGCAGCGGATTACCAAAAATCACGAAAAATTAAAACCTTTTTATAAAGAGGTCCATCAAATGAAAACATTCTCATATAGAACAAAAGTAACACATTTACGTTCTACTTTCAAAAGTACATATCTTGTATCATCTCTTCCTGTGTATTACAAGCATCAGCTGCCCTGTTAAACTAAGCACAGGCAGTATGAAAATCTCGAGGCTCTGAGCCAAAATCTCGAAATCACTAACTACTACTCCGAGGACCTGAGAGTACAGAGACGACACATAGGACTCTATCCACAACTATACAAGGCATAACAGCCAGTGTCTCCACCTGAGACTTCACTGTTGTCCCTGCTACTGCTGCTATTGTCCTTCACCTACTGAAGGATTCCTGCCTCCTCGTCCGTGTCCACCTAAAAATGTAGTTCCCACGGGGGTGAGACAATTATAAATTGCCCCAGCGAGAGATATAACTCTCCACCAGTAACATTATTATTGCAGCTTAAGAAGATAAATATGAACAGAGGAATCATATTTGTTTGACAGTAGTTAATTCAATGTCTAACAGATTAGAATATTATTCTTATCTAAAACATTGCAGCTATAACTTGAAAGAGCCACATGTCACTTATCCATTAAGGAATATGAAAACATGTATAACATTTATTCACTACAGAATCATTACCACAACATTAACTCTCTCCAGGCTTAGATCATATATCTAATGCCTGGCATTGTCATTGTGGAGTCATGGCCTGTAGCCATACTCTTTTCACAAAGTGTTGGGATCTTAGTCCCTCAACTCACCAAGTACAATTCCACTTCTTAACAAGTTCCTCATCATGATTATAACATCTGGGTATTTGAGCCCATATCTCACCATAGGATACTTATTATCACTTATTAGGTATCTTAATACCTTCAGATCATCTGACCAAGGATATCATGATTCTTGCTACATAATGTATTGCACATAGTACACAAAGCTCAATGATTCTTACTACACAAAGCATATGAAGGCTTATAAAGCCTATAAACATTTTCAATAAACAAAGCATTATAGCCCATACCTGGATATACTCCTCATCTCATCATCCCTGCATGATTAGTATTCATGATAACAATTATAATGCTTTCATATCAGTATCATACAACACTAAGTAATATCACTATTCCATTTTTAGGGTTCATGGTTTCTCTTTCACATCAGTACTATACAACACTAAGTAATACCACTATTCCCTCTTTAGGGTTCATGGTATCTCTTTTATATCAGCACCTTTCATTAGGGTTTTCCATAAATAACCACTTGGGTTCTTAAGATCATATTATCAATGATCAACCCTATTCCACTGCTTCTCACAGCTAGAAGCCAAAATAGATATCATAAGTATTCAAACATACTTATATATCCTCATCATTCATCATTGAATGTATTATCAACACAAGGTATGAGTTTCTCTCTCATCTTTATCAGAATATGATTGTATCATAGTCTATTGATTTGGATTAACCTTTTCATAAGGCATGTTAGCCTACATTCATCAAGGTGCATTACATCTTAATGTAACAATTGACATGACACATTTCATGTGTCATCCATTCCAATTATAATGGACTTATAACATATCAAGGTATATCAGAATTGAAGTGTTGGATGTGATATCTGTCATATCTTGATGTATCACTTCCCTCAACACCTTCATTTTACTTGAATTCATCCACTTAGCTTGTATTAGGGTATTCCCCATCCTAATACTTTATGCACTAGATCATCACATTCATCATCCAATGTATTGGTCATAAATCATCTATATGGAATATACAACCATTGCCAATGATATGGACTCACCCTTGAGTCAGGAACTATTAATGTAAGGATATCCATAATCAACCCCTCTAGGTATTTTATTTGTCAAAACATGAATCACTATTCCATTAATAAGAATAGGATTTCCACAATTATAACTTGAGGTTCACATAACATCATACATGTATATGGATTTCACCTAGGCTCACTCTTCATTAGAGTTTCACATAACATCATTCTATATCAGAGTTTCACCTAATATTATGTGAAATTAATATTTCACAACACATCACCCAGTGATAGGACTTCACCTAGAATTAGTAGCACTACCCTATATTAGGGGTTCCTGCACATTTACCCCATTTTAGGGATTAAGGTTTACTATTCACATCCAAGTAGGGTTTCTCTTGTCTCATACCCAAATTACGGTTAGGATGTACAATTTCCATTAAATTAGGGCTTCTTACATTGTTACACTAAGTTAGGGTTACATCATCACCCTAGATTATGGTTTCACTGAGCTTTGCCCTTAAATTAGGGTTTCACATAACCTTGCTCTAATTTAGGATCAAGTTACATCAATCTTTTCAATGAAGATTTCATGATCTCATATTATGGATCAAAGCCTGATTACATGTTTGTTCACAATGAGAGAATTAGGGTTTATTAAATAAGCCATCATCTCTCCCATTCTCTTTCCCTCTCATCCTCTTTAGGGTGATAAATAATCCAGGATTAATCTAGGTCAACTCTTCACTTGAGTACACAAAGCTAGGGTTAACCTTCATAATCATCATTGGTCTACATAATTAATAATCAATTCTCTAATTGACCTTTGATCATATTAGGTGTCCAAATGTTTTCACCAATTTGAACTTCAAAAGGTCTTAGTCACTTAGGCCTTAAACGGTCTTAGTCACTTAGACCTCAAATGGTCATGACCAATCAGACCTCAAACGGTCTTGGTTGAATACTCAAAACCGTTTAGTAAAGTTAAGGTTGAAACCATTTGCCAAAGTGAACCATTGAGATCATTTGCTAAAGGTGCACACTTGAAACCATTTGCTAAAGGTAGTCTTTGAAACCGTTTGCTAAAGGTACACACTTGAAACCGTTTGCTAAAGCAAGATTTTGAAACCGCATGAACTCATCCGGTTTGGGATCGTTTGGTCCCAAATGGTCTTGAGACCGTTTGGTCCCAAATGATCTTGAGACTGTTTGGACTCAAACGGTCTTGAGACCGTTTGGTCCAAACCTCCTCAAAACCGCATGGACAAAAAATAGTCTCAACTAATCAAATTGAATTAGGGTTTCCAATGTTGATTCCTTCAACCATTGAATTCATGTAACCAATCATCAATTGGACCTATCACCATACTTTAATTAAGTTAAATAGGTCATCCTTCAACTAATTTGACCCTCAATTGACCCTCAATTGGTCATCAATTAGGTTTGAATCAATTGGATTAGGGTTTGGAATCGATGATCCTTCAACATTAATCAATGTGTAACTAGTTGCTTTAAAATTATTGGACCATCATCCAAATTAGACATGACCTGACCCCAAACGATCTTGAGGTCATTTGGATGACCTCCAAACGGTCTTGAGACCGTTTTCCCATCTCATCATCAAAATCCATAACATCCAATTAGGGTTTGGATCATTGGATCGATTATCAAATCAGCAATTGATTGCATTTCAATTTGGTATATTTGGATCATCAAATACCCAATCATACTCAACCCTAGACCTCCAAACGGTCTTGGGTGACCCTCAAACGGTCTTGAGACTGTTTGGGAGATTCCCAAATGGTTTTGAAACCATTTGGGTCAATCAACCCAAATCATCAACTTATTCAATTGCAAAATTAGCACTTAGCCAATTAGCGTTTATACCATATCTTTGAATCTTCAAATACCTAACCATACTCAACACTAGACCTTCAAACGATCTTGGTTGACCTCCAAATGGTATTGAGACCGTTTGGGTGATTCCCAAATGGTTTTGAAACCGTTTGGGTCAATCAACCCAAAACATCAACTTAATCAATTGGAAATTCAGCACTTAGTCAATTAGGGTTTGCAATTAAGGAATCATTCACAATTGAAACCTTCAAGATCAAACCAATTGAAACCATTGGATCAAGATCCAAGTACCACAGCATATATCTTCAAATGGTCAACCATTCCAAATGGTTAGAAACCCAAACCACCAAACGGTTTGCAAACTGTTTGGTCACCAAACGGTTTGGTGAAACCGTTTGCCCTAGATATTTGGGGAGTTGTGTGCTTATGATGATGTCATCATCATCAAGCTCCAAACTCACGAAATATTTTGTGATTTACATGGAGATTTCATCAATCAACCAAACTAAATTTCGAAAATGTAGAAATGATCACCAATTGATAAGGAATTGATTGCAATAATAAAATTAAGGGTTCAAGTTATAAAACCCGCCTCCAATTGAGATCCAAAGCTCCAAGATCACGGAAAAAATGGTGGATTCAACTCCTTTCACCATTCCAAGGCTCGCCTCAAGGTTTGAGTGAAAAGGAATGGTTAGAATTGAAGAGGGTATTGAAATAAGAAGAAATCATGCATTGATTTGTGATTTCCACCATGGATTCAAGGTGAACAAGGGTCAAGAAGCTTACCAACAGGTAGGGAGTCATCCTCCTGGTCCTCCCAAGATCCTTGGTCGTTTTTCAAGCAAAGGAAAGAAGTGGGATCGGGAAAAGCCTTTCATTTGGCTTGTAAAAGGTCTTTTTATAAAAAATTCAATGAGAGAGAATATGCTTTATAAAATTCATTTAATCCCAAAAATGGAGCCGCCTATTTCCCATAAACTTCCTTGTATCCGAGGCTATCTTGTTTTCCTATTATTCCTCTCAATTATCCATGATTTAAAGAAAAGCAAATTAAGCACCTCAAATCATATGATATTAATATCCATATGTGAGTGGATATTTCTTTTTCTTATAAAATTGTGAGTGAGTTATCCACTCCCTTGGATATTTTCGTGGCCTAGCAAAGGCACAAAGGTGTTCAAACTTGAGAAAATTTAACCATATCGTTTTTTCTTGAAGGCCCTTCAATTATTATATTTGTTTTTGCACTAAATTGAATTAGGGTTTCACTTAGGATTAAATCTTGATTATTTTATTATTAAGATTCTCTCTCCTCCAACTTAATTCAAATGAGGCGCCCCTTTCATTTTATTTGATCTACATGATGACAAGAAATATTAGGGACCTTATTGAAGTGGTAATTTGCATATTGAACCCTAGGTTTTGGGTAAATTACACATTACACCAAAACTGGGTTTTAATGCACAAACATTGCTTTATCAGCTCTTTCTTGGTTCTCAGGCTACCACAAGCCATACCTCTGCATCATATTCATTCTCATGATGCTTCAACATATGAGGAACATATTATCATGTACAATTTGCAATTTAACCCCTCAACTTGGGTAATTTGCACTTTAGTCCAGATCAAGTAAAACATTATTTCAACATTATTCAAAAAGGACTAAAATTGAAATATAAGTTCCTCTTGAGCCCTAATTACTTTTCACAAGATAAGATTAAGTATATACTCAACCTTATTAGGCAAAACATTTAGGGTTAAGCATAACCCAGGTTAGGGGTGTTACAAATTATAAACCCCTAACAAGGATTTCGTCCCCGAAATCCCAGGAAAAAGGAGGGACATATTATTCATTAATCATGCCCTCAAGTCTCCACCTAACTTCTCAATGTTATAGAGATACCATAGATCTGTAATTCACACAAAGTTCCTTTCATTAATTTAACCTTATCAACATTTATGTTTATGCAGAGCATAAACCCCTAACATATGATGTCCATATTATTAAAAGGAAGAAGAATAAAAGAACATACTTCTATCATCACCCAAAAATATTTACCAAAAGAGAAACATATAAATCTAACAGAGGTAATTCACTCAGCAATTCTTTATATGTTTGGGAAAGTTCACTTAGCACTTTAATTGGGAAAGTTCACTGAGAAAGTTCACTAAGTAATTTGTTTTGAAAATATTCACTGAGAAAGTTCACTAAGGATGTTCACTAAGTAATTTGTTTTGAAAATATTCACTGAGGATGTTCACTAAGTAATTTGTTTTGAAAGTATTCACTGAGAAAGTTCATTGAGGATGTTCACTAAGTAATTTGTTTTGAAAGTATTCACTGAGAAAGTTCACTGAGGATATTCACTGAGTAATTTGTTTTGAAAGTATTCACTGAGAAAGTTCACTGAGGATGTTCACTAAGTAATTTGTTTTGAAAGTATTCATTGAGAAAGTTCAATGAGCATGTTCACTAAGTAATTTTTTTTGAAAGTATTCACTGAGAAAGTTCACTGAGGATGTTCACTAAGTAATTTGTTTTGAAAGTTCACTGAGGATATTCACTAAGTAATTTGTTTTGAAAGTATTCACTGAGAAAGTTCACTGAGGATGTTCACTAAGTAATTTGTTTTGAAAGTATTCACTAAGAAAGTTCACTGAGGATATTCATTAAGTAATTTGTTTTGAAAGTATTCACTGAGAAAGTTCACTGAGGATGTTCACCAAGTAATTTGTTTTGAAAGTATTCACTGAGAAAGTTCACTGAGGATGTTCACTAAGTAATTTGTTTTGAAAGTATTCACTGAGAAAGTTCACTGAGGATGTTCACTAAGTAATTTTTTTTTGAAAAATTCACTTATCTCTTCCTATTTAATTTCATTATACTCTCTAGATTGTTTCAGAATGACTACTTGATCAGAGTAATAAAAAAGATAACAATCTAGGAGTTTCATACTTGCCTTATCTATAATATTCATATACCTAGCCAGGGTATACAAGTATTGAGATTAGGTAGTATGCACTTCATTTGCTATCATATTCCTCACTTTTCATATCATTATACACACATGATTTTTCATTCTTGAATTTTCTTCAGGCATCACTTCTATATTTCATCTTATATCACAAAGATAAGGGAAATTATAAAGCATTTTAAAGAGCACTGAGTAAAATGTAAATTCTCATCTTCCTTGTGTCCTTATAGGACTAGTCAAAGGAAGTTTAAAATAACAACTACTTTCATATCTTTAACACATAGAATCATGAAATGAAGTATCAGAATGAATATATTTCATTTGACTATTACCTCTCATGGTTATCTACCACTTTAGGTTGACTCAACACATAGTGTCTAGTTATTTCATGTTGCTACTTTTGCCTTTACTTAGTGGCTTCTACCCTGGTGCACTAGGCATTTATTGCACTGGTGACACCAAAAACTTTGGCTTTTCAGGATAACTAGGCAAATTTCTCTAAAATTATAGAGACCTTACCTTAAATCTCAACTTATTGCCCCTCTTTGGGCACTACCATCATAGATGTACTATTTGTCTAAACTTATGGAAGAGTCTACTTTCTTGCCATATGTTAATCTTTCCCACATTTCTACTGTTCCAACATGACCATGTCACTCAGGAACCCTTTCAAAGCTCAAAGTTTTTGTATTGAAGACTGGTAACCTAGGTTGTAATACTAGTATCCAGTCTTCTATATGCATCACTGTTGTCATATCCTGCCCTTCAAGAGCATAACATAGGATTCTCTATCTTGATTAGGTCAAGATGGGAATTCTCAGGCACTTGTTCTCCTCTTGCCTGGTCCCATGCACCCTCTCCTGGTGCAACAACATTGCCCCTAGTAATGTGCTCCTTGTGTTTTCTAGTCATTTTCAAGTTCTTCTTCTCCTATGTGAGCAGAAGATACTGTCAGATAAACTGGAAGACACTTAGAACAGACTCTACAACCTTAGTCCTATATCTCTGTAGACTCAGTGAACCTAGAGCTCTAATACCACTTAATTGTGACATCCAACTCATGAAAACATAATTAACTAATGCGAAAGTGAATCATTTGCAGCGGATTACCAAAAATCACGAAAAATTAAAACCTTTTTACCAAGGGGTCCATCAAATGAAAACTTTCTCACATAGAACAAAAGTAACACATTTACATTCTATTTTCAAAAGTACATATCTTGTATCATCTCTTCTTGTGTATTACAAGCATCAGTTGCCCTGTTAAACTAAGCACATGCAGTATGAAAATCTCGAGGCTCCAAGCCAAAATCTCGAAATCACTAACTACTACTCTGAGGACCTGAGAGTACAGAGACGACACATAGGACTCTATCCACAACTATACAAGGCATAACAGCCAGTGTCTACACCTAAGACTTCACTGTTGTCCCTGTTGCTGTTGTCCTTCACCTACTGAAGGATTCCTGCCTCCTCGTCCGCGTCCACCTAAAAATGTAGTTCCCACGGGGGTGAGACAATTGTAAATTGCCCCAGAGAGAGATATAACTCTCCGCCAGTAACATTATTATTGCATCTTAAGAAGATAAATATGAACAGAGGAAACATATTTGTTTGACAGTAGTTAATTCAATGTCTAACAGATTAGAATATTATTCTTGTCTAAAACATTGCAGCTATAACTTGAAAGAGGAACATGTCACTTATCCATTAAGGAATATGAAGAACATGTATATCATTTATTCACTACAAAATTATTATCACAACATTAACTCTCTCCAGGCTTAGATCATATATCTAATGCCTGGAATTGTCATTGTGGAGTCAAGGCATGTAGCCATACTCTTTTCATAAAGTGTAGGGATCTTAGTCCCTCAACTCACCAAGTACAATTCCACTTCTTAACAAGTTCCTCATCATGATTATAACATCTGGGTATTTGAACCCATATCTCATCATAGGATACTTATTATCACTTATTAGGCATCTTAATACCTTCAGATCATCTGACCAAGGACATCATGATTCTTGCTACACAATGTATTGCACATAGTACGCAAAGCTCAATGATTCTTACTACACAAAGCATATGAAGGATTATAAAGCCTATAAACATTTTCAATAAACAAAGCATTATAGCCCATACCTAGCTATACTCCGCATCTCATCATCCATGCATGATTAGTATTCATGATAACAATTATAATGCTTTAATATCAGTATCATACAACACTAAGTAATATCACTATTCCCTTTTTAGGGTTCATGCTTTCTCTTTCACATCAGTACTATACAACACTAAGTAATACCACTATTCCCTCTTTAGGGTTCATGGTATCTCTTTTATATCAGCACCCTTCATTAGGGTTTTCCATAAATAACCACTTGGGTTATTAAGATCATATTATTAATTATCAGCCCTATTCCATTGCTTCTCACAGCTAGAAGCCAAAATAGATATCATAAGTATTCAAACATACTTATATATCCTCATCATTCATCATTGAATGTATTATCAACACAAGGTATGAGTTTCTCTCTCATCTTTATTAGAATATGATTGTATCATAGTATATTGATTTGGATTAACCTTTTCATAAGGCATGTTAGCCTACATTCATCAAGGTGCATTACATATTAACGTAACAATTGACATGACACATTTCATGTGTCATCCATTCCAATTATAATGGACTTATAACATATCAAGGTGTATCCGAATTGGAGTGTTGGATGTGATATCTGTCATATCTTGATGTATCACTTCCCTCAACACCTTCATTTTACTTGAATTCATCCACTTAGCTTGTATTAGGGTATTCCCCATCCTAATACTTTATGCACCAGATCATCACATTCATCATGCAATGTATTGGTCATAAATCATCTATTTGGAATATATAGCCATTGCCAATGATATGGACTCACCCTTGAGTCATGAACTATTAATGTAAGGATATCCATAATCAACCCCTCTAGGTATTTTATTTGTCAAAACATGAATCACTATTCCATTAATAAGAATAAGATTTCCACAATTATAACTTGAGGTTCACATAACATCACACATGTATATGGATTTCACCTAGGCTCACTCTTCATTAGAGTTTCACATAACATCATTCTATATCAGGATTTCACCTAATATTATGTGAAATTAATATTTCACAACACATCACCCAGTGATAGGACTTCACCTAGAATTAGTAGCACTACCCTATATTTGGGTTTCCTGCACATTTACCCCATTTTAGGGATTAAGGTTTACTATTCACATCCAAGTAGGGTTTCTCTTGTCTCATACCCAAATTAGGGTTAGGATGTACAATTCCCATTAAATTAGGGCTTCTTACATTTTTACACTAAGTAGGGTTACATCATCACCCTAGATTATGGTTTCACTGAGCTTTGCCCTTAAATTAGGGTTTCACATAACCTTGCTCTAATTTAGGATCAAGGTACATCAATCTTTTCAATGAAGATTTCATGATCTCATATTATGGATCAAAGCCTGATTACATGTTTGTTCACAATGAGAGAATTAGGGTTTATTAAATAAGCCATCATCTCTCCCATTCTCTTTCCCTCTCATCCTCTTTAGGGTGATAAATAATCCAGGATTAATCTAGGTCAACTCTTCACTTGAGTACACAAAGCTAGGGTTAACCTTCATAATCATCGTTGGTCTACATCATTAATAATCAATTATCTAATTGACCTTTGATCATATTAGGTGTCCAAATGGTTTAACTAATTTGAATTTCAAAAGGTCTTAGTCACTTAGGCCTCAAACGGTCTTGGTCACTTAGACCTCAAATGGTCTTGACCAATCAGACCTCAAATGGTCTAGGTTGAATACTCAAAACCGTTTAGTAAAGTTGAGGTTGAAACTATTTGCCAAAGTGAACCCTTGAGATCGTTTGCTAAAGGTGCACACTTGAAACCATTTGCTAAAGGTAGTCTTTGAAACCGTTTGCTAAAGGTACACACTTGAAACTGTTTTCTAAAGCAAGATTTTGAAACCGCATGAACTCAACCGGTTTGGGATCGTTTGGTCCAAACCTCCTCAAAACCGCATGGACCAAAAATAGTCTCAACTAATCAAATTGAATTAGGGTTTCTAATGTTGATTCCTTCAACCATTGAATTCATGTATCCAATCATCAATTGGACCAATCACCATACTTTAATTAAGTTAAATAGGTCACCCTTCAACTGATTTGACCCTCAATTGACCCTCAATTGGTCATCAATTTGGGTTTCAATCAATTAGATTAGGGTTTGGAATCGATGATCCTTCAACATTAATCAATGTGTAACTAGTTGCTTTAAAATTATTAGACCATCATCCAAATTGGACATGACCTGACCCCAAACGATCTTGAGGTCATTTGGATGAACTACAAATGGTCTTGAGACCGTTTTCCCATCTCATCATCAAAATCCATAACATCCAATTAGGGTTTGGATCATTGGATCGATAATCAAATCAGCAATTGATTGCATTTCAATTTGGTATCTTTGGATCATCAAATACCCAACCATACTCAACCCTAGACCTGCAAACGGTCTTGGGTGACCCTCAAACGGTCTTGAGACTGTTTGGGTGATTCCCAAACAGTTTTGAAACCGTTTGGGTCAATCAACCCAAAGCATCAACTTATTCAATTGCAAAATCAACACTTAGCCGATTAGGGTTTATACCATATCTTCGAATCTTCAAATATCTAACCATACTCAACCCTAGACCTTCAAATGGTCTTGGTTGACCTCCAAACTATCTTGATACCGTTTGGGTGATTCCCAAATGGTTTTGAAACCGTTTGGGTCAATCAACCCAAAACATCAACTTAATCAATTGGAAATTCAACACTTAGTCGATTAGGGTTTGCAATTAAGGAATCATTCACAATTGAAACCTTCAAGATCAAACCAATTGAAACCATTGGATCAAGATCCATGTACCACAAAATATATCTTAAAATGGTCAACCATCTCAAACGGTCAACCATTCCAAATGATTTGAAACCCAAACCACCAAACAGTTTGGTGAAACCGTTTGGACTCAAACATTGAAACTGTTTGCCCTAGATATTTGGGGAGGTGTGTGATTATGATGATGTCATCATCATAAAGCTCCATACTCTCAAAATCGGATGTGATTTCCATGGAGATTGCATCAATCAACCAAACTAAATTTCAGAAATGTAGAAATGATCACCAATTGATAAGGAATTGATTGCAATAATAAAATTAAGGGTTCAAATTATAAAACCCACCTCCAATTGAGCTCCAAAGATCCAAGCTCACGGAAAATATGGTGGATGCAACTCCTTTCACAATTCCAAGGCTCGTCCTCAAGGTTTGAGTGAAAAGGAATGGTTAGAATTGAAGAGGGGATTGAAATAAGAAGAAATCATGCATTGATTTGTGATTTTCACCATGGATTCAAGGTCAACAAGGGTCAAGAAGCTTACCAACAGGTAGGTAGTCGTCCTCCTGGTCCTCCCAAGCTCCTTGGTCGTTTTTCAAGCAAAGGGAAGAAGTGGGATAGGGAAAAGCCTTTCATTTGGCTTGTAAATGGTCTTTTTATATAAAAAATTCAATGAGAGAGAATATGCTTTATAAAAATTCATTTAATCCCAAAAATGGAGCCGCCTCTTCCCCCTCAACTTCCTTGGATCCGAGGCTATCTTTTTTGCCTATTATTCCTCTCAATTGTCCATGATTTAAATAAAAGCAAATTAAGCACCTCAAATCATATTATATTAATATCCATATGTGAGTGGATATTTCTTTTTCTTATAAAATTGTGAGTGAGTTATCCACTCCCTTGGATATTTTCGTGGCATAGAAAAAGGAAAAAAGGTGTTCACACTTGAGAAAATTCAACCATATCATTTTTGGTTGAAGGCCCTTCAATTATTATATTTGTTTTTGCACTAAATTGAATTAGGGTTTCACTTAGGATTAAATCTTGATTATTTTAATATCAAGATTCTCTCTCCTCCAACTTAATTCAAATGAGGTGCCCCTCTCATTTTCTTTGCTCTAAATGATGTCAAGAAACATTAGGGACCTTATTGAAGTGGTAATTTGCATATTGATCCCTAGGTTTTGGGTAAATTACACATTACACCAAAATTGGGTTTTAATGCACAAACATTGCTTTATCAGCTCTTTCTTGGTTCTCAGGCTACCACAAGCCATACATCTGCATCATATTCATTCTCATGATGCTTCAACATATGAGGAACATATTATCATGTACAATTTGCAATTTAACCCCTCAACTTGGTTAATTTGCACTATAGTCCAGATCAAGTAAAACATTATTTCAACATTATTCAAAAAGGACTAAAATTGAAATATAAGTTCCTCTTGAGCCCTAATTACTTTTCACAAGATAAGATTAAGTATCTACTCAACCTTATTAGGAAAAACATATAGGGTTAAGCATAACCCAGGTCAGGGGTGTTACATGACATATCAATGCTTCTTTGATAACCATTGTTGTAGGAAAATTCTATTAAACTAAGATGGATATCCCAACTGCCCAAAAATTGTAACACATAGGCTCTAAGTAGATCTATAAGGTTTGAATTGTACTTTTAGATTGTCCATTTGTCTATGAATTGAATCCAGTACTGAACCTTAACTGCGTATCCATCATTGTATGCAAATGCTCCCAAAAGCGGCTAGTAAATTGAAGACCTCTATCTGACACTATTGTAGCTAGGATACCGTGTAGACGTATTATTTCATCGACACACGCATGTAGAAGCTTCTCATCTGTATGTTCTATTTACTAGTAGAAAGTTTGTTGACTTAGTCAACATGTCCACTATTACCCAAATGGAATCACAACCTTTGGGTGTCCTTGGAAGTCCAACCACAAAGTCCATTGTGATATGATCCCATTTCCACTGAGGTATAGGCATTGGTTGTAAAGTCCCTACATGTTTCTAATGTTATGCTTTAACTTGCTGACACACTGCACACTTAGCTACGAACTTAGCTACATCACATTTCAATCCTAGCCACCAATATAGATCTTTCATATTTTGATACATCTTGGTACTACTTGGATGCATAGAATACATGTAAGAATGAGCCTCTTCAAGAACTAATGCCCTCAAATTATCTGCATTTGGTACAACTGCCCTACCATGATAACATATTGTCCCATTCTCATATTCATGAAAGCCCTCACACTTTTCACTGCCTAATTGTGCCTGAATCTATTATATCATAGTATCTTTCTATTGTGCATCTTTGATTTGTTGATTTAATGTCAGTTTTACTTATTATTGTGCCAACAAACCTGATAACATAGACACCTCTAGTTGTACATTCATTTATCATAAGGAGACCATCATATCTCTCTTATGGAACACTAAAACAATCAACTATGCTTTATCAGAGGATGACGATGTAAAAGATTTCCTACGTAAAGCACCTACGACTACATTTGCCTTCCCTGGATGGTAATCTATAGTGCAATCATAGTGTTTAATAAGCTCCATCCAACGTCATTGTCACTTGTTCAATTCCTATTTAGAAAATATATATTGCATGTTCTTGTGGTCAGTGAAGATATGACACTTTTAGCCATACAAGTAGTGTCTCCACATTTTCAAGGCATGGACCACGGATGGTAACTCTAGATCATGTGTCGAATAATTCTCCTTGTATTTCTTAAGATGTCACGAAGCAAAAGAAATCACATTCTTATCCTACATCAACACACAACCTAGACCATTCTTAGATGCATCACAAAATAAAATGTAAGCTTTTCCTTATTTTGGAAGCACTAACATTGGTGCATTGGTCAATCTCTCCTTTGAAATCATAAAATAACATTGATATCTATCATCCCAAACAAATGGTACATCTTTTGGGGTAAGCTTTGCTAGGGGTAAAGTGATTGCACTGAAGTTCTTAATGAGCCTTCTATAATATCCTACCAAACCTAAGAAGCTACAAACCTCTATAGGTGTCTTTGGCTGATCCCATTCCAACAATGACTCCACTTTCTTTGGGTCTACACAGACTCCTCTAGTAGATATTACATGTCCTAGAAAAGCCACTTCCTTTAATCAGAACTTGCACATTGTGAACTTTGCATATAATTGGTGTTGCCTCAACAAAGTCAAAGCCCAACGTAAGTGTTGCTCATGTTGTTGACCATCTTTGGAGTAGATAAGGATATCATACATAAATACAACTACAAACTGATCCAGATCAGGTATGAACACTCGATTCATTAGATCCATAAATGTTGATGGTGCATTGGTTAGCCCAAACAACATAACCACGAACTCATAATGACCATACCTCATCCTAAAGGCTGACTTAGGTATGTCATCTGCCTTAATTTGTAACTAATGGTAACCTGACCTCATATTTTATGTTAGAGAAGACGGTGGCACCTCGTCAATGATCAAACAAATCATCTATATGTGATAATGGATACTTATTCTTAATCGTCATCTCATTCAGCTATCGGTAGTCAGTACACAACCTCATTGATCCATCTTTCTTCTTTACAAACAAAACCATAGCACCCCAAGATGGCATGCCCAGCCTAATGAAACCTTTTTGAAGAAGTTCTTGCAATTGTTTGTTCAACTCTTTCATTTCTATTGGTGCCAGCCTATATGGTGTCTGTGTTATGGGTTGGGTACCTGGAACTAGATTAATATCAAAATCAATATCTCTAGGAGGATTTACACCTGGTAACTTATCGGGAAACACACCCTCAAACTCTCGTACAATTGGCACTTCCTGAATACTAGGACCCTTCACCTTGGTATCCACCACATGTGCCAAAAATGCATCACGACCCTGTCTCATCCACTTCTCTACTGTCATAGCTGAAACTAGACATGTTAGAAGAATCTTCCTATCACCTTGGAAGACCCATGAAACATCACCATATACAAACATCGTCATCATGGCACTACAGTATAAGATCACCTTATACTTCTCCAAAGTATCTATCCCAAGGATCACTTTGAATCTTAGCATATCAAGTGGTAAGAGATCCACTAGTATAATGTGTCCTGAAAAGGAAATAATACATGACAAACATACTTTTTGCAACTCTACATAACCAACTAAGGAAGTCTCTAGTTGAATATTGCCACGTCTTTGATTAAAATGCAAGAAATAGTTAGCTATCACTTCTCTAGTGATGAAAGAATGTATTGCACCTAGGTTAATTAAAATAGATATAAAGCATGAAGATGACAAATAAGAATGATATAATTCCATCTTACCTGTCATGACCCTTGGGTTGACGACTCCCTTTGGCTGACTCATCGCATAGAATCGAGTCATTGCATGTTGCCACCCTCTACCTCTACTAGCATATCCTAATGAACTAGCTTGTGATGCATATTTGCGTCCTATGCCACTGTGTTGTCGTCGCTGTTGTGAACTCTGCGGACTCTGTTTAGGCTTTTAGGTGACTTCTTCATCCTTCACAGGGCAGTACCACTTAGTATGCTCTATCTGTCCACAATCAAAATAGGTTTTTCCCTCATACCACAGCATGGACGACCCTGTCATAGATACTGACATCGCACTATGTTGAGATATGTGGTGTTGAGTACCTAGGCTTCTTGAAGCCTCCAAATGATTGTCCTGTTGGATAAATTGGACATTATGATAAATCCCTTTGTTTCGATGATGACAAACATTTCATTCTTGTTGATCTAACGTGTTACTTGAGTGTTGCAGGAATGAGGTGGATGAAAAATCTCTAGGGAATGCATACGCTTGAATGATTGTAAATGTCATGAAATGTAATCAATTGTAAACTTGTACAAACATATAATGTACAAGTACTTAGATTTCATGTAAATCAAGCGTTAGATCTTCCCTAGCCAATCACCACACTTAGATAGGTCATCCCTTTCAAATAAGTTCACATATGCACACTCATACACACACATAGTGCCTTAATTGAAAGATTGAAACAGGGTCAATCTCGGTCGACCACACTCCTCGACCGAGACACTCTCGGTCGACAAACTTCTCGACCGAGATTGACTAAAGTAGCCGTTAGACACAGCTAACAAGGTAGTTGGCAGTTGCAAATGAACGTTGATCCAGAGAGACTGTCGGTCGACAAAACTTCGACCGAGTAGGTATCTCGGTCGACAATTTGTCGACCGAGATGGTCTCTGACAGCAACTGCAGAATAAAGTAACTAGCCGTTACTAATGCACCTAACTTATACCTAACGGCTAGTTAAGCACTTAGAAGCCCCTAGAAGTTGTCTAGAACGTCCTTAAGCATCCATAGGCCATTCCTATAAATAGGACATGCCTTAGGACACCAAAATACACCTAAGCTACACTTGTGCTATACTTGAGCTTGAATACACATTGGCAATACTGTTTTGAGCAATAGAGCAATTCCTACATTTGCTATTCATTCCCATTGCTCCCATTTCGTGTCCTACAGGCTAGCATCTCCTTACCACAGCACCTACACTTCTACACTCATTGGTTAGGAGATCGATACACTTGATATAGGCAAATCAAGCCTTGTGCTTCAAAGGATAAGTTGTAATTTCTATTTTCCTTCTTATTCCTTTTATCCTTTGTATTCTCCTTGCTACTCCTAGGGTTGGAGGCTGCTGATTGGAGAAGGTTCTTCTCGGAGGAGAAGGTGGACTTCAAGCTACTTCAAGAAGGCTATCGCACGGGAAGCTACTTCAAGAAGGCTATTGCAACGGGAAGCTACTTCAGGAGGAAGGCTGCTTCAAGGTGGTGCAATTACTTCTAGGTGAAGGCTGCTTCAAGGTTGGGCGATTACTTCTAGGTGAAGGCTGCTTGAAGGGTTTAGGGAGAGAATTGTAATTTTATGTAAAGTCCTTGCGAGGTAATAAAATTAAATTCTTTCCAAATCCCGGTTGGGTAAGCAACCGGGTAGTGGACTGACAACTTTAGTATTTGCTAAAGTTGGAACCACTCTAAATCCTTGTCCCCTTGTCCAATATTTTGTGGTTGGTTGTTTGAGTTTCAATAATTGTTAAAATTATATTTAAAACTCTATTCACCCCCCTCTAGTAGTTTTTCAGTTGGTATCAGAGCAGGCTTCAAGGAACCCTAACCAGGTCTTAAAGAATGAAGGGTGGAGGTGACTACAACCGCAGGCAAAGGAGCAACTTGGACCAACTTTCAACAAGCTGCAATTGGTGTTTAGGAACAAACCATACAACAATCGGTTGTCCATGGAGAGAAAAGAAGAAAGAGGTCCACAAAAATTGTCTCATTGCTACAACCAATGAAGAAGAAGAAGAAGAGGTAAGCCTTCTTGATTTATCAAAAGAAGAGCTAATTTCTAGTCTTGAAGAAACACACAATAAGTATATTGAGTGCAAGAAGAAATTAAAGAAATCTAGTAAAACAAACGATGAGTTAAATGCTAGACTTCTTGCTCTTACATCCGAAAATGAAGATTTATATGCTAAATTGAATAATCTTGGTTTTGAAAAAGATAGCATTGTTTCTGAAAATCGTACTTTGAAATCATCTTTAAGTAGTAGTGATGTGAAGATTTTTACTCTAGAAACAAATTATGATCTTCTATATCAAGAAAAGGTTGGATTACTTGCAAAGTTAAATGATCTTCAAAAACAACCTGTTTTGTGTACACATCTAGATTATGATAATATAGTGAAAGAAAGGAATTCTTTATTATCTAATCTAGATCAAGCAAAACTAGATATTAAGAAAAGAATGGATGAGATTGCTAAGTTGCAACAAGAAGTTAGTAGGTTAAGCAACAATGGAATCCTTGATAGAATATTGGATGATTCCTATCATCAAATTGGGAGAAGAGGACTAGGTTATAAGCCCAAAGGGAAATCTCATCAACAACCTAGTTGGAGAAAGACACGAGCACATCAAGCTACATTTGTACCAAAGAACAACCTAGAACAAAACCATAGAAAAAGACTTGAGGTTGATTCTATATGTTGCCATTATTGCTCACGTCTTGGACATTACTCTTTTTCATGCCCATACAAGAAAAAGAATGTTGAGTTAGTATGGGTTCCAAAACCCCCAAACTAAATGGATAAAATTAAGTTGAGATATGACAAAAGACTCTAAGTTGTATATCTTTATGTCTATCTCAACTTAACATAATAGGACACCAAGTTAATCCAAGAAATTAAATTTCCAAATATACATCTTAAACTACTTGTTTAGTTTGGATTCACAAAATGTATATTATTAGTTGAGATTTAACCTAAATGTTGCTTTGATATTTAAATATCTCAACTAAATCAAGCTTTAACTTTCATACTTTTGCTTTTAATTATAAACAATATTTGAAAACAGGTTTGAAACAACACAGAACCTTTCTCGGTCGAGATACTATCGACGGAGGGACCTGTCGGTCGAGAAATGGTCGACCGAGCAGGCTTCTGTTGTCAAGTCTGACATAAATCTTCTGAAATTGTTTTTCAATCAACCTAGTTTGCTATCAAATTGTTATTGATGATTGAATTAACATGCAAATCAAGAATAAAATCTTGGAAGACAATTGTTGTAGCAAGACATATTGATCGTTTACAGTATATAACATTATGAGTAGAAAATCCTTAAACATATTGCAAAAGTGCTGAAAGAAGACTAATCTTGAACAAACCTTATTCATTGTTTGAAAAGTGTCTTCGGCATGATCAGTTATAAAAGTTTGTCTTAAAATTGAAAACTTATATGAGACTATTTTGGTTTACTCTCAATGGTTGGATTTAAAACTGAAAAATCATGATTAGCTTAACCAAGGAAATTACTGTTTTATCATAATTTACATGGTTTTCCTAAGTAATCCTTGGAATATCTATACATGAATCATGTATGTGTTGCAATTTAAATTATTGCACTATGGATATGCTTCTACCTCTCTATAGCATCATGATTATTATATTTCAATAACTATGTTTCTTTAGAACAAATTTTTTTTATGTTTATCCATTTATTTGTTCTAAGAAATAAAAAGTAAGGATTCAAGGAAAAATGCTTCTAAAGTATATTATCTGAAAACAAGAGTAAATAGGATTTGACACTTATAACAGAACTTATACATAAAACATACAAATTGCTGAATGAAATTTGCAGAAACATTCCCGGTCGAGAAATACTTCGACCAAAAATATTTCGGTTGAGAAGAGTTCGACCGAATAAGTTTCTGGAAACCGACTAGCTCAGTCTGCTATAAATTTAATTGGAATTATGAATGAATCTTTAAGACAAATCACACATTGATATTTGCAACATGCCTTCACTTGAATCATATAGGTCCATTCTAAGTATTCCTTGATCTAGTTACATAAAAACCATGGGTTAAATTTCATGCTTCAATTGTTCTATCATTATGTTTCATTGGTTTAAAATAAGCTTTGATTCATATATACAAACCATGAATGATCATTGTGATTCCGATAATTGCAAATGTCATTAGCATAAAAGCATCTTGACATAATAGATAATGATTGTGGACACAACTTGTGATGATGATGTTGCTATGACAAGCCAAACGGTGCCTCTTAGAACAAAATATTAATGTTTTTATCTATTTGCTTGTTCTAAGAAATCAAAAGCAAAAATCTTGACTTTAAAGATATTAATCTTGCTTTCAAAATATATGTTTCTAAAAGAATCTTATGATAAGGGTATAAGAAGAAATGGGATTTGATATTTCTGTACCCATAGCAAAGCATATGAAACATCATTTACAATGAATGTAAAACATGCATTCTAGAAAAATCAAGGTCAAAGACTTCACTATGATGTTCATATTAAGTCTTTATAATAGGTATATCTTAATGTGCTTCAAATTGATATTTATAGCTATCTGCAGAAATTATACTTCACATATGAATGTTTATCTTGGAAATCTGCAGAATTTGCCTCTTGGTTAAAATTAAAATTGACCAAGGGGCGCCATGGTCGTAGTCCAGGGCGACCTAAAATAAGCTTTGACACCATGCTTATTTGGACATCATTTTTTTTTATTGTACTTAATCTTAGTATACTTTTAATAAAGGTCAAAATCAAAAATTTAAAATCATTTGTGACCTTAGAAAGCTTTAATTTGCTTTAATTATAAGATTAAGGGGGAGCTTATAACAACAAATTGGATTAATTGATTAAGAAGCTTACAAAACCATTGTAAACATCATTTGAAGATTGTCACGACCTTAGTACTTTTACTCTTGATTAATAAGAAATCTATAAATTTCATAAAAATGATATATCTTGTAGATTTAAGGATTCTCATTTAATTTAGGTCTTAACATCCCTTGATAGATGAGAAATCAATATACATTCATCATAAGCTTAAAGGGAATTTCATATCATTTCAAGGCTTAACATCTTTTGCAAATGATTGAGAAACAAATTGTGGATAAATTAGACAAAAATGATATTAAATCCATGTGCCTAATAGGATATCTATTTAAGGGGGAGCATAATATAAAATTAAGGGGGAAAAGAAAAATAAAATATTCAACTAGGATATCTTTTTGAAATGACAAAGGGGGAGAAAGAATACAAAATCAAAAATATAAATGAGTATCATCTTGATGGCTAGCATTCACTTGCAAAAACAAGAATGGCTACAAAAGGTAAATTTCATGTATGAAACTCACATGCTTTATATTTCCTTATTTCATATTTAGGAAATGTTTTTCATCTTCAAAAAGGGGGAGATTTTTGGATAAATTGGACATTATGATAAATCCCTTTGTTTCGATGATGACAAACATTTCATTCTTGTTGATATAACATGCTACTTGAGTGTTGCAGGAATGAGGTGGATGACAAAGCTCTAGGGAATCCATACGCTTGAATGATTGTAAATGTCATGAAATGTAATCAATTGTAAACTTGTACAAACATATAATGTACAAGTACTTAGATTTCATGTAAATCAAGCGTTAGATCTTCCCTAGCCAATCACCACACTTAGATAGGTCATCCCTTTCAAATAAGTTCACATATGCACACTCATACACACACATAGTGCCTTAATTGAAAGATTGAAACAGGGTCAATCTCGGTCGACCACACTCCTCGACCGAGACACTCTCGGTCGACAAACTTCTCGATCGAGATTGACTAAAGTAGCCGTTAGACACAGCTAACAAGGTAGTTGGCAGTTGCAAATGAACGTTGATCCAGAGAGCCTGTCGGTCGACAAAACTTCGACCGAGTAGGTATCTCGGTCGACAATTTGTCGACCGAGATGGTCTCTGACAGCAACTGCAGAATAAAGTAACTAGCCGTTACTAATGCACCTAACTTATACCTAACAGCTAGTTAAGCACTTAGAAGCCCCTAGAAGTTGTCTAGAACGTCCTTAAGCATCCATAGGCCATTCCTATAAATAGGACATGCCTTAGGACACCAAAATACACCTAAGCTACACTTGTGCTATACTTGAGCTTGAATACACATTGGCAATACTGTTTTGAGCAATAGAGCAATTCCTACATTTGCTATTCATTCCCATTGCTCCCATTTCGTGTCCTACAGGCTAGCATCTCCTTACCACAGCACCTACACTTCTACACTCATTGGTTAGGAGATCGATACGCTTGATATAGGCAAATCAAGCCTTGTGCTTCAAAGGATAAGTTGTAATTTCTATTTTCCTTCTTGTTCCTTTTATCCTTTGTATTCTCCTTGCTACTCCTAGGGTTGGAGGCTGCTGATTGGAGAAGGTTCTTCTCGGAGGAGAAGGTGGACTTCAAGCTACTTCAAGAAGGCTATCACACGGGAAGCTACTTCAAGAAGGCTATTGCAACGGGAAGCTACTTCAGGAGGAAGGCTGCTTCAAGGTGGTGCAATTACTTCTAGGTGAAGGCTGCTTCAAGGTTGGGCGATTAATTCTAGGTGAAGGCTGCTTGAAGGGTTTAGGGAGAGAATTGTAATTTTATGTAAAGTCCTTGCGAGGTAATAAAATTAAATTCTTTCCAAATCCCGGTTGGGTAAGCAACCGGGTAGTGGACTGACAACTTTAGTATTTGCTAAAGTTGGAACCACTCTAAATCCTTGTCCCCTTGTCCAATATTTTGTGGTTGGTTGTTTGAGTTTCAATAATTGTTAAAATTATATTTAAAACTCTATTCACCCCCCTCTAGTAGTTTTTCATGTCCTTGGTACTACATAGGCCTCTTCTTGGCCTTTGATTCATGTTTCTCTATCACGGATCTCTCCACTCTCCTAACCAACTCCAAAAAAGTTGCAAACCTTTCTATGTTCTCTAAGGATGACACTGGGGTTGATAGCTCAGTACTCAATCCATTCTCAAAGTGCATGATGCTCTCCTTGTCCATTATTGCCATATGCGGAAAAAACCTAAGAAGCTCCACAAACATAGCTTCATAAGCACTGATTGACGTGGTTCCTTGTCTAATGTTCTCGAACTGTACAATCTTTTTATCTAAGTAAGTCTCAGGGAAGTATCGACTTACAAACTCCCGCATAAATCCCTCCCATGTAATTGCAACTCCTAGCCTTTTCTCCTCTTCAATAGCCCACCAGTAGCCAACACTCCCTTTCAACAAGTATATTGCATGCTTTACCTTGTCCTCCTTAGGGATGTTGAGGATTTGAAAATTCTTCTCCAGCTCAATGAGCCACATATCTACATCGGTTGGATCAGATGTACCTACATATTCCAATGGTCCTACATGTCTGAGTCTCTCAAAAGTCTTTCCAGACCCATGAGTTTCAACATCGGGACCCTCTACATCCTATCCATCATACGATTCATTGCAGTCATAAATTGTCCAACCATAGACTCTAAAGCAGGATTGGATACATTAGTTGGATTGACTTGAGGTATCTCAGGCACAACTTCTACCCTCTCTTGCCTCCTAGAAACATCTCCTGGTACAACAACGTTGCTCTCCGCAACATGTTCATCATGCTCTCCAAACATCTTTTTTGTCTTCTTCTACTTTTGTACAGTAGAAGATACTATAAGATATACTAGAGGACACTAGAACATACTCAAACCATAATCCTATGTCCCAATAGACTCAGTGAACCTATAGTTCTAATACCACTAAATTGTGATGACCATCACCACAATAAATGAGATTACTCAAAACAAATCACAGGATTATCACTAACCACAATATTACCACAAAATAGGGTAAATTAAAACCAATTGCAATTTAACATCTCAAGTGGAAGTATTTTGTAAACAAGCCTTCAACATAGGCCATCCGTTTTTTACATATACCAAAAGATGTTACATATTAATTTCAAAGGCCATCAAGCCATATCTGATACACATTGCAACCTATTCATATGTATAAGACCTTTTTATACAATCATGGCATATAACCAAAATCTTTGTGTCGATAAACAAAGCAACAAAATCTCTCCCCATGACCTGAGAGTACAAGGATGACATATAGGACTCTGCTAAGTCACTACACCAGTAGCATGTCCAACCTTCAAACAACTATTGCTCTCCTTACTGCTCAGCTCCTTCACCATGACCTTCTCGTCCACAACCACCTAAAAAGTTGTGGAACCCATGGGCAGTGAGAATTATAACTCAGCCAACGTCTATTATAAGCATAACACTATAAAGAGTAGTAAATAAAGAAGGAAGTTCTTCTTAAGTAGTTTAAGTAGTCACAATTAAGCATTAGAACATTTTATACTATTAAAAGGAATATGAATAACATGTATAATTGTTATAAACTAAAGTATAAGAAATAAGACATGGGGTCATCCAATGTAATTTGTATTTGACCCTAGACAATATACTACATGACTATTTAAACATTTTTATACCCTGAGTATTTAAGGCATACCACTTACATCCAACTGACCACTGCTAAGTCGAAATTAGTACCATACAAGATCAATGGAAGAGTTGGACTCCATGATCATCACCAACACTACTTGGTCAATTCAAGTTTGCAATGCAGTGACATATTGTCATATTGCTAAAAGACAATAACTTGTAGTCAAGGCTACAGTCATGTAGAGAAAACAACTCATAGTCAAGCTATGGTCTTGTAAACAACTATTCTACCTTGGTACATGACACAACACTAGAGAATCGACTCTCACATGGTCGTTTAATGATAAATAATATATCACTATTTCTACAATTTAAGGACACAAGGAAGTATATCATTTGCACCCCAATTCAACAATATGTGCTCTGAGTTTTCCGATAGGAGTTACTCGTTTCACCACCCAGATAGATACTGACGTTGTAGATGGATCTATAATACAAGGAAACTATATGATTAGGGTTTCACCTGATTAAATATGCCAATCGGGTATCTTTTAGTGCATCAATCAAGTTCAAAGTATTAACCCTAAACAATTTCTACAAAAATTAAGCTTTGATGCAACTTCAGAAAATGTTAAACGTATTAAGTGAGAACTTGTCTCGTCATCACATGACATAAGTAATACTGCCATTCTTAATATTATCATTAACAACATAACACCATGGGGTGTCAATCCCTCATTTATACACAAAACACTTGCTAGGTCATTAGACCAATTCATATACCCCTACAACATTCAATATAACAAAAAGCCTCAACATTGCTCATAATCACCACTTTGTATTGTATAAGGCTCACCATAGAATTCTCTTAGTTATGCCATTCATTTCACATGAAAGTTAGTGTTGTACAAGTAGGAAAGAGAAAATACTATCCATGAATAACAACCTTCAAATATAGTGAACACACTTATCTTTTATCACCATATTAGGGTTAGGGTTTATATGTACCCAATTAGGGTTTAATAGCATCATACCACCTCAAAACCCTAATTCCATCACTTTCCATATTGTGAGAGAGTTACGTATTGTTGTTGATGGTTAGCCATTCATAATCACATTACTTTTAGATAAACTGTTATGATAGGTACGAACCATATTCATACTTACATGTGTGTATCTTATCCACCTTTAAGACATGAGTGTCAATCATCCTTTAGCAATGAGGTGTCGTGCAATTACCAAGTATAGGGAAAGGGTGTTGCAACCAGTCATCTATGGAGCATCACGACCCCTCAACAACTTGACGTCGTGTTAGGTCAACATCACAACATCACGACTGCAACATCAAGCCCATGCAACACATTGTCACAACTGCAACTCAAGGGATGTCACGATATACCTTGATCATCAAGTGTATTAGCATAAACACAAACATCTCGACTCATTTGGATGGTAATAAGAAGTTAAATAACTTAATCAGATAAATCGTTTTGGTTAATGGGCCATTAGTGGGTCATATGGCATATCTCATAAAAAGGAATCATAAAGTGGAAACAAACTTCAAATTCATAATCTACATATCAAAATAAGCCTACATGTCAATTTTCATGCAATTTGGACAACCTTGATATAATAGGGTAAGTTTAGGAGAGAGAAAATAATAAAAGCTATAAAGTAATCAATAAGGTAATATATAACTTCACAATTTGGAAATAAAGGCAAATATGTATTCAACATATCAAGGATAACTTAAGGATGAAGTTTCACCTAATTTAGATAATACTAATGTCATTAATGCAAGAGGAGAGAGAAACTATGCTTTAAATAATAAATGCATCAAAAGTCTTCAAAATGAAAATCTAACTCCACAATCAGAATCTACATGTCTAACTTAATTAATGTGTAAATTTTGGTTTAATTTGGATAAGTCTAGAACCCTTAATTGAGGAAAGAGAAAATGCATGCATTAATTGAATATCACCTTGGTTTACTTGATTTATACATCTGTTTTGTTTATTTTCCTCTGATTTCCTATAGTTTCTCAAATTTGGGTTGTCACGCGACCCACTTAATGTGGGGTTGCTTCATAGCCATTGGATCAAATCAGATAGAGGAGGAGTCATCTCCTACCTCTAGTCAGACTGTTCTTTCCGGCTACATTAGCAGTGATTTTGCACAACAAATTTCTTCTCTACTTCCCTTATTATTTCTTTCCATTTTGATTTTTACCATCGCCTCGACTTTTTGATTTCAGGGACCCCTAGTTTGGGTGGGTTTCCTTCTCCCAATCGATCGGTCGATGAGATACTTTCCCAATCGACCCCTATTTCTGATTTTAAGGTTGATGCATCGAACCATGGGCAAGTCCCCTATAAATACCTCCTCCTCCATGAACCCCAAACGCCCAGCAACCGCTCGTAATAGCTCCTTTGGTCCTGATCGTCCTACAACTACTGCTCCCTTCTCCAACTTACTGGTTCGTTGACGGCAACCTCGATGGTGGTCTCCTAGCACTCGACGATAGCTTCTCTAGGCCGGGTTTGACTCCTGGAGGCATGGGCAAACTATGAGAGTTCTTGGTTTTCTTGAATTGTAGGTACATCAGTTTCACCTTTTTCTTTTGGTTTTTGACCTTCTAAGTAATCGGAAGCTTCTGGTTCATCTTCTTGCTTGCTTACTCGACCTTTAGCTCTGATTTTGGATGGTAGTTCTTTCCCTGTCGTTGGTTTGAGTTTTCTTCAACCCAATATTTCTGACCGAGATCCTTGGTTCCTTTAGTAATAGCAGAGAGCATATCTCAAGCTGTAGGCGGTCGTTCTCTCTACGATTTGGCTCGTTGAGTCTGGCAGCATCTTAGGAACAAAGTTCCTTTAGGCACCTTCACCTGGTTTCCCTTGGATTGAGATTTGGAACTCGAAGATCACCTCATTATACGCTGGTTTCGCATGGTGTTTGCGGGGGAGCAAAGTCCTCTTTGATTTTCCTTCTTTACCCTCCCTCTTTTCTTTTGTCTTTCATTTTTTGACTAGGGTTTTTTTGGTTTTTTCGTTGGGTCCCCTCTCTTTTGATTTTGCACCTAGCTCGACTGATGTGGATGAGTGGTTGGTCGAGTTGGCCGAATCTGATTGGGCCAACTCAGAGTCGTGTCCCTCTCCCTCTCTTTCTTCTCTTTTGCAATTGCTTTTCTGACTTATAATTTTCTGATTGGTCAAAGTTTAAAATTTTATAACTAATTAACTACTGGTCAGAAAAATATGATTAAATACTCACTAGAATCAGAAAAATAAGACGTATCTAATGATATAAGTTTTTATGGCTAAATCTAATGTTTAATAACATGTGATTTCAATGGATCTAATTAAAGAATAATTAACTTATAAAAATCATAACTAAATATTTATAAGTCAAAAAAATATAATAAAATATGTTTTGGACTCATAATAATATAAACTAAAATGTGGCACATTTTTGATAACCTAATTCTCACATTAATAAAAAGGTGGTTTTTAGGGTTTGAATAATGTATATGAAATTGACTCAAAATCAACATATATGTTTAATAGGATCTTTGGAGACCTAGACTTGGATCTAGAAGTGACTTTGGACTTTAGACTTTGAAGTTGAGGTATGTTGTATCCCCTATTATTCTATGATGAGCAATTCACCTATATTATTCTTTCTCTTGGTCCTATGGACAATATTCTGTACACATTGCTCTTTATCTTTTGATATCATGGTTCTTGTGAACTATCTTGTTTGTGGAAATCTTGGATATTCTCTTGACTCTTATCTTGTGCTTTGGTGCATGTTGGACTGTTGATGATATGTGTCCTCTTTGAGGTGGATGTTTATTTTTGGATATGTGATATCTTATTCCCACTTGCATGTGGATGTATCTGCTGTCCATTGTATGTTATGGAAACATGGTATAATTATGATCATACTTTTTTACTTGCCTCTACATTTCACATGCTATGTGATTCAGTAGCACTAGAGTAGTGTAATTGCATTGGTTTTTATTTATGGCAGATGTGTAATTTCCTGCTCTTTTGGGATGAGAAGGTTACCTCATACCCAGGGCAAGATGTATGATTCTTGGCCCTATCCCAGTTTTTGAAAAGGTATGCAAAGTTTTATTTTAAACCAGTTTTCAGTTTAGTTGGTAGAATTTGATCATTGTTATTGACTATTTGTCGAACCTTTGATCCTGTTAATTGGGATGATGGCTCTGACCTTTTGGTCTCCCTTAATTGGGGGTTACTGGGAGGTGGGGTCGTTACAAAGGTATATATTATACTTGTTGTACAAGTATTTCACATAGCTCACAAAGCTCATTTAGATCTGTATCATATGAACATCATAGCCCATACCTGGCTATGCTCATCATCTCATGATACCTGTTAGTATTTCATGATAACAGCAATATCAAATACATATCATCCCCATGCAATACAAGAGAAATACAACCTTCCCATGATTAGAGTTAGGGTTTCCCTTCCTGACCGATTAGGGTTTCAAGTGCATATCATCACCCATTATTAGGGTTAAGGTTTCCTCTTATTAACTAATTTGGGTTTGAAATCATATCATCACCCTTCATTAGGGTTAGGGTTTCCCCTATTTAACCAATTAGGGTTTCAAGATCATATTATCAAGAATCAAACCCTAATTCATACTCCACTCATATTAGGAGTATCAATGGATGCTCATTACATGATTATCACACAAGTATAAGTTTCTCTCTCATCCTCACTAGAATGTTGATTGCATCATACTCTATTGTTTTATATATTTGGGAGTTTGGCAGTATATCATTCTCTATCAGGTTTCAAGTTTATAAGGCTTGGACACCATTTTTATTTATATTGTTCTAGGGCTATGTTTATCTCACATGCATGCTAGATATTGATGATGATTGCGGGGTGTGTGCCCTACTTGTGATTCATTTCCCACCATAGTAGTGGATGTATATATGGCACAATCTTTTATTTGTTTTAATGGCAAGTATCACTCTAATTGTGATCTTTTATCTTGATACCCACTTGGTGGTACTTTTATTTTCTATGGGAAGCCTTTTATATTTGTTTTCCTTATTTTCATAATATTTCTCAAATTTTATTTTTAGTATGCACATACCAGCCTTTGTTGATGTCTTCCATTTTTCTCTTCTTATTGGGGTATGCTTCCAACCCTTAGGTGAAGGACTTGGATGATTTGGCAGAAGACATGAACATATCTTAAGGAGTTAAAGCTTGGAGACAAAGTTTTTATGGTTTATACTTCCCTCTATCTTAGATCCTTATGTTGATTCATACATGTAAACCCTATCTGGGAGATTTAGATATACTTTTGTAATCTTGTTGAGAAATTGAATATAATCATTATTTTCTTCCACTGCTGCACTTTGGTTGTTTTAAATACCATTAATAAGATTTGAAACTTTTACACCCACTCCAAGATACCTTAAGGGTGTGTTTGGACTGGAGGTTCTATTCTACACATTTTTAGTAGAGAGGTGGTTTCACTTTATTACATTAGCAGAGAATCTTATGAATGAATAACAGATCAAAACCTCCTATTATTACAAGTATTACAAATCAAATAGGAGTTAGTATGAACTCAGGTTAAGATGCACATAATAGAGGTTGGAAGAGTAATAAACACACCTAATTTTTTGAGAGAAACAACTCCTATGATCCCATGTTCCATAAGCTTCACCCAAGCTCGAAAATGTTAGTTAAGAGATCACCTCCAAGAAGAAGAAATAAATCATGGTCACAGGGAGTTAAGAAAGAAGGAAATTAGGCCTAATCCGAACAAAAAAGAAAGGTGGAGGAGATGGAGTCGTCTTCAAAAATGGCCACCATGGAATGTTCACACCTCATGGTTAAGAAGGAGGAAGAAGATGGATTTTTCAGGAGAGAGGAAATGTGATCAAGAGTAAGATCACTTACCAAAAGAGTAAACTTCCACGACATCTCCACCAATATGTTGATCTAGCACAAGATCTTCCCCAAGTAAGGTAGATCGGACACCTAAGGTCCAAGTTCTGGCCTTCCTTGATCCTCAAGCTCCAAGGGCCATATAAAGGAAGAAGATGAAGTTGGATGAAGTTGTAGGTCAAAAAAGATTGCTTGGTTGTTAAGAGGATGGTTTATATACCCAAAAGGAGGAGTTAAGTGAAGATCTTTGAGGTTTCAACAACATAGCTCACCAAGGGATACATGCCCTCCAAAGAGATAACATTTCCTTCACTCGCATGCAAATATCCATGGTCACATTTATCCAACAACTATGTCATGAGCTACTAGGTCGTTTTCCCTTCTTGTTGCGGTCACGACATCACCTTCACCAACTTGTCTCGATCGAGATACTCCAAGGTGAAAACCCTAGCGCTCACATGTACATGGTTGAGTCACTAAAAGGCAAGGTGTTTTGAACCACCTCTCACAAAGTTGTCTTGGCCACGACCATGCTTCCCAATTATGAGTTGTGGTTGTGACCCTCACCACAAGTAGTGTAGAGGTCATAACATCAAACCCTAGGTTAAACATTAAATCAACTATGCAAACCCTAGAAGCCCTAGAACCCTAATTTCACAAGATTCAAACAAAGCTCCATGTACCATTTTCTTCTTTCTCATGATATCAAAACACAAGATTCCCTCTCTTCATGTGAAATTTTGTAAATTAACCTTCACTTATGGGTAAATTGCAAACCAGTCTAAAACATAAACACATATATTAAAAAAATAGCTCAAACATTTAATCAAATTGGACCAATAATGAAAATATACTATGTCACATGATTTAAAAGCATATCAAGAGCTTAGATTAAGGTTTAAGAATCTCATTATATAAGGTAAACATAATTAAACATTAAGCTAGGTTAGGAGTCTCAAAACCATAAACCCCTAATAGAGATTTCACCCCTGAAATCCTATGCAAAAAGAGACGAATACTTCTTTTGCATCTCGTCTTCAAGTTCCCATGTGGCTTCTTCAACGCCACAATGATGCTACAAGACCTTAACTAAAACAATGTCCTTCTTCTTCAACTTCTTGATCCTTCTATCCAAGATCAAGACATGCCCTTCTACATAAGATATATCATTATCTTACTCCACTTCCACTGGCTATAGAGTCAACTCTGTATCAAGGTGACACTTCCTCCACATAGAGATATGAAACATAGGATGTAACTTTTGTAACTCAGGTGGCAGCTCCAACTTACCTTCCCAACATGTGGTCCCATATATTTGGGAGCTAACTTACCCTTCTTACCAAACCTTAGAACACCCTTCCAAGGAGATAATTTAAGATACACCATGTCTCCCAGTTGGAACTCTAAGGGTCTATGACGGGTATCAACATAAGATTTCTATCTGTCATGCACTGCCTTTAACTATTGTTGAATAATTTTGATCTTTTTTGTTGTCTGTTGCACTAACTCATGACCTAAAAATTGATATTCCCTTGTCTCATACCAACACAAAGGAGATCTACAATGTCTCCCATACAAAACTTCATAAGGTGACTTATTAATGCTTATTTGATAGCTATTATTGTAGGCAAACTCTATTAAACTAAGGTGGATATCTCAACTGCCCAAAAACTATAACACACAGACTCTAAGTAGATCCTCTAAGGTATGAATTGTCCTTTTAGATTGTCCATCTATATATGGATGGAATGTAGTACTGAACCTTAACTGCATACCTATCAATGTATGCAAATGCTCCCAAAAGAGACTAGTAAACTTAGGACCTCTGTCTGACAGTATTGTAGATGGGATACTATGTAGACGTACTATTTCATTGACATACACATGTGCAAGCTTCTCAGTTGCATATGTTATCTTTACTGGTAGAATGTGTGCTGACTTAGTTAACCTGTCCACTATTACCCAAATGGAATCACAACCTTTGGTTGTCATTGGAAGTTCAATCACAAAGTCCATTATGATATGATCCCATTTCATTTGTGGTATAGGCATTGGTTGTAAAGTCCTTGCAGGTTTCTAATGTTACGCTTTTACCTACTAACACACTACGCACTTAGCTACGAACTCAACTACATCACGTTCAACCTGGACACCAATACAGATCTTTTAGATTTTGATACATCTTGTAACTATATGGATGCATAGAATACATGGAAGAGTGATCCTCTTCAAGAACTAATGCCCTCAGATTATCTACATTTGGTACAACTGCACTACCATGATAACATATTGTCCCATTCTCATATTCATGAAAGCCCTCACACTTTTCACTGCCTATTTCTGCCCGAATCTGTTGTATCACAATATCTTTCTATTGTGCATGTTTGATATGCTGATTCAATGTTAGTTTTACTTGTAACATTGTTATTACATGCTAAAATATCACCATCGCTTTTGTTCAAAAAACATTTACAAATCATTATAGTTGAACTGCATGAATAGCAACTATTAGTTTCTGAAAAAAATAACATATTGGACATATTCATGTAGTCATTGATAAAAGTACACACATATGTCTAGCTGGAGTGATAGGTAGATAGAAACAACCACACACATAAGCCAATTTGAATAAAAAATAACACACGCCCATTTAGATGAAGTGGTAGGTATATAGACAATAGAACCTCTGCTAATATAATTGTCTTATAACTCATGATTAATATTACATTGCCATGTGCAATAATTTATATGCAACTCATTAAGAGAGATAGTAGATTGAGTTAACACGGAGAAGACTTACTCCAACATATAAGCACATAAACAAAGTGGACTTACTAGCACACGGATAGGGAAATTTTAGTATAACAGTCATCCTACACCTTTCTATAGGAAGACTAATGAGAATTTTCCATTTTCCTCAAAACCCCACCCTCCCAAAAAGTAATTGAGAGAGAAAATCCTATTTTACACTTCAATGGATCCCTATTGGGATCCTACCAAATAACTCACGAGGCCTTCTATTATGAAGTCATCCCACAGACAAGATTTTAGAACACAAAGGGTAAATGGGCCATGGATCACACTACCTAGGTGTTGGAACACACACATGTCTATTCAATTAATTGCTAGTTGACTCTATCAGACTTGTAGGTTGTCATTAAAAAGTCTTGGATCCATTTTTTTTTCTCTCCTTTGGATTCATGATATGTACTACACCGACATACACTAATTTATATACCATCGGTTAAGAGAGACAACATGATTAACAACCATTTGACTCCCTCAAACCTATAAGCGTACAAATAGACTAGAACAATTAACACTGAACGAGACTTCTTGAACACACACAAAAATTAAACCAATGATCATACATACATTTTATCAAAAATTCCTCTGAACATAAACTAATTTTCTAATCGTGCTAATGATTAATACTACAATATTGAATGCACGGGCATGTTGTATTGACTAGAATACATATACACTGTTAGAATATGCAAACTTACTAGAATAATAAGCACACAACCAAATGGGCTATGGATTACACTACCTAGGTGTTGGAACACACAATGTCTATTCAATTAATTGCTAGTTGACTCTGTCGGACTTGTAAGTTGTCATTAAAAAGTCTTGGATCCATTTTTTTTCTCTCATTTGGATTCATGATATGTACTACACCAACATACACTAATTTATA
This sequence comes from Alisma plantago-aquatica, assembly GCA_963693085.1. NCBI lineage: Eukaryota > Viridiplantae > Streptophyta > Magnoliopsida > Alismatales > Alismataceae > Alisma > Alisma plantago-aquatica. The sequence continues at coordinate 394,584,236 of OY856412.1, read as the reverse complement.
TACCATCGGCTAAGAGAGACAACATGATTAACAACCATTTGACTCCCTCAAACCTATAAGCGTACCAATAGACTAGAGCAATTAACACTGAACGAGACTTCTTGAACACACACAAAAATTAAACCAATGATCATACATACATTTTGTCAAAAATTCCTCTGAACGTAAACTAATTTTCTAATCGTGCTAATGGTTAATACTACAGTATTGAATACACAGGCATGTTGTATTGACTAGAATACATATACACCGTTAGAATATGCAAACTTACTAGAATAATAAGCACACAACCAAACTGCTATGACACATGTAGAGACTGAAAGAATAAGCTACAAACCCAAAATGTATCATTTTTATCGCATCTCCATCCTCCATATTTGGCATTGCAACAAAAAAACTCAAAATTGACTTGCAAATTTTCTTGAAATGGTGAGAATGTGAAGCAATTTAAAGAAAGAGAAAATGAAATGGGAAGGAAATCAATAGAATTAAATAGCAGCACACACTTACAAAAAAGAACATAATATAAGGCATTGTGGCGTCTTCCAAGAAAGTAATCCTTTACAAAAAAAACATAATATGAGGAAGTATGGTGTCTGTCCAGCTGGTAGCTCGACTAGAAAACACCAAATTATCCTTTAGTATCATTATAAATATATATGTTGTTACAACCTACATAAGACAAATGGATGCTTGATGCACTTAACAGGAAACTAGCAAAATGCACCACTATTTTTGCCATTGAGTGGAAGAATGTGGAGGTTTTGCCTCCATGGTCCCCAAGACACAAGGGTCATAGGATCATGTTATCTATACTTAATGTGAAATTGGGACTCCAGTACAAATTCTTTATACCACACAAGAATGATTCAACTCTAGAGGAGATGCTCAAGCTCTTACAATAGTCTCAGAGTCAGCTATCTATCAATGTGGATGCCATTATTCAGTACAAAAGACACATATGGGTATTAGAGGATTTTGAGTTGTAGGAAGTGGTGTTACCTAGAGCTAACAATTCCAAGTATATATATTTTTGGATTATAATAAAATGTATGAGGATATGCATACACATTTTTGATGGAGAAATGTGAAGTGGTATTGTTGCATTTATATGGAAGTGTCTAGGCTTCTAGCAGATCATGGCTGAACGCCAAAGGTCAAGTGGTCTTCAACAACCCGATCTATCCCTAAATGGAAACTAGAGAACATAGCCATTGATCTTGTGGTGGTTTTACCCATGACTGTGAAAGGGTCTGACAGTAGTTAGGTTATAGTTGACCACCTAACAAAGTCATCCCACTTTATGCCTATCAATACAACAATCAAGGTTCCAAAGTTGGTAGAATTATATTTGGGAAATAGTTTAGTTTCCTATCTCCACTGTATCAGACATAAGTGCACAATTCATTTCTCATTTATGGTGGTAAGTACATGAGGAACTAGGCACTCACTTGAACTTGAAAAAAATGCACCACCCACAAATGGATGGACATACTAAGAGGATAATTAAAGTGTTGGGGGACTTTTTGATCTCATGTATCTTTGATTGGGGAGGTTAATGGGATCACTATCTTCCATTGGTGGAGTTTTCCTACAATGATAGCATCCAATCTAGTGTTTGCAAACCTCCATATAAAGCCTTATATGGAAGGATATGCATATCTCTACTCTTTTTGGATAAATTCATAAAAAGGCATATTCTACAATTCAAAGAACTCCAAAAATATTATGACAACATAAATATGATGAACAGAGGTTAAAGAGGGCAAAAGAGCCTTGATTCAAACTAAGGGTATAAATAATAGTGAGATTGACACAGTGAAGGTACCTTGGAAGCATATGAATAGTGGAGATTCCACTTGGGATCTCAAGTCTGACATGAAGGAAAGATTTCCCAATCTCTCCAATGATATATAAATTCCATGGATAGTTTTTTACGAGGGGATGATGTGATGCTATAATTTTTCTTAAACTTTCCCCATTTTACTTTTTCACCCTTTGATATACTAAATATTTCTCTTTTTGCCCTACTATTATTAATGATATTTTACTAAATGTGATTCTCCTATCAAGAACTTAGGGTTATAATGGCAAATGTCAATTTAAATGTGTGAAACCCTACTATGTGTACATTAATTTCATAGTATAATAGTCTTATTTTTCATAAAATCTGATGGATCTCAAACTTTTTCTATGTTAACCCACATTTAATTATATAATATCATGAATTTTGGAGCAATGATGAGAGATATGCAAACTTTTGTAGACTAACCCTATAAACCCCCACTGTTTCTTTTACTTTTTCCTTCTTTTCATTCATAGCTCTTATCATAGCCAGATCTAAGATCTGACATGACACAACACATGGATCTAAGACAGAGTCAAAATCCATGGCAAGGGGTCCACAATCAAAGATTTGTCTAATCAAGATCCCACATATCACAACCTTGATCAAACAACTCCCCATCATTGCCAACCTCCAATTAGTCTAGAGGTGATAAGGAAGGGAGATCAGTTGTGATAGTTGCAATATGACCCTCTCCCAGACAGTTCAAAGAGAAGAAGTCATTATGTCTCTTTCCCTCAACCACATTCTATACCTCATTCAATCAAAAGTTAGGCTGAGATCAAGAAGTTCATACTCCCTCTCTCACCTAGATCTCATTCCAATGGCAGAGACGATGATAGACCCAACCCTATATATAATTACATACTATAAAATCCTCTCATTCTCTAACAAGCCCCCTTGCTCCTTTTCACTCTCACAAATAGATTTTGTCCCCCAAACCACCCACTATTCCCCTATCCTCCTCCTTTTGCCCTGCCACAACCCACACTTTGGGTATATGTTTTATAGTCACCCTTGATGAGGTCTAAAGCCACCCTCTGACTGGGGAGATCAATCTAAAGATGATCTACAAATGTGTGAGGGTCCCCAATACTCCCTACTCCACCTCAACTCTACGACGACAAGCATTACCACCATAATTTGACCCTCTATGCTTGTAGAGTCTTGGTAGAGATGATACAAAATCATGATGTGATCTTAGATCGTCTAGCCTATGAGAGGTGGACCTGGATCCATGGTATACCTTGGATCACCCTTGCACCACTGCCAGTATCTTCCAAATCATCCATGGCATAATCCAAATTTCCTATAAGGAGTGGGCCCTGAGAGGGGGTCCACTTCTTACTCAATTTGAGGAATAAACCCATCTAATTCAAACACGCTAAGCAAGTGTGTCAGAATATGTATATTTTGTTTTCTCAAATGAATGATATACAAGGCCAAAGTATAGAAGCAGAAATAAATGCAGTGACCATATTTAATTTACAATATTACATAATAATCTCCCACTTGGGGTTTACATAAAATTAGCAACTTCAAGATATAAGTAGAGGGATATCTAAGCTATTCCAAGTTTATCTCCCAAAAGTCAACATCACTAAGCCAAGTTCATGTCATCATATCGAATCCTCATGTATTTCACCTAAGGGGCTGGAAGCATACCCCACAAGAGAAGATAGGTGGAAGTTGTTAGCACAAAAATTTTGGTATGGACATATAAATAGGGATTGAGCAACTGATGAATCCTCCAGATTCATCCTCTCAGTCGCCAATTCTAGGGATTTTGTGCCTCATATCGACTTATCTACCCTTGTTTTGGTTTACTCTAAGTATCTTTTCAGTTTCATGCAAATAGTGCCAATTCTAGGGATTTTGATGAATGCATATTTATCAAGAATTTCAATCACCACATTGGGTCAAATTCAACTCAATGCATTCAATTTCATTTACTGAATATCAAAATTTGTGAAATTACCAAATTGATCCAATTATCATGACTTTAACTGAAATCATGTTGATTTAATGCAGGTCTTGATAAAGCTGAACAATCAGCTAGGGTTCACCTTCACTCACCCTTGGTTTTGACCAATCGATCTAACCAAGCGACTTCAGCCCATTCGGTCTCAAGACCGCTTGAGCCCATTCGGTCTCCAGACCGTTTGAACCCATTCAGTCTCAAGACCGTTTGAACCCATTCAGTCTCAAGACCATTTGAGCCCATTCAATCTCAAGACCAAATGGACAGTTCCATTTTAAGACCGTTTGCAGCAGCCTGTCCGCAAGACCATTTGGATGACTGCACGAATCAAGATCATGAAGCAGAACAATTGCCACGACCGTGCTGGTCACACCACGACTGTGGTGCATCACCAACAGTACCAAGTCTCCACCCGCCATGACCGTGCTGGTCACGCCACGACCGTGGCACATCGCCAACAGTGTCAGGTCTTCTCACTCACCACGCCCGTGCAAGGTGGCACAGACGTGGGGCTATAGCCTCACCACGACCGTGGTGTCACGCCACGGCCGTGGCACAACGCCACCAGAGCCCAAGTTCTCACCTGCCATGCCCGTGCAAGGCAGCACGACCGTGGGGCAGTAGCATCACCACGACTGTGGTGCCTCAACACGGTCGTGGCGCATCGTCCCTTACCTCCTGGCGCTGCTAACTTCTCAACCTACTGCTCCAAAGCTCCATGGCCCCCGACATCACCCTCCTCACCAATAGTAGTGATGACCTACAGCGCCTCACAGTCCCAGACCACTTGGAGGAGCACACGGTCCTAGACCGTTTGGAGGAGCTCACGATCTCAGATCGATTGGAATCCACAGACACTGACACGATGACCGTTTAGATCACTGGGAGTTCCAGATCGATCAGACGCAAGGCCAGCAATCATGTGGACCGTCAGGCAACAGACCGTTTGACGACAGGAGCATCAAGACCGTTTGGGTCATTGAGTAGTGAAGAACGAATGATGAGCAAAACCGTGAGGCCTCTCACGGTCTCAAGACTGTGAAGCCAAAACTGTTTGGGGCAAGAAGACTATATGGATTAGTTGACCGTATGGAGAAAATCTTCGAAACCGTGTGGCCATTTCTATCAGTGAAGACCGTATGGAGCGTGTGGTGAGACCGTATGAAGGATCTACACTTGAAGACCATATGAAGCCTCTACGTGAAACCGAATGGTTGACCGGTCAAACCCAGATGAAGAGAGGAAAGGCAGCAAACCGTATGGATTAGAATCCAAAACCGGATGGACATATACACTTTGGGAAAATTGCAAAGTAAGCCCAACCAGTCCAAGACACATGCCCAACCTATAAATAGAAGGGTAGAGGCATGGTCTTGGACATCCATCTCACCACGGCCCAAGGCTGCCGGACTGGGAACAAGATTCGGAAGGTTTCTCCACTACCATCTCACCTCCACCATTGTTCTACCATCATTCCACCTCATTCTACCTGTGCAATCCTGGAGGTAGACACGAGGATCAAGGCAGAGAGACAGACGTCATCAACCACGACGGAGCAGTCCCGGAGACTGTGACGATCTACACCGGGCTGTCACAGGTCTACTCTTATGCTCCGACGATACTTTCCTTCTCTCTCTTCTCCTTCTTTGTTGCTCCCTCTATGAGGAGCGAGTAGTTTCATCCACTAGGGTGCGGGGACTAGCCCCGCTGCCCATGTTTTGTAATCTATACTAAAAAGATGTTATCATTCCGATTCAATACTAAATCATTTCATACATGCTTGAATGTTGGCCGCGTTCTTGTATGCATCTATTGTCTTTCGTTGTGGTTTGTCTATGACCGCTCTTAGGACTCGAATACCGATTTAATGTTCGTTTCTGGTGTGTGTATCCACTGCGCATCCATTTTGGTATCTAAGAACGCTTTCTAAGGAGTGGAGTGAACTCACTCCCATCGTTGTACTTTTGTACTATGAAATGGAATCAGTTGACGTACAAAAGTGCAACCTTGATGGGTCGAGGAACACACTCTGAAGAGAGAGTGGTGCAAAGTACTTGACCATTCATTCGGGAATGGCTGACGTTGCAACACTCCCACGTTTCTCGTAGCTATATCCTCGAAAGAGGGATAGTCTATAAGGATACTAATCAAATTGGTAATTATCGTACGCTTGTTAGTTTTCTTATACACGTTTCACGAGATTGAGTAAGATTCTCTCTTCGGAGACTACATATCTTCATTGACATGTAGATATGTACCGGATGAGAGTTACTCAACCCGTGAAGGATGTATGCAATGCTCTTATCCTAAAAGACATCGGCATTGCATAACATCCATGTATCTCGTTTGCAAATCTTGCTATGATTGGTACATGTACAATACATGTGTAGTGGTGGTGAAAACCCACATCACCCTAGTGATCCATCATCATTTTCTAATCTTAGATTTTAATCCTCAAACTAGTTTTTATTCTTGCCTTTACTTTTGCATATTTTAGGTTAATTAACTCAAATCAAACTTTTGGTCTTAGATGATTGACTTAGATCGATACGAAATGAGAAAAAGACACTCAGATTCTTAACGTTGTCCTTTGGGTTCGATCCTAAATCTGTACTATGATAAGGCTTCCACACTCTTGTGGGGTTGGAGCATTTATCTAGCACCAGTTGTAGGTAAACCTAGAGAGAACATCAACTCCCTAGGGTTTTTGGTGCATATTAGGACTTCCATTGGAAGAGTAATCTTTTGGTGTAAGTTCTAGCTCCATCAACAACAATATAGGAAAATAAAATCAAATAAAATTATTCAAGGCTTCCATCAAAGAGAGAAAATAAACATCCAAGTGGATATCAAAGAGAAATACTAAAAAGGTACACAAAAGATGCACTTGCAATATATAAAATATGATTACTTGTGCCACATAAGCACAATCAAATCAGTTTAGGTCACACAACCCATCGTCAACAATAATAAGCCTACATGTAAGTGAGATAAACATAGCATTAGCAAAATATGAATAGAAAATGGTGGTTAGGGCACATAACCTAAAAACTGAGTAGAGTTTGGCACATTACCAAACTCTCTAATATATAAAGTGGGAACAAAACACATATGTGGGGGCACATAACCTCCACCCCAAAACATAAATAGCACATAACCCAAAATTCAAATCCCTTATACAACTCTACATCTATTCATTCACATAGTATGCATGAATATAGAGGCAAACAAAAATACAATCACAAAAATGTAATTAATACGATTTTCACCACACAAATGGATACTATGAAATATCCACCACAAAATTGGGCATACTAAGGTTCTATCTCACAATAAGGAACAACTTGGTTTAATTCCACAATTAGGATTTCATCATGAAGCAAAGTACAATTTGGTGTCAATAGTGAATGTCCAACAAATGATCCATATCATCTTACTCACACCAGTCGACCTCTCAAAGGAGAGCAAATTATATAGTGTACCATGTCCCAAAGGACCAAGAGAGTGACAATCATGGGTAATTGATCAATATAGAAGTCACATATGAAACATACCTTGAGACGTTTGTCAACTTGTTAAAGTCTAAAACCTAGATCCAAGCCAGGGTTACTCTTCACCTAGTATTGAATTATATATACAAATCATTAATTAGTATGCATATTATAAACTCTAGATTATGAGTTTCATTATAATTTGGTTTGTGAAATGAAATGTATTTATTTGGATAGAGGGTAATTTTATGATTACAATTGGTATCACTGTGTAATTTTCTAATGATCAGAGAGTAAGTTGTGAAGTTTAGAAGTTTGTTAGTGTAATTAAAAGGCTGATCTATCAAATGAAGAAACTGTCCTTGCATTAAAATCCAAAACATTCGTGAGTGAAAAGCATAAAAGTAAAACTACAAAACACCACACATGTGCAACTTAGATCAAAGCTGAGTGTGAAAGGATGAAACTACCCCTAAATATGTGAAGTAAAACACAACCCAAAATGAGGGTTTAATAGTGAATTATGCAACCATGATTCCAATCTTCTCACTACAGCCTGCTAGCCTATACTAAGTCCATGGCACGTAGCCAGAGAAATAAGGGGTATACCAGCTACATTTTGCTATGTAGAAATTTCATGGAATGAAGGCATTGATTGGTTTATCATTTTCTTATCATAAAGACACATCTTGGTCGACCGGTGATGGTTAGGAGCTCATGAATGATTGTCTGCCATTACTAGACAATGCGAGCAACTGGAAAGGGAAGATAAGGCATAAAGTGATCAAGAAACATTTGATATCATCTTTCCGAGGAGCACAATGAAGGCGGGCATACAAACCTCCAGGTGAAAGGGGAAAAGATTTTCCAGAAAATGTGAATATTGCTGCCATAAAAATAGGGGTGAGGACCTAATTTGGGATCCTTAGAAAGGCAAGTCCCACTGGGTAAAGATTAGCAGAAAAGAAAGGGACGGTTGAAAGGAAACTTATTGCCAACTTAATTGACTTCTACTGGTCGGAGGCTCTTCGGGGAAGACAAGATGACCAGAGGTGAAGATGTGGTTTGTGAAGAAAACACACACTCCTTTACACCAAATTAAAGATAGAGGAAGGTCTTGTGAGGGTTGGGTATGGTTTATGGATGTTTGGGTATATATAGTATATGGCGATGGGATATTTTCAAGATGGAAGAAAAAGGGGTTGACATCCGGGATTGGAGAAATTGCAAAATTAGGAAGGTAAGATCTGAATTAAGGCTAGTTAGATGTGGAATCCTCTCAAGAACTCAATTTTGAGCAATTTCACAAGCATTCACAGACCTGGACCAATAAATATTTGCCAAGAAGAATAAGGGGTTTAGATTTATCGTTCATGGACATGACTCCTCCTACCTGAGGTAGGAGAATCATCCATGCTATTTGATCTTGATTAGGTGGTCCGTGAGACGTGTGAAATCAGAATGAGTAGAATAGTAGCATGGTAGCAAAAACAATAGGACAGGTGGAAAGATTAAATGTGCATGCCTATAAATCTGACTGACTTTAGGAAATCAAGATATTTCATGATTAGATTTGAATGATTCCTCTCTCTTTACTAATCCAATTTGAGAGTCCAAACAAAGTTGAAATGATACAAAATTTGGTATATGGTAGCTAGGACATGAATAATTGGATTTATCATTAATTTTCATTTTTTGCTATTTTCACCATTTTATTTAGTATTTTTAGTTTATCTTATATTTTCTTTCCTTAATAAAACTAAGGCATCTAGGACAACTTAATCAATGTGAAACTTGGTACCCAAGCTAATTGGGACCCAAGGAAAATGAATTTTCCATTAGATTTCACTTTTGAGACTTACTTTTATGAGTTCTAAATACAATTAGTATTGAGGCTCATTGTGTTCATATTTATGGTAATTTTACATCCTTATCATTGATATTTATTAATCTGAGTTCTATTATCTTAAGTTTGTTACCAAAAGAGTTACAATGTATTATGTTGCATAAATATCCATTTGTACTTATTTAACCTATTAAGTGCATTTATTGAATATTAATGTAGATGATGGCACATAATTCATATTTACGAACATGAAAACTCCAATTATTATTCCAATTCAAGTATTAAGCACAACATGCCTCTCATTAGACATATCTTAGCCATTATGTGTATATTAGTTTACAAAGGAACCATATGTGACATATTTTATTAATTTACTTACATGTTAGCATATATTTAGGTCATTAGGTTGATATGAATGTATTATGATATGTGACATTGATTACCGACCCTAATGCCACTTAATGTGTCATATTTGTTCACATGCTTATATATGTTACGGGTTACCGTTTAGTTACTCATGTTATATGCATTAACTACATACAATAAGGTATAAATTCATCCTTGTTTGGTCAAATCTAAAGAACCAAGCATACTAACCTCCTAATCATGGGTATAGGGTTTCTAGAGTCAAGATACTAGGTTTGAGTATGTTACATTACCCTCCCTTTTTTGGTAAATATCTCCCCTCTCACAACAAATCCAAACACTACATTTATTTTTTAAAGACCACCATAGATTGTTATGATGTTCAAAAACAAAGTTATGTTATTTGCATCATATAAGTATAAAAATATATTTAAGTTAATTCCATGATCTTATTATGACTCAATATCTCTTAATAATTTAGTACCCTTGATATAAGATATTGAACCTCCTTTAATTGATAAACTTTACTCAAATATCACGATAATGATGAGTATTGTTCTGCCATAGGGTTATATTAGCCTAATTCTACCATGGTGATAAACCTTCTTTATGAGAAGCATCATGTTGTAAAATTGGTCATTATGATGGGAACACTATGTATGTGATATGGATGTAAGGTTATCACCTAGGGTCAGACAAGATTTAATCACCCACTGGACCAAATAATCTTTCAAAAAATTTACCCTTATAATCTGAAGTATCCATTTCATTTGTAGGATCTAGAATTTAAGTCTTTGTTTTCTTCCAAAAGACATTCTTTGTTCATTTCAAATCAAATAATAAGGTACAGTTCTACTGAACTAACTAGGTATACCAATGATACGATTTCCACATGCCTCTTCACATGAAACTTTATATATATAAATAAATACACACACATATATGTATATATTCACACACACGCACACACACACATATATATATATATGGTTTGAACTAGTTGTTCCCAATGAATTATCTTTTGAGTCTGAATAATACATTATTGAACCTTGTGTTGTCAAGAAGGTTAGTGGGAGCAAAATGATATTTATCATATTGTATGTAGATGACATACTATTGATGGAAAATGATATATGTACTGTACAATTGGTTAAAACAATGCTAGAAATTGCCTTCTCCATGAAGTACTAGGTAAAAGCATCATATATTCTAGGAATCCAGATCTAGATAGATAGATCTATAAGGCTTCTTATCCTAAGACAAAGTACATATATAGAAAAAGTGCTAAAGAGATTTAGAATGCAAGATTTTAGTAGAGGAATCTTACCCATGTTACATGGAATAAGTCTATCTAAATCCCAAAGTTGTGTCTCTTTGGAAAAGCAGGCACACATGAGTAAGATTCCATATTCCTACATGCCTGAATGTTTTGTATGCTTTGAACGAGATGTACATGTACTAGTAGGATCTCAGTGGTGGTCATTGGATAGAAGCAAAGAACATCCTTAAGTACTTGAAAGAACTTAGGATTGATTCCTAATTTATGGAGGTAATGAAGAGTTTGTTGTAAAGGATTATGCGGACACAATCTTCTAAACAGACAAGGACGATCACCAATCACAATCAGGATTTGTATTTTGCCTAAATGGTAGAGATGTAATCTAGAAGTAGACTTATAAACGGATTGAATATGGATCAGATACTACTATATCTGATATCCGAATTTTAAATAAAGTTTGATCCGATATCCGATTTGATATTCGATGGTAATCATATGTCAACATCTAAATATGATCCGAACGGATAATATCTAAATTCGGATAAAATATCTTATCCAAACCTAAAACCATACATTTAATGTTAATAAATATATTATATATAGAAAAAATTAATATCACATTAAATATATATGATAAAGTGCTTATATTTTTTATTTTTATATATAAATAATATATATTTAATAATACATGTATGTATTTTTCAAATTCAAATTTATTTAGGAGCATATACAACAATATCTGATATCCGGTCTGAAATTTTTGTATCTAAAATTTGATATCCAAAATTCGATCCGAATTCTGCAAATTTAGATTTTTTTTCAAAATTTCATATTCGAATTCAGATCAAATGTGTGGATTTCAGACATCCATTTATAGGTCTATCTAGAAGAGTTCTAGGCAAGAGACAATGGTTGATTTTACAATAGAGGTCGAGTACATTGTTGCCTCCGGTGCAAAAAAAAGAAGTAATATGGATCAAGAAGTTCATTAGTGATCTTGGGGTGGTTTCAACCACTATACACACGTTAGATCTTTATTGTGACAATAGTGGAGATATTACATAAGAAAAGGATTGTGGTAGCTCAGGATGGAATAAGTCTATCTTTACAAATAATCACATGTGATGATCTGATGTGGTGTAGCTTTCTTTATTCCAGCAGATAATGTGTGAAACAACATATTCGTAGGTTCATAAACATAAATTTCTTCGATGACCTAAAATCATAAATTTCAAGACATAATCAATGCAATACACTTGTATTCTACAAAACATTTAAAATAGTTTGATAACAAATAGTATTTTTGGCATGACTTATATTCAAATAATCAACAATCAATTCAAAAAAAATTATTTGACATGACTGTATTATGAGTTTCCATTATGCTGACATTATATGGCTCTATTGTCCCAACAAGAAAGGGGAGTTCACCCAGATATATCTCTTTGTTCAAATAAGGAGGTCGCCATTTTGTACAAGTTCCACCCATGTATATGAGGAGGTTGTTTGTACCCAATATTAACATCATTATGACAGGCAGTCATAATGGGAAATATCATCTATGTTTTAAATTTGTTGCAATATATAATATAGAATTCAAAAGACTAGTCAATAGGGATTGTGGTAGCTCAAACAAGTACATATACAAGTATATTTCTAAGAGTACATACAAATATCATCAATATCACTACTATGTTCAAAGAGGAAATATAATAGATCATCTTTTTGGATTAATTATAGAGTAAGAGATCCCTAAATAGATAGATCAACATTTCAAATTAGATCCTAGGTCACCAAGATACAATACAAGGGTCAAGATCATGATTATTAAAGATCATGTTTTGTTATTTAAGATTAGGGTTTTGAATTCCTGTTTAAACCTTAAGGAGGATCATCCATTTTAAACAAATAATATTTTGAGATTTTCCAGTATTAATTTCATAATCAAACATATTCTAAGGATGAATGTTATACCTAGTTATTTTAAGAATACAAGATAAAACTATTTATTGTAATCAATGTTCTTGTCATTATCAAAGTCCTAGGTCATCATCATTCTAGAGCATTATTGTCAATCATAAGGTGATCAGAGTTTACTAGAGTCATAAATACTTAGTTATCATGTATATCAGTGAGTTTTCAAACAAGATTAGAGTTTGAAATAATAATGATAACACTAAATTTATGATCTAGTAGAAAGATCATAGATTCATGTTAAAACCTATTGAAATAAGATATTTTATGGGTCCATATTAACTAGATTATCTTTTGAGCATATTGATATTTTTTGGGCATTTTTCAGATATTGGATCTACTTGTGATAGAGTTACGAGATCGACCAATAGGAAAAAGGTTAACATATATAAATCAAGATAATAAAAAAAGACATTTTAGCTTGTCCTTGTGGATTAAGGGAGGTATGTGACTTTGTGGATCCTCCCACTGACAAGTAAGCCATAGCATGGTCGAAGGGGGGTTGTGACATGGGGCAAAAGGACTCAAATTCCCATGATAATGTAATCAAATGTGTGACAGTGTGTGGCCGTATAAGTAACACTTAGGCCATGAATGTTTAGATCAACATGAACCTTACTCGCACCTTTGTAGTGTTGAGAGAGGAGAAGAAAAATGTGGAAGAAGATTGTGGTGAAGGGTGAGCATTGTGAAATAACATGAATCAATTGTTTGTTAAATTCACAACATTATTATAGAGTGGGTGAGCCATCCAATGGCCAAGTTGATCAATCAAAATAGTAGAGGGTGCATCTAATCACAGGTGTAAAAGAGAGAAGATATGATTGATAGGTATACCACAAGAGGGGAGAAAGTAGGAGTCAGAGAAGCTTTGTGGCTCTATAAGGAATCTTTCTCTGATCGGGTTTGATGGTCCTTCATGCAGCCCACTCAAGGAAACCTTGCAAGCTACACATGAACTTTATGGGTGCGGCTCCTCAATCCTTCATACCTCCATACAAGGGTTGGGGAGGCTCTGTCATGCTCCCACAAAGGTGTAGGCATGAGTAATTGGTAGGAGGTGTGATGTGCACAAATCATAGCACTTTTTGAACCATTTTTTGTTGCACAATTCACTCTTTTTTACCATAATTCTTCTATCATTCATGCTAGATTTTATGTTTTTTGGTATTCTTACTTCTGACATGGTTTGAAATGTAGGTACCCCTTATTGCACTCATATCAAAGTATGAATAAACATAATCCTATGTATTTCGTATTCCTAGAGTTCCCTCATACTTGGAGCTTACTGTATAATAAAAAAACAACATGGTATGCGTCTATCAGATAAAAATATCGCCAATCAAGTCAAGCCACGATGTATGACCTAGATACACAACATGGCTCTAAAGGGTCAAAAATTGCTAGAAGTCCCTAACTATGATGTGTGTCTCCTCCACATGGTGTGTCACTTGCGGTCATGGCCCAGTCAAAGTGGAAATTGTAAGTCATACAGTGTGTGAACTTATGCACACATCGTATGAGTTGTAGTCTCTTTGTGGAAATAGAGATGAAAGCTCCATCGTTTAAGAGATGAACCACACCCCTTGGGACAATTATCATGCATCATTTGAAGCTTGTTGAGACTAGTGACAAGACCAGAGATGGATTACAAAAATTTGGATAAGAGGGAGTAATTAGTCGAGAGAGAACCTCTTATGTACTACATTTCTCTTCACTGACTGCAACAAAGGCTTCTTCATTCCATTCCCACCACTCAGGAGAGGAGGTTGCTGGAGTAGGAGCAGTTGCAAGGATGTAACTTTGTCTTCCAACCAGAGTTCTTACTTATTATCCTACCCTACATATTCTTTTATTATTCACCTCCTCTACTCATGTTTTATTATGTGATTTATTGTTTGTAGACATGTTCATCATTATGTGTGAGTAGAACATTGATTTATGGCTATGGAAGAGTAGTCCCATGTCATAACTTATGTGAACTAGGATTCCATGTTTAATGCTAGTTGATTTACTATTCCATGATATGCTTTGTTTCTTATATGCTTGTTTGCATGACTGGCCATCCTGCTTGCATGTTGTATGATTCTTTATATAATTTGGGAAGGTATGTTAAGAAGTAAGGAATATCTATCTTTGCAACATATACTTAACCAAGGGAGTGGCTGGGATTATGTTGAGGATCCAAGGTTTGTAGTTAGAGACTAAGTATAAGAGCATGAGTGCTATGTGGAGTTGGAAGCATCTCACATCAGTAGGAGGTGTGTGATGATGATAAACCTCCTTTTTATGTTTAACTATAATGTTTGAATTTTGTGTTCTATGTAAGTTGTGATATGGATGTGAAATCTCATATCCTTGATCCTCTTAATATGATCATAATCTTCTTTAAGTGATTAGTATTTACTATTTTCTTTTAACTTGCAACTTAGTTTAATCTAAAACGAATCATCCTTTTGTAACCGATCTAGATTGTTGAAAGTTTATGCTTTTGCACCTAGCTAACCTAGATCCCTATGGTTCGACCTTGACTACAATTGATCTCGTATACTTGTGGGGGATTGATGAGTTATGACTTTTGATAAGTTAAAACTCGTTAGCATTTAGGCATCAACAAGTTTTGACACCTTTCCTAGGAAGCTATAATGCTTTTAGTTAGAGTAATAGTGTTGATGAATATTCCTCACTAGATCACCACCATTCTCCATGTCCATAATCATTTCAATTGTTTGCATTCTACACCTTTTTTGTGTAACTACTCATCTTATTTTTCTATAGGATTGTATGCGACATTCCAAAAGGGTTCTTGAACCGTCCATATTTCTAGACCGGAGATCAAACACACATTTAGTATCTATTGGCGATCAAGGAGGAGTGAAAGCTCTATAAACTTGGATAATTCACAACCATCATCACCCCCATTCAATACCTAAATCTTCACCATAATCTTCACCTAATCATCAAGAGCCAATCATGCAGGATGACTGGTCGTTAAAGGATTTTGTTATACCTACTGCCATCAACATATGTGTAACCATCAACCATCCAATTATTGAGTCTAATAACTTCTCTATCAGACCCACTATTATGCAAATATGTAAATGATCCAGTAGAACAAATGTAGAGGAACTCCTATGGAAGATCCACATCTTCACATAGCTGAGTTTTTGTAGTATATGAAGACCTTCAAGATAAATAGTGTTCTTGCTGATGGAGTATGCCTACTGTTGTTTCCTTTTATCTTGAGGGATAGAGAAAAATCATGGCTTTCTTTTCTATCTAAGAGGTCCATTAAAAGCTAGGATGAGTTGTTGAATGTCTTTCCTGCTAAGTACTTTCCACCGAGCATGATCGTGCAACTAAGGAGATATCTCACCAATTTCAAACAACCAAAATGGTGAAACTTTGTATGATACATGGGAGAGGTTTAAAGACCTTCAATGTCTTTTCCCTTTCCACAGTTTGACCAATTGGTTGCGATTGCAAATGTTTTACAATGGGCTACTGTACAATACCCACATGACTGTAGATGTTGTTGCAAATGGAGCCTTGATGAATAAATTCTACGGAGAGGCATATGATATAATTGAAGACATGGCTCTCAACCATTACTAATGGAGATCAGATAGGACCAAGCATCCTTCTTCATCAAGCTCTTTTGTTGAAAAGTCATATGGAAAGCACATTATTGATGTGGTTGAATCATTGCAGCCAAGCTAGACACCCTCTCCAAGAAATTTGAAAAATTGAGCACACATCCTATAGAAGCAGCTGAACAAATTTGTAATGCATATGGAATTGCAGGGCACAATTCCTTTCATCATGGTCAACACTTTTAGCTTTTTAAAACTCTTTGATATGAAAATATATTTGTATGTTTGTACATTACCATCCATGTTGGTCTTCTTCTTGAACACAGATTTTCACCCTATGGGTTTTACCCCTTCAAGTGGATCCACCAAGGTCTATAACTTGTTGGTATACATTAAGTTCATCTCGTATCTCATGGCTTCAAGCCATTTCTCATAATTTGGTTCCTCAATAGTCTCATTGTGGGTTGTTGGCTCATCATCCTTAATGACCAACACATCATATTTCTGAGTCATGAAAAATCCATATCTCTCTAGCTCAAGATGTGACCTACTAAACCTTTGACATTCATGTGTTTATGAGAGGGACTTGAGGTTCTACAACAGTTAGTGGTTCCTCATGTTCTTAATCTAATTCCATTAATTCAATATTATCTTATTGGTATTTAACTTCTTCAAGTTCTATTTCCTTCCATTGGTTCCTCTAGAAATAAATTCTTTTTCAAGGAATATAGTAGTTCTGGAAACAAACACGTTATTGTCACATGGAATAATAACCCTAGTTATATTAGGGTATCCAAAAAATAAATGTATCCAGTTTGGGTCTAAGCCTTTCATAAAACTATTTCTTGACATAAGGTTCACATCTCCAAACATTCATAAAAGACATATAAGAATGTTTTACAGGGTGTTGGAGGAAGCGTAAGAATAAAAGAATCTTCACTTTGTACCATGGTTGTTGGATCCATCATAGTTTTAATACATTGATGAACAAAATGCATAAGAAGGGATAAAGGTTATACCTTTGCATACACTAGTTGTCCAACAACTAGACGCATATTTTCTCGGTGAAGAACTCGAACTCCTAGTTATAGATCTGGATCGACCACTAAGAAATCCAGATAGATCAATAACATATCTGAAATTGTCCACCAAGTTGTTGCATAGTTGTCTTCTTTGTAGCACTGTGTTGTTGCTTTGTGGAACAGCTTCTTCAAGCCTCCTCACATGTGCCTCGGCCTCTAATTCATCCACACGGATGAGGGATAATGTGGTGGACCACCTTGTCCACCAAGTCAAAGAGGAACATGATTTGTTGGCATGCTAGTTGTCTTAGAACTCCCTTTCTTCTCCTATATATGGCAACAGTCCTTTGGGTTTCTTTCTCTCTCACAAAGAGAAATTCTACTTCCAACTTGTCTCACAAGTTGTCTCAAAGATGTTATAATAATGTGCCAAACCCTTTAGGACATGCATCCTTTATATAGGATTGTTTTAGTGTAACCCATGGGCCCACTATCCAAGGTTCTAGTAGAGTTTTAGGAATGACAACTGGCCCCACAGACGACCACTAGCCTTAACTCACACTTTGTCATCACTCACACACAATCCAGGATCAACTTCCCAAATGGTCGCCCATCCTAGTACTACTTTGGGTTGAGCACATTTAACCACGTAGTTCTTAGTGATGATCTCCCTAGAAAGGAGGTGCACCTTGATGATATGGGTAGTCAACCATTCCTTTTAAGAACATTTTATTTGAGGCCTAAAATCTTGGGATGTTACACATGATCTTGGAAAACCCTAATTCCAATACCTTTCCTAATCACAATCCCAGATACTATCCATTACTAGAAAACTCATATCGGAATTCTGAACGAGTGGTCACATAACCTGATCAGTCGATCAAGGTTCAAAATGCATTTTAATCGAATGATCATGTTAGCTAATCGAACAATTAGGCCAATCCAGATCCATATTTCATTTGCTTTTGAGAATGATACTTGCTTTGTTGCATTATGATTGACTGATTAGGTTTCCTGTGACAACCCAACGTCACACGAATAAGATTACTCAAAACAAAATACACTTTCAATAACTAAACATCCACATTACAAGAAAAGTAGGTAACTTAAAATTCACCTCCTATTACCAACATGTACAGAACATATTACAACAAGGTCCATTAACATGTACCATAACACATACCATATCAGGTTTTACATATGTTCAGTGGCATCAACCACAAGCTATATACAAAATAACATGTTCCACATATACAAGCCATACATAAACAAACACATGCATACTGCTAAAACCACATGTTGATATACATCATCTATAAAATGGTCCCTTCCCGGACCTTAGAGTACATAGATGACTCCAGGACTCTACAACATCAACTAGTAGTTGTAGTTGCCCAACCTTCAAGGACTACTGATCTCCCAACTGCTCTTCCTCAATAGCACGATCATTCCCACATCATTGACGACCACCTAAAAAGATGTGGTGACCCATGAGGTGAGACCCATGTCCTAGAGAGAGATATAACTCTCAACCAATGATTATTGATACAACCAGTATATCATTAATCAAGATGATCAGATTCAGCGAAATGCATAAATTAAACTGACTACACAAGTTAAGGAGGTTAAGTAGTTACAACATTTTAAATTGTTCCAACATGTTAGGCAGATTAGTCAAACTAGTCAGATAGGCATAATAAGATATATGTCTTAGAAGGAATATGAAGAAGATGTATGTCTATCACCTAATGAACACTTAATTTCTCTTATCATAAAATTTAACAATTAAGCAGTAAGAACCAAGGCAAGGGTAAACAATTGTATTACATCTTTTAAGCCTCGAGGAGTTTGAGGTATACCAGTTAGACTTTAACTGTCCACTCTTGAGTCAAAAACAGTGCCATACAAGATCTAGGAGAGATTGATTCCTAAGATTTTGTCCGCCATGGGTCAGTACAAGTCCGCCATAGTCACATATAAAGTCAAACTGCAAAACACCTAGTCTGCCTTGGTAAATAAGTCATGACACTAGACTCCAAGGTATAGGAAACCCTGCCACCAATGTAAACCCTAAATTTCTTATCATCTCCAAAAATTACGGAAGTGAATATTTCAAACATTATCATCATCATCAAGTTAGCAAAACATGATAACCATGTAGACCAAAAAAACACCATTGATCACATATGATGAGTGGTTTCTTCGACCGTTGCAGATTAAGTCACACCATTTTCATCGGCCACTGAAGAATGGTCAAGTTTGGTGTGACAATGTGACTTCTCTCTCTCCTCTAATATATTCTTCCTCTCTCTTCATGACACACATTAATCAATTGGATGCCAATTTTGTATCTTGACCTTTTGACACTCCAGTTTGAGCTCACCAATGACCAGTTTCACAATATATGTCTTACATTTGCTCTTTTGATCTAAGTTACATTCTTTAATGATTCGCCATTTTGCAAATAAAATTTAACCTGATCAATGTGATCACCTTGCTCTATAATATATTAATTGAGGTAGAGGGTTCAATTATGAAACCAATGATGTAAAAATCATATCAATTTGATGAACAGATCAAAAGTTATGCCTTTTTTAAACTCACTACTTTAATCATGTAATGTTGGCTCTTTTTCCTTGACTTGGGTCGGCCATGGCCATCTTGGGCCCAAGGAGGGAATGCCCAGGTGCCCATCCCTTGTTTTGAACCCAATCTGCCACTCAACCTCTCGACCAATCATGTGTTGGCTTTCTTTGCCCCAAACAGTTGGAGTGTTTGATCAAATCCCTATGGATTGCACCCCAAGATCAACGAAACACATGTCATCCCCTTCGTCCGTATCGCAGGCCGGTGCAAAGGACGATGTGGCCACCTACCCTTCCATGATGCAATCCAATAACACCATTTTCACCTCTTTTTGCCAATCGATGGAGGTCTATGTCATCATTCTTCACCCCATTCATTTTCCTCTATCTTCTTGCACTCTCATGCCCTCTAGCCCCCTCTTTCACTTCATCCCTAACCTCTAAAAACCCTAACGTCGACCCCACCTTGGCTTGGGCATTTATCCTTTAGCCCTTTAGTAGATCAGGCGGGCTGCAACCTCGCATGACTCCCGTAAGGCGGGGCGGTGATCTAGTCCTATTTTAGGGCTTCATCTTGTGTCGTTTTGTTCTTTAATCACATCTAAACATAGTAGAATGCAAGTTAAATTCCCTAATATGCATATTATTATCAAATGCACTTATGGACATTCTTTGCATACTTTTTAGGTACTTGGACCATGCTTTGGATGGATGAGAGAGAAGGAAGGAGTTCTAGGGTTCCTCCACCTATGGAGGGGTCCAAAGAAGACCCTGAAGCTCCCTCAACCTACCCCTAATGAACAAGGGTCGACATCAAGCAAAGAAGTCCATTGACCATGAAGACTCAAGATGATTTTTCTATTGAAAACCCCAACACAGCCGCGGTGCCAAGGAATGGTTGTGCTGGTCAACATAAAAGTTATAGAGAAAATCCCAAATTTGCAAGCTACAACAACATCGTCACCACGGTCATGCTACCTAGCACGATCATGCCATGAAGCCCCCTAAAGGGTCATGCTGCCCATCACAGCCGTACTATCTAAAGTCAAAACGGGCATGCTGAGGGGATGACCTCACCTCCAACTCAACCACCACGGTCGTGCTATCCAGCATGGCCGTTCTACCTAACCTCTACCACGGTCGTGCTGCCTAGAACGGTTGTACTACTAACCTCCATTTGACTAGACCTGTCAAACTGGGTCCAAATCCGCGGGTGCCCATGGGTCGACCCGTTTAAGTTGGGTTTGGGTCGTAAAATTTGACACCCGCTGGAAAAAACCCAAACCCGTACCCACCCGTTTAATTAGCGGGTTTCATGGGCAATCCCCGGGCACTCGCGGGTGACCCGCATAATTGTACTAATTTTATTATATGGTAGAATATTCAAGACACAGCTTATAAGTCAGGCTTCTCACTGGCGGAGAGTCCTAAAATGCTAACCTACCGAAGGCGGAGTGTCCTAAACCGCCCCATCCATGATTCGTGAATCAGTTCCAAGCAAGGCGAGCCGCGAGCGGGGTGTTTTGCGGGGCTGCGTGCCTTAGCCCCTAACCTACCGAAGGCGCCGCCGCGCCGGACTCCGGTTGAGGACAGATCGATGCGTCTGCTGAGCGGGGTGTTTTGCGGGGCTTCATGCCCTAACCAGCTAACCTGCAGCATCGACGCGGTCTGCGAACGACTTACGATAGCAGAAAGAGCATCAACCACAGCCAGTCCGCCAGTCTGCCGGCTTCTCTCCGCCAGTCCGACTTGTAACGACGCCAGTACGACTTGCAACGACGCGGAACTTCTCCTGCCTTCACTCCGCCAGTCTGCCGGCGTAGCATCAGCAGTGCCTCGGTCGTCAGTCGTGATCAGCAGCTCCCTGTCTGGTCTTCTTCTACCTATTTCTTGGTGTAGCATCAGCAGCTCCATGTCTCCCCACATAAGAACTGTTGGCAAAGCTCACAGCTCACAGCCAGCTAGCCAGCCAGCCGCCAGCCGCCAGCCGCCAGCCGCCAGGTACATGGAAAGCTCGATCCTTTTCTAATTCTTTGCATGAAATCGAACCAAATGCCTTTTGTTTCTTTATTCTACCTGATCACCACCTCAATTGAGTGAACGTTGGGAACAATATTGTGCTTCTTGTTAGTATTATTCCACCTAATTCGTCTTCCTCCTAACACAACGACAGAGTGCTGTGTGGATGCCTGGATGGCAACACATTTTTTTTAATTTTGTATGGGCACCCGCGGGCAACCCGCAACCCGCTGGGTCGGGTTTGGGTTTGTCTTTGTTCCACCCGTTTAGAACTCGATCTTTTTGACCCGCACCCGTGAGACCCAAACCCACAACGACCCAACCCACCCACCCGTTTGACATGTCTACATTTGACCACCTCAACTTGTGATTTTCCACTTTCTTAGAATGACCGTTCCACACCACCATAGTCATTCCTACCCCTACCCACCACAGCCGTTCTCCCTAGCATGATCGCGCTACCACCTAAACCCTATCATTTTCTACACTATTTTTCAATAATGCCCCTACTTACCCTAGTGCTTCCACCACCACCTATATATACATGGGTGGTGGATACAACACTAGGTTAGCTACCATTACTCCTCTCCACCCACTCTTGAGCATTCATTGCACTCCCCTTGCATTTACACTCTCCATCCACCATTTCCACCTCATTTCTGAAACCTAGTTTTATAGGTTTTATACCATAATACCCTTCATTTCTATGCCCATCATCCACCTTGGAGGAGGGAGGTCACCCTGTAACAACTAGGAGGTGAAGGATAAGGATCTACTTCGAGCACTATAGAGTCATATCCCCTTCTTCTCATTTCTTTTATCTTTTCTTTGAGCATGTCTAGCTAAGCCCCTAGTGGTGGGCTATTTGGGGTTAAAATATGATTTTGATGCCATGTTGGGGGGAAATAACTTGTAATGAACATGATTTCATTATATGATGATTTCCTTTTCCTTCTATCTCTTTTCACATTTTATTACATGTGATTTGTGCTTTTAACATAGATTGCTTGCTTTGAGATGCTTGATGACACTTAGCTTCTAGGGGAACTGGAATGTATGTGAAAATCTTAGGAATGGCTCCTAGGTCTAATTATGGATCCCTAGCTAGCCCCCTTTGTTCCTACATACATCTCCCTTCTTCTACAAGTGAGTGTGAGATCTAAGTAGCTAGTGTAAGTGTGATTGGTGCAATTGCCTAGAGCTTCCTAAAGGCTAGATGACAAGTATCATGAGGTGAAACACCCTCATCTCTACTCCCATTACTACCCTTGTCTCTTAATTGACCCAATACCACTTACCCAAGAAACCTAGACCTGCCAAGTCTTACTAGAATTACACCTAACCCTAGTTCTCCAACTAGTAGTATAGGATATATTCTAATAACACTTGCCTTATTGTTTGGTTTGATAATCTAGATTGAAGTGTGAGAATTGCATGCTATGTTGACCTTCCCCCAACTAATATCAAATCACATTCCCAAATGGCCCACCTATCCAATCCATTGCTTAAAACCTAATTTGTCATCTTAGCTTGTTAATGCTAGCTTTGCTTAATTGCCTTTGTTCATTCTAGATAATTGCTTAGTCTTGATACTTAGGGTTAAAGTAGACTCTTTCTTGCTCTAGAGTTTAGCTTAGTTCTTAGTTGCTAATTTCCTTGCTAGAGTAGCATAGATCATCTTTCTCTTGTTTAGTTGATTGCTTAATCTAGTCTCTTAGACATGCCTTGCTTAGGATAATCTAGTTTTTGATAATCTAGATTTCATATTTCCCTTGCATGCATGCTTGTTTAGTGTAATCAAACCAAACCCAATCTTAAACCCTTCAACCCTAATATTTGCTTTAGGAACATAGACAACACGACGCTAGCTCTAGTACCCCCTCTATCTATGTGGTTTGACCCCCATTACTTGCCTCTCACCTATACTATAACATGACCCCGTGCGCTTGCGGGAGCATATTTTAGTGTTGTGAGTGAACCTTGTCTGGGGACCTATAAATTCGAAAGATCACATGTGTGTGGAATACCACACCAAGCTTTGTAGCATCATTGCCAGGGATAGAGGTGCTCGGCCTAGCTAGTTAGTGTATCTTATCCTTTCCTAATACCCTTATCATTGTTATTCTTTATTCTTTGTTCACTTTTGCATATTGTCATTCTAACTTGGTTTTTTTGTTTCTTATTTGTATATTGTGCGGGTGACAGTTGTGCATGCATCATACATGTTCTACTTGTACTGACTTGGTGTTATACAACCATGATATAGGTAGAAGGAGATGGCAAAGTCGCCAAAACCACCCTTGTTGACCACATGTTGGGTCAACAATTTTCCATTCCACCCACACTTCTTGGACTCCTCCCTACCTACTATGGGATGGAGAATGAGAATCCCTACCACCATATCGACGCCTTCCTTGAAACTTGTTCCACCTTCCGCACCCCCGCTGCCACCGATGATTCCATCTGGAGGACTCTCCTCCCATTCTCCCTAAAAGAAAAGGCCAAGGAATGGTACATGTCCAAGCCTGAGTTGTTGACATGGAATGTCGTGAAGAATGAATTTCTCAAGAAGTTCTACCCAATCTCCAAGTTGACGCAGATGCAAAGATGCATCACTTCCTTCATGCAAAAAGAGAATGAACCATTTCACGAAGCTTGGGAATGATTTTAAAAGCTCCTTCCTGACTACCCACATCATGAAGTGCCTCTATGGGGGCTGGTCCAAGATTTCTACACTGGGCTAGTGGAATTGAGTCAAAACAATGTTGATTCGTCATGTGGAGGCACCTTCATGGTAAAGCCACTTGTGGAGTCTTGGCCCTTGTTCGAGCATCTTGTTGAGAATTCTCACCACTGAGCCTCAAGTAAAGGGGGGGGGTACTATGACCGGAACTGCATTCCTCCACCTCCTCTTATAGTTCCACCCTAGGTTGTCACCAACCCCGACATGATGAAAATGATGGCAGACACGATGAATATGATGAAGATCCAAGTTGGTGGTTCTTCTAGTCAATACACCATGGCAGTTGAAGTTGAAGAAGAAGAAGCTCAATCTTTGCATGCTTTTGGCAACTGAAGCAACCAAGGTCCAATGTCCAACACTTCAACTCCCGAGTGGAGAAACCATCCTAACTTTTCATGGAAATAACAAAATGAGGATGGTCAAGGGTAAGGGCAGCCAAGACAATATCATGGTCCCAAGCACAACTCCAAGTTTGAAGAAGAAGTTCTAGGAAGGCTAAGGATCCTCAACGAGGTGAAGAAAGAGGTGTCCTCTCAAGGACAAAAGATTTTATGCCTTGAACAAAGGCTTGATCAAATCTCTCTCTCACTTGCCTGTCGTGAAGAGGGGAGGCTCCCCTATCAACCCATGGCCAATCCGAACAACGATGGTAGTTATGTGAGAACCACTCAAGGTGCATATATCCCACCGCAAGGCCAAGTGCCCCCACTTAACCACTACCAATGACCACCACATCCATATTCTCCCCCACCTCACCAACCCCCTTTCAACTATCAATACCCCCACCACCATCACACGCCTATCAACCACCACCTCCACAAAAACCTCCCCAACAACCAACTTGCATGCTCCAAAATCCTAACCCACCTCATCAAAGACCGCCACCACCTTCATCTTCACAAGCCCCTCCTTATTCCCATGAACAAGTGAATATGGTGTTTATCATATGGGAGAGTAAAGCTACTCAAGAGCTGGAAAAGGGGGAGGATGAAATGATCAAGGTTTGTGATAAATATTCAGTGCTAGAAGAGTATAGTAGAGATCATAAAAGTGCTAAAGAGTTTGTTGCTTAGTTGTTGCTTGAAATTACCAAGTGCATCCAAGCTCCCGTTGCTCCCTTCATGTATTAAGAAGCATCCTCAACTATCCCACCCTTTCTTGGAAGTAACAAAATTGCTAGAAATTCAGTTATTTTGTCTTTCTATGATAAAATCATGTTTGCTACCCCACATGTCATTGACATGGTAACACTTGATGCAATACCTTGTTGGGAGCCAAAACCTCCCCATGAGACAAGAATCGCCATCATACCTCATCAAGGCCCACAAATTTCTATAGAAACATTTAATGCAATTGGTGAGAAATTCCATGAGGCTTTATAAGGCCCCTTTCTCCAAGAGAAGAATAGTTGTATCATGAATCTCTTAGGGACCTTGAAGCAAGGAACAACAAGTATCAAAGCATTCCTTTCATTGGTAAATGATGTTTGCACGGGGAGGATAAAACCAATGTTATTGCCACCCAAGGAAATTATTGCAATAAGATCTATGAACCTCATCTTGGACATTGGTTTCTCAGAAAAAGGGACGATCTAGGAGTCCCTCTTATCATATGCTACATTGGTGCACGACCTATTGAACACGCTCTCCTAGATCTAGGCACATGAACAAGCATTATGTCATTGAGCATGTACTTATGACTCGACCTCAAGAAAATGGAACCCGTGGATTGTGTCCTTGTCTTGGGTGATGAAACTAAGAAGAAACCTCTGGGAATATTACTAAAATAAACAATAGTAATGGATCAAAGGATAAACATTACGTCTATGAACACTATTATGAACTGATCTAGATACAGTCTCAAAACCTTATTCATCATGTCCATAAAAGTTATAGGGGCATTTGTCAGTCCAAATGACATAACTATAAACTCAAAATGTCCATATCTTACCCTAAAGGCTGACTTAGGTATGTTTGACACCTTTATCCTCAACTTATGGTAACATGACCTGAGATCTATCTTTAAAAAAATGTTGCATCACGTAATTGATCATGAGGTCATGGATCCCAGGAAAAGGATATTTATTCTTGATGGTTATCTTATTCAGCTTCCTTCAGTCTATTCATGGTCACATAGTTCCATCCTTATTTTTCATAAAAAGCACTACAACTCCCCAAGGTGATGTGCTAGGTTGAATGTAACCATTATCCCATAACTCCTATGACTGAGTCTCTAACTCCTTTCATTTTACTAGTACCATCCTAAAGATCGGTAATGCTACCGGGTGATTATTAGGTAGAATTTGTATCTTAAAGTCAACATATCTCTCAAGAGGTAAACCTGGTAGCTCATCAGGGAGAACATTAATAAAATCACAAACTACAGAAACATCTTCCATATTAATTTATCTTTTTTGTCTTTACATTTGTCGCATGTGTTAAAAAGACATCACAACCTTTTCTCATCATCTTATCAGCTACATCAGTTGATACTATGCACTTGGGTAAGACTTTTCTATCTCCAATGAAGACACCTGAAAAACCACCTTGTTGAAAGATAGTCTTTTTTTTCTATCAATCTAGTTGGACATGGTATGTCTCAAATCAATCCATACCCAAATTTATTTGAAAAGAGTTAGTGTTTAACATAATGAAATTAACCGCTATGGTTTACCTACTAAAACTCAAAAGACATCTAGGACATACTTTTGTCCAAATTATTGATTCAACTAAGATAATTTGAGTTAAAAGATTTAATCCACTAACCATTGATCTCTAAATAAAAGTATGTGTACCACTAGAATCTATCAAAATTGTAACTAAAATGATATTAAAGAGAAGCATCTCAATTGTAACAACTCTGAGCAAGACTTCTCCTTCAAATTGAGTGATAGAGAAGAAACATAGTGTAGCGCTCCCTCTGTAATGGTTTCCTCATTTTCCATTGCTTCTACTAGGTGCTCCCCCCTAGAGTCTTAAACTAATAAAGAACTAGCCCCTCTAACTGGATCTTGTCTTTGAGGAGTTTGAAGTTGTGATTGTAGACTATGTTCATATATAAATAAAAGCTTTGGGAAGTCCCTATGAATATGCCACATTTGTCCACAATAATAACATGTTTGAGTATTAATTCCCCAAAACTAACTACAATGTATCATATCACAGTTATAACACATAGTTTTATCTTATCTCTACGTATCTGTCACTGACACTGATGACCCTGAAGGCCTTGATGATGGTTCCCACCTAGGTGGTGAACTCCATATATTGGAAGTGGACCTTCCTCCACTATGTGAATAATAGATCCTTGTACAAAACAACCAATATCTCATCCGATCTTGGAAAAAAAATCCACCACCTTCTTTTTGTCTGCCACTTATCTATTCTCCCATATTGAAATCTCTAAATCTTTTCTTTCCCAGATTACTTATTGGCATTAATTGATTTTTCGACACATCTTTCCACTTCCACAAATTCTTCAAAATTATCTCTTTCTCTCCCCTCAATAGTTGATATGGTACATATAATACTGTATCTTAAACCTCCTTGGAATCTCCTATATTCTCTACATCATTCAGTACAAGTTGAGGACAAAACTTAGCCAACCTTGTGAAATATGCATTTTATTTGCCAATTGATATGTTTTCGTGTCTAATATTATCCAAATGTCTAATCTTGTCGCTTAAGAAGGTAGGAGGAAAATTGTTAAGATGAAACTATCGTGGAACCGTTCTTACCCCAACCCCAATCCCACTGCCTAGACAGTGGTAAAAGGATTGAGGTGCCCGTCTTAGAGTGGACCAAAATGATCTCACACACTGGCATATACAATAAGAAATAATAACTCATAAAAAAAGATTTAAAGAACTTACCAACCCAATTGTGAGAATGTGCAAATTGTCCTTGTCATCAAAGCTTGTCATGAGCGGAAGAGATTTAGTCAATTCTTCATAAAGATCCAACTGGTTTGCCTAAAATTAGGCAAGTCAAGATGCAATCAATGCAAAAGAATCAGTACGCTTTGAAAAGAACATATATTGAAAACATTTACAGTAAAATATACTACTTGGCAGGATTTATGTTCAAAATGTAGTCAACAAGAGATTTTCAAAACATCAAGTTTATTTCGAATAATTCAATTTTATTACAAGCTTCCCACTATGTTGATATCGAGAAGTATGCCTATATATTTTATGTGGTTCCATTGCCCTAATGAGATGGGGGAGGTCACCAGTGTAACATACTAAATCTAGGGTCTTCCCTGTAATTTACCCACTTTTGATCTTTTCTTTGCCTTCTAGTCCATTTGGACCTTTTTCATAAATTTCCCATCCATTTGGATCATTTTTGGACTCTATTTGCAATTTGAGCATTAATGATGGTGAAATTCCATTCTTCCCCCATTTATGATTATAAAGGGGTGTTTGAACAAATAACCCACTTAAGGAAATAATTAAGGGCTAATAATGCAAATTGGAGTTTTATGAGAGAAAATAAGTGGATAATGTTTATTTGGAGCTTTTTGGATAAATATATTAATAATAATATGTAATGTAATTAATTATGAGTGTAATTAACCTAATTTCTTTCTCTCTCCTCAAAAATGATAATAATATATATAAATAGAATATTATGTTGAGTTTTTGCTCTTAAAGTTAATAATGGATGAATATCTCGAAATTCACTCATGTAATCCATGAAAAGAAGTTTTTTCATATAATTCATTCATTTTAATATATTAATATACACTTTAATGAGCAATATATTTATTAATGTCCAAATAATGAGTAAAATGAGAATCTAATTGCATAGCATATTTCTAGACTTTAATATGTGCATGTGGTTAAAATTTGGTGCCGTTTGGAGTTCTTTTGACCCCTCAAATCTATTTTATAAGCTTTAATATAGTGTAACTATATTGCATTGAATCAGTTTCATTTAATTCATTTGTAACGCTAATGTTCGGGTTATTCTTCTGTCACGCGCCCCTTACTTGCCATCCGACGATCGATACTTGATTTGGACTTGATCCAATGGTTTCAACACCTTCTCCTACCTCCAGCCGTTCGGGTTGCCTGACTCCTTAGCTCCTCTGGCTCGTTCTCTCTCCCCTCATCCGTTTCGAGTAATTCTGGTTGCGTTGAATTCGTCTCATCGAGACTTTTTGAATAAGCCCCGACTCATCTCCTCCCTCGCCCTATGCAAAAAATGCCTAACCATAGCCCCTTCTTCTTCTCCGCCATGGTTTCACAGAGTGTTCTAGAGCAACGCTCACACCTGTTTAAGGGTTGAGAAACGACCCTCAGGCTTCGAGCCTTCCTCCTCTCCCTCCAATTTCACCTCTCCTTGCCTCATACTCCCTGACCTACTCCATCTTCGATAGCGGCAACCTCGGCCTACTGCTCACACCTCCAGCCACCTCCTTTCAATTAGTTTCTAGGTAAGCATCCTCGATGCTTCCTCCTTCTTTCCGCTTCGTTGACTTGCCTCGCGATGCCCCCTACCATCGTATCCTATAGGGCCGCCATAGAGAAGCCTCTGGCGCCAAGCCTTTCTAAGCTTCAGTGCATCTCTGTACTCTTCGAAGCTTGGATTCGACTCGCAACCCATCCACGAAAGCGTTTCGTGCCTTAGCCGAGGTTTTACTCCTTGATTTCTTCAGTTTCGGTCGCGTGCGGAGTCCCCCTGTTTTCGGTGACCTTTGGTTTGTTTCTATGATTTTGACACCTAGTGGTCTTGCTTCGAGGGTTCCTCTGACCGTGAGGATCCAACGATCTCAGTTTTGGTCTTTGTTGTTCAGGGCGCGTGTGTTGCGCAGTGGTGCATTGGAGTCAAAGCTCCAGTGTCGTTCCTCACCATTGCTGCAAGTGGAAGAAGCTGGGTTGAGATATGACCAGGGTATCCTTGCCCCTGTGAGTATCCAATTGATCGGCCATGGGCATTATCGTAACTTCAACTCTTGTTTTGTATACTCGGTCGTGAGTTCTTTACTGTATGTCATTAGTGCCCTCGCGTTTGTAATCGATTTCATTACCCGAGCATGGGCATTTTGGACTTTTCGCCCTTATTCATTCGCCCTTGACCGAGACCTGGTGAGCCTGGACCGGCTGACATGGCCAAAGCCAATTGGCCCATATCAGCGTGGGTCTGGCCACTTGGCGCCTCATGTTTTTATTTTGCCTGTGTGGCATTTCCCTGAATTCTGATTGGCTGAGATGATTTGATTCATAATAAATCAGTACCATGTCAGAAAAATTCGAATAAATAGTCAATGGAAAGGATTTTTAATATAGAATTCGATTTTGAAGTTTTTGAGTCATGATTTGGATTCCTTTTTCGAAGTTTGCTTTGAATGCCTTTTTAAGTGTATAAAATGTTCTGAAATACATAATTAATTCATTTTAACTCCAAATTGGGTAATAAAATATGTTTTCTTATTCAGGAGAATATGAACAACCTGTTAGACTAGGTTTTAAACCCTAAATCGTGGTTTTGAATATAAGTTCCAAAATTAGGGTTTTTCATATACTTTATGCCTTAATACATTCTAATACATGATAATGTTTGCTACTAGGGAAAAATGGAATGGTGATACAATCAACTTGGTAAAGTTTGTGTTAATGAATCAAACTAAGGTATGTGACACCTATTTATGTATGTGACCCCTATGTATGTGAAAACCTATTGGTGTATGTGAAGCCTATTTGGTATGTGATTCATATTATATGTGGAACGTATATTGTTCAATCAACCTACTCTTCAGTTGGGCTCTTATCCAACCCTACCTTCATTATGTGCTAGCCTTGTTATCCTTCTACATAACTTTATTTGGCTCTTTACTTATTTGATGCTTTTGTTACCATTATGGCTCATCTAATTGAATTATATGGATCTTGTGATTGCCTATATTTGGCACCTTACTATGTGATGCTTCTATTGCCTATGTGGCTCATTTAATTGTAACTCTTGAATCTTGCTATGGCCAATGTTTGGCTCATCCATTTATTGAGATTATTTATTTGGGTTTTATTCCCATTTTGCAATGTTGCAATGTTGTTACTTCTCACTACTGCCAAGTGACTATTTGAGCATGATGTATTTTAGGCCAAATGACAATGTAGTGTACATGAGTACAAACCACCCATAGGGCACTGAGGTTTTAGTCCTCCTGCCGGGCACTGGGGTTTTAGTCCCCCCCATTTTATATTAGGCACTGGGGTTTTAGTCCCCATGCCACTTTATAGGCACTGGGGTTTTAGTCCCCCTACCACTTGGTGAGGTCCGGTAGGTGCCTCACCCTACATTGAGATGACTTTGTATCTTAAAATATTCATGCCATGTGAGTGTTATTATGGTGATTGATTGTGGTAGTTCTCTATTTATTATTTGAATATATGTCTCATTCTCTTAAAATCCTGTAGCATAGAGAATCTTTTATTATGCAATGTTGTTGACTATTACTTGTCCAATTCCTTTTGATTGACACATACTTTTATCTTTCTCTTGCTGGATGACCCCAACCATCCAGGCTAGGATCAGAGTTGCGCATGGAAGCTTGGTGAACCTGCCTAAGGCTAAGGATAGGACAAGAAGAAAAGGAACATATAGCTTGCATGATCATAGTTGCCTTCATAAGTTGTTTTGTTGGAGACAATATTAGCATAGTCTAGGTCTTCCTCTACCTAGATCCTATGTTTTTTATAAAGTTGTACTTCCTTTATGGACATTTTTATAATGTACTCTTTATACATTTTGAATAAAGTCAAGTTTTATTTCTTCCGCTGCCACACATTTGATGTATTTGTTTATCATGTTTAATAGTAGAGACTTGGTCTTTACAACATGGTATCAGAGCATCAAGGTAGTCGGATTCTTGACTAATTCAAAATTGTCTCCTAGATAGAACCCTTATCTTATATAGTTTCCCTATAGTATATTTTTCACCTTAGAGTTGACATATAATGAAAGTTTAATTTAGGATTATAATAATTTCATAATAGAAATAAAATTTGTCAACTTTTTGGTGAATTGTCTATTGAGAAGCTACTAGAGCAAGAAGTTGAAAGTGATGGTGTCTAGAAAGGGTCAGAGCTTGGGGGCTGGCAATATTTTCCTCCGCCCCACTAGCTTGGTAACGAGGACTCCTGAGCTCATATGACCTGGCCTGGCCTGATCTGATACAGACAGCTCGAAATAGTCTATCTTTGGGCATGTTGCCTAATTGTTGAATACCTTAGGAAAACCATAAGTGATGATTTGATCTCTTACACAAAAGTCATCCTTAAATACATTATACTTCTATGTTTAGGGTTTAGTATACCTTATGTTACACCCTGAAGCTTGGTTAGTAAATCCTTTTAGTGTTGAGTTTTATGTACCCTTTTACCCTTATCTTAGTTTGACTTAGTTGACTCTTTTAAGGGGTGGAGTGAGGGTAATGGTGTTAGTACCCTATTTGGTTTTGCAAATCTGATTTCGAGGACGAAATTCCTTTTTAGGGGGATGGAATCCCAATTAAAAGCAAAATCATACCTTTAGAGTTAGAAACCCTATCTATGTTGACATATGTACATAATAACTTATGAGAACAAGAATTTACCAAACACATTATACTTGTAATTCAACTTGTTTGTTTATACACACATGCATTCATAATAAGTCATATAGAGATAGTTCATATGCTTGAACCTTCACATATTATTGATGCACATAATAATGAGTTACTCATTACTAATTGTGAATATACATAACGTTGACTATGCCACCCTAATGGTAAAATGTGTATGGATAATGCACCCTAAGGATGCTTTAACATGTAATGATCATGTTGACCTAAACCCTAATATGTAATCATATAGCCTTGACAACATATGCATATATATATATATATATATATATATATCTTTAATGCCTTTCATGATACATTAGTGACATTAGGTGTCATCGTCACATAATATACCTTGATACATAAAAATGGATTATAGTCACAAAGTTATCAATATATGTAAGGTATATCACCTTGTTCTCTAATGAACACCTCATCATAACTTGATATATGAATTAATTCATTAATGTGTTGCATCCTATTCACTAAAATGCATATAATGACTCAAACATGATATTGAATAATTGGATTCACATAAATATTCATAAATGCCTAATGTGATGTAAAATATGTATAATTTATAATATGTAGTGTAATGGACGAAAATGATTAATGATGTCATGGATATGAGTATGAAAGATGTTGTGACAATATGTAACTTAGGTGTAAGCCACTTATGTGACATTATTTGGAATTATTATAGGTTTCATAACTTGTTGGATAATATTAACTTTTTCTACAAAATAATTGTGATAATTCTACATGATAGTTTTAAGAGGATAATGGAAAATGAATTCATGTTATTAAGGTTTTTGACCTAATACATTAATTAATGTTGAAATGGTTTAGTAAACCCTAATTGTGCTTAAAACCCTTGATGAGGGAAATACACATGATATAATGTTGAGATGTAATTTTTTTGAATAAAATGTGGCACAAGTGATAGTATAACATATATGATACCTCTTCATGATGGAGATTATGCTAATAAGGCAAAAATGTCAATTTGAGTTTGATAAAAGGCTATAGGTTTTGTGGAAACCTTAGTAGCACATGTCTTATGTAGATTTTGTGTGGTACCCTAGATTAAGGGTTATAACCTAGTGTTTAAGGTTGGGAAGTGCACACTCACCCTCTCTTTCCTCTTGTTGTGATTTCGGGGACGAAATCCTCTTTAAGGGGTGGTGTGATGTAACATACTGAATCTAGGGTCTTCCCTGCAATTTACCCACTTTTGAGCTTTTCTTTGTCTTCTAGTCCATTTGGACCTTTTTCATAAATTTCCCATCCATTTGGATCATTTTTGGACTCTATTTACAATTTGAGCATTAATGATGATGAAATTCCATTCTTCCCCCATTTATGATTATAAAGGGGTGTTTTCACAAATAACCCACTTAAGAAAATATTTAAGGGCTAATAATGCAAATTGGAGTTTTATGAGAGAAAATAAGTGGATAATGTTTATTTGGAGCTTTTTGGATAAATATATTAATAATAATATGTAATGTAATTAATTATGAGTGTAATTAACCTAATTTCCTTCTCTCTCCTAAAAAATGATAATAATATATATAAATAGAATATTATGTTGAATTTTTGCACTTAAAGTTAATAATGGATGAATATATCGAAATTCACTCATGTAATCCATTAAAAGAAGTCTTTTCATATAATTCATTCATTTTAATATATTAATATACACTTTAATGAGCAATATATTTACTAATGGTCGAATAATGAGTAAAACAAGAATCTAATTGCATATCATAGTTCTAGACTTTAATATGTGCATGTGGTTAAAATTTGGTGCCTTTTGGAGTTCTTTTGACCCCTCAAATCTATTTTATAAGCTTTAGTATAGTGTAACTATTTTGCATTGAATCGATTTCATTTAATTCATTTATAACGCTAATGTTCGGGTTATTCTTCTGTCACGCGCCCCTTACTCGTCATACGATGGTAGAGACTTGATCTGGACTTGATCCAATGGTTTCAACACCTTCTCCTACCTCCATCCGTTTGGGTTGTCTGACTCCTTAGCTCCTCTGGCTCGTTCTCTCTCCCCTCTCATCCGTTTTGAGTAATTCTGGTTGCGTTGAATTCGTCTCGTCGAGACTTTTCAAATAAGCCCTGACTCATCTCCTCCCTTGCCCTATGTGAAAAATGCTTAACCACAACCCCTTCTTCTTCTCCGCCATGGTTTCACAGAGTGTTCTAGAGCCACGCTCACACCTATTTAAGGGTTGAGAAACGACCTCAGGCTTTGAGCCTTCCTCCTCTCCCTCCAATTTCACCTCTCCTTGCCTGATAATCCCTGACCTACTCCATCTTCAGTTGCGGCAACCTCGGCCTACTGCTCGCACCTCCAGCCACCTCCGTTCAATTGGTTGCTAGGTAAGCATCCTCGATGCTTCCTCCTTCTTTCTGCTTCGTTGCCTTGCCTCGCGATGCCCCCTACCCCATATCCTATAGGGCCGCCATAGAGCAGCCTCTGACGCCAAGCCTTTCTGAGCTTCAGTGCCCCTCTGCACTCTTCGAAGCTTGGATTCGACTCACAACCCATCCACGAAAGCGTTCCGTGCCTTAGCTGAGGTTTTACTCCTTGATTTCTTCGGTTTCGTTCGCGTGCGGAGTCCCCCTATTTCCGGTGACCTTTGGCTTGTTACTGTGATTTTTACACCTGTGTGGTCTTGCTTCGAGGGTTCCTCTAACCGCGAGGATCCAACGATCTCAGTTTTGGTCTTTGTTGTTCAGGGCGTGTGTGTTGCGCAGTGGTGCATTGGAGTCAAAGCTCCAATGTCGTTCCTCGCCATTGCTGCGAGTGGAAGAAGCTGGGTTGAGATATGACCAGGGTATCCTTGCCCCTGTGAGTAGACAATTGAGCAACCATGGGCATTATCGTAACTTCATCTCTTGTTTCGTATACTCGGCCGCGAGTTCTTTGATGTATGTCATTAGTGCCCTCGCGTTTGTAATCGATTTCATTACCCGAGCATGGGCATTTTGCACTTTTCGCCCTTATTCATTCGCCCTTGACCGAGACCTGGTGAGCCTGGACCGGCTGACATGGCCAAAGCTGATTGGCCCATATCAGCGTGGGTCCGGCCACTTGGCGCCTCTTGTTTTTATTTTGCCTATGTGGCATTTCCCTGAATTCTGATTGGCTGAGATGATTTAATTCATAATAAAACATTCCCATGTTAGAAAAATTCGAATAAATAGTCAATGGAAAGGATTTTTAATGTTGAATTCGATTTTGAAGTTTTTGAGTCATGATTTGGATTCCTTTTTTAAAGTTTGCTTTGAATGCCTTTTTAAGTGTATAAAATGTTCTAAAATACATAATTAATTCATTTTAACTCCAAATTGGGTAATAAAATATGTTTTCTTATTCAGGAGAATATGAATAACTTGTTAGAGTAGGTTTTAAACCTTAAATCATGGTTTTGAAAATAAGTTCCAAAATTAGGATTTTTCATATACTTTATGCCTTAATACATTCTAATACATGATAATGTTTGCTACTAGGGAAAAATGGAATGGTGATACAATCAACTTGGTAAAGTTTGTGTTAATGAATCAAACTAAGGTATGTGACACCTATTTATGTATGTGACCCCTATATATGTGAAAACCTATTGGTGTATGTGAAGACTATTTGGTATGTGACTCCTATTATATGTGGAACATATATTGTTCAATTAACCTACTCTTCAGTTGGGCTCTTATCCAACCCTACCTTCATTATGTGCTAGCCTTGTTATCCTTCTACATAACTTTATTTGGCTCTTTACTTATTTGATGCTTTTGTTACCATTATGGCTCATCTAATTGAATTATATGGATCTTGTGATTACCTATATTTGGCTCCTTACTATGTGATGCTTCTATTGCCTATGTGGCTCATTTAATTGTAACTCTTGAATCTTGCTATGGCCAATGTTTGGCTCATTCATTTATTGAGATTATTTATTTGGGTTTTATTCCCATTTTGCAATGTTGCAATGTTGTTACTTCTCACTACTTCCAAGTGACTATTTGAGCATGATGTATTTTAGGCCAAATGACAATGTAGTGTACATGAGTACAAACCACCCATAGGGCACTGAGGTTTTAGTCCTCCTGTCGAGCACTGGGGTTTTAGTCCCCCTGCCATTTTATATTAGGCACTGGGGTTTTAGTCCCCCTGCCACTTTATAGGCACTAGGGTTTTAGTCTCCCTGCCACTTGGTGAGGTCCGGTAGGTGCCTCACCCTACATTGAGATGACTTTGTGTCTTAATATATTCATGCTATGTGAGTGTTATTGCGGTGATTGATTGTGGCAGTTCTCTATTTCTTATTTGAATATTTGTCTCATTCTCTTAAAATCTTGTAGCATAGAGAATCTTTTATTATGCAATGTTGTTGACTATTACTTGTCCAATTCCTTTTGATTGACACATACTTTTATCTTTCTCTTGTTGGATGATCCCAACCATCCAGGCTAGGATCAGAGTTGCGCATGGAAGCTTGGTGAACCTGCCTAAGGCTAAGGATAGGACAAGAAGAAAAGGAACATATAGCTTGCATGATCATAGTTGCTTTTATAAGTTGTTTTGTTGGAGACAATATTGGCTAAGTCTAAGTCTTCCTCTACCTAGATCCTATGTTTTGTATAAAGTTGTACTTCCTTTATGGAAATTTTTATAATGTACTCTTTATACATTTTGAATAAAGTCAAGTTTTATTTCTTCCACTGCCACACATTTGATGTATTTGTTTATCATGTTTAATAGTAGAGACTTGGTCTTTACAACCAGGCTCCTTCTCTCCATACGGGCTAGGAGGTCAATCGACATGTACAAGTTCCACCCTCCGAATGAGGAGGTCATTTGTACTCAATATTAACATGGTCAACATTATCATCATCATAATTTAGGCATTCATAATGGGCAATGTCATTTATGTTTTCATGTTTGTTCTAAACTATAATATATAAAAACGGAAGACTAATCAGTAGGGAACATGAGCTCAAATAAATACATAGAAATTATTTTCAAGAGGTACATACAAGTATCATTAAATACTAGTAGTCCATTCAAGGAGGAATTAAATATAAAAGTGTACCTCATGGAGTCAAAATAGAGTACTAGCCATATCTAATATTGATTCAACGATTCATAGCAGATCCTAGATTGCAAGATATAAAATATTTGTTAAGATCTTGGAAAACTACAAGTCATTATTTAATTATCTCAAGATTAGGTTTCTTAATTCCCAAGTAGTCCCTATGGTGATCATTCATTATATGATCTTGAGATTTCATAAACAATATCAGATCTAGCATTATATTTAGAATGACCTACCTAGGTATTTTAGGAACATAAAACCTAACACTAATTATCATCGTTATTATTCAATTCATTGTCTCTAAATCATCATCATGATGAAATATCATCATTGGTATTCAAGATTAGATCAAGTCTTGATTGATGTAAAAGTAAAGTCATGGATTGGGTATTAGGTCAAATGATCAAGGGCTTCATAAGATTTTGATCAATCATGAAGATACAATTATCAAGATTAAACATTATTCATAGAAATCATATTCAATATTGAATCAAGTCCAAATATATTTATCTAGATTATTCATTAATCAAGGATCACGATTTTAGAGTCTCCAGATAAACATCAGAGTCAAATATTAGGAGTTCTATAGATTACTCATGATTATTGAATCATTTGATAAATTAAATAAGAAAGATATAAAAATCTAGGTAAATCAGTGATCAACATATATAATCAGGTCTCCAAAGTATTTTTAAACGGTTATTTGGATTTTTATGATCAAAATGCACTATTGGTTTATAATTTTTGGAGCTAGGAATTGAAAGTTATCATTTTTGCAAGATATGTTAATTTATTGGAGTTTTTTAGTAGAGAGGGGAAAATTTACCAGAAAAAGACAGAGCGAGGAAAAACTCTAGCCATCAGATTCTTGGTCAGCTTTGACCGTGGCTGAGATCTTGCTTTCGAGAAAGAACAGCCTTCCAGGCACGTGCAAGGGAGAGGAGGAGGGGTGTGGTGTCCCACAATTGTAGATCATGGGTGGCGGTAAAAGGTCGACCGTGATTAACGATCACAGTTCGTCGTCCAAGCCAAAGAAGTAATCACCACATGCGGTGGTGTCGCGGATGTGCTAGGGTGGCCCAAAAGAGGCGAAAGTGTATTGGACCAAGAGGGAGAGAGATAAGATGCCTCCAGGGTTCGTGGGAGTGAGATGAAGCTCTAGGTCGAGCTTTTATAGGGTATTCGGTTGGGGTTAGGGTTAACCTTGTGGGTGTAGGTCCCATCACAGAGGCCAAGAGGGTAGTCCTCGATTTTCTTGAAATAGGTTGATTATAAGGGGACTAAGATCTAGTTGAATTAGAAATGGTGAGGCAAATGTTTTTGCTCGCTTAGATTTTTAAATCGGAGTCGAAACGAGTCAATTGCATTTACTGTTCTAGTCACTCCTCCCCCATTGGTTGCGTGAGGTAGGGGACGACCTATTGGCCGCCTGATTGGGATGCTATCCACATATGGATAATCTAAGGGTGGAGGTCTGCCCTCTACCTAGACCATGGATCTTTGACCTGGAAATGGTCAAATAAAGTGCAAATAAAAAGGATTATTAGCATATAACTTTAAGAATTCGTAGAAAATTGTAGGAATGTACAAATGAAGTGAAATTTGGATCAAATAAAGTTCTATAGATTACTCATGATTATTGAGTCATTTGATAAATTAAATAAGAAAGATATCACAAAAATATGAAAAAACTTTATAAAAAGTTTAAAACTAGAAGATGAAGTTGCGTGGACAAATATATTTCTTTGAGTAAGGTGATAATTTAACATAATTTGTGGTGTCAGGATGTGTAAAAATGCATTGATCACTATATTTCAAATTTGAGTATCAATATTGATCAAGTAGCTAAGAAAAATTAAAAAATTGAGGTCATGAGTGAACATAATGAGGGAAAATGAGTAATTAGATCATAATTATTCAAAATGAACTTTGTCACATCCTTCCCTCCTTAAGAGGAATTTTATCCCCAAAATTCAAAAACATCCTAAAAATTGGGACCTATCCAATCCAAGTTGTATCCTCAAATACTAAAACATCCTCAACTATGTAGTCAAAATCATGTCCTCAACATTATGACCACATCCACAACCTCTCATAAACTTGCATTGGTCGATAAAGAGGTCAAGTGATCACAACTCACTAATCAAGTTCACTTTCAGGTCATGTCTCCATACTAAGTGAGAATTGGGATCGAGAGTCGAGATTTATGCACCATGAATTAAATGGGTCATTTACTAACAAGATTGTAATTTCAAGATTCAAGATTCAATATTCAAAACCATAATTTTAGGTTCTAAATGTGCAAGTCTAGGGTTTTATTTCCTGCCCATACCACAGGTGGGGTCATCCACCCATATCTAAAATTTCAACATCAATTTCTTCATCAAGCATCTTCAAGGTGGGTGACCAATTCAGACCTAGTTCATTTTAGGAAATTAACCCTATGCATATAATCATCACCATCATCCTCAAAAATTATTACTAAGTCAACATCTTCAAGATCTATGTTTTTTGGGATAGGAAATTCACTAGATATATTGTGGGTGATCTCAAGATCCACATGGGTGATTATACGAGTCACATCAATATTAAGATTCATAATCATGTTTCAAGATTTCGTAAATCAATATCAAGAGTCAAAGTTTGGACATCAAGATCATAGGTCAAATCATTTCAAAGCTTAGGGTTTAATTCCAATTTATACCTTAGTGGAGATCATTCATCCATATTCAATATTTGAGCAACAATTAAGCAATATTCAAGCAATATTAGAGCAACATTTGTGATATCAATCACCAATTTTATTACCACGGTATCAATATTTGATGAATGATCTAGACTTAGGTATAGGAATCTAGCCACAAGCTATAGTTAACATTGTATTTAAAATTGGGATTCAAAACCGAGTATCAATATTGTCATAGATTTGATCTATTTGAGACTTAGGTCAAGAAATCCAAATTGGGATAAGGGGTTACCTTTCCAAACTTTAAATAATCAACAAGATGCTGATTTAGAGGTTGTCATAAATAGGGCATTAAATTTCAATTTTCAAAGATATGGTGAGTACAATGTTCATTTAAAAAGTTACAAAGGGTTGCATAATTAACATATCATAATCTAGATCTAGTTACAACTTCATTGGTCCTTTCATTGATAGATTTTGTGATTGAACATGTCCTCCTTTGCATTTTCAACCTCTAATTTTGTCTCTATCTCCGTGACTACAGGCTTGGATGTAGGGCTAAAGGCATTCATGGTGATTTGTACTCCTCCAGGAATCATCGAAGTTGTGTATCTTGCCCATTTGATCATAGCATCCATAAGTATCTTGTTGTGTACTTCCCAAGCATCATCCTTGATGGTACTTTTTGGTTCATCCTCATCACCATAAACATTATTGTGCATGGGTCTTTTTTCCTTGTCTACATTATTCTCAATTTCTTCCTCAAGAACTTTCTTATTCTCAATGTTCTTTTCCCTTTTTTCTTGTCCTTTCTTCTCAATCTTCCTTTTATAAATCTTCCTTTCTCGATCATTATTGGTTCCAGATGGTATTGCTTTTTGACTATAGGTTTTTGGGGCCATCTACAAGGTACATCCATTTATGAGTCATTTAATCACATAGGTCAAGTTAATAGTATATCATATTATAGGATATTCATCTATATAGTTTCAAAATTTATCTCACAATTTTGTTGATTCCCATATTACCCAAAAAAATAGGGAGAGTGCATATCTAGTCATGATACCTAGCAAAGAAGAGACATAGAGTCACCCTACTTCAAACTAATGGGTGATCTCTATTTAATCCTTAGAGAGAAGATAAGACAATTAGAAAACTCTCTAGGGTTTCAATAAAGAACATGTAGGTCCATTTCTGGATCAGTTAAGGCCAGGTGGAGCGGGGAACCTCAGCCATCATGAAGATAGATAGGAGGTGATTATGCCAGAACCCTGAGCCTAGACACCTCAATTTTCACCATTATGGACTTTAGGGTTTCTATCACGGAACTGTTCTTACCCCAATCCCAATCCCACTACCTAGACAATAGAAAAAGGATTGAAGTGCCCATCCCTGAGTGGCCCAATAGGATCAATCACACTGGCATATACAATAAGAAATAAATAACTTAAAAACTAGATAAATAAAGAACAAACTAACCCAATATGGAGTTTTTCCAATATATGCTTGTCATCAGAGTATGTAGAGTGCGGAAGTGATCTTATTAAGTACTCCATTTATATTGCCTAAAATCAAGAAAATTGAGACACAATCATGCAATTGCACGGTACACTATCAAAATCATGCAAAGCAATTTATAACAAAATAGTATACTTGGCAGGACTTATATTCAAAAGAATAACAAGCAATTTGTAAAACCAACATTTATTTCACAAGTTTTTCAAGAAATTTGACTTTTATTATGAGTTCCCATTATGTTGTAATTTGAGAAGCATGCTTATATATTTTGTGTGACTCTATTACCCCAACACAATGGGGAAGGTTACTAGGCTCCTTCTCACCATAGGAACATAGGAAGCCAATGTACAAGTCTCGCCTCTCAATGAGGGGGGTTGCTTGCACCCAATATCAACATTATCAACATCATCATCATTATCAATATACGGGCAGTCATAATGGGCATGCAATTTATGTTTTCATGTTTTTCAAAATATAGTATAGAAAAATGGAAGACTAATCATAGGGAACAGTAGCTCATCGAAGTAAGTATACATTCAAGAGATACATAAAATTATCTTCAATACAATCAAGGAGGAGTTATATAATAGAATACCTTTCACCGAGATTTCGAGTACATATTCACTAGTAATAGGTCGACCCTTCGAGTTAGATCCTAAAACACAATGTATGGATCAAGGGTCAAGATCATAGTTTAAAAGAATCATGTTTCACTATTCGAGATTAGGGTTACATTTTCCTATCTCTACCGTAGGGTTAGGTCATCAACAATATTTCGAAATGTCTAACATTTATTCAAGTATTAAGCATGTCTCAAGAATGGATGACCTACCTAGGTATTTTTAGGAACATGTCAACCCTAAATATTATCATCATTATTCAATTTACTCTCAAATTTCTAGATCATTATCAAGATCAAATAGTATCATTAGAACTCAAGTTTAGATCAGGTAGAGTCATGGGTCGGGCATATGATTAGGGGTTTGCAAGATTAAGATTAATCATCAACATATCAAGAGAAATCCTTATTTCAATGGGCATGTTTCAAATTCTAGAGTATATGAGTCACAACATAAGATTAAAATTCAAATTTAGCCATGTTTGATTTCAAAATGATCATTAGTGACAAATCTCGAGTTTCTCAAGGGATAATCATCATTATTGATCCATTAGATAAACTAAATAAGCAAGAGATCAAATATAGGTATATCAGTAATATCCATAACGAATTGGTCTCCACAAGTATTTTTAGAAGGTTCGTTGCATTTTACTAATAAATATTGACTATTTGTTTGTCATTTTTGGAGTTACGATGCAATTTCTATGATTTAATCAAGATCTGAGTATTAATTGCAATTTCGAGTAGACAAGGATATAAATACCTTACTTGTAAAAATGGGGGACTGTTGGATGTGCAATGAATGGTCCAGATTGAACCACATGAGCTAGGAGGCTCACTGTTTGGGAGTCCAGTTCTGGCCTTTGATTGGCCGGTTCAATCTCTAATAACTGGTTCAAATGCGATTGGTTGGGTTCTTTTGGACCGGCTGGTTTGGGGCACTTTCCCCTTCGTTCAGTATCCACACACGAGAAGCAGATGCAGCGGACAGCTCGTCAGCTTGGAAGCTAACTAGAGTAGGAGTGGATGAGGGAGTCAGCCAAGGTGCCACCCAAATAGATCTCATTCTCGTGAATTGGAAGAGCGCCTTAGGTGGTGGTCCGACGCTGCTAGGAGGAAACGCCCAGCCTGGGCTTGTCACGGCGGTGCTGCTTGGAGCAACTAGATATTGGGGGGTGATTAGGGGGTGTTTCAAGATGTGAAATAACATGCAAAGGAGGGTCGAAGCTTGGTGAGGTCATTGCAAGCATCGGGGTCCCTTT
This sequence comes from Alisma plantago-aquatica, assembly GCA_963693085.1. Taxonomy (NCBI): domain Eukaryota; kingdom Viridiplantae; phylum Streptophyta; class Magnoliopsida; order Alismatales; family Alismataceae; genus Alisma; species Alisma plantago-aquatica. The sequence goes on along the minus strand of OY856412.1, from coordinate 394,539,688 downwards.
ATATATCTTTGGGGCTAGGGTTTTAGGGACAAATCGAGATTTCAAAATGGCCATGGCCGCCAGAGTGAGAGGGGAGAGAAACAAACTTGTTTTGGCGACTAGACAGAGCACAAAACTACTTCAAAATAGGGTTGGTTGTGTACGAAATTGTGAGGGGATCAATTTGGCTTGCTTGAAATTTTGAATCGAGGTCAAGGGCGCAAGATTGCAAGTCTCGGTCATAAAGACACCTCCCCACTGATTGCGGGAGGTTGATGATGACCTCGCAGCCACTGGATCAGGCCTGGATCTGTGAGAGGCAGATCCAAGGGCCAACAGTCACCCCAGATCCCTTGTATGGATCGCTGACATGGAAAAGCTAAGAAAAAGCATAAATAAAAGGGGGAAAAGGGGTTTTCAACACATTATCTTTAAGAATCATAGTAAATTGTAGGAATGTCCAATTGTTCTAAAATTTGGACCACAGTTTCAAAAAAACATGGAGAATCTTTATTAAAAGTTTGAGAAAAAACATGAGGTTTGATGGATCAATTTTACTATTTTAACAAAGTGATGATTGAATCTAATTTGAGGTGTGATAATGTGTATAAAGTTCACATTGATCACCAAATTTTGGATTTAAGTCTCAATAATGATTATGAAGACAAGAAAAATAATTTGGGACCATTCGTAGGTATGATGAGGTCATAAGAGTGATAACTTTATTATAATGCTAAAATCCACTTTGTCACATCCTTCCCTCCTTAAAAAGGAATTTTGTCCCTGAAATTAAAAAAAATCCTCAAAAATTAGCATTATTCAGCCTAAGTCATTTACTCAAATACTAGCGTATCCTCAACTATATAAAATCAAAATCATGTCCCCAAATTTCAAGTAATCCAATAATCATAATTGGGATTCCATGTTCCATATCATAATCAACTTGGTACTAACATCATTTCATCATCCAGCAATTGAGTATCAAGATCATCACATATATTGTTCAAAGTCATCATATGAGTCACAAATATGGAAAGAAGCCTATTGTTCACAAATTTGGACATATCATATTTTATGTCAAACAAATAAAGTCCTTGAATAAAGTGTACAAGGTGACTTCCAATCCCAATGTTTTAGGGTCCTAGACTCTACATTGGCCCAGGTGGGGTTATACATCCATGATTTGAGATTCAACATTTTGAGACAACATCATACTTTCAATATCACTATTTCAAGCTCAAAATCAATGGGAAGGTCCCAACCTAGTCCTAATGAGAGCTAAACCTTAAGTCATAAATTGAGAGAGTCAAAATAGTCATCATTTAAAAAAATTCAAGATTTGGGATTTGGAAGTCATTAGTCATATATCTCAATGTCCAAATAGTGTGATCATAGGATTTGTATCATTATTGAGATTGATAATCCTGAGTCACAATATTATATATCAATATCAAGAATCAAGATCAAAAGTCATAGGTCTAGAATTTTGAAGCTAGGGTTTAGATTCCTATTTAGACCTTGGGGGAGAACACTCATCTATATTCAATTTTGAGCAACAGTATTCAAGCAATATTTGAGCAACATATCAAGATTTTATTATCATTGTATCCAAGGTTGATGAATGATCTACACCTAGGTCTATCTAGGAAGTCAACCACAAGCTATAGTCAATATTGTCCTATATCAAGATCACTACCAAATCAATATTCAAGATTGAGTATCAACCATGGGTTTAACCTATTAGGCTTAGGTCAACCAGTCAAAATAGGGTGGAATGAATACCTTTCCAAACTCTAAATAATCAATAAGATGAAAACTTAGAGGTGGTCATAATAGGGATGTGACCTAGGTTAGGGGAGTCATGAGTCAACTACCACCCTAACCTGGTACATTACCAACATTCGTCATTGTTAATTGATCTTATTCAAATAGGGAGAGTATCCATGATTAAATCGTATTCCATAAGGTCATGACATCAAAAAATCAAGACCATAATAAGGCAATAATGTCGAGATTTTACAAAGTCAAGTTAATCTTTGTATTCCTTTCCTTTTATGATCAAGGTAGTGATATAATTTGGAAATCAAGGATTTTAGTTTGGCATTCGAGTGATTAGAGCATAATAGTGCAAAATCTAGACCCATAATCATCATATCCAAATCGAGATTGCAAAAGGAATCAATAGTCAATAGGAAAACTACTTTTTGAATCATAGTCTTATATCATGATTTTGTGAGTCTTAGACTTAGTCACTTGATAGCATAGTCAAGATGTGTATAAAATAGGATATGAGTGTACTTAACTATGTTTGAGGTTTCATCAACAATAGGGCAACATGGGCTTAATCAAATAGAGACCTTATCAAAAATAAGGTATAAGTTATAAGTCATCCTTATTTTACCAAATCAAGATATACCTCAACATAGGAAGCATATAGTCAAGTTTTAGCTAATTTGAGTGTTCATGATATTAGGGATCATACGTGAGTATTTGGTTTCAAAATTAATTGATCAAATTTGAGTTTTCAAATTTAGGTCAGATCATGGTATCAACTTTCAATATTTAGTGATATTCATTTTTCCCATGCGTAAGCTACCCATAATCGAGAAATCATGTGATGAAAGGTCATGAGAAAGACCACATGATGAGATGAGAAACTACCTAATCTTCATCTACATGGGTGGCTTAGAATAGTCCTTAGAGAAGAGATGAGATGCTAGAAGACTCTCTAGGGTTTCACAAGAGAACCTTTGGGTCCAGTTCTGGATCGATTAAGGCCAGGTAGAGTGGGGGATCTCAGCCACCGTGAAGATGGATAGGAGAAATTATGCCATGACCCCGAGCCTAGACACCTTAATTTTCACCATTATGGACTTTAGGGTTTCTTGGGTGTAAGAGACTTGAGAAATTATTTACTTAAAGTATATGGGAGTGTGTAAGCTCTGATACCAACTATCACAGAACTATTCTTACCCCAATCCCAATCCCATTGCCTAGACAGTAGAAAAAGGATTGAAGCGCCCGTCCCTAAGTGGCCCAATAGAATCAATCATACTAGCATATACAATAAGAAATAAATAACTCAAAAACTGGATAAATAAAGAACAAACTAACCCAATATGGAGTTTTTCCAATATATGCTTGTCATCAGAGTATGTAGAGTGCGGAAGCGATCTTATTCAGTATTCCATTTGTATTGCCTAAAATCAAAAAAATCGAGACACAATCATGCAATTGCACGGTACACTATCAAAATCAAGCAAAGCGATATGTAACAAAATAATATACTTGAAAGGACTTATATTCAAAAGAATAACAAGCAATTTGGAAAACCAACATTTATTCGACAATTTTTTCAAGAAATTAGACTTTTATTATGAGTTCCCATTATGTTGTAATTCGAGAAGCATGCTTATATATTTTGTGTGACTCTATTACCCCAACGCAATGGGGAAGGTCACTAGGCTCCTTCTCACCATAGGAACATAGGAAGCCAATGTATAAGTCCCACCTCTCAATGGGGGGGTTCTTGTACCCAATATCAACATTATCAACATTATCAACATCATCATCATTATTAATATACGGGCAGTCATAATGGGCATGCTATTTATTTTTTCATGTTTTTCAAAATATAGTATAGAAAAACAGAAGACTAATCATAGGGAACAATAGCTCATCCAAGTAAGTATCCAAGTATATAGTCAAGAGATACATAAAAGTATCTTCAATACAATCAAGGAGGAGTTATATAATAGTGTATTGTGCAATTGCATGATTGTGTCTTGATTTTCTTGATTTTAGGCAATACAAATGGAATACTGAATAAGATCACTTCCACACTCTACATACTCTGATGACAAGCATATATTGGAAAAATCTCCATATTGGGTTAGTTTGTTCTTTATTTATCCAGTTTTTGAGTTATTTATTTCTTATTGTATATGCTAGTGTGATTGATCCTATTGGGCCACTCAGGGACGGGTGCTTCAATCCTTTTTCTACTGTCTAGGCAGTGGGATTGGGATTGGGGTAAGAACAGTTCCGTGACAATTTCCTGGGTTCAAAGGACTCAAGATGTTATTTACTTAATGCATTTGAGAGTGTGTATGCTCTAATACCAACTGTTATGGAATCATTCTTACCCCCAATCCCAATCCCACAGCCTAGACAGTGGTAACAGGATTGAAGTGCCCATCTCTGAGTGGCCCAAAATGATCTCACACACTAGCATATACAATAAGAAATAATAACTCATAAAATAAAAGATTTAAAGACTAACCAACCCAAAATATGATTTTGCAAATCTATCCTTATCATCATAGTTTGTCAAGTGTGGAAGTGATATAGTCAATTTTTCATAATGATCCTTCTGGTTTGCCTAAAATCAGGTCCATCGAGGAGAAATCAATGCAAATGCATTGGTACACTTTGAAAAGAATAGATATTGAATAATTGAAATCATTTATAGTAAAATATAGTACTTGGCAAGACTTATGTTCAAAATGTAGTCAACAAGAAATTTTCAAAACATCAAGTTTATTTTGAAGAATTCAATTTTATTACAAGTTTCCCATTATGTTGATATCAAGAAGCATGCTTATATATTTTATGTGGTTCTACTGCCCCAACTATCAGGAATCGTTCTTACCCCAATCCCAATCTCACTACCTAGATAGTGGTAAAGGGATTGAAGCGCTAGTCTCTGAGTGGCCCACAAGGATCTCTCACACTAGCATATACAATAAGGAATAATAACTCATAAAACAAAAGATTTAAAGAACTAACCAACACAATTGTGATATTTTACAAATTGTCCTTGCCATTAGAATTTGTCATGAGCGGAAGCGATCTAGTGAATTCTTGATAAATATCCAACTAGTTTACCTAAAATTAGGTAAATCAATATGCAATCAATGCAAATGCATCAATGTGCTTTGAAAAGAACAAATATTGAACAGTTGAAAACATTTATAGCAAAATATAGTACTTGGCAGGACTTATGTTCAAAATGTAGTCAATAAGAGATTTTTAAAACATCGAGTTTATTTTGAACAATTCAAATTTATTACAAGTTTCCCATTATGTTGATAAGCATGTTTGTATATTTTATATGGTTCCATTGCCCCAACAAGATCGGGGAGGTCACCAGTCTCCTTCTCTTCATATGATGTAGGAGGTCATTCGACACCTACAAGTTCCACCCCCTAAATAGGAGGTCACTTGTACTCAATATCAACATTATCATCACCATAATTTGGGCAGTCATAATGGGCAATGTCATTTATGTTTTCAAGTTTGTTGCAAACTACAATATAGAAAAATAGAAGACTAATCAGTAGGGAATAATAGCTCAACCAAATACATAGTCAAGATTTTCAAGAGGTACATACAAGCATCATTCAATACCACTACTCTGTTCCAAGAGTAATCAAATATAAAAGTATACCTCATGGAGTCAAATCAGGGTACTAGACATATCCAATATTGATTCACCAATTCATATCAAATCCTAGATTGCAAGATATAAAATATTTGTCAAGATCTTGGAAAACTACAAGTCATTATTTCATTATCTCAAGATTAGGGTTCTTAATTCCCAAGTAGTCCTTAATGTGATCATTCATCATATGATATTGACATTTCATAATCAATATTAGATCTAGCATTATTTCTAGTATGAATTACCTACCTAGGTATTTAAGGAACATATAACCCAACCCTAATTATCATCATTATTATTCAGTCATTGTCTCTATATCAACATCGTGATGTATTATCATCATTGGTATTCATGATTAGATCAAGTCTTGATTGATGTAAAAGTAAAGTCATGGATCAGGTATTAGGTCAAATGATCAAGGGTTTCACAAGATTTAGATCAATCATGAAGATATTGTAATCAAGATTAAACATTATTCATAGAAATCATATTCAATATTGAACCAAGTCAAAAACAAATATAGATATAGATTCTTCATTAGTCAAATCATGATTTTAGAGTCTCAAGATAAACATCGTAGTCAAATATTAGGAGTTTCAAATATTACTCATGATTATTGAGTCATTTGACTAATTAAATAAGCAAGAGATTAAAGTCTAGGTAAATTAGTGAGAAACATGTAGAATCAGGTCTCCAAAGGTTTTTTAAATGGTTATTTGGAATTTTATAATCAAAATCGATTGTTGATTTACAATTTTTGGAGCTAGGAATTGAAAGTTATCATTTTTGCAAGATCTATTCATTTATTGGAATTTTTTAGTAGAGAGGGGAAAAATTACTAGAAAAATAGAGAGTGGGGAATCCAATCATCAGATTCTTGGTCAGCCTTGACCATGGTTGAGATATTACGGATGAGAAAGCACATCCTCCCAGGCACGTTTGAGGAAGAGGAGGAGAGGAGGAGGGGCACGATGTCCCACAGTTGTAGATCCTAGGTGGCGGTCAAAGGTCGGTCGTGATCTAATGATCATGGTTCATCGTCCAAGCCAAAGAAGCAGTCCTCACAGGCGGTGGTGTCACAAAGGTTCTAGGGTGGCACAAAAGAGGCAAAAGAGGAGGGGACAGAGAGGGAGAGAGAAGAGATGCCACCAGGGTTAGTGGGAGTGAGTTGAAGCTCTAGGTTGAGCTTTAATAGGGAATCAGGCTAGGGTTAGGGTTAACCTTGTGGGTGTAGGTCCCACGACAGAGGCCAAGAGGGTAGTCCTCAATTTTTCTTAAAACTTGCTGATTAGAAGGGTCCTAAGGGCTAGTTGAATTCAAAATGGTGAGACAAATGCTTTCTCTTTCTTAGAATTTCAAAATGGGGTCAAAATGAGTCAATTGCACTTTCAATTCTAGTCACTCCTCCCTCTTGCTTGTAGGAGGTAGGGGACGACCTACTAGCCACCTAATCGGGATGAAATCCACGGATGGCCAATCTAAGGGCTAAGGTTTGCCCCCTGCATAGTCCATAGATCGCTAACCTAGAAATGGTCAAATAAAAGGCAAATACAAGGGATTTTTAGCATATAACTTCAAAATTTTGTAGAAAATTGTAGGAATATCCAAATGAAGTGAAATTTGGACCACAAGTTCACAAATGTGAAGAACCTTTAGGAAAAGTTTTAGAACTAGATGATGGAGTTGCATGGACAAATATATTTCTTTTATTAGGGTGCTAATTTAACATAATTTGTGGTGTCATGATGTGTATAAAAACTACATTGATCACTAAATTTCGAATTTTAGTATCAATATTGATCAAGTAGCCCAAAAATTTAATTGAGGGCATGAGTGAAAATAATGAGGGAAAAAGAGTAATTGGTCCAAAATTATGCAAAAATGCACTTTGTCACAGAAACTCATCTACAAAGTCCCTTCACATCATCAGTGTATTCTGCTCCTATCTTCCACTACACACCTCCACAACTCAGCATCACCTGTGAGTAGATAGACAACATGATTGATCTACGTCTCCTCCAATAATTCAAATAAATAGAAAACATTTTCTAGTTGTTGAAGATAGACTTCTACCACATCTGAATTTGTAGTTCCAGAAAGCTCAATCCCACCAAGCTTTTTCACCCCCTCATAGGATCTTATCAGATCCTTGATAGAATATGTATCCCTCATGTCCATCATATACTTCACTTTTGTTTCTTGGAAGATAGGATAGATTCTTGTCGCCTCATCCCTATATTCTTTTGCTTGAGACATTATCAGAAGGTTAGGGCCATAATGTCTCTCAACCTTCTCTTCACCATAGCCATGTCCTCTTCCTGCCATATATATATCCATTATAGACCATATCTCTTAAAAATTGCAACTTAAAGAGGAAAACATGGTATTCCTATTGGTCTCTTACCAGCTCCATCCCAACCTAAATTCACCCTAAGATCTGACACCATTTTAGTTGACATGACCCAAACCCGCTAACCAGGATTTAGGCCCTTCAATAAGAATTTAGACTAACCATCAACTTTTGATCTCTTACTAAAAATCAGCCTTAAATCTTTTTGATAGAACTAGTGAAACATCATGAGAACTAGAAAGATAAAATATTGTTAATGCAAAATATTAAAGGTTACAATAGAGTTCTACTATTACATAAAGTAAGAGTTCTCTCTTAATATATACCAAGTACAACTTATTACAAAGTGCTCTCATTTCTCACTCTCTCATTCCCATGATCTAGAGGAAGGATAAGAGACTGACTAAAAAATCTAACTACATATTCATAAGACCTGGACTGACCTATTCTTGAAGAAATATAGATTCTCTCCTCCTTTAGAGATGGATCCTTGCTTGAAAAATGTTTCAGTGGTTTGCTGAGCTACTGACTCAATGTTTAGAAAATCAATAGGTAACCATGATAAATCAATTGAGAAATATTTATTATTTAGGATACAAGTGTGTTATACAATTCAACAATCATTTGAAAAGGACAAAAATATTAAATATCCATTCGATTCCTTATTCCATTTATTATATGCTTTGGATTCACATGAGGTGTACCACATCATGTGTAAGCATTGCAGTAAGCTACGTTCTCAATGTACAAGACTTAGAAGTATGCCCAAGATCCTAAGTATGTAAAATCTAGAAACCTTATCGATAGCGGGACTCACCACCTTTGGTTATCAATGACTAATGGGAGAGGTTGGATATCTGGACTCCTATAAACCTAGGTACTCAGTTAGAGAGTCAAAGCACACCACCTTATTCTACATCAATGGTTTTACCAAAGATAACCATATGACTAGTATCACTAGTACCAATGGCATCCCTGGTTAATGTTGGTTACCACACAATCATAAGGAGTGTGTTGTCATCGGCCTAGAACCCCACACCCTTATCCAATGTATCTTGGCTATCTCGATCTAGACTTATCCTCCAGTTGAAAGCACAATTCCTACTCATAGTGCAAGCCTCCTGTGAAGGATTCTATGGTATTTAGGGCATCTACCATTCCATGATACTTAATTAGTCCATATAACATCTTAATCATTGGAAATAATACCCTATCATTGACAACAATGTGTTAAGCATAAACCACTAAAATATCCATGCTAAAAGTAACTTTCAAAATTCTCTCTACTTCACAATTTCATACTTGGATTCAGAATTTTAAGATAAACCTAAAGTTTCACGTGCCTTAAAAAATCCACCATTCCATTTCCTCAATTTAATACACTTCACACAATAATTGAGCATATCAGCATCATAGCTCAAAATACGCTAAATAACATTCTTCTTATACAGAAAACTACTATGCATAGACAATAGTTTTCACAATAACAATTAGTGAGTAAGATCAATACATAAACATCATTATTTCATACTTGTATACTATAAATGAAGGTTGTAAGGTTATATTTCACTCACTTGCATGTGATATACCCTAGTGATACCACCTATGATCTTAGACAAGCCTAAAATCTATATTGTTCAGGTCTGATCCAAGCTTCAAACCTTCATTACTCATCCAAATGGGCTATTATAGGTTTACCGACCTCAAAGAAAACCAGCTTGAGGTAGAAGACAAAGTATGAAGACTTATTGAAACCTTCAATTTATGGAATAGAAATCTCTAAGCATGGATACACAAAATGAAGAGATGATCTATGCATAAAAACTTCTTATAAAATGCAACTACAAGGAAACCTACAATTTTTGTCGATCTGGCCTTCTTCCTCATTGTCGTCCTTTGGTTTGCCTCTATGATCGCCACTCAATGTTAGTTTGGTTTTGTTAGGTGGATAAGGATTAAATTTGAAAGTCATCATACTCATTTCCATCAATTTCCATTGACCTCACATAGAGATCTAAGGATCTCACAATGGGCATAGTTGAGTGGCATGTAGGGAAACCTTGGAATGCAAAACTTTTAGTTGGCACTCCTTCGGTCGTTTCCTTAAAAAGACAAGACACCATAGTATCTAATTATGGTTTGTGCAACCATCCATTACTCGAATGGTTGATGGTTGTCAGTGCGGCCTTTGGTTGCTAAAAATTGTTAGTCTGCCCTTCCTTTGGTTGACATTCACCAATCAAGCCTTTGTAGTCCTTCACTAGTCCATCCTTCAGTTCTTGATGCCTAGTTAAACCTTTAGAAGGTACTTCTTCCTAAACCTTCATTCGACCCGACCTTTGATCTACCCAACCTTTGGTTGTTTCTATTAACTAAACCTTCAATTTATGTTTATTGCTAGTGTCTATCCACAAAACGGTCAACCCAAAGGCTATATGAAACCATCAATCTGTACTCTTCATGAAACCTTCATTTTAAAAGCATCATGCTCACTATCATTTTGTTAAAATAAAGAAAATTTTGATCAAAGGATGCCTAACACTTTCAATCTTAGTACATCAGTTGTCAATCGGTGGAAACTCTCTGGAAAATTGAAAAGGTTGTAACATCTCCATTTTGACTCTGATTTACTAACTTCATTTTGCATCATAACTTGTTTCAACTGTTAAAGATAAAACTACAAATAATTATAATAATAACAACATTATCTATATTAGACTTATCTTTTAATTTTTTAATTATAATGTAAGCATGAATTGGGTTATAACATGGTTTTTCTTCCTCAAGGAGAGATCGCGTCATAAAATGATTGTTGTTGGCTAAATTGGACATTATGATAAATCCCTTTGTTTTGATGATGACAAACATTTCATTCTTGTCGATCTAATGAGCTACTTGAGTGTTGCAGGAATAAGGTGGATGACAAAGTACTAGGGAATCTATATGCTTGAATGCTTGTAAATTTCATGAAATGTAATCAATTGTAAACTTGTACAAGTATATAATGTACAAGTACTTAGATATCATGTAAATCAAGCGTTAGATCTTCCCTATCCAATCACTACACTTAGATAGGTCATCCCCTCCAATAGTGTCACCTATGCACACTCATACACATACTTAATGCCTTAAATTGAAACATTGAAACAGGGTCAATCTCGGTCGACAAACTCCTCGACCGAGACACTATCGGTCGATAAACTTCTCGACCGAGAAAGACCCGGGTAGCCGTTAGACACAGCTGACAGGGTAGTTGGCAGTTGGAGATGAACATTGCAAATACTTGATCCAGAGTGCCTGTCGGTCGACAAATCCTCGACCGAGTAGGTGTCTCGGTCAACAATTCCTCGACCGAGATGGACTCTGACAACAACTGCAGAATTAATTAACTAGCTGTTGCTAATGCAACTAACTTGTACCTAACGGCTAGTTAAGCACTTAGAACCCCCTAGAAAGTGTCTAGAATGTCCTTAAGCACTTGTAGGTCATTCCTATAAATAGGACATGCCTTAGGACACCTAAACACACCTAAGCTACACTTGTGATACACTTGAGTATACACTTGCAATTGTCAATCTGTTTTGAGAAATTGAGCAACACTTGCATTGGCTATACTTCTACTTGCTCTAATTTCGTGTCCTATAGGCTAGTATCTCCTATCCACAACAATCACACGTGCATATACATTGGTTAGGAGATCTACACGCTTGATATAGGCAAATCAAGCCTTGTGCTTCAAAGGTTAAGTGTAATTTCCTTTTTCCTTCTTGTTCCTTTTATCCTTTGTATTCTCCTTGCTACTCCTAGGGTTGGAGGCTGCGGATTGGAGAATGTTCTTCTTGGTGGAGAAGGTAGACTTAGAACTACTTCAAGAAGGCTGTTGCAATGGGAAGCTACTTCAAGAGGAAGGCTACTTCAAGGGGGAGCTTGAAGTTACTTCAAGAAGGCTGCTTCAAAGTTGGTGCAACTACTTCTAGGTGAAGGCTGTTCGAAGGGTTTGGTGAAAGAATTGTAATTTTATGTAAAGTCCTTGCGAGGTAATAAAATTTGATTCTTTCAAAATCCTGGTTGGGTAAGCAACCGGGTAGTGGATTGACTGCCTTAGTATTTGCTAAGGTTGGAACCACTCTAAATCCTTGTCCCCTTGTCCAATATTTTTGTGGTTGGTTGTTTAAGTTAAATAATTGTTAAAATAACCTTAAAACCCTATTCACCCCCCCTCTAGTGGTTTTTCAATTGTTAGTTTTTTTTATCGATATACATATTAGATACTTTGCACGTCTGAACAAATGGATTTGAAAATTAATTTTGATTCCAAAATAATCTGATTTGACATAATTAAATTGGACTTTAGTTAATTATGCTCCCAATATTTTATTCATATTAATAGCCCTTACCATTAGTTAGAAATATTAAAGTTAGAAATCCTCTAGTAAGACAAGATTCAAAATACAATTGTATTAAATATTAAGGTATGTATCAATTATGTCTGTCTACTCACATATTAAATATTAAGGTATGTATCAATTATCAATTGTATGATATGCAATTCTGGGATAGATGGATGCACAACTCCATGTTAATATATCATAATATGAAGTATATCCCATATTTATACCTTTAGGTGCTAATATCATTAAGATTGCCCAGCCAAGTCCAAAACTCAAGGCTAATACAATACAATATGCACCCTTACAAGCAGACCCACATACTTATCATCACACTTCCTAAGGTACACGGTGCACCATGCTTGGAATTTCTACACTTAGTCAAACAAGGTTTTCATGTGTATTACACTTAGAAGTCATCTTCAAACTTGATATTTCATGAGGGATATATATATATATATGTATATATATATGCATATATATAACAACATCACCATATGCACTAAAACATGATATTGCAACTAGTATAACAACTTGGGACGACAAGTGTTGTAGAAAAATAACCAAGAGATTGATATCTAATGTAACCTTAATACTGCCTTTAAACAGTTTTCAGTCGCTTGATCGGGCAAGTCATTCAACCAAATAGTGGTCCTTGTTTTAAACATGTATTTTGTTGTTGATGGACTCATCATCTCGTATTGACCAATAACCCTCCAAGGACCATCCTCTTTGGTGTGGGATTTTGATCATCTTCTCCTATCCACTATGGTCCACTGTTGACTTCGTCACATCATCCTATTCTAATTGTGTAACTAAAATTTACATGGAGAATGAATAGGGAGAGGCATGGCATGCAAGCCATATACATGTTACACGATGTTTGATAAAAATCAAAACAAAAATATTACATGTTTTAGATGACACTGGAAAGATCTAGTTTCACATACACACCCACAAAATAAAATGATTTTGAAGGTGTAGCATTGGTATATGTAATACATACACACACACACAAACATATATATACATATATATTGCATCATATAAGACATTACGTGATTAATTTGGATACAATCTTCCACATAATTCATCCATTGAATTTTCTACAGTTCAAAATTTGAACCAACATTAAAAGCATATGACGTTGACTCTAATACTACTTTAGGGTTTTCAAAAGGGCGCGCAACAAAACAAAAAGTTCTTCCTTATATACTCTACTTATTGGATCTATTATAGGCATAAAATACTAGTGAATAAAATACATGGGAAAGAATAAAGGTGATATGTTTATGCACACTTGTTGTCCAACAACTAGACATGTCTTAGCAGTGAAGAACTCAAACTCTTAGATCCAGATATGAATCAATCAACAAGAAATCCGGAAATGCTAATAAGAGATCTAGATCATTCACCAAGTTGCTATATGTATATTTTCTTTGCAACACCTTGTTGTTGTTGTCTTATGAAACATCTCCTCCAAGGCTCCGCATGTGTGCATTGGCTTGTACTTCATCCACATAGATGTGAGAGAACATGGTGCACCACCTTGGCCACCAAGTTGAAGAGGAACAAGAATTTTCAACATGATAGTCGTTCCAAAATACCACCTATATATCTTCTCCTATCTCGAGCAGTTGTCCCTAAGGCGCAATGACATAACAAAAAAAATTAATCTTTACATTTTATCCTAGCCGTCAGATTAGTCATAGCTATTAAATGTCGTCCAATAAAAAATAGAAAGGATAAAGGTTATACCTTGGGAAATACTAGTTAACTAATAATTAGACACATATTTGTTGGTGAGGAACTTGGTCTTTCAAATATAGATTCAAATCCACCGCCAAGAAATCTGAAGAAAAAAATTGGACCAGTCACCAAGTTGTTGCATAGTTGTATATTTTTTGTAGATCTTGTTGTCATCTTGCGGAACAACTTCTCTAAGCCTCTACACTTGTTCCTTGACCTATAATTCATCCATGCATATGAGGGACAACATGGCGCACCACCTTGGCCACTAAGATGAAGTGGAATGGGAGTTGTCGACAACATAGTCCTCGTAGAACTCCCTTTCTTCTCCTATATTGGGAAGCAATCCTTGGGACAAATTTATCTCTCTCTCTCTGAGATAAATGTTTGACAGACAAATTATCTTAGAAGTTGTGTCAAGAGTTGTGCCTACCCTTTGGGACGTGCCCCCTTTATATAGAAAAGTCACAGACATGAAAACCCATTATTCCAATTTCTTTCCTAATCATAATCTCAAACTAGTCCAATACTAAACAACTCAGACTAGAATTCTGATCTACCAACCAAGTCACCCACCCAGTCAATTAGGTTAGTCCAAATCTACATCTTATCTCAATCAGTCGAACAAGATACTTGATCGGTCGGCTGGGTCAGTCCATATTAGAATATGAATTGGTTTCCACGTTGAAACCTTCTATGTTGGATTTCAATCATACGATCGGGTTTTCCAATTGATTTTCTAGGATAGTCTAGTGCAAAATTTAGTCAACCAACTGATAATTAATTGATACATTGACCAAACCAATCCGATTAGAATACTGGACATTCCATTTTCCTAGTTGGATAGGGAATCAATGTATTTATGATTTAATACCAATCTAATCATATGTTTCATTGTGAACTTCAATTTCCTTATGCATCCTTATGTATGTGACCTAATAGGTTCCTAATTTATGTTGGTAGTGTTGTTTAAGATGTCTCATACAAAGATTGGTGTCTATCCAAGCATTTGTGCCACCCAAGTAATAGGAAGTTGGAGAACAACTACAACATGAAAGTTATCGATGTTTACAAGACCATATAATCCCTTTGCCACATAAACCCATATTGAAATAGAGGCATGTATTTTCATCCTCTTAACATTCAATCTATGTTCCTGTAATTAGAGAAAACTTTTTGGGATATTTGGAAATTAATATCATATAGTGACTCACATGAGCATGGTCATGCATATCATAGTCTCACTTATCAAGCAGTTTTCACATCACTCGAAAGGAGAGTTCAATTCCATATACATCAATCACAATCATCCCCATGTGTCACAATGCACCCACTCACTATCTTTTTAGAAAACCTGATTCTGACATGTTGGGCTGGTGGTCGAAGCACGCAAAATAAGATGTGATTATTATAGTGAATTCATGTTTTTAAGAAAATGGTTACCACTATCACATTGAGATATGACTCTGACATGTCATTACATGACTTCCATGTATCAATCTCAAGATGGGTCTATCCAGTACAACTTATTCTATAACTAGTATCCATGTACCTGAGTTGATAGACAATATTATGACTAAAGAGACATAAACATCACTCGCCATACATGCTATTCTTGTATATTATTGTTGTCTTATAGTATGCACAATAATGACCAACTAGGGACATAAAAATCAAGAATAATCCATGTACACATATGAACTCATGTTCAGGTCCTCAACCCAAACCATGTGACATCAAGTTATAACATTCTTAGGACATTATTAGGTTTATTCATTATCATAATACTGAAACAAACAATAATGGAATGGCCTTTTATTAATAATCAAATAAAACATGAAATATCCCTTTTACAATTGTTGCATGATGGGTCTTAGGAAATATAACCAACAGTCTCCCACTTTCACTAGAGCCAATCACTCATGAACCTAAGTCCATTTTATCTAACATGACCGTCAAGTTTCTACTGTGAAAGTGCCTTAGGACATGGCACACCACCTTGGCCATTGATTCTAAGAGGAATAGGGTTTGTTGACAAGTTAGTCATTCCTAAACTCCCTTTCTTCTCCTATCTCAAAAAGAAGTCCTAAGACAACTTCCTCTCTACCCAAAAGAAAAGTTTGACGACCAACTTGTCTCACAAGTTGTTTCAATAATTGTGTCTACCCTTTGGGACATGACCCCTCTATATAGGAGAGTCATGGGCATGAAAAACCCTAATTTCAATTGCTTTCCTAATCATACACTAAAATATAGTCCACTATTATAAACAGACTGGAATTTTGACCGACTGACCAGGATACTTGAACGATTGACTAGGTCAAACTAAATATATATCTTGAATTCCAATCATCTGACTTGGATACCCGATTGGCCAACTGCATTAGTCCAGATCTGAATATGAATTGGTTTCCAAATTGAAATCTTCTCTATTGAATTCCAATCAGCCGATTGGGTTTCTCAATTGTTTATTTAGGCCAATCCAATGCAAAATTCAGCTGGATAATTGACAATCATTAATACTTTGACCCAATCAAACTAATCAACCAAGCGGACATTCTAGTCACCTGATTGGATAGGAAATCAATTTGCTTATGATTCAAAACCATTCTAATCATATGTTTTATTGTGAACTTCAATTCTCTTATGCATCCTTATGCCCTGGTAGGTTCCTAATTACATTGGTAGTGATGCAAAACCTCACAAGCAAAGATTGGTGTCTATTCACACATCATTGCCACCGAAGTAAAGGAAGTTGGAGAATAACTACAATTTCTAAAGTGATCGATGTTTCCATGACCGAGTAATCCCTTTGTCACAAAGGCATGGAATGTCATCCTCTTACCATTGAACCCATTTTCCTTGAACTAGAGCAAACTATTTGAGATATTGACGTGGAATATTATTGCACCGCAAATTTACTAGGAATATAATTCCTAGAGTTTACCAAAACTAGAGTGCAATAATACCACCCACAAGCGTGCAAATCTTATTACAGTTAACTTAAGGATTGAATCCCAAGGGACAACATTTTTAAGAATTATCTAATCAAAGTCACTCACCACAAACTAGTATTTATCACAAGAGTTGAGATTTGTTTGATTAATATAAGATTGCAAGAATAAAAAATCTAGATTAAGGTTCTAGTTATCAATGGATGGAAATATAGGGTGGAACTGGGTTTCACCACCACTACTGAAATCTACGCAATCATTTAAATCCAAACTTATATGAAGATATGATTGGAGTTATGTAAGTGTCCCCTTTCGATGTTAGAAAATTGCATGAGTATATATCCTTATAAGCTTGATGTCTTGTTACTTACATATCCTCTATCCACTACTATGGATACTTTTCATCAGAAGTTGTCGTCAGGATGTCAACCAAAGCTAATCGGCATTCAGATTTTAAATGTTGAAGTCCTTGCGGTAAAATATTATAATAAATCACGTAAAGTGAGTGATCAATCCACAAGACATGCGATAAATGGTTGGCTATGAATTATATGAGTTCATACAAGAATTAGAACATGAATGAAATTGTAAGAAATGGGTAGTGGGGCTAGTCCCCACACCCCAGTGAAAAGGCTACTCCCTCGACATGGTGAGATTAATATTACAAGAAGAGGAAGAGGATGCCATCACAATCATGATGGTAATAAAAGTGGCTTGACGTGGTATGCGATGGTAGTCTTCCTTATTTCTCTTTCAGGTATTAACCCTGACTTGTAGCAGAAGTAGGTGAACAAACAACATCTTGGGTAAGAGATTGATCGCCTTGTAGAAAAAGATCAACAACTTCGGAGTTGCAGAAGGAAATGATTTGTCAATCTGTGCTCGGAGTCGATAGGCATTGCTAAGCTAGGTCAATAGAACTAGCTTGGTCAATAGGTCTCATCCTTCCTCTGATATCGGTAAAAGCCTTTCGACATTTCTATCTCTAGTATTTTGAGATGCCTTATACGGCTGTGTTGTGGATCTATTTATAGGGTTGAGGCTGTCGACATCTCTCCATCGATGTCGACCATTGGCTATCGGTCGATCGCTATGTCGGTCGATGGCTTTTGGACTTCCAGTCATCGATCTATCAGTCGAAGGGACTGTCGACCTTGAGAGTCGACAAGGTTGTCAGGCAGTTATGGTCATCGACAATCGTGATGACAACATTGTCAACCAATGGGATGATTTTGTTGTCAGTTGATGGTCGATGATGTTGTTGAACACGGGGTCGACAGAGGTGTCGACCTCGATTGTCGATGGATTGTATTTCGACCTTGATCATCGATGAATTAGTGTGTCTCTCCTCTTAGATGTTGACCAGGGAGGTCGACAAGGCTGTCGACCCCTTGTATGTCTTGATTTCTTTGTTGATTTTAGTGTCAATTGGCATGTCGATCGACATGTCCAAATTGTCCTTGGACACAAAAATTGTGTATCGATATGCCTTCTAATGGGACCCCCTAGGCAAACTTATTGTAGAGTGATAAAATTCAAAACCTGCAAAGGGAGTCAAGAAAAGTATCAAATTCCTACAAATTAAAATAAAAAGCTAAGTAGATCAAAACAAAGCTATTATTGAGGAAACTAAGCTATATGAATGCTAAATTAGACTAATAATGCAGCTAAAACTAGGATGAATATGCATTCATTAGATATTGTGTGCTTAATATCATATATTAACTTAATAAGAGTGGACATGCATATCATAGCCTCACTTATCAAGCATCTAGGTTATCACTCCAAAGGAGGGACAAATTCCATATACATCACTTACGATAATCCCCATGTGAAAAATTGTATCCAATAAGTACCTTTTTTGGAAACCCTTGTTTGGAGCACGTTGGGCTAGTGGTTAAAGCACACACAAAATTAGGGACTTCAGGTCTAAGGACCACTGCCATCACATTGATATTTGACTTTGACATTCCATTACATGACTTCCATGTGTGAATCTCAAGGTGGGTCTATCCAGTACAAATTGTTATCTAACAAGTACCCATGTATCTAAGTTGATATCCAATATCATGAATAAGAAACATAATTTGTGATAAAGTGGGTTTCTCTAACCTTGTCTGATTACTATTTTTCCCTTAATGATATCTTATCTTAATATCACTTTGTTACTTGAAGAATATTTGACCTATTGTGACAAAATATTCAAGTTACTATGATAAAATCAAATTATATGACTATGTGACATCAAAACTAATCTTAGTTATATGTTACTCAACTAATCTATTTTGTGGTCCAGACTTTATGTGGTAGACCCCTATCCATTTGCATATCTCGATAATAATTTAATTAAGAAATGTTTTAAATTTTCATATTTTTGGATGTTGCACTTAAGAGATATTAAATATACAAAGAAATACCTATTTTAGCACACTCACCCCCCCAATACCCCATTACCTAATTTTGAACCTAGGCATACTAGGATCTAAATCCAGGTATTGGCAGAGACACGACATGGGGGAGTTGTCTTCCTTGTCCGCCTTTGTGGGTGAGAAAAGACACCAATGTACTAAATTTGAAAGCCTAAAATCTCCCTCCTCCCAACTTGTTTCCAACTCAAAGTTTGTTCTTCAGATCCATCTTCTTTTTCACTATCCAAAGAATCCAAAATATCTATGTAACGTTCAATATTTTGAAAATCCAAGTGGTGGCACCCTAGGATCGAGGGAGAAGCACTCCCATGCAACCCTAGATTTTAGAACTCCTACTTAAACTCTCGATCAGATCCACTAAACCCTTAAATCACCAAACCAAGCCCGAATTGCACTCAGTTACCCTCTTCTTCTCCACCTTAACCGGAGCTTGTTGTTCACTTGTGTGGCCACCTTGTTGATGCCTAAAGTATAACTAGTTTTATATTATTAAAAGTCTTAACTAATCAATCCCCCGCAAGTATATGGGATCAATTGTAGTCAAGGTCGAACCATAAGGAGCTAGGTTATCTAGGTAAAAAATATACACATTCAACAATCTAGATTGGTTATAAAAGGATGATTGGTTTTAGATTAAACAAATTTGCAAGTTAAAAGAAAATAGTAAAATCTAATAACTTGGAGAAAGATTAGTATGAGATTAAGAGGATCTTGGATATGAGATTTTACTTCCACATTACAACTAAAATAGAACCACACAATTCAAACATACTATTTAAAATACAAAGGAGGCTTGTCATCATCACACACCTTCCGGTGACATGAGATAGTTCTAACTACATATAACACTCATGCAATTATGCTTAGTTTTGAACTACAAACCTTGGATTCTCAACATAATCCTAGCCACTCCCATGGTCAAGGATAAGTTGCCAAGATAGCTACTCTTTAATTCTTAACAAACCTTCCTAGAATATAAAAAGAATCATACAACATGCAAGAAGGATGACCAATCATGCAAACAAGTATATAAGCACCAAAGCATATCTTAGAATAATAAATCAACTATTATTAAATATGAAATGCGAATTCACATAAATTATGACATGGGAGCTACTGTCCCATGCCCAAGAAACAAATTTCTACTCACACATAGTGATGAAACACATGTACATATAGTAAATCACATAATAAAACATGACTAGAGAAGGGAAATGACAAAGGAATTCATTGCAATATAAGAACAAGTAGGAACTCTGGTTGGAAGATGGAGTCGTGTCCAAGCAACTACTTCCACTCTAGCAACCTTCTCTCCCAAGCAGTTGGAATAGAATGGAGAAGTTTTTCCCACAGTGAGTGAAGAGAAATGGAGTACATGAGAGGTTCTCTCTCAAGTAACAACTCCTCTTCTCCAAATTCTCATGCTCCTTCTTTGGTCTCATCTCTAGTCTTAACAAGCTCCAAATGACGTGTGATAACTATCCGAAGGGGGTACGTTTTGATTTTTTTATGGTGGATCATTTTTCTCCATTTTTGCAAAGAAACTACAATTCACACGACGTGTGCATAAGTTCGCACGTCGTGTAACTTACAATTTCCACTTTGTCTGTGGCCATGATCGCAAGTGAAACGCCGTGTGGAGGAGCCACATGGTGTAGTGAGGAGTTTTTGGTGATTTCTAACCCTTTGGAGCCACGTTGTGTATTTGGGTCAAATGTCATGGCTTGACTTGATTGGTGAGCTTTTTATCTAATTGGTGCACACCGTGTTGGGGTGGCCAACACGACATGTGAAGGGTTGTTTGTTGTAAAATAAGCTATGCATATGGGGGAACTCCCTAAATGCTAAATACATCAAATTTTGGGAAATATTCCTTTGATATGAGTGTAATAAGGGGTACATGTATTTCAAACCATGCCACAAGTAAGAACAAGAAAATAATACAATATTTCGTGAATGAGAGTAGAATTATGGTCAAAATGAGTGAATTATGCAACCAAAAATGGTTCAAAAAGTGATATGATTTGTGTGTAATCATAGTGACCTCAAGAAATGTTCTAGGAGTCCATCTGTTACACCATGTTGTGTATCCCTTTGAACTACTAAGTTGTGATAGTACACTGTTGTGATAACTGAGTGATGCGTGCATCCTGGTCATCAAAACAATATTACACATAACCATACAAGTGGCGCATGCTAAATACCTCCATGTATAATCAATCTGCATACCATTAGAAGGTGGTTGGGGTATCTTAGCTCTGGCAGAAAATGATTCGAGCTATTCGCTAGTGGTGGTCGGTCCCTCAATTGGAAAAGTCTATTTCTAATTCTCCTTGTTCCTCATAGTAGTCTTGTCTAGATTTGGCAATTTTAGAGCAGTATTATGGTTATGGATCTTATGAGAATATTTTGAATTGTTATATTTGACCAGTAAACCATAATAAATGAGAAACTCACAATCAACTTCAACGCTTCCATATAAAGGGTCAATTGTGGACAATTTCATCTTCAAATTAGTAGCAATGTTACTTATTAGACAACCTATCATTATGCCTCTTTTGTTTCCTGTTGAATTTTAGGAATTCTGTTAAGGAAATGGTATCCTAGTAGTTATGTATCATGGCCCACATCGAAAACAGATCAAATGCACTGACCAATCCTTGAGTTTCTTTTATTGCAAAAACACTTGTACTTGAAAGGTCGTGAATGTAGTGGAGAATTGGATTGTGAATAGGCAACACCCTTGAGAAGAAGGGTTGAAAACAATTTTCTCAATGATTTGGTTCTAGAAAGTATTTGGTGGAAATGTTTCCAACATGAGAATACTTCCATAATAATCAAAATGCATCAAGTTGCAAAAAGCATTGAAGGTTAACTTGAATGACTTTTTTATTAATTAGAAAACTATTAAATTGAATGGGTTATTCTTTTATGTGGGTCAACCTCAATTTTAAAAGTTGTGAGTTATATGTCAATCAAGGATATGTATCCATGGATGAGAGACAACAATAGCCAACTACAAGAATAGTGATGTACTCACAAGCTTCTTGAAGAAATCTAAGTGTGTCCATATCATTTAAATATGTAAACCTAGTCTGAAGTACACGACAAGAAGCGAGGTGGTAGAAAATGATGTCTTCTTCTGCATTGAGTGCAAAGTGAACCAAGGAGAGATGTATGACCTAGTGGAAGAAGAATCTCCATGGGTGGTTGTGGGTGCTTGCTAATTATTTTTATCCTCGATATTGTTTGATTTGTTGTTTTTATGCACATGGAGTAAGAGAAGGAGTTCATGATGTGGCCTTCATTTTTCTTCACGACGTGGACTGAGCTTAGGCATGACATAATGGATGGTGTCTATGGGTTGTGGTAGAGTAGATGGAGGTAGTGAATATTTTTGGGTGGAAGAGAAGGTGGTCGCAACTCCACTAGAATTGGATGTATTGATGAAGAGGAAGGGAGGACAACAGTTGTTGTTCTCTTCTCCTTGCATGAGAGAGAGAGAGTAGGCGGAGCTCACGTACCAGAGGTGGGGGATTGTGCAAGCTCAAGCGATGATGAGGAGTTAGTTGGAAGTGAGGAGAGAAGCCTGAGATGGAGCAGTTGTAGATGCTTGGGGTGTGAAGTAGTTACACGATGTAGCTTTGTGGTGAAATGAACTAGAATAGAGTTTTAGATCCCTCAATCAATTGTTGATACCGTGTAAGCACAGGCTACACAGAGTAAGCCATATGTGAAACATTTCCCCAATTTGAAAGTTGCATGTCGTAATACCATGCCACACGGTGTAAGGGCGATTTTCTGTCAACTTGTCAATTTTTTCTTCATAATTGCCACACGTCATGGCCCTTGGACACACGGTGTAGTGAACTAGTTTGTGAAATCATTCAATTGCATCTATTAATTCCACATGTCATGTATACAAGGGTACACAATGTGTGAATGAAGTTGTTGTTGCATCAGAAATCCTAGGACCTTGGTCATGTTGTTTGTTGTCCCACACGACATAGTGGATGAGTTTTGTGATTTTAGGTGAGATATGGAAATGGTCGCACATGCCATGTGGGATGGCCCACACGTCATGTTTTGTCATGATTCTTGTATTTATTTGCTCACTATTATTCTCTTGGATTCTATCAATGAATACCTACAAAGTACAATTGAATACTAAGATTTCCATGCGAATTAATAAAGTCTAGCACCATGAAGTTTTATTTGTAAGTAAATGACTTAAAACAAAACTATCTAACTGTGGGACAACTCCAAAAAAGGTCTTCCATTTAAAGTTTGGAAGTAGACTTGTTTCTTCATTAATAGATTTCTGAGAGGGAGCATGAGACTCCCTTTTCTATCTTCTCTCTGTCGGCGTACAATTTGCAATGTTGTCTATTGACCTTGAATGTTGATTGTTTTCCTTGTAGCTCCACACTTCCATATGGATAAATCTTCATCACTAAGAATGGTCCAGACCCATTTTGAACATAGCTTTCTTAGGAAGGGTTTCAACCTGGAGATGACTAGCAACACTTGATCTCCCTCCATAACGTCCATTCTTCTAATATTCTTATCATGCCATGTTTTGTTTTTTCTTTGTAGATTTTTGCATTTTCATATGCATTGAGAGGTATCTCTTCAAGCTCTTAGAGTTGCAACATTCTTTTTCACCTACTTTCTTCGGATTAAAGTTTAAGAACTTGATTGCCCATGGAGCCTTGTGCTCTAATTCTAGAGGAAGATGGTATGACTTGCCATGGATCAGATTGAATGGTGTTGTGCTATTAAATGTTTTGAAAGCTATCCAAAATGTCCATAAGAGTGTCATCTAGCATGAGTGGCTAATCCTTTATTGAACTAGAAACTGTTTTCTCTAGAACACTCTTTAGTTGCCTATTTGTTACTTCAACTTGTCCCCCCATTTAAGGATGATTTGGAGTAGATATTTTATGTTTGATTCCATACCTGTTAAGTAAATTATTGAATTACTTTTCATTGAAGTGTGTTCCTTCATTAGATATCATAGCTCTTAGAACTCCTAAGTAAGGAAAGATGCTATTTTGAAATAATTTGATGACTGACTTTGCATCTAGAGCTTGGGGTAGGAACAACCTCTACCCATTTTGAAATATAATCAAAAGTAGCCAAAATATTTTTATAGCCACAAGAGGATGGGAAGGGGACCATGTAGTCCATGTCCCATACATCAAATACCTCTATCTCAAGAGTGGAGTTGGGAGGCATTTTTCTCTTCTTGATATACTTCATATCATATTTGTCACAAGATTTGACATAAGCATGAATGTCTCGGAATAAGTTGGCCAATAGAAACCTACTTGCAAAATCTTGGTAGCTATCTTCTCCCCTCCAAAGTTCCCTCCGTAAGAAGAAGAATGATCTTCTGAGGTAATGGTAGGAATATCTTCATCATCTGTTCATCGTCCGATCATCCCATATGTGCCTTGCCTCAATAACAATGGGTCATCCCAACTGTGGGCTCCGATCTCCAAACCACGATTTAAACATGATTTTAAACTCAGCGGAAACATTCGATTAGTAGGGGAAGACAAAAATCACGAGAAATTAAAACTTTTTGAGATAAGAGCTTGAAACCATAGAACTTCCTCTATAGAGAAGGGAATAAACTGTTTACATCTCTGATAATTACTTCTTGAGCAATTATACACATCATGATACAAAATCTCAAGAGTCAAAACCAAAATCTCAGACACTAACTCCTAGGACCTGAGAGTACAGAGACGGCATAGGACTATCTAACAACATGACTCAGCAGTCAGTATCTCCACCTGAGATTCACTGCTGCTCCTGGTGCTGCTGCTGTGGGTTTCGGTCACCTGTAGGCTGATTCCTCTGTCTTCGACGACCACCTAAAAAGTTGAAGTCTACGGGGTGAGACAATTTTAAATAATTGTCCCAGCGAGAGTTATAACTCTCCACTAGAAGCATTCTGTACTCTCTTCGTCATCGAGAGATTTCTTGTCTATCTCTGATCGATGCAGTATTTGGATTTCCTCGAGTGTTACAGCATAAACATATAGTGAAGGGTTGATGGATTAAGATACATCTACATCAATTCCTACACTAGGATGTAAGGATTTACACATCCATATTCCCCCACATACTCAAAAGTATGTGATCCAGGAATTCCCTTGGGAAAACCTGTTTCACCATCATATTGCTTTCTGACAATGATGGATCTATGATCAGGGCTTTGTATGGTATGATTATACTTGATTAGTTAGGTACATTTCAGTATTCTTTTAACATCATACACGTTCTAAAACATTAATCGTTAGCATAGAATCTATGGAAGTAGAATACTAAATGTAACATGTCTAATCTCACATCAAATAACATTTCTCAGTCATCTCATCACAAGTCATCTGTTAAGCATGACCTTGATGATACTCCTGGCTCTCACAGCCCATCAATCTCATTAGATGCCACTTACTAGGCAACAGGGTATTTCACTATTCATAAAGCTAACAACATGCCTTTAATGAATACAATATCATCATCCTTACCTGGATATGATCGTCCTCATATAGGAACCTGCATGGTTAATTCAACTGATAACAGTAAACAATTCATTTCAAAGAAGTTGTACTTTCCTACCCTTACAAAAGTTAGGTTTCCTGAATTTTTATCAATTAGGGTTTACTATTCACATTACATGCCATCACCCTAGAATTAGGGTTTACTATTCACCTCATGGTGAAAAGAACTCATAACATCATCATGTATGAGAAACATTATCATTAAAGCCCTCAGATAAGATAAGATTAATCAATTATCATAATTAGGGTTTCCATGATCTCACATAGGTGGATCATACCCTAATCATGCACATTCATATGTATTGAAGGTACTTTACTTGAGTTTCCACCATAAATGATACTTTCTCTCTCCTCTTACCAGTAGATGGTGATTACACCACTCTATATTAGGTTAGGTCAAGTCCTCATTGTCTATCATAAGCCAAAACATCACTATTATGTGATTAGGGTTTGATTAGAACAAGGTATTACTCAATTGAACCCCTCAAGGGTATTTTGGTAAACTACCCCATTGATCACCATCATGGGTCAATTCATTAATCACTTAGTCCCTTAATGTTCTAGGTTACCATTAGGGTTTAGATCAGACCATCATTGAACCAAAAACACCTTCAATTGATTAAGTACAAACAACCTTGAAGACCTTCAAACGGTTTCAACCTTCAACCACCAAACGGTCTTGAGACCGTTTGGTCTCAAATGGTCTTGAGACTGTTTGACCTCAAACGGTCTTGAGACTGTTTGGGTGTGTTGACCGTTTGGGAAGGTTGACTTCCAAACCGTTTGAAGCTCATGCGGTTTGAAACCGTTTGATCAAAATGACTTGAGATCGATTGGTCCAAACGACCTTGAGATCGTTTGAGCCCAAACGGTCTTGAGACCGTTTGGACCTCCAAAGTGGTTCAAAAGTTGCAATTGTTTATAGTTATCTATGTTGAAGCCATCAATTATCCAAATCCATGTTAGCCACTTATAAATTGAGTCAATTAGGATGAGCCTTAATCAATTGGACATCAAATTGACCCTCAATTGAAAGCCAATTAGGGTTTAGTCCATCTTAATTAGGGTTTCAATCAGATAATCATCAATGTTCAACAATGTGAATCAAATCAAGGTTGAACCTATCAATTGACCTCCAATTGGGCCCAAACTTGGCCCAAGCGGTCTTGAGGTCGTTTGGATGACCTCCAAACGGTCTTGAGACCGTTTGCCCAAAGTTTGACCAAAAACCAAGTCGGTTGGATAAGGGTTGAACCCTAAATGGGTCTAAAATCAGCACTTTTATCAATTCATCAATCTATTGTAATTGGATCCTCAATCCATCAAATTGGCTCAACACTAGACCTTCAAACGGTCTTGGGTTGTGTCCAAACGGTCTTGAGACCGTTTGTATGAATCCCCAAATGGTCTTGAGACCGTTTGGATCCTTCAACCCAAAACTCAACAAGATCTATACTTGAAATCAGCAATTTCAACCCGCTTAGGGTTAGGGTGTTGAAGTGCCTTCAACTCTCAATTGGTTAAGAATTAGATTATGATTCTTTGTAGGAATGAAATTAAATATGTTACCAACAGACCCTCAAACGGTCGTCCCTTGGTCAACCCTATCAAATGGTCTTGAGACCGTTTTGATCCAAACGGTCTTGCAAGATCGTTTGAGATCAAACGGTTTGAGACAGTTTGACCTTAAACGATTTGCAACCGTTTGGACCAAAAGGGTCCAAGGTCGGTTGATAAAGCTACCTAGGAATTCATGATCATCATCTTCAACCTATGTTCAGGTCGGTTACTCCACCATTTTACTTGCAAAAGTGCAAGGAAGAAGGGAGGTAGAAGGAGAACTAAAACTTAAAATTGCAAGAACAAAGATATGCATATAAAGCAAAGAGTTTAGAGTTATAAATCCC
This sequence comes from Alisma plantago-aquatica, assembly GCA_963693085.1. Classification (NCBI taxonomy): domain Eukaryota; kingdom Viridiplantae; phylum Streptophyta; class Magnoliopsida; order Alismatales; family Alismataceae; genus Alisma; species Alisma plantago-aquatica. The sequence continues at coordinate 394,511,917 of OY856412.1, read as the reverse complement.
GCCTCAAACGTTGTTCCCAGAGCTCCAAGCTTCCAAGCTTCAAGCCTCTAATGGAGTCTTGAGATCCACAACTCGGCCAGAGGTGATTCCTCCAAGGAAAAGATGGGGATGGTCGGCTAGAACAAAGAATCTAAGTGAGTTATCCATAGAACCAACCTTATATGATGAATTCATCCAAGAATCTGAGCTAGAAGATGGTTATTTCTCACCTTAGAACTACTTGGTCGTCTCCCTGAAGTCTAGAGCTCTGCCTTGGCCGTTTGAGAAAGATGAGAAATGAAAAGGATAAGTGATATGTTCACTTGGTTTGCAAGGGTGAAGGCTTATATACTTTAGGCCATTTTCCACCATAAGGACCTCTAGAACAAGAAATTCTCATCTAAGTCCCTCCTTGTTTCTATGGCACGTCCAAGCCATCCAAACTTATGCAAATCTCATCAAAACTCAAGATCTAAGGGCAAGGAAAACCAACCTTCAACTAGGGTACATATATGAAAGGTCTCCTTACTCATACTAGGTGAATTTTATGCACAAAAAATCATTTTTCTTATCTGATTACTCATTGATGTGTCCCTTTCATCATTTCTACTATAAATGATGTCAAGAGTCATAAAAGATGTTTTAGAAGGTGTATTTTACAAGTTGCACCCCTCAATTTGGGTAAATTGCACTTTACTCCAAATTAGGGTTTTTAAGCACAAGGATCATTCCACAAGCTGCATCTTGATGCCCAAGCTTGGGAAATCCATCATACCTCATAATATTCACTCATATGATGTCTCAACCTCAAAGGAACATCTTAACTTGTGAACATTGCAAGTTAAACCCCTTAACTGGGTAATTTTCACATAGGTCCCTGCATCACAAATAATACTATAACTTTGTTTAAAAGGACCAAATTTGAAAGTATATGTTCATGAGGAACTTAATTACATACCAGAGAGTATTCACAAGTATATAATTACATGTTTAGGCAAAACATCTAGGGTTAGGTTATAACCCAGGTCAGGGATGTTACAAATTATCCACCCCTTACAAGGATTTCGTCCCCGAAATCGACAAAACATATTTTTAGGAGAAAAGAGTAGGGTATTTCCTTCTCATCTCATCCTCTAGTTCCTAAGTGGCTTCTTTGACACCACGATGGTTCCAGAGGACTTTCACAAGACTTATATCTTTCTTCTTTAGCTTTTTAATTCTGTTATCAAGGATTGACACTGGTCCTTCCTCATAAGTTATATCTTCATTCAATTCTACTTCCATGGGTCGTAGAACTGACTCGGTGTCTAGGTGACATTTCCTCAGCATATAAATGTGAAACACAGGGTGTAACTTCTGCAACTCCTGAGGTAACTCTAGTCTATAGGCTACCTTTCCAACTTGTTCAATGATTGGATAAGGCCCCCATAAACCTAGGAGCTAACTTCCCTTTCCTTCCAAAATGAAGGACTCCTTTCCAAGGTGAGACCTTGAGGTACACTCTATCTCCAACCTGGAACTCTAAGGGTCTACGACGTCTGTCGGCATAAGACTTCTGTCTATCTTGTGCAGTCTTAAGTTGTTGTTGTATAACTTTGATCTTCTCTGTAGTTTGCTGCACAAGATCAGGACCTAATAACTGATGCTCACCAGTCTCATACCAACATAAGGGTGATCTACAACGTCTACCATACAAGGCTTCATAAGGTGCCATATCAATACTATGTTGATAGCTATTGTTATAGGCAAACTCTATCAAGCTTAGGTGTAGATCCCAACTTCTGGTAAATTGGAGAACACATGCTCTCAACAAGTCTTCTAAGGTCTGTATTGTCCTTTCTGACTGTCCATCAGTCTGTGGATGAAAGGCTGTACTAAACCTTAACTTGGTGCCTAAAGGCCTGTGTAACTGTTCCCAAAAGTGACTTGTAAATTGGGGACCTCTATCAGAAACTATAGTGACAGGAACTCCGTGCAAACGCACTATCTCTTGAACATACAACTGTGATAACCTTTCAGCAGAATAGGTTGTTTTGACTGGTAAGAAATGTGCTGTCTTTGTCAACCTATCAACAACTACCCAAATGGAATCATGTCATTTGCTTGTCCTGGGTAGGCCAACAACAAAGTCCATGGTCGCATGATCCCACTTCCACTGTGGTATGGGTAAAGGTTGTATTGTTCCTGCAGGCTTTTGGTGTTCAGCCTTAACTTGCTGACACACAGGACACCTCAAAACAAACTCAGCAACATCCTTCTTCATCCTAGGCCACCAATACATATCTTTCAAGTTTCGATACATCTTGGTGCTCCCTAGATGCATAGCATACATCGAAGAATGAGCTTCTTCCAGAAATAACTTCCTCAGGTTATCCACATCTGGCACTATCATCCTCATATGATAGCATGCCACTTGATCATCTGAATCATGAAAACCTTCTCGCTTCTCATCACCAAACTCAGATCTGATCTGTTGAATTGCAACATCAATTTGCTGTGCCTCCTTTATCTGCTCTCTTAGAGTAGGTTTGATATGCATCTCAGCTAACAAACCGGCTAACAATGACACCTTTAATTGTACATTGTCTTGCCTTAAAGAGATAAGCATATCTCTCCTAGAACATACTAAGGAACTTAGTTGTACTCTATCCAAGGTTGATGTTGCTGATTTCCTACTCAAGGCATCTGCAACCACATTGGCCTTGCCCGGATGGTAATCAATTGTACAGTCGTAGTCCTTGATTAACTCCCTCCAGCGACGTTGCCTCATGTTAAGCTCATGCTGAGAGAAGATATACTTAAGATTTTTGTGGTCTGTGAAAATATGGAAGGTTTCTCCGTAGAGATAGTGTCTCCAGATCTTCAAGGCATGAACCACAGCAGCTAACTCCAGATCATGTGTCGGATAATTCTCCTCATGTTTCTTAAGCTGTCGGGAAGCAAAAGAAATCACTTGTTTATCCTACATCAACACACATCCAAGTCCATTCTTGGAGGCATCACAGAAGACTACATATCCTTTTCCTTGCTCAGGTAGCACAAGCACAGGTGCACTTGTCAACCTCTCCTTCAATAGCTGAAAAGACTGTTGACACTTATCACTCCAGGAAAAAGGAACATCTTTCCGGGTTAACTTGGTTAAGGGTAGGGCTATAGAACTGAAATTCTTAATAAACCTTCGATAGTAACCAGCTAATCCCAAGAAACTTCGAATCTCCGTCGGTGTCTTTGGTTGTTCCCACTGTAGAACGGATTCTACCTTTTTAGGGTCAACACGAATACCCGAGGCAGAAACCACATGTCCAAGAAAAGACACTTCTGGTAACCAGAACTCACACTTGCTAAACTTAGTGTATAGCTTATGTTCTCTTAGCAAGGTTAAGGCTTGGCGAAGATGCTGCTCATGTTGCTGAGCATCTCTACTATAGATCAGAATGTCATCTATGAAGACGACAACACACCGATTGAGGAAAGGTTGGAAAATTCTATTCATGAGTTCCATGAATGCAGCAGGTGCATTAGTTAGTCCAAACGACATAACTGTGAACTCATAGTGACCATATCTTGTCCTAAAGCCAGACTTGGATATGTCACTGTCCTTAATACGGAGTTGATGATATCCAGACCTCAAGTCTATCTTTGAGAAGACTTTTGCACCACACAATTGGTCAAAAAGATCATCAATCCTCGGCAGAGGGTACTTATTCTTTATTGTTACTTTATTGAGTTGTCTATAATCAATGCACAACCGCATTGACCCATCTTTCTTTTTAACAAACAAAATGGGAGCACCCCAAGGTGAAGTACTCGGTCGGATGAAACCTTTCTCAAGTAATTCTTGAAGCTGTTTTTTAAGTTCGGTCATCTCGGCAGGCGCCATCCTATACGGTGTCTGGGCTATGGGTTGTGTATCTGGAACTAAATTGATTTCAAAATCAATTTCCCGAGGCGGTGGTATACCGGGAAGTTCTTCAGGAAACATGTCCTCGAATTCCCTGACTATAGGAACTTCAGCAGGGTTGGGACTCTCTATGGTAATATCTATCACATGGGCCAAGAATGCATAACATCCTTGCCTCATCAGCTTATCAGCAACCATAGTTGACACAAGACATGTGGGTAGAATTTTTATTTCTCCTTGAAAGATCCATGTGTTGATTTCATCAGCAAACACAGCCAACTTGGATTCACAATCCAAAACCACCTTATACCTTTCCAAGGTATCCATCCCAAGGATTATATCAAATCCTTGCATATCAAGTGGTATAAGATCCACTTGAATGCGATGGTCAGAAAAGAAGAGGATGTAGGGAGAGCATACCTCCTGCAAAACAGCAGACCCACTCAACGGAGTCTCTAACAACAAGCTACCTGCCCTATGACTGACTGTCATATTGCAGTTGCGAATTACTCTTCGAGTGACAAAGGAGTGCGTAGCACCTGGGTCAATCAGAACAGATATAACACAGGATTTAGACATATCAGAATATAAAAGTTCCATCTGACCTGCCACAACCCGTGGATCGACCACTGCATCTGGTGGGTTCATAGGTGGCTCAGGTACAGGTTGCTCTATTTCTGGGTTCCTTGCACCTTCCCGAGGTGCAGCAACACTACTCTCCGCCACGTACTCCTCATGTGGCTCAGACATCCTTATATATCTTCTTCTCCTGAGGAGCAGAAGATTCTATTAGATAAGGAAGAAACACTAAAGATAGACTCGACATCCTAAGTCCTATGTCTCTGTAGACTCAGCGAACCTAGAGCTCTAATACCACTTAATTGTGGGCTCCAATCTCCAAACCACAATTTAAACACGATTTTAAACTCAGCGGAAACATTCGATTAGCAGCGGAAGACAAAAATCACGGGAAATTAAAACTTTTTGAGATAAGAGCTTGAAACCATAGAACTTCCTCCATAGAGAAGGGAATAAACTGTTTACATCTCTGATAATTACTTCTTGAGCAATTATACACATCATGATACAAAATCTCAAGAGTCAAAACCAAAATCTCAGACACTAACTCCTAGGACCTGAGAGTACAGAGACGGCATAGGACTATCTAACAACATGACTCAGCAGTCAGTATCTCCACCTGAGATTCACTGCTGCTCCTGGTGCTGCTGCTGCGGGTTTTGGTCACCTGTAGGCTGATTCCTCCGTCTTCGACGACCACCTAAAAAGTTGAAGTCTACGGGGTGAGACAATTTTAAATAATTGTCCCAGCGAGAGTTATAACTCTCCACTAGAAGCTTTATATAGCAAATTAAAGAATAACATAAGCAGTAAAAGCTCTCAAAGTATTCAACAGCAGTTTGGTAATAAGCAGAAATTCATCATTTAAGAATTATGAAGAACATGTGTACTACACAGTGTAACATCAATCAAGTATCTCGTAGTTAATCCTAACAGATATACTACGTTGTTGATTATGTTTTACAAACATTATTATGCCCTGCGGAGATGAGGTATACCGCTCATACTCCAACCGATCACTATTTAAGTCGCATCGGTATCATACCTAGGTCATCAAAAGAGCCGGATTCTTATGACCTCATCTTCCTCAGTCAGAGTGAGGATAACTTGCAGGACATCTTGTGTCTCTGCTACTATAGCTCAACAGGGTAATCTGGTACTTCGCTATTTTTAGAGTTATAGTGGCATTCTGTACTCTCTTCGTCATCGAGAGATTTCTTGTCTATCTCTGATCGATGCGGTATTTGGATTTCCTCGAGTGTTATAGCATAAACATATAGTGAAGGGTTGATGGATTAAGATACATCTACATCAATTCCTACACTAGGATGTAAGGATTTACACATCCATATTCCCCCACATACTCAAAAGTATGTGATCCAGGAATTCCCTTGGGAAAACCTGTTTCACCATCATATTGCTTTCTGACAATGATGGATCTATGATCAAGGCTTTGTATGGTATTATTATACTTGATTAGTTAGGTACATTTCAGTATTCTTTTGACATCATACACGTTCTCAAACATTAATCGTTAGCATAGCAACTATGGAAGTAGAATACTAAATGTAACAGGTCTAATCTCACATAAAATAACATTTCTCAGTCATCTCATCACAAGTCATCTGTTAAGCATGACCTTGATGATACTCCTGGCTCTCACAGCCCATCAATCTCATTAGATGCCACTTACTAGGCAACAGGGTATTTCACTATTCATAAAGCTAACAACATGCCTTTAATGAATACAGTATCATCATCCTTACCTGGATATGATCATCCTCATATAGGAACCTGCATGGTTAATTTAACTGATAACAGTAAACAATTCATTTCAAAGAAGTTGTACTTTCCTACCCTTACAAAAGTTAGGTTTCCTGAATTTTCATCAATTAGGGTTTACTATTCACATTACATGCCATCACCCTAGAATTAGGGTTTACTATTTACCTCATGGTGAAAAGAACTCATAACATCATCATGTATGAGAAACATTATCATTAAAGCCTTCAGATAAGATAAGATTTATCAATTATCATAATTAGGGTTTCCATGATCTCACATAGGTGGATCATACCCTAATCATGCACATTCATATGTATTGAAGGTACTTTACTTGAGTTTCCACCATAAATGATACTTTCTCTCTCCTCTTACCAGTAGATGGTGATTACACCACTCTATATTAGGTTAGGTCAAGTCCTCATTGTCTATCATAAGCCAAAACATCACTATTATGTGATTAGGGTTTGATTAGAACAAGGTATTACTCAATTGAACCCCTCAAGGGTATTTTGGTAAACTACCCCATTGATCACCATCATGGGTCAATTCATTAATCACTTAGTCCCTTAATGTCCTAGGTTACCATTAGGGTTTAGATCAGACCATCATTGAACCAAAAACACCTTCAATTGATTAAGTACAAACAACCTTGAAGACCTTCAAACGGTTTCAACCTTCAACCACAAAATGGTCTTGAGACCGTTTGGGTGTGTTGACCGTTTGGGAAGGTTGACTTCCAAACCATTTGAAGCTCATGCGGTTTGAAACCGTTTTATCAAAATGACTTGAGATCGATTGGTCCAAACGACCTTGAGATCGTTTGAGCCCAAACGGTCTTGAGACCGTTTGGACCTCCAAAGTGGTTCAAAAGTTGCAATTGTTTATAGTTATCTGTGTTGAAGCCCTCAATTATCCAAATCCATGTTAGATACTTATAAATTGAGTCAATTAGGATGAGCCTTAATCAATTGGACATCAAATTGACCCTCAACTGAAAGCCAATTAGGGTTTAGTCCATCTTAATTAGGGTTTCAATCGGATAATCATCAATGTTCAACAATGTGAATCAAATCAAGGTTGAACCTATCAATTGACCTCCAATTGGGCCCAAACTTGGCCCAAGAGGTCTTGAGGTCGTTTGGATGACCTCCAAACGGTCTTGAGACCGTTTTCCCAAAGTTTGACCAAAAACCAAGTCGGTTGGATAAGGGTTGAACCCTAAATGGGTCTAAAATCAGCACTTTTATCAATTCATCAATCTATTGTAATTGGATCCTCAATCCATCAAATTGGCTCAACACTAGACCTTCAAACGGTCTTGGGTTGTGTCCAAATGGTCTTGAGACCGTTTGGATGAATCCCCAAACGGTCTTGAGACCGTTTGGATCCTTCAACCCAAAACTCAACAAGATCTATACTTGAAATCAGCAATTTCAACCCGCTTAGGGTTAGGGTGTTGAAGTGCCTTAAACTCTCAATTGGTTAAGAATTAGATTATGATTCTTTGTAGGAATGAAATTCAATATGTTACCAACAGACCCTCAAACGGTCGTCCCTTGGTCAACCCTATAAAATGGTCTTGAGACCGTTTTGATCCAAACGGTCTTGCAAGATCGTTTGAGATCAAACGGTTTGAGACCGTTTGACCTTAAACGGTTTGCAACCGTTTGGACCAAAAGGGTCCAAGGTCGGTTGATAAAGCTACCTAGGAATTCACTCCCATCATCTTCAACCTCTGTTCAGGTCGGTTACTCCACCGTTTTGCTTGCAAAAGTGCAAGGAAGAAGGGAGGTAGAAGGAGAACTAAAACTTAAAATTGCAAGAACAAAGATATGCATATAAAGCAAAGAGTTTAGAGTTATAAAACCCACCTCAAACGTTGTTCCTAGAGCTCCAAGCTTCCAAGATTCAAGCCTCTAATGGCGTCTTGAGCTCCACAACTCGGCCATAGGTGATTCCTCCAAGGAAAAGATGGGGATGGTCGGCTAGAACAAAGAATCTAAGTGAGTTATCCATAGAACCAACCTTATATGATGAATTCATCCAAGAATCCGAGCTAGAAGATGGTTCTTTCTCACCTTAGAACTACTTGGTCGTCTCCCTGAAGTCCAGAGCTCTGCCTTGGCCATTTGAGAAAGATGAGAAATGATAAGGATAAGTGATATGTTCACTTGGTTTGCAAGGGTGAAGGCTTATATACTTTAGGCCATTTTCCACCATAAGGACCTCTAGAACAAGAAATTCTCATCTAAGTCCCTCCTTGTTTCTATGGCACGTCCAATCCATCCAAAATTATGCAAAGCTCATCAAAATTCAAGATCTAAGGGCAAGGAAAACCAACCTTCAACTAGGGTACATATATGAAAGGTCTCCTTACTCATACTAGGTGAATTTTATGCACAAAAAATCATTTTTCTTATCTGATTACTCATTGATGTGTCCCTTTCATCATTTCTACTCTAAATGATGTCAAGAGTCATAAAATATGTTCTAGAAGGTGTATTTTACAAGTTGCACCCCTCAATTTGGGTAAATTGCACTTTACTCCAAATTAGGGTTTTTAAGCACAAGGATCATTCCACAAGCTGCATCTTGATGCCCAAGCTTGGGAAATCCATCATACCTCATCATATTCACTCATATGATGTCTCAACCTCAAAGGAAAATCTTAACTTGTGAACATTGCAAGTTAAACCCCTTAAATGGGTAATTTGCACATAGGTCCCTGCATCACAAACAATACTATAACTTTGTTTAAAAGGACCAAAATTGAAAGTATATGTTCTTGAGGAACTTAATTACATACCAGAGAGTATTCACAAGTATATAATTACATGTTTAGGAAAAACATCTAGGGTTAGGTTATAACCCAGGTCAGGGATGTTACACCAACAGTAGAATTTGACATCATGAAGGAACTTCTTGTTTTATTGATAAGTGATATCAGGGGGAAGGTGTCCAGTGGCAAGAAAATTGGTAATATTAGTAAAGTAAGGGACTAGAAAATAAGAAATAGTATACAATCATTCAACTAGTAGATAATCATAAATAGGAAGGTGTTCAACCATGAGATTTGATCAACAACATTGTTTTTAGTACCCTTGTTATCCTTGATCTCAAGATCAAATTGTTGAAGTAATAAGATCCCACAAATAAGGCGTGGCTTGGCATATTTCTTGTTGAAAAAATACTTTATTACAACATGGTCAGTGTAGATCACAACCTTGGATCCTATAAGATATTGCCTAAATTTTTCAAAGGCATATACTATTGCTAGCATCTCCTTCTCCATAGTGTCATAGTTTATTTGTGATTCATCCATGATCTTACTGGAATAATGGATAGCATGGAGTTTGTTGTCTTTCATTTTCCCTAAAACTACACCAACAACGTAGTCACTTGCATCACACATAATTCCAAATAGTGCATTCCATTTTGGAGGTCGAATAATGGGGGCATAAATAAGGGCATTTTTCAGCTTCCTAAAAGTGGCTTGGAAATCATCATTGAAAACAAATTCAACATCTTTAGCATGGAGTGATCACAAAGGTTTGGGTATCGTTGATAAATATTTTATGACATGGAGGTAAAATCATGCATGGATAAGTAAAATGCACACATTTTTCATGGATATCAAAGTGGACATCTTTTCAATTGCTTCCACCTTAGCCTAGTCACCTTTAATACCTTTGTTAGATACCATATGACCTAATACAACTCTAGATTGGACAATAAAATGATACTTCTGCCAATTGAGTATTAGGTTAAACTTTTTGCAATTCTAAAGAACTTTAAATAAATTTGATAAATAGAAATCAAATGAATTGCCATACACACCAAAATCATCCATAAAAATATTCAAAATTTGCTCGATGAAATAAAAAAATGGCCATCATACAATATTGAAAAGTTGTTGGAGCATTACAAAGACCGAATGACATGTGTCTATAAGCGTGAGTTCTATAGGTGCATATATGTGGTTTCTTCTTGATTTTTTGGGTATATCCGTATTTTGAAAAAATCCAGAATAGCCATCAAGATAACAAAAATGTGAGTGATTATCCAATCTTTCAAGCATGATATCAATGGAAGGCAAAGGAAAGTTATCTTTACAAGTTGCCTTGTTTAGTCTCTTATAATGTATGCACATGCGCCACCCTGTAACTACATGTGTTTGGATCATCTCATCATTATCTCCTTTATTGACAACTGCACCCTTCTTTGTGGGTACAACATGAATAGCACTCACCATGAGCTATCACTAATTGGATAAATGATACTTGCATCTCTGCATTTTAAAAATTCTTTTTTTTTACAACTTTCAACATATTCTGATTCAAATTTCTAGGGGGTTCAACACAAGGTTTAGCATCATATTCCAAATTAATACAGTGCATGCACATGGAAGGATGAATGCCCTTCAAATCATAGATAGACTGACCATTAACATCTTTGTGCAAATAGGGTTCAACAAGAAATTCTAGTTCTTGATCGTTGGTTAAATTAGCATTTATGATATTGGGAGATGTAGAATTGGAATCAAGAAATGTGTATTGTAGACTCAGTGGTAGGGGTTTTAGTTCTACCTTTTTCTCCCATGTAGACTTGTTCGGATTCGCCTCTAGTGGTGAGATTTCTTCATTGGTTGGTTGTGAATCAAAGACAAGAGTAGATCTATAAATTCAATTGCCATGGCAGTGTTCAATTCATCTTCTTCACAACAGTTAATTATGAAATGAGAAAAATCCTCATTTTATTCTAGAATCTTATCAACACAATCAACAAGACACATATCTTCTATTTTGTTCAAAGATTTCATGGCATAAAAATAGAGAATTCCATAGTTTCCTCCCCTACCCTAAGAGTAAGTTTTCCCTCTTGCATATAGATTATACAATCAGTAGTTTGGAGAAAGGATCTCCCAAAAAGAATAGGGTTTGAATAGAACTTCATTCATGTCAAGCATAACAAAGCCACAAGGAATGTAAAATTTACCAACTTGTACAGGCACATATTCTACAATACCTTTGGGATACTTGATTGAATGATCCTCTAATTGAATCGACATTTAAGTACGCTTCAAGTCTCCAAGATCAAGTTGTTGCCATAGTGAAAAGGGAATAAGGCTAATACTATCTCGAAGGTCAACTTGCTAGACCTTTATCAAATGTGGTGTCGCTTATCTTGCAAGGAAGGGTGAAGGCACCAAGATCATCAACTTTCTCTTGTAACCTATTTTGGACGATAGAACTCATCCTCTCCAATAGCATAACTGTATCTACTTGGTCAAGGCTTCTCTTCTTAGTCAAGATGTCTTTGAGAAGCTTTGAATAGTATGACATTTCAATAATAACTTCAACTAAGGGAAGGTTGAGGTAAATATTATTCAGGATGTCCATCTATCTGTTGAATTTAGCATAATCCTTCTTTGTGCCTTCTTTGTGCATATCTATGAGGAAAAGGAATAGTGGGTTTGCAAGAAGATGTTGCTTCAATTGTAGTCTTCTTTCCTTCCTTCTCATTGGTATCATCTTCTTTATCAACAACATCAACTATGTCCTCATTTACAATGGGGGTAATTCAGTCACAACTCCACTCCTTAAGGTAATGGACTTGTAGTTTCTTGGGTTCATTTGTGGTTGGCTTGGCAGCAACCCTGAAGGGGCCCTTTGATTATCTAGAGCTTGCTATGCAATTTAATTCTCTAAAATCTTTGTATGGGAAACAATGCCAACTACTTTAGAAGAGAGTTGAGTAACAACATCATTGAGAAGTTGCCCATGGTTGTAAAATTCATCATTCTGTTCGATTTGGGTTGAGACAAAAGTCACAAGCAATCTCTCTAGACTAGAAATTGGTTGGGATTGTTATTGATTACAACTTCAGTTGTTATTGTTAAATCTTGGTGGGTTGTTGTTCATGGGTTGTCGGTTACCCATTTGTTGTTGTTGATTTTGGCATTGTTCTTGATTTGTATTATGAGCATTGCTTGTGATTCTATAAAAGAAGTTGGGATGATCTCTCCATCTCGGGTTGTACCTGTTGGAGTAGGGGTTGTAGGATTGCTTATACCCAAAACTTCCTACTACATTTGTTTTTTCGACATCTCGTCAACATTCATTTGTGGGGCAAAATTTTACCAATTGGCATGATTAGATACATCAATATCATTCTTTCCATTGTTTCTTATCATGGCTATGAGATTTGGTAAATGGATGTTGAAATTATTGTCCTAAATGTAGATCTTCTATGGAATGTGTACATGACACAACCCAAAGGTTTTATCGCTTTGAATGGAGCCAATAGAATGTGTAAGTTACAAATGTCAATCTATGGATTAAATTATGCATCTCGGAGCTGAAATCTTCATTTTGATGATATACTCAAATAGTTTGTCCTAAATGAAGACGAACCTTGTACTTATAAGAAGGTTAGTGGGAGCACAATTTTACTACTAATATTGTATGCAGATGACATACTATTCATGGGAAATGACATCCCTACTCTACAATTGGTTAAGACTTTTTTGGGCAATACATTCTCCATGAAGGACTTAGGTGAATCATCCTATATGCTAGGAATAAAGATCTATAGAGATATCTAGAAGGCTTATTGGCCTAGGCCAAAATATATACAATTTAAAAGGTGCTAAAGAGGTTTAAGATGTAAGATTCTAAGAGAAGAAACTTACTCGTGCTACTTAGAATAGTTCTTTCTAGATACCAATGTCCTAGATATTTGGAAGAGAGGGCACTCATGAGTGAGATTCCTTATGCCTCATCAATTGGAACTATCATGTATGCAACGATATTTACTTGCCCAAATGTCTTGTTTGAGCATGATAAGTAGGCACCAATCATATCCCAATGATGGTCATCATATAGTTGTAAAGAACACATTTATGTAATTGAGAAGAACTAAAACTTACTTCTAACTTACATATGTCACGAAGAGTTGGTTGTAAAATATTACACTGATACAAACTGATAAGGACTATTACCTATCCAATCTGGATTTGTGTTTTTCTAAACGGTAGATCTGTAAGCTGGAAAAGTTCCAAGCAAGAGACAATGGATGGTTATTCAATAGATTTGAGTACATTGTTTTCTCCAGCATAACAAAGGAAACAATATGGTTTAAGAAGTTTATTAGTGAACTTGGTGTTGTTCCAACCATTAAAGACATAATAAAGCATTTCTATGACAACGTTGGAGCTACTACACAAGCTAAGTAACCCATATCACATTAGTGTTCGAAACACATACTTGAGAATGACCATCTCATATGAGTGATTGTACAATAATGAGATATAAAGATTTATAGAGTGTCAATTGAAAGCAATGTTTCCAATCCTCTGACCAAAGCACTTTTACGATAGAAACATGTGGTCATGTTAGATCAACTGGACTTAGATTCATGAGTCATTGCCTCCAGTGTAAGTGGGAGACTGTTGGCTATGTTCCCTGAAAGCCATCATGCCATGATTGTAAAATGGATATTTTATAGTTTATTGGATTTTTAATAAAAGATAATGGCACTTACTATGTTTGTTTTAATATTGAGGTAAATAATAAACCTAATAGTATTCTAAGAATGTTTTAACTCAATGTCATATTATTTGGACTGAGGACCTTAATATGAGATCATATGTATAATAAGAGTATTCATCATTGTTATGTTCCTAGTCGGTTATTATTGTGGATATTATAAGACAACAACAATACACAAGATTAGCATATATAGTGAGTGATAACTATGTCTATTAGTCATGATATTGGATATCAACTTAGATACATGGGTGTTTGTTAGAGAATAAGTTGTACTGAACAAATCCACATTGAGATTGACACATGAAAGTCATGTAATGACATGTCATAGTCATATATTAATGTGACAGTGGTGACTATGATCCTTAGACATAAAGCCACTATGATAATCACATGTTGTTCTATGTGCTTTGACCACTAGACCAACATGCTCTAAATAGAATTTACCAAAAAGGTAGTGCTTGGGTGCACACTGATACACAAGGATGCATGTGAGTGATGTAAATCAATTTGTCCATCCTTCAGAGTGATATCTCGATAAGTTGATAGCGAGACTATGACATGCATGGCCATTCTCATGGGGGTTAATATATGATATCGAGCTCACCATATATTGAATAGTATTCTATAGCAAAAGGGACATAGATTTGATGTTAAGAGGATGACATTTCATGCCTTAGTTTCAATCTTGATATTTGTAACAAAGGTATTACAAAGTCATGATAACATGTAAGCTAGAGAACCACTTTCACGTGTGAAGTGACCAATGCTACATGACCATATAATCACATTAATTGTTGGACAAATAATGTGTGTGATGATATAACCTTTATCCTTTCTATGCCTTTTATTCACCGACTTGTAATATCTTCAAAATATCTGATGGTTAAGGTAAATGGGGATTTTTTTTATTCTACTACGCCCCCTTCCCACAAACTCTACAAATATTTAAGTCACTCATGGATGATCACATCCCTCCCCTTCACACTATAGCCCTTACGGGTCTCATAGTAATGTTAGAGAGTGGTGTATTAACACGTGATAAGTTCCTCATCAATAATTGAGCTCGCATTAAGAAAATGTGTGATTGTTGTTTGTCACGGCCTTTAACATTTTTAATTAGATTACCTTCTACTTTTTTGCAGCAAGATTACCTTCTATTTTATCTAATAGAAATTACAATTCATGTAGGTGAACTAAGGAGTAATAGTCCTCTCTCGATCCCCATACATTTTAACATATAATGTTTTTTTTACCAGTAAGGGATAATACAGATGTCGAATTCCAATGGCTCCCAATGAGAAGATTTGAGTTCAAACCACATGGGAAAATATTTATGTATGTACCACCCAACTTGATTTTTTCACCTTTGTTGTGGTATTGGAGCCGAGAGGAGGGGAGAATTTTTTCATCTTAATCTCATATAATATATTAGTTTGAAACTTCCTCCTCTCGGCCCCTTTCCGTCACATACTTATACAAACAACACATTTTTCATTATTTCCTTTAACTTTCATTACCCTCCATTTCCTTCCCCTTCCTATTTTTACAGTCCACTAAACACAACTAAAGAGTGGCATGGTACAAGCGATGCAAGTCACTAACAATGTCATAAATTTGACAACTCCTAATTGTAGAACATAACGACAATATAATATAAAACGACTTATAATATTGTTCCCATATCAAAAGATGATACCTCACGGATAGTGTGAGGAAAAGGGGTTCGGTCTATACTAAATAAAAAAAGCTCGTTGAGGGGACTGCATATAATTTCTTATATTATTTTTTGAAATTAAAACGATCCCTATATGTGTATGCTAAATTTGACTCTTTTCTTAAATTATATATTATATAAGGAAGACTCATCTTATGTAAAAGACAGAACGAGACATTAAAACATCTCTGAAACGCAGCAACGGCGGTATACGCGTTCTAGGGCTCCTATACGCAACAACGGCGGGCTTGGGGGAGGGCCTCCGGCCGCCTTTGGGTGCTGGCCACTCCCCCTTGCCTCTTCTTGTCTGGGAAGCTTCCCATCTGCTCGGGTGTTGTGCGGCGCAGGTTCCCTCTGCCTTCCGGTTCGATGCTCGATGCCAACCTTTGGATTCCGAGTCTAGTTCTTCTGGCTCCCGCGGCGGTTTTGACGGAGGTGAATGCTATGACTGGGTGCATGCGGTTTCATTCGTAGATCTCCGATCGTGGTGGTTCTGGCGCTCTATCTTCTCCGAGTCGAATCTGAAGCAACCCTTTCCAATTTCGTTTAGCTTCCTATTTTTTCCTTTGTTTGGTAGTTCTCGTTAGTGGCAGCTTCTCTGCCATGTGTATTCTCAGTCTTTCGGCATTTATCTGTCTGTATGTCTACGATCCTCTCCTGGAGTGGTCCTGGCGGAGCTTCTTCTTTGGACGGATCTAATTGTTTATATTTTGTGTCGTTTGTAGGTCTAGGTTGTTGGGGTCTTCCTTTCTTTGTGTCTTGTGTATGTTCTGCCGTCTGAGGTTTGGTGGGTGTGCCCTCGGTTTCTGTGTTGGTTTGCTGGGGTAGGGGATAATCAGGGGTCTTGGGTTTGGAGGCATTGCTTCCGTTCCTCTCTCGATTGCGATCGAGTTAGGATTCTTGGTGAGTGGTGGTGGGGTTCTACTGTGTTTTCTATCCCCCATCCTTGTTCTTCCTCCGGCCTTTTCTGCTCCTTTGCTTGTCCTTGAAAGGGATCCATAGTGGCTTTTTCTGCTGGTGTCGTAGTACGACGTGTTATCTGTTATCTTTCTCTCTTATTTGTAGTTTTCTTTAGTGAGTTATAACTTCTTTGTTGTCGTGTGGTTTGTGTCCTCCTTTCATGTTAGGTCTTCTTTTGTTTCTTTATTATATGGTAGCAAGTGCGAAGGTGATCCCTTCTTCAGTCACTGGTTTGGAGCATATACTCTATATCAGATTTTATCTCAGGTTGAAGGAATCTCTCATAAAAAGCTCTTTTGGTCAGCGATATAGAAGAGAGATCAATACATCATTGTTCTTATCACGTTCCAATATGAGTTTCTGGTTATTGTATCTGGTCTTTACTTTTTTGTGTCCGGTTGGTGTATCCCCCTTTACATGTAGATGTTGTATAGCTTTAATGTAATGAATGTGGTGTCTTTAAAAAAAAAGGAAGACTCATCTACTATGTAAGAAAATCTACAGAGAGGGTTGGATGCAATTTTTTGTATTATTTTTTTCTTCTTCTGAAATTACAGACCGAGCCCTATGTGTACTCTATACTTTTTCTTATATATATATATATATATATATATATATATATATATATATTGTATAAGACAGACTCATCTATACTATACAAGAAAGTCTGTGTATGGGGTCATTTGCTATTTTCTCTAGTTTTTCTTAAATGTCAGACCGATCCATGTGTGTACACTACATTTTTATCTTTTCTTTTTAAAATTATATATTACATAAGGGAGGCTCATTTATACTATATAAGAAAGTATGTAGAGGGAGTTGAATGTAATTTTTTCATTATTTTTTGAAATTACAAACTAGACATCTCTTTTGTAAAATTATGTATTGTATAAAGAGAGTGTTGTTCTATACTATATTAAAAAGCCAGAAGGTTGAATGTAATTTCTCCATTATTTTACATAGTTACAAGTTCGTCCCTGTGTGTATAAGCAAACTAATTCATGTATATATTGTACATATTTATTGTATTTTTTATTAGTTATTGTTGTTTAATCTAAAAATTATGTATTGTAGTCTATGAGGGCACCCGTGCAATGCACAAATTTATGCCTATGTATGATAAACTAGGTTTGGCAAAATAAGACTCGACCTGATTAACCCAACCCAAACTCTAAATTTTAAGCGGGTTTATGGTCTAAGGTTTTTTGACCGGACTCGAAATTGACCCGAACCCTAATAACCCGAAATTAATTTAGGACTGGGTTCATATTTGGACTTTAGACCCAAATCAACCAGATTGGCCCAAAATTCTGAATTATATTTTCAAATAAAATTACAAATATTATATTTTAAGACACCTAATGACCTGTTAAATTACTAATCCATCAATTATGGAGTTTATTTTGATAACTATACATGTCTTTGTATTGATTTGTATGATTTATTGTACTAATTATATTATGAAATGTGTTTAAAACTCTAAAAAAACTACAACAGGCTTTATATGTGTTTCTCAATCACATTGTAAGTTTATCACAATGAAATTTGTTAATTACACTTAAAAAATTATCAATGACTAGAAAAATCATAATATTTTTTAAACTATTGTTTTGGTATTGGATTTATGGTTTATACCAGATAGACCCGAAATTATTTGTCGTTGGATTAGGGTCAAGAATTTCGACCCAAAAATCTATCTTTCATAAGTTTCAGGTATAGTAAAAAAGAGTTAATCCGAAATAATCCAAAATAAAATCCGCTCAACCCGAACCCTATTGCCACCCCTATGATAAACTGTTATGTAGGGGACCCACACCACTAACAACAACAACTTTAACTGTGGAACCAGTTTTTAAGGGCAATATTGTTCCCATACCACTTCCTTCGGATTTGAATAAAATGTAATCTCCCAAATTGCAACTATGAAACCTCTTTTTTCACGTTAGTGATTTGTAAATTGATTTATGGGACTCGTCCGAGGGGGGGCTGACGCACTGCAAAACCGCCCCTCCCAACACGGGTCCTTTTTTATTTTTTGTGGGGAATGCATTCTTTTGATTATAACTTTCATTCCGTAATGAATTTTTTGACGCAACAGAATCCATCAAATTTGTTATAAAAATACATTGTGAACAAAACTAATATTTGTTGACTCAAGGTCAATTAGGTCACTGTTGACTCACGTCTAAATTGACTAAACCCGTGTTTTGATGATGACTAATCATTCCACATATTTGCGTCTAATGTCTCTACTTGAGTGATTTCAGAGTAGGTATAGATACACTCTAAATGCCCTAACTTGCACATATCAAATTGGAGAAAAGACAAGTCAAAGTCAATACAAGTGCATGTTTTTGTAATATGATATAAATCCATTAGAATCATGTTGTAAATCACTTGTAATGATTGTATGACTTGTAATTAAGCTTGGAAAAAAACCAATAGCACTTAGATCGAATGTTTAAGCACTCAAAAGCCATTTTCCAAAATTCACATCAGGCTGTTCATTGATCGAGTTTTGTGAAGTGCAAACTCGACCGATTCTGATTGGATCTTGAAAATGAATTTTGATCGGTCGAGTTTACACTTCACAGAACTCGACCGATGGAGTACCTGACCAATTCGATTTTCATTGGTCGGTCGAGTTTTCCCAGGACTGTAACGACACCCGCCATCATTAAGATAACAAGCGTCATTAACAATAATAAAACATGCGGAAGCGATCATCAGTTGCAGCGGATTACCAAAAATCACTAAAAATTTAAAACTTTTGCAAAGAGATCCATTCATAGGAAAACTCTTTCATTCAGAACCAAAGTAAAACTTGACATCCTGGTTCATATATATACATCTCATGTACTTTTGCTTCTCGAGGAATACAAACATCAACTACTCTGTCTTAACTATACACAGGTAGTATAAAACCCTCGAGGCTTAAAGCCAAAATCTCAAACCGATCCATCAAAACACTACTCCTAGGACCCGAGAGTATAGAGACGACACATAGGACTTTCTAACTTTATGACTTGACAGTCAGGGTCTCCACCTGAGATCTCACTGTTGTCCATGCTGTTGCTTTCCTTTTCCTACAAAAGAATCTTTGCTTCTTTGTCCGCGTCCACCTAAAAATGTTGGATCCCACGGGGGTGAGACAATTGTAAATTGTCCCAGCGGGAGATATAACTCTCCGCCAAAACATTATTATTGCAGCTAAAGATATGGAACTGAGCAGAGGATAAGTAGTTTCAAGCATTCTCAACTTTGAAAGCATTGCAACTATTTCTGATAGAGCAATATGAAGAACATGTATAACATCTATTCAAACTATAGAATCATTACCACTGCATTAACTCTCTTTAGGCTTAGATCATATATCTAAAGCCTAGCATTATCATTGTGGAGTCATGGCCCGTAGCCATACTCTTTTCATAAAGTGTTGGGATCTTAATCCCCCAATTCACCACTGGGAATTCTCATTCTTTAACAATTTCAATACCTTAACCATGTGGTTCTGGGTATTTAAACCCTTAGCTCATCACCTGAGCATTGTTACCACTTTTCTTGTGACACTAATAAACTTGATATGTCACCCATGAGACATTCTTGTCTCAACTTGTTGGCCTTAGCCAATCTGCTAAACAAATCAAGAAATACATCTACCGTGTACTCATATGTCATTAATATAGGCATTGGGTTATTACCAATCCTATGTTATCATTACAGGCATTGGTCCGTAACCAATCCTAATTACACCGCCAGGCATTGGACTCTAACCAACCCTGATTACAGGCATTTAGCCTCTGCCAGGTATTGGACTTAACCAAACCTGATTACACCGCCAGGCATTGGTCTGTAACCAACCCTGATTACACAGCCAGGCATTGGACTTTAACCAACCCTGATTACACAGCCAGGCATTGGACTTTAACCAACCCTGATTACACAACCAGGCATTGGACTTTAACCAACCCTAATTACACAGCCAGGCATTGGATTTTAACCAACCCTGATTACACAGCCAGGCAGTGGACTCTAACCACTCCTGATTACACAGCCATGCATTGGACTTTAACCAACCCTGATTACACAGCCATGCATTGGACTTTAACCAACCCTAATTACACAGCCAGGCAGTGGACTCTAACCATTCCTGATTACACAGCCAGGCAGTGGACTCTAACCACTCCTGATTACACAGCCAGCCAGTAGACTCTAACCACTCCTGATTACACAGCCAGGCAGTGGACTCTAACCACTCCTGATTATAGGCATTTAGCCTCTTCCAGGTATTGGACTTCAACCAAACCTGATTACACCTCCAGGCATTGGTCTGTAACCAACCCTGATTTCACAGATCATGGAATATAAATTCCTTTAACCATTATTAATCATCTTGGTGCCTCTTACTATGCTACAATGGTTCTTATGGCTCATAATATCCATAAAGCATCTTGTCACCTCTCATTAGGCAACAACTTTATTCACATGGCTCACAAGGCCATTCACATCTTGTCACCTCTCACTAGGAAACAACTTAAAACAAAGGCTTACAAGCCCATACTAATCTTGTTACTTCTTTCTAAGTAACCAAAAACATAATGGCACATATGGCTAATCAACTCTTATCAAATAAACATCATAGCTCATACCCGGCCATGATCATCACCTCATGAGACCTGCATGATTGTCACACATGATAATAGACTTATCAAGTTCACAACACATCATGCAAAACAGGGTAACACCACTATTTCCTTACCAAGGTTAGGGTTTACCATCAATTAGGGCTTTCTGTCACATATCATTACCCTTCATTAAGAATAGGGTTTTCCATTATTAACCATTTAGGTTTTCAAGATCATATTATCAATGATCAAACCCTAGTTCATTGCTCCCCACATCTAGGAGCCAACATTTATACCATAAGTATTCAATCATACTTATTTATTCTCATCAATTATCATTAAATGATTATCATCACAAGGTATGAGTATCTCTCTTATCCTTAAGTTGAGAATTAACAAAACGACCATGTTAGGTCACTTCAATTTAGCTCTAAGTCAAGCATAGACCACCACGGTCGTGCTACCTTGCACGGTCGTGCAGAGTGAAGCTACCACGGCCGTGCTACCCTGCACGGTCGTGCAAAGTAAAGTCGCCACGGCCGTGCTGCCTTGCACGGTCGTGCTACATAGGATCATCACATGAATCATATTTATATATATGAGTTCTATTATTTGATCCTTTCAACTTGATTAGGTCACATCAACCCTTCAAACAAATGCATACAACTATGATTAACATAGTGTACCAAGTCATTGGTCCTATAAGCAATTAAGGATGCATTCCCAATTAGGGTTTCTCATGAAATCACCCACAATTAGGGTTCCACATGGATGCACCCTCAATTAGGGTTTCACTTGGAATCACCCTCAACTAGGGTTTCACATGGAATCACCCTCAACTAGGGTTTTACATGGAATCACCCTCAACTAGGGTTGAATTCAATAACCCTGTCAATTAGGGTGTATGTTCATGTTTAGGGTTTCGTGATATCTTTGCTTAAGGATCATAACCCTTATTCACCACATGAATCATATTCATGTATGAATTCATGCTATCAACTTCTTAACTTGATTAGGTCATATCAACTCTTTAGTCGAGTACATACAGCTATGATTAACATAGTGTATCAAGTCATTGATCCTATAAGCAATTAGAGATTCATCCCTTAATTGGCACTTAATCACTTAAGTACTATTAGGGTTTCAACCTCTGTACTTTCATTGATTATCATTATTAATCATCATTGGATCAATAGTACATTCATCATCTTACTTCCCAAAGATTGAATTACATTGGACCTCCATTACATAAGGTATCCAAATGAATTAGGGTTTTCAATGTTGATTCCTTCAATCATTGAATTCATGGAACCAATCATCAATTGGACCTTCACCCATACTTCAATTGAGTTTAATAGGTCAAACTTAAACTGATTTGACCCTCAATTGATCATCAATTGGGGTTGGAATCAATTGAATTATGGTTTAGAATCAATGAACCTTCAATATTCATCAATGTGTAACTAGTTACTTCATAACTATTGAACCACCATTCAAATGGGGTATGACCTGACCCCAAATGGTCTTGAGGTCGTTTGTATGACCTCCAAACGGTCTTGAGACCGTTTGCCCATCATATCACTCAAATCCAAGCAATCCAATTAGGGTTTGGTTCATTGAAGTGCTCACCAAATCAGCAATCTATTGCAGATCAACTTGATATCTTTAGACCTTCAACCACTGAACTATACTCAACCCTAGACCTCCAAACGGTCTTGGGTGACCACCAAACGGTCTTGAGACCGTTTGGATGAGCTCCAAATGGTCTTGAGACCGTTTGGCCCATCCAACCTTTGGACTTTAGTGAAAAATCATCATGGATTGGTCTATCGAGTTGATCAACAAATCAGCACTGCATTGCAATATGATTAGTACCTTTGGACCTTCAATTGGTCAACTATACTTGACCCCAGAACTCCAAACGGTCTTGGGGTGATCCCCAAACGGTCTTGAGACCGTTTGGATGATCCCCAAACGGTCTTGAAACCGTTTGGGCTAATCAACCCAAAATCTCAACTTAACTCATTGGAATTTCAGCACTGTTTTCAATTAGGTTTTGCCTAATTGAATGGCCTTCAACTCACGATCCCTTTGTAGTTAACCCCTCAAATTTGGAGGGTCATTAACCAACATCATTAGGAACAGTAATCTCAAACGGTCAACGCTTTGTCAACTCTACCAAACGGTCTTGAAACCGTTTTCTCAACTAGGTCAAATTAATCAGGCTGAAATTCAGCACTTAATCCAATTAGGCTTCCCTAATTGATTAACCTTCAACTCACGATTCCTTGGGAGTTAACCCATAAAACTTGGTGAGTCATTATCCAACATAATTAGGATCAATAATCTCAAACGGTCAATGCTTGTTCAACGCACTCAAACGGTCTTGAAACCGTTTGCCCAAGAAGGTCAAGTTGATCAGGTTGAAAATCAGCACTTAATCCAATTAGGTTTCCCTAATTGATTAGGCTTCAACTCACGATTCCCTTGGAGTTAACCCCTCAAATTTGGAGGGTCATTAACCAACATCATTATGAATAGGAATCCAAAACGGTAAACGCTTGGTCAACCATCTCAAACGGTCTTGAAACTGTTTGCCCAAACAGGTCAAGTTAATCAGGTTGAAAATCAGCACTTAATTCAATTCAATTTGCCTAATTGATTGGGCTTCAACTCACGATTCCTTTGGAGTTAACCCCTCAAATTTGGAGGGTCATTAGCCTACATAATTAGGAACAAAATTCCCAAACGGTCCACGCTTGGTCAACTCAACCAAATGGTCTTGAAACCGTTTGCCTCCAAACGGTTTTGATGAAACCGTTTGGTTCCCACCTTTAGAAACCGTTTTCTCCCAATATTTTTGGTGAGGTGCTATCTTATGATGATGTCATCATCACCTTCCTTCGTGCACCCAAGAACAGCAATCGTTTTTTATGGGAATTGCAGCAAAGGATCAAGTATGAATCAAATTGAAGAAATCAATCAACAAAGCTTAGAGAATTGATACAATAGCAATGTTTAAGGGTTTAAGTTATAAAACCCGCCTCCAATTGAGCTCCAAATCTCCAAGATCACACCATTAATGGTGGATGAAGCTCTAGCAACTCCCCCTAGGCTCGTCCTCAAGCTTTTTATTGCAAAAGTTGGCTAGGGTTGAAGAGGAGATCGAAATAAGAAGGAATCCATGATTTATTTTTGATTTCCACCATGGAATCAAGGAGAACGAAGGTCAAGAGCTTACCAACAGGTTGGGAGGCGTCCTCCTGCTCCTCCCTAGCTCCTTGGTCGGTTTTGCAAGCAAGGGAAAGAAGAAAATCCGAAATAGCCTCTCAATTGATTTAGAAAAGGCACTTTATAAGGAAATTGATGAGAGAGAAAATGCATTAATAAAATGCATTAAATTCCAAAAATATGGCCGCCTCTTCCCCCTCAAATCCCTTAAGGACAAGGCACCTTACTTTGCCTTTAATTCTCCTTCATTATCCTTGATTTAAAGAAAATCAAATTAAGCACCTTAATGCTTATTATATTAATATCCATATGTGAGTGGGTTTTCTTTTTCTTATAATAAGGTGAGTGGAATTTCACCTACTTAGGATATTTTCATTCCTTATCTTGGAAAAGGAACGTCCATCCTTATTTAAAATCAACCCAAAACATTTTGGTTGAAAGCCCTTCAATTATTTTTATTCATTTTTTTGCCCTAAATCAAATTAGGGTTTCAATTAGGCATTAATCTTGATTATTTTAATATCAAGATTCTCTCTCCTCCAACTTAATTCAAATGAGGCACCCATCTCATTTTCTTTGCTCTAAATTATGCCAAGAAACATTAGGGACCTTGTTGAAGTGGTAATTTGCATATTGAACCCTAGGTTTTGGGTAAATTGCACTTTACACCAAAACTAGGTTTTAATGCACAACATTGTCCAACAAGCTCTATCTTGGTGTCCAGGCTTGTATAAGCCTTACCACTACATCATATTCATTCTCATGGGGTCTCAATCATCAGAGGAACATCTTACCATGCAACATTTGCAATTTAACCCCTCAATTTGGGTAATTTGCAATTTGGTCCAAAATAAGCAAACATTGCTTCAACATTGTTCAAACATGACCAAAATTGAAACATAAGTTCCTCATGAGCCCTAATTACTTTTCCCAAGATAGGATTAAGAATCTAATCAACCTTATTAGGCAAAACATCTAGGGTTAATTCATAACCCAGGTCAGGGATGTTACAAGACAAACTCGACCGATGGTCTGAATATCGGCTTTGTCTTTTACTCTATCAGTCGAGTTACCCTTATAGAAACTTGACCGATTGCACTGTATGAAAAAGTGTAGAAAAGTACTTCTAGCCATTGTAGAGTTGCAACAAGTAAAAATATATCCGTTGCAAGCCACAAAATGGCTAGTTTTTGTTCTCAAGTGTTCCCAAAGGCTAAGAGGCATTCCCAGCTATAAATAGGACCCCTTGGGCTTCATTCCAAGGTTGAGAATTAAATGCAAACCTCTATGTGAGGTTCCTATTCTGTAGTTGAGTGCTTCCTACAGCCTCCTCTCTCTCTCTCTAAGCTTAATCACTTGCTACATTCGTTAGAGTGAGTAGAAAATATGTAAGAGAGCTAGTCCTACATGTATATCTTGTGAGGCTCTCACTTCCACCACCTCCCTATCTCTCATTTCAATCATGAAGATGAAGGTTCTCTCTCTTGGCTAAGAGAGGTGAAGAAGAACAAGGGAAGGCATCCCTTGGTGAAGATCAAGGCTGAAGACTTGGAGCTAGAGTGGGTAAGCCCTTGGTGAAGGCAGAAGACTCTTTGCTTGAGTGGGTAAGTCCTTGGTGGAAGCTTCTCTGAGTGAAGGTGAAGTCAAAGGTGGAAGATCCAAGAAGAGTGGGTAATCCCTGCAAGGCTGAAGACTTGTGCAAGAGTAGTAAGTCCTTAGAAGAAGGCGGAAGACTCCTTGCAAAGTGGGTAAGTCTTTGGTAAGGTTGAAGACTCTTTGTATTGGATAGGTAAGTCCTTTGGTGGTCATGTATTCTCTTATAATGAATATAATGAAGGTGCAAGGTTAAGAAATCCTAGAGGTTGACCTCTCTAGGTAGTGGGCTGACTCACTTCTAGTTTGAAGTGTGGAATCATTCTAAATAGCTTGTCAATTGGTGTATGTTCAATCTCTCTCTCCCTTTCTATGCATATTTTAGTTGCACACAAATTTCCTATTTAGCAACCTTATCTTGTGATATATCTTGAAGGTCTAATGAATTTTTTTTAAGTGCATTCAGCTCTATTCACCCCCCTAGAGCATCTAATCACCCATCTAGGATCCAATAATATTGACATTTTTTAAATAATATCAAATAATAAATAAGTCTTATTTGCACTTTTATAAAAGAGAAAACAAATTAAGGATTGAGCATGCACATAAATAGCAAATTAGCACAAATCTTAACATAATGCGCTATTTGTAGTAAATACCTAATTATGGTGTTAATACACCCAATTATAGTGTGAATGATGCACACTTCTTAGAGTATGTGCATGAATAGTAAAGTAGCACAAATCCTAACATAATGCACCAATATTTGTAGAAAAATGCTCAATTATTGTGTAATTGCCTATAGTGTGAATGCACATACTTCTTAGAGTATGTGCATAAATAGAAAATTAGCACAAATCTTAACATAATATGCCTAATATATGTAGAACAATGCTCAATTATGGTGTAAATGTGCATATTTCTTAGAGTATGTGCATAAATAGCAAATTAGCACAAATTTTAACGTAATGTGAATGCTAATGCCCTCAATGCACCCACTTTTGAACGAATATGTCTACTAGTGCCCTCTATGCACCCAATATTAATTGAATGTGCACACTATCACCCTGAATGAACCCACTTTTGATTGAATGCACCTACTTTTGATTGATGCGCCTAGTAATGCCCTCAATGCGCACATTTTTGATTGAATACGCCCACTAGTACCTAAATATGCCCAATATTAATTGAATATGCACACTATTGTTCTGAATGCCCCCACTTTTGATTGAATGCGCATAGTAATGCCCCAATGCGCCCACTTTTGATTGAATGTGCCCACTAGTACCTTAAAGCGCCCAAAAGTAACTGAATGCACATACTATCATCCTGAATGCATCCATTTTTAATTGAATGTATCTAGTAATGCCCTCAATGCGCCCACTTTTGATTGAATACACCTACTAGTGCCCTCAATGCACCTAATATTAATTGAATGCGCACACTATCACCCTGAATGTGCACACTTTTGATTGAAATGCGCCTAGTTACCCTCAATGCACCTAGTTTTAATTGAATGGGCCTACTAGTGCCCCCAATGCACCCAATATTAAAAATGCACACACTATCACCCTGAATGGGCCTAGTAATGCCCTCAACACCCACTTTTGATTGAACGTGCCTAGTAGTGCCACCAATGCGCCCAATATGAATTGAATGTACACACTATCGCCTGGATGCGTCCACTTTTGATTGAATGTGCCCACTAGTGCCTCAATGTGCCCAAATTAATTGAATGTGCACACTATCGCTTTGAATGCGCCCACTTTTGATTGAATGCGCCCAGTAATGCCTTGAATGCGCCCACTTTTGATGGAATGTGCACACTAGTGGATCAATGCGCCCAAATTAATTGAATGTGTAACTATCACCCTGAATGCGCATACTTTTGATTGAATGCACTCACTTTTGATTGAATGCGCCAACTAGTGTCTCAATGCGCCCAAATTCATTGAATGTGCACACTATCACCATGAATGCGCCCACTTTTGATTGAATACACCTACTAATACCTCAATGCGCCCAAATTAATTGAATGTGCACACTATCACCATGAATGCACCTACTTTTGATTGAATGCACCCACTTTTGATTGAATGCGCTCACTAGTACCTCATTGCGGCCAAATTAATTGAATGTTTATACTATCACCCTGAATGCACATACTTTTGATTGAATGCACCCACTAGTGTCTCAACGCGCCCAAATTCAAATTGAATGCACCCACTAGTGTCTCAACGCGCCCAAATTAATTGAATGTGCACTATCACCCTGAATACGCCCACTTTTGATTAAATACGCTCACTGATGCCTCAATGCGTAATGAGTGCAATGATTTTTATTTCGTCAAAAAATCAATAACAGATTAAAAATTATTCCTATTTTTTATTTTTGTGCTCTTTGTGTTTTGTGTGGAGTAATGCCACGTGACAAAAAGAAGAAGTAAAATCAAGTCTTGCCTGGGAAACCATCTCAACACAAGCGCAGCCCGCGTTACGGGCGGGACGCGTCAACATAGCATTTCCTTTTGAAAATTTTCTCCCGGTGGCCAACCCGAGAAGCCCTAAACATTGCATCTAATAATTAAGCAACGTGGCTGTTTGTAAACTATGTTACCCATCTCTGCTTCGGTTCCAGACTTCGTGTAAAGATCGATCTCTTAAAAAGCTGCATAGATCTACTTTTCACACTCAGACTCTGTACTCCACACCTAAATTAAAGCTAACGCAGTGAAAAAAAGGTTACGTCGGTGCATCAGTTGAATTACTGCATAGAAGAATCGTAACGTTTCCCGATTGCACGAGGCATGCCTTCGTCGTCACCCGGTTGCGCCGAATCACCTACCCTTCCGTCCATCCCAGCCTGCTCTCCAGAGACCGTCTCATCTTGTGATCTGTCCGGTAAGTAATTCGATTGCACCCTGGTACTTGCACGACATCTGGCGATTCGCCTTTTTAGTCCATGTCTCCTTTCCACGAGCTTGACGGGGATCCGTTGCTGGACGTGCCCTTGCAGGGGCTCGTTTTGGATTTTATCTAGAGGCGAAATTGAGTTAGATCCAGGTGTTACCAGTGCTTGGGTCGCTCATCAGGTTAGCTACGACTGATCATTTCCAGGACGATTCATTGATCTTTACGGCTTCTTATTTCTATCTTTCCTCCTGTCTTGGCCTGTCATTCATCCGCTCTTTCTATTTAGCGTTTTGCTTTTATCGTCACTGTTGCGGTTCAGCATTGTTGGAGCTACCAACCCAAGTTGCCGGTTGGACATATATTTATCTTTCCAAGCTCGAACGCGGCTAGAGAAAGGACGGATATATATAAATACCGGTGATGTCGATGATATACTATTTTATTAGCTAGCAAAAAACTTTTAGGCGGCCCGATTGTCTTTATTTTATATATCATATCGACTCCCCTGATCTCTGCACATCTTTCTGTTGGCGCTCTGGCAGCCGGAGATAGCTTGCTGATTGTAAGGTATAAATTGATGATGACCATGTAACTAGGCTGAAGCTTTTCTTCTCCCTCTTGCCTACCTATTATCTGCTCTACAAGCCAACCATCGCTTCTCTTGGAAGTTCCAGTTCATTGTTGTACAGGGCTTCAAAAGTATGAGCCAGCGGATTCCAGCTTTGGCTTGGATAGGATCACGCCTCCCTTTCAATTTGAGTGGAAGTATTAGTAAAATTAAGAACTGAACAATTTAAGTCTCAATTGAAAATCATTTTGTTTGGGGCTACATGGATCATTCTTCTGCATTACCTTCGTTTTGTATCATATTTGTTGGATCTAGGGTTCTAGAGGAGGGGTGAATAGAGCTTCAAAAATTCTCACAAGATAGATTAGAACTTCAAA
The DNA here is from genome assembly GCA_963693085.1 of Alisma plantago-aquatica. Taxonomy (NCBI): domain Eukaryota; kingdom Viridiplantae; phylum Streptophyta; class Magnoliopsida; order Alismatales; family Alismataceae; genus Alisma; species Alisma plantago-aquatica. The sequence continues at coordinate 394,482,143 of OY856412.1, read as the reverse complement.
CTATATCAAATTAAAACCAATAGCTTAAGTGCAATTTGAAGTTCTAACTAACAAGCATAGCAAGGATGAGAGGAATTGATAGCAAACACTTGACAAGGTCATGTAGAGTGGTTCCACTCCCCAAACTAGGAGAGAGTCAGTTCACTACCTGGAGAGGTCAACCTCTAGGACTTTGCAAGTACTTTTCTCTATATATTCACCAATAAGAGTTACAACACGAGACCACCAAAGGACTTATCCATCCAAGCACCAAGAGTCTTCCACCTTACCAAAGACTTACCCACTTTGGCAAGAGTCTTCAGCCTTCTCCAAGGTCTTACCCACTCTTGCACAAGTCTTCTGTCTTTAAGGACTTCTCTACTCTTCTTGGATCTTCAGCCTTTGCCTTCTCCTTCACCTGGAGAAGATCTTCACCTCTTCTTCAACTTTGAAGAAGAACAACAACAACTCCACCTTCACTAGGAGTAGCTTGCTTCACCTTTGCTTCATGGAGGAAAGGGGTAGGGAAGATAGAATGGATGAAAGCTTTACAAACACAAGGAAGTAGCTCTCTTACAACATGGCTATCTCACTCATAATTACGAAATGAAGTGTAAACTAGAGAGAGAAAGGGCTCAAGGAGTTGCAACACACTCAACTATAGCAAGGACTTAGAGTAGCATTAATGAGCAAACTTGGAATGAACTCCAAGGGGTCCGTTTTATTTATAGTTGGGGGTGTTCCCTTGAGTGTGAGATCACTTACGGTCGAAATATAGCCGTTTTCTAAGATGCAACAGATCTATTTTCACCCAAAACAACTCACCAACGGTTATAATCACTTTTTCTGTGTTTTCCGTACAATACATTTGGTAGAGTTTCAATAAAGGTAACTCGACCGATCCACTAAAACACAAGAGCCAATTTTCAAACTATCGGTCGAGTTTGTTCTGGGAAACTCGACCGATGAGATAAAATTAGTTTTGCTCAGTGAGTCGGTCGGTCGAATTCTGTGAGTGTGCAACTCGACTGATGGGTCATCTTTAGAAAATCCATCATAGGATCATCAGTAGCATGTGACAAATTTTCTAAATTGACATTTGAGTGATTAAACCTTGGAATTAAGCGTCCCTGATTTTTTTTCATCTTAGTTACAAGTCATATCATCAATACAAGTGATTACAAAAAACGTCTAAGGTCATTTGGAGTGATTTCCCAAATTGTACACTTGCATTGCATTTGATTTGAACTTGAACAAGCTAGGGCTTGTGTAATTTGATCCTTTTCATGTACCTAAAGCCTGAAATCAAACTTGAACAAACATATTAGATACATAGGAATGGAATGGTTGAGTCATTATCAAAATATGGGCAATGTATAACTCTCAAGTCAACAATATTTTCGTAGAGTGTTGTATTGTCCCCTATTAGGAGCTATCTCCACATTAGTCTGGATCCACCTCTCCCCCTTTTTGCTCTATCTTAACTGAATTACATTACTTCAGTTGCTTGCACTTACCATCCACCACTTCACCTAATCAAACTATCTGAGACAGCTCTCTCGAACTTTTCCTCAATATATAATGGCCCCACTTTATTCGTCATAATTATCCGTCGTTGTCTTGCCTCACATCTATCTTAGCATTCTCTTTTCTTCTATGGCTATATTATAAGTACATTGCTTATTAGTGCTTCTGCTTCAACATTGGCTACCATACAACATGACAATATTTTGTGTGCAAATCGCTATGGACCAATTGATTTCCCACTTTTGGACAACTAGTTGGAACTCTTGATTGCTTTTGTTAGTTTGAGTTCTTAAGCCATATGTAATAATATGGACTGAGTCTATAGGCCTAACCAAACTAAATAAGTCAGTGAGTCCAATAGTGTCCGGTCAAGTCTGGGATCGTGTCCACCTCTCCTATGTATAGTAAAGGGATTTTCTTATATCAAATACTTAGTTTGTATTGTCTATCCATTATTTTTGTCAACATGGTATTAGATTTTCCAGGGACCCTAACCCTAGAAAGAATGCAAGAATGTCTTCAGTCACAATCGTCTGTCTCATCCTCATTGGTTGCCCATAATGCCGTCTCTGTCCATCTTCTCTGCAGTCATCTCCGCCGTCCCATGACCCCCAGATTGGATGATTTCCATTATTCAATCAATGAGGTGAGATGGAAGGCCCACCTTGCTGAGCATATCTCTGATGAAACTCCAGCTCATTGGATGAAATGCCTTTGATAATTCGAGCTTAATAGCCATCCACTTCTTCTTCCCTTTCTTGGTCCTAATGAAATGAACCATTTCATGAACTAATAAAACGTTGTCTGTGATCTTCCATCCAGATTGAAGCTAGATTGACAGGGTGAGATCTAACTATCTAGGAGCGACTTGATTCACTCAACAATAGTCTTGGCAATCGCTTTGAATGTCACATTGTTGAGAGAGATTGCAAAGGCCACCACAACACTGTGTTGATTTGATCTTCAGAATCAACATCAGGTGAGAGTTAACTAGCTTTATCTTCACTTTGGCTGATTGGAAAACTTGTTGAACTGTCTGCACAACAGATGGGCCAACGTGATTCCAGTAATGTTGTAGGAAGTCGGAGGTGATGCTGTCCGGGCCTGGTGCTTTGCCCAGCGCCATGGCAAATATGCCGCACCACACTTTGTCCACATAGGGGCGTGATTCCAGGTCGGTTAGGGTAGAAGTTGGGATGATCAAGAAAAAACCTATAAAGGAAGTGGTATAGTGCAGGGACTCAAGGGTTACAGTGGTTAGTCTAAGTGTAAAAAAGTCGATGAACATGAGATCGTAGGTCAATTGGGTCAGAAATCCAACTGCCATTGACACCTCTTAAGCGGGAGATCTTGTTGTGGTGGCGTCGTGCCTGCACATACAACTGAAGGTAGCTTGTGTTGTGATCACCATGTTTAAGCCAGTTGATGTGTGCATTCTATTGCCAATCTGCTTCTTCTGCTTGGAGGAGGCAATGATAATGTTCTTGCAATTCCACAACTCGTAGAGAGTCCTCGATGGAGTTGACGAATTCAGGATGAGATTGAATACAACTCAATTGTTGAAGCGTGATCGCTTTATCTTTGTGCCTACAACGAGAGTAGTCGCGATTCCACTGGGTCACAACTGCTTGAAAGACGGGGAGTGCGTCATAGAAGGATGCCTAAGGATCCCAGCTGGACGTCAAGCAAGTGGTAAAGTCTTTGTTCAGACTCCAACTAGCCTTGGTACGAAAGGGGGCTCCTTTGGAGAGTTTAGGACCACTAAGAGAGATAGAAAGAGAGTTGTGATCCGAGGTGACTCGTGGAAGCACCACAACACAATTGTTAGGGTGGTCAGACCGCCATGCTTCATTTGCAATGACTTTGTCTAACCTCTAAGGAGCCGTTGTCGTTGAATGGCGGACTGCTGACCGGCCGCTCCTAAAGCAACAAGATCGATGTTAAGGAGGCAATCATGGAAGTGGACTGAGGAAGCAGAGTCAAAGTATTTGCTTCCCTTTTTCTCAAACATGTTTAGCATGGTTTTGAAGTCTTCGACGACCTGCCATGGTTCATCACACAAAGGTTGAGGGTGAGGAGGCACTGCCAGAGCAAGATCCTCCTGGAAGGGTTTGGGCTTTCGTAGACAGTGGTGAAGTGCCACTTGCCGTCATTACGACAATGTATAAATTGTCAGTGGTTGAGGAGGATCTCAATGTTGCACCTTGCATTGTTCCACAAGCCATATGCTACAAGATAACCCCAGGGCCTCCACTTTGTCTGAGGAGGAAAAACCAACCTTGTTAATGATATTGTCAACTATGGAGCCATTGCATCGTGGTTCAATGATAACTAGTAAATGTAGTTGGCGAGATCGTCTTCCTTCATATAATCGATTTTGTCATTGGAGCAAGCTCCTTGTTATTCCTACAAACTATACTCATTGAAATAAAAATTAGGGAGAGACTAGGTGATGGCTCTGAGCAGCCCAATCTCGTCCTCGCTGTCAGTGGTGCCTGAGGGTTCATCTCCTTATCAAGCAGGTTGAAGTCAATTGAGGTTGAAGAATTTTTGTTGCCCAATTGTTGGGCTAGTTTCCCTTTCTTGTTGATTCTTTCCGGTGTAGTTTTGGCAGCTTGGATGACCACCTTCTACCGCGGAGGACTGCTTGATGTTGTCCTGGAACCTAGATGTAATGGTGGAAGGCGACTGAGGTCACCTGTACTGAGCTGGAAGGGATTGGGGGGGGGTCCGTTGATTGGGTTCTCCCTTCTACTACCACTTCGTCGACGTTGAGGGTCACAACCATGTTGGTTGCGACTGTACCCCCCAAATCGATAGGCTTGTTGGCTCCACCCGTTGAGGTATTGGCTTTCAGTTGTTTCTTCCCAACTTGTTTCCTCCATATAAGAAAATGTCCAATTTCGATGCCATTTCGGTGGTCACAAACAAAAATTTTGACAAATTTCGATGGAAATTTCGATAAATGCGTTCCCGGCGTTTTGACGGCAAAATTAACAAATTAATATATGAAATTTTACTAGAATGATCTACTAGTGTGGATCTACTCAAATATGTAATAATATTTCATATTGGATGTGTGGGGGGTGGGGTCTTGCAATTTGTGAGTGAATGACCCTGAACTGTTTCGATGGGCATTTCGATGAGGAATTTTGATGTCAATTTTCAATGGTGAAATCAATGAATTAAGTCAGTATAGTTTGCAAGCATAATATATAGACTTAAAGACACAAAACTGTGCAAAAAAATGCTCTAGGTAGTACATAGTATATGAAAAAGTAAAAAAAAAATTGATGATCTGCGTGTTTTGAGAGTTTCGACAGTCCATTTCGATGTTCGATTGCCAGTGACAAATAAAATTGGCGAAATTTTGCCAATGTCTTCGACATTTTGAACATTGGTTTCCTCTGACATCTGCTCTTGCTCGGTTGCCAGTCCCCATTGCCTTCCCCAATGCTACGACTTTTGGCCATCATGGTTTTGTCTTCTACATTCTTGCTCTTGTTTGAGCTGTCGCCAGATCCTTTCTTAGGTGGTGTACGTTCCGTTTCTTTGCATGAATGGCCTGGGAGGAACTCCTGCCTCAATGAATTTGCAGTTGATGTTTGTATGGCTTACTCTTCAGGAAAGAATGCAAAGAGAGGGGAGGTTTTCATATTCTATACGTTGCTGTTCCGCATTGAGATGAAGTCAGGGAAAAGGGGTCGAGAGGTATCAACTTCCAACGCCATCCTTGCAAATTTTCCTCGGTGTCCTTGGATGGTGTCATTGTCAATTCTAATTGTTTTGCTAATCGAATTGGCAATGCTCTCCTGTAGCTTGTTTTGATAGAGGTGGATAGGGAGATCAAGAATTCTCACCCAAACCACTGGTTTCTGTGGGGTTTGATCAGAGGGTCCGAACTCTTGAGACCATGACCTAGGTCTCTTGCTTTTGTCTCTTACACGTGCCAATCTATATATATCATTCTCGTTTTCATTCTATTTAATTTCTTATAAGTTTCTTCAAAGTATCAAGATCTGACCTCTTCGAGTCCTTTCTTAGCTCCATTCTATACTTTTATCTCTAGAATGTTGCATTGTTGCACGATTTGTGTAGGCTCCTATAAATTTCTCATTTATGTTTTATGGATCTTTTTACTTCATCGTGACTCCGCCATATCTCTTTCTGTGGAGGGGCACAACTTTTTGATTCCTTTAAAAACATCCTTGGCGATTCTTGTATGCAAGGGCTCATATTAGGCCACATGCAGTTAACTTCAAAATCTAACTTCTAAGTGCCTTGTAAAATTTATCATAACATGTAGTTTTCTTCAGTCCTCCAAGGTTCCACCACTTAAATCTTCTCTCTCTTCCCTCCTTATGCTTACTTTTGCTGGGCTTCATCTTAAACCAAAACCTACCAGGTGGCAAATTCTTCTCCAAGGATCACTTATACAATCCTTGCATATCTTTCGACCTATCTACCTTGTAATAAAGTAATTAATTTGCCTACAATTGCACCCACTCTTGAAGGAAATCAAGAGTGGATCTCTTTTCTTGAAATTGGGTTTGCCAAAATCAAATCATAGGCAATTGCACAATCAAGTATTGTCTCTCCTCTATTCCTATTGCCATATCTGAAAACTACCATATACTCTCTCATAACCAACATTGCTCTTCCCATATGGCCATTCAAATCATTCCCATAATGCTCTTTTTCTTTATTGGTATTCCTTGCATCAACTCATATATATTGTCCAAAAAATTCTTCTTAGCCTCCTTACGAATGCTAACTTGAGTGGCATAAACACTATTGATGTTTACTATTTTTCCCCCAGAATGAGCTCTATTGCTAAATTTTATCACCCATCCTGGTCGTCTTGACGACTTTATTCTCCAACATCTTATCAATAATGATTCCAACACCATTCTCTGTTTATTAATACGTGGATATATGTTGGATCAATGGGCTCTAGAAGGGGGGGTTGAATAGAGCTTCACAAACTTCACAAAAGTGATTAGACCACCAAATTATATTAAGTGCAGAACTTAATTCAAAACAGCAATTTGATGTCCTAAACTAGCATACAAAGCAAGGATAAGAGACAAGGAAAGCATGCACTTGGACAGGTGGTTTAGAGTGGTTCCATGTCCTAAACTTAGGAGCAATGTCAGTCCACTACCTAGAGTTGGTTAGGCTCTAGGATTTGTAACTTGGTTCTCTTATATATATCACACAATAAGATTACAAGCTACAACTACCAACCATCCAAGGACTTATATATCAAGCCAAGATCTTCAACCTCACCAAGGACTTGCCCACCAAGCAAGTAGTCTTCAGCCTTCTTCAAAGGACTTACCTACTCTTGCTCTAGTCTTCGGCCTTGCAGGAATTACCCATCTTGCTTGAGCTTTGCCTTGCACCTCTCCTTCACTTGGAGAGCTTTAGCACCTTCCTCCTTCACTCGGAGGCCTGGAGCAGCTAGCCTTCTTCTCCTTCACTTGGGGAAGAACAGCAACCTTCTTCTCTTTCACTCGGAGAAGAAACTTCAATCAATCTTCATAGAGAATGGAGATGGGAGAAGTGGAAAGGAGAGCTTTACAAGATTACAAATGATAGCTCTCATACATGGGATCCTAACTCACTCATACTCACGAATTTGCTTTGAAGGTAGAGAGAGAAAGGGGCTCAAAGGATTAGAAACCACTCAACTAAGGCTAGGACCAAGCATATGTGAATGAGCAACCTTGGAATGAAGTCCAAGAGGTCCTATTTATAGTTGAGGGTGTCCCTTTGAGGTTGGGTGAGTTAAGTGGCACAAACTAGCCGTTTTACAACTTGCAACGGATCTATTTTGAGTCCCACCAACTTCTCCAACGGTTGGAATTGCTTTTTCTGCATTCCAGTACAGTTCGATCGGCCGAGTTTCAATAAAGGCAACTCGGCCGACACACTAGGTGACAAAACCAACAGGGAATCTGTCGGCCGAGTTTCCAGGGGGAAACTCGACCGATCAGTCATCCTTTGGTTTTGACTGACCAGTGGATCGGCCGAGTTTCCTGGCATTGAAACTCGGCCGACAGCCCAGAAAATTCCTCAATACATGGATCGGCCGAGTTTGTAATTCGGCCGACAAAATCCCTGTTAAGGGGTATTTTGGAATTTTCAAAAACTGTATAAATGATGGATTTTTGAGTTCCAATCATTTTATCCATCTTAGATACAATGCAAAACATGAATTTAAGTGATTACAAAAATTGCTCTAAGCCTCTAAGGGCTATATTACAAAGCGGGTGAAAGTCACATGTTTTGCATGTGCCGGGAGAGAGCTTTGAGTGAATTTTGATTCTTTTCTTGTATCTAATGTCTGCAATGATCTCAATTAGAAATGTTAGATACATATGAGTGGAATGGTTAAGTCATTATCAAAATATGGGCAATATGCGACACCTAGGTCAACATTCTCCCCCTTTTTGACAATGACAAACCATTCCTCAACATATTGAAAAGAATATGAAAATTATACCTTTGCTTAGAGAATTGCAAGGGGATGCAAATATGATCAGTCTTGTAATGCTCCCCCTCAATTCATGCTTACTCATCCCTGCATTGTTAGTTAACACACAAACAGCCATAGCATATATATATTGTATGATTCTAGCCAAGTCAAGATATATAAGTTTTAAAGACAAGAAAAGAACCATACAAGCACTAAAAGCAATATGATGGCAATATGATTGAGGTATATTTCTCCCCCTTTGTCATCTCAAAAAGGAGGGGGGTAGAAGAGCATACAAACCAGGTCTTCTCCAAAACACTCAATCAAACATAGCATATTAAGACAGAGAAGCACAAAGATAATTCATGAAAACAACCAACTGTCATTCATCAAAATATGGATTACATGATAAGATAAGTCATACAAAATGTATCCAAAACATAAAACCAAAAGCTACAAGGACAAGCGGAAAAGCCATAGTACATCTCAGATAATGTGCCTAATATAGATGATACAAACATAGTCCCTAAAGAAAATGACATGGTCATGCGAGACTACACTAGACACATCTACTCTAAGCTATACTAATCTATGTCGACGTCATCAACAGCAGCATCCATGTCCTCATCGGGCTGGTAGTCCTCGTCTCCATCAGAAGGAGGGGCATCAGCCGGTGTAGCCTGTTCATCAGCAGCATCATCATCGTCAGCATCCGTATCAGCATCTGTCGCAGTCGCCTCATCTGACTCGGCATCGTCCTGATCTGGCATATCCTCGTCTGTAGGACCAAAAGCACGTCCAGGCCATCTCGCGCTCTGCTCAGCCCAAGACATGCCCAGAGCATGGAGCTCATAAGCTATCTCAATGGGAGGAGCAGTCGAGGTGTACTGGGCCAGTAGCTCGGACAAGCGTCCACCTGGAAGCGCCAACACCGGGGAAGGGTGAGAGTATCCACCTGCAGAGTGGTCAGCGGAAGCAGAGGGTGGTGGAGGTGGATAGAACTGACTATACGCATAAGAAGCGTAGTCGTCACCGGGGTAGGGCTGGTAGGTGGGGTAGGGCTGCGGGCAGGAGAGAGACATAGATGACATGATGTGGCAGAGGTCCTCATGAAGATGTTGTTGGACCTGCATGTTATAGGCTTGCTGGTGCATGAGATACCCCATGAGGGCCTCATTGGAAACATGAAAATCGGCAAAAGCCGGGTGTGGAGGAGGTTGGAAAGATGGCTCAGGAGGTGGTGGTGCAGCTGATGATGGTGGAGGAGGAGGTGCATCCGATGATGATGGAGGTGGTGGTGGTGGTGGAGCAGAAGAAGATGATGCACCAGATGTAGGGACACTCTTCTGGAGAGTGGTCTCACTGATGTAAACCCCTTTTCGATCAGGTCGGTAGAGATAATCGGTGAAAAGAGATTTACCAGTGGCAAACTGGAAAAGTCCACAGATTAGGGCAGGATAAGGAAGATGGGTGCCCTTCGTGTTCTTTCCAGAATCAAAACATGTCATATGGTGCAGGATATACCGTGCCCATTTGACTCCATGATTGTTCAAGAGGAGATACATCATCATGGCAGTGTTCTCGGCTATGTCCGTTTGGTTTTTCTTTGGGTGAACATTGCAACTAAGAACAAACGCCAACACACGGCGAGGGGAGGACAGAGCAGAAGAAGGCAGGGTGCCCTTCTTTCTATAAGGAAACTCGGGAAGCTTGAGGAATTTGTGAATATCCGACAAGTCTATCTCGAGTGCCTTATAGATGTCCTCGGGACGCAAAAGATCGAAATAATCGGGATATGAGGTGGTCCAAGAGGCCGTGCCGACGTTGCCATTTAGGTAAAGATTAAAGGATCGCTCGGTGATATGAAACGGTTGTCCGACGATCATAGAGGTTAAGACAATCGAGGTATCCGAGGGAGGAACCAAAGTGTCGTAATTCCACCGCAAGTTTGCGTAGAATTGGCGGACAGCCTTGGTGCTATACTTGAGATTGTGAAATTTTGGATCCTCGATGCTAAAGGCGTCAAGATGGTGTGTGCGAAACACTTGACTCGCCTCAAAAAGATCGGCGTGAAAACAATGCGGTTGATAAAGAGCACGAAAAGGAAAAGGAGATCGAGGGAGAAGCTCTTTATACCGTGCAACCGCGGTATTGTCCACGAAAGAGAGGTTGTCAAAGGACATATACCTCGGAGCTAGAGGAACCGAAGGAGCAGGAGCGGGAACGGCGCGTTTCCGACGTTGCGACCTCATCGGAGAAGAAACGGAGAGAAGGGCGCCGATCCACACGGAGAAAAACGTAGCAACGGAACCGTACAAGCAGCTAGGGCACACAAGGGGGCCGTTTTGGGGGCAAGAACGGCCGGAGAGAGGGAGGAAAAGACCAGGAGAGGAGGAGTCGGGCTTGGGCGGCTAGGGTTCGGTCGACTTTGCTCTAGTTGAGAGGGAGCAAGTCGGCCGAATCCTATATATATAAACCCGTCTGCCGTCGATCGGCCGAGTTCCAGGGTGGGGAAACTCGGCCGACAGAGTGTACAGACACCCTGCGCCCGACCGATCGGCCGATTTTCCAACTCGGCCGACAAAAACCCTGATGTGAGAAATCCTAAAATCTAGTCCTAGCCTCATACGACCTAGGGCAATTTTTCTGAGGGATCTAGGATGTATTTTAAACACATTTAGGCACATTCTCATCATCATAGTGTACTATTTGTCGATAAAAACTCGTTTTGCGAAAAATACCCGAAAATGAGATAAAACCAATAGAGATATTTATCAAAAAAACAAGCATTTTAAGCAAACAAGGCATTTATAAGCATGAGCAACACACATAACATGTAACCAGCTAATTAGAGAGCAATTCAACATCATCAAGAGAGGTTATTAGCAATTTTGACCTAATGAAATTAAATTGATCTCTAGCAAGCGGTTTAGTGAAAATGTCAGCCAACTGATTTTCCGTATCCACATGTGTGATATAAATATCCTTTTTGACAATGTGATCACGGAGAAAATGATGGCGGACTTCTATGTGTTTAGCTCTACTATGCAATATTGGATTATATGAAAGATTAATTGCACTAGTATTATCACAGAAAATAGGAGAAGCATCAAAATGAATGTTAAAGTCTTGGAGCATTTGCTTCATCCATAGGACCTGGGCACAACAACTTCCGGCTGCAATGTATTCAGCTTCGGTAGTTGATAATGCCACTGTGCTCTGTTTCTTGGAGAACCAAGACACCAAGCATGGTCCCAAGAGGAAGCAAGTGCCACTTGTGCACTTTCTATCAATTAAGCAACCTGCGTAGTCAGCATCACTATATGCCACAAGAGTAAAGTCCCTTGACTTAGGGTACCATAGTCCAAAATTTGGAGTTTTGGCTAGATACCTCAAAATCCTCTTGACGGCAATAAGATGTGATTTCCTAGGGCTTGATTGAAAGCGGGCACACAAGCCAACACTAAACATTATATCAGGTCTAGAGGCAGTTAAATAAAGTAAACTTCCAATCATACCTCTATAGAGCTTCTCATCTACCTTCTCACCTTCCTCATCCCTGTCAAGTTTGGCAGTGTTTGACATGGGCGTGTCCATTTGCTTCATGTTCTCCATCCCAAAGCGTTTTAGAAGCTCAAGCGTGTATTTGCCTTGGTTGATGAAGTTACCATTCTTGGTCTGCTTGATTTGGAAGCCTAGGAAGAAGGTCAGCTCACCCATCATACTCATCTCAAATTCACTCTGCATAAGAGAACCAAACTCTTTGCAAAGATCAAGGTCAGTTCCGCCAAATATAATATCATCAACATATATTTGAATGATGAGAAAATGGGTAGAAGTGTGTTTTAGAAACAAGGTACAATCAACTTTGCCCATGATATACCCATTATCTAACAAAAAGTTCTTTAGTTTCTCATACCAAGCTCGAGGTGCTTGTTTGAGACCATAGAGAGCTTTTTGCAAGAGATAAACATGATTGGGTAACTTATCATTTTCAAAGCCCGGAGGTTGAGCAACATATACTTCCTCCTCAATTGTACCATTCAAAAACGCACTTTTAACATCCATTTGATAAAGCAAGAAATTTTTATAACTAGCAAAGGCAAGTAGCATGCGAATAGATTCTAATCTAGCAACAGGCGCATAGGTTTCATCAAAATCAATACCTTCTTGTTGATTATAACCTTGAGCTACTAACCTTGCTTTGTTTCTTACCACTTTTCCTTGCTCATCAAGCTTGTTGCGGTAGACCCATTTGGTGCCAATGATCTTTCTATTGTTTGGTCTTGGCACTAAGGTCCACACTCGGCTCTTCTCGAACTGCTCAAGCTCTTCTTGCATGGCAAGGATCCACTCATCATCACCAAGGGCCTCCTTGATGTTCTTCGGCTCCATTTGAGAGATGAAGGCGCTGTCTGCTTGTTCTTTGTTGTGTGCAGCCCGTGTCCTTACTCTTTCAAAAGGATTGCCTATGATCAACTCCTTGGGGTGATCTTTGGCGAAGCGGGGAGTGGGATCCTTCCTTTCTTCTTCTTTCTCTTCTTCTTCTTGATCTTCTTCTTGAACCTGCTTACCTTTATCTTTGATGTTGAGATCTTTGAGGATAGGAATGATTTCATCTGCAACATCATTATCACCAATAGGCTTGCCAACAACAGGGTTAGTTTCAATAAATTTAACATTTATGGATTCTTCTATTTTAGATAGTTCTATGTTAAATACTCTAAAAGCCCTGCTAGTAGTGCTATAGCCTAGGAAGAAAGCCTTGTAAGATTTCGGATCAAACTTGTCGAGAGAGTCCTTGGTGTTCAAAACAAAACAAGGGCATCCAAACACATGGAAGAAATCAATCGACGGCTTCCTACCACGCCATAGTTCATAGGGGGTTTTCTTAAATGTCGGATGAGTGAAAACTCGGTTTTGCACAAAACATGCGGTGCTAACGGCTTCAGCCCAAAACTTCTTAGGAGTATCATACTCAAGAAGCATGGTCCTAGCCATTTCCTGTAGCGATCTATTCTTCCTCTCAACAACTCCATTTTGTTGGGGTGTGCGAGGAGAAGAGAAATTGTGCGAATAACCCGATTTTTCACAAAAACGTTCAAAAAGATCATTTTCAAACTCTCCCCCATGATCACTACGGATGGAAACAACATGACAAGAAGCTTCGTTTTCGACTCGTTTGCAAAAGCTCGAGAAAACGTCAAGGGTGTCGCTTTTGGAAACAAGAAAGAAAGTCCAAGTATATCTAGAAAAATCATCGACGATAACAAGACAATACTTGGAGCCGCGAAGCGTTTGTGTTCTCATAGGTCCGAAGAGATCAATATGAAGAAGCTCTAGAACTCTCTTGGTACTCGTGACCCCTTTGGACTTGAAAGAGGATTTGGTTTGTTTCCCTTGGGTACAAGGTTGACATTCCTCATCCTTTTCAAAATCCAATTTGGGAAGTCCTCGAACCAAGTCCTTTTTGTCTAGTTTCTTCATTTGATGCAAGTTCACATGACCCAAGCGTCGATGCCAAAGCGAAAGATCGTTTTTATCCACGACTAAGCATCTATTTAGTATGGGCTTTAAAGCATCAAGAACAATCACATATAGATTACCATTTCTAGTTCCCTTATATATGACATTATAGGACAGGGAATCTAGAAGCAAGCATTCTAAGGAAGTAAAGAGCACAAGATCACCATTATCACATAATTGGCTCACACTAATCAAGTTGTGATGTAGGCCATCAACAAGCAAAACATTTTTAATGCACAAATCATTACCTACATCACCCTCACCTATAACCTTACCCTTTTTGTTGTCCCCAAAGGTTACCGATCCTCCTTTCTTCTTCACAAATTTGTTGAAATGGCTGATTTCTCCAGTCATGTGCTTAGAGCAGCCACTATCAACAATCCATTTCTTTGTGACCTGCAAGAAAAGAGGATGTCGGAACCCAACTCAAACTTTGGGGTCCGGGGTTAGCTTGGGGACCCATTTCATATTTGGGTTGGTCCCCTTAGGCTTGTAAGGACAATAGGTAGAATAATGATCATCACATTTGCAATGCATACATACCATGGGATTTTTAGAGCCAGAAGACTCTCCATTGAGAATTGGAGTTTCCACACTCTTTTTCTTACCTTTCTTCTTCTTCTTACCTTTTGGGATACTCTCATCGTATCCTAGACCACTAGTACCAATTTGTTTGGTAGAGTGCTCTAGAACATCATTTAGAGACTTTTTACCGGAAAGAAACCTTTGCAAGGTAGATCTTAATTTAGCATTATCATCACTAAGATTTTTAATAGTAGTAGATAAACTATCAAGATCTTCTCTAGCATGCAACAGGTCGGCCTCAAGACAGAGGGCTTTAGTAAGAAGAGAATCTTTTTCAATAGTTAAGTTAGCAACTTCATTCCTAGGCAAGATAGGTCTAGAGGATAGATCATTTGTTTGAGCAAGCAATCTAGCATTTTCAGATTTAAGCATAGCAATTTCTTTTTGATAACAATGAACTTCCTCTCTCCTAGCATCATCAATGAGTTTTAGTTCAACATTTTCAGTTTTTAGAACATCTAACTCATCTAGGCAATTTTGGTTCTCAATCTTAAGACTTTCAATAGTTTTAAGATAAGCACCATTCTCAACCTCTACTCCATTGTATTGAAGTTCAAGGTCTTGAAGTTGCTCTTGCAAAGAATCTATACTATCAAGGTGTAACTTTTCATTTTCATCAAGAATGTCAATCTTGGCATATAGATCATCTATTATCTTTCCTAATCTCTTTCTTTTAGCCTTACATTTAGCAAGAGATGATTGACATTCACTAAGCATTTCAATGATAGATTCTTTAGATAGTTCAAGTAAAGCTTCATCACTTACATTGCTTACCTCACTTACCTCCATTACCTCTTCACTAGTAGATGCCATAAGTGCAAGATGACATTCTCCATCCTCGGAACAAGATGAACTTGAAGTAGAAGACTCCTCCCATGCCGCATGAGCTGCATCTTTGAATCGTCTTTCCTTCTTGTCCTTCTTCTTGTACTTGGATTCTCTCTTGTATTTGTCATCCTTCTTGTGACTGCCCTTATGATAGCCCTTCTTGACTTTTGGGCAATCATTCTTGTAGTGGCCCTTTTGGCCACACTCATAGCACCTAGGAGTGGAGGAGGATTGCTTTCCCTTGAAGTGTCTTCCTTTGGAGTAATTGGCTTCATGGTCATTAGCACCTTCGCCTTCGCTTGAGGAGGGGCAAGGAGACTTCATGGCAAGCTGTTGTTGCCTCATCATTTCTTCGACATGAGCTTTGAAGGCCGTGTCCTTCATCTTTCTTGTCTCCTTCTCTTCCCTTTTCTCCTCTTCCTCTTGCTTGTCGAGCCTTGGTTCGTGAGCTTGTAGGTTACCAACCAGCTCCTCGGTTGACAACTCGCTAAGCTTGTAGACTTCTTCAATTGAAGTCACCTTCGGCTCCCATCTCTTTGGAAGAGACCTCAAGATCTTGGCGTTGATGGTGCCTCGATCCATGACACTCCCAAGGGCTGCAAGGCTGTTGAGGATGACGTTGAGCCTTGTGTACATGTCCGCAACCCTTTCATTCTTCCCCATCTTGAAATTTTCAAGTAGGCCTCCGAGCATGTAGATCTTGGCCTCCTTGACCTGCTCCGTCCCTTCATAGGTGACACATAACTTGTGCCAAATCTCATGAGCGGTGTCCCATGAAGAGATGCGGTTGAATTCCGATGGAGAGAGGGCAGCGTAGATGATGCTAATGGCTTTAGCATTTAGTTGAGCACGCTTCATCTCTTCGTCCGTCCATGTTGTGATGTTCCCCTTCGGCTCGTCGTACTTGAGGTGGACTATCTTCCACATCTCGTAGCTAACTCCTTGGATGTAGAACTGCATCCTTCTCTTCCAATATAGGAAGTTGGTGCCGTCGAAGACTGGGGGTCTTGTGGAGTAGCTTCCCTCAAGGTTGAGTGAACCGAGAGCCGAATCGCCCATCTTCTCCTACTTGTTGAAGTAGCTTGGAGAAGACCCGCTCTGATACCACTTGTTGGATCAATGGGCTCTAGAAGGGGGGGTTGAATAGAGCTTCACAAACTTCACAAAAGTGATTAGACCACCAAATTATATTAAGTGCAGAACTTAATTCAAAACAGCAATTTGATGTCCTAAACTAGCATACAAAGCAAGGATAAGAGACAAGGAAAGCATGCACTTGGACAGGTGGTTTAGAGTGGTTCCATGTCCTAAACTTAGGAGCAATGTCAGTCCACTACCTAGAGTTGGTTAGGCTCTAGGATTTGTAACTTGGTTCTCTTATATATATCACACAATAAGATTACAAGCTACAACTACCAACCATCCAAGGACTTATATATCAAGCCAAGATCTTCAACCTCACCAAGGACTTGCCCACCAAGCAAGTAGTCTTCAGCCTTCTTCAAAGGACTTACCTACTCTTGCTCTAGTCTTCGGCCTTGCAGGAATTACCCATCTTGCTTGAGCTTTGCCTTGCACCTCTCCTTCACTTGGAGAGCTTTAGCACCTTCCTCCTTCACTCGGAGGCCTGGAGCAGCTAGCCTTCTTCTCCTTCACTTGGGGAAGAACAGCAACCTTCTTCTCTTTCACTCGGAGAAGAAACTTCAATCAATCTTCATAGAGAATGGAGATGGGAGAAGTGGAAAGGAGAGCTTTACAAGATTACAAATGATAGCTCTCATACATGGGATCCTAACTCACTCATACTCACGAATTTGCTTTGAAGGTAGAGAGAGAAAGGGGCTCAAAGGATTAGAAACCACTCAACTAAGGTTAGGACCAAGCATATGTGAATGAGCAACCTTGGAATGAAGTCCAAGAGGTCCTATTTATAGTTGAGGGTGTCCCTTTGAGGTTGGGTGAGTTAAGTGGCACAAACTAGCCGTTTTACAACTTGCAACGGATCTATTTTGAGTCCCACCAACTTCTCCAACGGTTGGAATTGCTTTTTCTGCATTCCAGTACAGTTCGATCGGCCGAGTTTCAATAAAGGCAACTCGGCCGACACACTAGGTGACAAAACCAACAGGGAATCTGTCGGCCGAGTTTCCAGGGGGAAACTCGACCGATCAGTCATCCTTTGGTTTTGACTGACCAGTGGATCGGCCGAGTTTCCTGGCATTGAAACTCGGCCGACAGCCCAGAAAATTCCTCAATACATGGATCGGCCGAGTTTGTAATTCGGCCGACAAAATCCCTGTTAAGGGGTATTTTGGAATTTTCAAAAACTGTATAAATGATGGATTTTTGAGTTCCAATCATTTTATCCATCTTAGATACAATGCAAAACATGAATTTAAGTGATTACAAAAATTGCTCTAAGCCTCTAAGGGCTATATTACAAAGCGGGTGAAAGTCACATGTTTTGCATGTGCCGGGAGAGAGCTTTGAGTGAATTTTGATTCTTTTCTTGTATCTAATGTCTGCAATGATCTCAATTAGAAATGTTAGATACATATGAGTGAAATGGTTAAGTCATTATCAAAATATGGGCAATATGCGACACCTAGGTCAACAATATAGACTTTGTATTGCGTTTCCAATCTCTCTTCATCTTTCCCCAGTCTGCTTGGTTTCCTGCAAACAAGATACATTAATTTTGCTTTTGATCATGGTATCCACTATCTCCAAAGAGCAGTGTTATAAAAGCCGCTCTGTGCGCCCCGCATATGCAGACACATACACGGTTCAGTCACCTAGACGAACCACATATAGGGAAACGACGCTCTAAATGGTCATCCATTGATTCTATCTCTTACCTATTCATGTGGCCGGATAATCGTCACTTTTTGGTTGGGAGGAGGACGAGGAGGGAGAGGAAGAGGGATCATGAGAGGAGGGGGATGAAGAAGAAGACTAGTTGTTGTCTGCTTTGGTGGAGGTAGGGACAGAGCCGAGAGTCGCTGACCGTGGCAGTAGCTGCTGGCCTGCTTCTGTTGGTGATCATGGCGTCGGCCGACGCCGTTGACGATTATTGCTCCTTGCCCCGGTGGTGCAGCAACACTTGCTGCTTTTCCTTGTGTTTGGGATTGTGTCTTTAATTTGTGTTCATATCTGTGTTTGAAATTGTGTCGTTAATTCCTAGCTGAAGACCATCTAAATCCCATTTCAAGATGATTACAATATAGGAATCTTTGAATGTTCACAAAAAAAATTCCAAATAGTATGATCAAATTTTATTAGCTTTCAACGGCTGAAGCTGCACACTATCTGTTAACCTATTAGAAGCTATACCATCCTATTAGCTATCTTGGAAGCCCCATGTATTGTCTACCTCTTGAGTGGATTATCTGCTATGGGTCTCGAGACTTGTTTTTGAGCGTTTATATACAATGTTTACTTGAAACTGAACAAGCTTAGCTAAATAGACGCGAACCTAACAAATTAAATCGTAGGTGTAAGGTTGTCTTATCGTAATTTTTATTTTTAAAGGGAAACTAAATTACCATATTTCCGTCATCTTGATATCCGCTAAAATTTATAATAGTATAGTTAAATGATGGCCCAGTTATCAAACAATTCGGCTCATGGAACTAGCAGTAAGGCACAGATACATATTGGATATTCCGATAATGACATTTTGGTTGTTGATGTAGACATTTAGGCAATACTATAGTACACGTGACCATCAAAACAATGAAGAAGTGAAGCTGTATTCTTATGATGAGTTTCTTAGCCTAGCAAAAGTCATAGTTTTGAAACCCGACCCGACCTGGCCGGTTGAACCTCCACCCATCAAGTTTTGCGGGTCGGGTGGGGCTAAAACCCATTTTTGCCAAGACCCGGAGTTGACCCAGTAACCCGGCCGGTTCAACCACCGACTCGGTGACCCGGCCCTCGGGTTAAAGACCTGACCGAGTTTTGTTGGTTTGATTTTTCCTTCCCTAAATGACCATTTGACTGATTTTAATGTCCTTTCATGCAACCCCAACCATTCCATACATTGAGATATTCACTTAATTGTATTTTATCACTTGTTTTAAGTATTGCAAGACAATTGGTTTGTTTCTTTATGAATAGATACTTAGTTTTGTATGTTTGATGTTTCATAATTCATCATCTCATGGTTTCATACAGTATTTTATGTACATGCACACACACACACTTATATAGTAATATATGTATGGATTTAGATATTATTGTAACATACATGCATATAAACACATGTATATGATAACATTATGTATATAGTGTCATGATGACATCCTCAGGTCAACCGGGTTGACCCAGCGGTTGAACCAAAGACCGGTGACCCATGAGCTTTTTCGGGTCGACCTCCGGGTCGGGTCTGAAAACCTTGGCAGAAGTTTCTCCAAAGACAGTTTGGTTTTACTTAGTACGTATTGCTTCTGGAATCTTATACTTGATTCTGTTTACTTTTGTTTCGATTACAGGACAAATACATCTAGCTAGGATGGTGAAGTTGACTATGATAGCTCGCGTCACTGATGGCCTTCCATTGGCCGAAGGACTTGATGATGGGCGTGATTTTAAGGACGCTGATTTTTACAAACAGCAAGCCAAACTTATTTTCAAGAACTTGTCAAATAGCCACTATGAAGCTTCAAGAATGTCCATTGAAACTGGGCCCAACATTTTCCAGTAAGCCCTTCGTTCTTTACCTCTCATTTGAAACACACACACACACATGTATATTTGTATAGTTTTGATTGTATGTATAGTTTTACTATTTGGTTCATGAAAATTCTTGATTCAATGTCCCTGTCGTAGCTGCACACTATAACGATTCAGTTCTCGCTATATTCTCTAGATTAACTCCATCATAGATTGTGCAACTAACTGTTTAAATATTGCCAAGGGTGAAAGTGTGGTACAACTGTTACTAGTTTTGATTGATTTGAGGGACTTATTGATGGCTGCGGTCTGAAACATTCTGACTTCTACAGATCGCTAACCAAATGTCCCCTATAGAACTCTGTCAAAGGGGACTAAGGGCTTAAGTCTTTTAGAATGTAAACTGAGACGAGGTTTATTTTTTTCTTCTAGGGAGAGAAAAACTAAAGCTTGTCTCATATTGCTTTATTTTTCTTAACTTTCTCTACATCATCAAATGCGTTATTGTATTTATCTATTTATTACATCGTTTATATATGATAATGAAGTCATCATTTTTATTTTGAGTGAAGTTTATTCTGTAACTATACATGGATTGGATGCCAACCACCAAGCTGTGTAAATAGTAAGATTATTAGTCGCTTTTGCTATTTTGAATAATGGGCTTCTTGCCTATGAAGATTCTGCATCTCCATGTTGTTGTTATTGTTATTTTGCACTATAGACCTGAACTGTATTTGTGCTTTGAATTTGATTTTCCATCTCTATCTAAACATTGTCCAGCTACATTATTGAAGGCCGTGTTTGCTACTTAACCATGTGTGATCGCTCATATCCAAAGAAACTTGCTTTCCAATACCTAGAAGATCTAAAAAATGAATTTGAGCGAGTAAATGGAGGTCAAACTGAGACTGCTGCAAGACCTTATGCTTTCATCAAATTCGGTGAGCCCACTTATGCAGGCTTTGTGATTTGTTTTAGTGCACCTAATACTTGCTCATTATAGCAACTGATATTGTTAATATTTAGATACTTTCATTCAGAAGACAAAGAAACTGTACTTGGATACACGCACACAACGCAATCTTGCAAAGTTGAATGATGAACTTTATGAAGTTCATCAAATAATGACTCGGAATGTTCAAGAAGTTCTTGGAGTTGGCGATAAACTGGACCGTGAGTTATCAGCATTGAGATTCTCAATTTTTTAACATAACACGTGAGGTCTTGCAATTTCTGTAATTTGGTAAATCAGTCTTCATAGGATAGTACAAACAGAGCAACAAACCTATTCTAGCCAGCGTATGAAGTTGTCATTTCTCGTCTTCCTGACTACCCATATAACTATAGCATTATTGGCATTTCCTAATATTATCAATCATCATCACATAAATTCATTCAAATTGTCATTTCTCATCTTCCTGACTACCCATATAACTATAGCATTATTGGCATTTCCTAATATTATCAATCATCATCACACAATTTCATTTTCTATTGTCCAAATCCGTATTTCTGCATTGCCATGATATCAGAAACATATCCATGTGATGTTGTTGTCATTAAGATGGAAATTACCGAGTACTTAGCACTACATTGAATTCTAACGGAATAATCAAATTGCTTCACCAAATCTACTCCATCATCATCAATGAAGCCACACGCAACTGAACATAGAAATGGACTGATTATTTTCAAAGTCTACATTAAATTACTCTCAAATCATAGATTTAGTTAACTTAGAGATGAAAGTTGGATAACCATAACTGCATGAAAATGGTATCACAATGAGCAATATGAATATAGACCTTAAATAATGGATATCTAACGAGTTCTGAAGAAATGAAAAAAATTTCATGCTCCATATCTGTCTATATGCAAATCCTCTAAGCCCCTTCAGTCGAACCAACGGGTTGGGATCCAAATACAATTATATTGCCAATATTGTTAGTCAGGTCTGTGGAATGAAAACTACAACAGAGCTGACAAGAAAAAAGCCATGGATCACAATTCCAACTTGGCTGCGATTAAGGCTTAAGATGATAATGACGATATGGAATAATTATCTACCACTGATGTTTCCACGTGATATTTCGACTTTCATCCTTAACAACATCAATGACTGTCAATACCTTTCTGATTCTTTTAAGCTTCTGTAACTATGCAGTTTGATACCCTAGATAAGGACACAATCCTTCACAACCTTTCTGATTCTTTTAAGCTTCTGTAACTATGCAGTTTGATACCCTAGATAAGGACACAATCCTTCACAAAAGGTGGCAAGACAAGGAAACATAAAATAGATGACATTGACTTTGGTAACAATAAAGTGAAGTATAAGTGATGCTTGATTATAGACTTATGGTGTCAGACGTATATTTATCAATATATATATATATATATATATATATATATATATATATATATATATATATATATATATATATACTAGGAAGCACGGATACGGATACGTTTCGGATACGAGTACGGGTACGGGTACGGGGATACGACAATTTTTGAAAATATAGGATACGGGTACGGCATGGATACATCAATTTTTTAATATTTATTTAAATATTTTAAAAAATAAATAGTATATTTATTTTAAAAATAGATGAAGGCAGTCAAATTTCACTTATAAATCACAATATATCTAAAGAAAATGGAAACCAATTCCATACTATCGAACAATGATATAAAAAGGGGTCTTTCATTCATATTAATGTCAGATAGAAGTTACAAAAGGACATCATAAAATCATATTCTAAACCATTCACATTTCATGTATCATTTAATTTTGTGTTGTAAAGTGTGTCATGTCATCTGTGACACCAAACCATCTTCTTTCGTCTATAAGAAGTAATTAAATATATATATGTATACAAGAATTATATCCAAATTCCAAAATTAAAAAAAGGAACTGAAATATGAAACAGCAGAGGCAATTATAGACAAGTAGATATATTAACAGCAAGACAAGGTGAGAAAATCAGAACTACTAAACAGAAAAATTAGAGAAAGCTAGAGAGGCTTACGTTCAAAAGGGATGAACAAAGACAATGCCAAAATAGAATTCTGAAAAGAGAAATTCAGAGGCTAGAGGCTGTAACCACCAATAGAAAATTGAATCCCTTTGGAGAAGATGAGGCACAAAGGCGGTACGTTAACCACCAATAGCCCATTGGAGAAGGTAAGGCACAAGCCGCACAACAATAGAAATATGACGTGGACTGAAGCAAAACCAAGCTTCAAAATGTATCGCACAAGCCAAAGGAACCGTTTTACAAATTTGCACAAAGAATCAGTAAAAACGCAAGTCAATCCGTTAAAAGGTCTTAAAAATGAAAAAAAGGCTTAAATGGGCTGGGCTGTATCCAAAACGTATCCAGGACGTATCCAGACAAAAAAAAAGCAGATAAAAAGGGGATACGGCTGGAGAGGTATCCGATACGTACTTAGGTGTATCCATGGAGTATTGGTATCGGATACGGGTACGGCACCTATTTTGGAGTATCCGTGCTTCCTAGTATATATATATATATATATATATATATATATATTATTATACTATACTATAAACAATTTCCAATTCCTATTTTGGCCTTTTTCATTTATGTACGCCGAGCCATCTCGAAGGTTTCTTTTGGATTTATGTAGGTCTTGGAAAATCTTATGGTCTTTTGATCCATTGTCCTACTTTCATTTTTATTGGTTCTAATTTCCGTGCTAAGCTGTTTGGATCAAAATTTAGATACTGACTTGGATTCCCTGTTTGGTACCTCAAATTTGATGACATGAAAAAACTAAATTGGCTTACATGATATAAATGTACAGGTTCTGTATATTTGCTTTTTGTTTCGTTGTGTAATCATCTTTATAACTTGTCCTTTCTTTTGTACAGAGGTCAGTGAAATGTCAAGCAGGTTGACATCAGAATCTCGTGTCTATGCAGACAAGGCAAAGGATCTGAATCGACAGGTAAATCTGATACAATTTCAACACAATGATTTACAAACATATTAGCATGATTTATTAATATTTTGAGTAGCCATTCCTGAATGATTCGTACATGAGCAGTTTATTTCTTTCAATTTGCTAGAATCTATCCTTTCCGGAGACCTACTAATTACTGGAAGCATTAAGCACTTTAATTTTTGCTTACTTTTGTTGCAAAGCTTATGGATGTTACTCATCCTACCATCTTAGTTTCTTTTCCAGTTTTCCAAAAACCTGGTCCCTATCTCTGATGTGTACACGCTGGTACATGCTCATTAACTAACAAATGATTATCTTTCTTATACTAACTGTTAATATATTTTATATATTCAGCTATTTATTCTATTTTGTAATTTATATATCCTGCTGACCTCTATGTAAATTCTCCAACTTCTCTTATTAATAAAAGGGGAGAAGGCTCATTGCCTCTCCTTACGCTCATTGCACGCAACATTGCGGCAACTCTGTTTGCATGGTATCAGAGCAGGTGACCTAATCCTACCCTCGCGTAGCCGCCGCCAGCAGCCACCGGCCAGCGCCGCCGGGCAACCAACAGCTGCCAGCCGTCCCAGGCCCGCCGCGCCGCCGACCCAAGGCGGGCGCAGCAGCCGCCGCTCGGAGCAGGCGCAACAGCCGCAACCCCTCTCTCTCCGGATTGTCAGGTCCTTCGGTTGATCCAATGAATTTCTAAATCCCAAAGCGAATGGTCCGTCGTTACGTAGGAAATACCTAATCACATCTCCATGTATGATTAGGGAACTTCTGTTTTGGGGCTGTGGATGCGTCAGATACACATCTAATTCTTTGACGTGACATATATCTCTCCGTCACTCAAATCTTCCTGTGACGTGTATCAATCCGTCACTCTTCTTCTTGTTAATCATGGAGGATACCAAGGCATCTACCATCTATAGTGAGATGTCACCTATTCCCTCCATCAACCTGAACGGGAAGAATTATCTCTTATGGATGAATACTGTCCATATAATGTTGGAGTCACGAGACAAGGCGAGACATGTTGATTCTGATCCTCCTGCGTCTACTGACAGAGGCTATGCTGAATGAAAGCGTCATAATAGTCTGGTGAAGACATGGCTGTGGGGGAGCATGGAACCTGGGATTGCCTCTAGGCTCATGTTCTACACTACCTGCCAAAGAGATATGAGATGCAGTAAAGAAACATTATTCTCAAGAAAAGAAGCGCTTCGTCAGTTCATGATATATGATCGTCTCTTTGCAGAATGACAGGGAGACATGCCTTTAGAAGAATACTTTGGAGTGATCCAAGGTATTGCACAAGAGCTGAGCTTCTATCATCCAGCGACTGTCCAGGAACAAGTCAAAGACAAAGATGACTTGATTACAACAAAGTTCTTATCTGGTCTGAGTTCTTCGTGCAGTTCAGCCCACAGTGTCATCCTAGCTTCTGACAAACTTCCCATCTTGGAAGAAGCTTACTCAAGGATTTTACAGGCAAATTTTGAACCTGTTGATCCTACAATAGTTTTATCTCCTAGAGATTCCCATACTTCTGTAGCTGTTGCAGTGAAAGGACGGACAGATAAGTATGGGCCGAGGACGTGGCACTCGCCCTAAGTGCACTTTCTGTAACAAACCTGGACACACAGTTGAGAAGTGTTGAAAGAAGCATGGTAGACCTGCTGCACCACATGTGGGAGCAGCAAACTATGCTACCACTACTGAGTCTACTGAGCCTCCTACTGCAACATCTGGTTCTTCTGGCATCACACTCACTAAGGAGGAATATGATAGATTTATTCTGGCTACCCAACATCTGAGTTTGCGGTCATCGTCTTCAGCCAACTTGACGTCTACAACTAGTAATCAGGCTACCTCTTTATTGGCTTCTGGTTCTACTTCATGGGTGGTTGACTCTGGAGCGTCACAACATATGACTGGTATGAGGAGACTACTTCATTCCATTGACTCACGTATTCCTCACAAATCTGTAACAATAGCAGATGGTTCAGTGAGGAGAGTGTTAGCCAGTGGATCTATTTCTCTGACTCCTAAAATTGATCTTAAATCCGTACATTATGTGCCTGCATTTCCTTTTAATCTTCTCCCTGTTGCTAAATTGATTGATACTGTGAAATGTATGGTAACTTTTGGACCTTCTTATTTTGTATTACAGGATCTCAAGACTAGGAGGACGATTGGTGTGGGGCCTAGAAAAGGTGATCTTTTCCTCTTCCACGGTGACAGTCTGCCTCGCTAAGTATCTGCTCCTGCTCCAGCTGTCCTTTTGAGTGGTTCTCCCTTACTGTGGCACTACAAATATGGACATCCTTCGTTAGAGAGCCTGAGGAAGTTAGAACCGAAGTTGTCTCAAGTGTCTTCTTTAGAGTGTCAGTCCTGTCAACTGGAGAAACATCATAGAATGTCTTATCTCGGTCGTGTCAATAAACGGGCGTCTTGTCCTTTTGAGTAGGTCCACAATGATGTTTGGGGGCATGTAAAAGACCATAGCTATAATGGTTTTTGTTATTTTATTTCCTTTGTGGATGATTTTTGGCGTATGACATGGATTTATTTGTTGAAGGGTCGAGTCTGTGCTATCCATTGTCAAGAATTTTCATCAAGAAATAAAAGTTCAATTTGATTGCAATATTAAAGTTCTTCAATCTGATAATGCCTTGGAGTATGTTCAAAATGCTATGGCTGATTTTGTAGTTCTGTTGGGATGATACATCGTACATCCTGTTCTCACATCCCTCAACAAAATGGGGTAGCAGAGAGGAAAAATCGTCACATTCTTGATATTACCAGGACAATCATGTTTCAATCTAATGTCCCTAAGAGATTTTGGTCCGACGCTTTACTTACTACCTGTTTCCTTATCAATAGGCAACCGTCTTTTGTGCTCCAAGGACGTACCCCATTCTCTGTCTTACGTCCCAAAGATCAACCTTTCCTTGTTCCCCTCAGAGTGTTTGGTTGTACTTCTTTTGTCCACAATTTTGATCCTAAGGCTGATAAGTTATCTCCTAGGTCAATTAAGACTCTTTTTCTTGGGTACTCCAACACTAGCAAAGGGTACAAGTGTTATTTTCCAAGTCTCCGTCATATGTTTGTGTCTAGGGATGTGACATTTCATGAATCCACTCCATATTTCTCTAGTGTTCCCAGTAAGGGGGAGCAATTATGTGAGAGTGCCACCATCAGAAACCAGTGAGAGAGTGACACCACCACATCAGAGTGAGAGAGTGCCACCTATCATTCCTGACTATACTATAATTCTGGAAGAGCAGCCAATAGATTTGCTAATTCAGCAATATTCACATGTTTACAGCAAACGAGGCAAACAAGATCCAGAGGAGGCATCGACTCCAGTCTCTGAGCCTTCCCCGTCTTACTCTACTTAAGGGATTCCTGAAGAACCATCTGACCTTGATGTTCCCATTGCTGTTCGCAAAGGTACCCGTTCCTGTACTATTCAACATCCTATTGCAAATGTGTGTTGTTTGTCCAAATTATCTTAGCAGGCCCGCTCATTTGCTCTTGGGATTGATTCTGTGTCATTCCAAGAAATCATCTTGATGCTATGAAGGATATTGGCTGGAAACAGGCGATGAATGTTGAAATGTCTACTCTTTTACAGAACAACATTTGGGAACTTGTTGACTTACCTCCAGATAAAAATGTTGTGGGATGCAGATGGGTAATTACAGTAAAACATAATCTAAATGGTTCAGTGGAGAGATTGAAAGCTAGACTGGTGGCAAAGGGGTACACTCAGACATATGGGGTTGATTTCTTTGAGACCTTTTCACCAGTGGCTCGTCTGAATTTTGTGCGTATTCTTATTTCTCTGGCTACTACCTTTGACTGGCCTCTATTTCAGCTCGATGTCAAGAATGCCTTTCTTCATGGTGATCTACAGGAGGAGGTATACATGGAGCAACCACCTGGTTTTGTTGCTCAGGGGGAGTGGCAGAAGGTGTGTAGATTGAAGAAAGCCATCTATGGATTGAAACAATCTCCTAGAGCTTGGTTTGACAAGTTCAGTGATGTTGTGCTGAAGATGGGCTTTTCTTGTTTTGTGGCTGATCACTCCTTATTTTATTCTAGTTCTTCTGGTGGATCTATTATTATTGCTATGTATGTTGATGATATAGTTATCACTGGCAGTGATGCTACAAACATATCTTGTGTGAAAGAAGGCTTGTAGGGGTACTTTCATACAAAGGATCTTGGAAAACTGAGATACTTTTTGGGCATTGAAGTACTTAGATCTCATGCAAGTACCAATTTGTCTCAGAGAATATATATGCTGGATTTACTATAGGTTGCAGGTATGAGTGAGTCCAAGCCTGTGTCTACTCCTATGGACTATCATGTGAAGGAGATGATTGATGATACTGATATCCATATCCAGGATATTACAAGAAAATTGTTGGTAAATTGATATATCTGACAGTTACACATCCTAACATTTCCTTTGCTGTAGGAGTGGTGAGTCAACATATGAGCTCACCACAACAGTTTCATTGGACATCAGTTTGTCATATTCTGAGATATCTGAAAGGTGCACCTAGTAAGGAATCACCTATTATAGGCCGAAGACTCCTGTATCCACACTTTCTCTTACTGGTTATGCAGATGCAGATTGGGTTGGTAATCTGAATGACAAGAGGTCTATGTCTGGATATTGCACATTTCTAGGAAATCATCTTATCATCTGGCAAAGCAAAAAGCAAAATGTTGTGGCAAGATCTAGCACAAAATCTGAGTATAGAGCAATGACACATGCATGTTGCGAGTTGCAGTGGGTTCAATCTTTTCTTTCTGAATTAAAGATTCCTATTTTGTCTCCTATAGAACTCAGATGTGACAATGAAGCTGCTATCTACATTGCCAAGAACCCAATCTTCCATGAACGTACTAAGCACATAGAGGTTGGCTGCCACTTTATTAGAGATCAGATCAAGAATGGAATTGTTGTGACTCCCCATGTCAAATCTGAAGATCAACTTGCAGATGTTCTTACAAATTGTTGTGAGTCCATCAACATTTCAGAGTTTTTGCAACAAGCTGGGCATACATGATGTGTACACTCAGCTTGAGGGGGAGTGTTAATATATTTCATATATTCAACTATTTATTCTATTTTATAATTTATATATCCTGCTGGACCTCTATGTAAATTCTCCAACTTGTGTTAAATAAAAGGGGTGAAGGCCCATTGCCTCTCCTTATGCTGCATTGCACGCAGCATTGCGGCATCTCTGTTTACACTAACAACGGAGTTTTTTTTGTTGAGTTATAATGCAATAATGAAAAATCCCAGAAGTATCAGGTAAATGCTATTTGACCCACTCGTATGCAAAAACTGACATGCAAAGATGTTTATAGGAAACTTTAAACCATCATCTACAAATTGAAAAGAAGAGGTTCAGATTTACCCTTAAAAGATTGTTCATGGTTCCTTATGGAATCTAAAGGTGCTTAACGTGCTCCCAACACAATCGAAGGCACCCTAGGGTGGCTTCTCTTGCATCTTAAGCAGGGGTGAAGCAGAAGCTCTCCTTGTTTGTAACTTGGGTCCCTAGGAATCTTCACACCCAAGGATATGAAGTTTGAGGTTTGCAACAATAATAAGCCTGTATAAATGGTTCTAGGGGGAGATGTTATGGCTCTAACGAAACCAAACAGGGGTTTCGGTAGTTTACCGCTGATTATGAGTACCACAAGGAGGTTTTGTGGTTTTAAACAAATTCATACAGAGGTTTTGTAGAAAAGAAATAATATGAATGATATATTGAGAGTGCGTTCGACAATGTGATGCATACAAGAGAACCCCTCTCCTTTATATAGGAGAAGGTGGACATGATTATAGAGACTTCTAACATGACTAGACTCGTTATGAGCCTACAAACTCCGGCCATATATCATATCATATATACTTCTAACACTGCCCCACAAGCTGGAGAATGGGAGAATCACATGCCCAACTTGGGCGACATTAAAAAACAAGACATAGATAAAAGTTATGACTAAAACATGATTGCCCCTGACTTAGCATGGGATGTTCTCTCCCTCGGACATTGGCATCTTTGACGTTGAAGCTGCCCCTGAGATTGATAAACATCAGATCTTTAGGACATCTGGAGCTTTGACTAGGTTGGAGCTTGTATCTTGGGATGTTGAAGGAACATGCAAAGATCATCCGAGTTACCAACTCAGTTGCTACTGTCATCGAAGTAATTTCCAAAAGAAAACCACCATGTGATAGCCTTGACAAGATCTGTGTCACAGGAGAACTAGGTTATAGTAGGCGATCAACATGCTTGATAGGGCACAGATGAACAAGAAACATTACCGACATAGCAAATTGAACGATCTCCTACAAAAGACAGGTGAGTCAGACTGGCACACAACCAAATGTGCAAATAATCCAAGATGCTCCAATGTCAGAAGACTAACATGTTGTCATAGTAGAATGACCAAGACATGGCTGATGAAGCAACATATTCGCCCGGTGTAGAGAGCTAATGACATCCAATTGATTTGAGGAATCATCTAAGTTTGACAATGATGCGAAATGGTGAAGTTTGAATGATGGATCAATGCTTGGCAACTCAAGATCTGAATGGCGAGGATGGACATTGGCCTTGAACTGGACAGTGAGATTTGGGCGACACATTAAGTACATAAAATTCCATAAGAAGACAATGCTCTTCTTCCTCTTTCCTCTTCTGAGCTTTGAACTCTGCACCTCATCTCTTCTCCTCATCCTCCTCTTCTCATCTCCTCCATTCCAACTATAGAATGAAAAGATGGTATTTGATATCTAAAACAATTACAATGCTCTCTGTTTTATAGGATAACAAAGTAAAACATAAAGCAGAGATGAGCAATATGGAACAAAAGAAAGAGGCTAATAGACAAGACAAGTCTAAAGCCCATAACACAAAAATAATAAAACCTGTAAAATATATATACTAATACTCCCCCTCAAGTTGGAGCATAGATATCGATCATGCCCAGCTTGTTCATCATGGTAGTGAATCTGGTCTTTGGAAATTTTTTGGTGAAGATGTCTGCTACTTGATCAGAAGTATGTGTATATGGCATGAAGATCTGGCCAAATAAGACAGCTTCCCGCACGAAGTGGCAATCAACTTCAATATATTTGCTACGTTCATGGAAGGTAGGATTGGTGGCAATGAATATAGCTGTTTTGTTATCACAATACATGGTAATAGGTTTAGAATCAGAAATACCGAAGTCTTTCAGAAGTCCACGGACCCATAAGAGTTCACACGCATTTGAGCCATTGCTCTATACTCAACTTCAACACTAGATTGAGCAACGACGATTTGCTTCTTGCTTTGCTAGGTAACAAGGTTACCGCCTACAAAGGTGCAGTAGCCAAATGTAGATTTGCTATCTATCTTGCTTCCTGCATAGTCAGAATCAGAATAGCCGATGAGATTACAATGCCCATGTTTCCTGTAAAGCAGGCCTTTTCTGGAGAGTTTTCAGATACTTCAAAATATGGCATACAACTTCCCAGTGACATTGTCTGGGTTTATCTAGATATCTGCTGACTAGATCAACATCAGAAGTGATATCAACCCTGGTAACAGTGAGGTAGATAAGTTTCCCAACCATTCTATAATATTGATGACGATCAGGGTATGGAGGAGAACTGTCATCTTCCCAGTTAGTAGTAGGATCTAAGGGAGCAGCAATAAGTTTTTCCCCAAGCATTCCTGTTTCAGACAAGAGATCCAAACTCATATTTTCATTTAGATAAGCATAGACCAGAAGACGAGCGAGAAACTTCAATGCCCAGAAAGTATCTCAATTTTCCCAAATCTTTGGTGACAAAGTGTTTTTCCAAGTATTCTTTAGTGGCCTGAATGCCTACTTGATCACTGCCAGATAGTATGATATCATCAACATAAACAATCGGGATCACAAGACCATAAGTGGTTTTCTTGATAAACACAGAATGATCAGACTGAGAACGGTGAAAATTGAACTTTTGGAGAATGAAACTTAGTTTGTCAACCAGACTCGAGGACTCTATTTCAGTCCATAACTAGCTTTGCGCAACCGACAAACTTTGGATGACTCCCCCTGAGTAACAAATTCGGGAGGCTACTCCATGTATACCTCATGCAGATCTCCATACTGAAGGACATTTTTGACATCTAATTGGAACAAAGGCCAGTCAGAATTTACTGCTACAAAAATAAGTATACAGACAGAGTTCAGGCGAGCAACAGGAGAAAAAGTCTCAAAATAATCCACGCTCTATGTCTGAGTGTAGCCTTTGGCTACAAGGCGAGCTTTCAATCGCTCAATAGTTCCATCTGGTTCATACTTGACCGTAAAGATCCAGTGGCAGCCAATAGGTGAACAATTAGTAAGCGCATCAACCAACTCCCATGTATGTCGATCAATAAGAGCTTGCATTTCAGATTCCATGGCGTGACGCCATGCAAGATGCTGAAGAGTCTAGGTAGCATATTTAGGAATAGAAACAACAAATAGAGCAGAAGTGAAGTTGGCAAAATTTGTTCTCAAGTTAGCAGTAGAACAGAATTTCCCAATGGGATGTTGACTGCAAGACAAAATCCCTTTGTGTAAACTGGTAGGACTATCCAAGTCAGAAAGTACCTGAGGTGGTGGTGGATCTGCTGATGAGGATGGTGGACTTGGAGGGGCCATGGGGGGAGTTGTAGCTTTCGGTCTTCTTTGATATACTTTCAGCGGAGGAGTTGGTGCAACAATCGTATCCAGTAAATCAATATCATTAGTCACAGGTAAAGGAGTATCTACTAGTAAATCAGATGTCAGAGTGAAGCCAACAATAGAATAGAACGACATATGCTCAAAAAGGACTACATTGGCACTAACCATCCACTTCTTTGTAGAAGGTTCATAACAACAATACCCTTTATGTGTCTAGAGTAACCCAAGAAAACACACTTGGTTGCACGTGGATCTAGCTTTGTCAGGCCAGGGCGGATGTTTTTCACAAAGCAGGTGCTTCCAAAAATCCGAGGGGGCACAGTAAAGAGAGGTGCATCATGATATAAAATTTGGTATGGCACTTGATTGCCAAGAACAGAGGAAGGCATGCGATTAATGAGGCAACACAGTGGATATTGCTTCCGGCTAGAAAAATTTGGGAACATTGTAGTGGAAGAGAAGTCCGGGCAACCTCAAGAAGATGACGATTCTTACGTTCAACAACTCCATTCTGTTGAGGTGTGTATGCACAAGAGGTTTGATGAATGGTTCCCATTTTCCGACAAAAAAGACTGACAGAGGCTTGCATAAATTCAAGGGCATTATCAGTACATAAGATTTTTATAGGTTTATCAAACTGCGTACGAATCTCAGCAAAAAAGATGTGATAGTATCAACTATGTAAGATCTGTCCTTTAATAAAAATAACCAGGTAGCTCTAGAGAAATCATCAATAAAACTCATAAAGTACTGAAAGCCAGAAATACTGGTAATAGAACAGGGGCCCCAAATGTCAGCATGCACTATATCAAACGGCTGTTTTGAGCCAATACATGTTTTTTGGAAAAAGTAGATTTAGTCTATTTGCCAAACTAGCATGTTTCACAATGAAAATAGAATCAGAAATATCAGGCAGTAAATGCTTCAATTTAGCAGGTGAAGGGTGTCCCACTCTATAGTGCCAAATATAAGCCTGTCACAGAAGCAGTCAATAGAGCTGCAGTCTTTGGCGTATCTATGAATTATAAGCCCTCTGGTCCCTCATGGCTTGAACCAATCTTCATCCTCGTGCGTAGATCCTGAAAGACAACACCATCTGGATTAAAAGTTATAGAGCACCATAGGTTCTTAACAGTTCTGCTCATAAATAACAGATCAATCGAGAATTTAGGAACATATAGAGCTTAGCGTAATAAAAGTCGATCAAGAGTGCAGATATTCCCAATTCCAGAACTAGGCATTTGAGAACCATCGACAAGGGTAACAAGCGGAACAATTCAAGTCTTATGTAGTTAAGAAAATAAAGTATGATTTCCAGTAATATGTGAGGTTGCTCCAGAGTCAATCACCCAAGTGTGTTTACCGGACTGTGCAGAACATGCAAGAAGAGCAAAACCTCCATCAGTAGAGGCCTCAACGGAGGAAGCCAGACGAGCCTAAAGTAGCTTTTCAAATTTTGATCAGATCCAATCTACAAAAGGTTGGGCAGACGAGGATTGGGCTGTGTCAGGTTGATCAGACGTCACTTGGTTCGCCGATGTAGGTTTGCCATGCTTGATCCAACAACGGTCTTCATTATTGTTTTTGCGCTTGCAGAAGTTACAATAGCACTGCTCAGTCGAGGCAGTGTTGGGGCCAAATGAGTAAGAGCCTGAGGGACCCGAGGAGTAAGATCCTCGACCGAGCCCACTAGTGGAGCAACCATGTCCACGACCGCGACCACGACCTCGATAAGTGTCACTGGAATGGACAACAAGAGCAACAACATCAGATGTGTCAGGAGAAACTGGGGAAACAAATGGTAACCTCTGAACTCTTTTGAGAACATCTCTCAAAGTAGGCAGCGAATCGTTGGACAATATTTGATCGATGACACCAACAAAAGAATGTGGTAAACCAACAAGGAACTGAACTAGCTGAAGTTCATTCCGCGGACGTTGGATTTCTTTGATATCAACAGAGAATGGGTAATAGATCTCAAATTCGTCTCATAGCGCACAGTAGTGGTTATAGTAATCTTCTACAGACTCAGTAACATAGTACTCCGTCATGGCCAAGTGTTTGAAAATCTCAAACACCTTCAGGTTTGGTTTGTGTGAATAAACATGGGAAAGTTGATCCCACATGTCTTTCGCAGTCCAAAGTCGAAGAAGGGATTGGCTTATTTTAGGCTCAGGCACTGTTGACCATCCAAGTTATGAAGTCGGAGTCTTCCTTCGTCCAGAGATCATACGCCTATTTTGTTTTATTATCAACAGTCGCAACAGGAACAACCGGGGCATCAACTGTAAGATGGGAGTAACGTCCTTGAGCCTTAACATAAAGCTTGAAGGAGGCGACCCAAGTATGGTAGTTGGATCCATTCAACTTAACCGTCGTGGTACAAGGTGTCTGTATAGGATCAATTGACGTCATTAGAGGTTGCAGGAGATAGAAATAATCAGTCACAGGTAGAAGAAGCGTGAGGATGGGTACAGTAGACATCAAGTAGTAGAAGTAGTTAGCAGGCAGTAGAAACCCAACACATGGGCAGCAAAAAGGAGCAGATCAACAGATTTGGCAAAATCCGGATGGGGACAAATAGCAACAACCGAGGATCTGACTCATCACACACAGAAGAACCCGCAGATAGAACGGAGAAGAACCTACGTCACCACGGAGAGAACCATTACTCAACCATGAGGCGCAGGCAAAAAGCACACGTGGAACCTGTTAGATCATCAATGTGCTATTTTAAAAAGTTCCCGTAGACGTAGCCGAAGAAGAAAGGAAGAGAGGGAGATAGGTAGAGAGGCTAGATGATGGTGGAGGGTGATGGAGATGAAGATGAGGGCAGCAGTGGGTGGGAAGGGTGGAAGTAGGTGGCTGATGTGGAGGGGATGGGCGGCGGCATCAAGGTGGAGAGGGGGGGTTGCGGTGGCGGGTGGGAGGGCAGGGATGGTGGTTGGTGGTGGCGGGGGGAGGGGGGCTGGAAAGAGAGGGATGAGGCAACGATGAGTTGGGAGAAGTGGGGGGGGGGGGAGAAGGGGCGGCGGTGGGCAGGGGAGAGGAGAGGTGGTAACGACGGGGGTGGGGTGGGAGAGAGGGGATGGGAGCGGTGGCGGCTAGGTTAGGGTGAAGGAAGCATAGTGTTAGGGTTTTTAGAGGAGGGAGGGTTAAAGGGGGATCGAAAGGCTCTGATACCATATAGAACGAAAAGATGGTATTTGAATATCTAAAATGGTTACAATGCTCTCTCTTTTATAGGATAAGAGAGTAAAACATAAAGCAAAGATAAGCAACATGGGATAAAAAAAGCTAATAGACAATACAAGTCTAAAGCCCATAACACAAAAAATAATAAAACCAATAAAAATATATATACTAATACTAATCCACACACCAACCACGGAGACCACAAAAGTGGTTGGGGCAGACAAAGACAGAGAAAACTCCCCTGTGACAAGACTTCAACAGAAGTAGGGGAACATCGGGGGGAGAGGGAAGAAACGAATGGAGAAGAAGTTTGCTTGATATGGCTGGAGAAGTTGTGTTTTGGATGCTTGACACGCTTGAGAGAACCTCATGCTTAAGAAAGTTTGACTTTGTGCTTGATAGGGATGAATCCTTACACATGAGAGAGGTTGGTCTTGTGCTTAAGAGCAAACTTCATTAAACATGTGAGTAGAGGACTTCATGTTGGCACTTCAGAGAGGTGTTGACTTTGCGAGGAAGCTACAATAGAAGAACTAATAACCAGATTCGATGTCATATGTGATTCGATAACAAGATCCCAAAAAGAGAAGCTGATTGATCTTTGTGCGATTTGAAAAATGAGATTTGTTGACTTGAATATCGGATCCGATTAAAGATTTTAGCTTTTTGGACCTGACATGGCATGTGAGATGGATGCCAGACAGTGTGAAGAGCATTGGTAGGGAGCTTCTGACCTTTGACACGCCGTGTGGACTGATAGACATGGCGTGTTTGAAGATGCTTAAGAACTGATTTGGGACACGTGTTGGACATATGACACACTATCAGTCGTTGCTAGAAGACTTGAAACCCTAGCGACGACATGTCGTGTTAACTGATGACACACCGTGTCAGTTGCTGCTGCTGCGGGGTGAGTTGAAAACCCTAATGGTGATAGGCCGTGTTGTATATTGACACGACGTGTTGACTGGAGCAAATTTCTGGTGACACTTTGTGTTGGACTTTGACACGACATGTTGACTGGAGCAGATTTGTGTTGCCACGCTGTGTTGGACGTCTACACATCTTGTTGACGAAGAGCTCCACAACGAATGAAGTTACACGTCGTGTAGGTGACTGACACGTATAACCTACTGCCACAATAGTTTTGACCCGTAGATCCCACCAAGACCAAAGTAGAAACGTATGACTTCCGCCCTATCACCATGGATGAAATTCGGAGCTAGAGGCGGACCTTGGATGAATGATCTTTGGACTATGTGTTGCGAAGTTGGTAGAAATGACTTTTTGATGGTGGAGATGACTTCCACAATGAAAAGATCACCATGGGTTTGCTGATGTTGGAGAAAACTTCCACTTGTCGGTGTGGCTGGACCTTGATTTGTGTGGCTAGACTTGTTGTCACAAAAGTTGCATTTGGACTTCGTGCTTGAGGAAGACAAACCTGAGAAGATGAACCTGGCGAAGATAAACATGGGGAAGAAGAACTAGGGATAGACGGATACACAGGGGATGCTAGACGACAATGAAGATACTTATCAGATCTGGACATGAAGGAGACGTAAATAATGACAGAGATAGAACGACCCTATAGAGAGAGAGGGCGACATAGATGGCCCTATGGAGAGAGTGATGGAGATGTCCTTGCAGAGAGGGTGATGAAGATGGCTCTGCGGGCAACCAACCTGGACCGGATGGCCACCTGCGGGCGGAAGACGCTGCTCTCTTTCTCTCTAGGGCTAGGATCGATGCTTTGATACCATGTAGAAGGAAAATAATATGAATGATATATTGAGAGTGTGTTCGACAATGTGATGGATACAAGGGAACCCCTCTCCTTTATATAGGAGAAGGTAGACATGACTCTAGAGACTTCCAAACCTGACTAGACTCAATATGGGCCTACAAACTCCAGCTCATATATCATATGATATGGTATGATTCATACTTCTAACAGGTTTTAATAATTTACCCACTAGTTATCATGGTTTTGATGGTTTTCTATGGATTTCAAAGACTAGAGCAGGCCATTGATGAGGCACCAATAAAACCGGTTAAACTTTAATTTTGATCTAGTTTTGAAAGTTTCTATGATCCCGTTCCACAAGATGGTTTTGAGTTCCTGAAAGAAGAGGCCAATACTCTAATTCCACCTCTATAGGCAGTATCTGATTTGTTTGTGCAAGTGTACAATGCTTCTATAATAATGATAACTTGTATGCAACGTTTGCAATTATACTAGTAGTTATTGAGTAAAACATCAATACATGGTCACTAGAAGAAGCTCGAGACAAGGAAGGAGGGGACATTGCTTCTTGAACTATGAAGCAATGGCTGAGTTTGGCCTTTCATTAGCCGATGTTGGCCCCTGATGATGGAGCAAGGGTTGAATATGCTGTTGGACGAGAAAAGAGCTGATGATTCCTCTTTACAATGGATACATTGCTTCTTGAACTATGAAGCAATGGCTGAGTTTGGCCTTTCATTAGCCGATGTTGGCCCCTGATGATGGAGCAAGGGTTGAATATGCTGTTGGACGAGAAAAGAGCTGATGATTCCTCTTTACAATGGATACATCAATGCTGTATTATGCTAGTGAAGAAGGCATCCCGGATACCTTAGGAAGATTGGGAAGATGGTGATTGGTGCTTTCAGGATAGATGGAAGTCAACGATGGAACTAATCATACTTATAGAACATGCAACAAATTTTGTTCATGTGCTATGGGAGATCAACTATGGCGCTGTTGCTTCCCGAAGATGACCAGGGACTGATTGAAGGAAAACATTAAGCTTCTATATCATGTCATTAGTTAGTTATCACTGGAAGTGGACAACTCAAAATTAGTCTGGCCACATTGTATGTATAAGAAGCCCAAGGACAATTCGCTAAACACCCTCCGTGACTTATGCAAGCTTAAATAAATACGCCATTAACATATTAAATCCAGTAGTAAACATTAAATCAATTTGAAAGGGATTTTTTTACAGAATAAGTATATGCCCAACCATGGCATCCATAGCCAAGCGAACATTGAAACGCCAAAGCAGTTGTTTCCCTATATATTAATTCAACTGGTGGTTCGACAGATTCACTGGTTGAGTGGGACTTGACAAGAGGAAGAGCGATGCAAAGGCCGGAGAACAAAAGAGGAGGCATACTGAAATAGGAGGATACAGAGAGGAGGAAGATGAATACAACAAGAGGAAAGACTATCAGAGGATATAGAAGATAAGGGACTACTAGAAGAGGAAGATGTATAAAAGGATGAAAAGGAGGAAACTTGGAGAAAGTAGGTAAAGCAATAGCGATGGGATGGGTCAAAAGTTGAGGGTGAAGTTGGGGTCAGGTCACTTGATATGGTTGTGACACTACATGATAGTTGATCGGTAACATTGCCCAACTAGTGATCACTTCATAGAGTCTCTAGTTCAACTAGTCTCCACCTAGTTACACCATTTCTCGAGTGAAGGGGGTTATTAAATTATGTGGCCATTGGTTCGTGGTTAAGATTGAATCTACCAAATGTTGATATGGTTCTTATAACCTTGTATCCAAATAGGGCTATAAGTCAGGGATAACATGTTTACCTTTAATCCATAACATGTGGGATGAGTGCAAGAGATCAGGTTACCCATTACATGCTAACCCGTCCCTCTAAAGGATAAGGGATAGACATTACCGTACTGGTTACATATTAAGGGTTAGGCCTAATTAACTTAATATATCAAGATCCATAAAGAAAACGTCCAACAAGAATAACTCACCAACAGTCCCATCTTGCACCTCACAAATATAGAACAACCATATGCTACCCATATAAGGGATGACCGTCATGTACTGTGGTTGTGTGATTCAACATAGAATCAAATGTCCAATTTTGTACAACGTTTTCGATGGTCTAGGAACAAAAAATTACAGAAATTTCAATGATTTTCTTGATATTTACGTTCCTGGCAATTTTGATGCCAAAATGAGTGAATTAAATCATGAAAATTCACTAGGACATTTTAAACGCTAAGATACACTGAAATATGCAATAATATTTCAAATTAGATATTTGTGTGTGTGGGGGGGTCTCCCACATATGAAGTAAAGGAAGCTGAACTGTTTCAACAATCATTTCAATGGTAAAATGAAGGAATCAAGTTATGAAATTTGCTGACACAATGTTTAGACAGACATATTAGATACATAATAAGTTAATGTTGAGAGGTCAGATTGGGATCAATGTCTTGATGGGTGATAACACAAATGAATAACACTGTCGAGTTTGTTAGACAATTAAACTGCTACAAACTTACAAACCTACAAGTTACAACTTAGAACTAAAAACTTTAAATTACAAGGTACAAACTTACAAATTACAACTTATGATATATAAGACAAAGTAACAAACTTACACATTATGAGGTTCCATAAGAGTCTTGGAGACTAGGAGACTAGGAGTCAACAATAGTGTCATGGTGGTTGTTGCCCATACATGTGCTCATCTTATCAACATATTCTCCCAAACTCATATCATTCCTATACACGTGGTTAAATTTCTCAACATATTCTTGTTGGTCTGTTCAGACACAAACTACATCATCCCATGTTTTGAGAAAAATCCTTAAGTGCTTTTGCTTGAGCGTCCAAAGGTTGTGATGCAACTGAAGGAGCTATAGACAATGGCATAACGTTCAAGATATCACAATGTCTTTGTCAAGTTATTCCACCATCATGAGATTCATATGAATATGATTTTTGACAAAAGCATAAGCTTGTGGGTTATTGTATCCATATCTATAGATATAGCCTAGTTGTTTACCTCCATAAGAAGAAGAAGAAGAATAACCACCGCCATAACTATAAGTCCCATGATTCCCACCATAACCATAACTCTAGCCGTAGGTAGAGGGAGCTTGTAGTGGTGGTTGTGCGGCTTATTCCTGTGCAGGTGGGTACCCAAAAAATAGAATAGGCTATAGAAGATGAATCCATGTTTAAATGCTCATGCTCCCTACAATTTAGCCAAATTCACAATATAATCACTTTGGTATTGAGGAGTTGGAGGAAGAGGTAGAGGTGATCGTGTGGGTGCACCAATATATTTTTTTTGACCTCAAGTTTTTCTTCTCTGGAATGTCTTTTTAGCAAATGGCACTTGAGTTTCAATAGAAGTCAAGTGGTGCAAGTTCAACCCTTGTGCCAGATACATAAGGTTGATTGTCATCAAAGAAACAAAAGCCATGGACGGGCCTAGGGCTTCCCTTAGGGTTTCACACCTCCAAGAGCTCCTCTCCAAGCAACCGTCTTCTTCTATGGTTGGCTTTCGGGTGTAAAAGGGGATTGAATTCTTCTTCTCTCTTCTTTAATTACCATCTCTGTAATCTCTCTATAAATAATATCATCTGCGTCGGTGGATGTAGGCTCCCAAATTGAGAATTTGCTGAACCACTATAAATCTCGTCTTTGTGGTTGCTTGTTTTTCCGTTGTTGATCTTTGTCGTACGTATTCGATTTGGATTGCTCGATCTCACGCTGCTACATCTCCGTAACAAGCTCGTTGGGCCTTGTTGTTCGGGTCTCTCATCACCATCATATCCCAACAAGTGGTATCAGAGCAAGTTCTGTTACCAAATCTCTACCATGACGTCGTAGTGCAACGTCGATAAGTTCGATCGCTTGTAGAACTTCTCTCTGACAAGTCAAGTGCAAATCTTGCCTCATGCAAGTAGTCCACAAAGCTCTTCTCATAAAGGAGAAGAAATTGGAATGCATGATGTATGACCGGTGGGAGGAGATTGATCAAGAGGCTCGTACAAGCATCTCTCTGTTTAGAGAATGAAGTCCTCCGTGAGGTCGTCCATCTGAAGACCGCCAAAGATGTTTGGAATGAACTTGAAGCACTCTACATGAAGAAGTCCATCACCAACGAGCTTGCACTAAAGAAGCGCCTTTTCATGCTTGACATGGAAGGTGGTTCCTTGACAACTCTTCTCGATGAGCTCAATAAATCATGCACGTCCTTGGGCAGATCAATGTGAAGATACATGACAAGGATCAAGAATTTTGTTGCTTTGTACTCTTCCACCGTCCTACAAGAATCTTCGGGATATGATGATATTCCGCGAGTTAGACTATCTCACTCCATGAAGTCAAAACGACCTTGACGTCTCAAAAAATTTAGAGAAGGATCTTACTTCATCCAAAGTAGCGGGTGAAGCATTGACTGCTAGAGGAAGGGAGTGTCCTCGTGACAAAGACCGTGGAAGTTTAAAGCAAAAGAAGAACAAGGTCAAAGTCACGTCAAAGAGGTGTAACTATTGCAAGAAGGCATGTCTACCCGAGATGAATGCTGCAAGTTGCAAAACAAGCAAAAGCATGAGAAAACAAATGATGCTGCAACTCATGTAAAGGTGGCTCATGGAGGTTCTAAAGATGGCAACTATGTTCTTGCTTCATTGCCGTCCTATGACTATAAGAGGGATTGGGTTTTTGATTCGGCATGCACGTACCACATGACCGAGCGTAAGGATTATTTCCATACCTATGTGTCACATCAAGGTGGAGATATCCTTATGGATGAAGATCATCCTTGCAAAACAATTGGTGGTTGGCACAATGAAGATCAAGATGTTTGATGGTGACGTCAGAACATTGACGGATGTCCGACATGTTGTCAGGTTGAAGAAGAATCTCATCTCTTTGGGAACACTTGAAGACAAGGGCTGTAAGTTCTCTCGTGAAAACGGAGGTATTGGTATTCTCAAAGCTGGTCGGTTCCTCATGAAGGCAGTGAGAAATTCACACAAACTATACATATTGCAAAGTTCCACTGTTACAAGCTCCACAATGGTTACCACTTCATCTATAGACACTACAAGGCTTTGACATATGCTTTTGGGACACGTCTGAGAAAGGGATGATGCTTCTCGGCAAGAGAAGGTTGTTGTGTGTTGAAAGCATTGAAAAGTTAGATTTATGCAAGCATTGTGTTATGGAGAAGGCCAAATGCAATAGCTTCAACACAACAATTCATTCTTACACAGATGCTCTAGATTATGTTCCTCTGATCTATGTGCCGCTTCTTGTGTTCCTTCCAAAGGTTGTGCGAAATATATGATGATCTTCATTGATGATTGCATAAGGAAGGCCTGTGTTTATTTTCATAAGAGCAAGGACGAGGCATTTTAGACTTTCAAGCAGGGGAAGATTGATCAAACCGACTAGAGCATAAAGATTTTTGGACTGATAATGGCTTGGAGTTATGTTCTAAGGAATTCAATAATTTCTACAATGATCATGGGATCAAAAGACATCATACAGTGCGTCATACGCCCCAGTAGAACGGTGTAGCAGAAAGAATGAACCACGTCGTTGGAAAAGGCTCGGTGCATCCTTCTCAATGCGGGCTTGGATAGATCTTTTTGGTGAACCTTTCTCCATCATCTTCTATTAATTTCAAGACTCCTAAAGAAGCTTGGTCTGGTAAACATGTTGATTGTTCGAATCTGCGTATATTAGGTTGCCCTGCTTTTGCAACATTCTGATACTGGGAAATTAGAACCTAGAGCTATAAAATGCATATCCGACTTTGGTACAAGGATCCTTCATCAGGTTTTCTTGGTAGAGCGCAACATTACTTTTAACGAATATGCCATGGTGTCTACTATGCACGATGAATAGCTCTTCTACAGGTCCTCTACAAGGCGTCTCACAACAGGTGGAGACCAAAGTAGATGTTGGCTCACAGGTTGATGAACAAGATCACTCTTTCGTCCCAGATGATTCAACCACTGAAGACAAAGAGGAGATTCCAGAGAGTTCTTATAAAGGCAAACATAATGTCAACCCACTCCAACGCTATGGCTTGATGACTCCATGGTAGCCTATGCCCTTTCCAACGTTGTTGATGTGGATAATGGTGATGAGTCCACCGATTTCCGTGATGCAATTGCAAGTCATGATGCTCTGCAATGGATTGTGGCAATAAAGGAGGAGATGGAATATCCTCACAAGAATCAAACTTGGGAGTTGGTGGTACTCCCAATCCCAAAGGCAAGAAAGTAGTGGGCTGCAAGTAAGTCTATAAGAAGAAAGAAGGTGACAGATACAAGGAACACCTTGTTGCAAAAGACTACAATCAAATTGAAGGAATTGATTATAGTGAAGTCTTCCTACCCATCGTCAAACATAGTTTCATATGGATGCTTCTTTCTTTGGTAGCCATTGAAGACCTAGAGTTGAAGCAGCTAGATGTAAAGACATCTTTTCTACATGATGAACTAGAAGAAAAGATCTACATGTAACAACTAGAGGGTTTTGAAGACAAAGAGAACCATATGTGCTCGCTCAAGAAGTCACTCTATGGGCTGAAGCAATGTCCTAGACAATGGTACAAGGGATTTGACGCTTTCATGACGCATAATGGATTTTCCAGGAGTAGATATGACGCTTGTGTCTACTACAAAGGGCTGAATGACAATTCCTTTGTCCTACTGCTATATGTTAATGACTTGCTGATCGCTTCTAGACACATTTGAGATTGCCAAGGTGAAATATCTTCTAGGTGGACAATTTGATATGAAAGACCTAGGTGAAGCTACGAAGATTCTTGGCATAGCGATTTAAAGGGAGCGAAAAGATAGAAGGCTTATCCTTACACATGAGAAGTACCTCGAGAAGGTTCTTCACAAGTTCCACATGTTAGGTGCGAAGCCTGTTTCAACTCCATTGGCCGCTCACTTCAGGTTATTGGCTTTGTAGTCTCCATAGTCTAATGAAGAAGAGAAAGAGATGGTGCATGTACCTTACTCCAATGCCATTGGTAGCATCATGTCTGCTATGGTTTTCAGTAGACCAGACATCGATTATGCAGTCTGTGGTTAGTCGTTACATGGCTCATCCTGACAAACATAGTTGTTGAGGTGCCCGCCTAGGCGGCTAGGCGCCCAAGGGGGTCTGCCTGCCCTTCGCCTACTTAATATTGTAAATGGATGCCTAGGCAAGCGCCTAGCACCGCCTGGGTGACCACCTAGGGGTGCCTAGGGCGCCCGAGGAGTCTAGACATTTTTTTTCCTATTTTTAATTTATTTTGGATGATGTCATTTTAACATATATTTGACACGCGGAATTTCTTTATAGGCTTTTTTAGCTGCTATCTCACTCTTACATTATTATTTAGGGTGTAGATCACAAAATATACACATAAATACCTTATATATGTGATATATGCTATATATATATAATCAGTAGAAAATAAAAAAATACGGTAGGCACCTAGGCACCCCCTAGGCGGTCTAGGTGCCTAGGCACCCAACCAAATCATGTGTTACAA
Organism: Alisma plantago-aquatica; assembly: GCA_963693085.1. NCBI lineage: Eukaryota > Viridiplantae > Streptophyta > Magnoliopsida > Alismatales > Alismataceae > Alisma > Alisma plantago-aquatica. Next base: position 394,437,303 of record OY856412.1, on the reverse strand, counting down.
CCCCACCTCCCGTTAACCCCCAATTAAGGGAGACCGAGAGGTCGAAGCCGCACCCATAACTTCCGGATCAAAGGTTCGACAATTAACCAAGAATAATTATCAAATTTTAACAGACTATACTGAAAAACTGTAAGAAAATAAATTTTTGCATACCTTTTTGAAAACTTGGATCTCTAAACTTCTATCCACTTAAGGATTCTACTCTAACTAATCCTCCTTGTATTTTACTTCATGTATCACACAGTATGACTATTAGTATATAGACTTTCCTGCGTTTTTACTTAGTCTATTTTTCTCTTTTACTTGTTATTTCTATGTCTTGTTTTATCCCACATTGGTTATATCTAAACCATGTGTCTTTCTCTTGTCTTATAAAAGAGAACTCCTGTACTCTGTTTTTGATCATCTCAATAATAAGACAATTAGTCTCATATTCTAGATGGTATCAGAGCGGGCTGACCCACCCTAGTCTTTTTCCCTTCCCTAACCCTAGCCGCCACCCACCTTCTCCCCTACCCCAGCCGCCGCCCACCTTCATCCCTTCACACAGCCGCCACCTGCCTTCTCCAGGCCTGCTGCTGCCGCCCACCTTCTCCCCTTCCTCCCTTTCTTTTTTTCCTTCCTTCTCCTTCACCCCCTAACCCTTCCTCATCCTATCCCTCCCCTAGCCGCCGCCACAACCCCTTCTTCTCCCTGATCTGCCGCCGGCAGACCCTACTGCCGCCGCCACCTCTTCATCACTCCACCACCAAAAAACCACCACCACCCTCTAATCACTAGCCCCTCCATCACCTTTACCCCTCTCCCATACATCCGTGCCCTACGCATATCTATTCTTGTGGCCTAGACAACCACAAGTTCTCTCTTCGGTCTCCGTTCATTTTCCAGAAATCTTACGTACAGCCCGAGCACTTTCCAGATCTGGCACGTTGAAGGCGTAAAAACCAGTTTTCGGTTCTGACTGCCTGCGCCTCATGGTGGAGTAATCTCTTCTCCATGTTGGCGTAGGTTCTGTTTCCTCCTTTCTGCCCTGTGAGGGTTTTCTGAGGTCCATGCCCGGATCTCATGTCTACTGCTTCTAGTCCATGTGTTGGACTTCTACTGCTGTTTACTACTGCTGCTGACTTCTGCCTGGATCTGTGCCCGTGTTCTTCTCTTCTACTGCTATTGCTTCTATGGCGACTCCAGATCTTCCGCGTACATCTCTGTGTCACTACGGTGAAGTTGGATCATTCCAACTATCATCTATGGGCTGCATCCTTTGAGCTATATGTCAAATCCCAAGGTCGCTACTCTCATCTGACTACCAAGGGCCCTGCTCTACCTGCTGCAGACGCTGATGAGAAAATAAAGCAAGCCTATGATCTCTAGTCCAAAGAGGACTATGGGGTCATGACATGGATGGTCAATAGTGTTGAAGCCAAGATCAGCCAGTCCTTGCTTCGTCTTCAGACTGCCAAAGCAATGTGGGACCAACTTTCCCATGTTTACTCTCACCAGCAAAATCCGAAGGTCTTCGAGATATTCAAACAACTTGCCAAACAAGAGTATTTGACTACTGTCTCCATTGAAGAATACTACAACTCTTACTGTGCTCTCTGGGATGAGTTCCAGGTGTATCATCCCCTGACTGCTGATATTGAAGAAGTGAACCGACAGCGGAATGAACTTATGTTAGTTCAATTCCTCGCTGGCCTACCTGTGTCTTTCGCTGGTGTTGTGGATCAGATTCTCTCCAGCGATCCTCTACCTACCCTTCGAGATGTGCTCAAAAGGGTCCAACGTCTACGTTCTGTAACCCAATCTGCGCCTGATTCTTCTGATGGAGCAGCTCTCGCTGTTCGTTCTGGTGATTCCTTTCGCGGCCGTGGTCGTGGCCGCGGAGGCCGTAGTACTGCACCTGGTCGTGGATCTGGAGCTGAGCCCACTGAGTCTCGTTACTGTACTCATTGCAAGCGCACCAACCATACTGAAGATCGTTGCTGGATCAAATATGGCAAACCTGACTGGGCCAATAAAGTGACGTCTGATCAGACTGAACCTGCTCCGCCGACGGCTGACTGGATCCGCTCCGAATTTGAAAAGCTGCTACAAGCTCGTCTGGCGAATTCTACTGAGGATTCCAATGCTGGTAGTGCCGTCCTTCTGACTACGACTGGTAAAAACTCCTGGGTGATTGACTCTGGTGCGACTTCTCATATATCTGGCAATCCTGATTTATTCTCTAAACTGCACAAGACTTCTTTTATACCTCCTGTTACTTTAGCTGATGGTTCTAAATCACCTGTTACTGACATTGGTGATATTTGCTCTACTGGTCGTCTGCCTCTGCGTTCCACTCTTTATGTCCCGAAATTTCCTATTAATTTACTCTCTGTCAGTAAAACTGTGAAGAGCCTTCAGTGCTCAATTAAGTTTGATCCGGATGGTGTTTTGTTTCAAGATCTGCGCACGAGGATGACGATTGGTTCAGGCCATGAGGGACCGGAAGGACTCTACTACTTGGACGAGCCAAAGACATCTGCATATTTGACATCATCTGTAGCAGATATCCAGTGGCATTATAGATTGGGACACCCTTCTGTTGCTAAATTAAAAGTCATGTTACCAGATATAGTTAGTTCTGATTTTCATTGTGAGACATGTCAGCTTGGCAAGCAGACTCGTGCTACTTTTTCCAAAAAATTTTGTATCAGTTCTAAAGCACCTTTTGATATTATACATGCTGATGTTTGGGGTCCATGTTCTGTGGCGAGCACTTCTGGTTTTAAATATTTTCTGAGCTTCATTGATGATTTTTCTAGAACAACATGGCTATTTTTGCTTAAAGATAGATCTACTATTCTTGAAAAAATCACTGACTTTTTTGCTGAGATCCGCACTCAATTTGCTAAGCCTATAAAAATTTTTCGCACTGAGAATGCGCTGGAATTCATGCAAGCCTCTGTTAGCTCCTTTTGTCGACGTCAGGGCACCATCCACCAAACTTCCTGTGCTTATACCCCACAACAAAACGGTGTCGCTGAACGCAAGAATCGTCATCTTCTCGAAGTTGCTCGTACCCTTCTTTTTCACTACCATGTTCCCCAATCTTTTTGGCCCGAGGCGATAGCCACTGCCTGTTATCTTATTAACCGCATGCCATCCTCTGTGCTCGGAAATCAGATTCCTTTTCAGGTTCTGTTTCTCGATGCATCTCTTTTTTCTGTCCCGCCTCGCATATTTGGGAGCACATGTTTTGTTAAGAACCTTCGGCCAGGCCTTACTAAATTGGATCCTAGAGCAACTAAGTGTGTTTTCCTAGGGTACTCTCGCACTCAAAAGGGGTACCGATGCTATGACCCTATTTCAAAAAAATGGTTTGTCTCTGCGGATGTGGTATTTTTTGAGCATATGCCTTTCTATTCTTCGGCTGGTTCTGCGCTCACTTCGGATTTACTAGTGGACACGCCTTTACCTGTGGTGGATGAATTGCCTGATAATTCTGATGCTCCGATTGAAAAGCCACCTCTGAAAGTTTATCACAGAAGACCGAAGCCGACAACTCCCTCTATGGCCTCTCCATCGTCCTCATCCTCCGTGCCAGATCAAACACCTCCGCAGGTATTTTCTGATCTTGATATTCCTATTAGTCTGAGAAAAGGGACAAGAACGTGCACTATGCATCCGATTGGGAATTTTTGTTCTACTGCTCATCTGGGTGCTAATTTTGCTAACTTCACTGCGACTCTTTCTGCTATATCTGTTCCTAAAAATGCTGCTCAGGCTCTTAGACATCTTGCATGGCGTCAGGCTATGGAAGAAGAAATGAAGGCCCTTACAGAACGTAATACATGGGCCCTTGTTGATCCACCTGCTGCTTGCTCTCCAGTTGGTTGCCGATGAGTCTTCAAAGTCAAATACCAGCCAGACGGTACTGTTGAACGGCTGAAGGCGAGACTTGTGGCAAAGGGGTATACACAGACCTATGGGGTCGACTACTTCGAGACTTTCTCTCCAGTGGCACGCCTGAACTCTGTGAGAATTCTGATTTCTGTTGCTATAAATTCTGACTGGCCTCTGTATCAGCTTGATGTCAAGAATGCTTTCCTGTATGGTGACCTTCATGAAGAAGTATACATGTCACAACCCCCCGATTTTGTGTGTCAGGGGGAGTCCTCTAAAGTCTGCAGGCTGAAAAAGGCTATTTATGGCTTGAAACAGAGCCCCAGAGCTTGGTTTGACAAGCTCAGCACTATTCTTCAGAAATTCTCTTTCCGGCGCTCCCAGTCTGATCATTCTGTTTTTGTGAAAAATACTACTGCGGGTATTGTTGTCCTTATTGTTTATGTCGACGACATTATTCTTTCCGGAAGTGATCTTGCTGGTATTCAGTCAACAAAGTGCTATCTGGAGAAACACTTTGTCACCAAGGATCTCGGCTCGCTACGGTATTTTCTTGGGATAGAGGTGTCCCGGTCTTCTTCTGGTCTCTGCTTATCTCAGCGGAAGTATGTTCTGGATCTCCTATCTGAAACTGGTCTTCTAGGTGCTAAACCTGCTAGCACACCTCTGGATCCGAACACCGACTGGGATGATGAGGATTCTCCTGCTTATCCTGACAATCAGCAGTATCGAAGAATGGTTGGTAAACTCATCTATCTTACTGTTACACGGGCTGATATTACTGCTGCGGTTGGACTGGTTAGTCGATACTTGGATAAACCTTGGCAATGCCATTGGGATGCTGTCTGCCATATTCTGAAATATCTGAAAAGTTCTCCTGGAAAAGGTCTGCTTTACAAGAAACATGGGCATTGCAAACTCCTTGGCTATTCTGACTCTGATTATGCTGGCAGCAAGGTTGACCGTCGGTCTACTTCTGGCTACTGTACCTTTGTGGGAGGTAACCTTGTCACTTGGCGAAGCAAGAAGCAGTCTGTAGTTGCTCGCTCTAGTGCTGAAGCTGAGTATCGTGCCATGGCACATACTACTTGTGAACTGTTCTGGATTAGGAGCTTGCTGAAGGACTTTGGCATTTCTGATTCGTCTCCTATTCCAATGTATTGTGACAACAAAGCAGCTACCTTCATTGCTAGTAATCCTACTTTCCATGAGCGGACCAAGGACATTGAGGTGGATTGTCATTTCGTTCGCGAAGCTGTTCTATCGGGCCAAATATCTACTCCCTATATTCATACATCTGATCAGGTGGCTGACATCTTCACAAAGATTCTACCAAGGACGAGGTTCACTGCTATGACATCCAAGCTGGGCATGCTAGACATCTACGCTCCAGCTTGAGGGGGAGTATTAGTATATAGACTTTCCTGCGTTTTTACTTAGTCTATTTTTCTCTTTTACTTGTTATTTCTATGTCTTGTTTTATCCCACATTGGTTATATCTAAACCGTGTGTCTTTCTCTTGTCTTATAAAAGAGAACTCCTGTACTCTGTTTTTGATCATCTCAATAATAAGACAATTAGTCTCATATTCTAGAATGACGATTTACTGTTTGTCCTTTTGGCTTGTACCTAAAACGCCGACAAACAAAACGTCGGTCAGCCGAAGCTGGTATGTGGGGGAAACAATAATCATGTGAATACGTTAACAATGTAATCATTCAATTAATCATTTAACAACCAAGATTACATTTTAGATATAACTCCACCATCCAAGAGTACCCTATCCTCTATGTTGTCCCCATTAAACCCCTCATGATCCACCTATAAGTGAACCAATTTCTAGGGTTGAGTCACATGGCACTACTCGTAAGTAGCCCACTCCTTAACTCATGGCAGGCTAATGAGTCTCATGGCACTACACGTAGGTAGCCCAGTTTCTAACTCTCGGTAACCTAGACCTTGCTCTAGGATTACCCCTTTTTTTCTTAGCCCTTTCAAAGCAATAGAGGTGGACCCGGATCTAGTCAGTTATATACGCACTTTTATAGTGATAATCATAGTCACTTTATAGTTGCATGAAATAAATAAACATCCAACAACTATTTTCAAGCAACCGATTAAAACTTCGGGAATCGCCGTGAAACTAGAGCGATTATTCATAAGCGTAACCACATACCTGATTTGATGAGTCATGCAGATTATTCAACATATACTTCATGTATATACCATCAAACCAATCAACAGATCCAAGCAAGTAATTCAATCATCACATAATTCCTGAAAAGAATATGTACTCTATTTATTACACACTTTATCAAGAATCTACTTTATTGACTTGGATTCTCTTTCTAAGGTTTCTAATCCGCATTAAGGTTTCATTAATATCCATTAGGGTTTCTTAGATCAATTCCTCAAACTTTATCCATTTTAGGTCAACAAACCCTAAAATACTCTTTTCCATTTATATGAACCTTAATTGCTCAACTATCCATTTTAATAGTCTTTTATATCCAAATTGACTGAGGATCATCACATCCTTATTTATTCATGGATTTGGACACTTAAACCAATTAAAAGACATATTCTCCTAAATTAGGGTTTTCAAGCTCATTAATGCATAATCATGCACGAAACCCTAAATTAAACCAATTATATAAAAAGATCATCTTTTTAGATCCTATTTTTCACTTTTATCAACAATAGGTTAATATCATCTTGAATTATCCAAATAATGTCATTAAGACCATCTACCATCAAATCTAAGGGTTTTCCCTAAATTAAAACATTAAAGATGATAACTTTATGTACTTTTCTAATTTCAAGCATATTTATGCATATAAACTCTAAATTAGACTAATCACGTGCAAAGTTATTCCTTTTTTAACATAATGTACCTTTTTACATTTAACAGGTTAACATCAACCCTAAAGATCCATTAAACCCTATTAAACACATTAATCATATCAAAATAGGGTTTCTTAATCTTTAATTCATTAAAGATGATAGTTTACACTACTTTTTGAATAGCATGCAAAATTAGGATTCAAACATAATTTCTTTGTGTTCCCCTCGTTCTGAGGATCAATTTTCATATATAACTTGTTTTAATCTGATTTTCCTAGAATTAATTATGATTTTAGCAAAAAGTTACTTACTTGGCCAATCATGTTGTGCTACGTGTGCTCCATGCAACGTTGCCCTTTGTTTGGAAAACATAATCAGATTACGTTATTACCCTCCACTTAACCAGTGCATCCTTCAGCCCGCGGAGGGGCAGAACGGTCCAACGACTTCGGATCCTTCTTCTTCCTCGGGCTGAAGCAGCAGGCCGCCCTAGCGGCCATGGCAGAGCATAGCAGGTCGTTCCCCATCACCTCAGCGCTCAAGCTCCATCCGGAACTCATCCCTTACCTCCGTCCACACCCCCCGCACTCCAGAAGGCCGCAAGGCCTGACCGAGACCGCTCTTCCCATGGACTTCAAGCCAACGTTTCATTGCGGGCTTGCAGTCCTTTTGTAGGTGTCGTGTGAGGACGAAAGAGAGGAGGTGGTGGCGGATCCCTTCTGGGTAGTCGTGGGAGCGCCCTGCCTCCGACCAGACTACAAACAAACTCGTCGTTGCTCTATGGATAGAACTAAGCCTCCGTTAGGGTTTTACGTGCAAGAACAAGAAGAAGGGAAAGAGAGGTGCGTGGAACTTTCCTTTTGGCTCAGTCACAGGCTCTTTCCTTTATATAGGAGGGTAGCCATGCCCCAGCATGCTTGCCCACGAATATACAAAGCCTCTTTCCAATTGGGATATGATTCCTTCAATGAGAAGAAACCTTCTCTCTCTCTTCTTTAACCTTTGATATTCCTTTTTCATTACATATTCAGATTTCGAAAATTACTTCACTTATATTCTTTGTACTTTCCTTTTAATTGTTTGACACAAAATTATATTCTCCTCAAGTAGGAAATACTCCTTTTTAATAAAATCACATAATTCCATTAATAATGCAACACATTATCCTCTTATTTTGCCTTTTTAGTATTTTCTCTTTCTTTCCTCTTTATTGGGACTCCTTGGATCCCAAGACACTTCATTATTTTGAAATTCTTTTTATTGGATACTTATTATCCTTCTAGATGCATCATTATGCATTATTTTACATTATCTTGTTTATTTCTCATTTAAATATCTCCTTTTGAGGATATCTTTTTATTTCTCTTTTATTTTCCTCATTGGCATTCCTTTTAATATTAGCAACCTCATGGATACGAAATTTCCCCAAGAAATCTCATTTATGCTTCTTTCCATTCATTTTATCATTATTTTTAATTTATTTCTTAATAAAGAAATACTTAATTAATCTTTTCTTTTCTTATTGCTTTCTTTTTGCAACCTTGGACTCCTTGGTACCCAAGGAACCCAAGAGGCACAAAATCTTCTTTGGATTTGCCTTCTAGAGGTTTCCATCTTTTTCTTTTCTCAAATATTCAATTATTCAATTGCTAATTGAATTTTCTTTGTTATTTGGGCCCAATAGCCAATAAAGCCCACAACACAAACATCCAGGCTATTGTAAATGAAATCCATGTATTCAAAACAATTTATTATTTATTCAAATATCCTCATTATGAGAAATTCCATTTCTCACCAAATGAACCCAAAAATAGGGTTGTAACATCATGCCACCGCCTGGCCGCCTTGAAAACTATGTTGGCAAGGCACATTGGCAAGTAGTTAAGTGGCATCTGAAGAGCACTTCAAATACTTGTTTAGCTTTTGTAGAGCTCAAGTCATCTCGACAGGGTATGTGGACTCAGATTATGCAAGCAACCTCGATAAGAGGATCTCTCTCTCTCTCAGGTTACATATTCACAGTGGGATATACAATTGTTAGTTGGAAAGCCACTTTACAAAGTACTATTGCTGTATCTACTATTGAAGCAGAGTACATGGTGACATCAGAAGCCGTGAAAGAGGCTGTATGGCTCAAGGTTTGATGAATCAGTTGGGCATGGTTCAAGAACAAGTTATTGTTCATTGTGACAGTCAACATGCTATACATCTTAGTAAAGTTCAAATATTCCACGAGAGAATGAAGCATATTGATGTCAAATACCACTTCATTAGAGAAGTCATAGATAAAGACAAGAGTCAAATAAAGAAGATTGGTATCCGAGAATCCATCCGACATGATGACGAAGACTCTTTTGTTAGCTAAGTTTGAGCTTTGCTCAAAATTAGTTGGTCTTCTTTCTACCTAAGCTTTGCCCGTGTAGGGCATGTGGAGGAGATGGTATTCTTAATCAGTTTTTGATATTGGAGAAGATTGTAAGTGCTTTTTTCCATCATTTTCAAGTTATAGGCAAGGTGGAGTTTGATGAAAGAGTGTCTTAAACTCTCTAGAAAAGCTTCTTTGATGAACCAAACGTCTACACGAAGCTTCAACATCGTTGGGATGCATTTTGGGTGTTTACAGATGTATTTGCAGTTAAACAATTGACCATCTAAAGGGAAAAGTAATTGTTTATTCAGTGAGTAAAACAAGTTACAGGATAGTCTCTAATATAGCTACTGAGAGTAGAGACATAAGTACAAGTAAGCAATATGGGACTAAAAGTAAAGCAGTAAAACAACAAGTAAATAACACAGTAACACAATATATCTATAGACCATATAGGGTCCCCATGAACCATATCTGGGCAAGAGCAGCAACAACAAAAAATACACTCCAGACAAACCATATACACTCCAAACCAGAGCATATACACTCTAGGCTGGACGAAATACAGTCAAGCTGGACCATATTTTGCTCTGCAGTTCGATTTACACTCTAGGCTGGACCTTATTTGCAGACTGAATGACTCTGGGTAACTTTGGGACTTTGGCCACATGTCCTATTCGTATAGATAGACCCTCCCCAACTCGTCCCAAAAATGAAGAGTATCAAAGAGACATTAAGAGACGTCATTTTTTGAAGACCTAAAGCCACAGACGGACTAAGGGTTTCCCTTAGGGTTTCATGCCTCCAAGAGCTCATCTCCAAGCAAATGTCTTCTTCGACGATTGGCTTTTGGGTGTAAAAGGGGATTGGGTTCTTCTTCTCTCTTCTATAATCATCATCTCTGTAATCTCTTTACTAATAATATCTCCTCGAGCGGATGTAGGCTCCCACATTGGGATTTTGCTGAACCACTATAAATCTCATTTTTGTGGTTGCTTGCTTGTTCTGATGTTGATCTTCGTCGTACATATTCGGTTTGGATTGCTCGATCTCACGCTTCTGCATCTCCGCAACAAGCTCGTTAGGCCTTGTTGTTCTGGTCTTTCATCACCACCATATCCCAAAAACCACAACCAAAGGTAAAAACAATATCAACTGGATCGTGGATGACAGAGAGGCCCACTTCTGCAAATTTTGGCTCCCAAGATCTTTTGCCCTCAACCTCATTGCTGAGATGATTAGTATTATTGGGTTATTGGACTTGGCCCATTTGAATCCATGTATATCAATCATATCCATGTAATTCCCTCTCCTATATATAGGACAGGACTCTTACTGTTTTGTGAATGGAATATTTTTATTACATATTCATCAGGGCATCTAGAGCAGTGCCCCTCAAGCGATAAAAAAAGATATGCGCCGTTAGAGAAGTCCTGACACATGCACACAGAGCTCGAACCGCGCATGTCAGGAGCCGAAGTTTTACACTTCCCTACCTCCGCCCTCCGAGAATCTGCCCCTCCCCTCCCTTCCCCCAAACCTCTCCCTTGCTGCAGGCCGTCACTAGCCCGGCTTCCCACGATATGCTGGCTGTAAGGTGCCACTAGGTTGGCTGCCACCAACCTTCGGTTGGGCCAACATCAGGCCATCATTATGTCTCCAGGACTCTGCCGTCAACTAAGGCTGCTGTGCGATGGATTGACTTTCCTGTCACTGTTACTGCTGCGTCCGGTGTTTTAAAAAGCATTCTAAGTGGCCGCTTAAGTGCTGTTCAAGGTCCACGTCGCTTTATTTGGCCTTTAGACGGCGCTTCGGCACCCCTAAATTAGGCGCCCGTTTTTTTCCCTGCTTTGCCCACTTAACAGGCCACCTAGAGGCTCCTGAAGCCGCCTAGAGTAAGCTAGCAGCTAGGCCCAAGATATTTTCTTCCTCATCTCTAAATCACGCTTCTATTTGTACTTATATATCTACTGTTACAATAAGTGATATTCATGTATAGTGTATAGAACTGTTGTGAATAAAATATATTATTTATACTGTATACTAAGCAATATCTACTAATATATATGGTATTTTATAATACCATGTACTCTTCATTACTAGTATACTAACGTATATTACCGTCTCATCTACTATTGTTGCATATCTACAACTCTACATTACAATATAGAACATTATTGCATTATGTAATCAATTGCATATAATTGTATTGTGTTATGTTATACATTTGTATTATCCACGTTAGTGTTGTAAGATTACTAAGTATTGGTGTATTATCTACATTAGTACTGTAAGTTAGTAAAATAAAATGTTTTTATGCTATCCACAATAGGACTATGATACCTCTGTTATGATATGCAATATATTGTTGTATCCATGACTGTATTACTCTATTACTTACTTTATGCTATATTATAAACATATTGTATATGTAATCACAAGGTGCATGACATTGACATTATTAAATTGTATAGGAATCAATTTCACACTATTAGACGAGTTTAGATCTGTATAAAAATTCAAAAATATATGATTATACATGTTTATATGTGTGCAACTAAGTATAAAAATATGCAAAAACTAAAGCATCCATTTTTGAAAAAAGTGCCCTCCTGGCACTTAAGCGGCTACAAGGTCATGTCAACACGCCTCCTGCTTGCCGCTTTCTAAAACATTAGTCGCGTCTCACGTTCTTGTATCTTCAAACATAAAAAACACAAAAAAAGACTAAGAGACTAGTAAGAAAAGACCTTAAATCTAAAAAAAAACAAAGGGACAAAACAATCTTTTCTTGTTCCTCTCCATGTGGTTGCGAAATCTATATGAATGAGTGATTTATATGATAAAATTAGGGGTCTTTATGTTGTTACATAACAATGCTATATTCATGTGATTGCTTTTCTACCTTGTAACATATTTCGGTTGCACTTTTTTCTTTTCTTTTCTCTTTTCAGATAATCCTACCGTGCTTCTATTACCGGTAGTGCCTCTTTGTATTTTTCTTGTAACATACCTTTATTCGGGTACCACGACTGTCTCTTTGGCTAAAAATAAGGCTCATGTTCTGCCCGTCGTCATTTATTTGGACCAGGCGTACACTTGTCTATCCCAGTCTGATATGGCGGTGGCCAACATCTCTAACACTGCGTCTTTGACACTTATGAGAATTTGTAATATTCAACTCAAAATCAATTGATAATAAGTGAAGGGACCACACACTTATAAGCCCAAGGAACACCCTAAAACTTAGCGGTATGGGACTAAATCACTTCTCCCATCATGTGCAACCACCTTTTTGTGTGTGCTTGTAACGCCTGGGTCCACTGCCCAAGGCTCTAGTAGAGTTTCAGGAATGACGACTGGCCCCACAAACCACCACTAGCCTTAACTGCGCACTTTGTCCACACTGACGCGCAAGCCAGGGTCAACTTCCCGACTGGTCACCCATCCTAGTACTACTCCAAGTTGAGCACGCTTAACTATGGAGTTCTTTAGTGATGAGCTCCCGAAAAATGAGGTGCACCTTGGTGATATGGGTAGTCCAATCATTCTTTTTAAGATCATGTTATTCGATGCCTCAAATCCTGGGATGTTACAATCTCCCCCACTTAGACTCTTGACGTCCTCGTCAAGGCTCAACTATATGGCCTCATAATCTGACCCCATTTCAGTGCAGACCCACAATGGCCCATGGACACCCAACTCCCGATCACGGAATACCAACGCAAGGGTGGCTACGCCAACAATGGACAACCCTTTCCTACATGCCTGGACCGCACGACTCAAGACTGGCATGCCACATGCCCATGCGGGCCCCACCTACTGAAGGGGTTATGGCTCTGATACCATTTGTAACGCCTGGGCCCACTGCCCAAGGCTCTAGTAGAGTTTTAGGAATGACGACTGGCCCCACAAACCACCACTAGCCTTAACTGCGCACTTTGTCCACACTGACGCGCAAGACAGGATCAACTTCCCGACTTGTCACCCATCCTAGTACTACTCCAAGTTGAGCACGCTTAACTATGGAGTTCTTTAGTGATGAGCACCCGAAAAAGGAGGTGCACCTTGGTGATATGAGTAGTCCAATCATTCCTTTTAAGATCATGTTATCCGAGGCCTCAAATCCTGGGATGTTACAGTGCTGCACTTGTTATTTTGGGTAGGCCGTGCTCTTCACACTTGTTTCCTTGGGCTCACCCTGAACCATATAAGAATGTGTGGTATTCAACTCAAAGCCAATTGGCAATGGGTGAAGGGACCACACCTTATAAGCCCAAGTAACACCCAAAACTCAGTGGTATGTGACTATCTCACAACACTTAAGAAGATGTTGCTCCAGCTCGTGGATGTGGACGAGGAAGAGGACAGACAACACCCTTAATGTACTGACTATGGCAACTTGGATCACACGAAAGACATCCGTCATTCTAGACATGGGTATCTGACCCACTATGGACCGTGGACGTGATAGAGGCACTGCACTTTGTCCCAACTCCACCCATCCATGTCGACCAAGCTCTAACCACAACACATGCTACCCCTGCACCCTTTGTTGGGAACTCGTCTCACATCTCTTTGACAACTGAGGAATATGTACGTCTTTTATAAGCTTAACAACAAATTGGCGATTCCCCACTATACTCTCAGGCTGGACCTCCGACAACCTATCTAGTACAAAATTATTGACGGATTGGTGATACTCTCGTGTATCCTCAACATGACTTGTCTTCTCACACAATTGCACACGAAGGTAACTTTGGGTCAAGCTTGATCGCCTCACACCCCGACTAAATTGTTGACTACGTGCTAGCCAACACATGACATGCATGCCACAACTTCTTCAAACAATTGACTCTCATATTCCTCACTCATCTGTTACCTTGCCAGATGGTTCTACTAAATCTATTACCAAATGTGGCTTTGTCCCATTAACTTCTTCCATAAAATTACCCTTTGTTATTATGTACCGCATTTTTCATACAATTTACTTTCTGTCGCCAAACTTGTTGATTTGAGATGTTATATAACTTTTGGCCCTACAAGTGTTGTTTTACTGGATTTACGGAATATGACGATGGTTGGAGGGGAGCATGCTCTGGTGACTTGTATTACTTACCTTCTCATCTGACATCTTCTGTTGCAACATCTTTGTTTTGGTCATCTATCACTCAAAAAAATAAAATTTTAAAATCCAAATTTATCTTTCTCTTCAAACGTGAACCTGTAATGCATATCAATTGGGAAAACACATTAGGGTATCCTTCCAGCCTGTGGTCGAAACAATCTATAAAACTTTTTGATTTGATTCATAGTAATGTTTGCGGACCTTTTCGTATTACTAGTTATAATGGACATAGATATCTTTTGTCCTTCGTTGATGATTTTTCCAGAATGACCTGACTTTTTCAATTAACAACCACAAAGAAGTTTTTCCTCTACTCAAGGCTTTTCAAAAAATGATTCTTGTCCAGTCTGAGACATCTATTAAAATTCTTGGAACAGATAATGCACTTGAATATGACCAATCTGCATTTCTTCCTTCTGTCACGAGGTAGGTATGCTGCATCAATGATCATGTGCTCATACCCCTCGACAAAATGGTTTTGCTGAACGTAAAAACTGCCACTTGCTTTATGATACTCGGTCTTTGGCAATCCATGCCAATCTACCAGGCGTCTTTAATTTGAGGCCATTTAATAGCATGTTTTCTGATCAACCGACCACCATTATTTGCTCCAGGGTAAAACACCGTTTTCTATTCTCCACCCTAACATACAATCTTTTCCTCTCCCGGCTCGGATTTTTGGATGCGTTGTCTTTGTGCACAACTTTGATCCAAAAGCGGACAAACTATCTCTGGGGTCTATTATGTGTGTCTTTGTAGGATATTCCCAAGTCCAAAAAGGTATAAGTGTTTTGACCTGAAAACTCAGAGGTTGCATGTCTTCGCAGATGTCACTTTTCACGAAGAACAATTAGTTTTTTACCTCCACTCTCACTACTCTGCCTACTTCTTCATTGAAATTAGTTTCTTTGTTGCTGGATTGTTCACCTTCACCTGATGTTTAAGATACTTAATCTGCATCAATACTACCACCACCTTAGTTTTTCCTTAAATATATCAACATAGGGTGATCATCGATTCATCACAAGCCACTCATCCCTCTATCATCGTCTACTCCATCGGAATTTGACAAACCAATGGCTCTTCGGCGAGCTCCCCGTACATGCAACAGTAAATATCGTATCTCTAACACTTGTTGCCTTGTTTATCTCCCTCTGCAAATACCTTCACAGTTTCTCTTGATTCTACCACCACTCTTAAAAATCATGTGGCTTTCCGTAGTTCCGGGGCAGAAGGCTACAATGGATGATGAGATGGCGACCCTTCGAGATGATAATACATGGGAGTTAGTAGATCCACCCCCTGGCCAGTGAATTAAAAATCGGCCCAGGCGGCCGCTTAAGCGGCCAAGACCCCCAGCCGCCTAAATTAGCCCCTAATCGCCCGCTTAATCTTTTTGAACAAAATCGCCCGCTTTTTGCTCGCCTCACCCGCTTTTTCCCGCTTTTTTCCCGCTTTTTTCCCGCTTTTGTTTAAAAATCCTAATGTAAGCATGTAACATTAATTAATTACATAGTCCAAGTAGTGTTGACTATAATATATGAAACTTGTATACATTAAATGTTCTATGATATAGCTAGTCCTAATTTAGAATGCATACTTTGTGTGTATGCTGTAATAATTGGGTACTGCTGTAATGCATCTAGGTAAATATCATATTGCTCTATTATACTTTAATGCATGATTAGTTTTACGGATTTCCTTGCTGCTTTCAGCGATTAATGATTGGTACTATTGGTTAGTATTACTTTAGTGATTACTTTAATTCAATAATTCATAGTTTGTTATTTACAATTACTGATCTGCTTGCTGATTTTAGTGATTAGAGATACTGATTAGTAGTAAAGTATTGATGAATACTTAGTTAATTACTGATTTGCTGATTAGATATGTATAAAAGTTGCTTAGAAATATACTTTTTATATACACATACATGCAATTTTATATAAAAATATATAAAATTTAAGCACCCGCTTTTTCAAAAATCGCCCGCTTAATCGCCCGCCTACCGCTTAATCGGTTACAGGGTGCTGTCCGCACGCCTCCCGCTTTCTAATACATTGCCCCTGGCTAAAATATTGTTGGGTGTCATGGAGTCTTTTCTGTAAAGCACCATTTAGAAGGGACAGTTGAACGACTGAAAGCACGCTTAGTCACCAAAGGATTCACCCAGACCGTTGGGGTGGACTTCTTCCTCACCTTCTTCCTTGTGACTCACATTGCCTCATTACACATAAATATCCTTGGCTACCACCTTTGATTGGCCTCTACACCAACTAGATATCAAGAATGCCTTCCCGCATGGTAATATCTATGAAGAGGTGTATATGCAACACAACCCTGAGTGTATAGTACCAAAGTTTGTTGCCTACGCCGCTCTCCATTCGGCCTGAAACAATATCCCCACGTGCCTGGTTTAATAAACTCAATGCTATTCTAGAACAGTTGGGATTCAAAAAATATGCAAGTGGCCACCTACTATTTTCCTCATTTCGAGCGAAGGACATGTGCTGTCTATGTCGATGATATTTTGATCACTGGGAATAATACACAAGGAATATCTAATTTGACTCAACTTCCATACTAAAGATTTGGGGAATCTTTAATATTTCCTTGGAATTGATGTTCTTAGATCCAAACAAGAGATTGACCTCTCAAAGATGATATGTCCTTGATCTCCACTCTGATGGTTTGCCATGTGAGGACTATTGTGTGCACATAAAATGGACGATCCCATCAGTTATCAAAGAGACTATTGTTTTGCAAGTTGGAGAGAGAAAAACTCTATAGTTGTAGTGTCGGAGAGGGAGAGAGGATTACATGATCTACGGTTGGTAAGGACACACCATAAGAAGGCCATAAAACTAGTTAAAAACCTTAACATGGGATTTAATTTAAAGATAATTTATATCAAAAAATCATGAAAAATCGTGAAAGTTCAGAAAAAGTCGTTAAAATCGTGAAAAGTCACGTAAAAATCAGGAAAAGTTGATGACCCGTATACTATTCCGCGTAGAACATCAGGTTGAGCAAATGATTGTGGCTTTTCTTTTTTCCAAAATGTTACCGAATTTTGTTACTAGGTCTCAGGACTGGTCTCCGTGTTATGAAATATGTTATATCTGAAGATACTACAAAAATACACAGAATAATAAGCATAATATACCCTCAATTGGTTTATTAGCTTTATGTTCGCAAGCAGTTTTTTATTCCAAATCTTCATTTCAGCATATGTCAATATCCTATAAAACTATATTCTGAACTTATTTATACGGAAGATCATCGTTACTGCTACTGGTCTATGCTCCTGGAGCTTGTACCTATTCTCCAAGTCAGGTCTATAGAAGTTTATCATGCCTGTAAACTGATTATACCTAGTCTATAAACTATGACATCCCTGCTGACAGTAGAGAACTACAATTCCAACTGGATCTAATGAGAAGAGAATTCGAACACCAACCCTCCGTAATCATTTTCCATTGTGGTTTTTATCTTTATAGATGTGTATTATTAAAATAGCTCTTCCAGAGGACATTCCACTGAAAATGACGCAACGTCTTTATTTATTCTATTTGAGGCATACGTAAATTCAAAATTCACATTTTGCATTTCATTTAGGATGTTAATTCAATCTGCATCGTACTTCTTTTGTCTGTTGGATTGCTAATGAACATAATAAAATGTAGGCTCTGATCCGAAAGTATGCACCTTTCGCCATAGTGCTAGCTGTTGTGCTTTTTCTCTTCTGGGTCAAACGCAAGATATGGTAAATCTTTATGGATGGTTGATGTTAATCCACTCTGGGTTTGCATCTGGACTGCGCTAGCATTCCAGACAGGTTGGAATCCTCTTCTGTTATTTGTTCTCTACGGCTCACCACCTGTTTTGTGGCATGTGATTTTGGATGCTTACCCTTGTAGACATGTTGCATCCAACTTGTTTGAGGTCCATGGCAAAAGAGTCTTGATACACAGATGTTCAAAGTAGCTAGGTAATGGGATAATGAAGACGCTAACTTCACTGTACGCTGACGAGATGAATCTTGACATGTTGCTTATTAATTTGGTATTTTCATTACTCACATTGCAAGACATGGGCAATTATTTAATCAGATACAGAAGGATGTTCTTACAGGCGGTCTGTATTGTGAGTTTTCTGTTGTTGCAAAGAATCAAGTCTTTTGGGTTGTTTCTTCTGTGGACTTGATTCATACCTGGCAGTACTTTCATTTTGATATTGAAAGATATTTCATTTTGATATTGAAAGATATGGATTTGGTAGACTTATTCTACATCTTGTACGATTTTGCTTGTTTATGACGGTTACACTTACCCTACCTACTCACTGAACCATTCGACTTATCTAGTTATATATTAAAACGTTATGTATGGATAAGACTGATAATTTGCATTATTACTTGTAATGCCATCTTTATTTTACCAATGTGCCTTTGTTGTGTTTAGTTTAGTTTTTCTTTTCCAAGAAAAAACTGAAGGTAAGGAAGTAAAACCATGGTAACCCCAAAAAGATACTTTCAGTTTACTGAGAGCCGCAGTAATTATGCCCTCTCTCACAAATCCTAAATCATTGTCAATATGGAATGAGTGAAATTATATCATTTTGGTATATGTTTCCTTTAAAAGTATAATAAAAATGAGATGAACGTGGTTTTATCTAGTTATATATTAAAATGTTATATATATGGATAAGACTGATAATTTGCATTATTACTTGTAATGCCATCTTTATTTTACCAATGTGCCTTTGTTGTGTTTAGTTTAGTTTTTCTTTTCCAAGAAAAAACTGAAGGTAAGGAAGTAAAACCATGGTAACCCCAAAAAGATACTTTCAGTTTACTGAGAGCCGCAGTAATTATGCTCTCTCTCACAAATCCTAAATCATTGTCAATATGGAATGAGTGAAATTATTTCATTTTGGTATAATGTTTCCTTTAAAATTATAATAAAAACACAAAGAGCATAAACAGTGTATGCCTTGTTTGTAAAGTCAAGCCATCTGCCGCAAAGAAAGTAACGAAAGCAAAGTCGACACTTACCAAAAACAAACTGGACGAAGGCAAGTATGTGACGCTGGTTGATATCATTTTTACAGACAAACTTGTTCTCATGAGTTGTTTGTTTGGGGAATTTCACATAACCTCAATTAGAGTCTAAACTTTTGAAATGTGTCATTAAAAGTTCAAGTTTTATGTTATATGCTTGCCGGCTAACCTCTAACAAAAGGTGCGTCGAAATGCCATGTTACTGAAAATAGAAAAACGAACAAATAAGATGAATGCAAGCGGAACATGTAGAATGGGCTTATAGAAACGAGCCAAACACACCAGTCCGCCGGGGTCAGCACCCAACTCGGAAATAACATGCAAACAGCCACAAACCAGCATTAGACTAGTGACGTTGGTACTCGAATGAGGATCAAGGCGATTGGAAACTTATTTAATATTAACTGTTTAGTGTCTTCCAAATCAACACAACTGACTACATCAGAACCTCCCGTATTGCTCTCTTTAGTTATCGTTCGTAACAGTCTTTGGTTGCAATTACCTGTGTTATGGCAGCAAATTTTTGTTACCAACTTCGCTATACGTTGGAATATAATGTGTTTTAGTAAAAAAATATCCAATATAAGATTGTCCGTGTTGCATTTACCTTTTAGTGGGACTGCCTATAGTTGCTCATGATCCCTTTGGAGGAACTAGTCCATTTGTTGATGTGGAGGTAGATAATGCTAAGCCACAATAAATATAAATCTCACATCACCCCTCATAAAAAAAACCTTGGAGGAACTAGTCTATTTCTTGATGTGGAGGTAGACAACGCTAAACCACAAGTTGTAGAACATCCCATATCTTATCATCATCACAACAGTTAGCACATCATATAGGATCGACTCATAGTACAATTTTATTAGAATATGCATAAATATTGCAAAGATCATTTTTATCCATCGTCCAGTCCTTGCAACATGGATCTTCTCTTAAAAAGTTCTTATAGTTCATTTGAGTAGGGAAAATCCAATGAAATAATATGTGAATGGGAGGATCATATTGAGTGAGTGGGCAATGGATACAACTTCTGACCATACTTTATGCTCACTTATTGCTAGATCCATTTTTTTTTGGCATGTTTCCTTACCTTTTCCTCAGGATGGGTGCACATATACATTCCGCTTTATCTTTGCGGGTTTACCAAAATAAACTACTACAAAAGTAGTTAACCACGTGCATGCACTTCTTTAAGTTTTTATATGAGTGTTTTATCGAGTTCGAAATTACTTCTAGTTTCTAAAGAGCTCAACCAAGACGCAATTCACAATATGCTCTATAGAGACCAACCCTTCTAAAGCTAATTCTGCTAATAAGAGCATTACAAGGTTGCCCAACTATTAAATATGACAAGAAGAAATTCAAATTAATTAGCTTATGCACTTATATATATTTTTATTTTTTCCCAGTAGGTAATGGTATAATTGGCTTCACCTTTTGCATCTTGGCCTAATATCCCGCTAGCGTTACAAGCTCTATAAGCAAAGAGGACACAAACAAACAAGTGATGACGAGGGTGACACGAATGAAGGTGTATGCTTGTTTCCTACATAAGATAAGGAACGGTAACTTATCTATATCAATCAACACTTCGTTTCTCACTAGGTACGTCCAAAAGAGCATATATGTAGTGAAAGAAATGGTCTTACTTTGATGTTGAATGATGGGTGTCTTTTTCACAACTTGAGGGATCGGCAATTATCATTAGAAATTGCTCTTGAGGTGTTTAATTAATGGGACCTAGATCTTACTTATTAGATATAGAATACACAAATCATATCCCATAATCCCAAACAACCAAATGATTTTTTCCATATGAAATGCTTTTAAGAATTCAAGTATAATATCAAGTCCAAAGTGCAGCAACGTAATTAAAATACAAACTATTACGGGTTCTTAAACTCAGATAGCCATCACCCACATGGATGGATGCATGTAATGGGAAATCTAATTCTAAACAAATGTAAACTGATCCAAAATCTGTAGAGCGCAACCTACCATCTCAAATATATCTCCAATAAAGTCAACTGCTCTTATGTTGGATCCTAATTGGATCAACTCATACTGACTCTTTATCACCTGGGAGTCAGGAATAAGACAATAAAAATTGAAAAGTCTTAGTATGTGCATTTAGTAATTAATTTGGGAAAATAAAGGAATAAGAAACAAGATACGTCAAAGATAAATATGTTCCCATTGAAGAGAAGGAAAAAAAGAGTCGCAAAAGGAAGTCTCAAAAAGAACTTACAGAAAACGATGAGACGTAATATGAAGAAATATAATAACATTGATTGCCTTAGTCAAATTCAATAATAATAGGGAACACACCCATTAACATAGCATGTAGATTATATGTTATACCTACATCCCACAATAACCTATAATCATGAAATTAGGACTTAAGTTAAGGATTTACCATAATACACAAATTACTCATGTTCTTTGATTTTTAGCTCTTTGTTTCATCACATTTAATCACGTAAATTAACTTTGCAAGGAAAACAAAATCTCGATTCCTTTAATATTGTTTACAACAATAAAGATATTTATCGAAACATTCATGATGTTTCTCACACTTCCATGTGCATACAATTTGATAATCGGATACATACTCTAATAATGAGGAAACAAAATTAAACGTCATCATGTACAACTCTCTCATTACTCTACAAGGAGCTAGAGTGATAAGGACTGACTGAACTCGACTAATCCAATACTTAGCTCTTGTGGAAGATTTACTCTGGTATTGACATTCTTCAAATCACATGTTTTCCCTAAAAATTATGAGTAGAGGGGTGAGCCTACTCACTTAGTGAATGATTACTTCAAAGAAATAATTTAAAGGACACATACAATTAGAGATATATCAATGAGCAACTAAATATAAAGTAGAACATTAACAAGCTATAAAGGAACTAGTCATTCATAAACATTTGTATTGCATGTTACTCGAGATGACTACAAAGAGTAAATTAATCAGTGAACATTCTTTGGTCAATGACAAAGGATACTAGTAATTCAAAAGCACACATATAGTAAGTTACTCTAGAAAATTCCAAGGAATAAATCAATAACAACACACTCTTGATTAATCTCACATTCATCTTATTATGCCCTGAACCCACATAAAATGTACCATGACATGTGAAACCATCATAGCAAGCTACGATCTCACTATACTAGACTTAGAAGCATGACCATGTTCCTAAGTCTTTAATCTCAATACCACATCTGTAGTTGGCATTGCCACATCTGGCTCTCGTCGGCTAATGGGAGAAGTCATATATCTGGACTCCTCTAATCCTGGGTACTCAGACGGAGAGTCAAAACACTATGACTTGTTGTGCATCAATGGATGAACTGAAGATGTCCACTAATCAACACAACTCATAAATCAGGTACCACTGACATCCCCAATTGGTGTTGGATGCCACAAAACTGTAAGGAGTCTTCCCTCATTGGCTTAGACCCCCACACCCAATTGGTAAGCACTAGCTTACCTCAATCTGAACAAAATATCTTTAGTCGAGAATCACATTTCCTCCCACATTGCAAGCCTCCTTTGAGGATTCTATAGTGTTCAAGGCATCTAAATGGCCAATTCACTCTTTAAGTTCATAGTTCAATCATCAAATAAACATTTCCTAATTTAACCTTATAAACAATCCTTTTCATAAATTTTCATCAATCTGTATCGTAAATAGAGCAAATGAGCAACACCACTTATCATACAGAAGAACACTGAATTGAAAGTACTTGATTCACTAAATACCCTATCCTTAGGGTTTCATTTTCCTCATTCACATATCACATGACTCACATAAAATTTAATGAGTCATAAATTTTCACTAATAAAAAATTATTTTCAATAGTTCACATGTAACCAACCATATATATGGAACTCTAGTATGAACTAAACTAGGGTTTTCACACCATTCACTAAAATATCATGCAAAGAGAATAATATTGAATAAATAAATATATCACATTAAAAAGCATCACTTCTGTTGGATTTCATGATATCTATTCACAAGCTTTTAACTTTTGACACATATATGGTTTTTGCCCTCTTTAATGAGATATCAAGCAAACACAAATAACATCGAATGATTCCAAGATATTAACTGAAATATCTGTTCTAAGAATTTGCATAAAACAATCATTACAAATAAGGAGATTAAAATAGGTAAAGTTCTTCATTCAGTTATACAACAATTTCAAACATAACAAAATGCCCTAGATTTTGGTATATTCTTCTAAATATCTGCAATAACTTCAAATTCTATTCTGGATGATTTTATAACCATTCCTAATATGATTTTATCATCTAAAATTCACCTCAATAAGGAAATAATCCATTTCTATATCATCTTGCAAAAGCTAGAACTGAAAGGCAGATTAGGGTTGTATTGTCACATATAAGAAGAGCTAAATATTATAGTGGATTTAATCCAAATTCATGTAATCCACTCTTTAAAGGAAGTACCCACTCACCTAAGGTGTGAAAACACCTTACAAACACAACCCAAGAACTGAAATTGTAGAATCCATACCAAACTCGTAGCAATCCATCACTTTCTTCTTCCTTGCAACTCAAAAACCCTAGGAATGGAGAATTATGGAGAAAGAGTGCTAAAATATAGAGATTTGATATAATTTTGAATCAAATCACAATATGACAAAATATTGACATGTAAGAGAAGAACAACCAAGAAAATATATCTATAGATGACAAGATTATTTGATTTCATCAACTCTAGGAAGAAAAAACCCTAGATCACCATCTTCACCACTTTCTCCATCCAAATCTAACTCTCCCTCTCTCTAGGATTTTGTTTCTCTAAAATGAATCATGAAATAGGATAGGTCCTAGTGTGTTAGGTTACTCATATAGAGAAAATTAAGGTTCTTGGGTCAATTACAAATTGACCCTTCTTGAACTTTCTTTTATTTCAGCAGAAAAATCTGTCATAAAAATGTTACCGTAAATCATCTAATGAATAGGCTAAAAAATCCTCCAAAAATTATAAATTTAGCAATTTTTCTAATATAGAGTTTTTGAGATCCAATAAAAATTTGAGATCATTCCAAGCTACAAAATAATAAAAAATGAAATAGTGCACTGCTACACTATAGTGTACATCATAGTCGGTTAATGAATGGAATGCCTTAGAGATCCCCAGAATGGTTATGCATGCTACCATGACCATGCTTCCTACTACAGCTGTGGTGCCATGGTTCCAGTAGATTTGTGTATACAAGCAACCAACACTTCTACTTCTCCAAATCGGCCATGTGGCCTAAAATGCGCATCCCATCAACACTACACGACCATGATACTCACCACAACCATTCTATCCAAGCCTCTAACTCCCATTTTTGTGGTCCCTTTGATCCAGTTTAAGTAATGATAAATCTAATTAAGCATCTGATCATTTAGGTAAATGCTAGTTTACCAATTAAGTACAGATGCAGTCATAACATTATAAATGAACACTAGAATATAATAAAGAAAGAAGGGCTAATGAGTACCTCAAGCCAAAGAGTAGAGATACCACCTCCTCCAACTCAACATGTGTGAAGGGAAATAGGCACCACCACCAAAATATTAAGGAAAATGCACCAATATAATTTGATATATGTATCCAAACAAGTGCAATAGGAGCCACCACCTAAAGAAAAACTACTATTTATATTATGCTAGTAGTCCCCAATCAACAAACCAAAATAAAATGGAGGAAAGAATTGTTTAGACAATGAAATTCCGTATCAATCATGAAACATTAAAGATAATGTTACAACTAGACAATGTAGCAAAAAGGCACAATAATAGATGAGTGTTTGCAAATCAAAAGATATGAGAAAATTTCATAGAACATATTCTATGAGAGATAATAAGAGGAACATGTAATAATAAAAGGAAACATACTAAGAAATATTATAGGAAAAGAAAAGTATTATTACTATCCCAAAATAATCCACAACATATGAAACATATCTCAAGCAATACATACCTAGCTTCCATTAACCTCCAGTCATGGTTGGTTCATATCTGGGATCAATATCAATGTAAACTAAATTAATTACATGTATTAGTGAAGTCCTAGAAAAATTATGTCACTTTTTTCAATTCCCATGCATATTTATTTATGTTTTTATGATTATCTATTAATTATTGAAAATTTATTCAACTACTAAAACTATAAGCCAAAAATATGCATTGGAAAGACACTATCAACCCAACATCACACTTTAGAACCTTTATGCATCACAAGGCATTCATGTCAAATACCCAGACTTAAAACACATACAATATGATAAAAATCAACAACAAAAAGACCAAACTACCCTTATAATGAATGACAAAACGAAACAAATAGAAGGTTAAAATGGAAAATGCATGATAAAAAATGTTCCAATCATCATCTATAGAACAATAACTAGATCTCAACTTTAGGAATCAACTTCAGAAATTACAAATTCCCTACACTAGAAACTGATCCCATCATGCTCGTTAGACTAAATGGTCCCAAATAGTCTCAACAAGGGGCTATAGGTAGCTAAAAGTGTGGCAAGAAGCTTCTTCCATGTCCAAAATAGTGGAGGAGATGGAACTCTTATAGAGAAAAAACACAAAGAAAAAGAGTTCTTCAAAAACATTGATAATGGCTCACCAAAAATAGCAAAGGAAAAGACAAGGCAAACCATCAACTGGAAGACAATAACAATACATTGAGGTCTTCTTCTATATTATATTTAGTTTACCACTATACAATTAGGGTGAAGTTTTACATCCTAGCTAAATAGGATATAGAATTGAATTTAACATTTATTTCTAGTTTTCATATTATGTACAAGGTCATATAAAATATTGAGATTTTTGAGTGTAATCCACACATATGTTATTTTGTTTTAATTTAGTTTCAATATTTTAGGACAAGAGTTGGTATAAACTATGTATTTATGGGGATGAATTATGAATATCACGTTGAACCCACCATATTATTATACTCATTACATCTAGTTATGTCAATAAAATCAAATAAATGTGGCATAATTATGAAGATTTATTATTAACATTCTAGTTATATATTTCATATTTTATGCAAGTCGCAACCATTATTACTTAGTTATATATACTCAATCTATTAATTTTTATTTATTAACCCATTATGTGAAATGTGCTTACTTGATGAAGGGCGTGGCACATTAGCGTCTATATTCATTTACCATTATTTAGGATGTAGGACTACATGTTGTATCACTTATCATTATATGGTTCATCGAAGCATATATTTCACTTAGTTAGATCATTTCATCGTGAAGGTCAAGTATAATAAACATGACATGTTATATACACGAGTCACTGTTAACCACTTAAACTAGGGTTTAGTTACTAATTAACATTGGTCTCCCTACTATACACCAATGATCATTCTAATCAATTATATGAAATTTTATTAGGATAACATGTTATATGAAACTATGGTTTAGTTGTTAATTAACATTTTCACCCTACTATACACAAAGGATAACTATAATTATTTGTATGTTATTCTATTAATATAATGTATTATATGACATATATGTGTATTCAAATCATGGTACAATTAGGGTTAGAACCTAGATGACAAATTACATGTACATTTAGTAATATTTATGCATAGACCTTGACTATTATTTGATAAAATTTATCCACTAGAGAGCATGATTCCTCGATTCATGAAACTAGAGTTTCGTTATTAATTATTTTTAAAAGATCAATATGTTATAAAGTAGCCTTAATACTAGACTTGACTTTAGATTCTGTCCTTGATATGGAGCCTTAAAATGCATAAGATAATGACTCAAAGAGGAAGAATGATGATGGTGACCATTGGTTCTAGAGAAAAAAGTTGGATTGGAATCACTCTTGAGAAGCAATAAAATCCATCAAGAAAAATGTTGACACATTAGATTCGCATTTATAAAATGTTATGTCAAACCAACCGCTACAAGAAATATGGAAAATAGTTAAGAAAACCTTGCCATATAAACACCAATAACCAAATTGAGAGTGGATACTTCTACTCCTAGTCTGTAATCGTGAATTATGTATGCAAGCAATCATGAATTCTTTTATAAATGAGAAAACCACTAATATGCATAGACATGGATGTAAACATGATTTATATAAAAAACCATATAGAATGGTCTAAGTAAGTCCTTGACAACTATCTCATATGTTTGACCTTGAAATTTCCTACTCGTCTCTAAGTTAAAGGGGGATCATATGGTCTAAGCATAATATTGTTTTTTCAAACAAATTTTATGCATACAAGTAATAATAAATGCATATTCAAATAAATCCACACACTTTGAGTCTTATTATTTAGAATTTCATGGACCTGTATAGAAACTTCTTACACGACAATGCTGTTAGTGCTCTTGAATTTCAATGTCTACGCAACAAGTAATTGACGACTGTAAGGAACTTAAGTAGGACAACAATCCATGTTCCTCACACTTGCTAACTATGACACAGTCACATTGACCATGTTGTGAGATAATCTAGCAATGTCACAATTCACATCTTCATTAGAAAAGAAATAATAAAGACTTTGTCAAGCTAGGAGTATGTGATCTACTAACTGATTAGTGAGTCCCTCATTAATTTCACTAGAGCATATGCAAAATCAAACATATATAGCACAATTCACAATGTGTCATAATAAACAATCAACATACTATTTAACATAGACATTGTAGCGACTCATGTTAATCTACCAACTATATAGAATACATCATCAAGAAATGTCTTATATTTAAAGATTTTTATAAAGATATGAACTATTTCTACATAATATATCAATTTTTAGTATCAATGAAGTCCTTGAAAATTAGTAGGAGATATTGTCTTTATCACCTACATTATGGATCAAACCTCACATATAAATTCCTTATAAGTGACAATTAAAGTATGGAAGGGTTCTTATGTTCATGAAATCAATACAATTGGGTGGAAGAGGTAGATTTTAATATTTTTAAAGGGATCTTAGAATGATTTGTTCCATGAGTCTACATTATTCTTCAACATATTAAAAAAGGGATAACATATAGGTTTTACCTTTTCAATGAACTTGTTAGAGTAGTCCATGCATTTGAGGTCCTCTTGCTTCTTTCTCATTTTGAGGAGGCTGAATGTCAACATGGGAAACTATAGTAGAAATCCTTCTCTCATCTTATCCCCTATTAATATATTGAACCTATTAATATTTTCTTTTCTATTTCTATATGTATGCGTGAGAAGTACTAATTTGCATGGTTATTCCTGTGCACACTTTGATGTATAATTGTTTCTTGCTTGCACCATCAATTATTCTATTGTGCATATTTTTTTTGATCTTATTGCATGTATAGTTCACGATGACCAATCCTACTATTTTGATGTTTTATTTGAAATAGAAGACTAGTTAGTGCGGAAATATAATAATATATATATTATGATATTTACATGAGTAGGTTAAGATGAGTGTATGGACAAAAAATAACATCCTATGACCAATGCGATTAGGTTTGTATTCTTAATAAAAGTAGATAGTAATTCAAACATATGTACAATTAATGCATATTCATTATAGTTTTAGTTGCATTTTTAGCTTAGTTTTACATTCACATTTCTCATCTTTTACTTAGAATTACCCTCCATTAGCTTTCCTAAATTTTATGTTAATTTTTAAGGTTTTGATCTAATTTTTGGTTTCCATGGCCTGTTTGAGATTCGTTTTCTACACACTAGAGTAGGAGAGGCTGTCCTTTCATTAATTAATGATTTCATCAGTCAAAGACTTCATCAGTGCATGCTCACATACCTACATTAGTAGACCCCTCAGGATGAATTTGTTTCTAATTGAATTGTCATTAGTTCACATTGTCAAACACTTACATCAATTGTCAACCAATGGAACCCCAACCGCTAAACTAATAAAAAGTCCCCCTTAGCAGTCGAAGGCCATTTTTCCTCACCATCTATTGAAAACCAATGGAACTTCATGACCACCGATAATGAATGCCTTGTACTCGCCAACTGGTGAAACCCCACTCGCCAATGACTGATTGAAATGTATACTCCATCCATCGATAAAAATGCAGAATCATGCAAACCAATGGAAATTTTAACTTAGTCTATAAATAGAAATCTTATTCCAACAATTGATGGATGTCATACATCTCATCTATTGATGATATTTCTAGGCTTGAAAACCATTGATGTTTGTGAACCGATGGAGGTAAAAAATTTGTGGCACTTCTCGTATTCCTTAGAAAACTACCCCTCTACATTCATGGTGGTTGACAACTTCACTATAGATGGATGAGAGAGTTATAAACCCTAGAAGTCATCTATAAATACAAGCCATGGTACACTAGGAAAGACATACGATCTTGATGCAACCATACTTGATTCTTAACGTGCAAATCCAAATTTTATCCACCATTTCCATTAGTTGTACCTTCAAACATCACCATCTATCTACTCTACCATTACTACAACTAGTCTAAGCCGAATAGAAGGAGATTGATGACTTCTAATTCAACTCTGAAGAATGTCAAAAGGTGTTCATGCTGCTTGTTCAATGTCACGATTCCCAATTTTTCTGAAACACTTATGCATCCCACGACTACGTCTACTTCTTCTATTGTGACGATGGCTATCTTCCTCTTTTTACTTATTGGACTTGTTATTGTTTCCATGAGTGAGTAGTCCTCTCGCTAGGTACATGGAGTATCTTCACTACCTACTTCTATTCTCCTTACTTCATCTACTTTTTTATGAACCATGCTATATTAATGGAACAAACATTTTATGCTTCCAAACTTGTTTGGACAACTGTTTTCCATGTTTATCAGATCTTCTATGTAGATAACTTTGAACCTAAGATCTCAAATATCATTTGTTTCATGTTAAACCATTGATCATAACTTTGGATAGGTGTTTTCTTAGGTGATAGGTAAATGATATCTAGGTAACATGACAACTACTATAGTAATATCTATCATGTTTTAATACTAATATCAGAAGGGGGATTTACTCCCCTTCAACATATGCATTTCAATGATGCTTGAGGTTAGAGAGTGAAAAACTGGTAATGATGGTGAAACCCATACAACCAGGTGTTTCCATCCATGGATAATCAAAACATAAATCCAACTTTGTTATTTACAAATTTAGTTTAATCAAACCAAATCAAACTCTTGTGTTAAATTCCAGTTATTACTCAACTAATTTGAAATAATAACTATTGCATATCTTTTTTTTGGTTTTGATCTTGAACTATAATATGATAATATCCATATGCTTGTAGGTGGGATTTTTGTATGCTTAGTTAAGGTAAAACCTAGGAATTCTATCGCTAAAAAATTTGTTGTCAGATTAAATCCTGCATCAAAATTTTGTACAGCTATTGAAGAGAATGGAATTTTGTTATCAATTTAAGTAACTTGTATTAGTTATGGTTTTTCTTTTGAAATTGAAAATATTGAAAATCTTATTGAATACAATTCCAATTCTATCCATTAACTTGTGGGTGGCTTCCTTTCTCAAGTAACATCTCTAGTGTGTGCAATGTTTGTGTAGCATTAACTCCACCTTATATTTCAACTCTTAGATTGAAAGAACCTACCAAAGGCACCTTATTCAAAACAAATCCAATATGGTGGAAGAGGAGATCAATAACAAGGTGGAAGCAACACTCGTAGCATAGAGGGACATACTCTTGGTGAAATTTGAAGCCACTTTGCAGGAAAAGCTACAAGATGTTGAAGAAGTAAAAAGATAAAGAGATCTAAGAGAGTTCTCTATTCTTGCAGATGTTGATATTTTCCACGTAGTTGTCCAATCCACCATCAAGGCACAAAATTTTGAAATCAAGATGCAATTTATGATGCAATTTTGCTAGTATATCCATAGAGAATGCACATGACCATTCACAAAAGTTCATAGATCTATGTGCACTAAGAAAGCAAGATGTCATGTTTGTCAGAGGCATAAAGCTACGACTATTCTAGTATTCCCTCACTGACAAATCTAGGGTGTGGTACAACTCCCTAGAAGATGGAGTCAACACCACTTGGGAGGAACTTCAAAACATGTTCTTCGAGAAGTTCTTCGCACCCTCAATCAATTATCAAATCTAAGGGCAAATCACCCAGTTTAAACAATTTCCATGTGAAACGCTTTTTGGATCCTGGGAATGATACAAAGAGTTAGTGCACAAATGTTCTCATCACATAACTCCCTCTACACATGTTATTAAGAGCTTCATAGGGGAGTGGATGATGACATAATTTTTTTTCATGATGCAACTTATAGTGGGACTAGAAAACTAGGCTAATTGGGACACATCATGCAAGATAGGAGTTGTCAAGGTTGCTATGATGGAAAACAAGTTTGATATGAAGGATATTGCTAAATATTAGTAGGATCTTTCTCATAAACAAGACAACCTTGAGTCATATTTCCAGAGGTTTGAGCAGAGAGGCTCATCTTTTTTTCAAGGTAAGGTAGCCTAAGAGGTGTGCTAGGTCTGCAGTGTAGAGGGCACACAAGTATGGAGTGCTTTAGCTCTACCAAGCGACACTAAACACACACCAAACTTAATTCAACAACATCCCAATCATTGAAAAGTCATCACCATCAACTCCATTCTAGGTCAGGGGTATTATGAACCCAAAGCGATCACAAAACCCTATAGGTGTCTAGTATGGGGATCCATATGGACTATTGAACACACTTTAACTCAAGTAAAGACGGAATCGACACCAAATACGAGGTCCTCCCAATTTCCAATAGAGATAAACTTTGTTAGAATAACTTCAATGTTGAATAGTACAACAACAAGTTCAATCAAGGAAACAAATTTTACCTATGATACAACCCTAAAATCATCAAGGAAACTTCTCCTAGATCAAGGAAGCCAGTAGAACATACTTGTCTCAGATTCATCATTATGTCTAGATGCTATTGATAAGATTCTAGCAAACTAGCATGAACATAATATATCCATGGAGAATCAACTAGGACAGATTGCTGCCACCATTCTCCCTCCAGTGAGTTCATTTTCTAGACAACTTGAAAATAACTCCAAGCATAAGTAGGAGTAGTGTAAGGCTACGACTACACATTGTGTATGTGTGCTACCATAACCAACAACCAAAATCACCAACAAGCTGATTCTTAAAGTGGAAATGATGAAGAAGTCACTCTCATGTATATACTTATGGAAACTCACCATGCTAAATGAAATTGCTCAAAACCAAAATGCTGATCGAACATTAGTTACCCATTTTACCAAAATGGTACAAAATTAGAACTGAATAAATTTCCATAAGAAATATTTCACCAGGTCCAACTTCACATGTATATTCATACTAGGTAACTTTACACAAGTTCAGTGGTTCAACCACAACATGTATACAAAAGATGTTTCCCAATACTTACAACATTTAAATATATTACAAGATATACATCCAAAATATAGAGTCAATATACATGACATATAAATCTCCCATCCAAGACCTAGAATACAGGGATGACTCCAGAACTCTACACAACCACACCCACCTCTCTCGCTCTACTTATCTCCAAATTGAGCCTCCTCGCCACCACGAGTATGACTGCATTGATGATCACCTAAAAAGGTCATAAAACTCATGATATGAGACCCATGTTCCAACAATATCATATAACCTCTACTAACATTTAGTGCTTACAAGAATATTATGTAATTGAAGTAGTTAAGGCAGTTGTATAATATAGTTGAAAGACTATGGTGTATATATAAAATTATCAAGCATAATTGGAGTTACAAGTATAATTAATTATACTTGACAAGATATGAATCACAAATAATGCTAGCAATAAAAGCAAAGGAATGGTTATCATCTATTGTGATTCATCAAGTAACCCTAATAGTTATACTACACAACTGGATTACATATTTTATTAAGCCCTGGGTATTTTGAAGTGTACCACTCAAACTACTAGGTGACCACTGTGAAGTCACAATCAACCCCTTATAAGATCTAGGATGATTGGAATCCTAAATATCTCTTCCCCTCAGTTAGTACGAGCAACAAACTTAGTGTCATATCAATCTGAATACAAAAAACAATCAGACCTGTCTTGGTTACACAAGACACGACATCAAAAACTGGGGTATAAACCTTCACGTCCAATTTACGATCATAGTCACTCTCAATCACATAAAATCAAGATACAACCTTAACCACTGTCTAAAACCTTAGAATTAGGATGAGGTGTATATACCTCCCTGCACCCACATATACACAACATTATATGAAGCTGAGCTCCTTTCAAAATTTTCATCTCACTATACAACAAGTTCTGACACTGAGATAGTTTTACGGTCTCCGGGCACTACTTGGTTAAGATTACACTTGATTACTTAAGCCCGTTCAATATTTTTGACTGCATAAATCTGTTGACCTAGAGGTTATACATTGTCCATATTTTGATAATGACTTAACCATTCCATTCATATGTATCTAATGTGTATTAAAGATTGATTTCAGGTGTTAGGTATATGATAAGGATCAATTTACACAAGCCCTAGCTTGTCAAAGTTCAAGTCAAAAGCAATGCAAGTGTGCTAATAAGGAAATCCATTCAAACGACCTTAGAATATTTTTATAATCACTTGTATTGATGATATGACTCGTAATTAAAATGAGAAAAATATGTGAAACATTTAGTACCAAGTTTAATCACTTTTCAATCACTTTAAAAAACCGATCACAATATGTTGATCGGTCGAGTTCCAATCTCGATCGATCCCTTGGATCAATTTTCTGGAGAGTGCATTGGTCGAGTTGTGCATTCACATAACTCAAACGATCGGGTTACTGACCAAATGTGATTTTCACTGGTCAGTCGAGTTTCCCAAACTCGACTGATAGTTTGAAAATTGGGTTTGTCTTTTAGCTGATCGGTCGAGTTACCTTTATTGAATCTTGATCGAATGTATTGTATGGGAATTGCAGAAAAAATGATTCTAACCATTGGTGACTTGTTTGGATGAAAATAGACCCGTTGCCTTGTGCAAAAAGGGCTATAATTCAACCCTAAGTGTTCCCCAACTCAAGGGAGCACCCCAGCTATAAATAGGACCACTTGGAGTTCATTCCAAGGTTGCTCATTCACTACACACAAGGTCCTTGCTATAGTTGAGTGTGTTATCACCCCTTGAGCCCCTTTCTTTCTCTAGTTTACACTTAATTTTGTGATTTGTGAGTGAGTTAGGATTATTGTAAGAGAGCTCCACCTTTGTGCATGTAAAGCTCTCAATATTCCACTACTTCCCTATCCCCTGCTTCCATGAAGAAAAGTTGAAGGAAGCAAGCTCCATTGAGTGAAGAAGGAGCCATAGCTGGTCCTCTTCAAGGTTGATGAAGAGGTGGTGATCTTCTCCAGGTGAAGGAGAAGGAAAAGGCAGAATATCCAAGAGGAGAAGAGAAGTCCTTCAAGGAAGAAGACTTGAACTTGAATGGGTAAGACCTAGGTAAAGGCTAAAGATTCAAGCTAAGTGGGTAAGTTCCTTGCTAAGGTGGAGATATCCTTGTGATTGGATGGGTAAGTCATTTGGTGTTCTATTGCTGTAAATCTCTATGGTGATATAATAGAGAAAAGAACTTGAAAAGTCCTAGAGGTTGACCTCTCTAGGTAGTGGACTGACTCACTTCTAGTTTGAAGTGTGGAACCACTCTACATACCTTTGTCAAGTGCTTTCTATCAATCTCTCTCATCCTTACTATGCTTGTTAGATAGGAGTTAAAATTGCCATAAAGCTATTGATCCTAATTGATATAATTTGAAGGTCTAATATGTTTTGTGAGAAATTTTGTAGCTCTATTCACCCCCCTCTAGAGCCCTTAGATCTAACAAGTGGTATCAGAGATAAGGATCTTCTCCAACAATCTCCCACAAGATGAGAAGATGGGCGATAACCTACTTGGTTCACTCAACATAGATGTAGGCTTCTCCATGCGTCCTCCGATCTTTGATGGCACAAACTTCCTCTATTGGAAGAGAAGGAAGCAGTTCTACATTCAAGGGTTGAACTTTGACATGTAGAAGGTGATGGTTACACCTTACAAAGAGACAACCGGAGCTGTTGCAACATGGAGTGAAGCTTCTCTCAAGGAAGCTCAACTCAATGCTAAGGCCATCAGCATCCTCTATACAGCCCTCACTCCCATAGAGTTCAACCAGATCTCATCATGAGTCACTACACATGATATTTGGGACATGCTGTGCATCACATATGAAGGCACAAAGCAAGTCAAGGAGTCAAAGATCTATATGTTGAATAGCCTCCTAGAGAACTTCAAGATGGGAAAGAAAGAAGGCATTACGGAGATGTACTCAAGGCTTAATGTCATCATCAATGGGCTAGCTGCATTGGGCATCACTTTGGATAGAGGCGTCATCAACTCAAAGATCTTGAGAACTCTTCCAAAGAGATGGGAGTCAAAGGTCACCTCCATTGAAGAAGTGAGGAGCCTTGGTGACATCCCAACTGAAGAACTCATTGGCAATCTTCAAGCCCATGATCCTAGACTTGACAAGAAAGAAGAAGAAGCTAAGCAAAAAGAGAAGGAAGCCAAGAAGATCAAAGATAGTGCCTTCAAAGCTCAAGTGGAGGCTGTAATCCTTCAACAACAACTTGCTTTCTGGACTTCCTCTCTCTCCTCTAGTGAAGATGAATGCTCTAGTGAGCATGAAGCCAACTACATCAAGGGCAAGCACTTCAAGGGAAAGCAAGCCTCCTCCTCCTCTACTCCTAGATGCTAGAAGTGTGGTCAAAAGGGGCACTACAAGAGTGAATGCCCAAAGTCAAGAAAGTCTCACCACAAGAGTAGCTCAAGGAAATATGAGGATTACAAGAAGGAGAGCAAGCACAAGAGGAAGGACAAGAAGGAAAAGAGACACAAGAATGCAGCCAATGCAACTTGGGAAGCTTCATCTTCAAGCAGCTCTAGCTCCGAAGAAGATGGAGAGTGTCACCTTGCTCTCATGGCCTCTACAAGTGAAGATATTGGTGAGGTAAGTGAGGTAAGTGAGGTAAGCTTGCATGAACTACCTAAAGAAGCTATTATTGAAATTCTTGTTACTACCTGTTCTTATTTTACTAAATGTAAATGTAAAAGAAAACAGTTAGGAAAAATCATTGATGATCTTTATGCTAAACTTGAAATTTTGGAATTGAATGAGAAAACCAATCTTGAAAGTATTGATAACTTGCAAGGGCAATACGTTGATCTTGAGCTACACTACAATGGGGTTTAAGTTGAGAATGGTATCTACCTTGAGAATAGTGAAAATCTTAAGGAAGAGAACTAAAATTGCCTAAAAGAACTTAAATTGCTTAAAATTGAAAATGCTAAATTTAAGTTGCTTATTGATGCTCGTAGAGAAGAGAGAGATGTTTATCTCAAAGAAATTCAAATGCTAAAATATGAAAATTCTAGGTTGCTTAACCAAGTAAAGTGAGGTAAGCTTGCATGAACTACCTAAAGAAGCTATTATTGACATTCTTGTTACTACCTGTTCTTATTTTACTAAATGTAAATGTAAAAGAAAACAGTTAGGAAAAATCATTGATGATCTTTATGCTAAACTTGAAATTTTGGAATTGAATGAGAAAACCAATCTTGAAAGTATTGATAACTTGCAAGGGAAATACGTTGATCTTGAGCTACACTACAATGGGGTTTAAGTTGAGAATGGTATCTACCTTGAGAATAGTGAAAATCTTAAGGAAGAGAACTAAAATTGCCTAAAAGAACTTAAATTGCTTAAAATTGAAAATGCTAAATTTAAGTTGCTTATTGATGCTTGTAGAGAAGAAAGAGATGTTTATCTCAAAGAAATTCAAATGCTAAAATATGAAAATGCTAGGTTGCTTAACCAAGTAAAGTGAGGTAAGCTTGCATGAACTACCTAAAGAAGCTATTATTGACATTCTTGTTACTACCTGTTCTTATTTTACTAAATGTAAATGTAAAAAAAAAATGTTAGGAAAAATCATTGATGATCTTTATGCTAAACTTGACATTTTGGAATTGAATGAGAAAACCAATCTTGAAAGTATTGATAACTTGCAAGGGCAATACGTTGATCTTGAGCTACACTACAATGGGGTTTAAGTTGAGAATGGTATCTACCTTGAGAATAGTGAAAATCTTAAGGAAGAGAACTAAAATTGCCTAAAAGAACTTAAATTGCTTAAAATTGAAAATGCTAAATTTAAGTTGCTTATTGATGCTCGTAGAGAAGAGAGAGATGTTTATCTCAAAGAAATTCAAATGCTAAAATATGAAAATGCTAGGTTGCTTAATCAAGTAAATGATCTATCTTCTAGACCTTTGTTACCTAGTGCTAATGTGGATTCTATATCTCTTAAAAAGGATTAATATCTTACTAAAGCTTTATGTCTTGAGGATGACCTTGTACATGCTAGGGATGATATATCTAGTTTATCTTCTACTATTGTTTCTTTAAATGATGATAACCATAGATTAAGAGCATCCCTACAGAAATTACTTAAAGGGAAGAACTCCCTAAATGAAATTCTTGATCATTCTACCCAACAAAGGGGTACTAGTGGTTTGGGATTTGAAGGGGGATCCTCAAAGGGTAAAAGCAAGGCCAAAGGTAAGAAAAAGAGAAAGGAGATCTCTTTCTTTGTAGGAGAATAATCATGCACTAAGAATCCTATGGTTTGTTCTTATTGCAAATGTGATGACCATTATTCTACTTATTGTCCTTACAAGCCTAGGGGGACCAACCCAAAGATGAAATGGGTCCCCAAGCTAACTCCAGATCTAAAAGTTTGAGTTGGGAACCGACATTTTCCTTTCTTGCAAGGAAAAGATAGATGGATTGTTGATAGTGACTGCACAAAGCACACGATGGGTGATGTAAGCCATTTCAACGATTTCACAAAGAAGAAAGGAGGATCTGTCACCTTTGGAGACAACAAGAAAGGTAAAGTCAAAGGTGAGGGTGATGTAGGTGAATCCTTGTGCATTAAGAATGTTCTTTTTGTGGATGGCCTACATCACAATTTAATAAGTGTCAGTCAACTTTGTGATAATGGTTACCTTATTCTATTTACTTCTTTTGAATGTTTGATTCTAGATTTCCTCACCTACCAAGTTATATATAAGGGAACTAGAAGTGGTAATATTTATGTTATTGTTCTTAACTCTATTAAGCCTATGGTTGGTAGATGTCTAGTAGCCAATTTGAATGATATTTCTCTTTGGCACCACCGGCTTGGTCACATAAATATGCATCAATTAAAGAAGTTGAGAAAGAAGGACTTAGTCAAGGGACTTCCTAAATTGGATTTTGAAAAGGAGGAGGAATGCCAACCTTGTACACAAGGAAAGCAAACCAAATCTTCCTTCAAATACAAAAGAGTCCTTATTACTAAGAGAGATCTTGAGCTTCTTCATATTAATTTATCTGGACCAATGGGAACGCAATCGCTTCGTGGTTCCAAGTATTGCCTTGTTATTGTCGATGACTTCTCTAGATATACTTGGACCTTCTTTCTCATTTCAAATAGTGATACACTTGATGTTTTCTCTAGTTTTTGTAAATGAGTTTAGAATGAAGCTTCTTGCCAGATTGTTTCCTTCCGTAGTGACCATGGGGGAGAATATGAAAATGACCTTTTTGAGCATTTTTGTCAAGAATCGGGTTATGCACAACGTTTCTTCACCTCGAACACCTCAACAAAATGGGGTTGTAGAGAGGAAGAATAGGTCTCTACAGGAGATGACTAGGACCATGCTTCTTGAGTTTGATACTCCTAAGAAGTTTTGGGCTAAAGCTGTCAGTACCTCTTGTTATGTGCAAAACCGTGTTTTCACGCATCCATTGCTTAAAAAAACCCCCTATGAACTATGGCGTGGTAGGAAGCCTTCTATCGAGTATTTCCATGTTTTTGAATGTCCTTGTTTTGTTTTGTTTTGAATACAAAGATTCTCTCAACAAGTTTGATCTGATATCATATAAGACTTTCTTTCTTGGTTGTAGCACTACTAGCAAGACATATAGAGTTTATAATATTGATCTTGCTAAGGTATAATAATCTATTAATGTAAAGTTTATTGAGACTAACCCCTCTATTACAAAAGATATTTTTTAAAATGATGATGTTGCAGATGAAGTAATTCCTATCCATAAAGAACTCAACATCACCTAAAAGGGAAAAAAGGTGGCTACTCAAGAAGAAGAAAAAGATGATGAAAAGAAGGATCCAACTCCTCGGTTTGCAAAGAATCATCCTAAGGAGCTGATCTTAGGTGATCCATTTGAGAGAGTGAAGTCGTGGGATGCATTCAACAAAGAACAAGCCAACAATGCCTTCATCTCACAACTAGAGCCTAAAGATGTCAAGGAAGCTCTTGGCGATGAAGAATGAATCCTAGCTATGCAAGAGGAGCTAGAACAATTCGAGAAGAACAAAGTTTGATCCCTTGTGCCAAGACCAAGTGATAGAAAGATCATTGTCACCAAATGGGTCTACCGCGACAAGCTAGATGAAAGCAGAAAAGTGGTAAGAAACAAATCAAGGTTAGTGGCTCAAGGCTACAATCAACATGAATGTATTGATTTTGATGAAATATATGCACTTGTAGCTAGACTCAAGTCCATTCGTATGTTGCTTGCTTTTGCTAGTCATAAAAACTTTCTTTTGTATCAAATGGATGTTAAAAGTGTGTTTTTGAATGGTACAATTGAGGAGGAAGTGTATGTTGCACAACCTCTGGGCTTTGAACATGATAGTCTACCTAACCATGTTTATTTGTTGCAAACAGCTCTCTATGGACTCAAACAAGCACCAAGAGTGTTACAACCCCAATTTTTGGGTTCCTTTGGTGAGAAATGTAATTTCTCATATTAAAGATATTGGAACAAATAATGATATAATTTGTTTTGAATAAATGGATTTCATTTACAATAGCCTTGATGATTGTGTTGTGGGCTTTATTGGCTATTGGGCCCAATAACAAGGAAATTCAATTAATTAATGAACAATTGAGAATTTGAGAAAAAATATGTGGAAAACAAGTGAAAAGAGGTATAATTGAGTTATCCCTGATGGAATTTCATATTCCAATGATTCCTAACATTAAAAGGAATACCAATAAGGAAAATAGAAGAGAGATAAAGAGAAAAGATTAATTAAATACTTCTTTATTTAGAAGAAATATGAGATAATGATAATATTATAGGAATTATGTGAAAATATGGATAATGGATCCATCTTGGAAAATATTTCATGTTCACATGGTTCCTAATAGAAAAAGGAATCACAATTAAGAAAATAAAGACTTATGAGAAAGAAATTGTGCTTAAATGACTTTTATTAAACATTTACTTGCATGTGAAGAAATCATATCTTTCCTATCGAGTTTAAGGCCCAAATTTGGAATAAAGGAAGGTAATACAAATCTAAAGATTTCCTTAAAATTTGGTTGCAAAAGGATACACGGTTTTTGATATATGTAATTTTGAAATTATCCTAAAGAGAGAGTATAGTTGGAATAAGATACATGTGTCACAATGTCTCTGGGATTAAATCCTAATTTTCATTTTTAGGCACTCTTTTGCGATCATTGGATCCACGATCCATGGTCTGGGACAAATCCCGCTCATACCAGGATCTGGTCTATCAGAGACCAGGCTACGATTTCTTTCTGATTGTTTTCCACGATTTGGAAACCATCTGTGAAGATAGGAAGGAGACCATCTCCTTCAGGAGCCTGCTCCGAACCCAACCACCCCGAGATTGGTGGGGTTTCATCGTGAAACGAGGAAGTCCCCAATTCACCAGGGACTCGATGGCCACCCTATATATAGGGTATTGCACACCACCAAGCGAGCAAAGCTAGCAGTTACCCTCTCATAACCGCGGTGCGGAGACGGTCGTCGTGGTGCCGTCGATTCATGGAATCAGCTTGACCTAGGGCCCTGTCGAGGAGTAGTTAATGGCGGAGGAGAACCCCATTTGGTTGGCGATGAAGGAACGATGAGAAGAGGAATTGGACCAAGGGTCGAGTTTTTGGGAGGAAGACACAGCTTCCTGACCTCCTAGCTCGCCCACCGGTGGACGGGATCTCTGAGTCAACCATTGGGTTGACCGTCTGCTCGCAAGAAGCGATGGACGGAGGTTGAAGACGGATACTTGGCGTTTTACCAAGATACCCCGATGCCCCTTCAGTATAGGTAAGGGCAACACTGTCTTTTTCTCCCTTCAATCGCGAGTTAGGTGGGTTTCTCTGGGCCATTGGATTTGGCATGGTCCTCTGGACCACGAATAGGATGGTTAGCAATTTTATAAAAATAACTGATAATCTAGAAAGATGAATTAGTTTGCAAAAATCATAACTACTGCTAGGAAGCTCGGATGAACAAAGTTAAAATATGAAAGTTTCTTAGAAAAATACGAGGAACACATTAAAATTGGTTTGAGAACCTAAATCTGTTCATTTTT
This sequence comes from Alisma plantago-aquatica, assembly GCA_963693085.1. Lineage (NCBI taxonomy): Eukaryota > Viridiplantae > Streptophyta > Magnoliopsida > Alismatales > Alismataceae > Alisma > Alisma plantago-aquatica. Next base: position 394,395,445 of record OY856412.1, on the reverse strand, counting down.
GCAAAAAGTGTCTTGATCTAATGAAAATTGCTTATGTATTAGATTAAGAAACCCTAATTGAACATATTGGTTAAGTTCATATTGTTTAGTTGATGAGATTTAGTAATTACAACCTGTCAAATAGATAATGATGAACTTGAACCAGATCTAGATGTTTCTTGCATGTTTTAGGGTTTTATTCTAAATAAGAATGATTAAACACTTAGAAACCCTAATTATGTTTAGAAATTGGGTTTAATGTCTTAATTATGTTATTTTGGGATATAATAACATGTGGAGAATAATAAGATGATAGCATGCCTGTTTTAGGGTTTTGAACGCATGAAGATGCATAATAGCTTGGAAACTCTAAATTAAGGTTAATGGTTGCTCATGAGATATAATTTGAAGTCCTTTGTATAAAACTGATGTTAGGTTAACCTCAGTCTAGTAGATGTTAAAAAGGCTTTAATGTGAATATGTGAGTAATTACGGTTTTCAATTAGAACTGTTGTTCTAGGGTATAAATGAGGAAAGTTGTAAAAAGATCAAAAAATGACCCTAATAAAACCCCAATGCGGATTAGAAGCCCTAGAAAGTGAATCCAAGTCAATTAAATAGATATATTCTTGGTAAAGTGTAGTAAATAGGTTACATATGCTTTTCAAGAATTTTGTGATTGTTGAACTGCTTCTTGGATTACTTGCTCGCTTGGAATTATTAATAGCTTGTTGAATCTACAAATCAGGTATGTGGTTAATTATGATTAATCGCATTAGTTTCCCGAGGGTTTTCTGGATGTTTCCTCGCATTGAATGCAATCTAAACAATTTGGATGTTCATACTATAATTATAAAGTCACTATGGCTATCACAGTTATATATACATGTGAATTCTCGCACCTACATGCCACCCTGATGGAAGATGCCATAAAGGTCAGGCCCAGAAGGGTAGACCCATGGGCACCATGAGAGGTGACCCCAGACACCAAGCTCGGGAATGAGAAGGTGGTCTATGATGCATGACTATGGAGCACCATGAGAGGTGACTCCCAGGCACCAAGCTGGTATTGAGAAGGTGGCCTTAAGTCAATGGTAAAAGAGAAACCCTAGAGGGGTATGCCAGGGTTAGGGAAAAAGCGATGGAGAATGACACTGAAAACGTAATCTGTCTTGATAAATAATTTGATTGTGATTATTAGATTGTTTTCCATATCTGTGAAAATTTGGATGTCCCCACATACCAGTATATTCCCGCATACTGATCGATGTTTTGTTTGTCGACGTTTTAGGTACAACCCTGAAATGAACAAACAGTAAAGTGACACATTGTAAAAATAAGAAGTAAAGTACAAGGAGGATGTAGATAGAATAATTCAAGCTCTGGATAGATAGATTTCCAAAGTTTTCAAAGGTAAGAAAAGTTTTAAATTTTCTACCAAATTACAGTTTAGTCAGTAGAATTTCATAATTATTATTGATTATTTGTTGAACCTTTGATCCTGTTGATTGAATAACGGCTCTGTCCTTCGGGTCTCCCTTAATTGGGGGTTACCGGGAAGCAGGGTCGTTACAATTGGTATCAGAGCGTAGGTTCCTCATTTAATCTTTAATAATTATTAAATTTTAAAAATTCCATAGAACCAAGGGAGTTATTAGAGGATTGTATGAAAGATTGAGGTGTTTATAAAAGGATCACGTCCGGGGGCTGGCAATATTTTTCCTCCGCACCTCTAGTCAGAATACGAGGACTCCCAGATTGTGTGACTCCCTGGCCGATGTCTTAGGATATGACTCAAAATAAGATACCTTTAGGACTCTCTCAACTTGGTCATCCCTTCTCAACTCAAATTCTATTAAGGACAGTAAGGATTAGGGTTTTCTCTCTTCTCCTCACCCTCTTGAGGTATGGGTAAGGTTAATAAGGTCTAAGGAATCCTCCCCCAAATTAATAAAAAGCATGTAAATAAGATGTCATGGACATAAGCTTAATAGATTAAGAGTAAAAGAATAGATACATGCTTAGGTCGTATGACATAAGTTGTCATGCCCTCAGGAGAGACCTGAGGCTAGACCTCCTTGTCAGGAGGATGGGTAGAGAGAGTTAGTCTTGGAGGTAGAGACCTCCATTAAAAGTAGAGACCTAGCACATCCTTTGAGGACGACGTTAACCCTAACCCTAAGTGAAGGTTAGAGAGAGAGATGACATGATGAGTTAGATATCATGGTTGACCGAGTGTTTGGTTGGACATGCCTTTGGATTGCCATACGAGCCATGAGAGGTTGGATGACCTAGTGCCTTTGGCGACCCAGCCCTGGAAAGGGTCGTGCATGTTAGGGTGAAGGATGGCTCCTTCATGGATGAGGTTAGAGGAGAACCTATAGAAACCCTATGGGCTCAGGCAAGTAGGGTATAGCTTGCACCCATAGTGCATCAGTAGTGCAAACAATAGGTTGAAACCCTGGTCAAGTGAGTATGTTGGATAGCTTATGTGATAAGCATATAGAGCTAAGGATAATGTTGAGCCAAACATGAGTTGAGCATAGGCTTCACCCAAGTAGGGATATGCTTGTGAGCTTGATCCAACTTCATGGAGAGAGGACCTCTAGTAGTAAGGCTGGTTTTGGAGTTAGATCTAGAGAGAGAAAGCAGGACCCAAGAAAGAAGGTTGGAAGCTTAGATTCTAAGACATGATGAATAGTGGGGAGTTGAGGATGATGCGACCTAAGTGGATGATAGTGGTTGCCCTATGCTTGATCCCTGGAGGCTGATGATATCTTGGTAGCCTTTAGAGGAACCAAACCCTAGAGGGAGGATGATGCTTCTGGTACCTATGTGCCTGTGGTGAAGGTATCTACCTTCTGAGATGAGACAAAGAGTGCCTTAGACCCTGAATAGGTTTAAGTAACAAGTTGTGAAGCCTTATACCTAGTTGGTTGTCCTGAAGAAGGACTCAACTCCGAGGTGCTTCTTATATAAAAGGATCATGGAAGTACATGACATACCTTGGACATGCTGGATTCATGGTTAAGATATTGAGCATGCAGTTGGACACCCAAAGGTGGACCTAGGGTTCCTAGGCCTAAGAGGGGAAGTAGTGCACCTGATGCTCATGATGAGATTTGAGTCTCTATAGTTTTGAGCAGGGTATTCCTCATGTGTAGAGTAAAAGGAAACCACTTAAGTTAAAGGTATGTTTGATGAACCCCTCACAGCTAAGTTGATGACAAGGGAAGGTATGATCTTGATCTAATGCTGAGGAATGAGAACAACTAGACCTAACATGGTTAGTAGGTGGACCGTTTGTGCCTTAGTAGCTGCTAGTCTAAGCATGATCATATGGATGTAAACCCTAAGAACGGTTGTGACCTTGTTGTCAAGAGTGGTAGTTTCCTCCCATCCTGGGAGAGAGACCCTTTGGTTGGGTGTTTACCAGTTTTGTGGGTTGGAGGAAACCTAAAGAGGTTTCATAGGATCATGAGAAGCTAGATGAAAAGCACATGGTATGAGAATGAACATGTAGACCCATAGATATCCATCTCTATGTGCATGTGGATGTGTTACCATGGAGGTAACTAGTATGGGGCCTGACCAATGAAGGCAGGTCACCATGACCCCTATGCAAGGATGAAAGTCAGGCCATGAATGTAGAGAGAGATGATGAAGGCTTGGGTAAGGTTATAAGTTGAACATGTACTATGTTAGAATCCTAAGTCTGTCCTAGGGTCAGGTAGGGATAAGACCGATGGAAGAAGGAGTTGCCTAATTCCCTAGTTGCACATGACCATAGGGTCGGGAGGTAACAACTATCATTGTCCGAGGGCCATGGGTTAGGAGATTGATCACCTTCATGAACTCATGGGACCCAAAGAGAAGATGAGTAGGGCACTCTCTGGATGCATGAGGGAAGAGGGATGAACCCAAAAGTGCCGGTACCCTATAGACCTAGAGGAGATGATCAAGGATTGTATGATGACCCAAGTAGGTTTCAGATCAGTTCTCCATGGAAGTAACCTTGATATCGAGAAGATTGTGATGTAGAGATGTGGGGGGCACGTTTCAACCTAGATTTGAAGGTGTACTGGCAAGGTGGGATGTACCATCTCTACTCATGGAACAGGAAGAACTTTGTGTTTGGACGGCTACCAAATGCTTATTTCCTCTTGTTATGGGAGGGAGAGATGGGACAATACGCATACCATACACCAAGGATAAAAGATGATGTGAGTTGGAATGTTGCTAAGAGGTAGGAGGAAAAAGAAGATAACATACCTGGGTGGAGTGAATAATACATGGATGGTTTACCAACACTAAGAGAAATAAGGTAGTCATCTTGTAAGGATGTTTTTAGCATGAGATATGTGGAATTTGCAAGTGATACAAGGTTGAGTTTGATCACCATTAGGATGAGCTCAGAGTTTCTTGATGAAGACAAACTTAGAGTGTGAGATGGGATGATAAGTAGAATACATGGAGGTGTATGTCTTCAACATTACCTAACACCTAAGGATAAGAAGTGGTAATGAATGCTCTGGTTGAGATATAGCTACCTAGTTTAGCTGGAAGCTAGAAGAAGTTGAGGTTGTTCGACTAACCCCTGGAAAGAAGATGTGTTTTGGCCAACACACAGATATAACAAGATATATTGAACAAGTTAATGGTTGTTTGGTTAGCCAGTTTAGTCCTTGATGTAGTGAAAGGATGGTGATATAACCTTAGATACACTTCTTTGGATAGAAAAGTGATGAAACCCTGATGGGAGTGGTTTAGGGTTTCTGAGGTATCAATCTTGAGGAATCATGACATACATGAGATCATGATTTTAAGTTCATCATACACCTTGGTACTACGAAGATAGTAAGTAATAGTAGTACTTTGAATACCAAAGATGAAGTTGCATGTAACAAGTGGCCATGCAAGCCATGAGGTTAAGGATGAACACCAGTAGCCCAGTTCTTTGACATAGAGGATAAGAGTCCCCGAGAGGGAATGTGAGTTCACCGCTATGGATGTTGTGGTAAGTCTTCCTTAGACCAAGGAGGGTCGAGATGCAATATGGGTTATGATAAATCGCCTTACCTAGATAACATGAGAAAGAAAGAATGCTGTCAAGGGACGAATTTGGTTGAACTACATAAGAAAGAGAGATGGTTCAACTACACCATGATGCGAGTTCAAAAGTTCTTGAGTATAACATAAGGGTTCACTTCCATGAGGTGGGAGTAGATACATGAAGGACTCGATGATGTTATATTTTATCACCCCTAACTAATGGTTAGTATGATCCATACTAGAGGGTCTGAGGAGAGCATGTGTGCTTGTTCAGGGTGATACATAGATACAGTTCTTGTCCTTTGTAAGATGTGATGATAACCACCATAGCCTTTATTGGGATGAAAGAAGTTCTAGAACGAGGTTGTGTCAGTCACCACTTCATTAAGATGATGTTGGTGAAGGGGGCCTCACGAAGGTCAGAAAAGAACCACAGTGTGTGCAGATGAAGTCGCTTTGATCGTGCAATGGCTGAGAGAGAGCCTAGTGGTGACATGAGTTACGAGCTAATGCAAAGCATACTGACATGCAGTTCACTGTGGGAGAATATAATGTGAAAATCTGACCCCTCTAAGCTACAACTGAGAAAGCTGAGTCCCTGATATATGGGTCCATTTGAGATGGATTGGTGGAGATAGTTGCGTTTAGCCTTGCCCCTCAGGATAACATAATGAGTATTGTGTTCCATGAGTCCGATCTAGAGAACTATGTGAGGTACCCAAGCCATGTGCTGAGCCTTGAACCTATTCAAATTTTAAGAAGCTGAAATGTCCTGAGTCACCTATGAGGGTATGATATACCAAGGTAAAAAAGAACTCAGATGGAAGAATATGTGATGATGAAGGTTCTTGGGAATCACCATGGAAAGCGTGAAGCCACATGGGAGCCCTGATGGACGTATGAAAGGCTTATCCTGAACTGTTTGTTTGCTTGAGGGAATTTTGAGGACAGAATTCTTATAAGAGGGGAAGGATGTTACAACCCCAATTTTTGGGTTCCTTTGGTGAGAAATGTAATTTCTCATATTAAAGATATTGGAACAAATAATGATATAATTTGTTTTGAATAAATGGATTTCATTTACAATAGCCTTGATGATTGTGTTGTGGGCTTTATTGGCTATTGGGCCCAATAACAAGGAAATTCAATTAATTAATGAATAATTGAGAATTTGAGAAAAGAAAGATGTGTAAAACAAGTGAAAAGAGGTATAATTGAGTTATCCCTGATGGAATTTCGTATTCCAATGATTCCTAACATTAAAAGGAACACCAATAAGGAAAATAGAAGAGAGATAAAGAGAAAAGATTAATTAAATACTGCTTTATTTAGAAGAAATATGAGATAATGATAATATTACAGGAATTATGTGAAAATATGGATATTGGATCCATCTTGGAAAATATTTCATGTTCACATGGTTCCTAATAGAAAAAGGAATCACAATTAAGAAAATAAAGACTTATGAGAAAGAAATTGTGCTTAAATGACTTTTATTAAACATTTACTTGCATGTGAAGAAACCATATCTTTCCTGTCAAGTTTAAGGCCCAAATTTGGAATAAAGGAAGGTAATGCAAATATAAAGATTTCCTTAAAATTTGGTTGCAAAAGGATACACCGTTTTTGAGATATGGAATTTTGAAATTATCCTAAAGAGAGAGTATAGTTGGAATAAGATACATGTGTCACAATGTTTCTGGGATTAAATCCTAATTTTCATTTTTGGGCACTCTTTTGCGATCATTGGATCCACGATCCATGGTCTGGGACAACTCCCGCTCATACCAGGATCTGGTCTATCAGAGACCAGGCTACAATTTCTTTTTGATCGTTTTCCACGATTTGGAAACCATCTGTGAAGATAGGAAGGAGAGCATCTCCTTCAGGAGTCTGCTCCGAACCCAACCACCCCGAGATTGGTGGGGTTTCATCGTGAAACAGGGAAGTCCCCAATTCACCAGGGACTCGATGGCCACCCTATATATAGGGTATTTCACACCACCAAGCGAGCAAAGCTACCGGTTACCCTCTCATAACCGCGGTGCGTAGACGGTCGTCGTGGTGCCGTCGATTCATGGAATCAGCTTGACCTAGGTCCCTGTCGAGGAGCATTTAATGGCGGAGGAGAACCCCACTTGGTTGGCGATGAAGGAATGCCGAGAAGAGGAATTGGACCAAGGGTCGAGTTTGTGGGAGGAAGACACAACTTCCTAACCTCCTCGCTCGCCCGCCGGTGGACAGGATCTTCGAGTCAACCATTGGGTTGACCGTCTGCTCGCAAGAAGCGAAGGACGAAGGTTGAAGACGGATACTTGGCATTTTACCAAGATACCCCGATGCCCCTTCAGTATAGGTAAGGGAAACACTACCTTTTGCTCCCTTCAATCGCGAGTTAGGTGGGTTTCTCTGGGCCATTGGATTTCGCATGGTCGTCTGGACCATGAATCGGATGGTCAACAATTTTCTAAAAATAACTGATAATCCAGAAAGATGAATTAGTTTGCAAAAATCATAACTTCTGCTAGGAAGCTCGGATGAACAAAGTTAAAATATGAAAGTTTCTTAGAAAAATACGAGGAACACATTAAAATTGGTTTGAGAACCTGAATATGTTCATTTTTGCAAAAGTGTCTTAATCAAATGAAAAGTGCTTATGTATTAGATTAAGAAACCCTAATTGAACATATTGGTTAAGTTCATATTGTTTAGTTGATGAGATTGAGTAATTACAACCTGTCAAATAGATAATGACGAACTTGAACCGGATCTAGATGTTTCTTGCATGTTTTAGGGTTTTATTCTAAATAAGAATGATTAAACACTTAGAAACCCTAATTATGTTTAGAAATTGGGTTTAATGTCTTAATTATGTTATTTTGGGATATAATAACCTTTGGAGAATAATAAGATGATAGCATGCCTGTTTTAGGGTTTTGAACACATGAAGATGCATAATAGCTTAGAAACCCTAACTTAAGGTTAATGATTGCTCATGAGATATAATTTGAAGTCCTTTGTATAAAACTGATGTTAGGTTAACCTTAGTCTAGTAGATGTTAAAAAGGCTTTAATGTGAATATGTGAGTAATTAGGGTTTTGCAATTAGAACTGCTATTCTAGGGTATAAATGAGGAAAGTTGTAAAAAGATCAAAAAAGGACCCTAATAAAACCCCAATGCGGATTAGAAGCCCTAGAAAGTGAATCCAAGTCAATTAAATAGATATATTCTTGGTAAAGTGTAGTAAATAAGTTACATATGCTTTTCAGGAAGTCTGTGATTATTGAACTACTTCTTGGATTACTTGCTTGCTTGGAATTATTAATAGCTTGTTAAATATGCAAATCAAGTACGTGGTTAATTATGATTAATCGCATTAGTTTCCTGATAGTTTTCTGGATGTTTCCTTGCATTGAATGCAATCTAAATAGTTTGGATGTTCATACTGCAATTATAAAGTCACTATGGCTATCACAGTTATATATACATGTGAATTCTCGCACCTACATGCCACCCTGATGGAAGATGCCATAAAGGTCAGGCCCAGAAGGGTAGACCCATGGGCACCATGAGAGGTGACCCCAGACACCAAGCTCGGAAATGAGAAGGTGGTCTATGATGCATGACTATGGAGCACCATGAGAGGTGACTCCCAGGCACTAAGCTCGGGATTAAGAAGGTGGACTTAAGTCAATGGTAAAAGAGAAACCCTAGAGGGGTATGCCAGGGTTAGGGCAAAAGCGATGGAGAATGACACATTAAAAATGTAAACTATCTTGATAAATAATTTGACTATGATTATTAGATTGTTAGCCATATATGTGAAATTTTGGATGTCCCCACATACCAGTATATTCCCGTATACTGATCGGTGTTTTGTTTGTCGGCATTTTAGGTACAACCCTGAAATGAACAAACAGTAAAGTGACACATTGTAAAAATAAGACGTAAAGTACAAGGAGGATGTAGATAGAATAATTCAAGTTCTGGATAGATAGATTTCCAAAGTTTTCAAAGGTAAGAAAAGTTTTAAATTTTCTACCAAATTACAGTTTAGTCAGTATAATTTCATAATTATTATTGATTATTTGTTGAACCTTTGATCCTGTTGATTGAATAACGGCTCTGTCCTTCGAGTCTCCCTTAATTGGGGGTTACCGAGAAGCGGGGTCATTACAAAGGGCTTGGTATGAGAAATTAAAGAACTTTTTGTTAGATCATGGTTATATCATGAGAAAAGTGGATTCTACCTTGTTTCTAAAGCACTCTTCTAACAATTTTCTTATTAATGAAATATATGTTGATGATATCATTTTTGGTGGAACTAACCTTGATATTTGCAAATAATTTAGTGATCTTATGCAGAGTGAATTCGAGATGAGTATGATGGGTGAACTCACATTCTTCCTCAGCTTTCAAATCAAACAAACAAAAGATGGGAACTTCATCAACCAAGGCAAGTACACCAATGAACTACTCGAACGCTTTGGGATGGAGAATACCAAGCCGATGGACATGCCCATGTCAAATACTACCAAACTTGATAAAGATGAAGAAGGTGAGAAGGTAGATGAGAAGCTCTATAGAGGTATGATTGGAAGTTTACTTTACTTAACTTCCTCTAGACCTGACATAATGTTTAGTGTTGGCTTGTGTGCTAGATTTCAATCAAATCCTAAGAAATCTCATCTTATAGTTGTTAAGAGGATTCTAAGGTACCTAGCCAAAACTCAAAACTTTAGACTATGATATCCCAAATCAATGTACTTCACACTTACTGCCTATAGTGATGCCGATTATGCAGGCTGCTTAATTGATAGAAAGTGCACAAGTGGCACTTGTTTCCTCCTAGGACAATGCTTGGTGTCTTGGTTATCCAAGAAACAGAGCACCGTGGCATTATCAACCACCGAGGCTGAGTACATTGCAGCCGGGAGTTGTTGTGCCTAGGTCCTATGTATGAAGCAAATGCTCCAAAACTTTAACATTCATTTTTATGCTTCTCCTATCTTTTGTGATAATACTAGTGCAATTAACTTGTCTTATAGTCCTATATTTCATAGTAGATCTAATCATATAGAGGTTTTCCATCACTTTCTTCGTGATCACATTGCCAAGAAGGATATTTATATTATGCATGTGGATATGGAAAATCAGTTGGCAGACATCTTCACTAAACCTCTAGCTAGAGAGCAATTTACTTTATTAGATCAAAATTGCTTATACTTGCTTTGGATGAATCTGATATGCCTTCTAGCTATTAGTCATCTATCATATATGGTTTGCATCTATCTTGATCATCTTTGAGTGCTAATATTCTTAAAATTGCTTCTTCATGTTCTTTTTGCCTTATTTTTCTCTTGTTTTTGGGTATTTTTTGCAAATGCTTGTTTTATGCAAAATAGTACCCAATGATGAATGATATGTGCTAAGTATGTTTAATATACATAATGGACTTGAAAAATAAATTTAATTAGCATTCAAATGGATAAAAACTAAGTTTTATGGTTTTAGGTCAGGTTGACATCAGTCGAGTTTCCCCCAGGACAAACTTGATCGATCCATGGTCGAGAGCTGTTCTGAATGGACCAATCGATTGAGTTTCTGACTCGCAGAACTCAACCGATCAGCGGGCTGAAACCAACTTAAGTTGGATTTGGCTGACTATTCTCCCTCTCAACTAGAGAATAGCTGACCGATTCCCCTTCTTCTAGCCCTAAGCTCTCAACCCTAGACCTTACCTTCCCTATTCTAGCCCTAATACAACCTAGATAGGCCGTCCTAGACCTTCCCCTTGCTCTTCCTTGGTGTGTGAATGGTTTTGGTGGTTTGTTTTGTGCGTTTGATCTCTTCTTCTCCTTATTTGTGCCTCCATGTATTCTCATAGAAGAAAGAGACTCACCCCTAGTAATGCACCATCCTCTTCCTCTTCGTCTTGCTTGATTCCCTTTGATGATACCCTTTTTGTCTCAATAGAAGCTGTAAATTGGTATAAGGACCTTCTTCTCAGGAGTCCTTTTCCATTTAGAGCTATTTTTGAGCCTAGACTTAGGGATCATGATATCATCGATGAAGTGGCAAGATTACTTTCCGTTCATCACCTTTCCACCCTGGGTGTCGAGTGTGAATGCTTTCAGAATTCTCTTACAAGCATGAAAGCAGTTCACAAATTCTACGCAAATTTGTGTTGGAATTACAACTCCTTTGTACCCCCACTGAATACTCAAGTGATCCTTACTTCCATGATTGCCGAGAAGAGATCCCAAACCTCTAAGGATATCCAATTTTTTTCTTCTTTTTAGGAGCCGATGAGAATGACACCTGGCGTAAGGATTATGGCGAGTATTTTGACTTTTTGGACCTTGAAGGTTTCTACAAGTAGAATGAGATCACTCTTCCTGATATCCATCTCTATCTAAAGAAACATGTCATTCCCTATAATAAGAAGAGCACCCTACCCTCCTCCTCCCTAGACCTCAAGAAGCATATATTGGCCCTAGTAGTCAACTACAACATCCGCCCAAAGAAAAATCAAACGGATATTGCAGAAAATACTGCGGTGATCATGTACTGCATCTTAAAGAATGTCAGAGTCAAGTGGTCTAGATATATTCTCCACCATATGACCTGCTTCGACTCTGGCAAGAACACCCGTGTCACCCATCCTCCTTATCCAACCATAATATGTGGTCTTTTCAGTTAGCCACTGAGAAATCACTCTTCTCCAACTTCCACTACAGACCTGCCAGGAAGGGAGTGTGCATCAGTGAGACCACCATTTTGAAATCCATGCCTATCCTTTGCTCCTCCACACCCGATGCTTCACCCTATGCCTCAGCTGCCCCTACCTCTACCTCTACCTGAGCTCCACCTCCTCAGCCACCCCAACCTAGCCGTGCCTTTTTTTGTGTGTCCAATGCTCCAACAAGCATACAACCTCTAGATCCAGGAGTATCTACACTAGAATTTATGTTCAATCATGTCAAACATGAACTTATCCTGTGCAAACCCATACCCCACCTACCATCCCTACCCTGGTAGTGATTATGCGTCCTATGCATACCATCACTACTACCCTACCCTTGAGCCTTCTGATGATGTTCCCACACCCTCTACTGCTGATGGTCCTACTCCTGTCTTCCTGCCATTGCTTGCTGGCCCCTTGGCCACTCTGCTTGCCAGTTTGGGTGATTCTGCTCCATCCTTCCCTCAGGCCAATGAGCTCTATGCTCTTGGTATGACTTGGGATGAGCAGAATGCTCGTTGGCCCGATCGCGGCTTCGGTCCTTCTGTGGACAAGGAGATGCCTGACCAGGCTGATGCTGAGACCGCTGCTGTTGATGAGGATGATGGTGATGGTGAGGATGCATATGATGATGGTTCTGATGGCTTCGTTGGTGACTCTGGTGATGAAGGGGCTGCTGCTGCACCTTCAGACGGAGATGACGAATATGAGCCTGATGCTGATGATGATGATGTTGTGGACATAGATATCTTAGATGTCTAGTTGTTTCTTAGTTATTTAGTCTAGTTTGCCGATCATATATATATTTCTACACTATTTTGTATTAGAAACATCTGGGCACATTATCTGAGATGTACTATTTTATCTTTATCTTTCATTGATTCTCACTTGTAGTTATTTTTATGAGAGCATGCTTCATGAGTTGTAATATATCTTTTGTGCACTCTTACACTTTGATCAGTTATATCTTATGAGTTGGTGCCATATTTCACCATATTTTGATTATAACCTAGCTTATGTGTTTCTCTCATCTCTGATTGATATATGTTATGTGAGATTGCATGTTTGAATATTCTGCTTGATTGTGTTTGAAGAAGACATGCTTATATGCTCTTCTACCCCCCTACTTTATGATAATGACAAAAGGGGGAGAGAAATTTCAATGTCTTGAAACTCAATCATATTACTATTCCTTGTCATATTGCTATTTACTACTTATGAGATCCTTTTCTTGTTCTTTATTTGCTTTATCATGTGACTTGCAAAGGACCATATAGTACATGTATGCTATAATTTCTTTGTGGAAAAAGACTAACTATGCATGTTAAAAGTAAGCATAGATTGAGGGGGAGCAATTCACATTATTTAAATCTTGAATCCCCCTATTTCACAAGGCAAAGGTATAATTTCAATATCCTTTTCAATATGCTTGAGGAATAGTTTGTAATTGTCAAAAGGGGGAGAATGTTGACCTAGAGGTTATACATTGTCCATATTTTGATAATAACTGAACCATTCCATTCATATGTATCTAGTATGTGTATTCAAGATTGATTTCTGGTGTTAGGTACATGAAAATGATCAATTTACACAAGCCCTGACTTGTCAAAGATCAAGTCAAAAGCAATGCAAGTGTGCTAATAAGGAAATCCTTTCAAACAACCTTAGAATATTTTTGTAATCACTTGCATTGATGATATGACTAGTAACTAAGATGAGAAAAATACGTGGAACACTTAGTACCGAGTTTTAATCACTTTTTAATCACTTTAAAAAATCAATCATAGTATGTTGATCGGTCGAGTTTCAATCTCGACCGATCCCTTGGATCTATTTTTTGGAGAGTGCATCGGTCGAGCTGTGCATTCACAAAACTCAACCGATCGGGTTACTAACCAAATGTGATTTTCACTGGTCGGTCGAGTTTCCCCAGGACAAACTCGATCGATAGTTTGAAAATTGGGTTTGTCTTTTAGCCGATCGGTCAAGTTACCTTTATTGAATCTCGACCAAATGTACCATATTGGAATTGTAGAAAAAGTGATTCTAACGTTGGTTACTTGTTTGGGCAAAAATAGATCCATTTCCTTGTGTAAAAATGGCTATAATTTGACCCTAAGTGTTCCCCAACTCAAGGGATCACCCCCAACTATAAATAGGACCACTTAGAGTTCATTCTAAGGTTTCTCATTCACTACACACAAGGTCCTTGCTATAGTTGAGTGTGCTACACCCCTTGTGCCCCTTTATCCCTCTAGTTTACACTTCATTTCATGATTTGTGAGTGAGTTAGGATTATTGTAAGAGAGCTCCACCTTTGTGCATGTAAATCTCTCAATCTTCCACTACTTCTGTATCCTCTTCTTCCATGAAGAAAAGCTGAAGGAAGCAAGATCCATCGAGTGAAGAAGGAGCTGTAGATGGTCCTCTTCAAGGCTGATGAAGTGGTGGTGATCTTCTCCAGGTGAAGGAGAAGGAAAAGGCAGAAGATCCAAGAGGAGAAGAAAAGTCCTTCAAGGCGGAAGACTTGAGATTGAATGAGTAAGACCTACTTGAAGGCTAAAGATTCAAGTTAAGTGGGTAAGTTCCTTGCTAAGGTGGAGATCTCCTCCTGATTGGATGGGTAAGTCCTTTGGTGGTCTATTACTATAAATATCTATGGTGATATAATAGAGAAAAGCACTTGTAAAGTCCTAGAGGTTGACCTCTCTAGTTAGTGGACTGACTCACTTCTAGTTTGAAGTGTGGAACCACTCTACATCCCTTTATCAAGTGCTTGCTATCAATCTCTCTCATCCTTGCTATGCTTGTTAGATAGGACTTCAAATTGCCATTAAGCTATTGTTCCTAATTGATATAGTTTGAAGGTCTAATATGTTTTGTGAGAAATTTTGTAGCTCTATTCACCCCCCTCTAGAGCCCTTAGATCCAACAAAATCAAGTTACATACAAGAACCTAGATGATTCTCATAAACTAATTTAGGTATTGCAGGTTTATAACATACACAACATATAAAATAGTCCCATCTCACTCCATAAAAGTATATGTATCTATCATTGGTTGCCAAGAGAATCAAGCCACAAATTAGGACATGAAAATCCCATTATGTCACTTACACCAAAACAGTAATAAATTCACGTAAGAGTATCACCACCGTCTGATATATTGCAACGAGATTATTAATTCATAAGCAAGAGAACACCCAAAACTTAATTATAAAACTCCAATAGATGTAACAAGTTATTGTATGGCTGAGAATTAGTTCTTCATATGTTTGATTTTCAATCAGATATGGATTACTTTCAATACCATATTTTCGTCCAACTATTGTTACAACACTATAACAGTAGATAGAAACACCATAAACTCCATAGGTTATCCATCATACAACAAGGTTTGAAATGAGGGTTGGATTTTTTGTTCTTTGGGTGCCAATTAAACCAACTAATTATGTTTATGAATTAAGAAAGGTTAAGGGCCTTACAACCATAAACCCCTACCAAGGATTTTGCCCCCTAAATCCTAAACAAACAAAGAAGGGTACTTCCTACACATCTCATCCTATAACTCCCACATGGATTCCTCTATTCCGTGATGATGCCATAACACCTTTACAAAGGCTATATCTTTCTTCCTAAGCTTCTACACACATCTATCTAGGATCAATACTACACCCTATACACATGAAACATCCTCTTTCAACTCCACCTCTATTGACTTTATCATCTACTCTGCATTAGGCTGACACTTGCTCAACATAGAAATGTGGAACACATTGTGAGACCTATAAAATTCTAGCAATAAGTCCAACTTGTAAGCCACCTTTCCCACTCAAGCTAAGATAGGGTAAGGTCCCATAAACCTAGGAGCCAGGTTACCCTTCTTACCAAACCTCATAATAGCCTTCTAAGGGGATACCTTTAGGTGTACATAATCTCCCACTTGAAACTCCAATTGTTTATGGCGATTATATGCATATGACTTTTTCCTATCTTGTGTTGCCTTTAATTATTGTTGAATTATCTTGATCTTCTCTTTAGTCTTCTTCACTAGCTCAAGACCCAACAACTAATACTTGCATATCTCATACTAACAAAGAGATGACCCACAAATTGTCCCATATAAAACCTCATATGGTGACATGTATATGATCCTCTGGTAGCATTTTTTGTAGGAAAACCCAATTAGATTCAGGTAATAATACCGATTTACTAGAAATTGAAGTACATATACCATCAATAGATCTTCCAATGTCTGAATGGTCCTTTCTGAATGGCCATCTGTTTGTGGGTGGAAGGCTGTACTGAACTTCAGATATGTCCCCATAGCCATATGTAGGTGTTACCAAAACTTACTCTAAATCGAGGACCTCTATATGATACTATTGTAACTCATATTTCGTGTAGACAAACTATCTCATCAACATATATCTGTGCCAACTTCTTGGTAGTATAGGTGGTCTTTACTGGAAAAAAGTGAGCTGACTTTGTCATCCAATCAATGATCACCCAAACAGAATCATGACCTGTCTTTTCTTGAAAACCAACAAAAAAGTCCATGGTTATGTGATCCCACTTCCACTATGAAATTGGCAAAGGTCGCAACATCTTTGCATGCTTCTAATTTTTTGCTTTGACCTATTGATGAATTGGTCACTTAGAAACAAACTCCCCTACATCATGCTCCAAACCTAGCCACTAATACAAGTCCTTGAGATTATGATACATCTTTGTACTGCTAGGATGCATCACATATCTTCCCCAGAATGTCTACATTAGGAACCACCATCCGGTTGTGAAATCTCACTATCCTATCATCTATCTCATGAAACCCATCATGGTTCCCACTGCCAAACTCTAATATGATGTTCTGTATCACTATATCATCCTTCTATACATCTCTATTCTATTGTATCAACATTGTCTTGACTTGCAATTGTGCCAACAAGGAGACTTCTAACTGTATCAACTATTCTTTATCTATAAATGGTGATAAAGATGACTTTGTACTCAACACATAAGCCACTACATTCCCTTTCCCAAGATGATAGTCTATCGTACAATCTTAGTCCTTGATTAGATCCATCCATGTTCTCTGTCTCATGTTCAGTTCCTGCTTTGCAAATATGTACTGGAGATTCTTGTGATGTGTGAATATTTGAGAGTTCTATCCATACAGTCAGTTTCTCCAAATTGTCAAAGAAAGCACTACAAATTCTAACTCTAGATTGTGAGTTAAGTAGTTCTCATGTTTATTAAGCTATTGGGAAGCAAAAGAATAATGTTCTTGTATTTCTTTAGCACACATCCCATCCTGTTCTTCAAAGCATCACATAAAAATGATGTTTCCTTTCTTAGTTTCGACAACACCAACAGTGTAGCGCTTGTCATATTCTCCTTCAACAATTAGAAAAAAAAGTTGACACTTGTCATCCCATATAAAAGGAACACCCTTCCTAGTCAACCTAGTCAAGGGTAAATCTACTACATTAAAGTTCTTGATGAATCTCCTATAGTAACCAACCAAACCTAGTAAAACTCAAACCTTAGTTGGTGTCTCAGGCTGCTCCCACTCTAATACTGACCCCACCTTCTTAGGGTATACACAAAGCCCTTGTGTAGAGATGACATGACCAAGAAAGGACACCTCACTCAGCCAAAACTCACACAACTAAACTTTGCATAAGCCTATGATACCTCAACAACTTCAATGCCTGGAAAAGATGCTGCTCATACCATTATCTGTCCCTGGAGTGTACCAAGATGTCATATATGAATACAACCATGAAATGGTCAAGATATGGTCTCGACACTCTATTCATTAGGTCCATGACACTACTATTGCAATGGTTATCCCAAATGACATAACCACAAACTCATAATGACCATACCTAGTCTTAAAAGCAGTCTCAAGTATGTAATCTATCTTGATCCTCAACCAATGATACATTGACCTTAGATCTACCCTGGAAAACACTATAGCACCTCTCAGATGATCAAACAGATCATGTATACTTGGCATTGGGTACTTGTTCTTCACTGTGACCCTGCTCAACTATCAATAGTCTATGCAAAGCCTCATAGAACCATCCTTCTTATTCACAAACAACACTAGATCACCCCAAGGTGACGTGCTAATCTGTATAAATCTCGATTCCAATAAATCTTACAACTACTTCTTCAACTCTTTCATCTAAGTTAGAGCCATCCTATAGGGCTCTTGTGCTATGGGTTGTGTGCCAAGAACTAGATCAATTTCAAAATCAATCTCTCTTAGGGGTGGAACACTTGGAAACTCATTAGGGAAAACACTCTTAAGTTCACACACCACAAGTACATCCTGGATACTAGGAATCCTCACCTTAGTATCCATCACACGAGTCAAGAAAGATTCACACCCTTGTCTCATCAACTTCTTTGATATCATAGCCTACAGTAGATAGGTAGGAAGAATCTTCCTATAGCCTTGTAAAGTCCATGAGACATCACTATCACAAAATGTCTAAACCATGGAAACATTGTTCAAAGAAACACTCTACTCCTCCAGGGTATCCATGCATATCAAGTGGTATGAGATCCACTTAAATGTTGTGTCCTAGGATACAAAGAACACAATATGGACACACCTCCCACAACATTGTAGAACCAACCAAAGGGTTTTCCAATAAGAGGTTACATCTCTACTACAAACTTGTAAGTTACAACTATTTATCACCTCCCTGGTGATAAATAAGTGCATCTCACCTGGGTCAACCAAAATAGATACAAAGGTAGATGCAGATAAGTCATAATGAAAAAGTTCCATCTAACCTGTCATGACTTGTGTGTTGACAACTCCTTCCGGATGACTCAAGCATAGAATCTAGCCATTGTCTGTTGTCTTCCTCAAACTCTACTTGGTGGTCCTGAATACATTTCATGTGATGTATGACCATGTCCTCTTTTGACACTATTACTATACTGCTACTGAGAGCCCCACTGGATCTGCCTTGGTTGTTGTGTAACCTCCTAGTTCTTCATGGGGAAAGATCATCTCTCATGCCCAACCTGGCTACACTTGAAGCATGTCCTTGCATCATACTTGGTCTAGATGTCCTTGTTACATACATTGAAGCAGAACTATTCTCCCCAGCTGACAGGAAGCTACAACCTCTTCCTTTTCTAGGAGAACACTACAACTATACTTGTTTTCTTGGATCAAAAGATCTTGACATCATATGTGACCACTAGTCTATGGAAAAGAGAACCTTTACTTCTTGAAACTACCATATGATCGTCCTTAGAATTGGGGTGACCTCTTTCTTGCATTAACTTCTCGTTACTTCACAACTGTCCTATTTATCCTCCTCAAAAACTCCACAAAGGTAGAAAACTTCTATAGGGATTCTAAGGCAAACACTATCCCTACCAAATCAGCATTCAAGCCCTTCTGAAATCTTCTAATCCTCTCTTCTCTATGGCTACCATGTTGGGACAGAACCTCAACAACTCCATGAAATTTTCTTCGTAGTCATTCACAGACCACAATCCTTGGCACAAGTACTCAAATCGATCCATATTCTCCTCCAAATACATCTCGAGGAAGTAACAACTCACAAACTTATGATGGAACTCTTCCCAGCTGATCACCTCACCTGGTCTCTTCTCCTCCTCTGTGGCTCACCAGTGTCCATAACTACCCTTCAAAAGGTAGATTGTGTGTTTCACCTTGTCCTCCTTAGAGATATTCAAGATCCTTAATGCCTTCTCCAACTCCATCAACCACATATCCCCATCTTCCGAGTCTGGTGTACTAGCATATTTTGTGGATCCCATAAACTCTAGCCTCTCAAAGGTCTTCCTTGGACCCTAAGATTTAGCATTGGGGATAGATGACCTTGGTTGAGGTGTAGGTGCCTTGTCATCCATATGCATCATTGTCGTCATTAGCTATCTGAAAATAGATTGAAAGGTTGGATCAACTATGGTTGTAGGGTTAAAAGGATATAGGATGGGCCATTTTAGCCCCATATAAGGTACCCTTCCTTGTTGTACCCATCTTCTACTACCACCACTAGGCACCATGTAACTACTCTCAACACATTCTTCATGTACTCAAGACATATTTGCATAACCATAAACCATGGTTAGATATGCAAAAACAAACACAACAACCTAAGTCCTATGTCCATGTAGACTCAAAGAACCTATAGATCTGGTACCACAAAATGTGAAAAACTGCCATGCTAAATGAGATCACTAAAAACCAAAATGCCAATCAAACACTAATTACCCATTTTACCAAAAAGTTACATAATTATAATTGAATAAAATTTCCATAAGAAACATATAAACCGAGGTTCAACTTCACATGTATATTCATACCAAGTAACTTTACCTGAGTTTAGCGCTCTTAACCACAACTTGTATACACAATATGTTTCCCAATACTTACAAAATTTACATATATTAGACATACAACCAAAATCTCAAGTCGATATACATGATATACAAACCCCCTAACCAAACTTAACATTACATGGATGACTCTAGAAATCTACACTACTACACCCACCTCTCTAGATCTACTAATATCAAACTGAGCCTCCTTGTCACCACAGGTCTAACCGTGTTGCTAATCACCTAAAAAGGTGTGGAAACCCATGAGGTGACCACCCATACCCCATCATTATAATATAACCTCTAATAATTTTTTTTTCTTACAAGCATATTATGTAATTGAAGTAGTTAATGCAGATAGTATACCATAGTTGAAAGATTGTGTGGTATATACAAATTGGTCAAGAATAATTAAAGTTACAAGTACAATTAATGACACTTGACAAGATATGAATCACAAATAATACTATCAAGCAAAGCAAAGCAATGCTTATCATCCAATGTGATTCAAAAAGTAAACCTGATAGTTATACTACACGATTGGATTATAGATAAGCCCTGGGTAGTTTGAGGTGTGCCACTCAAACTACTAGCTGAACACTGTGAAGTTGCAATCAATCCTATATAAGATATAGGATTACCGAAATCCTAATTATATCTTCCACTCTGTTAGTATGAGTAACAACCATAGTGGCACATTAGTCTGGCTATTAAGAGCATCCAGGTCCATCCTTGGTATATAGGATACGACACCAGACTCTAGGGTAAAAACCCTCACATCTGAGTTATGACCACTATCACTCTCAATCACATAAAATATAAGACACAAC
The DNA here is from genome assembly GCA_963693085.1 of Alisma plantago-aquatica. Classification (NCBI taxonomy): domain Eukaryota; kingdom Viridiplantae; phylum Streptophyta; class Magnoliopsida; order Alismatales; family Alismataceae; genus Alisma; species Alisma plantago-aquatica. The sequence continues at coordinate 394,374,458 of OY856412.1, read as the reverse complement.
CTCAACCACTCTATAAAACCTTGGGATCAAGATGACATGAATATACCCTCCTTGCACCCATATAATACGCAACAATATATGACTCTGAGCTCCTTTCAGATTACTCATTTCACTATCCAGCAAGTTTTAACACTGAGATAGTTCTATGATCCCAGGGTAGTATATGATTAATTTTACACTTGATTACTTTATCTAGTTAAATATTTTCAAATGCATTCAATCAAGTTACATAGAAACACCTAAATGATTCTTATAAAATAATTTCATGATTGCAAATTCAAAAGATATAACACATATAAAATACTCCCATATCACTCCATCAAAGTATATGTATCTATAATTGGTCATAAAGAGAATCAAGCCACAAATTAGGACATGAAAAGCCCATTATGACAGTTATACCACCTATCTCCATGAACAGGGTTAATGTAGTGTAAATAGAGAAGGGAGAAAGCATTCTTAAACCATGCTTACAAGTTTTCAAACGTATAACACCATGGATCTTGGCCATGGTAAAAGAGAGGGATAAGAGAAACAAGAAAACCATTTAAGGTGGAAGATCTTACATGTATGGAGTAAGAAACCACATCAAAATCCTTCAATCAATCCAAAGAGAAATGGGTCTTGGGCATGCATCCACAAACCAACATGAGAGTCGACCGTTGATGGGTTCTTATCGGTCTCTATATCGTAGAACAATGTCCAAGAAAGATGAGAGGAAAGAGGAAGGGGTTGGGTATTTATAGGTGGGATTTTCATTGATTTGGTTGTTCTAAGGATCTCATTGACCCTTGTTTTGTTGGGTTCAAGGGTAGACCGCTCACTCGTCAACCTAAAGCTTTGACGACCATGCTACTCCATGACTCTCTTCGCCGTGCTAGAACTTTTCCAAGCTCAAGACTCATCGACCAAGAAACTCATCAGATATCCAAGTCCATAATATCACTGGTATGAAGAGATACCATCAGGTAGCTACCTCATTAGGCATTGAAGGTTCATCAACCAATGGGTTGGCAAGGTCTTCATTGACGTGTACACAACCAACCGATCATCAGGCTGCTCTGTTGGTCAGAAACACACTTGTATAAAACACAAAAAAGGTACTAGTTTCAAGTTGTCAAATGATCAAAACACAAAGAACTACTACAAACTAATTTATACATAAATAAATCCCATGGACATGTTAAAATTATGTTTACACCCCTAGAAAAGGGTGATTTGCATAAAGCTCCACAAGTTACATAAAATTGTATAACTTGATCAAATAAAGTCATAATTAAACCAAAATTGAAACATAGCTTTTTCAACTCGTATTACATCATAATACAAAGTTTAATATTGAACTAAGAATCTAGTTAAGACAATTAATTATGTTTATGAATTACGCAAGGTTAGGGGGCTTACACTACTAGTGGAACCAATGATTGAAACTCCAAAAACAAGAAGCAAACTCGATCTTGAGAAAACCAAAGAAGCTACACCAATGCTGCTACCCCTATTATTGTAGGTGAACTCAATCAAACTAAGTTGAATGTACCGACTCCCAATAAACTGGAGCACACATGCTCTTAATAGATCTTCTAATGATTGTATGGTCTTCTCTGATTGAAATTCTATCTATGGGTGGAAATTGATACTAAACCTTAGTTGTGTTTGAAAGATGCTTGTAGATTATTCTAGAATTTGCTCGTAAACCGAGGACCTCTATCAAATACTAATGATATGAGTATGCCATGCAAATGAACTATCTCATCAACATAAATTTGTGGAAACTTCTCTGTGGTGTGGGCGGTCTTGATAAAAAAAGTTATCTGACTTTGTCAACCAATATCACCCAAATAGAATCATGACCTTTAGCTGTCTTGGGAAGCCCAACCACAAAGTCCATGCACATGTGATACCATTTTCATCATGGATGACAAAGGTTACAACCTCCCTGGAGTCTTCTGAAGCTCCACGTAACTTGTTTACAAATTGGGCACTTGGCTACAAACTCTTCCACATCATGTTTCAATCCATTCCACTAGTACAAGTCCTTCAGGTTGTGATCCATATTTTTACTATTAGGATGCATCACATACATTGACAAATGGACCTATTTAAATACCATCTCCCTCAAATCACCAATGTTAGGAACCATGATCCAACTATGGAAGCACATTGTCCCATCATCTATTTCATGAAATCCATCACCCTTCCATCTAACAAACTCTGATCCAATATCTTGTGTCATTAGTATCATCCTTTTGCACATATCTAATATACTATATCAATGCATGCTTCACTTATAAATGTTCCATCAATCCTACCAATAAGGGAACCTCCAACTATACATTCATTTGGCAAAGTGACACATGTTGGTTATGTATGCCCAGAGAGCCAATCATATGATGATTGTAATGGCATATCATGTAAAATGATTTGACTATTAATAAAAGGAAACCTTCCAATTTATTTTGTTTAATTCAGTTATGAGATAATGATGTATCATAATAAATGTCTAGAGAATTATATTACTCAATGACATATGTAATCAAGTTACTAACCTTGTGTATGAGATCATACAAATGTTAGGAGTACATATACATATTCTCATCATGTCCCTGATCAATTTTCATTGTGGAAGGTTGATAGACAACAATGACACAAGATCAGAGTGTGAGTTGGTTGATGACTAAATCTCATTAGTCATGATATGTCAATATCAAACCAAGCACACATATACATGTTAGAGAATAGTGTATCGGACAAACCCACCGTGAGACTAACACATGGAAGCCATCATTATGGAAGTCATAGTTATCTCTCACAGTGATGGTGGTGGTTGTGGTTCTTAGACCTAAAATCACTACACTCAAAAAATGTCATTGAGTACACTTTGACATCATCAAAAGTAAAACTGAAACATGGGTTGTTATAACGGTGATGATTGGGTGGCATTGACGCATGTGGATTGACTGTGAGTGATAAATATGGGATTTATCTCTCCTACTTGAGTATGATGTCCTAGGCCTCTTGATAAGTGAGAATGAGAAAAGCATGGCCATATTCATGTGAGTCAATATGTGATATTGAGCTTATACATATCTTAGACAGTCTACTCTTGGTTCAAGAAACAAGATTGAATGATGATGATGGTGACTTATCCCTGCCTCTAGTTCAATTTGGACATCAGTGCCAAAGAAACTATACAAACACCGCAACACCATACACAAACTGTAGGTTGAAGTTGTTCCCCAACTTTTCCATTTACTTGGGTAGCAATGATGTGAGACTAAGCACCACTCTTTACTTGTGATGTCATAAGCTGTTATGGACATTCACTGCCAACATAATATAGGACCTTTAGGGTCACACACATAGGTCTTGACCTAGAAGAGGAGTTTAGATTTTGAATGATAGTTGAATTAAGTGATAAAGTGTTTAGGCATTTGATTCAGGCAACAGATAGGCTGATAGCACTATCAAACACCCATCTCAAGTGTTGAGACGACTGTCTGGAAATGCCAAATGGCCGTCTCAAGAGTGGAGATGGGTTTCTGGGTGTCATCCCTAGTTGTGAGTTAAAATTGGCAATAGAACAAACTGACCTAGACAAACGGGCTTGACTCAGGTCACTAGATGACTATCTGGGTGAACTAAAATGTCTGTCTCGCATGGGTGAGATGGTCCAACTTAGTCGGGGAAGGTTGTAGATGTTTCCATATTCGTTTTGCTTGAGCAATACTTGTTAATAGGGAAATCAATGTCTAACATTGATGAACATTGATTTTTCGAATTTGTGTACAACTGGGAATCACGAAACGACTGTCTCGCAGTGCGAGATGACCATCTGGCTCAGCCAAACAACTGTTTCGAGTGTCACAGGTTGTGCAAGTTTTAGGAAATTTTCAAAAATTCGAGTTCTTTCAGGCCTTTTCCACTCCCACACAGTAATCTCGCATTGGATAGCAACTGGGAACCTTGACCCTAGCCTCTACTATAAATAGAGGGGTATTGGGGGCTTTGCAGAACACAATATAGAAAACTGAGAATCAGTTCCTCTGACAACGAGAGCCCAGGAAAGTCCTACCTGACTAGGAAGGGATAGCCAAGGGAGAGAACAACTGAGAGCTGTCGTGGTGGGAGAGCAAGTTGGTGACTAATATGCTAGCGGGAGGGATGAATCTTTCCTATCCAATCCAACATGATGACATGAGTTCTAGGCAGTTTGTGTGGACTACCATAGAGGAAAGAAGCCGTTGTTTGCCGCTCATAGGACAACGTCAACTGACAGTCTGTGATAAGAGGAGTTGCTGAAGAAGACGACGTTTGTGGCTGCAGTCCGTGGTGCAGACCCAGAGGTGCAATAGTCAGAGGTGTCCTAGTGCAACTAGGATTTAGAGTTGCACATCTACGATGATGAAGATTGTTGCTATACTTGCTCCAAGACCAAGTATATCCCATAAACCATCCTTCCTGCATTATAGTTATTAATGTGATCTACTGTTCATGGGGAATATGGTAATGAAATTTTAAATTTCATTGTCTGCTCTGTGCCATATTTCCCAACCGTGGTATCAACGCCAGTGCCTATTTACTATATTACGGTTAATTGATATGATCAGATTTCGGTTTTGTCATTCTATTATTGCATGCGATGCGAATAATATCTTATCAAATCTAAACACCATGATAATTCCAAACTAGTATATATATATATACAATTTACACACGTCATCCTAAAAGCAGTTTTGATGGTGGATGTGTAGCATGGTTATGACCAATAACCCCTATCTATGCATGGTTGTATGTGGCTGGTTTATATGTTTATCTCAGTCTATGTACCGAGCCTGTATCTCATCTTCCCAATGTAAAGTTAATTCTCTTCTACCTTTGCTCCCCTTGAATGTAACTCGAGGTTTCCCTATTATCATGTAAATATAGGATACTTTACTTTTCAGTTATGACAAAGATGAAGGACCTTAGAGGACATGGTGGACAAGCCGGACCGATCGCCTGGTCAACCCAACCAATCTATTGGAGTAGCCAGTCAGTGGTGGAAAGAAGGACCATAATTCCTTATGGTTCTAAGAGATTATATTAGGTTTGGCCATAACCATCGCTTTCGTTTATTGCATATTTTGGTTGTGGGATATATCATGTATATGATACATACTATATATGTGGTGATTGAATAAAGTATATGTATATACTTATAAATACAAAATTCCTCAATTAAAAATATTAAGTCTTAGATGCTTTCCATAAGCGGCTCACATGAAAAGCTTGATCGACCTAAGTGTAGTTTATGCTAAATCATGGTGTGCCATCCATCTCGTGGAAGTGTGATGATAGATATGTAGGTTCTACTAAAGAAGGGTGCATGTTCTATTGTGTCGACTTTTGGTTAGGCTTAACTGGTGATTCTTAGAGAGTCTAAGCCCAGAAGCATGCAGGTGATTATGACAAGGGGTTGCGCATATCATCTATCCAAAAGTTTCATATGATGCAATTGACATGACTTCCTACCTTAATAATTGACCATGTACACTGGTGTTGGCTGAGTAATGCTTGAATTATTTTGTATCTTGACCCACTACAATATTGTACGCTACAACATTCTAAATTGATATTGAGGGCTATCAATTCAAATAAAATAGTGGGAGCGATAATAATTAAATATCTAATTAGTATCTTACAAAATTTTTCAAATCAAATCAAACCAAAAATGGTTTTTGACAAATGTAAATTTTCTCTTGTAGAATCAATGACGAACAAATCTGATTTGCGATTGGTCCTGAAGAAGGAAAAAACTTGACGGGAGAAATTTCCACAACTGGTTTTGGACTTTGAGAAGGATTCTCAATGAAGAGTGCAAGTTCTACGTCCTTGACAAACCAGTGGCTGAAATACCTCCTCCTGATGCACCTAGGGCACAAGTGGATGCTCACTGGAAGCATGTCAATGATGCCTTAGATATAAAGTACCATATGCTAAGATACATGAACTATGAGTTGCATGAGAAATGTGAGGGCATGAGTGTTCTTAAGATGATGACACATCTTAGGAAGGTAACACTTGGTCTTGACATGCAAGAAAGGAACACTATATTAAAAGTGCTACTTTAGTTAAAGCTTACAGAGAGAACCTCAGTAGAAGAACATGTACTCAATATGATTGGACATGTATATCATCTTGAAGAACTGGAATTCACCTTGAGCCAAGAGTTGACGACTGATATGATTCTAAAGACTATGCTAGAATCATATAACTATTTTATTGCATGCCATCATGTGAGTAATTTGGATGGATAGATGTTAGAACTACTTGACATGTTGATTAATGCAGAAGAAAAAGTGAAGAAGGACAAGCCCATGATGGTAATCAGTGGGACTGATTCCAAGGATCAAAGCAAGACTAAGAAGAGTTTTGCGGTCAAGCATAAGTCCAATTCTTCAACACTCAAAATAAGGAGAAAGAAAAGTACAAGTGGAACTCATCCTTTGTACTTGAAGGCTTTCAGGAAGCAGAAGATGGGGATAATAATCTCCACTTGAGGACGTTATTGAGATAAATCTATCTATTTCATCATCTTGGGTATTAGATACTGGATATGGATCTCACATATGTTCTCATATGTAGGATCTGAAGGGAAGTATGCCTTTGGGGAAAGGTGAGGTGGAACTATGAGTTTCTAATGGCGCAAGAGTTGCTGCCAGCATAGTTGGAACCTATAGTATATTTCTACCCACGTGGCTTGTAATTGAGTTAAAGAACTGTTATTATGTACCTACTATAAATAGAAACATAATTTCTATATCTTGTTTAGACAAGGATGCATTTGAATTCCATATTAAATGTGGTCGGTGTTCTATTTTAATAAGATGGGATCTTTTATGGCAATGCCCCTATGTCTTATGGTCCTTACTTGTTAGATCTAAAGACATATGTATATGATATTAATACTAAAAGGCTAAAACTCAACAGCTCAAACAAAACATACCTTCAACATTGCCGTCTAGGGCACACAAATGAGAATTACATATCTAGACTCCATAAGGATGATTATCTAGACTCTTTTAATTTTGAATCATTAAGACATGTGAATCTTGTTTGTTTGGAAAGATGGCTAAGACCCCTTTTACTAGAAACAATGAGAGGGCTAATGATCTATTAGGACTCATACATACTGATGTATGTAGATCTTTTAGAACAACAACTAGAGGTGGGTATAATTACTTCATTACCTTTACTGATGACTTTAGTAGGTATGGCTATGTTTATCTAATGAAACATAAGTCAGAATCTCTTGAAAAGTTCAAGGAGTTTATGAATGATGTACAAAACCAACTTAGTAAAAGTATTAAGACACTTTGTTCTGATTGAGGTGGAGAATACTTAAATTAAGAGTCTGAGGACCTTCTTAGAGCCCATGGGATTGTATCCCAGTGGACTCCACCTGGAAGACCTCAACATAATGGTGTATTAGAAAGAAGGAATCACACATTACTGTATATAGTGCGATCAATGATGAGTTTAGATGAGATTGTGATAACCATATGGGGACATGCTCTACAAACTGTCACGTTTACACTAAACCGAGTAGCATCTAAGTTGGTTCAAAAGACACCATATGATATATGGACTGGGAAACATCTTAAAATGTCTTTTATGAGAATTTGGGCCTACGAAGCTTATGTCAAGAAAATGTTTCCTGAAAAGCTTGGCCCTAGATCTAAAAAATATTATTTTGTTGGATATCCCAAGGAAACCATGGGATACTACTTGTATAATCCATTTGACAACAAAGTGTTTGTTGCCAGACATGATGTATTCCTTGAAATGGATTCTATTTCCAAAGGAGTCAGTGGGAGACAAGTAGAACTCAAAGAGGTGTGAGACCAACAAGAAAACATTGAACCATTAGATGTACAAGAGGAACCTAAAGATTCACAAAGTGTTGTAAAATCTCAAATTCCTCAAGTAATACAGGAACCTTGTAGATCTAATAGGACACACCTTGAGCCTAAAAGATTAAGATATCTTGTAACTCAGGAAGGCAGTGAATTGGTCATAGATGATGAGACAATAACCTATAAAGATGCTATAGAGGGACCAAAGTCTGAGAAATGGCTTGAGACCATGATATTTGAGATTAGACTTGTCAAATGGGTAGGTAGGTTGGGTTTGGGTTGGGTCGTTGTGAGTTTGGGTCTCATGGGTGCGGGTGCGGGGTCAAAAAGACACAATTCTAAATGGGTGGACAAATTACACACCCATACCCGACCCGACAGGTTGTGGGTCGACCCGCAGATGCCCACATAAATTTAAGAAGAGAACATATTTTACACAAGTATAGCATTAAAAAAATATGACCACACTACTGTACATTAACACAATATATGGACAACACATGGTTGCATATTAACGTCACTTAGAACAACACATATGGACAATACTCTATGCGTTAATTTGCTAAAATATCAGTTGTCCAACAATCCCTTTTTTTATAGATTGTTGTCCAAATACTTGGTGAGCAGCAAGAAAAGAATAAATAAAATGCCAAACAGACCTCCAAACGTATACAAGGCCTGTTAATGTTGTTATAAGCTGATAACAACACCAAATTAGCAATAACCATAGCTAAAAGAACATTACGCAAGGCTGTAAATTGGTAATTAAAATAGAATCAAATCATTCCATGTGGATAAATGTTGGAGTATAATACAAAATTTGATAGCATCAATTAGAGAGATTAATGCATTTGGTAGCTCAAGTCTTTAGTACCTGGTAGCTGACAACAATTTGTGCCTTTTAACTTCCTATCCATCAACAACCGCAAGTATGTAAAGGAGAAGATGTGGAAGGGAAACACTACTACTATGTGAATGTAGAGCTAGGGCGCTGAAGGGGGGAAGGTAGCATCAGAACTGGGGATTCAAAGAGGCCTTGAGCAACATAGCTTGTCGTGGTAGGTTGTTGCCATGGCATCGACACTAGCTGAGTTCACTATCACTGCACCAACCATCTGTATCTACAATCATTATCATCACCAGACATTGTCAAGGAAGAAGGAACTGATTCATCCTTTGGCAGCTAGGCCACGCCACAACAAATATGAAAAGTGAGGTCATGAGGAAATGGCAGAGCCATAGAGCAGAGCCAATGCTTCAATTTGGTAAAAGTTTTGATAATGGAATTTAGTTACATCGACCAAATAAAGGGATGGGAGAAATGTTGTTTGGGCTGAGATTGGTTGGGTCATAGGCATGCACAACCTTTTATTTTTCTACTATTTTGCTATATACAGTGTATATGTAAGACATATATAGTTACAAATATATTTATTTAACTTAATTAGCCGAGTCACCAGTGGGCATCCGTGGGCTGTCCGTGAAACCCGCTAACTAAATCAGTGGTATGAGTTTGGGTGTTTTCTAGTGGGTGGTAAAATCTATGGCCCAAACCCAATTTAAAAAGGTCGACCCATGGGTTCCTATAGGTTTTGACCCAGTTTGACATGTCTATCTGAGATGGAATCCATGTATACCAACAAAGTATGGACTTTGGAAGATCCATCTGAAGGGGTAAAACCCATAGGGTGCAAGTGGGTCTTCAAGAAGAAGACTGACATGGATGGAAAGGTCCAAACCTATAAGGATAGATTGTTTGCAAAGAGCTTCAGACAAGTTCAAGATGTTGACTATGATGAAACCTTTTCTCCAGTGGCAATGGTTAAATCTATCATGATCATGCTCACTATTGCAACTGATCATGACTATGAGATTTGGAAAATGGATGTTAAAACTACATTTCTTAGTGGGAACCTTGTTTAGTATGTGTATATGACACAACCTGAGGGGTTTATAGATCTAAAATTTGCAAATAAAGTCTGTAAGCTACAAAGGTCAATCTATGGATTGAAGCAAGTATCTCAGAGTTGGAATCTTCATTTTGATGAAACAATCAAAGGGTATGGCTTTCCTCAAAATGAAGATGAACCTTGTGTGTACAAAAGGGTTAGTGTAAGCATAGTGATTTTCCTCATATTATATGTAGATGACATACTATTGATGGGGAATGACATATCTACTTTACTAAAGGTAAAGGCATGGCTTGGAAATATATTCTCTATGAAAGACTTGGGAGAAGCATCCTACATCTTAGGGATATAGATCTATAGAGATAGATCCAGCAGACTTCTTGGACTAAGTTAGAACACATACATTGACAAAGTGTTGAAGTAGTTCAACATGGATAACTCAAAGAGAGGAAACCATCCCGCACGTCATGGTGTCCCCATATCTAGAGCTCAATGTCCAGTTCTTGTGAAGAAAGGGAATGCATGAGTGAGATTCCATATGCCTCAACATTTGGATCAATCATGTATGCAATGTTGTGAACCCATCTAGACGTCTCATATGCCTTGAGCATGACGAGCATATATCAATCATATCCAGGTGATGCTCACTGGATAGCCATAAAGAACATCCTCAAGTACTTGAGAAGGACTAAGGATCAGTTCTTGGCCTACGGCGGAGAGGAAGAGTTGGTGGTAGAAGGCTACACCGATGCAAGCTTCCAAACTGATCAAGATCATTTTATAAAAATAATCAGGATTTGTGTTTTTCTTAAACAACGGAGTTGTAAGTTGGAAGAGTTCCAATCAAGAGACATTTGCTGATTCTACGATAGAGTCCAAGTATATTGGTGCATCCAGTGCAACAAAGGAGACTGTATGGATCAATAAGTTCATCACAAAACTTGCGGTTGTTACAAGCATCAATGGCACAATCGAGCTATATTGTGACAATAGTGGAGCTATTGCATGGGCTAAGGAACCCAGATCACATCAGTGCTCAAAACATATACAAAGGCGGTTCCTTGTCATACGAGAGATCGTGTAACATGCAGATGTAAAGATTTACAAAATATATTGTTGATCCCTTGACGAATGCACTTTCACAGAAAAAACATGATGGTCATGTAAGATCACTCAGAATTAGATTCATGGGTGATTGGCTCTAAATGCAAGTGGGAGTCTATTGGTTATGTATTCCCAGAGAGACAATCATGTGATGGTTGTAATGGAATATCATGTATAATGATTTGATTATTAATAAAAGGAAAGCTTCCAATTTATTCTATTTAATTTAGTTGTGAGATAATGATGTAACAAATAAATGTCTAGATAATTATACTACTCAATGATGTATGTAATCAAGTACTAACCTTGTGGATGAGATCATACATATTTTAAGAGTATATATATATATATATATATATATATATTCTCATTATGTCCCTGATCGGTTGTCATTATGGAAGGTTGATAGACAATAATGACACCTAAGATCAGAGTGTGAGTTGGTTGATGACTAAATCTCATTAGTCACGATATGGAAATATCAAACCAAGCACACAGATACATGCTAGAGAATAGTGTATCAGACAGACACACTGTGAGACTGACACATGGAAGCCCTCATGGAAGTCATAGTCAACTCTCATAGTGATGGTGGTGGTTGTGATTTTTAGACCTGAAATCACTTCACTCAACACATGTCCTTGGGTCCACTTTGACATCATCAAACACAGTCCTGAAACATGGGTTGTTATAGTGGTGGTGATTGGGTGGCTTTGACACATGGGGATTGATTGTGAGTGATAGATATGGGATTTGTCCCTCCTACTAGAGTATGATGTGTTAGACCTTTTGATAAGTGAGACTGAGAAAAGCATGTCCATGGACATGTTAGTAAATATGTGATATTGAGCTTACATATATATTAGACAGTCTGCTCTTAGTTTAAGAAACAATATTGAATGATGATCAGGGTGATTGCTTCATGCCTCTAGTTTAAACTAGACATCAGTGGCAAAGGAGCTATACAAACACTGCAACACCATACACAAATTGTAGGTTGAAGTTTTTCCCCAACATTTCCATTTACTTGGGTAGCAATGATGTGTGACTAGGCACCACTCTTTGCTTGTGATGTCATAAGCTGTTATGGACATTCACAACCAACGTAATATGGGACCTATAGGGTCACACACATAGGTCTTATCCTAGAAGAGGAGTGATAGTTGAAATAAGTGCTAAAGTGTTTAGGAATTTGATTCAAGCAACAGACAGGATGAAAGCACTGCCAAACACCCATCTCAAGTGTTGGGACGGCCGTCTAGAAGTGCCAAACGGTCGTATCAAGAGTTGAGACGGGCGTCTGGGTGTCAAGCCTGGTTGTGAGTTGAAATTGGAAATGGAACGAATTGACCCTGCCAAATAGGTTCAACTCTGGTCACCATACGACCATCTAAGTGAACTGAGATAGCCGTCTTGCATGGGTGAGATGGTCCAGTTCGGTCAGGGAATGTTCTAGATGTTTCCCTATTTGTTTTGCTTGAGCAATACTTGTTGCACAAGGAATAAATGTCTAACATTGATGGGAATTGATTTACCAAATCTGTGTACAATTGGGAACCGTGAAAATGACCATCTCGCATGTGAGATGACTGTCTGGCTCAACCAAACATGCATTTTAGGTGTCAGAGGCTGTGTAAAATTTAAGATTGTTGTGAAAATTTGAGTTCTTCTGGTCCTTTCCACTCCCGCACATTAATCCCCCATTGGATAGCAACTGGGAACTTTAACCCTATCCTCTACTATAAATAGAGGGCTACTGGGGGCTTCCCAGAACATAACACAGACAACTGAGAATCAGTTCCTCTGACAACTATTGTCCTCTCTAGTTATGGTAACCACGAGAACCCAGGCAAGTCCTACTCGACTAGGGAGGGATAGCCAAGGGAGGGAACAACTGAGAGTTGTAGTGGTGGGAGATCAAGCTGGTGAATAGTATGCCAGTGGGAGGGATGACTCCTTACTATCCGATTGAATAGGATGATAGGAGTTCTAGGCGGTCCATGTGGACTACCATAGAGGTGGGAAGCCGTTGTTTGCTGCTCATAGGACAACGTCAACCGACACTCTGTGACAAGAGGAGTTGCTGAAGAAGATGACATTCGTGGCTACAGTCTGTGGTGCAGACCAGGAGGTGCAACAGTCAGACGTGTACTAGTGCAACTAGGATTTAGAGTTGTGCATCTACAACAAGGAGGATTGTTGCTGGACTTGCTCCAAGACCAAGTATATTCCATAAACCATCCTTCCTGCATTATAGTTATTTATGCGATGTATTTTTTATGGGGAATATGGAAATAAAATTTTAAATTATACTGGCTGCTCTATGCCATATTTCCCAATAACACCAACACATCTGACTTGTAAAAACCATAGAATACAATTGTTCTTTATCTACAGACAATGATGAAGATGAATTTCCGCTCAGCACATCAGTCACTACATTCACCTTTCCCAGATGATAGTCTATTGTATAGTTGTAGTCCTTGATCATCTCCATATAGATAGTCTGCGTCATGTTCAAATACTTCTTTAAAAATATGTACCGAATATTCTTGTGATTTGTGAAGATATGACACTTCTCTCCATACATGTAGTACCTCAAAATCATTAGGGCAAGAACTACATGTTCTAACTCTAGATCATGTGTTGGGTAGTTCTCCTCATGTTTCTTAAGCTATCGAGAAGCTAAAGAAATTATGTTCCTGTCCTGCATCAGTTGACATCCCAACTAATTCTTTGAGGCATAAAAGAATGATGTAGCATTTCCCAGGCTTTGATAGCACCTACACAGGAGTGTTTGGTGTGCCTCTTTAGAATTTGGGAATTACACCTAACCAATTGAGTTGATTAGATGCTCACCTCAAGGCTCTTGAAACACACTTGAATCTTTCAAATTTATAGTGGGACCTATACTAACACATCCACATAGACTAGAATATATCACTCGCAAGCACACAAGATTGTATTATAGTATAGGTGAGTGGTAAGTGAGATTGATCCATAGGGAAAGAGTGGGCACTAGAGATAAGGTAGATTAAGTTATATTCTTAAAGCAGAGGTTAGGGTTTTTAGGGTTTGAGGTTGATTTTGGTTTGATTACACTAAAGTTTCATGCAAAAAAGCAAGAAAGAAGCAAAACAAGAAAAACCCTATTTCAACCCTAAACAAATTATTCATACTTAACAAAGAAAGGCGACTAAATAAGAAAGAGCAAGATACTAAGTTACACTAGCTAATAAACTTAGACCCTAAAGCAATTAGGGACCTAGATTAGCACTAACTAGCAAGATTAACACTAACAATCTTAAAAGAGCACTAACTACTATAGCAAGACCTAACTATCCAAAACAAGGCAATTAACTAACAAAGAAACTAAAGTATTTAACTAAACTAGCATGAACTAGCTAAGAGACCAATTAGGGTTTTAATGCAAGTTACAAAGAGGTGGGCTGTTTGGGGATGTTACTAAGGTTCCAATTGGGGGAGGATATAGAATGCAAACCTAACCATTGATTCTAGATTACCGAACCAAGAAACTAGCCAAATGCAATAGAATCACCCTAAAATTTTAGTTGGCCATGAACTAGCTAAGAGACCAACTAGGGTTTTAATGCAAGTTACAGAGAGGTGGGATGTTTGGGGATGTTACTAGGGTTCTAATTGGGGGAGTATATAGAATGCAAACCTAACCATTCGTTCTAGATTACCAAACCAAAAAACTAGCCAAATGCAATGGAATCACCCTAAAATATTAGTTGGCCTTGGATAGAATAGGGTGTGTGAAGGGGAACTACACCATTACACACCCTATCTAGCCTTACGAGTGTGAATTGAACTAAAGTTTAGGTGGGATTTCAATAGGATTTGACTAATCTAGGTTTCTAGGGTGGGAATACTTAGTGTAGCTGGGAGCTAAAGGTTGGAATGGGGAGTATAGGTGAGGGTATTTCACCTTACATCACTCAGCATCTAGCTTTTAGAAAACTCCTAGACAATTACACTAAACACTCATACACTAACTACTTAAATCTCACACCTAGGAGTAAGAGAAGGTATATGTGTGTGGGTAGATGGGGCGCTAGCTATGGATCCATTGGTTGTACCTAGGAGAAAATCCTAAAATAGCCTCACATATGTCATCCTCTCTTATATATAGGGGGTTTCAAGCATAAAACCTCAAGCAATTTATGTTTTAAAGCATTGACCACAAGAAGAAACATGGGAAATAAGATATAAGTAGGAAATAATAATCATAGAATGAAATTACAGAGTTTACAAGTTATATTCCCCCAACATGGTATCAAAGTAACATTTTTACCCCAAACAACCTACCACAAAGGGTTTAGCTACTCATAGTGCAAAAAAGAGAAAAAGAATAGGTAGAAGAAGAAAGAAAAGCCATGGAGCTCATGGAAGATCTTCATCTCCTTCACCTCCAATAGAAAGAGCATTAACTCATCCCTCCTTGGTGGAAGGATGGCATGGAATGGGAGGTGCAAGTAGCCAAAACCCTATAAAACTATGATTTTGAGGTTGAGGAAGGTGGAAATGGAGTGGGAGTAGGTGGGAGCTCTTGAATGCACTAAGGAAGGTAGAAACAGATGCTATGGGGGTGTAACCTCATGCTACATCCACCAACTAGGTATATATATGTGGTAGGGAAGCACCGGGTCAAGTGGGGGAAAATGGGTAGAGTAGTGTAGAAAATGTACTAGGGTTGCTGGCCACTACAACCGTTTTGGTCACCAAGGTTGTGGTGGAGTGGGGGTGAACATGGCCATGGTGGAAGGGTAAGGGCATGGTGGAAATGTATGAAATGTTAGGTTTGGGGGTGGTTTCTGGAAGGCCAGTAGCATGACCGTGGGGGTCACCATGGCCATGGTGGGTGAAGGGTGGAACATGCATGGTGGTTGATATAGGTGTGTTGGATGGAGGTGGCACGACCATTCTATGAATGGTGGTCATTATAGATGCTCCTCACCATGGGCATGGTGGCCTACATGGCCGTGGTGGAGATGATGTGCCACGACTGTGGTAGATGAGTTATTGTAGCATCTTGAAATTGGATTTTTACTATGATGTGGGGCATTTCTGCCACGACCTTGACGTTGTACCATGAACCATTTTGAGTCCTGGCTATCCTATTTGGCTCTAAAGTCCTTCAATCAACTTCTCTTTGCCTTGAATATTTTTTCCCAAATATGGAAGGTTGGGAGATGGTCTAGGACTCATCCTTGGGTGTAGAAACCCAAGGATCCTCCCTTCTTCATCCTCTTCATCCAATACACAGTTCAAAAACCTAAAAAGCACACAAGGAACAACCATAAGAAAATTTGATATGAAACCATTTATTATGGGAATTAAATTTCATTTTAACATGTCTATATGTGATTAAGATGAAAAAAGATACAAGATGAAGCCCTAAATAGGGCTGCTTCACCACCCCAAACTTAAACATACTTGTCCTCATGTATGCTCGAACTTAATCTGTCTTCAATTTTTACAAAAAAAAAAGAATTATAAATGCATTGCAACAGATGATTACTAACTACATGGGCTCAATGGCGACGAATTACATGTATCCCACCTCTCTCCTCTCCATTTTACAAACCAATCATGATTAAAGCACTGAGCATACAAAATTCATATATAGGGCATAGAATACACAATCAATACATATAAATTTCATGTAGATCTAGGTAGACCATTTCATGGCGGTGATAATCAAAGATGACTAGGAGTGTTATTTTACTTTCATGCATTCAATTTCATTCTTCAAACCACATTATGTGACCCACATGGCTGTGAAAAAAGGGGGAAGTAAGCTAGGTTTGATGTTTCCTAGCTCAATGGGTATGCAAATAGAAGAAGGAGGTTGCATAAAAGGTTGTAGTGATATTACATAGGAGCTCTCAACTTTTCTTTATTAGATGCTATTACATAGGAGAATCTTTATTTTCTTTTTGCACTTTCTTTTTCTTCTCTTATTTTCTTTTTTTTCTTTGCCCTTGATGTAGCTAGGGAAAATGGTGGTAGGAGTGAGATGGAGGTATATTGATATGACCACTCGAACCTTTTCGGATGAGGGTCAAGGCTAATGTGTGCACTATTGGCATCCTTTCATGAGGTGGAGATGTAAGAAGATAATAGAAGAAATGTCAGGTCAAAGAGGGTTCACTGTGTGAGTTTCAACATAAGATATCTTGCATGAAGATTACTCCATAACCTCATCAAATAATGTCACACCACATGATTGATCAAGCACTAAACCGTATTTTTACCAGACAAACCCTAAGTGTTTGTGGCTTACTTAAATCAAATTCAACCAAACAATTCACAAGCATGATAAGTGATTTACATGTAGAAAGTCAACAACTGAGACCACTTTGCCACAGAACATACATGCAATTGTCATATGCCAAGATTTTTAGTTCAATAAATAGAGATTAGGTCAAAACATGTTCTTAGGCAAGACATTCTAAATTTGGGCAAAATTGGCCAAAATGGTGCCAACTTGCATTCAATCACATATAAACCTACATTTAGAAAATAAAAAGCATAAAGCAAGAAAATCTTAACTAAAGCACACAAAAATTACCAAAAATCTACATGAGATGCAATACATGGCATGATTTTTTTTGAAAAATTATGCAAAATGCATGAAATTAAACTACATGGTATGCATGAATGAAAGCACAAAGAAATCTACACTAGATAAGGTGGTATTGAAATCATCCGATCAAAACAAGTGAATAGGGTGAAATAGATGTAATTAGAATGAGATAAGAGAAAAGGAGATACCTCCCTAAGACCTCAAACTTTTGAATCATGCTATCCTCAACATGAAACAAAAGCTTAGGAATGATAGGGTAGCTGTCAGTGCTGTGGCAGTGGTGGATCCTGAGAAGGGCCTCCCTGTGCTAGTGTGTTGGCCTATGGAGGAGGGTTCTAATAGTAATGGGGCTAATAGGTTGCCTGTAGAGGTGGGTATGTGTCTTGATATGCAGAAAGGGAGCTCCAGTAGTCTTCACCTCATTGAGGGTTTCTCTACACCTACACATGGTGGTACTGTTACATGTGGTTGATCTGATAGTGCATCTACTGCTGATCCCGCCACATGTAATGTTGTATCTTCTGCATGCTATGTTGCGTCTACTATATGCCCTTTAGTTGTGCCTGTATGGTGGACATGTCATAGGCATTTGATGTAGGATGGTGTTGTGATGATGTTGCTTTCTCTCTCCTTCTTACTATGTATCTCTCTTTTTTGTTGTTCCTCTTGCTACTGCTCCTCTACATTTGTTTCTCCTACCTCTTCAGGTTTATTGACAGCATGCTCTCTGAAGCTCTCTCTTGGGTGCTCTTTTTAGCACATCCTCAACATTTCAAGTAATCCATCACATGGGCCTACAACCTTAATGAGTGTAGAGGCATGATAAGGCAAATCAAAAGTGGTCCCAGGGTAGGGAGGGTTGACATCATAGAGAAACTTCTTACACACAATGGTGTTCATTTGCACACTAGATATTTTATATCAACAAATTTTGATCCTTATGCCTTGGTAAGACTCATAATATCACAACTTAGGCTATATATATTTAGGAACACAATCCCTCCCATTACAAATGAATTCTTGCTTTTGGATGGGATTGATCTCATGTGACCAATTAAGAGCGCCCCTAGGTTAATATACTTAGACTTTATCATGCCATTGAACATGAAGAGATCTTTGTATGAGAAACTCCCTTGATTGTCATATTTGGCAACAATGCTATTTGCAATCACCTTCTGTGCATACCTCAGATATGGGTCATGGATTCCACTAGTCTTTGATCTTCTAGATGTGAAGCTTCTTTGCCATGTCATCCTCTGCCACATTTCCAAATAGTCAATGTCTGCTTCTTCTTCATGGGGCCCTCATTGAAGCACTTGGCCTCCTTGGGTTTGGAGGAAAAAATGTTGTTCATATGTGAGGCAGTGAGCACATGCATTTTATTGAGAAGCCCAAACCTTATGGCTTCCCCCCCTTATATTTCATCTTTTCCAAAGTGGCAAAAAATTGTTGTGTCAACTCGAAGCACCTTATGCAATCCAATATCTGCCAACTCTCCCTCCATGTAATATCTAATGCCTATTGCTTCCATTGTGTATGAGCATGCATACCTTGTAGCAATCACCCTCTTGGTCATACTTTCTGGGTAAAGGGGCTTCACTGTGATCTTTCTTTTGTTTCCTCTCCCGTATGAAACACCCTCGAGAGCCTTTCCAAGCCCATTCATCCTATATGCCTCAAGTGTTGCTAGAATGTCAAGTGGATCGAGCCAAAACTCTTCTTCCTTAGTGTCTTCCTCTTCTTCTTATACCTTATATGTATGAGATCCATAACTCGTATCTAGATTCAATGACACCCTCTCCTCAAACTGTTCTTCTTGATCATCATCCTCCTCATCAATCAACAATTGTTGTTGGGCTCATGGCTTCCATTGTGGTCTGTCCATGGCTGTATAAGTAGTGTGACATGCCAACGTAGGCCATGGTGGCGCATGTGAAGATGGGGTAGCTGCCCCCTTGCCTCGTCGTGGACGCGTGGTGACCTCTGGCTCCAAAGATTCAATCATTGCATTGACATTCACATCAGACTCCTCTTTTTCCTCATCGTATGTGGCATCTGAGGTATGATGACTGGATGTCGAATGGAGTCGAGAGCTGGTCATGAATGCTGAATTCCAAAGAGTGTCAGAGATGGATTTAGAGGGGGATGGAGTAGGGGTATGAGATGGGATAGGGATGTTAGTGGATGCTCGTTTGGTTCACACCCTACTCTTGATGAGTGCTTGGAGGATACTTTAAGCCCATTTCTTGATAGGCTATTGACCTTCTTCTTCTTATGGTGGAAAATGAAGGAGGGACTTAGGGTTTTCAGATTTCTATTATAGGGGGAGGAATGGATATTTTGGTGGTGGTTTGGAGGTGGATAAGGTGATGGAGGTGTAGTGGATGTAGAGAAATGGTTTGGGAGGTTTGATTGGAGGTGAAATCAGGCTAGAGGAGGTGGAGGTGATTCTTTAATGGAGCTAGGGATTCACCGGTGTGCACCATAGGTGAGGGAGCTTGTGGGAAATGAATGTGGTGATTCAAAATGAAATCATCACGTAAGTGGTGGGGCTGGACCCCACCACGGTGTCTTGGGTGACCACGCCTGTAGTGATCGGTCTGTGCATAGTCATGGTGGGTGCCACACTTGTAGTGGCTTCAGTAGGGAACGTTTGGGTCCATTGGCACCATGCCCGTGGGTGGCACTCCTTCTCTTTTCCTCAAAAACCCTATAATCTGATCATTTTTGCAATTTTCACCATGTCCTTTTCGATGTAAAATGACCATGGCGAGTGTTGTATCAACACATTTTCATATCAAACTTCAAAAAATCTTTATATTTTTTCAATTCAATTGACGTGCTATCATTTTTCTTTCACTTTGCAACTATTTCACCTCATTCTCTCACTCTCTTTATCCTGTCACCCTATCACATTTCAAGAATTAAACCTAAATTATTAAATACAAGTGTGTGTATGTTTCTTGGAATGAATAAATGCAAATGAAAAGTATCAAAAATTGAAGATTGGGTGCATAAGTTTCCAAACCTAGGTGGGTTGCCTCCACTAGCGCTAAGTTTTATGATTTCAATATATCTTGTTGATTTTTGCATGACTCATTCTCTTGGGGACCTCAAAGAAACCTTGTAGTATATGTGTCTCTCATGTGCATTTATGCACATGTCTTCATCAATCGGTAGTTTCTCAACTAGCATGACAATATCAAAACTTTGATTGCCCTTGTCAAACCCAACTTCCACAAGGGATTTCAATCTTTGACCATTTCTTATGAATTCTTTTGCACATTCTTTCTCACATATCACAATAGCACCAGATGGCTACACATGTTTCACTAAGTATGGCCCTTCCCACCTTGATTTAAGCTTCTTGGGGAAGAATTTCATCCTTGATCACAACCATTGTCCGAGCTGAAATGACTTCTTCTTGATCAATCTATCATGCAAAAACTTAATTCTTTCTTTATAGCTGGCAATCCGTAGGCCTCATGCCTCTTTCCCTTAATTAATGTATTTGCAACTTTTTCTAACTCTGGAGGTAAGGCTATTTTCTTTGGTGAAGAACTATGTGTGGTATGACCCACAACTCTTTAAGTATTGCTCTAATCAACTCATGAGGAGGTACATTTCAAAAAATAGCCTTTTGCTTTCCTACCTATCTACGTGCTTGGTACTCTACCACTAGCCAAGAAGTTCGATATGTGATTGTACCATGGCCTTTGAGTAGAGTCAATCAAGAAAAGTTTCTCATGAGGCATTGGCTCCTTAATCTTATTTACATCATCATAGGGTGCTTCAATATGAGGGAGGTGATCGGCTACATAGTTCTCAATCCCCTTATTGTCAACAATCTCCACATCAAATTCTTGGAGAAATAGAATCCACTGGATCGACCTAGGCTTTGAGTCATTCTTTGACATGAGATACTTAAGTGATACATCGTCAGTATAAACAATCACCTAGTTTTGTAGAACATAGGAGCAGAACTTGTCAAGAGAAAAAAATCACAGAAAGCAATTCTTTCTTCGTGGTAGTGTAGTTCCTTTGAGCTTCATCAAGTGTCTTACTTGCATAATAGATGGATGCAATATCTGGCCAATCCTTTGGCCAAGAATAGCCCCCACTGCCATATGTAAAGCATTAGTCATGATCTCAAATGGTAAAGAGAAATTTGGGGGTTGCATTATAGGAGCGGAAATTAGCTTGTGCTTCAAGTGGTTGAAAGCTTCAATACATTTGTCATCAAAACTAAATTCAACATATTTCTCAAGTAAGTGACAAAATGGCCTCAAAATCTTTCTATAAATCTTAGATGAAATGGCAATAGAAACATGCATGCCCAATGAAATAATGAACATGTCTGACGGTGGAAGGAATGGTACGAGTAGAACTGAGGCCCACTTTGGCCTTGTCAACTTCAACTATGGCTTTGGAAACTCTATGACCCAGAACAACTCCTTCAAGAACCATGAAATGACTTTTCTCCCATGAAAGAACCATATGGACCTTAATACATCTCTCAAGAACAACTATGAGGTGAGATAAACATTCATCAAAAGTCTTGCCAAACACTAAAAATCATTCATAAATACTTCAAGAGAAGAATCAAGCATATCGACGAAAATGGATGTGACACATCTTTGGAATGTATAAGGGGTATTGCAAAGATCAAAAGGCATTCTCCTATATGCAAAGGTGCCACTTGGACATGTGAACATGGTTTTCTATTGATCAACGGGATGCAATGCCACTTGGAAATAATCCAAGTAACCATCTAGGAACCAATACAAACTTTGTCCTACAAGCCTCTCTAAGATTTGATCAATGAATGGGAGATGGAAATGATCTTTCTTTGTCTTCTCATTCAACTTGTTGTATTCCACACAACTTCTCCATTTAGATTTCTCTCTCTCACTAGCATCATTTCTCCATCTTCATTTTGAACCATGGTGATCCCACCCTTTTTGGGCACAACTTGGATGGAAATCACCCAAGGACTGTCAAAAATGGGATAGATGATCCCAACATCAAGCAACTTTACAACCTCTTGAGTTACAACTTCTTTCAACTTTGGATTCGACCTCCATTGAATTTGGTGGGTTGGCCTGGCATAATCCTCAAGATAGATGCTATGGACACAAATGAAGGGGTCAACACCCCTCAAATCAGCAATAGACCACCTTATGGCTTGAATGTTCCTCTTCAACATAGAAATGAGAGCATCTTCTTGTTCAGGCAAAGAATAGAAGAAATTATCACCATAAGGGTGTCATTTGAACCCATAAATGTATACTTTAAACCTTTAGAAAGAATTTAAGCTTAAGGATAGGAGGTTCTTCAATGGAATTCTTCAAAGTATTCTTAGAAATGGAAGTATCCTCACTTGCATCCACTAAAGCAAGCTCATTGTCTTCAACAATATCATCATCAAGAAGCTCAACAATAGGCTCTAGACCTATACCCTTGGTGTCAGTCTCAATCCATGTAGGTAGGCATTCCTCAACAATCTCCTCAAGGAAATCAATAAGATAACAATCTTCTTCTACAACACCTATCACCTTGGCTTTAGTAGAATCTTTGAATATGTTCAACTAGATCTTCATGTGCATGAATTCCACATACATGGTGGCGATTCTCACATGTATCACTACATTATCTGTATCTAGGAAAGGTCTCCCCAAGATAATAGGTACCTTCCTTGTGTCCTTCTCCATGTCAAGCACAATAAAATCAGTGGAAAAGAATATGGAGGTGTCATCATCAAGTCTCACAAACACATCATCAATTCACCCTCGAGGTGTCTTCACAGAGTGGTCAACCAATTGCAAGGTGCAATTAGCTGAATCCAACAGTCCCAAATTCAATTTAGCATACACATGATAAGGCATTAGATTTACACTAGAACCTAAGTCAAGAAGTGCTTGGTCTAAGTAGTGCATTCCAATGTAGCAAGGAATGATGGGTTCAGTGAGATCTTTCCTCTTATTTGGATTAGTGTATTGCAAAATGGAGCTCATTAGTTCAATGAACTTGACTCACCTTGGCATTCTTCCAACTATCTTCATCATGAAGGTGCACATGTTTTTCAAGAAATTTGCATAGGAAGGAATTTTCTTGATGGCATCTAATAACAGAATGTTGATTTTCATTTGGTTGAATGCCTCCATGATAGCCTCAACATGTTTCTTCTTTCTTTTGGCAGTGGATGGTTCTTCAAGTGCATCGAGAAAAGGAGGGAGTTATGCACCAGACTAGCTCACATCAAAAGAATAATCAATAAGTATCACATGAATCACAATATCATCATCATGTGTCACAATATCATCTCAACTTCCTATCACTGTATCATCACCCTGAATCACAATTGACTTCCTTGAATCACAATATCATCACTACCTTCATTGCTCAAACCATCAACCAATTTTCTCTTTGGTTGATCCAAAGTCTTCCCACTTCTCAACATGGTCATCACATTCACTTTCTCATGAGTGGAAGAGGAGGGAGCTTGTGGTGGAGGTTGTGATATTTGAGGTGGTGGCCTTTGGTGTGGGAGATTTGGGTTTTGAAGAATGAACTATAGTTGGGATGGTAGTTGTTGGCTGCTGTGGAGGGGGTTGATATTGAGGAGGGGGTTGTTGGTAAGAATGTTGTGGAGGTAGAGGGTATTGGTAGTTGTAGTTGGGTTGTGGGGGTGGAGGATCATATGGATTTTGGGACCCTTGGTACTACTTCAAGGTTGGAACTTGCTCTTATTGAGGACCATAGGTACCTTAACGAGCACCCATGGTTCCACCAACACTATTAGGGTTCACCAAATTTTGAGAGGGAATCCTCCCCTCTTCACATCTAGAAAGAGATAGTGAAATCTGATTGATCCTTTGCTTTAGAAGGATAATGTTTTTTCCTTGAGATGACACATTCTTCTTTACATCATCAAAGCTCCTTAGCCTTACAAGAATTTCTTCTTCAAATTCAGAGTTGTACTTTGACCCTTGGTACTGCCTTTGCTGCCCTTGTCCTTCATACTCTTGTTTCCAAGAGAAGTTTGGGTGATTTATCCACTCTAGGGTGTAGGTGTTGGACATGGGTCCTTGGGTATTTTGGTTGCCAAAATATTTAAGAGCTTGAACCTCCTCACAAATATATTCCACAGAGTTGGTTGAGTGGCTAGAAGAACCTTCAGCTTGATTCTTCATCAAGTTCATCATATCACCAAGAATGGTCATCATTTGGGGATTTTTATGTTCCCTATCTTGAGGAGGAGAAGGTGGTGGAGGATTCTAGCCCATTCTAGAAGCCCAATAATGTGAATTTTTAGATAGATTCTCAAATAGAGGCCATGAATCTTCTGGGGGCTTGGCCATGAAGGTTCCACTGCAAGAGGAGTCAACAACCATTCGATCCAATTTAGATAGATCAATGTAGTAGGATTGCACAAGCTTCTAGATGGGTACTTCATGGTGAGGGAGGTCTATAAGCAGCTTTTGGAACCTCTCCCATGTCTCATAGAATGACTCATTCTCCTTATGGGTGAAAAAGGTGATGTACCTCCTCATTTGTGCCAACTTGGAAATAGGATATAACTTTTTTAGGATCTCATTCTTGACATGTGCCATGCTTTAGCCTTTTTCTTGAGCAAGAAGAGAAACGGGGTCCTCCTGATAGAGTCATCAATCTCAATGGGAGTGCAAAAGGTGGAACACATCTCCAAAAAGGCATCAATGTGGTGACATGGGTTCTCATTCTCCAATTCATAGAAGATGGGTAAGAGTCCCAAGGAGGGCTGGTGGAAATGGAGAATATTTGACCCAAAATTTGGTCAACTAGGGTGGCAATGGGTGATATATAGTTTCTCAGGGTGAACTACTCATGGAGGGACTTGGGTGGTGGTAGAGGATTGACTCCCTCTCCTTCATAGTGTAGATCATCCATGTATCCCATTTCAACTTCTTGATGTTGTCTGTGTTGATATTGACATCTCCTTCTATAGATCATCTCCAACCAAGTTAGTAGAAATCCTTCATCACCCAAGCATGCACAACTGTCACATGCACAAGGAACAAACAAGCAATAAGAGCTAAGTTAGAAGACAAGTATGAAAAAGTAAACAAAGAATAAAGAATAGCAATGGTGAGGGTAGTAGGAAGAGCAAAGCTACATTAACTAGCTAGGCCAATCGCCTCTATCTTAGGCAATGAAACAAGAAAGCTTGGTGCACATCTTTAGAGTTTGGGGATTACACCTAAACAATTGAGTTTGATTAGATGCTCACTATAACATCCCTGACCTGGGTTATGCCTTAACCCTAGGTGTTTTTCTTAATAAAGTTAATTATATGCTTGCTCTTATTTCTTGAAAAGTAATTAAGGTTCAAGGGGAACTTATGTTTCAATTTTAGTCCTTTTTGAATAATGCTGAAACATTATTTTGCTTGTTTTGGACTAAAATGCAAATTACCCAAGTTGAGGAGTTAAATTGCAAATGTTACATGATAAGATGTTCCTCATGTGTTGAAGCATCAGGAGAATGAAGATGATGTAGAGGTAAGGCTTGTGGTAGCCTAAGTACCAAGAAAGAGCTGAAAAAGCAATGTTTGTGCATTAAAACCTAGTTTTGGTGTAATGTGCAATTTACCCAAAACCTAGGGTTCAATATGAAAATTACCACTTCAAAATAGTCCCTAATATTTCTTGGAATAATTTAGAGCAAAGAAAATGAGGGGGGCGCCTCATTTGGATCACTTTGGAGGAGAGAGAATCTTGATATTAAAATAATCAAGATTTAAGCATAAATTGGAACTTTACTTCAATTTAAAGAAAAAATAAATATATTAATTGAAGAGCCCTTAAATCAAAAGGAGAGGGATGATTTTGCAAAAGAATGGACGAGACGAAAATATCTCAAGCAAGTGGATAACCTACTCACATTATTAAAAGAAAAAGAAATATCCACTAACTTATGGATATTATTATTATAAGGGTTAAGGTGCTTAATTTGTTTTCCTTTAATTCATGGATAATTGAGTGGAATATGAGGCAAAGGGGATAGCCTCGTAACCAAGGAAGGGAAGGGGGAAAGTGGCAAGGAAATGGAGGAGACAATCCCTACTTGCTCTCTCTTAAATGAATTTTCAATAAAATTTATATATATGCTCCTTTATCCATGGGTTGAAAGGGAATTTCGAATCCACTTTCACTTATTACTTGAAAAAACGACCAAGGGATCTTGGAGCAACAGGAGGACGACCCCCAACCTGTTGGTAAGCTTCTTGACCTTCGTTTACCTTGATTCCATGGTGGAAATCGAAAATCAATGCATGATTTCTTCATATCTCGATCCCATCTTCAATTCTAACCATTCCTTTTCACTCAAAGCTTGAGGACGAGCCTTGGGATAGTAAAAGGAGTGGGATCCACCATTGTTGACGTGAGATTGAAGCTTTGAATCTCAATTGGAGGTGGGTTTTATAACTTGAACCCTTGAACTTTGTTATTGATTCCATATCTTTATCAATTGTTGATTCCTTCATTATTCCCGAAATTTTATTTGAATGATTGGTGAATCACCATGGAAATTACAACAAGTTTCGTGGGTTTGTAGCTTGAAGATGATGATGTCATCTTAAGCACACACCTCAACATGGGCAACCAGTTTTCAAAACCAATTGAGTTAATTCGGTTACAAAACCGAATGGATAATTGATTTCAAGACCGAATGGGTTATTGCTCTCAAGATCAAATGGGTAATTGATCTTAAGACTAGTTGGAGATACTTGCTGATGTAGTTGGACGTTGATCCAATGGTCCTAATTGATTGGTTGAAGGAAGCCCTAGATGCCCAAACAGTTTCAAAACCATTTGGTGTTGAAATGCCAAAACCGAATGGAGATCTAAAGTGATCAAATCGTTTGGAGATTTAAGGTGATGATTGATCCATTGATCCAATGGTTGATAATAATGATTATCAATGATAGGTACAAAGGTTGATATCCTAAATTACCTAGATGATCAGTACCTTTAGAATGGTTAACCCTAAAAGCTTATGAAAGCAATGTCTCAATACACTATGTCAACCATAGTTGTACATATTTGATTGAAAGGTTGATGTAACCTAATCAAGTTGAGTGGATGATAGAAAGGAATTCATACATGAGTATTAATTATGAAGAATATGTGATTAGGGTATGATCCTTAGTAAAGAGATCATGAAACCCTAATCGAGTGGGTTAATAAGACATAATCCTAAAAGTTGGGCAATCCTGAGTGAAACCCTAGTCTAGAGTAATGATGTAACCCTAATTTAGGGTGATGATATAAGAAACCCTAATTATGGGTGATGGAAGATGAAACCCTAATTGGGATAAATAGTAAACCCTAATTATGGGTAATTGAATGGAAACCCTAATTAGGATGAATAGAAAACCCTAATTGTGGATAATTGAATTTAAACCCTAATTGAGGGTGATGTCATGTGAAACCCTAATTGAGGGTGATGCCATGTGAAACCCTATGCAATGGTATGATGAGGAGCCCTAATACAGGGTGAAAGTATGTGAAACTCAAAATTTGAGTTATAATAAGTGAAGCCCTAATCTTAGGTAATATGATGATAAACCATAACCCTAATAAGAGAACCCTAATGATAAAATAGTGGGTATTACCTTATAAAGATGAAACATCTCAAATGGTTGATCATAGGCAACTTTATAGTACACAATGCATTAACCTGAAATGAGTCCATATCATTGAAGATAGTTGGACCATTCTTGTGTGTGACCTATGCACTTCATGGTAAAAGTGATAGGTTAGTGGATGAAAGCATTAAGATGGGAAATACCTTAAACCAAGATAAGTTGATAACTCAAGTAAGTTGGAAGTGATGAGGAAAGTGATACATCAATATATGATTGATATCACTTTTAGCATCCCAAGGTTGATAAGCATTGATGTTCCTCAAATCCAATATACTTGGATAGGAAACACATGAAGTATGTTATGTAAATTGTTACAATGAATTGTAATGAGTTTGATATACTTTGATAATAATAGGCTAATATACCTTGACAATGGGGTTAAGCTAAACTAATGAGTATGATGTAATCATACCATGATAAGGATGAGAAATGAACTCATACCTTGTATTGATAATCATTTAATGATAAATGTTAAAAGTAAGAAACATGATTGAATACTCTAGATGTTAATGGATGCTCCTAGAGGTGTGGAGAAATGTATTAAGGTTGATTTGATAAATATGAAATCCTAATTAATGTGAGATGGGAAACCCTAACCCTAAATTGTGTAATGGGACATGAGAAACCCTAATGTGACATGAATAGTAAGACCTAACCCTATTGAGGGAATAGTGGTGTTACTATTGTATTACATGAGGTGATATGTTATTGTTGCCTAGTGATAGGTGACAAGATGTGTAATGGCCTTGTGAGCCATATGATTAGATGTTGCCTAGTGATAGGTGACAAGATGTTTTATGGGCCTTATGAGCCATGAGAACAATTGTGGCATAGTGAAAGGTACCAAGATGATTATAAAAGTTTATTGTAAGAAATGATAACATTTTAATAAAATTAATAAAAGGCACAATTGTATTCAATAAAGAATGTGAAAAGCTATGAAGGCTAACCTCAGGGTTCAGAGCCTAGAGAAGGATGTGATGATCAATGATGAGTTAAAGGAATTTATATCCCATGATCTGTGTAATCAGGATTGGTTAAAGTCCAATACCTGGAAGAGGCATGAAGCCTATAATCAGGAGTGGTTAGAGTCCACTGCCTGGCTGTGTAATCATGATTGGTTAAAGTCCAATACCTGGCAGAGGCATGAAGCTTGTAATAAGGAGTGGTTAGAGTCCACTGCCTGGCTGTGTAATCAGGAGTGGTTAGAGTCCACTGTCTGGCTGTGTAATCAGGATTGGTTAAAGTCCAATACCTGGCAGAGGCATGAAGCATGTAATCAGGAGTGGTTAGAGTCCACTGCATGGCTATGTAATCAGGAGTGGTTAGAGTCCATTGCTTAGTTTTGTAATCAGGATTGGTTAAATTCCAATACATGGAAGAGGCATGAAGCCTGCAATCAGGAGTGGTTAGAGTCCACTGCCTGGCTGTGTAATCAGGATTGGTTAAAGTCCAATACCTGGCAGAGGCATGAAGCCTATAATTAGGAGTGGTTAGAGTCCATTGCCTGGCTGTGTAATCAGGATTGGTAGAGTCCAATGCTTGGCGGTGTAATCAGGATTGGTTAAAGTCCAATACCTGGTAGAGGCATGAAGCCTATAACTATGGGATTGGCATAGTCCAATGTCTAGATAGAATATGATGATGTATACTCTTATGTCTGGAATAATTCAACATTTGTTTAGAAGATTGGCTAAGGCCAATAGATGAAAACAAGAATGAATCATGGGTGACATATTAGGATAATAAGGAAAAGCTTGAGATGTTGAAATGATATGGTAGGTAAATGATATACATGTTCTTCCTATTACTTATTAAGAGGATAGATGATTTATTGTTCTATCATAAATAGTTGCAATGCTTTAAAAGATGAGAATGCTTTAAACTGCTTATCCTCTGCCTAGTTTTATATCATTAAACTGCAATAATAATGTTTTTGGCGGAGAGTTATATCTCTCGCTGGGGCAATTACAATTGTCTCACCCCCGTGGGATCCAACATTTTTAGGTGGACAAGCACGGAGGAGACTAAGAATATCTTATAGAGGAAGAACATCAATAGAAGCAAGGACATCAGTGATATCTCAAGTTGAGTGTACTGTCTGTTGTGTCTTGTAGATAGAAGTCCTATGTGTCGTCTCTGTACTCTCAGGTCCTCGAAGTTTGTAGTTAGTTCTTTTAATGTATCAATCTGAGATTTTGGCTTGATGCCTTGAGATTTTGAGTTGCTTAAGTATAATTCTCACAAAGTAATTGTTGTATATAATTCTCGAGAAGAGATAGTACATGTGATATGATTATGAACCAGGATGTAGATGATATACATTGATTCTTAATAAAAGAGTTTTCCTGTGTATGGACCTCTTTGCAAAAGGTTTAAATTTTTAGTGATTTTTGTTAATCCGCTGCGAATGATACACTTCCACATTAGTTAATCTTGTTTTTATGAGTTGGATGCCACAATTTAGTGGTATCAGAGCTCTAGGTTCACTGAGTCTACAGAGACATAGGACTAAGGTGTCGAGTTTGTTCTAAGTGTACCCCAATGTATCTTATAATGCTTTCTGTTTATGCAGAAGAAGATATATAACTCCAAGATGTCTGGAGAGAACGAGGAACACGTTGCTGAGAGCAATGTTTCTACAACAGTAGGAGGTGCAAGGTATCAGGAGAGGGAGGAACTAGTGCCTGAAAATCCCCATGTTGATGAAGTCATGGGAGGAAACCCAGATGTTCATAATCTTTTTGGGAAACTCATGACTACACTGAAGTATATGGCAGACCGGATGCCAGCACCAGCACCTAGGGCACCAATTTCCAATGAGGGATATGGGTCTGGTAAGACCTTTGAACGACTATGTCGTGTAGGAGCCATAGAATATGTTGGGACATCCGACCCAGTAGATGCTGATCTCTGGCTCACTGAATTAGAAAAGGCTTTTAAGATCCTTAGTATCCCAGATGCTGACAAAGTTAAACATGTTGTGTACCTTTTGAAGGGTAGTGCTGGACATTGGTGGGCTATAGAAGAAATAAAAAGGAATGATGAAGAGGTGGGATGGGAGGAATTCCGTCGAGAATTCGTCAATAAGTATTTTCCAAGGACTTATTTAGATGAAAAGATCTCACAGTTTGAGAATATATGACAGGGAGCCATGTCAATAAGTGAATATGAGGTTAAGTTCATGGAACTTTTACAATTTTGTCCTCAGATGGCTGCTACTGAGGATGAAAAGATTCGACGTTTTGAGAAAGGATTGAATGCAGAGATGTCTATTCCGACAGCTCCCCTAGAAAGTAGAGAGAGGTTTGTCACATTTGTGGAGTCAATTTGAAGGATAGAAGGGTCTATGACAAAGAAACATGAGACAGACCTTAAAAGGAAGTCTAGACAGTCACATGAACAAGGAATTAGTGGTACTAAACAATCAAAGATTTCAGTAGTACCGACTCAACCACAATGTAGTGCACCCAAGCAACAGTCACCTAAAAGGCTTAGAGCCTGCTATAGATGTGGACAGAGAGGACATCTGAGGTGGCAATGTCCAAATAGAAAGTGATGGAGTGACCCAACATACAAGACACTAGATAACTGGTAGAAGGTAGACTTTTCAAGATAGAACTTTCTAGTTTGAATTATCTTCTGTTCCCTACTATAAGAAAGGTAGTTGTTATTTAGTTTATCTGTGTAATCCTTTGAGGATATGAGGAAGAGATAAGTAGAATGAAAAGTTGTGTTCAGTTTAATATTCTTTTATATGTTTTGAAATTTCTCTTTCTCCTTTAAGGAAGGGAAGAGATGAAAAAGGAACTCAGAGAAAAATATGATATATTAAGTATATCAAAATTTAAAGAGATGAAAACATAAAATAAAATAAATACATACTACCTAATTTTAGTTCTTGAATACCCTGGCCAGGTATTCATTTATTGAAGACAAGGTAAGTATGACATACCTAGATTGTTATCTTTCTGATTACTCTAATCAAGTAATCATTCTGAAACAATCCAAAGAAGCCTAATCAAGAAGGAGATGTGGCATGGAAATTTCTACCAC
The DNA here is from genome assembly GCA_963693085.1 of Alisma plantago-aquatica. Lineage (NCBI taxonomy): Eukaryota > Viridiplantae > Streptophyta > Magnoliopsida > Alismatales > Alismataceae > Alisma > Alisma plantago-aquatica. The sequence goes on along the minus strand of OY856412.1, from coordinate 394,342,190 downwards.
ATTCTAATCGATATACGGAGGAATTTGATTTAATTATAAATCAACTTATAAACAAAAATGAAGATGAGGATATGATGTGTTTATCAACACATGTGTAGATACCAAGGTAAGAGATTCTGGTATCTGAGAAATATCATGCTATTTTATGATGGTCACCTGGAATGGTTAACTGTGGAATCAGTCCAGTTACCTAATGTAGCATGAACATCATATGTTAGGGGTTTATGCTTTGCATAAACATAACATTGATGAGAATGAACTATTTGAAGGAATAATTGTAAAATTATTGCAAGAAAAGTTTATCAAATTAAATTAACAAATAACCTCGATCTAAATAAGAAAAGTGTTACCTGACACAAAATTAACTCCACAGTCAATAATGAAAGGACAATGGAGTATGTGTCCTATGTGTTTGATTCTATGAGAATTTTGTGTGGAAGAACTTTGTATTGATCAAAGTTCTATGGTGTCTCCATAACAATGAGATGTTATTTGGAGACTTGATGATACAACAAATGAATAATATATGTCTCCTTTTTATCTGGGATTTCGAGGATGAAATCCTTATTAGGGGTTTATGATTTGTAACATCCCTGACCTGGGTTATGCCTTAACCCCAGGTGTTTTGCTTAATAAATTTAATTATATGCTTGCTCTTATTTCTTGAAAAGTAATTAACGTTCAAGGGGAACTTATGTTTCAATTTTAGTCCTTTTTGAATAATGTTGAAACATTATTTTGCTTGTTTTGGACTAAAATGCAAATTACCCAAGTTGAGGGGTTAAATTGCAAATGTTACATGATAAGATGTTCCTCATGTGTTGAAGCATCAGGAGAATGAAGATGATGTAGAGGTAAGGCTTGTGGTAGCCTGAGTACCAAGAAAGAGTTGAAAAAGCAATGTCTGTGCATTAAAACCTAGTTTTGGTGTAATGTGCAATTTACCCAAAACCTAGGGTTCAATATGAAAATTACCACTTCAAAATAGTCCCTAATTTTTATTGGAATCATGTAGAGCAACTAAAATGAGGGGGGTGCCTCATTTGGATCACTCTGGAGGAGAGAAAATCTTGATATTAAAATAATCAAGATTTAAGCATAAATTAGAACTTTACTTCAATTTAAAGCAAAAATAAATATATTAATTGAAGTGCCCTTAAACCAAAAGGAGAGGGATGATTTTGAAAAAGAATGGACGACCATGTGCCTTTCAAAGGCACGAAAATATCTCAAGCAAGTGGATAACCTACTCACATTATTAAAACAAAAAGAAATATCCACTAACTTATGGATATTATTATTATAAGGGTTAAGGTGCTTAATTTGTTTTCCTTTAATTCATGGATAATTGAGTGGAATATGAGGCAAAGGGGATAGAATCGTAACCAAGGAAGGGAAGGGGGAAAGTGGCAAGGAAATGGAGGAGATAATCCCTACTTTCTCTCTCTTAAATGAATTTTCAATAAAATATATATATGCTCCTTTATCCATGAGTTGAAAGGGAATTTCGAATCCACTTTCACTTCTTACTTGCAAAAACGACCAAGGTAGCTTGGAGAAACATGAGGACGACCCCCAACCTGTTGGTAAGATTCTTGACCTTCGTTTATATGATTCCATGGTGGAAATAAAAAATCAATGTATGATTTCTTCATATCTCGATCCCATCTTCAATTCTAACCATTCCTTTTCACTCAAAGCTTGAGGACGAGCCTTGGGATAGTGAAAGGAGTTGAATCCACCATTGTTGACGTGAGCTTGAAGCTTTGAAGCTCAATTGGAGGCGGGTTTTATTACTTGAACCCTTGAACTTTGTTATTGATTCCATATCTTTATCAATTGTTGATTCCTTCATTATTCCTGAAATTTTGTTTGAATGATTGGTGAAATCACCATGGAAATTACAGAAAGTTTCGTGGGTTTGTATCTTGAATATGATGATGTCATCTTAAGCACACACCTCAACATGGACAACCAATTTTCAAAACTGATTGAGTTAATTCGGTTACAAAACCGGACAGATAATTGATTTCAAGACCGAATGGGTTATTGCTCTCAAGATCAAATGGGTAATTGATATTAAGACTAGTTGGAGATACTTGCTGATGTAGTTGGACGTTGATACAATGGTCCTAATTGATTGGTTGAAGGAAACCCTAGATGCCCAAACAGTTTCAAAACCATTTGGTGTTGAAATGCCAAAACCGAATGGAGATCTAAAGTGATCAAATCATTTGGAGATGTAAAGGTGATGATTGATCCATTGATCCAATGGTTGATAATAATGATTATCAATGATAGGTACAAAGGTTGAAATCCTAAAGTACCTAGATGATCAATACCTTTAGAATGGTTAACCCTAAAAGCTTATAAAAGCAATGTCTCAATACACTATGTCAACCATAGTTGTACATATTTGATTGAAAGGTTGATGTAACCTAATCAAGTTGAGTGGATTGTAGAAAGGAATTCATACATGAGTATTAATTATGAAGAATATGTGATTAGGGTACGATCCTTAGTAAAGAGATCATGAAACCCTAATTGAGTGAATTAATAAGCCATAATCCTAAAAGTTGGGCAATCCTGAGTGAAACCCCAGTCTAGAGTAATGATGTAACCCTAATTTAGGGTGATGATATAAGAAAACCTAATTATGGGTAATGGAAGATGAAACCCTAATTGGGATAAATAGTAAACCCTAATTATGGGTAATTGAATGGAAACCCTAATTAGGATGAATAGCAAACCCTAATTGTGGATAATTGAATTTAAACCCTAATTGAGGGTGATGTCATGTGAAACCCTAATTGCGGGTGATGCCATGTGAAACACTATGCAATGGTATGATGAGGAGCCCTAATACAGGGTGAAGGTAAGTGAAACTCAAATTTTGAGTTATAATAAGTGAAGCCCTAATCTTAGGCAATATGATGATAAAACATAACCCTAATAAGAGAGCCCTAATGATAAAATAGTGGGTATTACCTTATAATGATGAAACATCTCAAATGGTTGATCATAGACAACTTTATAGTAAGCAATGCCTTAACCTGAAATGAGTCCATATCATTGAAGATAGTTGGACCATTCTTGTGTGTGACCTATGCACTTCATGGTAAAAGTGATATGTTAGTGGATGAAAGCATTAAGATGGGAAATACCTTAATCCAAGATAAGTTGATAACTCAAGTAAGTTGGAAGTGATGAGGAAAGTGATACATCAAGATATGATTGATATCAATTTTAGCATCCCAAGGTTGATAAGCATTGATGTGCCTCAAATTCAATATACTTGAATAGGAAACACATGAAGTATGTTATGTAAATTGTTACAATGAATTGTAATGAGTTTGATATACTTTGATAAGAATAGGCTAATATACCTTGAGAATGGGGTTAAGCTAAACTAATGAGTATGATGTAATCATACCATGATAAGTATGATAAATGAACTCATACCTTGTATTGATAATCATTTAATGATAAATGTTAAAAGTAATAAACATGATTGAATACTCGAGATGTTAATGGATGCTCCTAGAGGTGTGGAGCAATATATTAAGGTTGATTTGATAAATATGAAATCGTAATTAATGTGAGATGGGAAACCCTAACCCTAAATTGTGTAATGGGGCATGAGAAACCCTAATTTGATGTGAATAGTAAGCCCTAACCCTATTGAGGGAATATTGGCATTACTATTGTATTACATGAGGTGATATGTTATTGTTGCCTAGTGATAGGTGACAAGATGTGTAATGGCCTTGTGAGCCATATGATTAGATGTTGCCTAGTGATAGGTGACAAGATGTTTTATGGGCCTTATGAGCCATGAGAACAATTGTGGCATAGTGAAAGGTACCAAGATGATTATAAAAGTTTATTGTAAGAAATGATAATGTTTTAATAAACTTAATAAAAGGAACAATTGTATTCAATAAAGAATGTGAAAAGTTATGAAGGCTAACCTCAGGGTTCTGAGCCTAGAGAAGGATGTGATGATCAATGATGAGTTAAAGGAATTTATATCACATGATCTGTGTAATCAAAATTGGTTAAAGTCCAATACATGGCAGAGGCATGAAGCCTATAATCAGGAGTGGTTAGAGTCCACTGCCTGGCAGTGTAATCAGGATTGGTTAAAGTCTAATACCTAGCAGAGGCATGAAGCCTGTAATCAGGAGTGGTTAGAGTCCACTGCCTGGCCGTGTAATCAGGAGTGGTTAGAGTCCACTGCCTGGTTGTGTAATCAGGATTGGTTAAAGTCCAATACCTGGCAGAGGCATGAAGCTTGTAATCACGAGTGGTTAGAGTCCACTTCCTGGCTGTGTAATCCAGAGTGGTTAGGGTCCACTGCCTGGTTGTGTAATCAGGATTGGTTAAAGTCCAATACCTGGAAGAGGCATGAAGCCTGTAATCAGGAGTGGTTAGAGTCCACTGCCTGGCTGTGTAATCAGGATTCGTTAAATTCCAATACCTGCCAGAGGCATGAAGCCTGTAATTAGGAGTGGTTAGAGTCCACTGCTTGGCTGTGTAATCAGGATTGGTAGAATCCAATGCCTGGCGGTGTAATCAGGATTGGTTAAAGTCCAATACCTAGCAGAGGCATGAAGCCTACAACCAAGGGATTGGCATAGTCCAATGCCTAGATATAATATGATGATGTATAATCTTATGTCTGGAATAATTCAACATTTGTTTAGCAGATTGGCTAAGACCAATAGATGAAAACAAGAATGAATCATGGGTGACATATTAGGATAATAAGGAAAAGCTTGAGATGTTGAAATCATATGGTAGATAAATGATATACATGTTCTTCCTATTCCTTATTAAGAGGATAGATGATTTATTGTTCTATCATAAATAGTTGCAATGCTTTAAAATATGAGAATGCTTTAAACTGCTTATCCTTTGCCTAGTTTTATATCATTAAACTACAATAATAATGTTTTTGGTGGAGAGTTATATCTCTCACTGGGGCAATTACAATTGTCTCACCCCCGTGGGATCCAACATTTTTAGGTGGACAAGCACGAAGGAGACTGAGAATATCTTGCAGAGGAAGAACATCAATAGTAGCAAGGACAGTAGTGACAGCTCAAGTTGAGTGTATTGTCTGTCGTGTCTTATAGATAGAAGTCCTATATGTCGTCTCTATACTCTCAGGTCCTCGGAGTTAGTAGTTAGTTCTTTTAATGTATCGATATGAGATTTTGGCTTGATGCCTTGAGATTTTGAGTAGCTTAAGTATAATTCTGACAAAGTAATTGTTGTATATAATTCTCGAGAAGAGATAGTACATGTGACATGATTATGAACCAGGATGTAGATGATATACATTGGTTCTTGATAAAAGAGTTTTCCTGTGTATGGACCTCTTTGCAAAAGGTTTAAATTTTTAGTGATTTTTGTTAATCCGCTGCGAATGATACACTTCCACATTAGTTAATCTTGTTTTTATGAGTTGGATGCCACAATTTAGTGGTATCAGAGCTCTAGGTTCACTGAATCTACAGAGACATAGGACTAAGGTGTCGAGTCTATTCTAAGTGTACCCCAATGTATCTTACAATGCTTTCTGTTTATGCAGAAGAAGATATATATCTCCAAGATGTCTGGAGAGGACGAGGAACATGTTGCTGAGAGCAATGTTGCTGCAACAGTGGGAGGTGCAAGGTATTAGGAGAGGGAGGAACCAGTGCCTGAAAATCCCCATGTTGATGAAGTCATGGGAGGAAACCCAGATGTTCATAATCTTTTTGGGAAACTCATGACTACACTGAAGTATATGGCAGACCGGATGGCAGCACCAACACCTAGGGCACCAATTTCCAATGAGGGATATGGGTCTGGTAAGACCTTTGAACGACTACGTCGTGTAGGAGCCATAGAATATGCTGGGACATCTGACCCAGCAGATGCTGATCTCTGGCTCACTGAATTAGAAAAGGCTTTTAAGATCCTTAGTATCCCATATGCTGACAAAGTTAAAAATGTTGTGTACCTTTTGAAGGGTAGTGCTGGACATTGGTGGGCTATAAAAGAAATAAAAAGGAATGATGAAGAGGTGGGATGGGAGGAATTCCGTCGAGAATTCGTCAATAAGTATTTTCCAAGGACTTATTTAGATGAAAAGATCTCACACTTTGAGAATATACGACAGGGAGCCATGTCAATAAGTGAATATGAGGTTAAGTTCATGGAACTTTTATGATTTTGTCCTCAGATGGCTGCTACTGAGGAGGACAAGATTTGATGTTTTGAGAAAGGATTGAATGTAGAGATGTCTATTCCGACATCTGCCCTAGAAAGTAGAGAGAGGTTTGTCACATTTGTGGAGTCAATTTGAAGGATAGAAGGGTCTATGACAAAGAAACATGAGACAAACCTTAAAAGGAAGTCTAGACAGTCACATGAACAAGGAATTGGTGGTACTAAACAATCAAAGATTTCAGTAGTACCGACTCAACCACAATGTAGTGCACCCAAGCAACAGTCACCTAAAAGGCTTAGAGCCTGCTATAGATGTGGACAGAGAGGACATCTGAGGTGGCAATGTCCAAATGCAAAGTGATGGGGTGACCCAACATACAAGACACTAGATAACTGGTAGAAGGTAGACTTGTCAAGATAGAACTTTCTATTTTGAATTATCTTCTGTTCCCTACTATAAGAAAGGTAGTTGTTATTTAGTTTATCTGTGTAATCCATTGAGGATATGAAGAAGAGATAAGTAGAATGAAAAGTTGTGTTCAGTTTAATATTCTTTTATATGTTTTGAAATTTCTCTTTCTCCTTTAAGGAAGGGAAGAGATGAAAAAGGAACTTAAGAGAAAAATCTGAGATATTAAGTATATTAAAATTTAAAGAGATGAAAACATAAAAAAAAAAAAATACATACTACCTAATTTCAGTTCTTGAATACCCTAGCCAGGTATTCATTTATTGAAGACAAGGTAAGTATGACATTACCTAGATTGTTATCTTTCTGATTACTCTGATCAAGTAATCATTCTGAAACAATCCAAAGAAGCCTAATCAAGAAGGAGATGTGGCATGGAAATTTCTACCACATTCTAATCGATATACGGAGGAATTTGATTTAATTATAAATCAACTTATAAACAAAAATGAAGATGAGGATATGATGTGTTTATCAACACATGTGTAGATACCAAGGTAAGAGATTCTGGTATCTGAGAAATATCAGGCTATTTTATGATGGTTACCTGGAATGGTTAACTGTGGAATCAGTCCAGTTACCTAATGTAGCATGGACATCATATGTTAGGGGTTTATGCTTTGCATAAACATAACATTGATGAGAATGAACTATTTGAAGGAATAATTGTAAAATTATTGCAAGAAAAGTTTATCAAATTAAATTAACAAATAACCTCGATCTAAATAAGAAAAGTGTTACCTGACACAAAATTAATTCCACAGTCAATAATGAAAGGACAGTGGAGTATGTGTCCTATGTGTTTGATTCTATGAGAATTTTATGTGGAAGAACTTTGTATTGATCAAAGTTCTATGGTGTCTCCATAACAATGAGATGTTATGTGGAGACTTGATGATACAACAAATGAATAATATATATCTCCTTTTTATCTGGGATTTCGGGGACGAAATACTTGTTAGGGGTTTATGATTTGTAACATCCCTGACCTGGGTTATGCCTTAACCCTAGGTGTTTAGCTTAATAAAGTTAATTATATGCTTGCTCTTATTTCTTGAAAAGTAATTAAGGTTCAAGGGGAACTTATGTTTCAATTTTAGTCCTTTTTGAATAATGTTGAAACATTGTTTTGCTTGTTTTGGACTAAAATGCAAATTACCCAAGTTGAGGGGTTAAATTGCAAATGTTACATGATAAGATGTTCCTCATGTGTTGAAGCATCAGGAGAATGAAGATGATGTATATGTAAGGCTTGTGGTAGCCTGAGTACCAAGAAAGAGCTGAAAAAGCAATGTTTGTGCATTAAAACCTAGTTTTGGTGTAATGTGCAATTTACCCAAAACCTAGGGGTCAATATGCAAATTACCACTTCAAAATAGTCCCTAATGTTTATTGGAATCATGTAGAGCAATGAAAATGAGGGGGGCGGGGCTCATTTGGATCACTTTGGAGGAGAAAGAATCTTGATATTAAAATAATCAAGATTTAAGCATAAATTGGAACTTTACTTCAATTTAAAGCAAAAATAAATATATTAATTGAAGAGCCCTTAAAACAAAAGGAGAGGGATGATTTTGAAAAATAATGGATTACCATGTTCCTTTCAAAGGCACGAAAATATCTCAAGCAAGTGGATAACCTACTCACATTATTAAAAGAAAAAGAAATATCCACTAACTTATGGATATTATTATTATAAGGGTTAAGGTGCTTAATTTGTTTTCCTTTAATTCATGGATAATTGAGTGGAATATGAGGAAAAGGGGATAGCCTCGTAACCAAGGAAGGGAAGGGGGAAAGTGGCAAGGAAATGGAGGAGATAATCCCTACTTTCTCTCTCTTAAATGAATTTTCAATAAAATTTATATATATGCTCCTTTATCCATGAGTTGAAAGGGAATTTCGAATCCACTTTCACTTATTACTTGCAAAAACAACCAAGGGAGCTTGGAGCAACAGGAGGACGACCCCCAACCTGTTGGTAAGCTTCTTGACCTTCGTTTACCTTGATTCCATGGTGGAAATCGAAAATCAATGCATGATTTCTTCATATCTCGATCCCATCTTCAATTCTAACCATTCCTTTTCACTCAAAGCTTGAGGGCGAGCCTTGGGATAGTGAAAGGAGTTGAATCCACCATTGTTGACGTGAGCTTGAAGCTTTGAAGCTCAATTGGAGGCGGGTATTATAACTTGAACCCTTGAACTTTGTTATTGATTCCATATCTTTATCAATTCTTGATTCCTTCATTATTCCTGAAATTTTATTTGAATGATTGGTGAAATGACCATGGAAATTATAGAAAGTTTCGTGGGTTTGTAGCTTGAAGATGATTATTTCATCTTAAGCACACACCTCAACTTGGGCAACCGGTTTTCAAAACTGATTGAGTTAATTCGGTTACAAAACCGAATGGATAATTGATTTCAAGACCGAATGGGTTATTGCTCTCAAGATCAAATGGGTAATTGATATTAAGACTAGTTGGAGATACTTGCAGATGTAGTTGGACGTTGATCCAATGGTCCTAATTGATTGGTTGAAGGAAACCCTAGATGCCCAAATAGTTTCAAAACCATTTCGTGTTGAAATGCCAAAACCGAATGGAGATCTAAAGTGATCAAATCGTTTGGAGATTTAAGGTGATGATTGATCCATTGTTACAATGGTTGATAATAATGATTATCAATGATAGGTACAAAGGTTGAAATCCTAAAGTACCTAGATGATCAGTACCTTTTGAATGGTTAACCCTAAAAGCTTATGAAAGCAATGTCTCAATACACTATGTCAACCATAGTTGTACATATTTGATTGAAAGGTTGATGTAACCTAATCAAGTTGAGTGGATGATAGAAAGGAATTCATACATGAGTATTAATTATGAAGAATATGTGATTAGGGTATGATCCTTAGTAAAGAGATCATGAAACCCTAATCGAGTGGGTTAATAATCCATAATCCTAAAAGTTGGGCAATCTTGAGTGAAACCCTAGTATAGAGTAATGATGTAACCCTAATTTAGGGTGATGATATAAGAAACCCTAATTATGGGTAATGGAAGATGAAACCCTAATTGGGATAAATAGTAAACCCTAATTATGGGTAATTGAATGGAAACCCTAATTAGGATGAATAGCAAACCCTAATTGTGGATAATTGAATTTAAACCCTAATTGAGGGTGATGTCATGTGAAACCCTAATTGAGGGTGATGCCATGCGAAACCCTATGCAATGGTATGACGAGGAGCCCTAATACAGGGTGAAGATATGTGAAACTCAAATTTTGAGTTATAATAAGTGAAGCCCTAATCTTCGGCAATATGATGATAAACCATAACCCTAATAAGAGAACCCTAATGATAAAATAGTGGGTATTACCTTATAAAGATGAAACATCTCAAATGGTTGATCATAGACAACTTTATAGTAAGAAATTCCTTAACATGAAATGAGTCCATATCATTGAAGATAGTTGGACCATTCTTGTGTGTGACCTATGCACTTCATGGTAAAAGTGATAGGTTAGTGGATGAAAGCATTAAGATGGGAAATACCTTAATCCAAGATAAGTTGATAACTCAAGTAAGTTGGAAGTGATGAGGAAAGTGATACATCAAGATATGATTGATATCACTTTTAGCATCCCAAGGTTGATAAGCATTGATGTGCCTCAAATCCAATATACTTGGATAAGAAACACATGAAGTATGTTATGTAAATTGTTACAATGAATTGTAATGAGTTTGATATACTTTGATAAGAATAGGCTAATGTACCTTGAGAATGGGGTTAAGCTAAACTAATGAGTATGATGTAATCATACCATGATAAGGATGAGAAATGAACTCATACCTTGTATTGATACTCATTTAATGATAAATGTTAAAAGTAATAAACATGATTGAATACTCGAGATGTTAATGGATGCTCCTAGAGGTGTGGAGCAATATATTAAGGTTTATTTGATAAATATGAAATCCTAATTAATGTGAGATGGGAAACCCTAACCCTAAATTGGGTAATGGGACATGAGAAACCCTAATGTGACGTGAATAGTAAGCCTTAACCCTATTGAGGGAATAGTGGTGTTACTATTGTATTACATGAGGTGATATGTTATTATTGCCTAGTGATAGGTGACAAGATGTGTAATGGCCTTGTGAGCCATATGATTAGATGTTGCCTAGTGATAGGTGATAAGATGTTTAATGAGCCTTATGAGCCATGAGAACAATTGTGGCATAGTGAAAGGTACCAAGATGATTATAAAAGTTTATTGTAAGAAATGATAACGTTTTAATAAACTTAATAAAAGGAACAATTGTATTCAATAAAGAATGTGAAAAGCTATGAAGGCTAACCTCAGGGTTCAGAGCCTAGAGAAGGATGTGATGATCAATGATGAGTTAAAGGAATTTATATCACATGATCTGTGTAATCAAGATTGGTTAAAGTCCAATACATGGTAGAGGCATTAAGCCTATAATCAGGAGTGGTTAGAGTCCACTGCCTGGATGTGTAATGAGGATTGGTTAAAGTCCAATACCTGGAAGAGGCATGAAGCCTGTAATTAGGAGTGGTTAGAGTCCACTGCCTGGATGTGTAATCAAGAGTGGTTAGAGTCCACTGCTTGGCTGTGTAATCAGGATTGGTTAAAGTCTAATACCTGGCAGAGGCATGAAGCCTGTAATCTGGAGTGGTTAGAGTCCACTGCCTGGCTGTGTAATCAGGAGTGGTTAGAGTCCACTTCCTGGTTGTGTAATCAGAATTGGTTAAAGTCCAATACCTGGAAGAGGCATGAAGCCTGTAATCAAGAGTGGTTAGAGTCCACTGCTTGGCTGTGTAATCAGGATTGGTTAAAGTCCAATACCTAGAAGAGGAATGAAGCCTGTAATAAGGAGTGGTTAGAGTCCACTGCCTGGCTGTGTAATCAGGATTGGTAGAGTCCAATGCCTGGTGGTGTAATCAAGATTGGTTAAAGTCCAATATCTGGCAGAGGCATGAAGCCTATAACCAAGGGATTGGCATAGTCCAATGCCTAGATAGAATATGATGATGTATACTCTTATGTCTGGAATAATTCAACATTTGTTTAGCAGATTGGCTAAGGCCAACAGATGAAAACAAGAATGAATCATGGGTGACATATTAGGATAATAAGGAAAAGCTTGAGATGTTGAAATGATATGGTAGATAAATGATATACATGTTCTTCCTATTCATTATTAAGAGGATAGATGATTTATTGTTCTATCATAAATAGTTGCAATGCTTTAAAAGATGAGAATGCTTTAAACTGCTTATCCTCTGCCTAGTTTTATATCATTAAACTACAATAATAATGTTTTTGGCGGAGAGTTATATTTCTTGCTGGGGAAATTACAATTGTCTCACCCCCGTGGGATCCAACATTTTTAGGTGGACAAGCACGGAGGAGACTGAGAATATCTTGCAGAGGAAGAACATCAATAGCAGCAAGGACAACAGTGACAACTCAAGTTGAGTGTACTATCTGTTGTGTCTTGTAGATAGAAGTCCTATGTGTTGTCTCTGTACTCTCAGGTCCTCAGAATTAGTAGTTAGTTCTTTTAATGTATCGATCTGAGATTTTGGCTTGATGCCTTGAGATTTTGAGTTGCTTAAGTATAATTCTGACAAAGTAATTGTTGTATATAATTCTCGAGAAGAGATAGTACATGTGATATGATTATGAACCAGGATGTAGATGATATACATTGGTTCTTGATAAAAGAGTTTTCCTATGTATGGACCTCTTTGCAAAAGGTTTAAATTTTTAGTGATTTTTGTTAATCCACTGCGTATGATACGCTTCCGCATTAGTTAATCTTGTTTTTATGAGTTGGATGCCACACTCACCTCAAGGTTCTTGAGACACACTTGGGATCTTTCAAATTTATAATGGACCTGTACTAACACATCAATGTAGACTAGAATATATCACCTACAAAAGCATGAGATTGTATTATAGTATAGGTGAGTGGCAAGCGTAGGGTCAACCTACAGGGAAAGAGGGGGCACTAGAGCTAAGTTAGATTAAGTTATGTCACTAAAGCAGATATTAGGGTTTTTATGGTTTGAGGCTTATTTTGGTTTGATTAGACTAAAGTTTCATACAAGAAAGCAATAAAGGAAGCAAAAAAGAAAAAACCTATTTTAACCCTAAACAAATTAATCCTAGTTAACAAAGAAAGGCAACTAAGTAAGAAAGAGAAAGATACTAAGTGTAAGTTACACTAGTTAAGCAAGTTAGACACTAAAGAAATTAGGGACCTAGATTAGCATTAATTAGCACGATTAACACTTACAAGCACAAAAGAGCACTAACTAATCTAGAAATACCTAACTATCTAAACCAAGGCAATTAACTAACAAGGGAATTGAAGCAATTAACTAAACTAGCATGTAATATCTAAGAAAGAAATTAGGGTGGTAATTCAAGTTATTAAGAGGTGGTTCATTTGGGATGTTACTAGGGTTCCAGTTGTACAAGGATGTAGCATGCAAACCTAACCATTCATTCCAGATTACCAAACTAAACAACTAGCCAAATGCAATGGAAGCACCCTAAACTATTAGTTAGCCATGGATAGAATAGGGAGTGTGAAGGGGAACAACACCCTTGCACACCCTATCTAGCCTTACGAGTGTTGAACTAAAGTTTAGGTGGGATTTATATAGGATTTGACTAACCTAGGTTTCTAGGATGGAAATCCTTAGTGTATCTAGGAGCCAAAGGTAGGAATGGGGAGTAGAGATGAGGGTATTTCACCTCACATTACTGACCCTTTATCATTTTAGAAAACTCCTAGGCAACTACACTAAGCACTCCTACACTAACTACTTAGATCTAACACCTTGGAGTAAGAGAAGGGATATATGTGTGGGAAGATGGGGTTCTAACTATGGATCCATTAATTGGACGTAGGAGAAAATCCCAAAATAGACTCACACATGTCATCCTCTCTTAGATCTAGGTGATTTTAAGCATAAAACATCAAGAAATTTATGTTTTAAAGCATAAACCACAAGAAGAAACACACAAAATAAAATAGAAGTAGAAAACAATCATCAAAGAACAAAATCATAGAGTTAACAAGTTATATTCCCCCAACATGGTATCAAAGTAACATTTTTACTCCAAACAACCCACCACAAAGGCCTTAGAAACTCATAGTGCAAAAAAGATCAATCGAAGAGATAGAATAAGATAGAAAAGTCATGGAGCTCATGGAAGATCTTCTTTACCTTAACCTCCAAAATCAAGAGTAGGAACTCCTCCCTCCTTGGTGCCAAGATGGCATGCAATGGGTGGTGGAAGTAGCCAAAACCCTAGAAAACTTAGGTTTTGAGGTTGAGGATGGTGGAAATGGAGTGGAAATAGCTGGGAGCTCTTGAATGCACTAAGGAAGGTAGAAATGAATGCTATGGGGGTGTAACCCCATGTTACAACCACCACCTAGGTATATATAGGTGGTAGGGAAGCACTAGGTTAAATGGGGGAAAATGGGTAGAGTATACTAGGGTTTCTAGCCACCACGATTGTTTTGGTCACTATATACATGGTCGAGTGGGGTGAAGATGGTCGTGGTCGATGGGCATGAGCATGGTGGAAATGTATGAAATGTCAAGTTTGAGGGTAGTTTTTGTAAGGAAAGGGGTGAAGGGTGGAACGAGTATGTTAGCCGACACAAGCGTGCCAACTAGTAGTGGATCCACCATTCTACTAATGGTGGTCATTGTATACGCTCCTCAATATGGGCGTGGTGGAGATGATGTGCCACAACCATTTTTCTAGCCACGACCGTGGTAGATGAGTTGTTGTAGCATCTTGAACTTGGATTTTTACTATCATGTGGGAGCTCTTGAATGCACTAACAAAGGTAGAAATGAATGCTATGGGGGTGTAACCTCATGCTACAACCACTACCTAGGTATATATAGATGGTAGGGAAGCACTAGGTTATGTGAGGGCAAAGTGGGTAGAGTAGTTTAGAAAATATACTAGGGTTGTTGTCTACCATGCCCATGGTGGAGTGGGGTGAACATGACCATGGTGGATGAACATGGGCATGGTGGAAATGTACAAATGGTCAGGTTTGTGGGTAGTTTTTGGAAGGAAAGTAGTACAACCGTGGTGGGTGAAAGGTGGAATGGGCGTGTTGTTGTAGGTGGCACAACCATTCTACTGATGGTGGCCATTGTAGATGCTGCTCACCATTGGCATGATGGAGATGATGTGCCACGACCATTTCGCTGGGTACGACCGTTGTAGATGGGTTGTTGTAGTATCTTGAACTTGGATTTTTACTGTGATGTGGGGCATTTCTTCCATGGGCGTGGCATTGTACCATTTCCCATTTTGAGGGCCCAACTGTCCTCTTTGTCTCTAAAGTCCTTTAATCAGCTGCTCTTTGCCCTAAATGTATTTTTTCCCATCTATGTAAGTGTAACAACCCCGCCTCCCGGTAACCCCCAATCAAGGGAGACCCAAATGTCGGAATCGTTAACCAATTACAGGATCAAAGGTTCAACAAATAATCAATGATAATTATGAAATTCTACTACTAAACTGAATATTGGCAGGAAAAATTTAAAACTTTATTTACCTTTTGAAACTTTGGGAAAACTATCTATCCCTTACTGGAATTGCTCTATCTAATCCTCCTTGCTCTTTACTTCTTATTTTGCAAGGTGACAATTTACTATTTGTTCCTTTAGGGTTTGTACCTAAAACACCGACAAACAAATACGCGATCAACATAAAGCTGGTATGTGGGGGATTACAAAAATTTGTGCAACTACATTAACAATATAACCAACCAATTATTATTTAACATTCAAATTACATTTTAAGCAGTACTACTCAATCCCTTCCTATCCCCTTTCTCTGTGCTATCCCTGCAGTGGACATGGAAACTACCTCTCTCATATGGTAGATCTTCATTAAACCCCGCATGATCCTACCGAACAAGTAGACCAATATCTAGGGTTGAGTCGCATGGCACTACCCAGAGGTAGTCCAATCTCTAACTCAATATGACATGATGGACCTACCCCATTGGTAGCCATTTACTAAGTCATTTAGTGACCTGATGGGCCTACCCCATTGGTAGCCTTTTACTAGGTCAACCCATTAAGCTACAGAGGGGACTGGGATCTGAGCTAGTAGGCATAATTCTTAGGTGATAGTCATATTCACACTAAAATTTGCATGAATTGAAACATCCAACAGTTTAATTCAAGTCACGATAGAAACTGTGACAAAATAACTAATTCGGGTAGTCATAAGCGTAACCACATACATGTTATGTAGGCTTGAATGCAGAAAACTCAATCAACCAAGAATCAAGCAAATTCACACACACACAATTATTCCTAAAAAAGGCATCCAATTTCTCTATCATGGATCATGGTATTCAAGTATAAAAGACCTAATCGTGCCCTAGGTTACTAGCCCTTTTTAGGGTTTCGATCGTAATTAGGATTCTACTTCATATTTATTACTTTAAACCCTAATTTCACCAAATCATTTGCAAACCCTAACCTTTCATCAAAAGATCTAATTTTATCTTTTATCAAAAAGAAAATTCTAATTTCAGATTATAATCACCCTTCATTTTCTTTTCTCTATTCTAGGGTTTCTAAACATATTAATCAACATACTAGGTTAAAAACCCTAAACATGTAATTCTATCATCAAAATAGGTTAAAAACCATCTTAATCATTAATCAGGTTAAACATATTCGAATTAACCTAATTGTAAGACTAAATATATCTTTTATCAACAATTAGGGTTTTCTACACTTATGTTAAAGCAGAAAGATTTAAGCTTTAAAACCATTTTTAACTTATTCCTCGTATTTTTCTAAGCAACTTTCATATTTTAACTTTATTCATTCGAGCTTCCTAGCAGAAGTTATGATTTTTGCAAAGTAAAGTCCTTTTCCTCGAATATTTGATAGAGAGAAGATTCTTACCAAAATACTGGGCCACACGATCAGTGGCCCGCTTGGACCACACGTGATCAGACGATCCACATCGTTTCACACACTTTGTAAAGAAGTTTTTCACTTGGATGTTTTTGCCCCTTCTCCTCTTCATTAGGGCCGGGGGCAAGGAGGTCTATTTCTCCCCTAACCCGTCTTCAACCCAGCGCTCGACTCCTGCTCGCGAGCCAGGCCAGTGGCCGGTCAACCGGAGGGTTGACTCCTGCCTCCGCCGCAGC
Organism: Alisma plantago-aquatica; assembly: GCA_963693085.1. NCBI lineage: Eukaryota > Viridiplantae > Streptophyta > Magnoliopsida > Alismatales > Alismataceae > Alisma > Alisma plantago-aquatica. The sequence continues at coordinate 394,325,250 of OY856412.1, read as the reverse complement.
CACGGCCCAGGATATTGCTCCTTTGGCTCCGCCAGCCTCTGGCGATCCCTGTGAGCCACTTCTTCACCCCTGCCATCGTCCCCATCAAGCTGGTCGTGCAAGGGTCCCGCTGCCGGAAACAGAGCAGGATTCTGCTCCAAGACGACACCTCTCCCAAGTGCGATGGCGCCTTCAACTGGCATCCTTCCATGTGGAATCATTGGGCAAAACTAACATGATATCCCTAGCCTTATATAGGCAGGGCTCACGATGGTCAGGATTCCCAACAAAAGCCTAGATGTCCGGTTTGAACAGGGATTTGGGCAAATCTCTTTCCCGTATGGAAACATGGGGAACTACGGACCATTGGGTTCGGTTTCCTCTCCCGCATCTAATGGAGCGATCCCCAAGTTTGCACAAGGATTGTTCATCGAGAGAATTGATTGGAAAAATCTCTGTCTTAATCCTCCTTTCCTTATCTTAGGCGAAAAGCAGCCACCGTTGGATCTAAATCCAACGGCTGTCGGGCCACAAACAAGAACAATTGAATTGTGACATTTAATGTTTCCTTTACATTTTAGGAAACTTACAAAATTCGTATCTCCCAAACCAATGCTCCTTTTAACTCGAATTTTAAGGGAAGATTTATCTTGTCATTATCTAGCTCTGTACAAAAATTGGGAAACAAATTTCAATGAATGAGAAGTCTTCCTTCTCTCCCAAGTTATCTCATGAATTAATCTAATTTAATTTATATTCCTTTTTCCTTTGTGATTATCTTGTTATTTTGGGTACCTTGGACCTCAAGAAATCCTAAAGGCATGAATTCCCATATTGGGGAATATTGGTTTACCTTTATCTTCTTTTAAGAGTCTATTTCTCATATTTCCTTTTTATTTAACAAATTCTTTTCCTTTTTATTTCTCTTTTCAAGGATTTCTCTTTACCTCTCTTCTATTTTCCTATTGGAATTCTTTTTAACATTAGTAATCCTTGGGATACAAAAATCCACCAATGATAATTCGATTATACCTCTTTTCACATATTTTCCACATTTTATCATTATTTTCAATTTCTTTCTTAACAAGGAAATACTTAATTTTTTTTCTTTTCTTATTGAATCCTCTATGTAACTTTAGACTCCTTGGGACCCAAGGAACCCAAGAGGCACGAAATACCTCTTTGGATTTGCCTTCTAGAGGTTTCCACATCTTTCTTTTCACAAATTCTCAGTTATTCATTAATTAATTGAATTTCCTTGTTACTGGGCCCAATAGCCAATAAAGCCCACAACACAAACATCAAGGCTATTTCAAACAAAATTCGTGCATTCAATCAAAGACATCATTATTTGTTCAATTATCATTATTATGAGAAATCACATTTCTCACCAAATGAACCCAAAAATTGGGGTTGTAACAGGAAGGTTGCGAGATGGTTAGGACTCATCCCCAGTTGTAGAAACCCAATTATCCTCCCTTCTTCCTCCTCTTTGTCCAATACATGGTTCAAAAACCTAAAAGACACACAAAGAGCATCCATAAGAAAATTTGATATGAAACCATTTATTAGGGGAATTAACTTGCATTATAACATGTCTAGATGTGATTAAGATGAAAAAGGACATAAGATGAAGCCCTAAATAGGGTTGCATCAATGTTCGTTAAATTCTACTTTAGAAAATTAAAAGAATGTTGATATTTCTTATCCCAAATAAAAGGAACACCCTTCCTAGTTAGCTTGACTAAAGGTAAGAATATTACACTAAAGTTCCTAATTAAACCCTACATTAACCAATTGAACTTAGGAAGCTTCAAACATAATTATATCTTGGGATACTCGCACTCCAACATAGACTCCACCTTCTTAGGGTCTACACAAACAACCCTTCCAAAGATGACATGACCAAGAAAAGACACCTCAGTCACCCAAAATTCATAGCCAGTGAACTTATCATATAGCCTATGCTGCCTCAACAACTCCAATGTTTAACAAAGATGTTGTTCAAAATATTGATTAACTATGGAGCTGAGTTGATCTCTCTTCCTAGCAGTAGCATCTCACCACTCCAAAGTTGTCCTCTTTGTCCTCCTAACATACTCCATAAGAAGGAAACTTCTCACATAACTCCAAAGTTGACGCCATCGGATCAAACTCGGTGTATAAGACATTCTCTACCTTATAATCCCCTCCTTCTCAATCAATGACGTGTAATAACAAATACTCAACAACTCCATAAAGTTCACCTTGTAGTAATTCACATACCATGATCCTTGGTAATCACTCAAAGTGGGCCATCTTATCCTCTAGATATGTCTTGGGAAAGTAATAGTTGAGAAAATCCAGTTAAAATTTCTCCCTTTCAACCACTTCTCCCAGCCTTTTCTCTTCTTCAATGTCCCACCAATGGCCAACACTACTCTTTACAAGGTAGATCACATGCTTAACCTTATCTTTCTCAATGATATTCAAGATCAAAAACACCTTCTCTAACTCTATTAGATACATATCCACACACTTTGAGTCCACTATGCTCACATACTCAGTGGCACCAACATGCTTTATACTTTCAAACATCTTCCCTAGAACCTTTGGTTTAGAATTTGGAGTATGTACACTATGTGGAGGTAAAAGTGCCCTGTCATCTAAATGGGTTATCATTGCCATTATCTACCCAAAAACGGATTGGAAGACTGGGTTAGCTAAGGTCGTAGGGTCAAAGGGATGCACGATGAGCTGTTCTAGACTCATCTTTGGTACTCTTCCCTCCAATACCTATTTCCTACCACCACCTTCAAACTCCAAAAAAATACTCTCAGTATGGTCTTCACATTCTCCAAACAAATTTGGATACCGTAAACCATGGTTAGATGTGCTGAGCACATGGGAATAAACACAACAACCTAAGTCCTATGTCGCTATAGGATCAGTGAACCTAAAGCTCTAATACCAAAAAAATGTGACAAACCACCACACAAAATGAGATTACTCAAATACCAAACACTTATCAAACACTAATTAACCATACTACCATAAAGGTTCAAAATTGAAATCGAATAAATTTCAACACTCCATGGAAAACTTGCACAAAGGCCCAATATCACATATATTTATACCAAATATCTTTACATGATTATCCATGGAGTCAGAAACATCTTGTATACAAAAGGTGCCTTCAACATAATTACAATATTTCATTATACATGACCAAAATAAAAATTCTTCTCAAGTGCTTGAGGATGTTATTGACCATAGCTCAGTGACCTTCACCTGGAATTGCCCAAATTATTCTCATCATGGTCAAGACATATAAGATGTCTAGACTTGTACATAATGTTGCATACATGATACATCCAATTTTCATGGCATATGAAATCGTATCCACGTGGTCCCCTTTTCTAGATATTTGAGGAAATTGACCTTATATGTACTTACCCCATGAGATATGGAGAAGTTTCCTTTATTAGACACCTACATATTGAATTGTTTCAACATCTTGTCAATGATATACTTTAATTCATGGAGAAGTTTCCTTTTTAGATCTTAATACCTATATAGCTATGTATACGTATATATATGTATGAATATGTCTGTGAATATATATGTATGTATGTATGTAGGTATTTATATATACACACACACACACACACACACACACACACATATATATATATATAATATGTGTGTGTCTATGCCAAGTTAAAATGATATGAATTGTCTCAATGCTTATTGCATTATACTATGGTGACCAGTTCGGTCTTTTGATTAAAAAAAGTTCAAGTTATGCTGACACAATTTCCTATCCAACCAGTTAGAGCAATCCACTTTAACCCAACTCCACTTGGTATAAGTCAACACTAGTCCAAATGTTGGTTTGGGTTCTGAAAACGATGACTAGGATTAGTCTAGCACCAAACATCAATTAAGTGTGTCATTAAAGAGGAACAAATTTTTTTATAAATAGCCCAAAAGTGACATAAGTTCTAAAATTTCATGTTATCCCTAATTGATTCTAAAATAAGTATCATCCTAATGCACATTCCTAAGTTCTATTTAAAAAAAACCCATTTTTTGATAAAACAACCTAAAAAAGAAACATGTGCTAGTCTATTTTGGTGATTAAAACATAGGTGTAACCATTAACTATCATAATATGGTGAACACTAATTATGAATTACACTATAAAAAAAATGTAGAAATCAAGCATGATTTTTAGAATTTACAACCTAAAATCATTTGAATCTGAATTGAGACTTGAATCCCCAACATGAAAGTCGCTTAGGGTTTATAAAAATCCAAGACAAACCCAACTTTTTTAATCATATTAGTGGATACCGAGAGATTACATACTAAATCTATGCATAGGGAATGATCATATTTTCCTTTTTAAAATATCAAGTTAATATTAAAAAATTAGGGAAATTATTAATGAAACAAATAAATTGACATAATCAATATTTTTATATAAGAGTTGAATCGGTAAAAATAATTATTAGTAGGAGGAATAATTTATTCTCAATAAGTAACTAAATGGTCAAGTAATTTTATATCAACATTTCTTTGCATACAAAATATCCTTTACTTAGGTCATTTAAATGAATTAAAGAGAGAACAAGTATCCTATTTTTTGAAGGTTTTTTATGTTAGTATAAATCTATATTGACAACCTTTTTTTGTTTCGAGATCCTTTGTTATTATTTTTGGTGTTCAATAATGACCTTATTCACATTAAATAACAAAATTTACTCGAATATTTCATGCAATCTTGAATTCACTATCTTTTTAAGAGAAACTACAAATGTGTTGCTACATGTACTTTATTTTTTGGAAAAGATACATACCTATAATTAATAACTACCACTAAATATGAGAGTGAGATACAAAGCATATAAAGGAATTATTTATGAAACCGGTTACAACAAAAACAAAGATAACATGAATATTTATATATTGGGTAAAATATACATGGTAAAGAAAATATGAACAATATGAAGTCAATGTAAACTTTGTGAATCAAAAATTTTAGTCACCGTGATTTGTGTTCCAATTCTATAGAAAAGAGAGTTCAACATTTATAATATCATTAGAAGCCATAGACTCCAAATTTTTCCTAGCCTAGATCCTTGTTATATATTAGCAATTATCAACTTTTTTATAATTATTAGAAGCCATAGACTCCAAAATTTTCCTAGCCTGGATCCTTATTAGATATTGGGTACTCTTCATCTTCGCACTACTACCATGGGATTAATTACCCATATTACTAGATACATTCCTTGGTTTAGGGATAGAGGTGATAATGTTGCTAATAGAATCACGACTAGAATCATCTTCAACCATATTGGAATAAATATGATTGGTCATATCATTTCCAATGGAATGTATGATGACTTCATTGCCTTTGGGGTCAAGGATGTTTGTTACTCATCAATATTAGGAACATAATGAGATATTTTCTTACATGAGTGTACCTCAGATGTTTGCACTGCACTATCATGATGTCTTCTATACTGCAATTGTATTCGATGGTAGTATGAATGTTAGTTGTCTCTGTAGATAGTTGTTCCTTTTCCTCTTCCAAGTCTTTGTTTAAGGAGTTACATCATCATGGTCATATACATTCTCTTCAAAATTCATATCATCACGTTAATCTTCCTATTGAAGAACAACAAACCTATTGAACAATTGTCTTTTTTTTGGGGTCAGAACAATTGTCTTTCTTATCCATATACAATTGATAGTTTCATAGTGTTGGCTTATTTTGTTTGAGATGTATATATGTTGCATCCATAGAAGGATTATGAACGGTCTTTCTCTTAAATCCATCTAACTCCTACCTCATTAGTATTCTTCCTTTAGTTCTCAATAGTATATATTTGATTGATCAAAATGTAACCTTTCATAATATGTGACTATTTTCCACATACCTAAAAAATGCTTGGAATGGATTCACATTTCACCCTATTATTTGCTTAATTGGTAATGAGTGTTGGGTGAAGAATAACCGATGTATCCATTTTGATATCAAGTATAGAAAATCTTATTGTAGAACAATTTTTTGTATTCTCATAAACATGAACATGTTTACCCAATCCTTCCCCTATCTTTTCAAAAATGACTTGGTTGTAAACATGCAATGGAAGATCCATGATCCTCATAACAATATGAGATGTAATAGCATTACATGGTATGAAACCACCTGAACATTTCCATATCATTAGGCATGCTCCAAATATGGATCATGGTCCTCCAATTAATGCATTCAACAAGTCATGCTAATAGGAAAATTGAACAACAAAATGATTCAAGTTTACCTCATAGACACTCTATCTACCTATAGGTCTTCATAGTAGTTTCAAGTGATCACAAAAAATCAGATAACCTATGTTCTTGTCAATTATGTTGACTAAAAAATCTTCAAGGTTTATGTGACAGTATATGCCTCGGGTGCAACTAGTAGTTTCGAGGATCTCCATTCATATACAAGTGAAATGTCATATGGACTAACTATATATTTTTCATCATCATCAATGAAGTTAAGTGATGAATGTTGACTCCTTCCTATGGTTGTCCCTAAAAGACCATTTTTGATTACTATTAATTACTAGTGTTGATCCACTTCACGACATTTTAGATCCTATACGACCATGAAAAGAATTTGGATTTGTTGTCGACAGTTCTTCAACATTGTCCATATATGAGTGATTAGTTACAACCTCCTCACATTCCCATAAACATAAAATCCATACAAATATGTCTAACTCTTATACACAAACCATTTTCTTCATCAGTAGTAATTTGTACTATGGTATTGTTTGTCTTCTTAATCACCCATCTGATCATTTTGTCATTACATTGTTCACCACTGTTAAGTTTTAAGATATCTCTTTCCCCTTGATTGATCAAGTTATGTTTTCCTTGTCCACTGATATTGTTATATAGAAAATCCATACCTATTTGACAATTTCTCAAACAAGAAGGTTTATCAACAATTGTAGTTTCATCTCCTTCCACTCCCTAACCAACATCACTGTAATGTCCTCTACCTTTCCCATCATCAGTTTCTAATAGATAAACAACTATTATTTCTTCTCATGTAACCCCCATACCTTCACTTCCATGCCGACCAATATAATGACCACTAGAGCCACTACCTGCTAGGTAGGAAGAAATCAATGTCATCATCTAGAACATCGTCTGAGATATCACCGCTAGAAATCATATCAATTTCCACTTTTAGAGAAACATCATGTGTTTAACACTTGGTAAGAGACATGTAATTCATATTATTAATTCATATCATGAGTGCCATGTGTAAGTTAAATATAGTATCTAATGATTTTATTTATATTTTTTATTTAAGTATTTTTAGTGGGCACTCAATAGTGCAATTTGATAATGCATTGGGACTATGTCTGGATTTGTATCACATTCAAAAGAATGATATTGAAAATAGAAACAAGAACAATTTTATCATGTTATTGGAGATTTATTATAGTATAACATTTGTAGCACTTACACTTTATTCCATGTATTCACACATCCATTTTCAACTAATATGATTGTGAGTTAGATTAATAGTAACAATGTACTTGACCAATATGACAATGATAAATGCAACATGTGAGGGTAAAACAACAACTATATGTATTCAAATACAAATGATGAAATGGATTTCTTAAATATATTATGGATGAATTGTCATACAAGAAATAATTATTCTATCTTTTAGCCTTTTGTGTAGATGGATGAGTCTTTTCTATTTTTTCCTATAGTGGTTCCATAGACACTTGCATGACACTTTCAAGATATGAGGCAATGTCTGTGTTCATCCAATGGGTGATTTCCTACTCGTCCATTCTGTTACATGTTTCTTGGTTCATACTCTGGAAAGTCCTACCAACTTCTAGATCAAAGTTTGGTGTTGAATTAACACTTAGTGAGTGTCAAAATCTCTAAACTAAAACATCTAAAATAGAAATGGAAGTCTCTAACTAAATAAGCAAAGAGAAGAACAATAAAGGAATATACAATAATCTCAATGATAAAAAATTCCAAATTCACCATTGTCAATGCAAAATAATTTGAATGATTATGTTGTCCCCAACAATGGTGTCAATATCTCCTAAAAATTAGCATACATGAAAGTTCATTGAGATATAGACATCCCAAATTTTACCAAAACAAATTTGCATCAACACCACCCATAACTTAACAAGTCTTATCAAAATAATTTTAAGAATTTACTCCCAACAAACAACCCTTTTACGATTTTTGTAATTTCATCCAGTCTAGATTAAGAGTAATGCTCAAATCAAAGATATTTTTGGATAAATTAATATATTACTTCATCTAAAAAAAGTTGTATAGGGGAGAACGAGTTCCCATATACTACGCATACATGTCTTAAAGGCCCCACATGTGTTAGATATGTGGTTCAAGTCTTAACAAAATCTTAATAGCTTCAATAAAGATACCTATTTAATTTACAATAATCTCCAATACAAAGAGGGGGTCAAAATCCCTTTCCCGATTAAAGAGATAATTCCTTTCAGGCCAAATGTGGAACAATAGAGCGGTGATGATAAGACCTATAAAATTCCTCAAACTATGATCATCTTGAGTACTGATCAAAATCTAGGGAATAGCTAGTTGTAGCTCCTTTAAACATAGACTCCCCACTCCCCCAACCAAACATGAGGAAGCATCTAGTCGATAGATTTTTAGAGAAATAAAAACCATTAAAGAGAAGCTAATTTGTCTTGTTAGATTTTTTACATGGAATACACACCAAGTTAGGATTGATGCCCCATTTTACAAGTCTATCCACTTTAGGAAGCTTGCACTGAAAGTGTGATAAGAATAGAATTTCCACTTTGGAATGTGGCTTTTATTCGATAAGAGGGAATCCCATTGGACCCAAAGCATATTGAGGTTCCTCTCCATGGAAAAGGTTTCTAATTAACTAAAAATCAAACACATAATCCATTTTGTAATCTTCCTTAACATCAGAAAACATATGGAACATGGTAAGCTAGGTGCATGATATATTTGTCCTCTTCAACTAATCGACATTGTTGAATATAAGATGATAGGCTAGTTATATTCTCCTATTAATAAATAACACACTCGTCTCCTATATATAATAAAGGAGGCAAGTACAAGTGAAGTGAATTTAACCTTAATGGAATAAGACAATTAGGTTCATATATAATAAATTAAATAACAATAATTCACTCCCCTTTAATATGAAGTATGGGTGAAACACATATTCAACTTGGAATTACAAAACTCAATAAGACAATATGAAAAATTGGAAAAAATGTCACTCCTCATACAATATTTTCACTCTTCTTTCAACATGACTCTCTAACAAATAAAAAAAATTGATGACGCTATAGGCTAGAAATACTTAAACTTTTGAGAAGTTATTCTAAAGTGCATATAGAATGGAGAACATCACCATCAATTTGGAGTAGACGATAAAAAGCCATGACTATGCCATATTCACAAGATATAAAGGTGAGATTGGAATATGCACAATCAACTCATTCAACAATGTAGCGCTAGAAGTATCTTCAAACATGAATTATGATGAGATGATGATGACTGTAAAACTAGATCCATATGGACTGTGATTCTTGGGGTCTTGATGGGAATGAAGGAAACCATCAAGGAAGCCTAAGTATACCACTAGAAGAGCCATCTTGGCACTCGAGAAAAAGAAGTTGCAACTTCAAGAAGACACATATATATAGTTTGGTGGAGATAACATCTGAACAAATCATCATCCCCGGAGGTGTGGTATTGTAGGCTTGATTTTGATGAACTTCTTAAAAGTATTATAGTAGGATCATCAGAGACTAGAACCAAAGCAAACAAGAGGTGGGAATAAGTGCAATAAGCTTTGTCCTCATGTGTGCCGATTATATAACCAAGATCCCTCAACCTGAATGAAGTATCCAACTTGAAGAAGCACATATGGCCAACCTACATGTATATCAAGACACAAACATAAGAAGTATAGTTTCATTGGGAAAAAGATACACCAATGATGCACTATAGGAACAATGTCATTGGGAAAGGGATACACTAATGACACATTTGAAGCAAGACGCTTAGTGAGAAAAATCCACAAACACATTTGAAAAAATCCTCATCCTAGAGTACTCTTGATATTGGAAAGAATGCATTGAACTCTGGACCAGTAGACCAGGAGTGGTGCACTCATGCTGACCACCCCCAAAACATAGGTAATTTTTTTTTGAGTAATAGTAAAGTAAATCAGCTTTCCAACTATCCAAAAACACTTATCTAGATCAATAAAGAGTTCTCATTCATGCATAGAATTCATATCATAGTCCATCAAGGTAGAGACTGGTTTAGCTTTTGCCATGTTGGCTTCTTAAAGCTGGTCCAAGATATAGCGTCATTGTGATAAACTGATCCCTTAGGTTGAGTGGAGGAATTTGATTCCAAGGAAGTATTATAGGGTGTCCAAGCCTTTTGTAAGGAAATGTACATACATATACAACTTGAGTTGGGATACATCATATCATTAGTGGTGATGATGATGTCATCAACATAGAAAAATAAGAGCATGGCATTTGGAGGACTTGCAAAAGAATAACAACTTGTCTATGACTAGTCTAGAAATGTTAAGTTGTGTCAGGACATCGCTAAAATTGTTGAAACAACCCCATGGAGACTTCTTGAGGCCATAAAGATATTACCAAAGACCACATACTCTGTGAGAAGACGCCCCCTTACCAACAAACCTGAGTGGTTAATGTATGTAGACTTCCTCCAGGAGATCTCTATGAAGAAATGCATTCTTTATGTTGAGATGGTAAAGAGGCTAGTCAAGATGAGCCTCAAGGGAGATATGGATGTAGGTAGATGCAGTATTTATCACTAGAGAGGATGTCTTGAAGTAATATACACCAAAGGTTTGGGTGAATCCTTTGGAAACTAGGTGAGTCTTGAGTAGTTCAATAGAACCATCTGACTTATCTTTACAGAGAAAACCCATTGATGAACTATGATATTTTTTGTCTATGTCATGTCAATTTACCAATAGGAAAAAATATCATAGGTTTTGATGGGTTTTCTATATGAATCATAAGTAAAATGGTTATGCTGAATGACTCAAGGTGTGTCTGGTTGCCAAAGTATTAACCCAACCTTTATCTTGGATTAATTCAAGAAATTCTATGCAGTGAAAAGGATTGCACATGTCTGCATCCTTATCTTCCTTGTAGCTCACCTTAACTGCTATCTTTACCCGCTCGACATCAAGAATGCATTTCTTCATAGAGATCTCCTGGAGGAAGTCTATATTCAACAACCTCCTGGGTTTGTTGTTGATCATGCATCTTCTCACAAAGTATGTCATCTCCGATGATCTCTCTACGGTCTCAAGCAGTCTCCATGAGCTTGGTTCAACAAGATAAGTGATGTACTAACACACCTTAGCTTTCAGAGTTCAATCACAAACCACTCATTGTTGTTGTGCAATTTCTCTAAAGGTCATGTTCTTATTATTGTCTATGTTGATGGCATCATCATCGCCAATGATGGTATGATGTGGATATCCCAGCTCAAGCAGTCTCAACATGCACATTTCCATACAAAATACTCGGGCACCCTATGATACTTCCTCGAAATTGAAGTCCTTCGCTCAGCCTCAGGGATCATTTTGTCACAATGATGCTTTATCTTGGACCTATTCTGGAGGCCAACATGGCAGAAGCCAAACCAGTCTCTACCCCAATAGGCTATGTAGAAGGAGAACCCTTTTCTAATCTTGATATGTATCATCATATAGCTGAGAGATGATGTTCTTGACTATTACTTGACCTTATATTACCTATGTTGTTGGGGTAGACAACCAACACATGACTGTACTACTCTAAGTCCATTAGTCTAGCGTTCAACACATTCTTCGCTACCTCAAAATCCTCTAAATTGAGGTTTGCTCCACAAACATCCTAAGTCCAAGGTAACCTCTATCTCTGGATATGAATACACAAATTGGGTTGGTGATTTTAGAGACTGACTGTCTGGTTCCTGCTATTGTGCCATGGTTGGCACTCAACTAGTTTCTTGGAGGAATAAGCAATAGACAGTGCTAGCTCACTCTATCACTAAGGAAGAGTATCATGCTATGATTCATGCATGATATGATCTATGTTGGGTCTGGTACATATTGACTGAGTTTCGAATTCCTTTTCAAACTCAAGCTACTTTATACTATGACAATCAGATGGCTATACACAAAGCTAATAATCTAGTCTTCCAAATCACACAAAACACATTAAATTTGACTTCCATTTTGTGTGGGACCTGGTCAAAGCCAAGCAGATCACCACTCCTCACATTAGGATAGGTGATCAAGTTGTGGACATCCTTACCAAAACTCTTCCTCCTTCTTTATTCAAATATATTAGCGTCAAGCTGGGACTTCAAAATGTTTACTCTCCCACTTGAGGGAGCGTATTAGTATATGTGATTAGTAGGGCTTAGGCCCATTATATTTCCCTTGTCTCTGTTTATCCATCCCTGAGAAATTGCTTCCACCCCTACATCAAGAGTATCTTTTAAATTCAGGCCACCACCACGAAAAGGTTGATCTATTGAAGATCAAGCAATATAGTGACCTTTTCTTCTCTAGAGAAAAGTAGACATGATGGATTAAATATTTGTAGCACAAAGAGAGGCAACTCAGCCTACCGACACTAGAAATGAACTTTTTTTACTGAGGACAAAGTGCAAAAGAACTACTCTGCTAGCCATGGACACCTAGTGACATGACTATTTGTCTACAATACATCCTATATTATCTAGGTAGTCTGAAAAATGGGAGCCTTTACCTCATCCTCAAGAGAATGGAATGCTCATATATGTCATAGGGAATACACCATCATCCAAGCCAATACCCTCTTTCAGTCTCCTTGTGCATGAAGCACAAGATCTAGACAAGAACACCTTAGACTTAATCACATTAATGAAAAACCCAATAAGGTTCACAAATATAATAGATATCTTCCATATATCTATCATGTATTTAGAATGACCAACAATGAATAATAGAATATCATCCAAAAAAATCATATGGGACATCACATTAACACTGTGAACTCTGAAGGTCTTGACCATCCTATTTTCCTCAGGATTAGAAGCATGGTGAGTGAGGCCTCCCGTAAAGAGTGGAGAACATAATGGGAGTTAAGGAATTTCCTTGTCATCATCCATTTAAGGTGTGGAACAAGATACAAGGGATGTAATTGAGATGAACTAAAAAATAAGTAGTCTACACACATTCTTGGACAACAAATATCCATCCATAGTATTTTTGATATCCCAAAGGGTTCACCATATCACATGGTTATAAGACTTTGAGATGTCAAGTTGGATCCAACTTTTTTGTAGAGTTTTGACCATGAAATATCAGACGAAATCCCAAGATAGGAGAACATTATGTTATATGAATCTTCCTTTAGTAAAGATAATTGGGACTTTGATATGATGTTTGAAAATATACAACACAATCTTTTAGAAAATAGTTTGGCTATAATCTTATACATAACTAAAAAACAACCTTGGGCCAATAGTCAAGAAGAAAAGGCTTTGTTCTTTTTAGGAATGAGTCTAATGAAGGATTTATTGGCTTACCGTAGAATATGGCCACCCACCAAATATCAGTTAACAATGCAACATATATCTGATAATCTCATGACAAAGATGGAAAAAGTTAGCGTTGGAACCATCTAATATGGGACTTTGACATTCCAATAGAGAAGACTATAATCTAAATTTACTTATACGTATCCTACTTTATCAAGGCCCTAATAATTTCAATGGTAAGTGTACTCTAAGGGAGAGAGTATTGTTGTCTATGAGCCACAATATTCTAGTTATTCAAATCATTATAGAAAATCAAACATTCATTGATAACTTTTATAGGTTCATTAATCAGGATCATGTTAGAGTCTATGAGGGAACTAATATAATCCCTCATATTGTTCCTCATAATAGAAAAATGAAAAGTTTTTGAGTTTCTATCCCCGTATTGAATACATTTTAATTTTCTTCTTTGCTAGAGATAAAGCTCCTTCTCCTTCTCTAGTTGGAGAACTCTTTTGGCCATAGCATTTCATTGGGCATTCCCTCAGGGAAATTAGGATTCATTCTCAAATCCATCACATCATGGTCAAACTTTTCACTTGCAATCTTAACTAGATTGGGTAGGTTAATAAGCTCTCAAAACCACTTTTACAGTGTCAAATATGTTATCTTTAGTTCCTACATGACTTTGAAAATAGGTTTACCCAGCACACCAATTTCCCAATCATCTTTGACATAACACATAAAGCTGGGTCAAGTACCTTGATGACTAATGAAATGGAAGGGTCTATACATTTGGGGCTGATTCATTATCTCAATAGAAAAAAATCGTAGTCACTATTTTTATGTGCTCCCAAAATAGTAGAGGCATTCAGGATAACATCTTGCTAGACACAATTTATCAAACCATAGTCCAGATTGCTTAATAACCGTCTACTTGGGCATCTTTGACTATGCTAAGTAGTAATCCCCCTCTCATGTTCAGCTGCATGAGGTTAGCAAAATCAAATACCTCATTAATCCTATAGAGGGTAGAATCAGGAATAGGAAGACCACCAATCTTCTCCCGCATTTTTTGTATGTTGTTGAAATTTCCAACCACCAATTGAGGCAAATAATGTTGAATAGTGTTCTTGAGAACTTCCTACAATTTTTTTCTACATATCTCAGAATACAGACTGTATGACATAGTAGAAACTGCCAACATTGATTTTGCTCAAGGCGATCATCTAATCCATGCTATGTATGGGTGGGAAACCCATTCAATTGGGTTCCACTTTATAGAAATACGTCCACTTTCCACATGCTCAAGATTTGAGTAGAAATCCCAACCCATAGGGAAGAGACCTTCCATCTTGTGTGCTACAAATCTCTTTATTCTAGTTTCAAGACATATTTCTAGAGTTTCTTTATTCTCAACAATAATTCTTTCATTCTTATCTATTTGTAAGACTTTGAAGTTCCTAACTGGTGCAGACACATGATACACACACTAGGTCTTCCAAATTTGTAAGACTCAAATCGTTGGACACACTTCTAATACTTCAAAGACTCACCCTCAAGTGCACCAATTCATATTGTAGTCTAGGAAGGTGGAAAGTTAGGGGTCGATCCTTAGGGTGATATGGGGCACTAGAGCTTAGTTAATTCAGCTGGGTTTCTAATGACGAGTCTAGGGTTGAAGGGTTAGAGGTTGATTTTGGTTGATAACACTAATGGTGAACAAGTAATTAATCAAAGGAGAGTATGAATCAAAACCTATGTTAACTCTAGACAATTTAGTTCTATTAGCAAGCAAGGAAGTTAAGCTAGTAAATAAGCAAATTACATTAGGCAAGAAATTAGGGAAAAAAGGCAATTAATGATCTATACTAGAAAGAGTCTATCAAGAACAAAGCAATTAACTAACAAGGCAATTAAAGAGACTAGCTTTGCAAGCATTAATTAAATAAGAGATAATCAGGATTTAAGAAATTAATGGGAAGCGTGGGCCGTTTGGGGGTGATGAGACTATAATTTAGGTTGGGGAGTCATGACATGCAAGTAATGTTCACTTATTTAGATCATCAAACCAAACAACAAGTTAGATGCTAGAGAATTTCCCTAAACTACTAATTGGCCATGGATTGGATATAATTTATATGGGGGAACTAGTCCCTATTACAACCTATCCACCCTTGTGAGGCTCAATTGGATTAGGGTTTAGGTGGAATTTTTATAGGATCTAATTAGGTCTAGGCTTCTAGGATAGAAACTCTTAGGGAAATTGTTGGCGAAAGTAGTAATAGAAGTTGAAAATGAGGTTTTTACGCCTCGCATCACCTACTATCTAGCTTGTAGGAAGCTCTAAACTAATTGTACTAAATGCTTATAAACTAGCTACTTAGATCTCTCACCTAGGTGTAGGATAATGGATTAACATGTAGGAAGATGGTTAACTAGATAGACATCCACTAATTCAACCTAGGAGCTTTTCCCTCAAATAGCTACATACAAGCCAATTCCTTAGAATCTAGATAATTTGAAGCATAAACCAACAAGTAATCCATGGGAAATGATATGAAAGTAGAAAATAATTGTTATAAAATGAATTTAAACTTACATATTACTTACCCCCATCATGGCATCAAAGTCACATTTTAACCCCAGACAACCCACCTAAAGGGGATTAGCTACTCATAGAAATGTAAAATGCAAAAAGAGAGAAGAAAGAGGTGAAGTAGCCCTGGAGCTTGAAGTATAGGTTGAAATGTTCTTCTCTAGAAGCTACAATGTCGAGCTCGACACTCCTCTAAGGTGGAATGAAATGGAAATGGAAGGGACATTGTCCAAAACCATAAAAGGAATGGTTTTGGGATTGAAGTGGAATAGAGTAGGTGGGAGCTAAGGGGAAAAATGAATGGCTAAGGGGTATCTAACTAGTAGTTAAAAGTAGCTAACCTCATGCTCCAGCCGCCAACCAAGTATATATAGGTGGCGGGGAAGAAATAAGTCAAGTGGGGGTAGTAAGGTAAAATAGTGCAAAAATAGGGCAGGGTTGTTGGCCACCATAACCATTTTGGGAACCACGATTGTGGTGATAGGGGTGCACAATGCCCATGCTAGAGTGGAACGAGTAGGGAGAGTAGTGAATGGAATCACAATGAAGGTTAGTGTTTAGGTATTTGGATGACCCGACTATGATGGGAACCGTGACTGTGTTGGGGCTGATGGTGGCACAGGCGTGTGAGAATCCACAACCATTATAATAGGAAGGTGTTTGATCATTCTCTTCAACATTGGTTGAAATATTGCAACACGGTCGTGGCTAGCTACACAACTATTGTGGGTCCTTCTTGGCATGTTTGTGAAATCTATCACGGCCATGATACTAAGAATGGTATGAATTTCTTCAACTTCTTTATTGACTGTGAATTTAACTTTGACAACACAACTATTCCTTAGCACCATGGCCGTGTTGGGGGTCTTGTAGGGCACTTTCAACTTTTATTTCGATGTACATGGACTTCTTTGCTCTATCTTGGGTCTTTGCTACTAGGGTAGGTTGGGAGAGATCTTAGACTCTCCTTGGGATCCTCTGGGGATAGATATATCCTAAGATCATCATCCTTATCTCCCATTCATCCAAGGAGTGGTCCAAGTACCTGAAAAACATGCAAGGAACTTCCACCATGAATGAGAGTTGCATCACTCACACATTCAATGCGAACACCATTGTAGACATATTCTATCCATCCATTTTGTGAATGGAGACTCCTCTAGACTAATGGTTTTCTCTACAATGCTACAAAACCTGATCGAGGGCCACCTTTTTTAAAGGGACATTCACCACTTTAGTACCTTGCCCATCTAGGATCAAGAATTGGTTCTTTAAAATGAGATGCTCTTCTATTGACCTTGTTTTTTGAATTGGGGCCACTTGACCACATTCCCCTTACTCGACATCCTTAGAGAAAGAGGATGAGTCATTGGTTAGGGTCTAATGCAACATTTGGGTCGATTCTCAAGGACCAACAACAAGCTATGTAGGAGCTCTATTGGGTGAATAAATTTCTTGTTCATGATCTCATCCACCTATGGGGGGATGGGAGATTTCATGGGAGTGGCTTTCTTCTTCTTTCTTGGGGGGTCTATGACTAGTGGTTCTCTCCCTTATAGGTGGTTCAATGTGCATTGTACATTTTCTAGGGAAGGGACTAATCATATGACCAAACATCTTATAGGCATCACATCTATGGGGCGATGCACATAGATGGCCTTGATCCCTAGTTCCGATCCAACCAGTAGATAATTATTACAACTAGGGTTGGTTTCTTCTAAGCTTTTATCTCAACAGACATACATGTTGATCCAACAAATCTACCACCAATGGAGAAATCAAATGCTTTTAAAGTGACCAACTCATAGTTGATGATTATCAATGCTCATCTAGACTTGTGTTGACTGATGTCTGGAAAAGTGACCTAGACTGGCATAGTGAATAGAACAACACATCTAACATCTATTGCATGTATCCAATTCATGGTGAGGACCGATTGGTAATCAAAGAATAGGGGTATTTTGTAGTGAGGTCTTTAAATCAGAGTTCTTTGTGAACCTTGTTAGTATGAGACCATCATTCAGAAAGGATAGAAGGAGATCTCCCCTTGGATTCTAGTTGTCAACATCCATCCACGAAGTTGTTCTGAGTAGAATTTATTGCCCATCATGTAGACGATGATTGAGAATCTATTGAACCCACCCATCTCTATAATGACCCTATTCATCTTAGATAGAAAATTAGGGTTCACTTGGATGATTATATGATTTACTAGGATGATCCTAGTTTAATCATGATGAATTGTTTTAGTTTTATGATATTTTGAACTTTATGATACACCTTACATGCTTTGTTGTTGATGTTTATTGTTTGAGAAATTAAAATCCTAGTAGGCATGTATTAGAAAATAAAAAAATGTGATAAGTATAGCAGTGTAGCACTTAATTTTTAGTATTCTTATTTGTACTTGTAGAATGTAAATATAATCACTCTAAAAAAGTCAGAACTTTTGGATGTTTTCTGGACATATTAGCCAGCCAAGTTTCCCAAACCGAACTCAGGCAACCGTGCTATATAAATAAGAGTATAGAAGTATGATGTTTGAATTTTTGTTTAATTATTGGTATATACAAATCAGTAGAAATTTTGAGTGGAGCTCACAAACACTATTTTAGAAATAAATTATAGTTTCATACCTTTTAAATAATATTTGAGTGATCAAAGAGTGTTCTATCATCTGAGTTTCTTATTAGTTACAACTCGACAGACCAACAATTTTTAATTTAAAAATAAATATGGATTTGGACTTATTTGAAAATTTTGCAAGCATCAATTGATCTATATTGTTAACATAACACCCTAGTAGATCCCATAATACTACATTCCTGATGTAGATACAAAATTACAAAGAGAGGGGAGAATTAGGGTTTAGAAGGAGAAAATAGTTGAAGATGTTGATTTGGTGTTTTAGCGTCCATAAGCTTGTGAAAACATGTAAGTTCATAACCTTAGATAGGTTTTCCTAGTGAATCTACTATCGCATGTCTAAATTTCATCTTCCCTCTTAATTGAATGACAATGATATCTAATCACTCTCTCTTCTCTTTCTTTCTCCCCAATTCTCCTTTTTAGGGATACTGAGTTAAAGAGAGCAAGAAACACATTGAATCCTAGAGAGTTGGTTGGATTTCTCTAAATTTAAAATATGAGAAATTTTTTTAAGATGGTTGGTGCATGAGGTGAGTGTTTTATGTCCTTCTTACACTATGTAATCATATTGATATCCTAGTTCTATCCAACTAAAATAAGAAAGATCCTGGCCTATATTTGAATGCAATTGGGTAATCCATTGGGAAGGCTTTTGAAAATTGAATGCTATGAAATTATATTCTTACTCATTTATTTATATTTATCGATTGGAGATTATTGATAGACAATCAGGTCTATGGGATACATAGAAAATAGATGATATATTTCCCCTTTGGTCACTAGGTGCATTCTTGCCACACCAATCATCAAAAGAATGTCAAAGGATGGCCTATACTAGTGGTAGGAAAATAAAGGCTCTTTCTCTACAATATCATCCTATTGGTTAAGTCACTTGGGAAAAATAGAATACATTTATTGCGAAGACCAAACTAATGATAAGGTGTGGAGTTTGGTTTAGGAATCAATATGGCCATGCAAACATGCACATTTTCTTTGGTGGTTCTACACCAGAAGCCTTGTGGTACTGGGTTGACTATGGGAGAGACATTGTCAAGAGACTGGAATATGCCCAATTTGTAAGGAGGAAGGGAAACTATTGTGCATATAGATTTCAATTGTAAGGAGGAAAAGAAAGTGTGGGATGGTTTTTTGTGAAGGGATCGAACTGAAGATGCCTGGGGAATATGGCTTGGTGAGGATATTCTTCAACTGAAGGCTAGTCTACATTTGGAGATGATGATTTTGTAATGGCAGTGATGTGGGTGCTATGGAACTATCATAATGGAATATATATTAACTCACCAAGGAAGGAACTCGTCTATATTATTCAGTCCTTCACGAGTTTGATTACATATTACAAGTTGACAAGAGAGGGTTCTATTGGGCAGTCGCAAAAGAAAATGGACACGACACACAAATGTGTGGCTCCGACAGAGGGCATTGTGAAGGTGAATACTATTGTTGCTATGGGCATGGAAGGCAAAGTTGGATAGGATGAAGTGATTTAGGATGAGAAAGGGAATATGCTGAAGGTAGTAGGGGAAGTACTGCACATACCAATGGCAGTAGACATAGGTAATGCTCTGGCTATGTGGTGGATACTTGAACTGGCATGAGACGGGGGTTAGACCCAAGTTCACATGGAGTCCAACTCCCTCAATTTGATATTAGCAATTGAAGAACAAGAAGGGAAGTGTGATCATCTTGGGCTCATAGTAGATGATACGATTTCTTTAAGTAGTTGCTTTTCTGTTATTTCTTTCTTGCATGTTTATAGAGATGCTAATAAGGTAGCCCATTATCTAGCTAAGAGAGTTGTAGATGGCTTTCTAAAACAACCTATCACCAAGAGGTAATCTCAAGGCTCATAGATGAACTACATGTTTCTTTTTTTGGAGTTATTTAATAGATAGTAATACCTTCAAAAAAATTCTGTGAAAAACCTTATGGAGAGAGAACTATATTGTTTTATGCTAACATTTCTTAAAAACCATCCTAATGAATGATATGCTTGAAAATTTAGTGGACATGTATAGAGTCATGTTGGAATGGAATAAGCATGAATTACTCAGGTGTAATGTTAAATCTTACTAGAATTTAATATGGCACGAACATGAGGATCACTTGAAATGAAGGTACTTCATGTCTAGGGTTTATGCTGTAGGATTGACTCAAATGATCAAATGAATCACTGCATACTTATAATTGATGGATGAATTGTGTGGAATTGGAAACTAGGGTTTCCATGTGTTGTAAATAGCCTTAATGACCCCTCTAGTGCACCCTAATGAAGTTAGTGAATAATAAGGTTCTTATGATATATTGAACTAAGGTGACTTCATCAAAATCCCAAAAATTTGGTATTATGACGAGTATGAGAGATAAATTGTGAACTTTTATATAATCATGTAAATGAGAAAAAATGCTCAATTGTAGGTGTTATTTCTTCAATTGAAGGAGAAAAGTATTATTAAGATTATCTATGCCAAAAGC
Source organism: Alisma plantago-aquatica (assembly GCA_963693085.1). Lineage (NCBI taxonomy): Eukaryota > Viridiplantae > Streptophyta > Magnoliopsida > Alismatales > Alismataceae > Alisma > Alisma plantago-aquatica. The sequence continues at coordinate 394,303,904 of OY856412.1, read as the reverse complement.
ATCTATTGTAGTATCAATTATGGAATAATGAGTAAACCCAGAATGAATGCAAGCCTTTTATACAAGTTACATAATAAATTGAGAATATGACTAGAAATTAAGGCATAAGAAGAAGTTATCATAATCAATTCTATTTCCTATAGTGAGTAGTCATATAAGTTATGTAAGAATTGTTTTTATATACCAAAATGTCACTGGAAGTCATTTGACATTGTATGCTCATCTAAATCAAACAAAAGAAATAGAAAAGAGTGAACTAAATTGTGAAGATATGTTATGGACGAAATTGACGAAATGAGTATGATGAAGTATGTGATTGATTGATTTTAATTATGTTTTAATTGACTTAAGTCAAAAGAAATACACCCAAAATTGGACTTCAATAGATGTCAATGAGAGATAACCACTATACATTAAATGCATTAATAATGATTGATTCCAATAATGTAATGAACATGAAATGAAAGCATTTATTACTATCAAACCTAAAATGGGGAGAAAACAAGTAGTTATCTTGGTGGATCTAAGAACCTAAGTCTAACCATATTATGAACGTGTGATATCAAACAAGGGATTGGAAAATGTTAAAAACTATAGTTTAATTCAATTACAAGATGAAGTTCAAGGACCTAATTGATTCATAGGAATGCATTCTCGTATTTTAATTGTCTGCTATAATACTTGTATTATGATAATGGTCTACTTTGATGAGATACAAATGAGATAAGATATGTGTTGAACCCTAACTTAAAAATGTTAGATAGTAAAAGCGGAAGATAATGTTCAATGAACGTTTATGCATTGAGATTTATTCATATCCATAAAAATCAGACAGATTAAGTATATGTTGTATAATAAACCTATTCTTAGCATGATGGATGACCTATATGTTTGCTGTTGATAGTATTTTGGGTCTTAATAGCTCTGTTAATATTAACTAAAATGTATGAGATGACGTAAAATTGTAACAAATGTGCTGGAAATGAAACAAGATGTATTTATTTGCAACTTTAGAACCTTGGTTAGTGTAAACTTGAAGGAGATTATATCTAAGGATGCCAGCCCACTGATGATGAATCATACAAAATTATGTGAATATGCTAACACAAACATGTCTCTTGTAAATCATAGATTTGTTGTCATTCTTAGTATGACAATTGTCTTTCTTGTTATCCCTAATGTAATTAATGTGACTATAGTTGCGATGAGAATATACATACATGATAAATGATGAATTGAATTTTCTTATATATGTGTAAGTAGATTAAATAACAAGTGAAATGATGACACACAGTTAGGTGCCTTAAACACCATGAGTTAGCCCCTAGGTCCATAATGGGGAATTGAAATGGATATCCTTGTAGTTATCAAAGATTGTGGTCCATAATGAGGTCCCCTAGAAATAGGATGAATGAATTCCCATTTTTTCAAAAAAAATTTAGAACTTGAAGGTTAGAACACCATGATCTAGGAGTGAGTGGTGTGATTGAGGCCAAAAATTTCACTGTAGTAAACAGTTTATGTACTAAGGAATAGACCCTAATGAAATGCAAACTGTGAAACATGAGAAATCTTCTAATATATTATATCCTAATCTATATGTTCCTATCTTTTGTACTCAAGATTAGGACATGATCGTCTTTAGGAAACCCTACAATGGACTAGGGTCTATTGCATTGATAATAGAGTGGCCGACTAAACCCTAAGATAATGATGTTGAGTTGTTGAGACAAGAATTGGGCATGGGGACTTCAACTTGGTGAGGTATGAGCCAAGTAGTTTTAGTATAAATAAACAAAAGATGACAAGCAATGTAGAATACAAGTTGATTTTTTGTTACATTCTTTGTACTTCTAGTTGATAAATACATTGTTGTTTAATATGTTTCTTTTTGTGAAAACTAATCAATTATTATAAAGAGAATCTGTTGCATTATTCTTATCTATCTAGCGTGAAGTTTGATATTAAACTTTGATAACTAGTTTATTCTTTGATTTTATATTCACACTTGTTATGATTTGAATTAATTGTCATTTGAATTGTCATGTTTGCACATTTTTCTTATGTGATCTTTATCTTTAGGACTGCACAATATTTTACTGGCCCTACTAGTGGGGTGAAACAAAGATGTTGTTATTTTTATGTCTTGATTCTAAATGTTTATATATTAAATCCTACCTTTGTAATAGGATTGCAACTCTTAAATTATTGGTATTTGTTAATCTGTTCATAAGTATGATCTCAAGAACTAGACTAAATGAATGACTTTTTGATTAATTAGAGTATTGCCATAAATAAGAACTACTAAATGCTAGAATTATCTATTATACTTAGAAATATCTACAAGTTCCCTTAAACTTTAGTATACTTAATCTAATGTTGATACATGTTACTTAGCTGATTGGGAGGCATACACTCATTGGGGCATTGTTTGAGTATAATGAGGTTGTTTCATCTATTTTTAGGTATAATGACGTTCAATGGAGAGGTTGTGAAAAAAAAATGTAAATATAATTATTTACATTAGAATGTCCCTATACTCGTTCTATTCAAAGATGAGTTATATTTCAACTCATTTCTTTCTTATATTTATGTAATCTATTGTATATCAAAGTACATGTGAGTAAAAATATCTGATTTTTCTTTAAAGGTGTTGAACAAGATTTGTGATAATTGAGCATGTGGATGTTCTAATGTGGAATTTGTTTCTTAGATTTTATGAATAGAAGGAAAAAATTATCTATGTTTTTCATATCTATGTTAATCGTGTTTGACAAGTATGAGGCATTTTTTTATTAATTTTTGTTAAGTTTTAGGGTTTCTATCTTTTGGTTGACATTTATGCTAATCAAAAGAGAGGTCTCCACAATATCATTCTAGACTGGAGTAGAGAACTTGGATAAAAGGATCTTTGAGGTAAGACTAAACCTTCACCACTCTACAGCTCTAAGGGACATCCATCAGTTGTTGAAAGGTTTCCTCCCAAGTTCATCTTGAAGTGGCATCAGTGTTAGGGTCCAACCAGCTCGCCAAAGTGTAGCTAACAGAAGCCAAGTAGGTAAATTTCTGGTGGTAACAAGAGGTAACAAAAGGTAGGAGGTTTGTCCAAGAGGCATTAGAGGCCCCAACCTAGGGGTTGGGTACCCACAAGGTGACCATGAAGCTCGATCCTAAAGATGGATTAGAGCCGTGATAGGGAGACAACATTGATAGATGATTTTTTATTTATTTATGTAAAGTCTTTCCCAAGAATTTATTTAGTTGAAATAGTCTACTTGCAATAAAGTAAAGTTTAGATGAAATTAAGGTATAAAATTATAATAGGAAGAACCTTAGAGGAATCAAGTCTCACTATCATTTTTCACATATATTTGATAATATTATATCACTCCTCATAATAATATTAGATTGAGTCAATGCAATTTCCAATCCTCATATATTTACAAAATTGCATGAATAAATATCACTATAGGTTTTATTGTCATGATGCCTACCGATGGCCATATCCTTTTCCCCAGAACCATTTGTGTAAGGATCTCATACAGGCATATAAGTAATCCACATTATAACTCCAAAATTCAATGTTCTCTAGTCCTAGAAATATAATAAACTTGTGGCCTAAATGATCAATTTATTTAACATGAAATAATGATAAATTCTTAAACCATGATTCATACAAATAATAAATAGTAAAGAGAGATCAATAAGTATGGTTAGTGGTGCTGACTCACATACCCCGGGGAATTAACAAGTCTTTCATCATGGTGAGATCAATACATATAATGGAGGAAGAAGACATAATCATGGCCATGACCGTAGGTATGGGTAGCACCAATTTCTTCTTTTCTCCAACTTTACCTTAAATTATGAGAGAGACAAGATGACTAGAGAGTAGCAATTGATGGAAAGAGTGGTCCATGATTACTTTGGAGAAAGGGAAGGTGATATCTATTTTGGTGGAAGTGTTGAAGGCTTTCAACTATATTACTCATTTGGCTCAATGGAAGCAAGTGGATGATTGATTTTGGATTTATCAAGGCAATGAAAAACATGAATATGAGTGGAGCAAGGAGTCAGATTGTTTAATCGGTGATAGTAGTGTTTTTCTTGGATTGTAGGGGTCCAATGGTGATGCATGGTTGTGGCACTTGGGTATTTATATACATGGTCATCATCCTACTATTTGGTAGAAGGTGGATCCTATTTGTAAGTAAATTGATTAGCCATGCACCTCAATTGTTGGTTGCTCGATACTTTCTCACTTTTTTAGTCAATTAGTCTCTTAATGTCGAGGTTGTGTTAGTGTCAAGTAATGGCAGTGGATTCTGTTCATGAACGACTGAGTGGTGGTTTATTGGATATATAGGTAATCATTGATGCATGTATGAGAGTCAGTGGCTAATTGGATGCCCGTAGAGAAGGTATTGAGTAGTATTCAATTGGGAAGTGGTACTCAAGGTTTGTACTCATGTATTTCTTTGTGATACTACTCATGGGTCGATGATCAACACTATCTATCAAGCAGTGATCATCGATCATTTTCGGGCTCGATAGTAAGGGTGTTGAGGATGCTATCAAAGTTAATTGTTTGGTCGAATGAGGTATTGACTATTTGTTTGTTGTCAAAGTTTATTGTTGTTATCTCAACTAGTAGGTGTTGAGAGGATTATTGCATGTTAGTGACTCACTGGCTAGTTTGATCATGAGCTATTAAGTGTTGGGGTCCCACTATAGTACTTACGAGAGTGTTGGAATTGCGAGGGAGTAGGGTTTACTGAGGTTGTTGGCAATCACCAATATAGAGGACCTCACTTTGGCATGCTTCAATAGTGAAGGAATCATTGATGAACATTGAGAATGCTACATAGATATCACGTTGAAGAGAAGAAGCTAATTTGAATCCATGTTGAGGTGTTTTTGAAGGTAGGGCCACCAACTTTCCATTGATATCATCTCGACTAGAGGGTCGATCACAACATGGAAAAAAAACTATTTGATGTTGGCCATAACTTTGAGATATGAAAGCTGATATGGGTGTTATACTCTTGATCATGTCCATTAGACAAGCACATTGAAGGATGATCCATTGATTGATAGGATTTTGATAGTCCTATTGGATTGGGCTTTGCCTTGTTGGATTTGGGCAACCAATCTATAATAAATTGTAAGTTGCACTTTCCTTCTTTAAAATCTAATTCAAGCAATGAAAGAATGCTACAACATGTAATACATATTGAAAATCAAGTAAAATCGCCAAAATAGATGAATTGTTAAAAGTAAAATCCTAAAACTGACTAAATCAAGTGATACTAAGTTTATGCAAAATTAATTTAACAAATGAAATTAAATTATGATGAATGTTAATTTGTCATGTCAATCATTAAGTGGCTACCACGTTCCATCCTCAAACTAGAGGTCAAGTGAAGCTTAGTTCTTATTCTTAAAAGACAGTGAGACCATATTGAACATTGCTAAAAAAATCCTCTAGAATGTTACTTCTTCACTAGAACTGTTGTGGTGATCAATCTAGGCAACTTGTTGATAATACCAAAATTTGTGATGTTTTTGACCCTTATTTCATTATCAAAACTGCCCTTTTAAACTATTTTCCTCTCCTTTTATATGTACTTTTGCAATAACAGGCCAAACTACACTCTTAATTCAATATTTCCATCTTTTGTAGAGTTTTCCTCCAATTTTGACCCATTTTTCAGCAATAAGGCCCGTCCCGGCCCACAAACATGATTCCACCTGCATCGGCCTTCCAGCCGGCCAATATGCACACTGCACGGCAGGGTAGCGCAATACACGGACGCGCGACATGAGGATGCCGCGCAAGAAGGGACTAACAGACGATACGCCTATCTACCCGACAGGGAGCCGGGCTCACCACGACAACCGAAGCTTGTCGCATGACACAGGCCACCCACCGGCAGGCGCCGCTCGTCACGTCCACCGACAACGGACATCCTTGTACCGGGCGATACTGATATCGGCCGTCCACTGACTCCGTGATAATAAGAGCTAAAGAAGGACACGTGGCGCCCAGAGCACCATAACTTCCCCAACTGCGGCCTATAAATAGCAGCTACAGGAAGCCGAAAAGACAGGTCCGAACCCTGCACAAGTCACCTCAGGAAAGCTGCGAAGAGCTAGTGTATCGTGCCTCAGTGCTTGTACCGGGCGATTCTAGGTGAGCACTTCCCCATCCCGAGAGGGAGGGAATGGTTCACTTAGGGTCGCCCCGGGCAACACTGCAAGCTGATATCGGCCAACAAGGATCTCCGACATAAGTGACCGATACTAGGAGCATCACTCTAGCTCGACACGATACCAAACCCCGGTACGCATCGCCCGTCACGGCGCGTCGCCCGACATGATCGTATCGGGTAAGGGTCCTCGCACGATGCAATCCGACCGTCACGGCGTATCGCCTGAGAGGGTGTGCCACCCGACACGGTTGTATCAGGCTAGGCTCCTGCCCGGTATCGGGCTGGAGGGTCCGTTGTAGTCTGTCGTCCTTCTATATCAAGAAGGCGACATCTATCTTTACTATTTCAGTCATTTATTTCTTTTACTTATGTAATGTAATCAGAACCTTATTTGTTTATGGAAATAGAAGAGCTTAATCACCTGTTGCTTTATGTTTGGTACCTTTGTTGGATGATTGCTATGTTTAACATCTAAACTCAAGCTTGTATGTTTGGATCGCATTTCGATTAGCTACTGAATCGTGTTTTCCCATTGCAATAGCCTCAAGAGAGGTGTTGTGGCTCTAGTGTTTGGTCCGATTTTGGAGTACGAGAGTGCCCAGAATCAGAGTCGCTTTAGTTATCTTTCCACTCTAACTTAAGTCCAGCAACCTCGAGAGGGGTGTTGATGCTTGGTTAGAGGTACCCGCTTCGAGAGAAGGGGTACATGATGTTTCTTCTGCCGCTTGTTTACCGAAGTTTTCTCCTTCATACCTTACTATAGCATTAGTGTTATCTCTCTGTTTCCGTTGCACGAAAATCCCTAAAAATTGATAATTGCTTAAAACCTTAATCTTCCTCGTAGCTCCAGTTGGAGATAGGTTTCTTTTGTTTTATCATTCTTATCCTGCTGTCCCCTTGTGGGATTTTATCATCTCTTTTCCCTTACTGGAGTGTAACGTGTTGATTCAGCGTTCTCAACACTACCACCCTTGTCCCTGTGTTCGACCCCATATATCTACTTCGACCCTATAAATGAAGTTGCGGGGGCCTAGAAGGTTTCAGGTTATAAATGTAAAAGTCCGACTACTTCAAATCCGCCTCCACTTTTCGGACGTGCGATTTAGGCCGGTCAACTTTTTGGCGCCGTTGCCGGGGACAAGGCAAAACGGTACTGTAGGCGAACTCGAATCCACTAACTACACTCCAGTGCCTCAAGTTTAGAAATAAGCTTGACAACACTCTCATTTTCCTTTCTTTATTATTATTATTCTTTGCCTGAAATGAATATTTCATATTGACCAATAATAGGTTTTCTAACTTGATTTGTTTTTTCATGCTATCTCAGCTACTCGGAAGGAAGGCACCTTGCTCACCTAAGCATCGACATAACCTAACATGCCGCCTCATGTTGAACAACCTCTTTCATAGGGCGAACGTCAAAGGAGGGCTAGACCTAACTCCCCTCCACCTGAAGAAAATGACCGCTATGACGGCCATGATCAACATGAAGATCCAGAAGGAGAGCAGTTCGAGGATGACCAACATCGAGATAGATGTCGTCACCATCGAAGGCACAGAAGGAATCACAATGATCGAGAAGGCAGTGACAATGAAGATTCGGAAGAAGAAGATAAAACCCTGAGGGAGTTAGCCTCCACGAAGGCTAACAATTCCCGGTGCCCGGTCATCATTCCACGTTTCAACGCCACTAACTTTGAGCTCAAGCCGTCTGTAATCTCCATGATCCAAAATAAGAGCTTCAGAGGGAGCTCCAAGAATGACAACCCTTATCATCACCTGGACGCCTTCAAGAATATCTGCGACACAATTAAGATGCAAGGTGTACCCCAGGAAGTCATTTACTGCAAGGGCTTCATATTCTCTCTGGAAGACAAGGCTCTATCGTGGTATCTGGGACTTCCCCACCAATCTCTAAACGGATGGGGAGCACTGGCAGACGCTTTCGTAAACAAGTTCTACCCAACTGAAAAGACAGAAAGGAACATACAAAAGATAACCTCCTTTATGCAAAGGCCCAACGAGAATCTTCACGACGCCTGGGAAAGATACCAAGAATATCAGAGGGACTTCCCTCACCATAACTACAAGAAAGGTTTCCTAGTCACCACCTTTTACAACAGTCTAACTCTCGACGAAAGGGTTTCACTAAATGCTACAGCAGGAAGTGACTTCCTAGGGAAAAAGCCGAGCAAGTATGAAAGGATCATCAAAAACATGGCCGAGCTGCAAGCCGGCGCTGATTATGATAGATCTGACAGAGGGCAGGCTAAGAAGGTCAGTGAAGGACCCTCTCTTGAATCCAAGGCTCTGGAGTCTATAACTTCTCAGATACAGAGGATAGCGACAGATGTCAAGCAGCTAAGGGAATCTGGTGGTAAAGGGAGGAAGCAGGTAGAAAAAGTAATGAAGTGTGTGACTTGTGGAGAAGGGGGCCATGGGGTAGATAAATGCATCTACACCCGACCGGAAGCGTCAAGCGATTCTGACTCTGAGGCTGAAGAGACTGAAAATGTCTCTTTTGTAAATTTTAAGAGGCCGGACCACCCTGGTTTCAACTACGGCAACAAGGATGCAGCCGAGAATTCACATCAGCTGCATAGCTCATCTAAGCCGCCCCAAGCATTCAAGAAGAGGGGAGGACCCAGTCAGTACACTAAAAACACCCCCTTCCAGACGAACAAAGGTAACTTCCAAGGTCAAGTCAAGTACCAAGGATCAACCAAGGAATAGGATAAGATTTCTAGCCAGTCGGATGTGGTTGGCCAACTATTTGATTTTGTGAAAAGGCAAAACACTATTAACAACCAGTTAGCGCAGAGCACGTTATTGAATTCGAGTGTTTTGAACTCGTTGCAGGTACAAATGGCGGATATGTAGATGCATCAATGCCATATTGATCAACAACTAGCTCAAATGGCCAAGTTAACAAAGAATCCGTCAGGAAAAATTCTGTCGAATACTAAAATGACAAAGAAGGTAGGACAGTGATCAAGAGGAACGAGGATCGAGTTGCACGAGAAGATGATGGTAGAGACTAAGGAGTGACGAAGCTAAAGGACGTCAAGCAGGAGACGAAGATTACAACGCTTCTCGGGAGGCATCCCGAGCTTTCTTTTATTTCCTAGAATAGGATGCATTTTACTTTCCTGCAAAACAAACATTACAAACATTATGGACTGTAATAAGGCCTGAGTTAGTGCATGCGCCACATGCGCTGACTCTTCTATTTTATGGGCCACCACTCGGTTTTATAGACCGAGATGGGTAATACCATCTGAGGCCGGAATCTTAACCTTAGGCCAATGATGTTTTGCTCATCGACCGCTTTTCCAGTTTTGTTTTAAGTTTTTTTCCTTGATTTTTCTCTGAAAGGTCGTATCGGGTAGCAGCTCATCCGGCACACTGAACGCGCCCGTATGGGGCAATGGTATTTCAGGCATCACAAAGGTCGTGACGGATGGCATGCCTGGGCGGCGTACACTCGTATCATGCAAGTGGAGTAATTACCCTTGTGTCGACGGATGGACTGCCCGTCTCGGGAATGACTTACCCCAACGGCCGACGCGCGCCCCAGAATTACCAGTTTTACTCCCGGTCGAGATCGCTATATATAGCATGGAGAGTTTACTGTGTCGGGCTACTGCCTTTACTGTTTTTACCTATCTGTGTCGTGTTGAGGTTTTCTGAGTTAGCTCCCGTGTCATGCAATGTTCCCCTGCTCTCGTGTCGCGTGGAAGTTTAAGAAAACAACAAAGGTATAGCCCGACAGACCGTATCGTCCACCTTGTATCGCCCGATACGTATGTCGCACAACGTACCTTTTATTCACATTTGTCTGATACACCATGTCGCCCATCTTTGCACCGCCTCGCCTGTTTTGTTGTCGGGCGACACGTTGCTTTTCTTTCAAGAGAGCCCTATCGGGCATTTTGTCCTTCGCAACCGTATCGCCGACACACCCATGTCGGGCGACTATCCTGACGTGCAGTTCTTGCCGTTCGTCTTGTTTTATAAGTTCTTTTGACGTGATGGGCGATACCCATATCTCGTATCGCCCGATACAGTGGTGTGGGATCATTTTTTTGTATCGGGTCATATCTTATCGTGCATTCAATTTCCCTTTTTAAACATCGGCACAATTAATTGATCAAGTAATTTGTTTTATGATTAATAGAAATGGCCCGTACCAAGCAGACCGTTGTCCGAGTTGACGAGCACGGCCGAAGAATCAATGACGAAGCCGCAGCTAAAGCGACCACTGTCGGGCAAAAATGCCCAAATCCAGAAGTGGCTGGGCCGTCAACAGTGGAAAAGAGGACAAGGACAGGGGAGGTGGCGGCTCCAACCTCAGCACCAGCACCAGCGGCAGAACCCCTGGATCACACACCAGGAAGGTTCGTGCCGAGAGATGACTAGCACAGACGCCGCTATGCAGAGCTGGCGACCAAGCTCTACAGGACGAGTAGGTTCTATCACCGGTCTTCATTCGATCAGCTGGGCATCTTTGGAAGACTGGAGAATGTCCTCACCGAGGCATGACAGAGGAAGATCTACCTTAGCCGATCTTCCTTCTACACCGAACTCACGAGGGAGTTCATGTCATCTCTCCGCCGAGTGAAGAATTCTGCTGCTGAAAAGGAAGAATACGGAGGAGCAGATAGACTCCAAGTACGGCAATACAACTCAGAGCACGCCATCTCTGAGGTTGCTGAACGAGATCTTCTCTTCCAGCGAGGAGGAGAAGAATCTGATGAATAACGGTGAAAGAATCACCGAAGGAGACGGGTTCAATCCCGTGGAGCTCTGGAATAGGCTGACCGACGAGTCATCATTTAAGCTGGGAAGTAAGGTGGTGGTTGTGCTCTCATACTTTTGGAGAATTGTGCACAAACTGGTAGCGTGCTTGTTGTTCAGCAAGAACGAGTCCAGCAATATCTACACTGAAGAACTCCACGTCATGTGACACATTATGGAGGGAAGAGTGATCAACCTCGGGCGGTTCTTGCTGAATAGGCTGCACCCAATAAAGGATGCCACCAAAGAATACTGTATGGGTGGCATCGTCAACCTAATCGCGGCGAGGTTCGGGTACCCAAAGGAGCCGCGCAGCCTTTCAAGAACGAATGGCGATGAGCTGATCGACATCAAATACCTGATGAGGGCCAGCATCATAAAGAAGGAGGGAAGGGACTACTTCTACAAGTTTGTAAGGACAAACATCCTCCTCCCGCTCCCTCGTTGCACCACCTACGATGCAGAAAAGCTGGTCTTCACTGCAGTAGAGATAGAAGCTATGGAGGTAGACGCAGCTTACGCCGCCACCACCAGAATTCAGGAAAGGGCGACCGCGAGAGGAAAACTGATTCCTCTCGACCCAAGGTGGGAAAAAGCTTCAACGACCCACATCGAGCCAGCCACGATTCCGGAGCTACCAACGACAACTATTAATAGAGCTGTCGTCGCTCCTACTATACCAGCCAAAACCACAACAACGACTATGGTGGCTGAAGAAGAACCAGTGATCGTCGAGGTCACCGAGACAATAACTACGGGAGCTGCCGCGGGAGAGACAGTCGCAGCCCCCGACCTCCCTGTAATGCCTGTAGAGGCAGAGGAAGCACCTCAGCTGGATGCCAGTAATGGGGTGTTCGACGAGATCCTAAGAATGGAGCTCGAAGGTGCACAGCTGACGCCGCCAGTGCCGCCAGTGTCCTCTGTTGCAGCTGATGAGGAGATCGCCGATAGTGTAGCAGTGGAGCAACATCCACCCACACCACGACCATCTCCACCACAATGAGAAGGAGAGGCGGTGAAGGCCGTAAGAGCGCCGACACCTCACCCAGTGGCATCTGCATCACGAACAATTGAGATAGACTCTACCTCATTTGGTAGACCATCACATGAGCAAGGTGTCGCGAGGACGGAAGGGAGACCCACAAGAACCCCTCCATCGCTCAGGAAGATGCTAGGGCTCGAGCTCAACTACTTGCAGGAGGTAACAGAGAACAACTCAGCTACATGTATTTCCTTAACCCACAAGTTTTCATCTTTTCAGAAAAGGCTGAATAGCCAAGAACGAGAGCTGCTGACTCTAGTTAGCCTTCCCGGCCAACTAGAGACTCTAACCATGATGCTTCAGCAAGCCCACCAATGCCTCGACGAGATCGAGGAGAGGCTGAATAGGAGGGATGACCATCTGTGCCGAAGGAAGCCGAGAAGGTCCCCGTCGCCCCCTGGCCCTGGCTCTCCACCTTCTTCGTCAACATCCTCCTTGAGATCGGCGTCCTCCTCCTCATCCAGCGGGCCATCCACAATGCCCAAGGCGGGGACGCCACCAAGGTCGACCGACGGAGCTCCAGCAGGATAAGAGAGCTCCCTAGGCCTGGATGAAGAAAATCCCTCTGTCCCCCTGGATGAAATTGAAGATGATAACGAAGATATCAGCATCAGGGTGGACTCTTCTAATGAATCAGAGGGAGAAAAGGGGGACGTTTATGCCGCCAATGAAAGACACCTTCCCCGAGGAAGACACTCGATGGTAGACAAGTTCACTGAGCCATCGGAGATACCTTCCTTTGACATGGCCGACTTCGATAGAAGGGTCATCGGCTACCTAACGATCAGAGACCAGAAATTGCTAAACAAGGTCCTAAGATCGCAGGTAGATGAAGAAGACGTCGTCTGGAGCGACAGGTACTTCTCCGTATGATGGGGAGCACTCCGCAGCATGTTTTACTCACCAGCCGTCGTCGGCAAAAGGGCGTTCAGGGTCCTTGAAAGTGCGATCATCGAGAACAACAACACTGGGATAGGTCGGAAGACGATATACAATGCCACCCCGACCTTGGCTAGAAGACTGATGTGGGGAGAATCAGACTCCGTTGCGGTGGCCAACATGTTGCAACACATAGATACACATAACCCAAACCTCATGTTGGTGCCATACAAGAACCGCAACTTATGATTCCTCTACGTGGTAGACCTCAGGAGCCATGACGTCCAACTGCGAGCTACAGCAGCAGTGAGGTGCCACACTCCGGGCTTGTTTTCAGTCGCCCGGAGGACAAAAGTCTGAGGCTTCTACCGCTGCGTCTCCTACGAGCTATCAAGAAAGGAAGCCAACGTCACAAAGGCATCTGGAACTTCTTTTCCAACCGAGATTTCCCCGTCCAAGCAGAAGAGGGAAGCAAAAACATCGCCTTCATCGTCTTGCGCGCCATGGAGCTACTCAACATATTTGGATATATGAGGAATCTCCTGAGCCAAAACTTCTACCACCTCAGGAGCGTATACGCCCTGCTGCTGATCAAAGATGGGTGCTATTTCCGAGACGCAGGGGTACCAGAGAGGCTGTTGGATAGCGATCAAGAAGATGACTCTTCGCAACCCAGCATCTCCTCAGAGAAAGAAGTTGAGATGGCAACTGACACCTATGGGGAAGGCAAGCAGTTGGAGATCCTGCGGAAAGTACACGGATTTGAAGACACTGCTTCGCCTGAAACTACAGAAGGGCTGATCAAAAATTTTGACCGCTTCTCGTGCGCTACACTCATGCAGGAGTAGGTCAACGAAATCCTTCTGAAGTTGGCTGATTCTACCCCGACGGATGTAATCTATGAGGCAGGCAATGTCATAGTCCTGGTCGATGATTTAAGGGACATGGTAAAAGAAGGAGGATGCTTGGATGTATCTGTGGTGGCCGCTTACATCCAAATAATACAGCCAAGGCTCGAACACGCATACATAGCTCATCCTATGCTGTTCAATGACATTTGCCTCGCCGATGAAACAGGAGCAAAGCAAGAATTTCTGGCAGAGTTGGAGATCGAGGTCCCACGCACAATCTTCCTGCCCATCCTGCATTACAATCACTGGAAGCTCCTAACGGTGTACACTCGCCAACGAGCAGGAATCTTCTACAACAGCTCGGACAGCAACAAGGATCATCCAATATAGTGTACATCGGCAGTGTTGACCTCCCTCGAGTGCCTAGTACGAAAATACTACAAGGATGTGGCAACGCTGATACAACCATTCCTAGACACATCAACAAGAAAATGGCACGAGCTCCAATTCTGCCACCGCAGTCCACAACAGATTCCTCTATCCAACGACTGCGACATCTTCGTGCTGGAATGGATATCGAATGAAGTGACGCCTGACCAGCTCCACCACATCGACTATCATAGAAAACATGGAGAATATGTGTGGGAGCTTCTATCTGGTGCAAGCGCGCTCACCAGCTAACCCTCACTGGGTTAACATTACCCTACCTTATCTTCTTCACAACTCTGGGACAGAGTGTGGAGTAAGTTTGGGGGGGGTACCATGTACCAGTGAGGGAGGTACAAAAATTCAAAATTTTTTTAGCTCCATCCCTTTTACCCTTTTTGTTCTTTTTCTTCAATATGCATACATACAAAAATTTTGCTACAAACATTTTGAAAAATTTTGCTTATTTTCGTCTCCATACTTATGTACAAAATGTTGTATAGTAAAAACCTGATACGACTTCTTGTCAGTTGGTTTTCTATGTTCCCAAAAAGATGCAAATTTTGTTATGTCTTTCTGATAATGCAACCTCAAACAACAAAAGACTACGAAATTTCCACGCCAAAAATTGCGAAATATAATCTTGCAACAGCTAAGAGACGTGTATGCAGAAGGAAAAAGCTGCCCAAACAGTAAAAATCCCTTTTGTTTTCCCTTACCCAACAAAAATCCCAAAAAGAGAAAGCAACCTTATGAGAGTAAATAAAAGCATGAGAGTTGTGCCCAACGAAAAGAAAAGAAAAAAGAAATATATACACACTTGTTTTCCAAAAGTACCCATCTTTAGGCATGGTAGATCCGGGGCAGTGGTACGTAGGATGTGAAATCATTGCTCTAAAGCCAACTAGCTTGGACTACAAGGACCACTTTCCCATTAACGGACTCGTACCTGGACGGACTAATGGGAAACAAGAAAAACCCAAAAAGCCTTAGTCTACCCAACACGCAACTTTCTGTCTCTAAAGTTGTTTGGTGTGAAAGCTAACTTCAGAATCATGCACCAAAGTCTCGCCGCAGCTGTAGAGAAACATTTTGCTTAAATAAGGCAGGAGAAAATAAAGTATGTTGTTTGTAACCAGGATGTATTCTCAGAAAGACACCCCAATACTCGCTCTAACCCATGGTCTGAAAACTATACCGGGAAAGAAGAAGCATCACAAAATAAAGTTTAAATATTGATTGAGGACAATCAAAATGTTAAGTTTGGGGGAGTTGATAACACCAAATTTTGTGATATTTTTGACCCTTATTTCGTTATCAAAACTGCCCTTTTAAACTGTTTTCCTCTCCTTTTATATGTACTTTGCAATAACAGGCCAAACTACGCTCTTAATTCAATATTTCCATCTTTTGCAGAGTTTTTCTCCAATTTTGACCCATTTGTTAGCAATAAGGCCCGTCCCGGCCCACAAACATGATTCCACCTACATCGGCCTTCTAGCCGGCTGATATGCACACTGCCCGGTAGGGTAGCGCAATACACAGACGTGCGACATGAGGATGTCGCGCAAGAAGGGACTAACGGACGATACACCTATCTACTCGACAGGGAGCCAGGCTCGCCACGACAATCGAAGCTTGTCGCGCGACACATGCCACCCACCGGTAGGCGCCGCTCGTCACGTCCACCGACAACCGACATCCTTGTGCCAGGCGATACTGATATCGGCCGTCTACCGACTCCGCGATAATAAGAGCTAAAGAAGGACACGTGGCACCCGGAGCACCATAACTTCCCCAACCGTGGCCTATAAATAGCAGCTACAGGAAGCCGAAAAGACAGGTCTGAACCCTACGCAAGTCACCTCAGGAAAGCTGTGAAGAGCTAGTGTATCGTGCCTCAGTGCTTGTGCCGGGCGATTCTAGGTGAGAACTTCCCCATCCCGAGAGGGAGGGAATGGTTCACTTAGGGTCGCCCCGGGCAACACTACAGGCTGATATCGGCCGACAAGGATCCCCGACATAAGTGACCGATACTAGAAGCATCACTCTAGCCTGGCACGATACCGAACCTCGATACGCATCGCTAGTCACGGCGTGTAGCCCGAGAGGGTGCCTCCTGACATGATCGTATCGGGCAAGGGTCCTCGCACGATGCAATCCGTTGTAGTCTTTCGTCCTTCTATATCAAGAAGGTGGCATCTATCTTTACTATTTCAGTCATTTATTTCTTTTACTTATGCAATGTAATCAGAACCTTATTTGTTTATGGAAATAGAAGAGCTTAATCACCTATTTCTTTATGTTTGGTACCTTTGTTGGATGATTGCTATGTTTAACATCTGAACTCTAGCTTGTATGTTTGGATCGCATTTCGATTAGCTACCGAATCGTGTTTTTCCGTTGCAACAGCCTCGAGAGAGGTGTTGTGGCTCTAGTGTTTGGTCCGATTTTGGAGTACGAGAGTGCCCAGAATCGGAGTCGCTTTAGTTATCTTTCCACTCTAACTTAAGTCCAGCAACCTTGAGAGGGGTGTTGATGCTTGGTTAGAGGTACCCGCTTCGAGAGAAGGGGTACAAGATGTTTCTTTTGCCGCTTGTTTACCGAAGTTTTCTCCTTCGTACCTTACTATAGCATTAGTGTTATCTCTCTATTTTCGTTGCACGAAAACCCCTAAAAACTGATAATTTCTTAAAACCTTAATCTTCCTCGTAGATCCAATTGGATATAGGTTTCTTTTGTTTTATCGTTCTTATCCTACTGTCCCCTTGCATGATTTTATCATCTCTTTTCCCTTACCGGAGTGTAACGTGTCGATTCAACATTCTCAACACTACGACCCTTGTCCCTGTGTTCGACCCCGTATATCTACTTCGACCCCGTAAACAAAGTTGCAGGGGCCTAGAAGGTTTCGGGTTATAAATGTAAAAGTCCGACTACTTCAAATCTTCCTCCACTTTTCGGACGCACGATTTAGGCCGGTCACTTGTGCACATTCTATGAAAAATAATGATTGAAATGGTCGTTCCACATCAGAATGAGTGTTTTACATTGAATGGAAAAATAATCATTCTACTAAAAGTAGAAAAAATTTAGAAAAATTGAGTCATATTGATAACTTCAAAATTTTTAGTCATTAGCCTACTTATTTTATTCCCTTTTAGTCTCTTTTACCACACTTTATCTAGACAACTCTTATCATTTCTGTCCCACGACTCACTATTTTTCTATACTCTGAACAAATCATAATGCCTCAGCGATAGGTGAATCTTGAGCCACTACAACAGTCACTATCCATCAACCCTTTTGGTCGCTTACCCTAGATCAAGTAACAACAATCCCTATAGTGAACAAAGCATGCGAATTGCCTATGTGGTCGCTTACCTTGTAACCTCTGTGGTTGCTGAGTCCTGATGCCTCTACGGTCGACGAGCCCTGACACCCCTGTGACTGATGTCATTCACCTTCACTTAGGTTGCATGACCACCTCCTACTCGTACATGTGTGGGGACACTTTTTTTAATACATATACATAATAAAATATTATATAGTTTTTCTCTGATAAAACAAGCGTCAGAGAAAACTATCACAGTTCGATCCGATTGGAATCCAAAACCAAATCCTAAAAATGAGTGTCCCACACATAGTAGAGAGTATAGTGTCATGAAAACTAAGGAAAGGGGTGAGAACATGGTGTAGACTAGTATAGATACTCTAGACAATGTGCACAATATGTCTAGGTTTCTCTTCCCTTGATGCACATCATTTCCAAATAGTGTAACGTCCCATACCGCTACACTACAAGGAAAGAACGACATCTAAGGACTCTCTATTCAACAAGCACCAGTCTAGACCTAGTTCTCGAACATCTAGGTGCTAACCTAGAGGCTAGGTAAGATCTAGTCTCTAAAAGATGACTAATCTAACCCTAAAGATTATTAAGTTCAAGGTTCTTTAGTTTTGAATTGCATAATGAGAAAATGTCAGGCTTTGCTATTGTTCATGCTCTGATACCACCTGTGACATCCCCAGATTTTCTAAAACTTAATCTGATGTGTGATGTCTAAATTGAAACCCTCACCTCAACGAGAATCCCAATTTAAAAACCACACACTAGGCTAAGAAGAAGAAAATCAAGGGAGTCAGAAGGAAACAATCAGTAGCACATGCACATGAACAATAATAAAACCATACAACACTTGTTCACCATTCAACATATAATTACAACATGAATTGTTACATCATTTGATATTACATATTGAACAGGAAACTTATACATATACATGTACTACCACCAAACTACATGATCTTAAGACAACAGGTCCACCTGTACATCAGCTCATCATACAACTCTCAACTATCCTGGATCTTCAAGAGCACAAGACCACAACCTAAACAAAAGATTACATGTGGTACACATTAGCACAATATTCAAGAATATCATACTGAGTACGCCTACGTGTATTTTATATACCTCTCATCATATCTTGGCAATAAGATAAAACTAATACTTGGCAGTAACAGAAGAATATAAGAAAAGCGTATACTTGCACAAAGATATTCATTAGCAAAAGAGAACACATATTTTAAGCATAATTTCCATTATATCATCCATGCATTTACTACCTAAGAGTTGAATGCATTAAGGCCTTTATGATCACTACCAAAGAGTTGGATCATATGTACAATGTGACCACTACCAAAGAGTTGGGTCCAAACACACTACCAAAGAGTTGGTGCTTCCATATGTACAACGTGACCACTACCAAAGAGTTCGGTCACTTGTAAGCACACTACCATAGAGTTGGTGCTTTCATATAATGGAACATATATATTATGTTTGATGTGTTCATAGCAATATGTATGAAAATTCAAGCAACATATCACAAGACAATCATTTCAATCAATACCATATGCCAAGTCTTTACTATCATATAACACAAGCGTAATGTATAATAAGCCAAGTAAGAGGTAATGGCGTACCTTGATCAAGACATATCCTAATCATCATATATCACATTCCTGATGTCAACTATATCTTTGATTAAACCTGATTAAGACAAGATCATATACTATCATCAGGTTCTCATCATCTTACATCTCATCTTAACCCTAGTCGTGTTCATATTAGGGTTTGCTTATCTCATTATGATATTCCCATATCACTTGCATTCTTGTCTTATATTCATCCTTATGTGGGATTTATGTTACTGATGTTATGTTCTAGATTAGGATACATAATTTGAATATCAGGTTCCATATCATTATTTATACATATTAACCCTAAGTTACATGTTACTCAAATTAGGGTTTCATCACATGTTTCAAGGTTCATCTTAATATAACATGGATTCTATGCATCATTATGATTTCATAATTAAAATTGAGGTTCCATATACTGGTATGAGCTTACTCTGTAAATTTCATCATTTATTAAGCATGTATGTAATTACTACATTTTATTTAGGATTATTATCCCTAAATAGCCATATAAAGAAAATTACATACTTTCGTGCATCAACATGACCATATCTAACATCATATGCATTATATACATGATTATAGACTTATTGAAATGTTATCATAATTTTAGAACTTCGTTTGATATTTATTATCCATTAAACAAGCATTACACATCTTATATGATATCACTATTATTAATGCATCAAAAGCCTGATATTATCATTCTACTGTGTTCTACACATGTTTCTGAGAATTTTGGTATATTACTTGTATTTTTCTGGTGATCGAGCTATTTTCTACAAATTATCAAAGATTTGTAAGTTTTGGGGTATTTACCTCCCTGAGCCAATGGTAGTCCGCCATGTGGCCTTCAGATGGGGCGCGGCTCCTTGCTTGGTCCGTTGGGGTCCAGTTGGTTTGAGCTAATGGACCCGATCTGGCCTTCCCCCTTTCTCTCACGTTGAGTCCACAGAGGGACTCTCTGTTCCGCAGAGCGCCGCCGCCTTGGCTCTCCTTTGGCGAGTGATGCACCCCACAGAGGTGCTCCTTTCCAGCCCCCGTGGACACCATCATCTTCGTCGTTGACCATCAGACCTCCACGGCTGCTCACCTCCCAACGATCGGCTGTGGAGTTCCCCCTCCACTAGGGCACCACCGCCCAGCTCTGGCCCGACGGAGCAAAGAGGCAAAATGCCTTGACTCCATGGAGTTTTGAAATAAAACCTTCAAGGTGTTCGCCAGACCTCCACGAATTCAACCTCAGCCTCTTTTCCTTGTGCTCCAACTAGCCTCCATGACCTGCTCCAGAAGACTGACTTCGTCTCCCATGGAGGTCAAAGTTGTAGGCAAGCTAGGGGGCTCGCTGGGTTCATCCAACCACAGGGAGTAATTCCTCTCCATTCGTCCTTATTAACTCCCTCTGATCGATGCTCTAGCTCCCCTCCCTTCCTCTTGACCATACCTTCTCATCTTAGTGGAGAGGTGGAGAGGAGCGGGAGCTCTTTCTCCCTGTTCTCTTCGTCATATGCCCCAAATGAGGGGTCAGTCCGGTCGTGCTCACTAGAGGAACCCAACTCCTCAATTAGTTCTTGCCCACGACCCACGTTCTCAATGAGTGGTGGCTCGAAAGACCGCGGGGTCAGCTGTCCCACGATCTCCATTGCGACAGGAGGTAGGAGGGCCCTTGGTCGTCTGATCGTCATCCAAGGGCTCATCACAACCCCTTCACAAGGTCAATCTGTGGATCTCCCTTCTTAAAGGCCACGATCACTAGGTTAGAGATCTAGGGCCATAAATTGGCTACGCAAACACAGTCCAACATCCAGGGGCACGTGACACATAATAAACCTTAGAACTTTGGCCATTAAATAATCAATTATGCCCATTATTTCACAACTTCAAACCATCATAACTTCTTCTAGGTTCTTACAATTGCCACCAAATTTTAACCATATCTCTATCATCACTCAAGCTACATAATACTCAAATTTGGTGACAAAAATCACCTATATGACCTGCCAACTAAATTCTTCAAAGGACATCAAATATGGGGATCTTAATCATGATATAAATATCGTTTGACATCCAACATTAGAAAAACCACTTGGAACTCTTGATATAACCCAACATATGAGCTATAGATATATATATGGAGATTTAAGGATTCTAAAAGTCCACTCCATCACATCCTACACACCTTAAAGGATATTTCGTTCTCGAAATTAAGCCAGAATCCACTTTATCACATCATATACATCTTGAAAGAACTTTCATCCTCAAAAGTCAACCATACTCGTACTCCAAGGAAAACTACCATGTTTTTATCCACATGTAGGCACTATTCTATGTGTATCATATCCACAAAAGTTACATAGAACCATGTATCCAAAGCACTATTAGGAGGTTTCAAAAGCATCAAGGGTGAAACCTCACTCCATAGAAGGCTCAAAGAAGGGTTTAAAAGCTTAGGTTATGTCATTACATATCTCATATGCTACGGTTGCATCCTTATCTTTACCTATACATTACGATTTCCACATCATATTATCATGTTCCAAAGGAGTTAACCCAAGTTAACCCATTATCAAGGTGTTATCAATATTTTATTGAGGTAATTGTTAGAACATGTTCAACATTAACATATGCCTTTTAGATGGGAGTTAACTAAAGTTAACCCACTTTATCCATCTAGATCATATCAAGGTGTTATAATCGTCACGTTGTACTAACTGTCAATCTATATTTTTCATCTTTATTAAGCACTAAGATTAACACTTCATGTAACATCTTTCCTTTATATGATCTTATTTCATTACTCATAATAAATTACAACATTTACTAGAGATTTCATCACAAGATTAGACACATATTCAAAACTGCCTCTCTTGGGGATAAGACTTGAGTGGTATGGAAAGGGAAACAAAAGATTGAATGTTGACCTTCACTTTTAGGATCATGATGAATCTTTCCTCTACCTAGATTCATCAATAAATAGAAGCCATCATGAACATCCAATCATGACTTTTGATATAGTAATACAATTCATAGGAGAAAGAAACTAAAATCTATGTTAAATTATAGGTACATATGTAGCTAAAGTAGGATTTCGACATAGAAACTCTGACTAAAAGATGGAAAGTAATATCTTATGACAGGCTCACCTTTGCAGATCTTTAATTTGTAGTTGACTCCATCATGGATTGTAAGTTATTAGGAGATCAAAATAATAGGCTACAAAGTTAAAGTTGATAGAAAACATGTACAAGTTTGTGATGGTGCAGTGTGACCACAAGCCTGTCTTTGTAGTCTATCTCTGGCTAGGTGGATCATAAAGGAATAATGAAATGGGTTGGAGGGAAGTCTATGACTGACTAGTGGAGGGTGTTCCTGGAAATGTCACACTATCATGGGTGGATGGTAGACAATGAGAGCACTGTTTGCAAACTAGTGTGAATGGAAGCAAAGTTTCAAACCTCAAAATGATGTGGAGGGGATCCATTTATATGTGTGGGGGCATGGATGATGGGTATAAGAGATCTTTCACTGGAATTTTAGTGGAATTAAATTGAGGAGAATTTATATCTAATATAGAAGGTCTTTTGTGTTTGATCACTTTGCCTCCTCTTTGATCAGATAATGATCTTGATGCCTTTGGATCTTATCAAATGAAGAACTATTTGATTGTATCATTGATGTCTTTGGAAGTCTCACCTTGAATCCTAGTAGAAGTTGTGGAAGTAGTATCACAGAACTTGAGCTTTGGAACTTGTAGACTGGTCTTCAATTGGTCGTGGCTTTATGATCTTGGAGCGCTTTAGTATTTTTGTTGGCTATCCAACAATGGAGAAACACAACAAGTCAAATAACATTGATGAGTTATGGTAGATTCTTTTCCAATGATGGGACAACATACATTGGCATCATGTGCTTTTCACATGTTGGATCAGGGCCAGGTGATGGGTCTATAAGAGTAGTTGAATAAGTCCATGATTATAGTCAAATTAAAGAAAAAAGTTGTTTCCTTATACAATCTACATTAAACCAGAGACAAGACATACACAAATAAGACATACATTTTTTCTTTGTTCTAAGAAAAAAGGGAACTATTATTAGCCGTGAGAACATCAAAGAAAGGATGTTATCATAAAATATGTTGTTTATGGGCATATAAGTGTTTGTACCTACATTATGGATTAATCATTATCAATGATTGTATGTCCTTTATTTGTTGCAAGGGTAGGGATCATTGATGCAAAAATTGTTTCTAAACTGATGGACTACCATTCGAATGCATCGAAATAAGAAAAGTCAATTCATGAATGGAATGATATCAACATGTCTGTAACTCCCCAATTTTCATATCACATGAGTAGAAGCTATTTTTTCCAACTTGGGAGTGTCACAAACATGATATACATTACAATATAATAGATAAGAACCATTATAAAGTAGTATAAAAATGAAGTCTCATAAATTCTTGTGAATGTAGCTTGGTTACATCAATTCTATATGATAGTCTACATACATGATGCAAAGTCTTCACTATGTCTTAATATTTTGGATCATGTAGATGGTAAGCAAAACTATTCAAGTTGTAGGTGTATCCTCTATCTTAACCAATCATCCTAAATATTAATACATGTAGACATCTCATCCCCAGCTATGCACAAATAGGAAAACTACTATTAGAGTAAGTGGGGAATTGAATTTCTAATAAGATAAATATGAATATAGTATAATTGAAAGATGAACTAATCTCTTAAAGAATTTACTATATTCACAAGATTTAATTAATGAAATTACCCTCTTATTCCAATTATTCCCAGTGACACATAAAATTTTGTATTTTATCCCAATAGATTGTCCTTAGACGAAGTTTAAGGTCTATAATAAGATTTAAGAAATGAATTTGGATCATATCCATGTAATAAACTTTCATTCTTTTTATTGTTTGAAATGTTTTTGCTAAAAAGTATATTGTGTCTATAAATAGGCTTAACTCACGCTCATGCTTGACCACTGGGCTCCAAATCCCATTTATCAAGACAAACATACATCTAGATTTAATCTCATAGATTTTAATGTTGAATATGATGTTTGGGGTTGGTTGTTGTGTCATCTGCAAATTAGTATGTGATTTATTATGCATTACTGCCCTTTTGAAAAGAAACAATTGATGGAATAATAGGTTGCTAAAAATTAGTAGTCTGTCATATTTGTCTGATTCTATTGATTATGTGTCAGATCTCAATGAAAAAACAATGGAAAAACTAGTAGAATCTGATGGTAAGAAAATAATTGAAATGAAGTCCAAATGGTTTAAATAAAATCCAACCATATAATCACATTGAAGTTTGATGTTAATGCTTAAACTAGTTGTATCTCACCTTCCATTGAAGAAATAGCATACAAAACCACTCCTTTTATGACACTTATACCCTACCAAACTAGCAACAAATCTAGATTGATCATTACTTTATCTTACAGAATTAGCACCACCATATTAGATCACATAGAATTAGAATCAACACAACCAATCCCCATTGGTATCTTGGATCGATTTTGTTAATAGATAGTAACCTTTTGGCCCATTTAAAAAATTTATGATGATGTGTAGGTTCACTTTAATCAATTTACTCCTTCATGGAAAATAGTTTTATGTGGCTCCTCCCAGTTCCAGTAATGGCATCACCTACATGTTTTGTTCTTATAGATGGTATCGTCAGTCTTGTGGTTAACTATTTCCATTATTGCAGACACACTCAACATTCAAGGTAGAGCATAGAGGATTGTGCAGGTAGGTGGACATTTTCACATAGTTGACATCTTAATTTTAATATAAAGGTTGTAGCATCATATGGCCTATCCCTAAAGCGAAACATGTGACAATAGTCCCCCAACAATGAGTTCTGGGTAGTTGGGCTGATAAGGTGTCTAATCCTTTCACTTTGTCCATTGGTTTTAGTTGAATACCACACATTCTTGTATGGTATCAGATTGGACACCATTGAACATGTTCAAGAACCACATCTGCCTAAAATAACAAGTGAAAACACAAAAAAGGGTATGCACATTAGATGGATGTGAGAATATTCCCACATCACTTAATTCTAGGGTGTTCCTTGGGCTTATAAGTTGTGTGGTCCCTTAACTTATTGTCAATTGGTTTTTCATGCAATACTATACATTCTTATAAATATTAGGGCATTGGGGATTTAATATTGTTGAGAATTTTACAGACAAACAACGATAGAGAGGCAAAATCAAATAAATAGAAATGCATCGTTAAGAGAACCATATAGAGCAATTAAGTTGAATGGTGCATGTGGAACTAGCTAAGTATCAATGAGATAAATTCTTACCATGTTGCTGAAGGGATATACATATACATTGTTCAATAGGATTGAGACCCAAAATTATTTTGTGTGTTTATCTTCTTACAATGAGATCAAGCATTATTATTCTACAATATATCTAGATGACCAGGTAAACTATGTTTGGGTAACTTAGTGATGAAATCCATTAGAGGATTTACCTTGTGTCTCTTTAGCACGTAGATCAGGAACACTATCACTTAACTAGTTTTGATGACGTAGCCGAAGGAGTTGATGATGATTAGGATGTTGTAGGTGCAAAGCATCACCATGGCATAGCATGTCCACACATTTCACTGAACAATATTGTCATGTAGGGACTAGAACCCCTTTGTCTTCTTCTTCAAGATGCGATAGAAGGTAAGGTTGTGGGTTGAAATCATTCAAGGTTCATCATATGTAGAAAAAAATCCCATATGATGATAGAATGAATTCAGGGTAGTGTTAATGCGAAGTGATATACTTACATTGGATCTAGGTACATAGTACACCGTGAGGGATATGATGTTTCCTGCATAATCATGGGAATGACTAATTAGCATATGCACTTATATTACTGGACCATATCTTCATAGCTTTATCTACAAAAGATGAGCTTTGGATAACTTGGTAGATCAAGATCTTTTGTTTTACTTATGATTCTGAAGGCAAAACCAACTTTTGGAGCATATACCAGAAACTTGGTCATTTTGCAAACTAATGGGATATAAATTTCTTCAGTAGTGATCACACTTACTCCCATTTCCCTAAGTCCCCCTTACCATCCCCACTCCAACTACTCTAGCTAGCTAGTATGCATCTCACAACACTATTAAGAAGTGCACCCAAATCGCTTCTTCCCACACATTATGGGAAGTGACTGCACTTACTATCCTATCTTTCCAACTCCCTTCTCCAATATATACTTCTCATAAGAGAGGGGAACATGCATTAAGCAACCCTCATACAAACCAAACTTCATTATATTTACATCATTTGGAATTGGCTTATCGAAGAACCCCTATGTGTTAACCCAACGAGTGAGAATGGGGTGTTAGGATAGTAAGAACAATCACTTTTAATTAACTGAGGGAGGAAGATAGTGGAAATCATATTCTTGTTGTGTTGTGTATCACATACCAGGTATCTGAAGTGGTTGGACAAGAGGAGGATGGGGGAGGGGATCTTGTAGTAAGCATGATCACTATCATATATATATATATATATATATATATATATATATATATATATACAGAGAGAGAGAGAGAGTCAGGCTAGAATACACTACACTCGAGTATACAGATCTCACGCTACACTCAAGTGGTGTTTGCATATTAAAACTATTTTTTTGAAAAATATAAACCAATGATCTTCATTGTCATACTATAATTAGGCTACACACAAATTTTGAGCCCATTTGGATGAGTGTAAGTCATTCATGCGGGGACAAAAAAGTCAATGCATGAAACTAATTTGAAATGTATAATTTTTGTGATCTTTATAACGTGACCTATAAATGTTTAAATGGACTCAAATTTTATATATGAGTTGCTCACAAGATGTTTAAGAAGATCAATGGATTAGATTTCAGAAAAAATGTTGCATCATGAAAAAGTACTTGAGTGTATTCTGCTCTGAATACACTCGAGTACATTCTAGCTTGACTATATATATATATATATATATATATATATATATATATATATATATATATATCCCATAGGTTTTCAAGATGACAGAGTTCCTCGTATATGCTCCAAAGGTTGGATTTTTTTTTCAAGATCACAAAACACATATAATCTTCATCTACCAATTCATCTAAATTTCATCTTCTAAACATCAAGCTATAGCACTGTAGATCAGTGCTATAAGTGCATACACTAATTTTTATTCCCCCATACCTTGATTATGCAGGATCAACCATATCCTTCTTGGTGTACCTAGCTTCAATGTGAGAAACTCACTCTTGTTTAGCTCTACCAACATTGCTACAACATCAAATAACCTATTTCTATGTATATTGAATCTTAAATCGTTGCAATTAACAACCCTACCTTCTATATCATCTTTAAGAAGATTATAGATTGGTTCCAGTGCTTCCCTACATGGTGGCATTATTCAAGACCATTAAATGGACACACTACACCATGGTGAAGCTACATGCAGACATAATCCTCATCACTATCAACTTCTATGGTTGTGCCATCAAGACCATTTACAAAATCATGATTCAATCAATGCACCAAAGAAGGATAAGGTGATTTGGGGAATGGATTCAAATACCACAATTCACATATGTAGTTTACATGATCATCAAGATATTTTTTAGAATAATAACACTTGACCCCATTTTTGATTTGATCATATAATAACATTGTAAAAAGATAAAGATGATCAAACTAATCCTAGGGCTCAATATTTTCCTATTCAAAGTTTACATCCTTTAAACCCAGGTAATAGAGGGACCCTTAAACATCATGGTAAGTTTATATGTCATCTTCACTCGTCTAGTACCACACACACAATTCAAGTGAATTTTTCAATAGACTCAGTGGGCTAACAAACACAGGTTCAACTCAGATATGTCGGTCTACCTTACAAGTAAAGATGCTAAAATGTGTTTAAGATGGGGGATATATAATGCATGTCTCCCTCTCTTGCAAGAAGAAGAGATTGTATAAGGAGAAGGAGGAGTTCCTCTTAACCCAAGTATAATCCCAGTTCCTATTCCTTCCTTATCAAATATCATTCTCTTGCTAGAGAGAGGGATAAGCATTATGTACCTCCCCTCATAAACACACTTCACCATCTTTACTTCTTGGTCGGAACTAACATATATTAGCCAAAACCATGGGTATCAATCCATTGACTGAGAATTGGCCGCTGAAATCCCCAAGATGGAAAAGAAGGAAGGGTTCTATAGGTCTGGTACCAAAATGAAAGTTGTCATGGGGGAGTTGGTGTTGTTTTTATTCCCACTCCCATAGGGACAGAGACAAGGTGTTTCTACCATAAATAGAATGGACATAACATTGTTGCTTCCATTATGGCTACCAATATGTTATGGTTTAGACATGATGAGGAAGCTTTAGGTAGGGGTGAGTTACTTGATGGTTCTGCATTGATTTATTATCTTCTTCCTTTCTTCAAATCATTTCTCTATCCCCTTATGGCCTTCTTTTGTTGCGTCCTCCCAAAGTTACCTTTGTGCATGCCACACATGTGGATGAGTTGTGCAAGCCTACCTTCCTTAAGAAAACTCTCTAGTGAACCTTTACAATGGATTAAGCCCATTAATTTGTAATGTCATTTCTAGATCAATAGCTCCAAATTAGTGGGTTTCACATAACCTTCAGTGGCACATAGTACTGGACATAGTTTGTTGGGGAAGGAAACATTGGGTAGTACTTCGATCCAATCAAGAAATGAACACAATTTCTAGCTTGCATGTTCTACTTTCATGACTTATTTTGCCACTTTTTGATATAATTAACAATTTATTTGAAGTAAAGAGAATGAAATATCCAAACTCAAAAATATTTAGACACCCTCATTAAAGTGAACACAATTTCAAGATTGCTTCTTACTTCCTTTTTTATATTGTGACATAATTTGGTAAAATATGACAAAACTAATGCAGAATAAGGGAATGACATACCCAAATTGGAAACACATTCAGACCCCTCTTCCAACATAATTATATGAATTCTATTATTAAGAAAGGGTGTAATATGCGTAGTGAAAATTTATGTACTCAGACAATAGAAAATAAACTTTGTATTCTCAAAAACCACACATCTAACAAGGAGACAAATAAATGCTTGATCGACCATGCAACCCTATACACCATACTTCCAGGCCATACATGTTATGGAAAATCTAAGAGACTCCATGATCATTAAGTGGACAAGAAATTCAAATGTTATGGAGGGGTTGTTCTTGTGTTGTCACTACTAATTGAAGATGTGATACACTAAAGTAGTCTCATGAAAAATATGTTATCCAAAGAAAAATATATAGTTAAGACAATTAGAATTTGAACATCATTGAACCAGTCACATAATTGATTAGTCTGGTTAAATTTTCCCATCTTTCCCTAAAGATTGTTGAATTGTCCCCTGTTTACCTATTGACAAATGAAGTCTATATTTACAATTAATTCAATGTCTAATAACTAGATATGATTGATAATAAATAGAAATTGGGAGGAGAAAATTGTGCAGTAACCAAAGTCATATAGTTGTAATTTGAAACAAATAAAGTGCAAGTTGAAGAAGATATTTATCAACATCATAAGATCCATATAAACTATACATCTAATGTGTACAATTTACAAAATGATGTATTACTAGATACAATTAACATCCTTGTAGAATATTTACATTGCATCTACATTGTATGGGTGTAATGACCTAGAAAAATAAAAACATATGTAGAATAGGAAAATTAACATTTTAAATATATGATGACAACCATCTATAAACTTGAACAGTAATATCCATTTTGTCAAGTATGATAAAAAAATATTTAGTACATTTTTCTTTTGATCCTCATAGACCAACACAAAATTTAGTATTACCATTGCCAAATAGATGTTAGAGAATGTTTAAGTCTGTTAGGGATCCATCCAATAGTCTTTATACATGACCAATGGTGGAGCTAGGATTTTTAGATTCAGAGTAGGACCCTTAAAGTACAAATAATGTGTGAGGACAACCATCATAGTAGGGAGACACAAATATATTTTATGGTATATTTTCTACTCAATCTCAAGTATACTATTGCAAATATCAAACTAGGAGGTAGGACACATGTCCCCCTCTATGCTATATGTAGCTTTGTTAGTCTACATGGCCCATGACAAGTCATTAAATGATTATCACCACACATCTTCCTAAAAGAATGATTGTTAACATGCTAGTAATACATTCATTAGCTTCTCAAGTATTTGAAGATCCATCGATTATATCAAATAATACAATAAAAGTTGATGATTGTATACCATGCATAATATACTTAATCCATTCTACACATAAAACAACATTGCAAATAAATCATGGTGTAAAAGAGGATTAATCGATGTAGGGTAGAATTTGATAATTTTTCATTTAATCTTGAAAACCTTTTTGGGTTTCTTTTATAAGTAGTTTAATAAGTGACATATTGTTTATGTATAGCATGTGCACATTTTATTCCCATTTTAATATAATCCATATGAGACTATGTAGATGAGGGCTAAGAAAAAAGAAAACCTTTGGAAATCATGTTTATTAGTACTTTGATCCAATCGAGGAAGGAACTAAAATTCAAGTTTGCATCTTCTACTAACTTGTAATACTTGGTTGTGTCAACTAAAAGAAGAAGTTTGATTTAAATTAAAAGATCAATGTCATCCCTAACTAGAAACATCTTTAGATCTCTTTTCATATGATAATTCAAATACTTCCCTAATTAAAGGTGCATGTAAGCATAGTGAAAATTTATGTTTTAATAAGAGCATGATGAATATGTATGTTCTAAACATCCCCCATCACGAACAAAGGGTTACAACTAACGTTATGATCGTGCCATCCAACAACCTGGATTACTAGAATGAGATATTTTGCTGCCATCATCTTCACAACTCACTAGTTATGCATGTACTATACTTGTTTTGACACTACATATTGGAATTGCAAACATGGAAACTATTCATGGAGAAACATTTGATGCAAAATAAGAAAGTTGTGTATGTACCGGAAAACTAGAAAGTATAAAGGGGTATGATAAACATGTATACAACATGAAGACGAACAATCGAAAATTGGAAAATCCAATATTTTAAGGAGAACACAACGATTAATTAAGTGGTGTGCTTTTTTTGTTCTTATTTGGAAAGGGGATAAAAATGTTGCTCAAGTATCCTCATGATAAGTACGCAACGAATGCTTGGCAACTTGCTAGTATTTAATAACTTAGTTTCTTGTGTATTTATTATGAGATTAAGAGAGAGATTCCCTCCCTCCCACATCCGTGGTGGAGGCCGAACAGTTGAGAGAGTTGTAAATCAAGACGACAACTGGGATTCGAAACTGGATTCCTTTATTAGGGACACCGTGTTTGACCACTTGAGCAACTCTTTGTCAGTTCTTATATATTTATTATGTAACAGAAGTTGAATGTTCTATGCCAAAAAATAATATATTCAATCAAATCTACTAGAATAAAGACCATTGCTCATAGATAATGATGGCAATTTTTTTAAGCCCAACAAGGTAAGGTTTTTGTTCATCCCACCAAAACTTTGGTATATTCTCTTATTAGTAGTTATCTACGCCATTAACCAATGGTGTTTATTTTATATAGTTCATACATATAGAATTCAAATTGAAGCCGTCATTTCAGTAGATTCCGTATAGAGACAATACATACAAAGGGTAGGAGAAAATGAACACCTATTATATACCATTTTTAAAGAAAACCCCAACTTGGTTACAAGAATATAAAAAATACTATCACTAGTCGAAGCTACCTTGGGTGATCCCAAGATGTGTTCCCATAATTATTTTTTAAGATATACGCAATCGGTTAATGAAGATCTACTCTCGAGACATTTCTCTGAATAACTTGTCAACAATAAACAAGAAATTATTAAACATACACGAGTAATATAATCAAAATCATGACGATAAGGGATTATCCATTTAGTATATTATAATCTATCGATAAACGATACAAAAGTATTTGTCAATCTGACATTGGGACGACCGATTCGCTGCCCGAATAACATGTTGATGTTTAATGTTTAAGTGTCAAATTAAGATTCCATCCTACATGGCAAATGTGTGATGAAAACCTATAGAAATAATTGTGTGTGTCCTTCTGGAACTACTACTTTTGATGGAAGGTAAACTAAATAGATCTCAATAGAAGACAATTCCCAACATAGATAAAATCCACTAATGTTTCCTGAAATTATTTTGTCAATCACTATATGTGACCATTCGACTAATATGAAAGGCCTTTTGGGGGAACAAAACTTTGTTAGTACTTTAATTTCCTTGAGGAACGAACTTAAGTTCAAAAATTGCATTCTTATACTGTACAACCATATTTTGACATTTTATAAAGAAAAACTAACTTTGATTCTATCAAAGAGAATAGTAAATCTCAATTAGAAACAAATTTATATCTCCCTTGACATAGTAACATTATTATTTCCTAAAATAAATGTAATTCGCATTAGTGAAAATCAATGGCGAAATATCTCGTAACTAATAAGAGGACAACTAAGTTTATGATCCTCTTTTCCATCCAACAATAGAGACTACACGGCAAGAACTTACATTTCGTAGGAAACCTACGAGTTTCTATAGCCATCATTTACAATAGAAACCCAATGGCTGCGGAGGAGACATCCTTTTTTTTCACTAAATATTGAAACATGAAACATAAAAAAATCACAAGGAAAAATTTTGTTGCCAACCATTTCTACAACTTCAAAAGGTAAATTCTACAATTATAAGGTTAAATTTTATGAGATAACAATTCCTATTAAAAGTTAAGACAATGAAAGACCCTAGTTACAGTTATTCTTAGAGTTCTCTTGATACAACTGCATATACATAGACACACACATATATATACTAAATGTAAGGACTATCCCGCCCCTCACAGTTCCCAACAGAACCTGGATTCTCATTTTTGTCATCACAACTTCCAACAGAATATAGATTATATGTTATTCGTGTCTGTATATCACCATTGATCGAACATTAATAACACGCTACCACCTCTCCTCTTTCTAGTTCACCAGGGGTCTTTATGAACTTATTTTATTAGGTGTAGCAGTACTTTTATCCTCTAGTCCCCTGACCCCCGCATCTATCTTGCTTTTATGACTCTACAGTTTACCATTCATCCTATGTCCAATCCAACTTGGGTTTTGTGCAAGAAGATGGACCGGGTAGGATTGTTGAAGACTTGTATCAGGAATAGCTTTGCTGGAAGCAATCAAGACAGAGATTTTCGGTAAAGGGTTGACCGGAATGGGGCAGTGACAAGGTGGTTGTTCATACACAACAGAGAGAAGGTCCCAAATCAGTAGAGAGGATATAACGGTGAAAATTTGAGGTTTGCACAATCCTTGCTGGTAGAAATGGTGCTTCTTGTTAAATGCTTTCAAGACGACCACTACTCAGATTGACCCTGGATGACCAACTTCCAGCAGCATCACACTACTTCATTTTATATATTTCTTTACTCGGACCTTCCTATCTTGCACTAAAATTAGATCATAATTTTGCAATAGTGTTAGAAAATTACATAAACTATAATCGTCCTTCATAATCATTAAATGTATTTTTTATACTACTAAACGATACGGTAGATCCTAACCATATAGTATTTTATTGTTTCATATTGACATTTTATATAATAAGTTAATATAAACTATGTAATTTTTGTCAAATGTAATGTTTTAATTTCTGTTCTAACAACTAGCGAGGAGAAGTCTTGGTTGTGCAAGTCAGTATTCCTTGATGAAAGGTGTCGTTTTCGACCCCGACTAAGAGCGCTTAGAATTTTACCTTCTTGGTAGGATGACCAATTATTCCAGTTATAATGGTTCCCTAATGAGATGAACGCTTGGAGTATGAGAGTGCATCTTGCTGGAATAGATGACTTAGTGGCCCTATCCAATGGGAAGTTCCCTTTCTATTAGAGGAGTTTCTACACCAACTACATTTTATTTTATGCTAAAAAGGGCATTAGAACTATCTCCCATTTCCTAATATAATAAACTCACATTACCAATTAATATAAAGTATTATACGTATGGGTGTTTTTCTTTTCATGACGGGATTTTTATTATGAGGAATGTTTTGTATATGTGATTTTCCCAATATGTTGTAGAGGCTTAACGATATTGTTTAACACGCTCTTTTATAGAGAAGCTACATACTATATATAGGAAACATCATGCATTGACTTTTGTATCACAAACACGTGACTTTGAAACTAGATTTATAATTATTTGTATACGATAGTGTTTTGGCCCTTCTTTGACCGTATTATATATTCCATGATTTAGAAGCTTATACTTTTCCTTTAGATTTATGTTTAAAATAATCACATGAAGAGTGAACAACCGTCGTATTGTTAGTATCATTATGATAGTTGTTAGATTCATCTGGAATAATCAAAATATCTCACTCTTCAACTATGTTTTCTTCATGTGATATTTTGAGAGATCTATCCTATCATTTTGAAGATCTTTGGGAATATTCAGAACATTTCATATAAACATAACATATTCCTAATATATATATTATGCTTGAACTTGTCAAATACCAAAGTAAATATATGTTTACCTACTGTATTGTTGTTAGTAAGAAAAATCCAATCCTCAAAATATAGGAACTTATGTTATGTGGAAGCACAAAGTATATAAATGGACATATGATGTATTATGTTAATATCATGAAGGATTAATTGTTGACACCGATTTTTTAAAAAAGAAACTCATTGTGAGATAATTAATAATGCATTAATTTGCAATCATTTTTCTTTCTTCCACAAATACATTACTTTCTTTTAGAATATATCTTCAATAGGATAATAATAACATTAACTAATTTATCACATTCATAAAAAAGAATTATCATATTGATTTTAGATATTTTTTTTGTTAGATGAGTTCCACATTATCACTTGATGTTCAGGAAGTATTTTCTATAAGTATGAATGTTTATATTTGGCGACTATACAAAAACTAGGATCTAATATAAAACTCTACTTCATAGACAAGATATGACAAGTATTTCATTATAAAATATAATAATATGTTGAATGTTATCTTATACTAGAGAAACTATGTCTAATTGGGAATAATTGAATTCTTATTAAACTATTGCTCCTATAAGTTTAGTATAGTATTTTTATTTTGGTTATCATGTATATAGATACGTTGATAAATTAAACGACAAAGTTAATATCACATGAAATTGTGATGCCTTTATTTTGAGGTTACAATTTGTGGGGGAAAATGATTTTCTTCAAAAATAATATGTAATTACTTTATAGAAAACATCCTTCTTAGTAGCTTTCAATCCAAGAATAGGCATGTCTTAGAATCTAGAATCCAATGTCATCATATAAAAGGATAAGAACATAATTATAAAATGTTCATTGAAGTCGGGTCTTTTGTATTCTCTCTAGGAGAAGAGTATATACATGATAGTGTAGCTTTTATGTTCAATATCAGTATCACTATAGTTTGCTGATTAGGTTTGAACTTGATCTACCATTGATCATATTAGTTTTATTTTACTATTTATATGAAATCAATATTTTTTACCATGATGGATATTTAAATATATAATGAAGAATCTATCTCAATATTTGGATAAAATAAAAAATGGATAAATGATATATTATTATGATTTCCTTATCTTTGCATTTAGTATCATCTATTTGCTTCAACTATAAACATTGAAATTATAAAACCGTATGTTGATTATTGTCTCTTATAGAATAGCTTTAGATGCATTTTTTGAAAATTAAAATTAATACATAACATATATTAAACCATCACATGCCATATATATATATATATATATATATATATATATATATGATATGATATATTATTATGATTTCCTTATCTTTGCATTTAGTATCATCTATTTGCTTCAACTATAAACATTGAAATTAAAAAACCGTATGTCGATTATTATCTCTTATAGAATAGCTCTAGATGCATTTTTTG
Organism: Alisma plantago-aquatica; assembly: GCA_963693085.1. Taxonomy (NCBI): domain Eukaryota; kingdom Viridiplantae; phylum Streptophyta; class Magnoliopsida; order Alismatales; family Alismataceae; genus Alisma; species Alisma plantago-aquatica. Next base: position 394,267,635 of record OY856412.1, on the reverse strand, counting down.
AAAATTAAAATTAATACATAACATATATAAAACCATCACACGCCATATATATATATATATATATATATATTAGTAAATATAATTTATCAAATACAAATGAAATAAACTTCTAATGAGAATGTTTAGTATATATGCCGTCTTTGACAACAATTTATAAGTAGTTCATCAGATGGAGTGCTCAATTATGTCATGTTGTTAGTGATTGCACTTGTTGCAATTTCTACTAAAATTGTAATGCCTTCTTTTTTTATTTATGGGTCTAAAAACTTTTTCTTATAAAAAAATTTCCTTTTTAAAGGTATTCATAAAATTTATGTTCAATATTTTTGAAGTAATACTAGTTTATTATTGACACTCCATGTTTAAACCCCGCAATATGTATTATGTATAGTAAGTTAATCTCCTAATGGAATTATTTACATGTAACATAGTGTTTTATTTTATCTTACAAATTGGAGACTTTGTTCATCTCATCATATCGGGAAATATAAGTGTGAGAATGAAAACTACTCAATTTTGAGGGCAACATATTCTTGTTAGAACCAAAATGTCTGTCTTACCAAGATAAAACCGGCATACTAAGATCAATGATTATTTGATTTTATCTATTTTTCTCTATTATCGTTCCTTTTGCAACCACTATATAACTTATTTAGGGTTATTTATATTTACCTTATTTTCTACATTCTTGATATGATTTTACATCTTGGAGTCACTATATGTGTATATTTAATCACAGTTTGATTTTTACCTTCTATATGGAGGCCATTTGTTTAATCAATCCATCCCTTATGTAGTGCACTATCAAACAATTGTTCCCAAAATAACGTGTAGATTCGACCATGTTATCCTAGATTGTGCATTTTTTAGAATGTGTATAATCCATGTTTTAGTTTTATGGTTATAGAATTCTTGCAAAGGCTCTCATGCTCAATAGTGTTGTTCTTTGTATAGTACTAGTTTCTTATTAGTTAATTGCCATAATAACTTTCCATAATAATGTCTTTTTTCTCTTACTCAGAGGTTATTAAATAGTATTTTTAAGTGCTTATTTGTTAACTTAAAACTCCTAGATATTTTTTTAGTGTGAGAAAGAAAAAAAATGAAAACAAGTTTCTATAGCAAGTAAACACCACACTTTCATTAATGTAACTATTTGTGTCCAGAAATGAGTCAACTTTACATGTTTTTGAAAATATAGTTTTCCTTTTGGAGAAATAAAAAGTGATAATTTTTCTTATGATTTATATGTTATTGACTAGTACTTTTTCAACTAACTATTTTGAATAATCACGTCATTTCATGTGAATTTATACTCATTGAATTTATTGATAAGAAATATACATGAAAGATGGATAATAAATAAGGCACGCTAATTAATTTCATTGAGAACATCATGTGGGATAACTTCTACTCATATATACTAGTGAAACTATTTTCTACTACCTCACTGCACATGAACCTAAATTTTCATTATTCCCATGTAAAAGTCAATTAAGTTTTCAATCAATTACTTAGACATAATCAATGGGAAGCATATTTTATAGCTTGCTCTTGCACTTATCAAGTGATTTAGCAGTGCACCTTTGGATGCCAATATCTGAAGAAAAATATTATGTTCATTGACATATACTACACAAGGTAATCATATGTAGGGAATTTTTCCCATTCTAATATATACATGATTAAAATTTGATTATCTAGATAACTCTAATTTTGAATAGTATTCTTATTGCTAAAAGTAAAAGAAGTTGACGGTTATATCACTTACTCAAATGTACAAAATATGTAAACCCCATACATCATTAAAGGAAAATTATTCTTACAAAAAAATTATTCAAACTTTGTTATTATTAAAGTGGTCTTCTACTGAACCATTTACTATTATGTCATCTATATCATGTTGTTTCACATATTGCATTCAGTATTAGTGCTTGCAAGAATGGTAACTAGGTATTCATGTCACTTTCTACTTGGATATTTACTCAGTCTAATACAATCTTTTGACCAATTAGATGCAAAGTTGACAATCCACTGATTGATGATGTCAATACACATGTGTTACATTGTATTTGTTTTATCACTATAATTTTATCAAAATAACCCCGAGACTATGTAAAAATAGCATGACAGCTAAAACTCTATATGAAAATCAATTGCCTTTTTACTTTCTTGCACCTTGTATATTAAATTAATCAACGTAGCACCATACTAAGGTAAAATACTATTTCTCTCTTTTTAATATTCAAATATTTATTCTCTTGAATCAACTACCCATTTACTTTTATTGTTATATTTTATTGTAGAAGTGAATGTTTGTGTATAATATGATTTATTAAATTCTTATCAATGGCACCAAATCTTGTGACCTTGGTTATGAAAAATTTGATATCTAATGGTGAATTAATATATGTCTTATATTGTGACATCCCGCTATCAAACAGACAACGAAATGCCACGCGAAAACATGTGGAACATCCACAAACCACATGTTACCAAAAATACATGTTAATTAAAACCGATTGCGGAAAGCAGATAAATAAAAAAAATATTACATCCAGATCCTTATCCTGCAAGGAAGCATGTTATATAAACATACATAAACCTTGATATGTGTCCATAGTTCATATGATCCATCTGTCACATAGGCACAAAGCGTTCACCACCTATTTATATACAGAACAGGCCATACTAGGCCAACAGTAGGATAAACAAGCTACATCATCTATACATCATGAAACGTCGTCAAAACGCCTCCAAGGACCTAAGAGTACAGGGATGACTCTAGGACTCTACTACAAAACAACCAAAATAGAAGCATATCCATCTCTTGCCTCCTACTGTTCTTCTTGCTGCTCAACCGCAACCTCATGAACACCACCGTGTCTAGCATGATCACCTAAAAAGGTTTAAAACCAGCGGGGTGAGACACACAGTCCCAATGAGAAACATAACTCCCTGCCGAACTATAAAACTTCAGAAAGCTAGAACAAGTAAAATAGATAACTGATACAAGAAGCTCATATATACATCATACTGAACAGAACCAACTTTATTAACAACTTACCAAAATATCGGGGAGACATATAACCAGATATTTCTTAAGGAACATGATTGATAAGATAAGCTATATAATAACTTATCATAGGATATGAGGAATGTGTAATTAACTGCAAGATATAACTAGAGCAACTATACAATCAAGACCTCAACCAATGTTTCGTGTTTTGCCCTAAGTAATATATACTATACGACTGGATTACAATTTATTATGCCCTGAGGAAGTGAGCCGTATTGCTCAAATCCAACCTTCGGCTGCAAAGCCCAAAATCGGTGCCATACAAGGTCAATGGAAGAGCTGAACTCTATGACCTCACCTCCTCATGGTCAGTGCACGATATCCAAAGCAGGATTGCAGTCTCTTGCTTAAGTGGCCTCAGCCACAGGGCCAGCTCTGTAGGCTACCCTATTCTCTATCCCTCCTTGGTACAGGTCTCAGTGCTAGCATACCTTGAGCCACATGCCTATTCACCGTGCTCCAGAACCATGAACACATTCATCTAGATACATCTTCGGAAAGTATCTACTGACAAACTCTCGTCGGAAGATCTCCCAACCGATCACCTCACCGGGTCACTTCTCCTCTTCGATGGCCCACCAGTGGCCAACACTACCCTTCAGAAGGTAGACAACGTGCTTGACCTTGTCTGCTTTAGGGATGTCAAGGATCCAGAAGGCCTTCTCAAGACCTATCAACTACAGATCAGCATCTGCTGGATCAACATCTGCTGGATCAGCTGTTCCAGCATAATCTGAAGCTCCAACTCAGTGAAGCCGCTCAAAGGTCTTCCCAATACCCAATGTTTCACCATGGGGAGCATGCGCTCTTGGCTGAGGCACTGTCAACCTTTCCACCATGTGATTCATTGTATCCATCAACTTCCCCAAAAACTGCTGGTAGGCAGGGTTTTCAAGAATGGCTGGGTCAAATTGGGGGACCTCAGGCACCCAATCTTCATGTGCATGCCCTCCTGCTCCATCAACCGATGCAGCATCGCTGCTCTCGGCAGCATGTTCTTCATGGTTTCCAGACATCTTTAAGCTTTATCTTTCGTTGAGAGCAGAAGGTTATTGTAAGAAAATATAGAAAACTCACAAGAATAGACGCAAACCTAGTCCTAGATCCCTGTAGACTCAGTGAACCTAGAGCTCTGATATCAAACCAACTGTGACACCCTGCCATCACACAGACAACGAGATGACACGCGAAGACGTGCGGAACCATATAATACAAAAACACGAGTTAATTAAAACCGATTGCGGAAAGCATACATGAGAGAACTTTTGCATCCAAATCCTGTAGAGAAACATGTTATATAAACAATCACAAGCCTTGTTATAGGTACACAACTTATCGGAACCAGCTGTACCATTAGCACCAGAGTTCAACACTTGTTTATACATACATAACGGGCCACGTACGGCCAGCAGTAGGATATATAAAAATTACAACAGCTAATCATCGTGAAACGTCATCAAACACCTATGAGGACCTGAGAGTACATGGATGACTCTGGGACTCTACTACAAAACCACCAAAATAGCAGCATGTCCATCTCTTGCCTTCTACTTCTCTTCTTGCTGCTCGGCCGCAACCTCACGACCACCACCACGTCTAGAGCGATCACCTAAAAAGGTTGCAAACCAGCAAGGTGAGACACACAGTCCCAGCGAGAAACATAACTCCCCACTAAAACTATAAAACCTCAAAAGGGTAAAGTAGATAACATCAGATAACTGATAAAACATATAATAAGAGCAGCATACTGAGCAAGGCTATTATTACCATCAATCTTACCAAGATATCCGGGAGGCATATAACCAAGTATTTCTTTATGGAATATGATTGACAAGATAAGCTTTATAAGAACTTATCACATAATATAATGATCGTACACATATATGCAAGGTGTAACTAGATCAGCTATATAGGCAAGGCCTCAATCAATGTTCCGTATTTTGCTCTAAACAAGATATACTATGTGGCTGGATTACGTTTTATTATGCCTTGAGGAAGTGATCCTTCCCTGGTCAAATCCAACCATTGGCTGCAAAGCCCATTCTGGTGCCATACAAGGTCTAAGGAAATCTGGACTCCATGACCTCACCTTCTCGTGGTCAGTACATGAATCATTAAGCAAGACCGTAGTCTTATGCTTATAGGGCCTCAACCTCTGGGTCAGCTTCGCAAGTTACCCATATCTCTAGCTCACCTTGACACAGGTGCTAGTATATACATTCGAGCCATGAACGCATCATGCTCATCATCACATATCCTGAACCATGGGTCTGTTCACCATGCTCCATATATCCTGAGTCTGCAACCACAGCTGCACTCAACCCTCCTATTTTAGGCTAGGGGAAACCTCACATATTCAACAATATGTGCTCTAGGTAATCCCGTAGGATAAACCTATTTCACCATCACCAAATACTGACGATGATGGATCTATGGCCAGGGCAACTACATGATATATTCATCTATCATTAATTAGTATATTTTAAGCCAATTGTTGAGGCAACCAAAGTATAACATAGCCTTATAGAATTACATCATTATTGCCATCCTCATACTATCTTGGGACCTCAATCCCTCATATATCAACCACTGCCTCTCAAGGCATCATAATCATGCATCAACATTCTGAGAGCGCATCCCTTATCTCATCATCAGAGGATAACACCTCAACTAGGCACTCAGCCTTATATCAGGTCCTCAGACCTATCAACTTGTTATCTCATTACCACATGGTGCTATTCAAGCACATATATCTCATAGCTCTTACCATGCTATGAATCCACATGAAATACCTACATGGTTAGTATACACATCCAAAGAGATAACTGAAGCCATCATGGATTAACATGATTATTATACCATCAAGTATAAAGAAACACCCATGAGTAGAGTAAACATAAGCTGTAGAAAGCATAGTTTTATCATCAATCATAAGCATATATCATGCCCCATACTTCTGATCATATGCATGTGCCACATCATCATGTGAAGAAACATCATATCCTTCCCAGGCTTCCTGGTTCACAACCTACCATCTTAACTCATCATCATAGTTGCAGGATTCAAGGTGATTACATCATTATTAAAAGAGAACTATCAACCATATACATTCTGGGTTATTAGAACCCTCACCAAATCTTCTGCAACCCACACTATAGGTATGGCGAGCAATGCCAACCCTCACTAAAGGGTGTAACGGCTAGGGTTCCAACCCTAAGCAAACTCACCACCATAACGGCCAACCCCATCATTCCACCTATCGTGCAAAAAGGACTCACCAGCTCACATGGTGTCGGGCAAGGTGTATCGTTAATCAACAGATGCTATCGACCAAAGGCCTATTGTGCACAAGGATTAGGGTTAGGGTTAGGGTTAAGGTTCCTCTATCAGCTAACCCTCAACATTGACCATATCAGTCAAAGGGTATAACGCCCAAGGTGCCTCTATCGTGCAAACATCTCCATGTCGTTCAAGGGTCATCCATGTCGGCCAGGGCACCCATGTCGTCCAAGATACCATATTGGGCATGGACATGATGGATACTTGAACAACATATCGGACAACACCACTAAGGTACTCACTAAGGTGCACCACTCAACCCATATCGGGCATCATCACAACAAAACCATATCGCCCACACAAGGATAGTCTACTAGGCTCCATATCAGCCGAAGCATAATGGGCACCAAGCCAACTATCTCAAATCCATATTAGATCGGCCAAATATCAACACAAGGTAGGGGTATCGGGCAACCTTACTTCAAGATGTATCATTCAGAGAACAAGATATACGGTGTGTTGCCCAAAACTCTATCTCAAGCTAAGAGAACCATATCGGGCATCAAACCAACCATCTCCACTAGGGGTGTCACCCAAGGGTAAAACCCAAGGCAAGGCTATCGGGCAGCACTACTCCAAGGTCATATTGTGCAAGGTACAACCTAACATTGTCATCTTCAACCTCAAGCACAAGGGCACCAAACCCTAATTGATCAAAAAGATCGGCTCACCTCTCAACAAATAAGAGAGAGGGGTTTTGCACAACCTCTATCACAAATCGGGCAACCAGAAGGACAAACCTCAACATAGGTCATCACATATCCAAGAGCTCACCTCTCTAATCCATAGTGAGAGGAGGGTGTTTCTCAAGCAACTAGGATGTAGACTCACCTCTCAACTTAAACGAGAGAGGGGTATTTCCCACATCACTAGAGCTCAAACTCACTTCTCAAGAACCAAGGAGAGAAAGGGGTGTTTCTCAACAAGAAAGCCCCAACTATGGTTTGGCCAACTAGATCCAAAGGCATATAAACCTCAACAACATCATGCTCACTATATCGATAAGATCAAAAACATGTACTAGAGCAAGAAACATACATGCAATGGCCGATCATCAACATATATGAACATGCAACATAGAGAAGGTAATATAGCTAGGGTTAGAAGTTATGTAACCCGCCTTAAGCAAACTCCTCAAGCTCCAAAGCTCCAAGCTTTAAGCTCCTAGCTCCAAGCACACCACAAAGAACAAGACCCACCTAGGGTTCGGCCACCAAGCTTAGAGGAAGAAGAAGAGAACTCCTTCAAAGGGGATCGGCCAACAACCTTAGCTCCTCTAAGGGTATCGACCACCAAGGTTGTAAGGGAGAGGTGTATCGTGCATACAAGGAAGAGAGGAGCAACAAAGAGATAAAGGGTTCCTAAGGAAGAGAAAGGCAAGACATATATAGATGAGGATCAAAGGGGAACCAAGGCAAGGTGTCACCTTACCAAGGGACACTTGTGCACACATTTTACCACCTTGCAAAACACATGCACATGCCATGCCACTACTCATCCAAGGTTCAGCCACATGACCAAGCTAGGGTGACACAACCAAGGCAAGGAGGTCAAACAAGGTCAAAGGCTGACACACCACCACCACCTTGGCCGACACACCCATGGGTGACACAAAACCATCTTGTCTGATACAAGGTTCCACAAAACAAGGAAAGGACCAAAAAGGCTCAACCAAGCCCATCAGAGCTTCAACAAAGCCCAAGACAACTCAAGGTACGAGTCCAAACCTACCTCTCAACTCTAGAGGAAGCAAAGAGAGAGAAAGACATCTCTCTTGGTGACAAACTTGCTCTTCAACCCTAACTCTGGTTATTTTGCAAGTAGCACCTCCAACTCACAACAAAGCACAAGCAAACCCTAATCACCACTAAAGATGATTAGCAAGCAACCAAGCATAAGGTTTAAGCAAAACAAACAGGGTAAGCCCAAAATGAAGGTCAGGGTCCTTACACAAGGGATATCGGGTAGGGTCATATCCCCCACCCAAAATGCTAACGGTTAGGGCACAAAAACCTTAGGGCACTGGCCACACATATCGGCCACAAGCATAATGTGCACCCATGCACAAGGGGTAACGGGTAGACTAGAACCAAAGGTGTGTCGTGTATCCAAGTGCAAGGTGTAATGGGCATCACCTCCACTCTATCAGCCAAGACACTCCACTGCCATCCTTCAAGCGACATCATGGGTAGCTCACCATGGCGCCCAAGGAGCTCCCATATCACTCAAGGCAACAAACCTTAATGCCCAAGCTGCATCTTGCTCCAGGAAACGTAGTCACTAGGGCACCATGTCGGGAAGAACAATTAGGGGAGTGTCGTGCAAGGTACAAACCATAATGCCCAACACAAGGTTTGCCTACCACACTTATATCGGTCAAGGGAACAACCACTATATTGCCCATCCTGGGTTACATCAACCAAGAGACCATATCGAGAAGCACCATATTAGCCAAGGGATTGGAGCTCACCTCACAACTCAAGGAAGGAGGGGTATTGCTCAACCGACAAGGCATGGCCTAACCATGTCACCCAAGGCACTCAAGAAGGGATGTCTACCAAGCATTATATCAGCCAAAGGCATAACGCCCAACAACACCATCTAGGGTAAGGGTCCATATCGGTCAAAGGGTCAACAAAACACCACTTAGCATATCGCCCAAGGCTCAAACCTAGGAGAGGGTTAACAGGCACAACACATCATAAGGGTATCGTGCAAGGGTTCAAAGACCATGGCGGGTTGGTCATCTTCAACCTCAAGACTGCCACCAAGAAGCCCTAAAAGTTCAAGAGAGTTAGCTCACCTCTCAACAACTAAGTGAGAGAGGGGTATTGCACAACTTTCATCATCTATCAGGAAACAAGGAGGTCCATCATATCATATCGGCCAACCAACCAAAGCTCAACTCACCATTGGATTTGGAGACCCTAAGGTCACCTCTCAACAACTAAGTGATAAAGGGGTTTTGCCCAAAAAACTCCACATCGATGGTTTGGCCAACCCAAGGCAACCCAAGATAACCATCGCCAGAAAGTGTAGGGTACATCTAAAGAAACCTTATAACCATTAAAGCAAGAAACATAGCTAAAAGATGACATGGCCGATCAAGATAGAACATATAGCATGCAACATGAAAAAGTAGTAGTATAGCTAGGGTTAGGAGTTATGTAACCTGCCTCAAGCTCTAAAGCTCCAAGCTTCTAGCACCAAGATCCAAGCTTCAAGGCACCACCTTCGGCCAACACAAAGAAGAACAACTTGTAACCACCATGGCTGAAGAGAAGGAAGAAGAAGAAGAAGAAGATGCCAGGGAAAGGGAGAGATACCTACCACAAGAGAAGGAAAGGGACAAGCTAGCAAGGTGTATCACCCAACACACCAACATTATCGACCACCACTTGCTCCACTCTTCTCCTAGCTCGGCCACCAAAGGAAGTGAAGCAACTAAAGAAACCAAAGATCCTAGCAAGCAAAGGAGGGGTTCATTTATATACTATGGGATGAAGGGGGGAAGCAAGGCAAGGTGGCACCCGCCCCTAGAACACTTGTCCAAGGAGTGTGCCACATGCTAGCACCCCAAAAACCCACGCCCATGAGTTGCCATCCACTAAGCAAAGCAACAATCACTTGTCCAAAGATGGTGACATAAACGAGGCTAAGGTGGAGGATGTGTGTCGTCCAAGATGGCAACCCCATACACCATGGCCGATACAGCCCCCTGCCTGACACAACAACACTCCTTGGCCGATACACCAAGGTCCAACCCGATACCAAGCTTCAACAAGGCTCAACAAGGCAAAACAAAGTCCAACCAGGCCCAAAGCTACTCAAACAAAGGGCCCAACCCATCATCTCAACCCTAGAGGATGCAAGGAGAGAGAAAGACAACTCTCAAGGTGACAAACTTGCACACCAACCCTAAAACTTGGGTAATTTACAAGTTGCACCTCAACCTCTCAACAAAGCACAAACAAACCCTAATCACAACTTTAGGTGATTAACAAGCATCTCAACACAAGGTTTAGGAAAAGCAAATAGGGTAAGCCCAAAATGAAGGTCAAGGTCCTTACATAAATATTTTAAATTTATTTCATACACATGTGTGAAAGTAAAAGTAGAATCAATGTGGATCACTCTTTGATTTAAAGGAGGACATGCATAGAAGATTGTTTCTATTACTTATTATATTAATGTAACCTTTAGTACTTGTACCTCTTCACTTTAAAATCATAAATCTCATTAATGACATGGAAGTCAGATTCATAAGTACTAGTGAGAAACTCTATAACAAATATTAATTTTTTTATGCATCATTTATCTTTAAAGATTGACCCTCCCTATTTGAATACAAGACCACAATAGTATGAAAATTAGAGGATCTAGGGGGCAACTGGGGCTGAAGCCCCCCCCCCCAAATAAGATGCATGTATTCATATGTTTGTAGTATGATCAAATACTATACATATATATAATCATTTTCTGATAAAATTTCAAGTAAATTGCTAAATTAGTTGTTATTAATGTGTTATTTTGAGCAAGTTTATCAAGTTCAAATATCACCTAAAGCATATATTTTCAAGTACATTTAACCTAGTCCCCCTATTGTATTTAATACTAAGCCCTTCCAACTCAGCTCCACTATTGACATAATCTAGATCCGCCCCTAGTAAGAACCCACCTAGTTTCTCAAATAGTATTATATCACTTGCATTTATTTTCCATCACTCATGAGTCCAATGTTGTTTATACCTTGCTTTTATTAAGTTGTGATGTATGCCTGGAAATCACAACCAACAAAATAATGATGTCTAGTATCACACATCTATGCTCACCACTATAGATGTTTTTGGATATTATCAAGAATACAGTGAAAACCTTAATAATTCTAGGTTGCCCCTACATTCAATACGTTATGGTCACATATGTGCACAAGTGGGTAGCATTATATGATGTATCTGCATTAAATGAAATATAGACATAATCTTAGATCTGAATATTTACATCTAGAATATACCATATTCTTGATATTAGAAGGTTAGGTTGGTGTGACGACATTTGATAGCATATGACTAACTATACACAAAATGAAGGTATTGGAAAATATTCTAAGGAATGAATTTTTTTATCAAATTTATTGTGAATAGACCATTGTGTCCTTTCATTATTTTCACATGAACCAAGACACATTGAAATGTAATAGTGCATTGTATGTTGTGGATTTAGTGCACATGCAAGCTTTCCTACCTCTAGCATAACTGTTTGATCTTGTGGATACCTAGCCATTGCCACTAATCCTAAATAGGTCACCTTATCCATGGATACATTCCTAGCTTCACCTCACATTGTTAGTTCTCTTGTTTCCCATGTTTCTTTAATAGGGACATGGTTCAAGAGAGGGTTAGTCAAACATAATAAGAACTATGGTGTCAAAAAAAATGCTTTTGAAGGTCCTAAATGAACTAGACCTCATTGAATACATATACAATACTATAGGATATAAATGATTAACCACCTACGTTCACCGACCTTGAGTAGGCCACCTTACCTAGATAATTGTCGAGCTCCCAATCTTATCCTTTTAACTTATCCTCCTACAAACTCTCCCTTTAGGAAAGGAAATTTCATAGACTATGAAGGACATACAAATACCCATCCACAATATGATCCTACATGGGACACCTTGTACCTAGATATCACCCTAGATTCATGCCATTTCCCTAAAACAATTCACACCCACTTGATCATGGTATTGATTGGTTCATCTCTTGTAGAAATTTTGGAAGGATCTCATATACCACCCATGGAAAGGGCACTTACTATTTATGTATCATACTATCTAGTTGTGAGGATTTGGAAGGTAGAGGAGTATCCTTTTGTCTCTCCCAAAAATGGGGAAGTCATTTTATTATTTTTCTTGAGAACAACTGTCTTTCTATATTAAAAAAAGGTACAATCCTCTCCAATAAATAAGATGGGAAGTAACAAGGAAGCACATAGAAAACCCTAATGGGCCTATTATACTTAGGACCACATTACACATGACTTCTGTAAAAAGAACTAAAAAGGAATAAAACAACTATATATATATATATATATATATATATATATATATATATCTCTCAAAACTCCCCCTCAAGCTGGAGCATAGTAATCAATCATGCCCAACTTGCAACATAGCTTTGCAATCTTTTTCTAGAGAGAGGCTTAGTTAAAATATTAACAGTTTGCTTGTGTGTAGGAAGGAAGGGAGTAGTTATCTTCTAAGTCAGCACAACATCATGGAGAAAATGGCAGTCTACTTCGATATGCTTGGTCCTTTCATGAAACACACGATTACTAGCAATGAAGGTAGCAACAAGATTATCATAGTACATTGGAATGGAATGAGTAATGGGAAATCCAAAGTCAGACAAAATAGATTTTATCCATGATAGCTCACAAGTAATATGATCCATTGCATGATACTCAACTTCTACACTAGATCGGGAAACTACATCTTGTTTCTTACTTCTCTAGGTAACAAAGTTACCCCCTAAAAAGGTATAGTAGCTAGAGGTGGAGCTCCTGTCAGATTTACATCCTGCATAATCAGCATCAGAATATCCAGTCACATCTAGATGCCCATTTCTTTTATAAAACAGTCCATGTCTAGGTGCATTCTTAAAATATCTCAAGACTTGACATGCATCATCCCAGTGATACTGTCTAGGACATTCCATGAATTGGCTAAGAACACCAATAGAAAAGCATATATCTGGTCATGTAACAGTAAGGTATAGAAGTTTGCCAACCAAGCATATATAATTAAATTTATCTTCTAAGGGCTGAGTAGATTCTACCCATAGATCATTAGCTTGATCCATAGGAGAGATTGTCGGCCGGCAACCAAGCATTCGAGTCTCACTAAGTAAGTCCAGTGTATACTTCCTCTGTGATAAAGATACTTCATCCTTGTTATGTGCTACCTCAATGTCAAGAAAATATTGTGGATGCCCAAGATCTTTGGTAACAAAATGCTTCATAAGATATTACTTTGTAGAAGAAATTCCAGCAACATCGCTTCCAGATAGGATGATATCATCCACATAAATAATAAGAACAATAATGCCCTAAGTAGTGGTTTTAATAAAATTGGAGTGGTCACATTGAGACTGTATGAAGCTAAATTGTGCAACACAAGGGATAAATTGTCAAACAGAGATCTGGGACTTTGTTTGAGGTCATAAATGGTTTTCTTTAAAATGCATACTTTTCCAGTGTGCTCCCCTTAGCAACATAACATGGAGGTTTTGACATATAGTCAGTTTCCTACAAATTACCATATGAAAATTCATTCTTAACATCTAGTTGATGTAAGTGCTAGCCTTTAACATCAAAAGAAATCATAATGAAGACAAAATTAATATGATCAATTAGGGAAAAAGCTTTAAAATAATCAATCCAATCTTGTTGTGCTTATTATTTAGCAACAAGTCTTCCTTTAGACATTCAATTGCCCTGTCAGACAAATATTTTACAGTAAAACCCTATCTGTAGCCAACAAGTTTACTACATGTAGGGAGATCAACAAGGTCTCATGTCCCATGAGTGTGAAGTGCATCCATGTCCTCATTCATGGCTTGTTTCCATCTAGAGTGTAGTAGTGCCTCTTGAACATTCTTATGAATAGAAATTGTAGATAAAGCAGTAGTAAATTTAGCCATAGAAGCATTTAAATAATTTGTGGACACATGTTGAGAAATACAATATCTAGTAAAAAAAAATTAACCCTTTTTGTTATGCAATGGGCATGTCAGATCAGAAGTTTTAATAGATTCAGTAACATGACCATTGTCTTGAGGTGGATCATTAGTGTCTGAAGATAACAAAGTTGGGGATACTTCATGTAAAGTTTCTGACACATTAGGTTTAGGAATGGGCATAGTTGGAATTGGGACTTGATTACTTGGTTCAAATCAGTAAGATGTATCTTCAAAAAAGGTAATGTCCGCACTGACATACAAATGATGTGAAATAGGATCAAAATATTCATACCCTTTTTGTGTATGACAGTAACCAAGAAAACAATAGCAGAAAGTACGAGGTGATAGTTTATCTTTCCCAAGTTGGTGATTGTGAACAAAACATAGACATCCAAAAACTTTTGAAAAGATAAGTTCACGAGGATAAATAAGATTATAAGTAATCTTATTCTCAAGCATAGAAAAAGGCATCCAGTTGATGAGATGATTAGCTAAAATAACTACATCAGCCTGATAAAATTTAGGCACTTTCATTTCAATTTGGAGAGTGTGAGCTACATCAAGAAGATGCCTATTCTTCCTTTTGGCAACTCCATTTTGTTGTGGACTATAGGGACATGAAATTTGGTGAATGATTCCTTTGGAAAAACAAATCTTTTGAAAACTATGTTGCACATATTCAAAAACATTATCAATGCGGACAAATTTGTGAGTAGCACAAAATTGAGTTTTTATATCATTAAGAAATTTTGAGAGAACATCTAAAACTTCATAAAAATCTTTTAACAAGTAGATCCAAGTAGCACATGACCACTCATCAATAAAAGTAACAAAATATTGTACACCGGTACAGTTAGCAATACAACATGGCCCCCAAACATCAGATTGGACTATGTAAAACAAAAATAGGGCTTCAATCATTATGACGATGAGGAAACACTATTCAATAATGTTTTCTAAGTTGAAAAGATTAACATGAAAAGTTCTCAGTAGACAAACTTGGAAATAAAGACTTCAATTTGGAAACAAAAGGGTGATTGTGTCACATGTGCCACTGATGAAGAGAACCAGACTGGGCCATAAGAGAAGTAGTAGTTGGATTTGACGAAGTCTACAAGTAATACAGACCATCTCCACCTTCATATCCCCCACCAATTGTCTTCTTCATCCTAAGATCCTACATTGAGACAGTGTAAGGAAAGAAGGTTACACTGCAGTTCAAAGTATTGGTAATTTTACAGAAAAATATCAAGTTTAAATGGAATTTAGGCACAAACATGATGGATTTAAGGAGGTGGTTGTTCACATCCCCTCTAATAATAATTGGAGAGGTGGTCCCATCTTTGAGACACACAGGTTGATGGAAAGTAAAAATTTTCATATCAGTATATAATTTCTTATTACCAATCATATGAGTTGTAGAACCCAAATCAATAACCCAATCATCTTTTAGTGAATAAGAATAAACTTGAAGACATGAAGAGTCACCTAAGTGTTGGGCAATGTTTGCTTGAGGAGTAATAGTAGCAGTAAAAGTGGCCTTGATTAATTTATCAAGATCAAAAGAACTCAGTGTCACCATCTGGGCATTAGTAACACAAGGAATAGATGTATAATATCCATCACCATCAAGAGTCAATACTTTATTTTCCCATCTGGGTTTCCCATGTTTTTCCCAGCATTTGTCTTCAATGTGATTGGTTTTCTTGTAGAAGTTATAATGTATGGGTTGGGATGAGGAACAAGAGGATCGTCTCCCATTATTATTGAGACCTTTTCCTCAGCCACGTCTAGGATTGCCTCGTCCGGCAAAAACAAGGGTTGCATGCTCCTCAACAATAGCATGAGAAGATATAGAGTGAGACAAATGTAAACAAATATCATTTGATGTCAGTAAGGGTTCAAAGACAAGAATTTGCTAATGAACAACTTCATAAATAGGAGGTAGAGATGCCAAAAATTGACAAGGTTGTATTTCCTCTCATTGCTTTTGCATTTTGATAATATTAGATGATAAGGGGTGATGAAGCTTTAGTTCACCCCAAATCCCTTTGAAGGTATCGAAGTTTGAGGAAAATCCATAGTTATCTTCAAGTTTTAAAGAAATGCTTATATAGATGAAATACTCAATATGTATTTCCTTTACTAGAATATACTTAGGCAAGGTGATCCCTTGTCTCCTTAGCGGTGTTGGTGAAGAGTAGATTAGCAAAGATATGTGATTCACAAATATTCAAGATCCAAGAAAGAAATAGTGAATTGTGTTCAGCCCGCCTCTTAAATTTGACTTCAATTTCTCAGATACTTCCTCTATAGTTTTCTTCTTGTCAGATGTGTCTTCCTTTAGTGGGGGTAGATCTGTCAAATGTTCTAGTTTTGTAGAGGAGTGTGCATAAATCTGAAATGTGCGTGCCCATAGGACATCATTAGAGCCATAAAATTTAATAGAAGTAACACACTTGGGGTGTGTCTCAGACATCCCAACCATAGAAGAAGATGACTCGATAATATACCAATATAAGGTATAATGAAGCAGCAAAGGAAAAATAGAAATAGGAGTAGGAAGTCACTGACACACTGTGTCAAGAAGAGGGCACTCCATATCACTTGCAGCAAACTAGAATAGAAGGTCTTCGACATGTCGTGTCATAAGTAGACTCGTCGTGTTGCTTGTGCAAATTTCAATCAACAGAAATTCGTTGTAGCAGCTGATGGCGACACACTGCATAGGTAAGGCACATGTCATGTAATATATAAAAACATCATATCTTTATAGGAAAAAATCCAGAATAGATGGTGAACCTTATGGATCACCAAGATAAGTGGAGATATGTTGTAAAGACCCAATAATATCCAATTATATGTGAAGAAAGCCCTACGGAAGGTGGTCATAGATGACCAAAAGCAATATGTCATACGAATTTGGACATAAGACCAGCAGAAAGACTATAGCAGTCTTATTAGATCCCCTTATTGGGAAGAGGATAGAGATAGAAAGGATACTAGATCTCCCTTGGTGCGATCAGCAGTGGTGGACAAGATAGAAGATTATGGGTGGGGATGGAGGAAGAGACGATGGCAATGTTGGCTTGGAAAGGATATGACTTGCGACATTTATCTGACCTGCTCAGATATCATGTTGAGAATAGTCGTCTTTCTATATTAAAAATGATTACAACCCTCTCCTATAAATAGAAGGGGAAAAAACAAGGAAGCACATCTAAAACCCTAATGGGCCTATTGTACTTAGGAAAACATTACATAAGACTTAAGTAAAAAGAATTAAAAGGGAATAAAACAACTACAAATAAATATATATATCTCAATAATTTTCAGATTGACTAAATGTAGAATGATTTAGACCGATGTAAAACAAATTTATTTATTTTGAATTAAGCCCACATTTTAACAATGTTGGTTTGAATTTCACATAACAAAATATTGCAATGAAGTAAGTACAACACTCACTTGTACAAGTGCTCAGTAGATATGGTTGGATCAAGTAATATTAAAAACCACCTTGAGATAGGTGTCAAGGAAGGTTCTGACCGTAGAAAGAGAGACAAGATTATGGGTAGAGAGAATCCTAAAGAGACTTCGTATGTGATGAAGGTCCCTACATCGATAGAGATTCCACCAGAAGACTCTCCTAAGAAACTAGTCATCCTTAAATACATTTTTGCAAACTTAAGTATTGGGAAGGAATATATTAGCCTGGGTCTTCATTCCATGGTGTCTCATGTGCATGATCAACAATACATGCTCTCTAATATAGCACACGGAACCCCTTTCTTTATCAACCAAGTGTGTTACATCAACCCATTTGTCTAATAGATCATGGAACCCCTTTCTTTCCAATGAAAATTAGAGTTATATTGGAAGCTACTAAATGCATAGTTGAACATATTAAGACACTTAATCTACCATAATTCCCATCATGTTCATGATTCTATTCATGATCAAGTAGTTAAAGGGGAATAAGGGGGGATGTAGGTGTTCAAAAATTTCTATCACTTCCCAGATGCAAAGCTTCCCAATAACTTTGACATACTAAAGTTCAAAAAGTACTCTACAAAGAGAGATCTGCTAACACACATTAATTCATAATGCTCCACATGATGGAAGTGCAAGATGAGGATAAGATCTTGATCAAGTCTTTTGTTTAGACCTTGACAAGGCCTTCCATGGCATGGTATTATAAGAAATACCTAACAAAACTCACTACATGGACACAATTAGATGAGAAGTTCACTGACCAATATGCATGGGAGCAAGATCAAGTCCCAACCAAACCATATCTGGATACACTGCAACAAATATCGATGAAAGCTTCTCCAATTTTATGGGAATATAGTGGCACCTAGAAATACAGTTGGACTTCAAGTTGTCAAATAAATAGGTGATCGACGTTGTAATAAAGGAAAACTCAGCTTTTCTTACCATGATTCTATCCTTACATCATTACAACACTTCCCACAATTGATTCAACTAGAGTCATAATAAAAAATTATAGAGAGGGGTCTATCAAAATATAGGCCTCACATTTCAACCTCTTGTTTTATCTTCAAAGTCAAATATGAAGTTGAGATGGGATAAATGGCTCAAGCAAAGAACATTGTTTCACTTTAACGTTATGATAAATCTATCTAACATCAATAATGGAAGGTAGCAATAGTCAACTAATCAAGTAGCTTTGACTCAACTTCAGAAACCCAAGTGTGTAGCAGTTTTGGGGCTCTATCACCACCATAAAATATGCAACAAGCTTAAATGGTGTGACCCAACACTCAATGTTTCCAACCACAATAGATTCCACCAAAATATTAATATCAACCCAATCAAAAGTATGAATGTGCAACCCTTACCTTCCATCCATCAACACATTATCCTTCCACCAACATCCCACATGGAAAAGAGACACAACGGTAAGAGTTGGTGGCAGAATATCCGTCATAGACAAAATAGAAGGTCCACCATTTTGAACTCTTACATCAACACTATTCTTCCTACTATCCATCATCTTCTGAAATGCTTAACCATAAGGGAATATTATAATCCCTTTCCAAATAGTTACAACCCCAATGGCCACTCTGAATCCCACTAAGGGACATAAAATGGATTCATTTTTAGATCCAAATCATGCTCTATAGGATCTAATTGAGTTAGGGAAAGTTCAGATGTCAAAACCAGAAGAAACATCACTCTTCATCTAATGGTGTGACCTACATCACCTAGATAGAGGCCCCAATTGCTGGTTCAATCCATCTTGCAAATAAGACTGATGAAAATTGCAATTTGAGGACCCACATTATCGCCAGAACACAAGAGAAGAACCCACGATACATGGAGGTGTATACTCATCACTCTAAATGCACATACAAAATAGAATCTTTGAATGATTTGGATTCCTAATGTGCTAGCAACACTTGTCATTGTGTTGATCATTATACCATGATTTGAAAGTTCAAAGAAACAATGCCAATGGCGATAATACCAACTTGAAGAAAATGGGAAGCACCATAGATTTTGGTCCTTTTCCAACTAAAATTGTGGCCCAAGCAACCAAAGTGGATGCTCTTCCACCCCTTTATAAAGAGAATTTTTTTACTATCTATGAGGAAGTCCCTAATGATGCTTTAGAAGCAATGATAGAAAATAAAACACTGGGGAAGTCTCATCCCCACAATCAACATGAAGCATGCACCTCCTACTCCTAAGCTCTACATGGAAATAAGCCCGGAAAGGGCATGTTCATCAATTCATGAATTTTCTAGAAGGAGAGGTGGCCCTTCACGAGATGATGCACAATTTGGAAGCACATCTTGAAGTTACAATGATGATTCTCAAATGGGACTATGTCTCATATAGGTTAAATAAGAAAATATGTTGGTACAGTTGGACTTGTCATAAATTTGCATTGGATCTCTTTTGTTGAAGATGAAATACAAGTAGAAATGGAAGACAACAATCCATTTCTTATTACCTCCATACATAAAGGCCTCAAGATTATTTCATGCTTTATCAACTACGGGGTGTATTCTTAAATATATGTCCCCTGAAAACCCTTCTCACTCTATAGAGAGATCCCAATGAAATTCATCCTACCACAAAGAAAGCCACATTATTTGGTAGTGCACTAAAGAACACCCAAGGAGAAATAACACTAAAAATCCATATTGTACTATACAAATTATTTATATTTTATGATCATGGAGTTGAGAACATATAGATAATCTTCTTCTAGATAATTTTAGTTTAAAGTTTGTCTGCCCCTGTATAGTCATGTAGTTAGGATAGAACCATAGAAAATATTATAAAAAAGTTTAGGTTATTTTGAACATAAGCTTGGACTCAACCGCAAATCTAAACTAAAATACCACAAATTAGGGAATTCATTATTCAACTGTGAATTTTTTTACTCAAAAAGTGTTATTGAGAATAAATCGTATGATTAGAACACCTAATGGAATTAATTTGTGATGATACCTTTTGTAAACTGAATTGGGTATTTATAAAGTTAAACATCCACTAGTTATATACATGGATTTGAACGGTTGAAAATCAATTCCAAAGTTGCTTTATGATCATATGCAGTTTATTGAAGTTGTGTAGTTGCTACTTGAAATTAAATGACAATTATACTTCACAATACTCCTCCACATATGATAATGTTTGAAGAAATTATTTAATGGTTGGATTTTTGGGCCACAAACTCAGATAAAATGTACTTTAGGTTATTAGAGCTTTATGTTCAAAGTTTCATAAATGAATGAGGTTCCTACATAAATTTGTGTAAGTTTGAAAGAATGGGATAATTGATTAAATTATTAAGGCTTTAATCATTTTAGTTTAAAGTTCGTCTGCCCCTGTATAGTCATGTAGTTAGGATAGAACCATAGAAAATATTATAAACAAGTTTAGGTTATTTTGAACTAAGCTTGGACTCAACCCTAGATCCAAACTAAAATACCAAGAATAATTATGATGATATATTAATGATGATTAATTGTTTTTAATCCGGTGACCAATGATCTAGATGCTCCAAAATAGTTAGGATTTCATGAACTTTGGTACATGGGATTTATTTAACTATATGACTATGGTTTTCTCAGTTGAAATCATGATATGTTTGTATGACGTTTTATTTGCAAATATTGGGTGTAGTATTTCTATGTAGTACTCACTGTTTTGTCACTTGAAAATATAAATTATGAGTAAATGTTTTGTAGTTATTAAGGTGTTCATTATCCCCCTTATGAGCGAATGGATTAATGTTGACTAGTACACCTCCCTACATCATAACATGCATAGGGAGTTCCCTAGAGTACTTGGTACACATGGATGGGCTTAGTATTTATGTTTTGGTACTAGTCCACCTTGATAATGTAATTCATCTTTAAAAACCATAAATATATGTATTTTTCGCTTAACAAAGAACTATTTTTTTATGATATCTCTTTTTTTCTACAAATCTTTTCAAATTGTGAAAACCATAAATATATGTATCTTTGTACCCATGTACACAAAACCTTGTGTGTTGATCCATTATTTTGCGTATGTTTTAGGTTTAGGGCTAGCATAGGAGAAAAGATGGAAAGTGAGTAGTTGTTAGGGTGTACCTATTTTGTTAAGATCATGTTAACATACATGTTCAGACTTGTATAAAACTCTCTTTTCAACATATAAACGTAATTTGTAATAAGTGACATTGCAATAATGTACATGTTTATGTTGCAAATGTTATGGTATATGTTATTGTTGTTTTTTCATGTATGTGCATATTGCTTCTACAACACACTCTGATACAATCAATTAATGTTTTTAGATTTTTTATTCTCATCCCCACTAGATTTTGAAAAGGCAGAATAGGAGAACATTACAGTTGGTATCAGAGCATGAACAATGACAATTTCTCATCATGAAATACAAATTAATTCAATTTTTCACTTGAAAACCTAGAAACCTAGTAACATATTGTATAGGAACTAGGACTGGTTAGCCTCTAGGTTAGAACCTAGATGTTTGAGAACTAGGTTTAGACAAGTGTGGGAAACCTTATCCATATAAAGGTCCTATGTATAAGGTTTAAGAAGTGGCATACATATTGTTCTCACCATTTCACTAGGTGACATGGCACAAGACTATCTACTGTGTGTGGGTCACTCAGTTTTGTTGATTTGGTTTTATTTTTCAATCGTTTGAGCCTCGACAATTTTATCTGCCATATGCTTTGTTAGAGAAAAACTATATAATATTTTATTATATATGTAAATATGAGAATATGTCCCTCACACAGTAGAGTAGGAGATGTTCATGCAACCTAAGTGAAGGGGAGTGACATTATTTTAGAAGAGAGAGTAGTTTTAGATTAGAAGTCTAAAACCTTATCAAGATATGTGATAAATAGAGTCGATGGTAGAATGATAAATGATATAAGCATGGATAATCTCATCTAATTTTAATCCCTGAAGATATGCATTTCTTATAGAGATCAAAATTATGTATAAGGTTTGAATCCAATTTTGAAAAATATGAGCCAAGCCTCGACAATGAAAGTGTGTAGGATTTTTTTGCATAAGGAAATCTATGTTAAGACAAGGTTTGAATATGCATGAGCCTCAAGCTCTTTTACAAGGGAGGACCTCTAGTGTTAGAAGAATATATGTGGTGAACTCTAGTGAGAGTGAGACCCATAAGGGGAAGGTCAGAGGAGCTAACCGCCAATACATGAAAAATGATGTACCCTAAAATAGATTACTCTTGAGTAGATGAGTTGAGTCCTTATGTATGATTCATATAGTTGATCTAAATCCTATATGTGAGATTTTGATACAAAATATTGTAATGGGTAGAAAAACTCATGATGAGAAAGACAATCCTTTGGTTAACTTAGGTCTTGTATTGAGTGACTTATGTTTTTGAAATTCATCATTAGCTACAAGTGAGGTGATATACGAAACTATGGTTTTGAGAGTAAAATGCCTTGTGCCTAAGATACTCATAAATTTTGTTCCCTTCACTCCTCTTTCTTAATATATGATTATAGAAACCTCACTTGAGCTATGTAGATGATTTATATATGAGGAGTCAATAAAAGAAGCTTGATCTATTCTGTTTTCTCTTCCCATATCATACATGTAATATCCAAGTTCAAAATCATGATAAACTTTACTTAGTATGTTATCTTTCCCATCATAAGTTTGAAATAAATATTTTTTTGGATCATGATTACATGATAAAAAAATATAGTTCTTAACCTAAAATCTCTAAATCTAAGCCTCTAGTTTAATGATAACTCTTAGACAATAGGGTGGAAACCCTAATACCTAAATATGAACAAATAATTCACTCTAATATTAAGCTCCTAGTATGATGTTGTTCATAAATCACAATAATGATGTTAAGTGTGACAATTCCATTATTAAATGACATTAGATCTTGATATCACCTTACATGGGTCAGTAGGGAGAAATATGAACACATTGAGTAAAACCTTCTCAACTTCATGTGTATGAATTAAACCACATTTCCTTAAGGAGTTCTGAGGGTGTATATCTTAAAATATTATAATGTCAAGCTATGAATAATACATTATGTGATGCTTCAAATCCTTAAAAATAGAATAACAATGATGTCCAACCTATATAAGGTGGGGTGTATACATCCTAGATGCTCTTTCTCCTAAAATGTCAACTTAGGGTATGTCACAACCTATTAAAATCATAGCACCTAAAAGTGAAGGTAGAAGAGACTCCTTGATATCACCATAAGAATAATATAAATTGAATTTAGAGGACAAAATTCTATATAAGGTGGGAAGAATGTGATGACCCTAAATTTTGGGAGTTTGATGTGCAATATAGTACTAAGGAACATGAATAGTCTATAAAAAAATTGACCACAAATTAGGGAATTCATTATTCAACTGGGAACATTTTTTCACTCAAAAAGTGTTATTAAGAAAAAAAATTATGATTGGGACACCCAATGGAGTTCAATTGTAATGAATACCTTTTGTTAACTAAACTGGATATTTATAAGGTTAAACATCCATTGGTTATATACAGGGGTTTGATCGTTTGAAAATTGATTCAAAAGTTGTGTTATGAAAATATGAAGTCTACTGAAGTTGTTAGTTTATACTTGAAATGAAATGACAATTATATTTCACAATACTCCTCTACATATGATATTATTTGTAGAAATTATACAAATGGAAAGATTGGATTTTTGGGCCTTAAACTTGTTGAGAATGTACTTTAGGTTATTGGACCTTTTTGTCTAAAGTTTCAAAAATGAATGAGGTTCCTATTGGTTTAGTATGCCTAGAGGCCAATCATGTTATAATTGTAATGGCATAACTTATAAAAACAATTTAATCAATATAAAGCAAGCTTCCAATTTATTCTTTTTAATTCAGTTATGAGATAATGATGTAACATTATAAATTTCTAGAGAATTATACTACTCAATGACGTATGTATTCAAGTTACTACCCTTGTGGATGAGATCATAAGGATGCTAAGAGTATATACATATTCTCATTATGCCCCTAATTAGTTGTTATTGTGAAAGTTTGATAGACAACAATAACACATAAGATCAGAGTGTGAGTTGGTTGATGATTAAATCTCATTAGTCATGATATGGAGATATCAAACCAAGCACACACATACATGTTAGAGAATAGTGTATCAGACAAACCCATTAGAAGACTGACACATGGAAACCATCATTATGGAAGTCATAGTCATTTCTCACACTGATGGTGGTGATTGAGGTTCTTAGACCAGAAATCACTACACTCATCACGTCATTGGGTACACTTTGACATCATTAAACATAGTCCTAAAACACGGATTGTTATAACGGTGATAAATTGGGTGACTTTGACACATGAGGATTGACTATGAGTGATAGATATTGGATTTGTCCCTCCTACTGAAGTGTGATGTCCTAGGCCTATTGATTAGAGAGACTGGGAAATGCATGGCAATGCACATGCAAGTCAATATGTGATATTGAGCTTACACATATCTTAGACAGTCTGCTCTTAGTTCAAGAAACAAGGTTGAATAATAATGAGGGTGACTGTTCCATGCCTCTAGTTCAATCTGGGCAATTAGTGACAAAGGAACTATATAAACACTGTAACACCATACATAGATTGTAGGTTTAAGTTGTTCCCTAACTTTTTATTTACTTGGGTAGCATTAATGTGTGACTAGGCACCACTCATTGCTTGTGATATCATAAGTTGTTATGGACATTCACTGCAAATGTAATATGGGACCTATCGGGTCACACACATATGTCTCGATCTAGAAGAGGATTTCTGTGACGTCCCCGGATTTTCTAAAACTTAATCTGATGTGTGACGTCCAAATTGAAACCCTCACCTCAGTGAGAATCCCAATTTAAACATCCCACACAAGGCTAAGAAGAAGAAAATCAGAGGAAGTCAAAAGGAAACACAGTAGCACATGTACATGAACAATAATAAAACCATACACACATGTTCACCATTCAACATATAGTTACAACATGAATTGTTACAACATTTGATATTACATATTGAACAACAAACTTAAACATATACATGTACTACCACTAAACTACAGGATCTTAAGACAACAGGTCCACCTGTACATCAGCTCGCTATACAACTCTCACTCTCCTGGATCTTCAAGAGCATAACCACAACCTAAACAAAGATTACATGCGGTACACGTCAGCACAATATTTCAAGAATATTGTACTGAGTATGCCTACGTGTCTTTTATATACCTCTCATCATATCTTGGCAATAAGATAAAACTAATATACTTGGCAGTAACTGAAGAATATAAGAAAAGCATATACTTGCACAAAGATATTCATTAACAAAAGAGAACACATATTTTAAGCTTATTTTCCATTATATACCAAGGCCTTTATGATCACTACCAAAGAGTTAGATCATTTGTACAAGGTGACCACTACCAAAGAGTTAGGTCAGACCACTACCAAAGAGTTAGGTCATATGTACAATGTGACCACTACCAAAGAGTTAGGTCACTTCCAAGCACACTACCAAAGAGTTAGTGCTTTCATATAATGGAACAGATATAATATGTTTGATGTGTTCATAGCAATAATCATTGAAAATCATGCAACATATCATACAAGAATAATCATTTCATCCAATATCATATGCCAAGTATTTTACTACACATATAACACAAGCATATTGTATAATAAGCCAAGTAAGAGGTAATGGCGTACCTTCCAAAGATATAGATCATCCTAATCACATATCACTGATGTCAACTATAAGCTTGGTCAAACCTGATCAAGACAAGACCACATACTACCATCAGATTCTTATCATCTTACTTCTCATCTTAACCCTAATCGTATCCATTTTAGGGTTTACTTAACTCATTAGGATATCTACATTATTACTTGCATTCTTGTCATTAGATTTATCTTACTGATGTCATATTCCAGATTATAGTTCATCAACTGGATATACTCATGTGTCACATTATTATGTGAACATATTTAACAATATGTCACTTTCATTAACCATATCAGGGTTATATCACATCTATTAAGGATTCTCTTCATATAACACGAATTTCATATATATAACTGATCTCATATTTATATATTATCTTCCAATTACAGATATGAGGGTTTTCTGTAAATTTCATCATTTATTGACCATGCCTGTATTTATTGCATTTTATTTAGGGTTATTAGCCCTAATTAGCCATATTAAGCAAATTACATGATTTCGTACATCACCATGGCCATATCTGACATCACATGCATTATAAACATTATTATGGAGTTACTGACATTTTTCCATAATTTTAGGCCACTATTTGATATTTATTATTCATCAATTAAGCATTTCCAAAACTAACAATATATCACTGATATTTGTGTAACAAAAGACTAATATAATGGTTCCAGGTTGTTCTACGCATTTTTCTGAACATTTTGGTATATTGTACGTATTTTTCTAATCATCGAGCTAAATTTTGTGAATTATACAAGATCTAGCTATTTATTAAGGTATTTACCTTTTTCCGCCAATGGTCGGTCGCCACGTGGCATTTGAGGCACTGCTCTTGGCTCCTCAGCTAGCTTTGAGTCGGCCGGATCTGGGGCGGAATCCGCGAAACCCCTGGACCCAATAACCCGGGGCGGGCTTCCCCCCTTTCTCACGATCTCGCACGCGAGGACTCTGTTTCCTCTGTGAAACAGAGCTCCGCCGCATGAGCCCTCCTCCGGCGAGCAACCAACGGAGTTGGAGTGGTCCTCTTCGTCTCCAAAAGCCACCCTCACCTTCAACGCAGGCCTCCGCATCTCCGCGGCCACTCGACTCAGGAGCTATGCCTCTGCCGTTCTAGATCGGCGGGATCTCCGGCGTCGGCCCCGCTGCGGAGGTGCAAAAGAGGCGTCTTGCCTCTGATCAGTCATGCACCGACCTGCAGCTTCAGAAGCTTCGCAGGGTCTCTACGAGCTCAAACACATCGCTCATCGTCAGGTAGAAGAACTCCGCACAAGCCTCCGAGCTTCATCTTCAAGCTCCGGACAGCTTGACTTTGTCTGCCATGTAACCATGGGATCTGGGCTCGAAACACTAGAGTTCGACTCCCCTAGCATTCTTCTTCCTTTTCCTTTACTAATCTCCCTTTGGTCGCCCCTCTACCTTCATCTCCTACTTATGTGCTCTGCCTGTGGTAGGCGATGGGGATATGGGGACGAGCAGGAGATGGTTTTCACTCATTGCATAGCATCGTAAATACCGATTCCAGGTGATACTGATCCGCCGGGAGAATTGATAAACAAATACTACTCTTTCTTCTTTCACCTCTCTCTCATTCCATTGCTATCAAAGATAAAGCATACAATACAGACAAATTCCTACCCAAAGCAAAGAATGGAATTGAGAATCGTCTTCGGTCATAATGTAACTAAATAAGCAGTTCGTCCCAATACGGATATAATAATGGAAGAAGCATCTGCTTTCTCAAGAAATGTGGTCAATATCACGAAGAATAATGAAATACCATCTATACCCATATAAAAATGAATGTTTTCATAAGGAAGCCATCGAAGGCTTTCCACAAATTTACTGCTCATTCAAAAGTTGCCATCCCCCCCACGATCCGTATCAAAGCTGGCAACCACGTCGCAACGACTAGTCATCCATGACTGTCCTCTGACCGCAAGGTAGGGGACACAATCTTGGACGTCAGTTCTCATCCAAAGGCTGAGAACAACTCCTTCACTTAGCAAGTCCATGGCACTATCCTTTCAAAGGCCTCAGCCACCCGATTAGATATGTAGGGCTTGGATCATGCTATGCATCCCAAACCTAAACCAGGGGTGCGTGACATTTATTAAAGGTCAACACTTAGGTCCAAAAATCATCCAATATACACATTATTTCCCCAATTTTAAGCCTCAATAACTCTCTCTAGGATACTCCACTTGTCACCAAATTTTAACCATAGCTTCCTCACTACTCAAGGTACCTTGTACTTGAATTTGGTGCCAAAACAGAATTGTTTGACCATCCAATTAAATTCCTCAAGGAGGCATAAAAATAGAGGTCTTAATCATTATATAAATCTCAATCAACATTCCAACTTTACTAAAGTACTTGGAACTCTCATTATAACTCAAGATATGGATTCTAAGTTATTATTGGAGATTTATGGATTTCAAAAATCCACTCCATCACATCCTACACACCTTAAAAGATATTTCGTCCTCGAAATTAACCCAAAAAACCCACTTTGTCACATCATATACATCTTAAAAGAACTTTCGTCCTCGAAAGTACACCATACTCATACTTCCAGGGAAAACCTTATATTGCTTTCATCCACATGTAGTATCTATTCTAGGTGTAACATATCCATAAAGGTTACCTAGAACCATGTATCCAAGGCACTATTAGGGGGGTTTTACAACCATCTTGGTGCACAAACACTCCATTCAAGGTTAAACTCAGGGTTTAGAAACTTAGGTTATGTCATTACATATCTCATATGTTAGATTTGCTTCCTTATCTTTATACATGCATCGGGGTTCCCATATCATGTTACCATGTTCTTAAGGAGTTAACTAAAGTTAACCCAACATAACAAGGTGTCATCAACATTTTATTGAGGTAATTTGTTAGAATATGTTCAACATTAACATATGTCTTTTAGGTGGGATTTAACTAAAGTTAACCCACCTTATCCATATGGATCATATCAAGGTGTCATAATCATTATGTTGTGCTAGCTATCAAACTATATTTTCCATCTTTATTAAACATTAAGATTAACACATCATTTAACATGCTTCATTCATATGATCATATTTCATTGTTCATACTAAACTGTAATCTTTATTGGTGATTTCATCACAAGATTAGCAAAAAAAAAATCACATTATCATCATTATTCATGTATATGGTTAACCATTTATGCATTGATATCGATTATACCATCTCTAGATTTACATTATATCATGTCCATATATCCCATCTTGAGATTAGATCACATCCTTACATATATTATATCATGACCGTGCTAAACAAACTTATGTGAGTGGCTAATCAAACATATATCACAACTTTATCTAGTCAAATTGAGGTTCACCTAACCCATATCATGAGGGTAGTGCCATGCTCAGTCTCTCTGAGCTCACTCAACTCTATGAGTATCTCATATGCATATACTTTATCTTTCCTCTGTGATCTAGGGTTATCGGATTACCTCATTGGCACTAGTAGATAGCCTTACAAGATCTATCCACATAAGCACATACCAAAACATGCTACAACATACTCTTCATAGGTCTCTACCCATGAAACATGCTTACCCAAAACTCTCTTATATACACCACTAGATTCCTATATGGGAAACCACCAACCCGAGCATGAAGCTTCTCAAAAACTAACATAGCTACCTCCTCCAGGGTCTTGGGTTCTCTCCCTCACCCAGATGGAAGGCACTCATATTCATGTTCACATGCTCATATAGCCAGCCTCTCTCTGACTCTAGGGTTTGGTCTTCCCAAGGACATCTAGGGTTCAACAAGACTATAAGAATCATGCAAAAAGCAGCTCAACTCAATCACTCAGGAGTATTCTAGTTTAGGACATATCACATCATGTATCTCATATTTCTCATATCGTGGAGTCTAGGTTCTCTTACCTTCTCCCTGTGGGTCTCACTCTCTCTTGAGCTAACCCCAAAACCGGTCCTAACACTAGAGGTCCTCCTTTGTAAAAGAGCTCGAGGCTCATGCTGACTCACAACCTAGTCTTAGCTTAACATATCTTATCTCATAAAAGAATGCATACTTGCATCATCAAAACTTATCTCAAAACCTCAAAACTGAACTTAAGTTCTCAAAGACAAACATAGATCATCGTAACCATCTTATATCATCTATGTAAGACTTACATCATATCATCAAAACTTATATCATCTATTCCATCTATCATATATAAGGCTCTAGACATCTAATCTAGAACTACTCTCTCTTCTAGACTAATGTCATTCACTTTCACTTAGGTTGCATGATCACCTCCTACTCGTACATGTGTGGGGACACATTTTTATAATACATATACATATTAAAATATTATATAGTTTTTCTCCGATAAAACAAACGTCAGAGAAAACTATCGAGGTTCGATCCGTTTGGAATAAAAAACCAAATCCTGAAAACGAGTGTCCCACACATAGTAGAGAGTACAGTGTCATGAAAACTAGTGAAAAGGGTGAGAACAAGGGGTAGACTAGTGTAGCTACTCTAGACAACGTGCGCAATATGTCTAGGGTTTCTCTTCCCTTGATGCACGTCATTTCCATATAGTGCAACGTCCCATACCACTGCACTACAAGGAAAGAATGACATCTAAGGACTTTCTATGCTACAAGTACTAGTCTAGACATAGTTCTCGGACATCTAGGTGCTAACCTAGAGGCTAGGTTAGATCTAGTCTCTAAAAGATGACTAATCTAACCCTAAGATATTATTAAGTTCAAGGTTCTTTAGTTTTGCGTTTCATAATGAGCAAATGTCAGGTTTTGCTATTGTTCATGCTCTGATACCACATGTGACGTCCCCGAATTTTCTAAAACTTAATCTGATGTGTGACATCCAAATTGAAACCCTCACCTCAGTGAGAATCCCAATTTAAACATCCCACACAAGGCTAAGAAGAAGAAAATCAGAGGAAGTCAAAAGGAAACACAGTAGCACATGTACATGAACAATAATAAAACCATACACACATGTTCACCATTCAACATATAGTTACAACATGAATTGTTACAACATTTGATATTACATATTGAACAGCAAACTTAAACATATACATGTACTACCACTAAACTACAGGATCTTAAGACAACAGGTCCACCTGTACATCAGCTCGCTATACAACTCTCACTCTCCCGGATCTTCAAGAGCATAACCACAACCTAAACAAAGATTACATGCGGTACATGTCAGCACAATATTTCAAGAATATTGTACTGAGTACGCCTACGTGTCTTTTATATACCTCTCATCATATCTTGGCAATAAGATAAAACTAATATACTTGGCAGTAACTGAAGAATATAAGAAAAGTGTATACTTGCACAAAGATATTCATTAACAAAAGAGAACACATATTTTAAGCTTATTTTCCATTATATACCAAGGCCTTTATGATCACTACCAAAGAGTTAGATCATTTGTACAAGGTGACCACTACCAAAGAGTTAGGTCAGACCACTACCAAAGAGTTAGGTCATATGTACAATGTGACCACTACCAAAGAGTTAGGTCACTTCCAAGCACACTACCAAAGAGTTAGTGCTTTCATATAATGGAATAGATATAATATGTTTGATGTGTTCATAGCAATAATCATTGAAAATCATGCAACATATCATACAAGAACAATCATTTCATCCAATATCATATGCCAAGTATTTTACTACACATATAACACAAGCATATTGTATAATAAGCCAAGTAAGAGGTAATGGCATACCTTCCAAAGAGATAGATCATCCTAATCACATATCACTGATGTCAACTATAAGCTTGGTCAAACCTGATCAAGACAAGACCACATACTACCATCAGATTCTTATCATCTTACTTCTCATCTTAACCCTAATCGTATCCATTTTAGGGTTTACTTAACTCATTAGGATATCTACATTATTACTTGCATTCTTGTCATTAGATTTATCTTACTGATGTCATATTCCAGATTATAGTTCATCAACTGGATATACTCATGTGTCACATTATTATGTGAACATATTTAACAATATGTCACTTTCATTAACCATATCAGGGTTATATCACATGTATTAAGGATTCTCTTCATATAACACGAATTTCATATATATAACTGATCTCATATTTATATATTATCTCCCAATTACATATATGAGGGTTTTCTATAAATTTCATCATTTATTGACCATGCCTGTATTTATTGCATTTTATTTAGGGTTATTAGCCCTAATTAGCCATATTAAGAAAATTACATGATTTCGTACATCACCATGGCCATATCGGACATCACATGCATTATAAACGTTATTATGGAGTTACTGACATTTTTCCATAATTTTAGGCCATTGTTTGATATTTATTATTCATCAATTAAGAATTTCCAAAACTAACAAGATATCACTGATATTTGTGCAACAAAAGACTAATATAATGGTTCCAGGTTGTTCTATGCATTTTTCTGAACATTTCGGTATATTGTACGTATTTTTCTAATCATCGAGCTAATTTTTGTGAATTATACAAGATCTAGCTATTTATTAAGGTATTTACCTTTTTCCGCCAATGGTCGGTCGCCACGTGGCATTTGAGGCACTGCTCTTGGCTCCTCAGCTAGCTTTGAGTCGGCCGGATCTGGGGAGGGATCCGCGAAACCCATGGACCCGATAACCCGGGGCGGGCTTCCCCCCTTTCTCGCGATCTCGCACGCAAGGACTCTATTTCCTCTGTGAAACAGAGCTCCGCCGCATGAGCCCTCCTTCGGCGAGCAACCAACGGAGTTGGAGTGGTCCTCTTTGTCTCCAAAAGCCATCCTCACCTTCGACACAGGCCTCCGCATCTCCGCGGCCACTCGACTCAGGAGCTATGCCTCTGCCGTTCTAGATCGGCGGGATCTCCGGCGTCGGCCCCGCTGCGGAGGTGCAAAAGAGGCGTCTTGCCTCTGATCAGTCATGCACCGACCTGTAGCTTCAGAAGCTTCACAGGGTCTCCACAAGCTCAAACACATCGCTCATCGTCAGGTAGAAGAACTCAGCACAAGCCTCCGAGTTTCATCTTCAAGCTTCGGACAGCTTGACTTTGTCTGCCATGTAACCATGGGATCTGGGCTTGAAACACTAGAGTTCAACTCCCCTAGCATTCTTCTTCCTTTTCCTTTACTAATCTCCCTTTGGTCGCCCCTCTACCTTCATCTCCTACTTCTGTGCTCTGCCTGTGGTAGGCGATGGGGATATGGGGACGAGCAGGAGATGGTTTTCACTCATTCTGTGGCTTCGTGTCTCAAATGATGGGTCATTCTGTAGAACTCATGGAGTCAAGATAACTGCTCATTCAAAAGTTGCCATCCCCCCCACGATCCATCTCAAAGCTGGCAACCACATCACAACGACTCGTCATCCATGACTGTCCTCTAACTGCAAGGTAGGGGACACAATCTTGGATGTCAGTTCTCATCCAAAGGCTGAGAACAACTCCTTCACTTAGCAAGTCCGTGGCACTATCCTTTCAAAGGCCTCAGCCACCCGATTAGATATGTAGGGCTTGGATCATGCTATGCATCCCAGACCTAAACCAGGGGTGCGTGACATTTATTAAAGGTCAACACTTAGGTCCAAAAATCATCCAATATACACATTATTTCCCCAATTTTAAGCCTCAATAACTCTCTCTAGGATACTCCACT
Organism: Alisma plantago-aquatica; assembly: GCA_963693085.1. NCBI lineage: Eukaryota > Viridiplantae > Streptophyta > Magnoliopsida > Alismatales > Alismataceae > Alisma > Alisma plantago-aquatica. The sequence goes on along the minus strand of OY856412.1, from coordinate 394,233,494 downwards.
TGTCACCACATTTTAACCATAGCTTCCTCACTACTCAAGGTACCTTGTACTTGAATTTGGTGCCAAAACTGAATTGTTTGACCATCCAATTAAATTCCTCAAGGAGGCATAAAAAGAGAGGTCTTAATCATTATATAAATCTCAATCAACATTCCAACTTTACTAAAGTACTTGGAACTCTCATTATAACTCAAGATATGGATTCTAAGTTATTATTGGAGATTTATGGATTTCAAAAATCCACTCCATCACAATTTCATATCTCAAATGACAGATGAATTCAGTACTAAAGTGTTTAACTATTTGATACATGCAACAAATAGGCTAACATCACTACCAAACACCCATCTCAACTGTTGAGACACCTGCCTAGAAGTGTGAAGTAGATGTCTCAATTATTGAGATGGGAGTCTAGGGAGTCAGATCTATTATGAGTTCAAATTGGTGAAGGAAGTGAACCGACCACGCTAATTGGCTCAACTCAGGTCACCAAATGATCATCTAGGTGAACCAAAACAACCGTCTCACATGGGTGACATGGTCCAGTTCGGCAGGGGGAAGGTTCTAGATATTTCCCAATTTGTTTGATTTGCACATTACTTATTGTGCAAGGAAATTAATATGGGATATTAATTGGAAACAAATTTCTGAATTTGTATACAACTAGAAAATAGCCAAACTGCTATCTGGGCTATGCCATATGACTGTCTCGGCTATCATAGGTTGCAAAATTTCCAGAATTATTGTGAAAAATTGAGATCTTCCGGTTCCTTCCACTCCTACATCGATTGGGAACCTAGACCCAAATCCCGCCTATAAATACAGGGGTACTAGGGGCTTCCCAAAAGCACAACATAGATAATTGAGAATCAGTTGCTCTGACAACCATTGTCCTCTCTAGTTATGGTAACCACGAGAGCCTAGGAAAGTCATAATTGACTAGGGAGGGCTAGTCAAGGGAGAGAGCAACTGAGATCATTGTTGTGAAAGAGAAGGTTGGTGACTAGTACACCAATGGGAGGGATGACTCCTTCCTGATCATTCTAGCAGGATGACATGAGTTCTAGGCAGGACATGTGGACTACCATAGAGGCAGGAGGTTGTTGTCTGCCGCTAGGAGGATAGCGTCAACTAGTTGTGTGTGACAAGAGGAGCTGTTGAAGAAGAAGAGGTTTGTGGCTACAGTCTATGGTGTAGACTAGGAGGCACAATAGTCAGATGAGTCCCAATACAACTAGGATTCAGAGTTGTACATCTACAATGACGAGGATTGTCGTTGGACTTGCTATAGGATAGGTATATCCTTATAAACCATCCTTCCTGACTTATAGTAATTGATACAATCTATTGATTATGGGGAATATGGTTCATAAAATTTTTGCTTCCACTTCCTTCTTTGTAGCCATATTTCCCTACAGTGGTATTAGAGTCAACACCAATTTACTATAATATGAGATAATCAATATGATCAGATTTTGGTTTTTGTCATTTTATTATTGCATGCGATGCGAATAATATCTTGTCAAATCCAAACACCATGATAATCTCAAACTGATCTATATATGATATATATATATATGCAATTTACATGCGTCGCTCTAAAAGTAGTTTTCATGCTTGATGTGTAGCATGGTTATGGCCAATAACCCCTATACTCTGTGCATGGTTGTGTGGTTGGTTGATCCTCTTATCTAGTGTGTGTATCAAGCCTCTATCTTTTCTTCCCCATGTAAAATCAATTCTTTCCTACCCTTTCTCCCCTCGAATGTAACTCGAGATTTCTAGGATAGTTTACTTTCTATTATGACAAAGAAGAATATGTCCCAAAGACGAGCTGACCAACTGAAGGAGATTGGAGTACATGATGGACAAGCCAGACCAATCACCTGGTGGACCCGACCAATTCACTGGAGGTGCTAGCCGATGATGGACAGAAGGACCAGATGACCGGTGAGACGATCTAACAATTGTCTAGGAGGCGAGCCGGTCGGTTCTAGGGTTGAACCGATCAACCCAGATTGGCAAGCATGAATTTTAATCAACAATAGGTTTCTGCATGTGATGTAGACCTAGATGATCATAATTCCTTTTGGCTCTAAGGGATTACATTAGGCTAGCCATAACCATTTGTTTTGTTTATTACATGTTTTTGTTATGGGATATAGAATGTATATGATACATACTATATATGTGGTGATTGGATAAAGTATATATATATTTATACAAACTCCCTCAATTAAAAATATTAAGTCTTAGATGCTTTCCAAAGGTGGAACACATAAAAAATTGATCAATGTTGTGTGTTTTCCACATCATCTTTTCACATGCTCTCACACACAAATTTGGTTCATTATGATATTATTTAGCCTCTTTTCATATTACTTTTGCCATATTTTTGTTACTTTACTTATCGCTTAACTTGTATTGCAGATATATTCCAAGAAAGACTGATTTTGGAGTGTAATGTTGCTGAAACAACAACTTGCATGACATGTCTTTACTAAGCACGGTGTGCACTTCTCCAGTGACCAATGCGTTCAGCCAGATAGCAAAAATGCACGACGTGTTCGGGCCTCGAGCACAGCGTGTGAGTTTCTAAAAAAGTGTAAAAAAGAAAATGCACGACGTGCACCTGGAGCGTTAAGAAAACCAAAATCTACTGGAAGGTTGCGCGGAGTGAATTTCTTCAACACACACCATGCGCAGTGCAAATTGGAGCAATTGACGAAGGTTTTGCACAGCGTGCACTTTGGATGCATGTCGTGTATCTGGCAGTTTCAACATTTTGAAAAATACGAGTTTTTGTTTAAAATAAGGAGAAAACTTAATGGGAAGTTATCGACGGTCATAATTCAAAGTTCTCTCATCCCAGAGCAAGCCTAGAGCAGAGGAGGTCAATTTTGAGGAGAAAGGAGGTGGTTTCTTGCCCAAGGAGCCTATTTTTTCTTCTCTTCTTCTCCATTGTCTTCTCCAAGGTGCAACCAAGCTTCTCCAACTTCGTGCAACTTCTTGGGAGAGGAGACAGTTTGTTTTGGAGAAATTAAAGGAGGAGAATTTTGTCCCCAAGCCAAAATTCCTCCTTGTGGTTACATTTTCAGATTTCTTTGTTTTCCTCCTCTAGATCATGTTAAAAACTAATTTTTTTGTAGCAAATCTACAAAGCTTGATTATGGACGAGTAATTCCCTTTTCTTGGGCATGGGAGAGTAGCCCCCATGCCATAGCATGTATGGAACAAGTTAATTTCATACTAAATACTATGTTTCTTGTTTTTCCACCATGAAAGTACCGGTTCTATCATTTCGTGCATGTATTGCTGGCCACTTTATGTGTATGTGTTAAGCTTTCTTTCTTGATCTGAGAAGATAGGTAGGAATGTATGGAGGTGCATCTTCATGGAAACTCTTTTTCTACCACGAGAGTGGAAATAATTGAGTTGAGGAATACGTTATGATCAAAAATGAAATTTATGCATGAGAATGTGACTTTGAGTTGAGATCATTACACTTACACCGGGAGGTGAAGTGCAACACAACCTTTTATTTAAAACAAGTGCTTATGTATGTTTAAATTTTGTATTCCTATGATGTGCTATGATATGTGAGTGAAATTCTAATGTCCAAGATCTTTGATCTCTGAATCTAAACCTCTTTTAGTAAATGTTTTCGTTGTTTGTTTAAGTCCAAATTTCTATAATAGATAATCAATTACCATCCATTTTAAAACTGATCTAGATTGTTGATCTTTAGTGTTGTTTCACTCAATTAATTACTTAAGCTCCTTGTGTTCGACCTCGACTACACTACCTCCATATACTTGCGGAGATTGGTTAAGTTGGGTAAACTATCCTTGTTAGGATTGAAACTCGTTAGCCTAAATAGCCAACAATTACCATTTTCTAATTGGATTAATAAGTGCTAATTGGATTAATAAGTGCTAATTAGTATTCATGACTAGATCACAATTACCATTTTCTAATTTCCATATACCTTTTAGTTGTGTTCTTAATTCCTCTTGTTATTTTTTAGGTTGTATGTGTCGCTTAGAAAGGGGTCTTCAAACATCTGCGTTGTTAGACCTTGAAATTGAGTGTACCATTTCAAGCTTAAAAAGAGCAAGGAGATTAGAACAACCACTACTAAGAGGTGTTCCACCATCATCATCGCCACCATCTTCTTCACCCTTTGAGGAAGATACACCAAGTGATCCAACCATGGAGGACGACCGTCCTTTGAAGGATTTCACAATGCCGGTCACCACAAACATTTGTGGGGCCATTAACCTGCCTGTAGTAGAAGTGAACAATTTCTTTATTGCTCCTTCTATGATGCAAATGATATAGCAGAATCATTTTGGAGGTACTCCCAATGAAGATCCACGTCTTCATGTTGCCGAGTTCTTGGAATATCTGAATACCTTCTGAATCAATGGGGTATCTGCTAAAGGAGTGAGACTCATGCTTTTCCCATCACACTAAGAGATAGAGCCAAGCTGTGACTTTTGTCTCTTCTGAAGAAGTCAATTAAAAGTTGGGACCAACTCCTAAATGCATTCCTTACAAAGTACTTTCTGCCTAGCAAGATAGCCCAGCTAAGAAATCAGCTCACCAATTTCTCTCAAAATGAAGGAGAAACTCTTTATGACACATGGGAACGGTTTAAGGATCTTCAACGCATTTGCCCGCACCATGGTTTAACTAACTGGTTGTTGCTTCAAACTTTCTATAATGGGATGTTCTATAACACTCGGATGACACTAGATGCTGCAACTAATGGTGCATTGATGACTATGTCTTATAGGGAGGCTTATGACATTATTGAAGACATATCGCTTAATCACTACCAATGGGGATTAGATAGGGGAGCAAAATTAGCCTCCACAGCTAGCCCTTCCATCGGGAAGCAAGGAGGGAAACATAATGTTGATGTCATTGACCTTATTGCTGCCAAACTTGATGTTCTTACACAGAAGTTCGAGAAGATGACTACTATGCAAATTCAATTAGTTGAAGTTATATGTGAAGCTTTTGGTAATGCAGGACATTCTTCTTCGTCATGCTTTGCTCCTAATGCAATTGGAGGGAGCTTTGAACAGGTCAATGTTGTTGGAATGCAAGGGAACAAGCAGTACAATTTCTATTCCAACACATACAATCTAGGATGGAGAGATCATCCTAATTTCTCCTATCAGAACAAAAGCAACGCTCAGAACTTCCAACAAGGACAACAGTAGCCACCGCAACAACAACATTTCAATTGATAAGGGAATCCGATGGGTTCTAATAATAGGGGTTACCAACAACCACAACAAACCCAAAGTTCTTCTCTAGAATCCATGATGGAAAAATTTATGTCTACACAAATGCAGCAGAATGAAGAACTCTAGAGAAATGACAAGCTGTTAAAAGATGTTATTGCTCAACTTTCTGCAAAGGTAGATGGCATTTCCACTCACACCAAGATGTTGGAGAACCAAATAGCACAACAAGCTCTAACACAATAAAGGAATCCGCAATTCGGTTCTCTTCCAAGCCAACCGGAAGTGAACCCAAGGCAACAAGGTAATGCAATTACTCCAAGAAGTGGAGCTGAAATTGAGAGACCTTCTCCACCCAAGGAGAAGTACATGGAGGTAGTCGATGAAGAGGAGTCCAACACTCCTAATTGCAGCAAGGAAAAAGGTATGGTTGAAACACCATCTTCTTTCAAGGCCACTGCACCTTTTTCTCAAAGGCTTGCCAATAAGAAGCAGGATCTCAAGTTTAGGAAGTTCATGGACATTCTCAAAAAAATACATGTAAATCTTCCTTTTGTTGAAGTTATTATTGAAATGCCTTCTTATGCTAAGTCCCTAAAGGATATCTTAACTAAAAGAAGAAAGGTTGATCAAGTTGAAACAGTAATGCTTTCGGAGAGAGTGAGTTCTATTATTCAAAATTGCCTTCCACAAAAGCTTGATGATTTGGGAGCTTTTACACTGCCATGTAAGATCAACAATACCACTTTTGACAAAGGTCTAGTTGACCTTGGTGCTAGTATTAGTCCCATTCCATCTACCTTATGGAAAGAACTGGATCTTGGAGATTTGAAGCCGACAACGATGGCTATTGAATTAGCCGATCATTCTATTAAATACCCAAAAGGTATAGTGGAGGATGTACTAGTGCAGATCAGAAAGTTCTATATACCATGTGATTTTGTTGTTCTTGATATGGCGGAGATCCCTTCCAATCCCGTTCTTTTTGGAAGGCCATTCTTGAGGATTTTCGAATGTCTTGTTGATGTTCGGGAAGGAAAGCTCACTCTATGTGTTGGTGAGGAAGCAATGGAATTCTCTATTTATGATGCCATGAAAGCACCCGCACATGTTGAAGAAATCTATTTGTTAGATACTGTTGATCCAATTGACGAGGATAATGATGATATTGTTGATTTGATGATTGATCTTTGTGATGATGAAGTGGCTGAAATCAACAAATCTAAAATTTCTGGAGCACTTCCTATTTCTAAAGCTCAAGCTAGTAATAAAGATACTCCACTTGTTGATGACAAAGTTGATGAAAGTACAACAAGGAAAAATGTAGAACTAAAAGCCCTTCCACCCGGGCTGAGGTATGCATTTCTTGACCCAAATTCTACATCCCCTGTTATAATAAATGATGAATTAACCAATGACCAGGACAATAAATTACTTGCCGAACTACGTTTGTATAAATACGTCATTGGTTATTCCATAGATGATTTAAAAGGTATTCACCCTTCAATCTATATGCATAGAATAAATATGGAAGATGATGTCAAACCAACAGTTGAACCACCTAGGCGCCTAATTCAAAATATGCTTGAAGTGGTAAAGAAAGAAATTTTCATATCAATTGATTTTGGAATCATTTATCCCATTAGTGACAGCCCCTGGGTTAGTGCCATTCACGTGGTTCCTAAGAAGGGGGGTGCAACTGTCATTAAGGGAGATAATAATGAGTTAATACAAACATTCACTGACTTGCATATGTGTATTGACTATCGGTGCCTAAATAAAGCAACTCGCAAGGATCATTTTCCATTGCTTTTCATTGATTTGATGCTTGAACGCCTCACTAAGCATTCTTACTTTTGTTACTTGGACGGGTATTCTGGATTTTTTAGATTCCTATTTATCCACCCGACCAAGAGAAAACCACATTCACTTATATTTTTGGAACATATGCTTATCGCAGTATGCCGTTCGGTCTTTGCAACGCTCCCACAACATTCCAACAGTGTATGATGGCCATATTCTCTGATTTTATTGAAAATATAATGGAGATCTTCATGGATGACTTTAGTGTATATGTGATTCCTTTGATCAATGTTTATTGAACCTGTCTTTAGTCTTAGCCAGATGCAAAGAGGCTAACCTAGTGCTAAACTGGGAGAAGTGCCATTTCATGGTACAATTCGGTGTAGTACTAGGACATGTCGTTTCTAACATGGGTATTGAAGTGGACAGGGCAAAGGTTGAAGCCATAGAAAAGATGTCTACCCCATCTTCAATCAAAGACATCCGCAGCTTCCTAGGCCATGTATGTTTTTATAGAAGATTCATTAAAGATTTCTCTATGATTGCGAAGCAGCTGTGTTCCCTACTTGCAAAAGACGCCGAGTTTGATGATTGCCATTCAGCCTTTTCTAAGCTCAAGGAGGCCCTCATTTCAGCCCCAATTATTCAACCTCCAGATTGGGATTCTCCTTTTGAGCTAATGTGTGATGCAAGTGATTATGCAGTGGGGGTTGTTCTAGGACAACGAAAAGACAAGAAACTCCATGCCATTTATTATGCAAGCAAAACCCTTGATGAAGCGCATATCAACTATACAACCACGGAGAAGGAAATGCTAGCCATTGTATATGATTTTGACAAGTTCTGACAATATTTGGTGGGATCCAAGGTGATTGTATATACTGATCATGCAGCCATAAAGTATTTGTTGAACAAGAAATATGCAAAACCACATCTTATTCGTTGGATTTTGCTTCTACAAGAATTTGATCCTTAGATCCGGGATAAGGAAGGTATAGAAAATAATGTTGCTGATCATCTTTCTAGATTAACCATAGAGGCTGGAGATCCATTACCCATTGAACATCATTTTCCCATTGAAAAGATCTATGCGTTGTCATCTACTCAAGCACAATGGTTTGCGGACATTGCCAACTTTCTTGCTACCGGACAACTCCCACCTGATTTGATGTATCAACAAAAGAAGAAATTCTTTCATGATGTGAAATTCTATTATTGGGATGATCCATTGTTATTCAAGCATGGAAGTGATGGGCTAATCCGCTGTTGTGTTGTTGAAGAGGAGAATCCAAACATTATTGTTGAATGTCACGCCTCTCCTTATGGAGGACACTTCAGAAGAGAGAAGACTGTTGCTAAGATACTACAAGATGGCTTCTATTGGCCCACATTATTCAAAGACGTCAATCTATTTGTTAAATCTTGTAATAGATGTCAAAGAACAGGAGGTATATCCTGCCGTGATGACATGTCCCTCAACTCTATCTTAGAGGTTGAGGTGTTTGATGTATGGGGAGTGGATTACATGGGACCATTCCCATCCTTTTGTGGGTACAAATACATTCTTGTTGCTTGTGAATATGTGTCCAAATGGGTTGAGTCCATTCCAACCCAAGCGCCAGATTCCAAATTCGTAGTAAACCTTTTTCAAAAGATCATCTTTCCTCAGTTTGGAGTTCCTCAAGCCATAATTTCAGATGGAGGTTCTCAATTTGCTAAAAGAAAATTCAACAACCTTCTTTCTAAATATGGTGTAACTCATAAAATCTCTAGGCCCTATCATCCTCAAACATCCGGGCAGGTAGAGGTCTCAAATAGGCAACTGAAGGAATATTCTTGAAAAGACTGTTTCTAGTTCAAGAAAAAATTGGGCTTTAAAGATTGGGCTTTAAAGATTGATGATGCATTATGGGCGTACCGTATAGCCTACAAGACTATCATAGGGACTACTTCGTTCAAGCTGATTTATGGCAAATCATGTCACCTTCTGCTAGAGTTGGAGCACCGTGCTTTGTGGGCCATTAAATTCTTGAACTTTGATATGAAGAAGGTAGGGGAGAAGCACCTTTTGTAGCTACAGGAACTTGAGGAACTTTGCCTTGATGCTTATTAGAATGCAAGGTTGTATAAAGAGAGGACAAAAGCTTGGCATGACAAAAGAATTCATAGGAAGGGATTCCAAGAAGGAGATAAAGTCTTTCTATTCAACTCAAGATTAAAGCTATTTCCAGGGAAGCTGAAATCAAAGTGGTTCGAGCCATTTCTTGTGCTAAAGATTTTCCCATATGGAGCTGTGGAACTCCAAGGCAAAGACGGTAACTTCAAAGTGAATGGACAGCATTGCAAGCATTATTCTTGTGGAGATGAAGTGGACAAGGGAGCCTCTTGCTCCCTCCAAGATGCTTGAAGGAATTGAAGAGTCTTACTCCAGACTCTAAATGGAGGACCTTGTGGGAGTTGACCCCATTTTAGGATAGATTTCTTTTAAATTCTTTGAGTCAAAAACACTCTTTAATTTTGTCAATAAGCCTGTCATGGATGAATGTAATAATTAAACTGGATTGCCGCCATATCTATCTTTGTTTCATGCTGACTGACTGCTATTTTCTGTAGAAATTACAAAATGCACAGCGTGTCTTTATTTGAAATGACGTGCAAACCATCAGAAAAGATACTGGAATCATACTATATATCTAGGTGCACACTGTGTTTCTCAATAACGCGGCGTGCGCAGTTCACAAATGAAGTTTTTGGAATGTTACACGACGTGTTTAGCTGGATGCACGCCGTGTACTCATCACACAAATGAGTAGCAATAGGTTCTAGAATCATACACATCGTGCATTTATTCGATGCACACCGTGCATCTATCTTTCAAATAAGCAACAAGAGTTTATGTAAACTCACATGACGTGCCTTAATGCATGCACGTTGTGCATCTGGGTGTGAAGGCATATATAAAGACAAAATTCAAGGAAGAGCACGCCATGCATGGTGTCTACACACTGTGCACTTGGGCGAAAATGGTGAGTTTAAAAAAGGGGCAGTTCAAAGCAATGCACGTCGTGTGCCACACGTGCACACTGTGCGTTTTTTCGTAAGGTTTGGACTAAAAGAAGGGTGCACGACCTAAGTTCTCACTTCTTGAGAAATCAGACATGCGAGAGAACCCTAGCAGTTGTGCTTTCAACTGTGCACCACCATCTTCCTCCCCGCTCACGTCGTGCATTTCAGTCGTGCAAGTTCACACCTCCACTGATCTCAACCGTGTGCTGCCGAAGCTACTCCAGCCTCCGTGAACACCCTGCAACTGAGCACGCCGCCTCTTTCTTCTTTAGTGTCGTCCAATAGCAGTGCCGCCTCCTTCTTCTCTAGCATTGTCCAGTAGCAGCACTGCCTCCTTCTTCTCCAGCGCCGTCTAGTAGCAGCACCACCTCAGAAAATGGCTCCGCCGACCAGCCGATAGCGACGCCACCAACCCTTGACGGCCCTAGCATCTAGCGCCCTACTACCGACAACTCACACCTCATCAACGCCACCAACTTCATCATTTTCCCCATCTTCTTCGCCACTTGCGGCGCCGATTTCAGACTGTAGAAAATCTACAGGTGCACGTTGTGTGTCTAATATACACGTCGTGCATTCCAAGTTCAGGGCAGAAGTAATACGTTCTAGGTGCATGCCATGATCAAGATCTGCACGCCATGCACTCATTCAGAAAACCATGGCACCAATAAAGAGAGGATCGAGCAAACATCATGGTGGTGCTTCCTCTTTCACAACACCTTCTGAGGTTGCAGCTTTTGTACCCTCCACACAGCTCTGAGTCACCAAAGAGGAGGATGCAGATTACTAATTCCTCATCACTAGGTGGGTATTACCTTCCTACTATGCTTGTGAAGCATCTCTAGACAAGCTTGACTTCAAGAATGAGGTAATGGGGTATCTTCGGTTCTTAGGTCTTCATCTAGTTCGCACTAGAGTTACAAAGACCTATCCTCGCCTTGTTTATGAGTTTTTGACTACATTTAAGGCGGAAGATGATCCCCAAAACCGCCGTGAGACATATCTGAAGATCAACTTTCATCTACTAAACAAATGTTTTGCTATGGATCTTCGGCATTTTTGTAACTTGCTAGGATGCAACTATGGAGGCTACACTGACTATCTGCCCACCTTCAATAGTGATTCTTTTTGGTCTGAAATTGCAAATGAAACAGTGCACAAGGCTAGACAGGAATGAGCTTCCTCGCTCTATAATTTGATTTTTAGATATGTGCATCGTCTTATAAGCACTGGTCCTTTTGACAAAAATGAAACTCAAGGGGTCGTGGGCAAAACTGACCTTTTTCTTCTTGTGGTGCATGGTAAACAATGAGCAAATCAGTTTAGGTTACTACATTGTCAATAAACTTCTAGAGGCCAAGAAGAAGAAGCAAAGGGAGGTGGGTGACATCATGTGTGGTGGACTAATCACAATACTTTCTATGCAACTTGGTTTAGATGTGACTACTTTAGAACCTTGTAGACATTAATTATCTTATTTCTTGCGGCCTATTATCAAGGCATGGTGATAGCACTAGAAAATTCAAGGTTTTTCTCACGAAGAAACAATTCATAGAGGTCCCGGATGCATCCCGCATTGACCTCAGTAACAAAGCAAATTGCAAGGTTCCGCTACATCCCAAGGATGAAGAGGCGGCGACCACCCATGGTGCCAGCAGTTCTACACCCGCAACAGCTACATCTATAGCACCACTTCCACCCTCCATTAGTACTCAGACAGAGTATGCTTGGATGATGCCTGATGTGAGGCATCTTTACGGCTATGTCCAGCAGCGGTTCGACCTTTTTGACGGACGTTTGGACCAGTTGAGCACACAGTATACTGTGATGCATGACATGGTTCAACGGATGGACTCATGGCACATCTCTCAGGGCCACTACTCCATCCCACCGCCATATCAGCCACCGCCATAGAAGCAGCCCAAGTTTCCACCGCCTGAGTTTCCACAGCAGCCGCCAGAGTTTCCACCACAGTAGCCTGACTCCTTAACCCAGCCGATGGACATTCCAGACATTGTCAGACAGTATTTCCCTGATCCAGAGGGCATTGGCCCTCCTTTTTGACATTTGATCCATGACAGGTCCCCGGTTGTGAACTCCTTAGGTTTGATTGACGTAGTGAGGACACTGCTGATTTCAAGCTTGGGGGGCACAACCAGCCGATATTTGTAGTTTTCATTCAGCATTCCTTTAATTGAGTCAGTTGTGTCAGTTGTTTTCCATTTTATTCCATGTTTAGTTTCCTTGATGGTAAAATTAATATGATTTGAGGCTATCTTATTAGAATGAAACCCCCTTGTATGCTTGAATTATTCTATCCTTTATGTTTCTTGGCTACATGAAAAGAAAAATCAAGAGCATGTATGAATGAAATGGAAAATTGAAAATTGAAAATCCCCATGTACATGATTTTGTTTTGTGTTTGTGGTTTGAAATCTCAATTTTTACATCTTTGATTTCTCAATACATGTAACGGTTCCAAATTTTTGCGAATAAATCAAATTTGCAACACTTATTAGAATACAGGATAATCTTGCCAAACTCTTAGTGCATTTACAATCAATTTTTCAGTGAAAATTTTTCAAAAGAATAATTGAAATATTGCTAGTCTTAACACTCTTGTTGACTCTTTGGTGGTATACCTTGCTTGCACTATCATTTGTTTACCTTTACCCAATAAAAGATAGTAAATGGCCCACATATCATGCTAGCCTAGTGTGAGTCTGATCTGGCAATGATGGTTAGGTGATATGAAAATCAAAAAGAGGTTTAAAACAACACCCCAATCGGCATTCCACGTGATCATAAGCCTAAATTAGCAGTTGAATGCTGGAAAATAAAAATTTTCATATCCTTTGAGAAAAAGAGTACAACTAAGTTTGTTAATGTTAGCACCAATTTCATCATCTTATATCCATACTAGCTGAAAATTTTGTAATGTACATCCACTGATTATTTGGCTTAATTATCCAAATTGTTTTTAGTGTTGCCTAGTTGATTATTTTGTTTGATTTGGAACCACCATTGCTGAACTTAAATTATCTATCTTAGATGTCTAAACTGAGAAGATAACAATGAACACAAACACAATGTACATGGTTGGTTGAGTTGATTGCATATTTTCTCTTCATTTAATCTATGCATGAGCTTGATTATTCTTTCACCTTGAATGTATCCATGTTCTGTTTGCTTGAGGACAAGCAATAGTTTAAGCCTGGGGGGATTTTTTGTGTGTTTTCTACATCATCTTTTCACATGTTATCACACACAAATTTGGTTCATTATGATATTATTTAGCCTCTTTTTATATTACTTTTGCCATCTTTTTGTTACTTTAGATATCGCATAACTTGCATTGCAGATATGTTCCAAGAAAGCTGATTTCAGAGCTTAATGTTTCTGAAACAACAACTTGCACAGTGTGCCTTTACTAAGCACAACGTGTGCTTCTCCAGTGACCAATGCGTTCAGCCATACAACAAAAATGCACGACGTGTTCGGGCCTCGAGCACGACTTGCGAGTTTCCAGAAAAGTGCAGAAAAGCAAATGCACGGCGTGCACCTGGAGCATTAAGCAAACCAAAATCTACTGGAAAGTCACACGGCGTGCATTTTCTTTAGCGCACACTACGCGCAGTGCAGATTGGAGCAACTGATGAAGGTTTTACACTGAGTGCACTTTGGATGCACGTTGTGTCTCTGGTAGTTTTAGCATTTTGAAAAATACGAAATTTTGTTTAAAACAGGGAGGAAACTTAATGGGTGGTTATCGACGGTCATAATTCAAAGTTCTCATCCCAGAGTAAGCCCAGAGCAGAGGATGGTGATTTTGAGAAGAAAGGAGGTGGTTTCTTGCCCAAGGAGCCTATTTCTTCTTCTCTTCTTCTCCATTGTCTTCTCCAAGGTGCAACCAAGCTTCCCCAACTTTGTGTAGCTTCTCGGGAGAGGAGCTAGTTTGTTTTAGAGTAGCTAAAGGAGGAGAATTTTGTCCCCAAGTTGGAATTCCTCCTTCTTGTGGTTACATTTTTGGATCTCTTTATTTTTCCTCCTCTAGATCATGTTAAAACCTAAATTTTCTGTAGCAAATCTGCAAAGCATGATTATGGATGAGTAATTCCCTTTTCTTGGGCATGGGAGAGTAGCCCCCATGCCATAGAATGTATGGAACAAGTTAATTTCATACTAAATACTATGTTGCTTGTTTTTCCACCATGAAAGTACCAGTTCTATCATTTCTTGCATGTATTGCTGGCCACTTTATGTGCATGTGTTATGCTTTCTTGCTTGATCTGATAAGATAGGTAGGAATGTATGGAGGTACATCTTCTTGGCAACTCTTTTTCTACCATGAGAGTGGAGATAATTGAGTTGAGGAACAAGTTATGATCAAAAACGAAATTTACACATGAGAATGTGACTTTGAGTTGAGATCATTACACTTACACCGGGAGGTGAAGTGCAACACAACCTTTCCTTTAAAACAAGTGCTTATGTATGTTTAAATTTTCATGTTCCTATGATGTGCTATGATATGTGAGTGAAATTCTAATGTCCAAGATCTTTGATCTCTGAATCTAAACCTCTTTTAGTAAATCTTTTCATTGTTTGTTTAAGTCCAAATTTCTGTAATAGATAATAAATTACCATCCCTTTATAAACCGATCTAGATTGTTGAACTTTAGTGTTGTTGCGCTCAATTAATTACTTAAGCTCCTTCTGTTCAACCTCAACTACACGACCTCTATATACTTGCAGATATTGGTTAAGTTGGGTAAACTATCCTTGTTAGGATTGAAACTCATTAGCCTAAATAGCCAACAATCAACCAAGCGTAGGTTATGCTAAAGTGTGGTGTGACGTCTATCTCATGGAAGTGTGATGATAGATATGTAGGTTCTACTAAAGTAGGGTGCATGTTCTATCATTTCATATTTTGGGTCAGGCTTAACTGGTGATTCTTAGAGAGTCTAAGCCCAAAAGCATGCAATTAATTATGGTAAGGAGTTGTACATATCATCTATCCAAGAGTTGCATATGATGCAATTGGCATGAGTGTCTACCTTAATAATTGACCATAGACAATGGTGTAGGACGTGTAATGGTTGAATTATTTTAGATCTTGGTCGACTAGAATATTGTACTCTGCAATATTCTGAATTGATATTGAGGGCTATCAATATGAATAACTAGTAGGACAATAATAATTAAAGACCTAATTAATATTGTCAAAATTTTCAATTCAAATCAAATCAAAATGTTTTTTGACATATGCAAATCTTCTTTTATAGAATCAATGACGAACAAATCTAACTTGTGATTGGTCCTAAAGAAGGACAAACTTTATGGGAGAAATTTCCATGACTAGTTTTGGACCTTGAGAAGGGTTCTTAATGAAGATTGCAAGCTCTACGTCCTTGATAAATCAGTGTCAAAAACACCTCCTCTTGATGCACCTAGGGCACAAGTGGATGCTCATAGGAAGCGTGCCAATGATGCCTTGGAAATAAAGTACCTTATGCTTAGCTCCATGAACTAGGAGTTGCATGAGTAATGTGAGGACATGAGTGTTCTGGATATGGTAACACATCTAATAAGGTAATACTTGGTCTTAACAAGTAATAAAGGGATGCTATTCTAAAGGTGTTGCTTAAGTCAAAGCTGATAGAGGGAACCTCAGTAGAGGAACTTATGCTCATTATGTTTGGACATGTGTGTCATCTTGAAGAAATGGGATTCACCTTGAGCCAAGAGTTGGCCACTAATATGATTCTAAGGACTATGCATGAATCATATAGCCTCTTTATTGCATGTTACCATGTGAGTAATGTAGTTGGATATATGTCAAACTTGCTTGCCATGTTGATTCATGTTGAAGAAAAATTGAAGAAGGACAAGCTCATGATGGTGATGAGTGAGGATGAGTCCAAGGATCAAAGTAAGATTGAGAAGAGTTCTGAGGTCAAGCCTAAATACACGTCTTCAACACTCAAGATAAGGAGAAAGAAAAGTGCAAGAGGATCTCATCCTTTTTACTTGAAGGCTTTCAGGAAGTAGAAGATGGGTATGGTGATCTCCACTTTAGGTATATACGTTATAGAGATAAATCTATCTATTTCTTTGTCCTGGGTATTAGATATTGGATGTGGATCTCACATATATTCTCATATGCAGGATCTAAAAAGTAGGCCTTTGAGAAAAGGTGAGGTAGAATTGTGAGTTGCTAATGGTGTAAGAGTTGTAGCCAATGTAGTTGGAACCTATAGTATATCTTTGTCCATGGAGCTTGTACTAGAATTAAAGTACTAACATTATGTACCTTCTATAAATAGAAACATCATTTTAGTATCTTGTTAGACAAGGATGCATTTGAATTCCATATTAAAAGTGGTCGATGTTCTATTTCAAAAGATGGGATCTTTTATGGCAGTGCCCCAATGTCTTATGGTCTTTACTTATTAGATCTAAAGAAAGATGTATATAGAATTAATACCAAAAGACTAAAACTCAACAACTCAAACAAAACATACCTTTGCATTGTCGTCTAAGGCACATAAATGTGAATTGCATATCTAGACTCCATAGAGATGGTTATTTGGACTCTTTTGATTTTGAATCAATAGAGACATGTGAATCTTGTTTATTAGGCAAGATGTCTAAGACCCTTTCATTGGTAATAATGAGAGGGATAATGATCTGTTAGGAATCATACATAGTGATGTGTGTGGACCTTTTAGAAAAATCGCTAGAGGTGGGTTTTAGTACTTCATTACTTCCACTAATGACTTCAGTAGGTATGGCTATGTTTATTTAATGAAACATAGGTGAAAAACTCTTGAAAAGGTCAAGGAGTTTATGAATGAAGTACAAAACTAACTTGGTAAAAGTACTAAGGCACTTTGTTCTGATCGAGGTGGTTAATACTTAAACAAGAGTTTGAGGACCTTCTTAGAGACCATGGGATTGTATCCCAGTGGACTCCACTTGGAACACCTCAGCATAATGGTGTATCAAAAAGAAGGAATCACATATTATTGGATATGGTGTGATTGATAATGAGTTTAGTCGAGCTTTCGGCAACCTTCTGAGGGTATGCTTTACAAACCGCCGCACTTACCCTAAACCGAGTACCATATAAATTAGTTTAAAAGACACCATATGTGATATGGACTGGGAATCATCCCAAAATGTCTTTTATGAGGATTTGGGGGTGAAAAGCTTATGTCAAGGAAATGTTTCCTAAAAATCTTGGCCCTATATCTAAAATAAGTTATTTTGTCAGATATCCCAAGGAAACGATGGGATAATACTTGTACAATCCATCTGACAACAAAGTATTTGTTGCCAGACATGATGTATTCCTTGAAATGGATTCTATTTCCAAAGGAGTCAGTGGGAGCCAAGTAGAACTTGAATAGGTTTGAGACCAACAAGAAAACATTGAACCAATAGATGAACAAGAGGAACAAAGGGAATCACAAGTTGGTATGGAATCTCAAATTCCTCAAGTCACACATGAACCTCATAGATCTAATAGGACATGCCTTGAGCCTAAAAGATTTGGATATCTCGTAACTTAGGAAGGTAGTGAATTGGTCATAGATGATGAGTCAATATCCTATAAAGATGCTATAGAAGGACTAGAGTCTGAGAAATAGCTTGAGGCCATGAGATCTCAGATGGACTCTACGTATACTGACAAATATGGACTTTAGTGGATCCACTAGAAGGGGTAAAACCCATAGGGTGCAAGTGGGTCTTAAAGAAGAAGATCGACATGGATGGAAAGGTTCAAACCTATAAGGGAAGATTGGTTGAAAAGGGTTTTAGACAAGTTCAAGGTGTTGATTATGATGAAACCTTTTCTTCAGTGGCCATGGTTAAGTTCATTAGGATCATGCTTGCTATTGCAACTTATCATGACTATGAAATTTTGCAGATGGATGTTAAAACAATATTCCTTAATGGGAATTTACTCAAGGATGTGTTCAAGACACAACCTGAGGGTTTTATCTATCTAAAGGATGCAAATAAAGTTTGTAAGCTGCAAAGGTCAATCTATGGATTGAAGCAAGCATCCCAGAGCTGGAACCTTTGTTTTGATGAAACAATCAAAGAGTTTGGCTTTATTCAGAATGAATATGAACCTTATGTGTATAAGAAGGCTGGTGGGAGGATAGTGGAAGTCCTCGTATTATATGTAGATGACATATTATTGATGGGGAATGACATTCCTACTTTACAAAAGGTAAGAACATGGCTTGGAAATACATTCTCTATGAAACACTTGGGACAAGCATCCTACATCTTGGGGATAAAGATCTATAGAGATAGATCTAAAAGGCTTCTTGGACTAAGTCAAACCACATACATTGATAAAGTGTTGAAGTGGTTCAACATGGAGAACTCAAAGAGAGAAAAATATGCCTATTCATCATGGTGTCCCCATCTCTAGAGCTCAATGTCCCAGTTCTTGTGAAGAAAGCGAACACATGAGTGTGATTCCATATGCCTCAACAATTGGATCAATCATGTATTGTGTACCCGTCCAGACGTCTTGTATGTCTTGAGAATGATGAGCATATATCAGTCAAATCCAAGGGATGCTCATTGGATAGTCGTGAAGAACATCCTCAAGTGCTTGAGAATGACTAAGGATCAATTCTTGGTCTACAATAGAGAGGAAGAGTTAGTGGTAAAGGGTTACACCAATGCAAGCTTCCAGACGGATCAAGATGATTACAAATTGCAGTTAGGATTCGGGTTATGTCTCAACAATAGAGTTGTGAGCTATAAGAGTTCTAAGAAAGAAATAGTTTCCAGTTCTACAACAGAGGCCAAGTATATTGCTACATCAAGTTCAATAAAGGAGGATGTATGGATCAATAATTTCACCATAGAACTTGGGGTCGTTCCGAGCATCAGCAAGGCAAACGAGCTATATTGTGACAACAATGGAGCTATTGCGCAAGCTAAGGAACCCAAATCACATCAGTGCTCAAAGCATATACAAAGGCGGTATCATCTCATATGAGAAATCATACAACGTGGAGATGTAAAGATTTGCAAAGTTCCAATTGAGAGCAACATTGTTGATCCCTTGACAAAGGCACTTTCATAGTAGCAACATGATAGTCATGTAAGATCACTTGGGATATGATTTGTAGGTGATTGGCTCTAAGTGCAAGTGGGATCCTATTGGTTAAGTATGCCCATAGAGTTAATCATGTGATTATTGTAATGGCATAACTTGTAAAAATGATTTGATTATTAATAATTCTATTTAATGTAGTTATGAGATAATGATCTAACATTATAAATGTCTAGAGAATTATATTACTCAATGACGTGTATTCAAGTTACTACCCTTGTGGATGAGATCATATGAATGTTAAGAGTACATATACATATTCTCATTATGTCACTAATCTATTGTTATTGTGGAAGGCTGATAGACAGCAATAACACATATGATCAAAGTGTGAGTTGGTTGATGACTAAATCTCATTAGTCATGATACGGAGATATCAAACCAAGCACATAGATACATGTTAGAGAATAGTGTATCAAACATACCCATCATGAGAATGACACATGGAAACCATCATTATGGAAGTCATAGTCAACTCTCACAGTGATGGTGGTGATTGTAGTTTTGAGACCTAAAATCACTACACTTGTCACATGTCATTGGGTACACTTTGACATCATTAAATGCAGTCCTGAAACATGGATTGTAATAACAGTGATGATTGGGTGACTTTGACACAAGGGGATTGACTGTGAGTGATAGATTTGTGATTTGGCCCTCCTATTGGAGTGTGATGTTCTAGGCCTCTTGATTAGCGAGACTAAGAAAAGCATGGCCACGAACATGTGAGTCAACATGTGATATTGAGCTTAAATACATCTCAGACAATATGCACTTGGTTCAAGAAACAAGGTTGAATAATAATGAGGGTGATTACTCCATGCCTCTAGTTCAATATTGACAATCAGTAACAAAAGAACTATACAAACACTATAACACTATACACATATTGTAGGTTAAAGTTGTTCCCCAACTTTATGTTAACTTGGGTAGCATTGATGTGTGACTAGGCACCACTCATTTCTTGTGATGTCATAAGTTATTATGGGCATTCATTGCCAATGTAATATGGGACTTGTAGGGCCACACACATAGGTCTTGACCTAGAAGAGGAGTTCAGATCTCAAATGATAGTTGAATTAAGTACTAAAGTATTTAGGTATTTGATTCACACAACAAATAGGCTGACAGCACTGCCAAAGGCCCATCTCAATTGTTGAGATGGTCGAATGGAAGTGCCAAACGACCGTCTAAATTGTTGAGACAGACGTTCAGGGAGTCTGGCCTATTATGAGTTCAAATTGGCTAAGGAAGTGAACCAACCACGCTGACTGACTTGACCCAGGTCACTAGATGATCATTTGGGTAAACCGAGATGGCTGTCTCGTATGGGTGAGATGGTATGGTTCGATCGAGGGAAGGTTCTAAATATTTCCTAATTTGTTTGAGTTGCACATGACTTTTTGTACAAAGAAATGAATATGATATATTAATTGGAAAAGAATTGCCAAATTCATGTACAACTGGGAAATAACAAGACGACCCACTGGGATGTGCCAGTCGATCGTCTGTGGCAGCCAGACAACCATCTAGGTTGTCGCGGGTTGCGAAAACTCTAGAATCATTGTGAAAATTTGAGATCATCTGGTCCCTTCCACTCACACATCGACTGGGAACCTGGAACCAAATCCCACCTATAAATACAGGGGTACTGGGGCTTCCCAAAAGTACAACACAAACAATTAAGAATTAATTTCTTTGACAAATGATGTCCTCTCTGGTTGTGGAAACCACGAGAGCCCAGGCAAGTCATACCTGACTAGGGAGGAATAGCCAATGGAGAGAGCAACTAAGATCATTGTTGTGGGAGAGCAGGTTGATGACTAGTACACCAACGGGAGAAATGACTCCATCCTGATCATTTTATCAGGATGATATGAGTTCTAGGCAGTCTGTGTGGACTACCATAGAGGTAGGAGGTTGTTGTCTTCCTTTAGGAGGACAACGTCAACCAGCAATCTGTGATAAGAGGAGTTGTTGAAGAAGATAAAGTTTGTGGCTATAGTCCGTGGTGTAGACCAGGAGGCACAACAATCAGATTAGTCCCAGTGCAACTAGGATTCAAAGTTGTGCATATAAAATGATGAGGATTGTCACTGGATTTGCTCTAGGACGAGGTATATCCTTATAAACCTTCCTTCATGTCATATAGTAATTGACACCATCTACTAATTATGGGAAATACAGTACATAAAATTTTTGTTTCCGTTGCCTGTGCTATAGCCATATTTCCCTACAGTTCCTACATAAAGTTGTGCAAGTTTAAAAGAATGGGATATTTGATTAAATGATTAAGGTTTAAATAATTTTATACCAAAGTTAGGATACCCTTGTATTGTCATGCGGTCATTTGATTTAATGGATTGAATGGCACCTTAGTAGCCATGTCACGGCAGGTTGAACCGATTCTAGGTCATTCCTCACCTCCAACAATGGAGGAACAGAACCTGGATGAGGTGTAATCCATATTTGTGGATGGTAAATCATCAAAATAAACCTTGTTTGCAAACCTATTAGATACACAACAAGATGACTAGATTAACCTCTGACTCGACACTAGAGACCCATGGTACTGAGAAATCCACCTTCCACATTTCTCCACCTCTCTACCAGAAAACACAAGAGATGCGAGGAGGATGAAGTCGAAGGCAGGAGGGTAATAAGAGTTGATTTCATGAGGGAAAATAAAACCATCCCACTAACCACTCAAATCCACCATACCTGATACACCTTGAACCACAACATTCCCATGGCTACCCAACTAGATGTTGAAAGAGGATGATGACAAGCTTGGGGACATTTTTGTAGGCATTTGTACCATCCTAAAGTACCACCTCAAGACCAAGCAAGGTCTATGGATCTCCATGGGAAGTTCACAAGGGAAGGTAGAGGAGAAAACCCCCAACACCCACCTAGCTTCTCACTAGATTGCATCCTTCACGGTGGCACGAGGTCTGAAGAACTCAATGATCTGAAGACCCTCCTTACTGCTTAGATAGGAATTCGCTTCTCAAGGCAAGGTAGGACAAGTCGAAGGAAGCTTTCCAAAACTCACACTCCTTGTGGCAGCATGCTAGAGAATCCTACAGAAGAGAGCAAGCTAAGCATCTGGTTGGGGATGTGAAGAAGAGAAGGGAGCACAGGCTGGTTCAAAGACCAGAATCCACCAAATAGACTTGTTTGATGCAAGTCAAGGAGAGGGAGTCGCTCCCTCTATTGATCCATTTGGCACTCATCTAGGATGCCTAAGGGGGTGATCACGTGGCCCATACATTCTCACTAAAAAAGGTAATTCCCGTTTGATTTATGGAAAATTCATAATTCTTGTGAAATTCATGAAAAATAGCTCCTATGACCAATATATCCCTGAAAAATACCTATGGACTCATAAAAATAAAAGCTTTATTATAAAAGCCCTACATACGACTTTTGAAACAATACTACATATGGTTTTTAATGTAGAAGTAAATGCTTCTTTTAGGGATCACTCAATTGGTATAATTAGCATATGTTGGACATTAAATAAGATAAATGCCTTTGAATCATAATGTCTTGTGGATGCTGAATAAAAACTCAGATCTTAGCATTATGCCAAAATATTAGGCCCTTCTTCATTAATGCATAATTAGATGGGTAAAACCTCATTTTATTCCTGGAAATTATTACATACACCCAAAAAAAATGAACCATAGTCTGATAAAGACATATAGAACACTTGAAAAATATTATAAATATGTAGGCCATTTTGAACATAAGTTTGGGTTCAACGCTAGATCATACCTAAAATACTAAGAATCATTATGATGATTAATTATTATTAATCATGTGATGACCATAGATCTAGATGTTCTAAAATAGTAAGTATGCTATGATCTCAGGTATGCTTGATTTATTTAATTATATGACTATAGTTTTCTTGGTTGAAATCATGATATGTATGTATCATCTTTTATTTGCAAATATTGTATGTAGTATTTCTATGTTATAACTCATTATTTTCTCACTTGAAAATATAACTTATGAGTAAATGTAGTATTTTATGTGTTTGTTATCCCCCTTTTGAGGGAATGGATAAATGTTGACTAGTAGACCTCCCTTGAGCACAAGGTCACAGGGAGATCCATAGAGTACTTCGTACACATGGATGGGTTCAATATTTATGTTTTGGTACCAGTCCACCTTGATAATGTAACTCATATAGAAAAATGACCAGAATCAGCGTATTTTTCCTTAATAAAGAACTATTTTCTATGATATTTCTTTCTTTCTACAAATCTTTTCAAATTGTAAAAACCATATATATATATTTATCTTTCTACCCATGTACACAATACCTTGTATGTTTATCCATTGTTTCATGTATCTTTTAGGTTCAGGGCCAACATGGGAGAAAATATAGGAAGTGAGAAGTTGTTCATGTTGTACCTATTGTGTCAAGATCCTACTAGCACACATGTTCAGACTTGTATAAAATTATCTTTTCAACATGTATACATAATTTGTAATAAATGATGTTGTAATAATGTGCATGTTTATGTTGCAAATGTTATGGTGTATGTTATGGTTGTTTGTGCATGTATGCACATATTACTTCCACAACACACTCTGATACAATCAATTAAAATTTTTAGATTTTGTATTCGTGTCCCTATTAGATTTTGAAACAGCAAAATTCGGGAACGTTATAGTTGGTATCAAAACATAAAAAATAACTACACCTAATAATTTATCATCATGAAACACAAATGAATTTAACTTTTCACTTGAAACCATAGAAACTTAGTAACTTGTCGTATAGGAACAATTATTGACTTAGCCTCTACGGTAGAACCTAGATGTATGAGAATTAGGTTATGAAAAGTGTGGGAAGCTCTATCCATATAAAACTCATATGTGTAAGTTTCTGCACTGGCATACACCTTATTGTCACCATTTCACTAGGTGACATGGTACTAGACTATCTACTATGTGTGAGTCACTCAGTCTTGCTGATTCAATTTTGTTTTCCAGTCGGTATGAGCCTTAACAATTTTCTCTTCCATCTGCTTTGTTAGAGAAAACTATAGAATACTACTATATATGTGTAAATATGAAAATGTGTACCTCACACAGTATAGTAGGAGTTGTTCATGCAACCTAATTGAAAGGGAGTGACATTAGTCTAGAAGAGAGAGTAGTTCTAGATTAGAAGTCTAGAGCCTTATTAAGATATGTGATAGATAGAGTAGATGGTAGAATGATAAATGAAATAAGCATGGATAATGTCATCTAAGTTTAATCCCTAAATATATAATTTGTTTATAGATATCAAAATTATGTATAAGGTTTGAATCCAATTTTGAAAAATATAAGTTAATCCTCGACGATGAAAGTGTGTAGAATTTTCTTACATCAGATAATCTATGTTAAGACAATGTAACAACCTCATTTTTTTAGAAATCCCCAATTAAGTAAGGCCAAAAATATGAGAGACATTACCTAAAATTTTCCCAAGGATCCAAATTTCAAGCAAATAATAGTCAATAGTAAATAATTTCATTCATTTCAAATATTGTTTACAATATGCTTTTATATGAAATTCTATCATCATAATTGTACATAGAGAACAAGTGTCTAGCGAATCCTCCTTACTTAGATTAATGCATTCATGTGATTTCATCTGGTTTATCATGTCTCTGAAAATTTTTATATCACCTTAACTAGCATGTACCTAAAACATCATGAAACAAAAGTACAGATCAATATAATAGGTTATATTGTGTACGTGGACGTGCATGAAAAAGTGTGCAAGTAAAGTAACAACATATATTTCATCAAATACTTGCAAATAAGAATTGACATTTTATTCACATAATGTTTCTTTATGTGATACTCATAGTGGCAATATAATTGAACAAAATTAAATAAACATCCTCAATGGTGAGATGTGCATAGTTTCTTTAGTTGTTCAATCCTCAAGAAATCCTCAAAAAATATCAGCAAACTAATGTAGGTAGTTACAATCGTAACCACATACCTCAATGGTGAGATGCACATAGTTTCATGTATAATATAAGCATATTATCCAATCAAGCAAGCAAACCAATAAATCAACTTTAATATGCATGTATGTAAATTGTAAATTGCCACCATCACATTAATTAGATTTAACCCTACTTGGTCCTAATCTAGGGTTTAGATTTTAGACAAGGAATAAGGGTATTAATCATGTTTCCATAACATATTTAACATTAGGTGAAAACCTAATTACTATATCCAACATATCCCTTTCATTATGACCACTTGGATTAGTTTAAAGTTATTATCTTTAACTTCAAACCCCTAATTTTTTATATGCTTGGCTATTCACATTAGAAACCCTCATTCTACATTATTATGATCATGAACATGTTAAATTACCATTATATTCCATATTATCAATTTGGATCTTAAAGAATAATGATTAACAACATATTCATCAAATACTAGGGTTTTGTGCATTCAACACCACTTTAACATATAACATGATTATTCACTTTCGAAAACATAATTTTAGCATCATTTGAACTTTTAACCAAAATTAGGTCCAAGACACTCTTTTTATCCAAAAACATTAAGCTTTATCCATTAATATCATTTAATCTAGTGATGACCATTAAAACCAAGAAACTAGGGTTTCTATACATTTAATACATTAAAAATAGCATCTTTATGCACTTTTGGAAAAGGAAGCATAATTAGACTCTGAAACTATTTTAATTGTATACCTCTCATTTTTTTGATATATTTTCATATATAATTCGTAGCAATCCGACCATCCTAGAAAATTTTTTTTGGTCGGTCAAAAACTCGTGTTACAATTGTGAAATACCAAAACTTTAGGTACAGAGAAACACACCCCCTAATCCTCTAAGAGGATTACCAAAACACACAAAAAAAGATAACTAACAGTCTTGCACAGAAGACCCAAAATAGAAAGACAAGAACTCAGACCTAGACCAAACACTAAAATGCGATCATACATGCCCACACAGAAAGACTCACACCCTATTATGATGAAGAGCTGCACATACAATAAAGCCCACCCACAAAGAGAATAGATACATCAACGTAGGATGAAGCATATCTACTAGGACCTGTACTCAGACATTTTAAAGGGGTACCACGTAGAGAACCATCTATCTCCATCAGCTTACACAACATAATGTTGGCAGCATCATCCTGTAATCCTGTCAGACAAACAAGGAGCTTTGAAATCTGTATCAGCTCCCACGAAAGCCAAGGCACAAACAACCTGGACCATCCTTCACACAGCATTATACTCACCCACAAAAAAAGTGGAAGAATGAACCAGGCAGCAGATCCCCGCCATCGGACAGTAGAAAAAGAAACTCAGCATCAACTGTCTATCAGACTCGGACTCAGGAAAAAAAGGAAGGAGAGGGCGTCAACCAATCTTCCTCTTCTTTGGGTATTAACCCCCTGCTAGACCTATAATTACTGAAATCATGTGATTCAGCCTCCCAGGGATCTAGCTCCAACTCAGAAATTGAGTCCATTTTGGATTCGTCCTCAACACCAGCTTAGAACCTTTTTCCAGCAAATGTAATATGTGCAACATGCTGTAACGAATGGGCACCTAAGTAATAAGAGGGAGAAGTATCGAGGTCATATGGAGTCATCAATCCAAGGAATCTCGTCCACCCTGACCCTTCGTGTCTTCATCTTCTTCTTCCTTAGTCTTGGACACTCACTGAACTTGAAGACAAGCTGTGGGAAACAAACTGATTCCCCTGTTCGCACAGTGCATATCAACAAACACCCTGATGGTGTTCCATCTCTTAGCCGCAGAGCCAGCCAAGGAAGCACCGCACGCCTCATCCACCGATCATCCAGTGATGAAAGCACCAGCGGAAACCTCTGCTGACTCCAGATCTGAAGGCACCGCCAAGAATGGAGTGCCGCCACATCACAGACAGTAGTAAAAGCTAACCAGATGCCGCTAAGGCCTCCACCCGAGGCAGTAGCTTTAGGGGGCAAGGCGGAGCACGACTGCTTGGACCACCGATGCTAGCGGAAGAAGACTCCCAGATCCAACAGGATCCAAGCGAGAGGTAAGAGACCCAAGCTGAGCTGCCCAACTCCGAAGAAGAAGCCTGACATCGGTTGAGGAGGGAGCATCATCGTAAGGAGACATTGAAGCTAGCTTTATGACGAGACGCCCAACCTCGTTGTCGTTGTGGATAGGGCGCACCACTAAGCTGAGGATATCCAAACAGCCCAGCGACATGTCCCACTGCCGTCGACACTTACCAACCTGAGCCAGGGTGGGGTCAAGAACCCAATACCACCCACGAAACCCAGGCGTCACTCGAGGGAGGAAGGGGGGGATGCTCGTGAGGGAAGCGTCGAAGAGAACCCTTCCATCACCTACAGAGTAAAGCAGCGATGAACATGCCATATCTGGTTGGGAAAGGCCCTTTCCATCTGTCGCACGTGAACGGAGTAGAATCGACTGAGTCAAAAAACCAATCCACTGGCCCAGAGCTGCTTCTCGTAGCGCTTCACATCACCTCTCCAACCGGCACACCCGAGCTTCGCCCACCGACGACTGCATCTTCTGCTCCATCGACTCACAACACTTACTCTTCCCAGTCGAAAGTGCCCCGAGACCAGTAGGGCCAGGGGGAGGAAAGCGTCAAGGGAGAAGCCCCCTCCCCCCAGCGGCGGCCGCCGGGGGGAAACTATAGAGAGGTCAGAGAAAGCCCTAGAAAGAGAGAGAGCGGAATTTTTTCCTGACCATCCTAGCAATTACTATAAATATAGCAATATTTTTAACAATCTAACCAATCACATATAGACACATCAATAGGGTTTATATTTACCAGAATAGAATCAGGTTCTGACCTTATAGTCAATAGGTGTGAGCCATATCATCAACCATCTCTAGTGTGGCTAGGGGTGAGATAAGAGGCCAAATGACAAGAAGGCCCTTACTCTTTCATGTCGACCCTAGGGCTATAGCTGACTTTTTGCACCCAATCGTCTCTAACCTCACGACAATCGACTGTGTGCCCAACCTAGTCTACCCAAAGGTTGACTTCATGTTATAGGGAATTGAAGGGTGAGGTAAAGGTGTAGGCACCTCCATTGGGCCTAGACAAACTCATTGACGGTGACAAGATTGCCTGAGAGGCACGGGTAAGGGGAAAAGGCTGGAGGTATACCCATCTGTGGAAGTAGGGGATCAGGGGGTCATGAACATTGATATTGAAGCACATTATCACACCATGGACTTGCGATAAGGATACTATGGGTTCACGAGGGGGTTGTGTGCCCTTATATACGACATAGAAGGTGAGGTAGGCATCACCCAAACCTTCCCAAAACTCATTTCATTGCAATTTGGGGGAAACATTAGTCCCACTCAAGGACAGATCAAATTGGAGGTGATTGAGTGTGGTTTCCTCTCCTAAAGCCAAAGGAGAATGAATTAGCAAGAAAGGTTTATTATGGAGAGTGATCAAGACACAAAGAATTCGTATACACTATTGGTCGGGTTTCCTGTTTAGTCACTAGCTAGAAGATATCCTTCATGTCATGGATCTCAGATTAGAGAATCAAGATTCATGAACTTAAAGGGGGTTGATGGCTTATTTCTCTATAGTTCCAGTCACATTAAATGTGACACATTATCCATCAATCCTTCACTTTTTAAAATCTTATAAAATCAATATCTCTTTCTTCCTTCCTCTTGGTCCAAATTTTGAGGTAAGATTATCAGTGATGAAATCTTATTTTGGGAAAGATTTGGTCTCAAAAATACTCTTCTAGATTCCCCCTTTTCTCTCTCTTAAAAAAGGCATATAATTCATTATTTTCAAGTAGATACCTTTATCTTTACAAGTTTCTCTAGGACACTAGAAACATCTTTTTCTCTATGAAACTTGGAGGGAAACTGTTGAAACTTGGAGGGATTTATTGGAGTAACTTTTATTCACAAAACTTGCACTTTTAGAATATTCCTAAATTAATTGCACACACCACATGGTGAGTCCTTTTTCTTCCAAATTCTAGAATTCTCTTCTTTTTATTAATATTTTCAAGTAACCCAAAAGGAAAACTGAGGTAACACAATTTAGTGCCCCAACCTCTGTGTTTCTATTAATGCCAAGATAATTATTATTTTAATCATCCAAAACACCATACATTTCATTTTCTTCTGGAAATGTGCACATTATCTCCTATTTTATATTATCCAACAATGCATAAAACTATTAATATTTATTTATGAACATTCTTTTTAGAATATTTAGAACAATTCCATATTTAAATTACCAATTGTACATTAACTTTAGAAATCTCTTTATTATTGGATCTTCCACTTTCCTATATCCAAAATCTATTAATGGTTTGTTTAAAAAGGTGAACTACCTGAAATCCATCACATATGGAGTATTTGCACTTTCAATCCATTTTTTTCCAAACAAGACACATAGAGAACCATC
Organism: Alisma plantago-aquatica; assembly: GCA_963693085.1. Taxonomy (NCBI): domain Eukaryota; kingdom Viridiplantae; phylum Streptophyta; class Magnoliopsida; order Alismatales; family Alismataceae; genus Alisma; species Alisma plantago-aquatica. The sequence continues at coordinate 394,203,735 of OY856412.1, read as the reverse complement.
TTTCTAATGTGTCCTATATATTTGCAAATAAATATATTAAAACATGAGAAAAACTAGGTTATAATATGCTTTCCCTCTTATAGCAATCTTGTCCTCAAAATTTGGCTAGTCATCCAGGAAGACAGTATGAGACAATTTCATTGCATATAGTTTAGCCAACATCTCACAATGCCATTAGGTTTTATTTATGTGCTAATTCCTTTTTTTTAGTTTTTTCCACAAGGACCTATTTGTAAAATAAACAATGGCATGGGCCTTACTTGGGCCATGGGCCAAACTAACGTCATTCCATGAAAATATATTTAAGGAATTACTTATCAATTCATTCCCTATATTTGTATAATTCAATTCCACAAAATTGAGGATATTACATTCATCCCTCCTTAAAAGGAATTTTATCTCCAATATTTCAAACTTAGTAAACTTAAGGTGAATGGTAATTCATCAATAGTTCACAACTTTGGGTTAGAAACCCTACTTAGATATTTTTATGCAATTTTTTACATTATGACTAATTTTGATACTCTACTTCAATTAAGGATATTTTCATATTTCCATTCATTTCATAACATTGTCACTTAGCCATTTCATTTTCACTTGGATTCTCATTTTCCATTTGGTGATTACATTTCCATTTATGATTTCAATTTCACTTGGTTTTTACCTTTTCACCTAGGTTTCCAAACTATTGTTCATTATTTTCATATAAGGGTAAGGTCACATATCAAACCCTAGATCATGTCATTCATACTCAACTTAAGGTATTCATTCTCATGTGTTAATTTTAATCATAACATGTGTCTATCAAATTTATCTCGCTCATAATGGGATAAAATAAGCATCTGACTGTAGACCAAATACAAAGTACATCCCATTCTAAGAGAAGAGATAGCATATCCACACATTATCTCAAAATTTCATATTTTAGGTTGAATCATGCTCAACATGACATTAAACCACATATTGTTTCCACCTCTTTCTTATATTTCATGAAGTCAAATGCCTTTTTCACTCTTGAGTTTGTACACAACCCCTTTCATTATTACATGACTTCTTGTATCTTTTATATTTACACCTAATGTTTTATGAGCCTTAGACACTTCTTGAGGTCTCTTGTGGGATAGGTACTTTTGGAGTGATCTCATCCTTATGCATCTAGGGAGTGCCTCTCACATTCACCCCTTGGGCCTCATGAACTCATGAAGGAGGCCAATATCCTGAGACATAGGCCTCAGGAAAACATAGTTGTTACCTCCTGACCAGATGGTCTTGTGCATTCAAGGAACAATCAACATATTGTAGGTTGAAATTGTTCTCCAACTTTCCGTTCACTTGGGTAGAATTGATGTGCGACTAGACACCACTCTCTGTTTGTGATGTCATCAGTTATTTATGGACATTCACTGCCAACGTGATATGGGACCTATAGGGTCACACACATAGGAACTCATCTAGAAGAGGAGTTCAATCTTGAATCATGACTGAATTGATTAGTAAAGCGTTTAGGTATTCATTCACGCAACAGATTGTCTTACTGCACTTCCAAATGACCATATCACATGGTAAGATGACCGTTTGGAGTGCCAGACGAGTGTGTCAAGTGTTGAGACGGCCATTTGGGTTGTCAGACTAATCAGAAATCGAATTGTCTAAGATCTGCCCAAACTGAGGTGTGAATCGACCGGTTCATTCCACTACAGCTCAACTCAACAGATGACCGTCTGGGTGAGCGAGACGACCATCCTGCATGTGCTAGACCACTTAGTTAGGGTGGAGGAAGGTTCTAGATACTTTCCTAGATCATTCTGATTGCACAATACTTGTGGTGCAAGGAATTAATGTCTAGCATTAATGGGAGTCAAATTGCCAAATTTGTATGTGATTGGAAAATTGCAAAATGACCATCTCGCAATACGAGATGACCGTCTCATGTGACCAAACGTCCGTATGGGTCACCAGTCAACCATCTCGTGGTTCGTAGGTTGCAAAAATTGAATATCTTCCAGTCCCTTCCACTTCCGCACAGATCCCAAATAGATTGGGAACCCTATCCCTAATCTCGCATATATATAGAGGGGTATTGGGGGCTTCCTAGAGCACAACAACAACAACAACAACAACACAATTGAGAATTTGTTTCCCTAAAAATTATTGTCCTCTCTGGTTGTGGTAATCAAGAGATCCCAAGCAAGTCATACCCGACTAGGGAGGGATATCAATGGGAGAGAACAACTGAGGATCATTGTTGTAGGAGAGCAAGTTGGTGACTAGTATGTCAACGGGAGGGACAACTCCTTCATGTTTGTTCTAGTTGAATAACATTAGTTCTAGTTGGTCTGTGTGGACTACTCTAGAGGAAGGAGTCCTTTTGCTGCTGCTAGGAGAGAAAAGATAGCCTGCAATCCCTGGTGATACCATAGGAGTCGCTACAGAAGTTGTCATGTTCGTTGTTCATGGGGAAGACCAGGAGTTGCACAACTGTCGTCCAAGAGAGACTAGAAGATAGTTGCATTGCAATGAGTTGTTGTCGCTGGAATTTCTCTAGGACTAGGTCTAACTCGTTAAACCATCCTTCCTATTTCATAGTATTTGACACGATCTTGTTGTTATGGGAATACAAATAGATAAATTTTTTGTTCCGTTGCTATACTATGTGCCCATATTTTATAACACCTTTGTGGTAGAACTGTGGCTTCTTAAAGTCTTTGTTAGGGATGTATTTGTATCCCTTTCCATGCTCCTATATCATTACAATGATTCTTTATTCACAATTTTGTGCTTTCTCTTCTGTGACAGTCTTTGGCGTTGTCGTGTTTGTATATTTTTTCAAAGAGAAGTTCACATCAGAGTTGTTGTACAAGACTATGGTCTTTTCCTTGATGTTGATCTCCAAGAGTTTCCAATGGTCGTCGTGGAGGATTGGAAAGAAGATGAACTATGGAAGTGAGCTTTGTAGGTGTTGTAGCAATCGCTCCTTTTCACCAGAGTTCTTATTGTGGATGATGTCCTCCACTAACATGTAGTATGCCATGTGTGTATTGGGCATACCATCTCCAAGCAGGGACTTTTAGGCTATCATTACACTCACACTCATGTATACATTAGACCGCAGGGTTTCATAAAGGTTTTCCTTTAAAACATAAATGTCATCCCTTTCAAAGACAACTTTACCTAGCTCGTCGTCAGCTTTCAACCTGTTCATTATTATCTACATTGAATCCAAAGAAAGGTCTTTGCAGGACCATGTATCAAAGTCTATGAAGCTGACTTTGATGGTCCTAGTTGGCCCCTCATGTCATGCTTCTGGCATCTCGCCTTCATCTATTTCCCCCTCTTCTGGCATTTCTATTGTTTGTGCAGTTGGTTCTGGGATAGCCAATGAGGATGATGCCTATGCATTCTTTGTTGGAGGAGGCTTATTATCTTCATTTGTTTTCTGTGTTGGAGGTATGTTCATGCCATTACTTTGTTTTTTAGTTTTCCAGCCTTCTTTCCATGATGACGTGTGTTATGTTATTAAAGGGTCCTGCCATAATGCTTTTAATTGATCATGCCATGCAATTTCTCAGGAAGCGGCATGCCCATATAGAGTCAGTGTGGTACCGCGTCGGGAGGCATTGTCGCATCGTTAAAGAAGCATTGATCATATATTACTTCCATTTTTTAGACTCCTTTTAGACTGTGGGAGGTCTTCGAGGAAGATGTCTTTGAATGGAATGTTTTTGTTCAAAACCTCCATGAGACGCAGGACAATGAAAGCACAATCCCCAGATCTTGGCTCTTCCTAGGGAACTTTGCTATTGATGATGAAGTTCTTCCAACTATTGATGTGGCAGCTGCCTGTCCGCTAAATGGTGTGCTAAAGTCAGATGGGTACTTTTTGTATATCATGCGCGTCCTTATTTTTGAAGACCAAGGCAGTGCAAGGTAGTTCAACACTACAACAGTTGTAGATAGTCATTTGTCATTTCTATAGATCAACTATAATCGGCGCCCAATGTTTCAATGTTCTAACTGGAAAAGTGACATATCTTGTTTCTCTTCTTTCTATAGATGTGTGAAGTGCCTTGATGGGTTCATAATTCTATTTTCCTTTGTACAGTCGCTTTGCCAAATATTATTGTGTTGTCAAAGACCGATTGTATCTTGGTAGTGTGTAAGAACTCCTCTAGCACAGTTGCACAGAGCACCTTGAATAGACTTTTGTGGACTCGTGTTCTCTTCAAAAATATTCCTCTAAAGTGTTTTCTGGTTGATGTCCTCCCTTAGTTGTTGTATATAATATTTTTCCCAGACATACCTTCATCTAGGACGTCTATGAGAACATGGACGTCTCTGCATGAAATCCAAAACATAGATGACATGTCCATTCATGTCAACTTGCAAGGGAGCGGCAGCGGCATCGACCCTCCTACTATCTCTTATGGGGGTGCGGTCCCCATGGTGGTGCACTCATAAAGAAGGTAAGGCCATCTTTGTTTTCATATGATCTCCCTTCCCTAATTGTTGTTGTCTTTTCTACCATTGTTGGTTTTTGTACATGTTGATTTACTCCAGGGACATGCATTTCTGGGATTTTAGGTGAAGGTGGCATTGGAATGTTTGTTGTAGCGTCTTCCCGCGGTGTTGGTTCTCCTATTTTGAGCATCGTTGCACCTAGTTCAGTGAGTGTGGCAACCATTTTTCCATCATAGACGCCTTTGTGATGTTTGTTGAGTTTGTTGAATTGTAAGTAGACATCATAGATATCCATGCCTATCTTCAATTTGTCGAGGTAACATGTAACTGTTGCTTCATCATAGGTCATGGGTTTCTTGTTACTATATTCCCCCTACTTGGATAGTTTCTCTTCATCTGATTGATCCTCCCTAGCAAGATCTTTGTCTACTGGTGAAGAGTTTAGATCAAAATCTTGCATTGTAGTGTGGGGGTTGGTTATCGATCCCTCTTCATATCTTTGTTATTCTTCCACTGGGATATGCTCTTCTTTGACTTCCTTGGGTATGTTTTCCACTTCTTCATCTATGCGTTGGTTGGGGTATGAAGGGCCCGAGCATGCTTCTGAGGGGGAGGGGATGACTGTTTATTTTGTCCATTTTCTGGATTGCCTCTCCTCCTGGAATCTTTGTTCTTCCTCCATTGCTTGTAGGAACTCTTCATTTCCTTGCACATTGTGTCCTTATATTTTCGCGTCTCATCCCTCTCCCTTCTAAGTTATGCCATCTCTGCTGACATTGCTTGCATTGCTTTCATCATTGCCCTTTGGCTTGAAAGGACGTGTTGCATAAATTTTGGGAGAGTTGTAGTTCTCTCATCTAGTCTTTCTACCTGTGTGGTTAGTGCTTGTAGACTAGAAGAAATATTTAATGAGATAGAGGAAGAGTTTTGAACTTTCTCACATATAGCATCAAATTGACACCCTAGTTCTTCCCCAATGTGTGTTACTCACCATTTTTCATGTGTTGGGGTTGTGGTTGCGTCTGCTTCATCCATTGTTGATGGCGATGTTGCTTTCTTTATTTGATTCATAGATGAAGTGGGTTGCTCAGGCTCTTGGTGTTATGCACCTGCATTATCAACGATTTTGGGTGCTTTTGCTTGCTCTTCTAAAGTAATTTCCTTCATCTGGTTGTTGTCTGGGGCCCTTAGCTGTTCACTTGACTTTGAATTGGGTACCTATAGCCTTCTTGTCTTCATAAGTGAAGATGGTTGGGCGGTGAAGGCACCGACCACTTCTTCATCGGTGACCAAGGTAGTTTTTCTACTAGTATTGACTATTCTATTCTCATCGTACCTTCATTTGTGGGGTTATGGACTCCAGTTCTAATTGTGGCTTCTTTGAAACTACCTTAGGCGGCTCAACTTCCAGTTTCTATCTCCCTATTGATTATATAGCTTTTTATGGTTCTTTGACAGGGTTGGTGGGTTCATTCCCAGTCTTCTGATCATACTAGACACCATCTTATCTATGCCATCTTTGGTTATGAGCAACTTGTGAGCATTTTAGTGGATCATCTCTGGGAGAGGAAGTAGGACATTTCTTGCTTATAGAAGCATTTTCTCCCTTCTGTATGATTATCCCGACTGCTAGGAGGTATTTGATCAGACTCTTTCCTGTGGTTTCCTCAAACTTCTTCATCTCTTCTAGGCTGAGTTAATAGATCACAATTGACGTGATAAGGCCTCCCATGCAGATTTCCTTTGTTCCATCTAGCTCGACAGCTACAGATAGTTTGTCAATAAGAACTCGTTCGATGTTTATTGGTTTTTTCTCAAGCATAGACTATATTAGTAAGAGATATCCTCTGGATATGTTTCCAGTTTTAGATCTTGTGAACCTGGTGTTGGCAATGATCTTCTAGATTATCCTAACAAACTAGGAGGGCATATGTGCTGCCTTTGATGACCCTAGTTTGTGCTTCGACTCTCCCATAAGCCTCTCCCAGGTAACATGGTTATTGAATCCTGGTCTCTCTATCATACCTAGATGCCATGTTGGCTCGAGCTTGTTCTTTAGTTTCAGTGAATATCATATTCAGTATCCTCTCTCTTAGAAATAGGTCCTTGCCCTCATGCACACATGTAGTTTGAACTCCCCTCCCCATCATTTTTTTCTCTATCTTCAAGAGGCACCTTTATCAGGGATGGCATAACTCTGCGATGAGGTTGGTGTAGGATTGTTGAACTTCTGTTCATATGATGTGAAGGTTTGCTCCCTTTAGGAACTCCATAACTCATTCCTTGAGACCCAATTGTTGGAAATTGTATCTTTCCATGTATCAGGTTTGTTTTGAAGGTTTTTGTTTTCATGAATAGCTCGTACTTGGCTTGGTGTTCCTGATCTCTAGGCTAGAACACAACTTTCAGTTTTTTACGCCCGCCATCAACTGACGTGTGTGTCTTGCTAGTTGTGGTGAATGTTGGCGTGTTTGAGGACATTGCCCCTCTAGTTTTTGGTTTGGTTTTCACTGATATCCTCTTCTTCTTATATGTGGGGCCCTCCATGGTTGTTCTCCTTACCTTCCACTTCCCCTTTCCCTTTGTTTCTTCCTCAGATTGAACATATTCATATGTGTTTGTTGCTTTAGACTGATGTGACTCCTCTTCTGACTCAGGTGACTCATGCCCCAATAAGAGTTCAAATTGTTCTTTCCACTATTACAATAGTACCCTCTTATCCTTGGGCATGTCTAGATGTGCATTTAAGACCTTGTTGATGATTACAATTGCTTCTTCGATCCCAGCCAGGGATGTGGCCTTATTGTTCATTGAGTTCGAGGTTGATGACGACATCCTACTTGACTTTATAAATTTTGCTTTATCAATAGGGGGAGGTTAGTTGTAATCAACCGTATAAAATAGGGTAGGAGGGTGAGTCAGTAACTAGTACTAAACGGGGGAGGGTAGGAGAGAAGTAAGTAAAGTAGTTGATTGCTAGAAAATTTCTTTCCAACAATTGCTGAGAATTCAATGGGTTAGGCTAACAATTCTCAACAGTTGCTGAGATTTTGATAATCTCAACGGTCACTAAGAAATTGGAACTACACGACAAATCTAGGTGGATACTGAGATTTTGATCTCAACGGTCACTGGAAACCTTAAAAGTTTAGGTGTTTTCCAAACAAATGTAAGAAAATTCGGTGGTCGCCAAAATACTCTATAGTCGCCAAAAACGTACCCTAGAGGTCGCTGAGAAGAGCAGGGGTCTTGCGAAGTGATCATTCACCTCTAGCATGGGAGCGAGGGAGTTTAGCAATTCAATTGGAAGATGGAGAAATAGGAAAAGGGAAGATCATCGGTGAAACCCTAATTGCAAGAGAATAGGGGACTTAAGCGTCGACATGGCACATGAGGGTGAAAACTAAATGAGATCATAGGAGTCTAGGATTACTATTCATCGGTGGATGGTTCGTCGGTGAAGTAGCAACAACTCGGAGACTTCAGCATCAAGTTGATTATCATGATGGTGGATCAACACTATGATAGGTGGAGGGAGTGATTTAAGCATAGTCAGTGGTGGATGGTTCCTTACGTCGTCGTTGTCTAGCTCTCCAATTGTTAGTGAATTTTTTCATAGCTTTGCTAGCCGTCTGAGTAAGAGTGAAGGTTTGTCATCTTGGCGAATTTGATTATATACCCTTGTAGGTTCAATGGTCGCTAAAATGTCTTAACTTTCAGTGGTTGTTGAGAATTAATCTCAGGGTGACCTAAGATTGACTCCTCTCTTGCTGAGAGTCTGGCAGTCATTGGGATTTTGGATCAGCAGTTGCTGGCCTATTGACATTTTTGCGGTCACCAAAAATGTGATTCTCAATGAACGATGGGTATCCCCCTTGGCTTGAATTAGCCTCGTGAAATCAAGGGACATTCATGAATTTCATCATCATCTTTACTCTATATACACTAGAAATTAAGAAACAAAGTAAATTGCCCTAACTTGTGATGAAACTTCTAGACATTAGGTAAAATACAGATATTTAAGAAAACAACTAAATATTAAGAGAGCATGTCAAGAAATCCTTAGATTTCCTCCCAAGAAGCGATTGTTTATAGTCTTTAGCTCTACTTTATTTGGTTGGCTTCTCCAGACTTCTTCTAGTGGTGTAGGTGGGGGTTCTACTAACTAGAGTTCTGCTCTTTTTGAGAATGTTTCATCTTCATAATATCTATTTACTCTATGTTTGTTTACTTTGGAAGTCATAGTCTTTTTACTACTAATCCCCATCATCCCTGAGGGATATATCTTAGTTACAGTGAAGGATACTGACCATCTAAACTTTAGCTTCCATGGAAAGAGTCTAACACTTTAGTTAAAAAGGAGAACATTATCCCCTTCAAACACATCCTTTCTCTTTAGGTGGGCATCATGCCACACATTGGTCCTTTGTTTATATATTCTAGCATTTTCATAAACATGGAGTCTAAGCTCCTCTAGTTCTTGTATTTGCAAAAAAAAATTCTTTCATGTCGATTCTGGGTCCATGTTCAAGAATTTGATCACCTAGATAGCTTTGTGTACTAGTTCTACTGGTAAGTGACAAGCCTTGCCATATATTAATTGGTAGGGAGTGGTTCCTATACAAGTCTTGTAAGTAGTGTGGATATGAGGGCATCCTCCAGCTTCATAGACCAATCCTTTTTTGTCCTCCCTACTGTATTCTCTAGTATATGGCTATTTTGCCTATTGGACACCTCTACTTGACCGAAGGCATGTAGGTGATAAGGTGTGGTAACCTTGTGCCTTACTCCATACTTCTTGAAGAGTGCTACAAACTATCTTTCAGCGAAATGGAATCCCCCATCACTGATGACGGTGCGCTGGTCTTTAAATCTAGGGAAGATAATCTTTTCAAACATTCTGATCACAGACTTTGCATCACAAGATGGGGTAGCTATTGCCTCTACCCATTTTGACACATAGTCCACACTGACTAGGATGTATTGATTCCCTCTAGAGGATAGGAGTGGCCCCATATAATCTATCCCCCAAACATAAAAATCTCTACCTCAATTCAATATGACAAGGGCATTTCATTTCTCCTTGAAATGTTTCTTGTGAGCTGACACTCCTTACAAGTCTTTACAAATGCCTGAACATCCCTAAATAGAGATGTCCAATAGAAACCAGACTACATAATTTTGGTTGCGTCCGTGCCTCCGCCTAAATGTCCTCTATCGGGTGAAGAGTTACATTCTTTGAGAATCTGAGGGACTTCTTCTGGGATGCATCCGTTATATAGATTATCGACACATCTCTTAAGCAGGAGAGGGTCATTGCAATAGTAATTTTTCAAATTAGAGAACAACTTATTTTTCTAATTGTAAGTGATATCAGGAGGTAGTTGTTGACACACTAAGTAATTGTAGATGTCTGCAAACCAGAGTAAGGTAGGTTCCACGGATCTTGCCATTATTAATGCTTCATCGACATAGTTGTCATGTATAGGCAGCGATTCTTTTTCAATGACTATGATCCTTGATAGATGGTCAATGATGACATTTTCTGTACCTTTCTTGTCTATGACTTTGTGATTGGATTCTTGCAATAACAAGGCCCACCATAAAAGTTTGTGCTTGGTGCCTTTCTTTTGCATCAGGTATTTGATGGCACCATGGTCAGTGTACACCTTGACTTTCGATCCTATTAGATAGGAACTGAATTTGTGAAAAGCAAATATTATTGCTAGTATTTCTTTTTCCGTGGTGGTGTATTTGACTTGTGCATCATCTAGAGTTTTGCTGGACTAGTATATCACGTGGTACTTCTTATCTTTTTTTTACCAAAAACTGCTCCAATAGCATAGTCACTCACATCACACATTATTTTGAAGGGTAGATCCCAATCTAGAGTTTGCAAGATCAGAGCTATTGTCAACGCATTTGTCAAAGTGTTGAAGGCTTTGAGGCATTCATCTGTAAAGTCAAACACAACATATTTTACAAGCAATATGGATAGGGGTTTAGAAATCTTGAAAAAAGCTTTCATAAACCTTCAATAGTACCCTGCGTACCCCAGGAAACTTCTTACCCCAGTGACTGATTCAATGGGTGGGAGTTTAGACATGACTTCCACTTTATTTAGATTAAATTTGATTCCCTATTCTAAAATCTTATGCCCCAGGATGATACCTTCTTGAACCATAAAATGGCACTTTTCCCAATTTAGTACTAATTTCTTTTCTTTGCATTGTTTCAGAACTTGATATAAGTTCTTCAGACAATTGTCAAAACTAGTTCCATAGATGGAAAAAATTGCCCATAAAACTTCCATTATATCTTCTAAAAAATCAGTGAAGACAGACATCATGCACCTTTAGAATGTTTCAGGTGTGTTTTGTAAGTCGAATGACATTCGATGAAACACATAGGTTCCATATATGCATGTGAAAGTAGTCTTCTCTTGATTGTCGGGGTGGGTAGGAACTTGATGAAACCCTGAATATCTATCTAGAAAGCAGAAATACAAGTGATGGGCCAAATGTTTCAAGACCTAACCTATGAATGGTAATGGAAAATGTCTTGGTGGCAGCATTAAGCTTTCTATAATCTATGCACATTCGCCACCTAGTCATGGTTTGCGTGGCTACTTTATCTCCTTTTTCACCTTTTGCAATTGTCATTCCTCCTTTCTTTGGCACAACACGTATTGGGCTAACCTAATTGTTATCACAGATTGGGTGTATAATTCATGTGTCACTCAATTTTATCACTTCCTTCTTAACCACCTATCTAAGCATTTGATTCAGCTTTCTTTGTGGTTGGGCTAGAGGTTTATCTATTTCTTCTAGATTTATCTGGTGCATGCAAACAACCAGACTTAAACCCTTGATGTCTTCTACAGAATAGCCTATCACCTTTATATGGAGCTTGAGTTCATTTAACAATTTCTCCCTAGGTCTTCTATCAAGGCAGAGTTTATGATTATTGGATTTCTTTCTTCATCATCAAGAAACTCATACTTTAGACCTTCATGGAGTTGCTTCAGCTTTGTCTTGGGCTCTAGTGCTTCTTTCTCCTCTGGTGTTTGTTTTAGAGAGGTGTATTTTTGTGGGCTCTGATCTCCAAAACACAAGATAAACATAACGGAAGCGATTCGATTAACAGCGGAATACAAAAATCATTGGAAATTAAAACTTTTTGAGACAAGATCCTGAAATCATGAAACTCCTTTTATAAGAAACAAGGTAAATAGATTACATCTCTGTTAGATCACTTCATGAGTGATTATACACAGCCAGATACAAAATCTCAAGATTTAAAACCCAAAATCTCAGACCAAAAGACTCCAAGGACCTGAGAGTACAGAGACGACATAAGACTTTCTAACTACATGACTTAGCAGTCAGCATCTCCACCTGAGATTCACTGCTGCCCCTGGTACTCGTGCTGCTGATTCTGATCACCTGCAGACTGGTTCCTTCGTCCTCGATGACCACCTAAAAAGTTGAAATCTACGGGGTGAGACAATTTTAAATAATTGTCCCAGCGAGAGTTATAACTCTCCGCCAGAAGCTTTATTATAGCAATCAAAGATCAACATAAGCAATAAAAGCTTTAAGGTGATCAACAGCTGATTGTTATCAATTAGAACAACGACATTTAAGGAATATGAAGAACATGTATACTAATACTTGGACAGGATATTAAATGCAAGCAATGTAATATCAATTAATGTTCTTCGTAGTTCAACCTAAGCAGTTATGCTACGCGGTTGATTATGTTTTACAAACATCATTATGCCCTACGGAGATGAGGTATACCGCTCATGCTCCAACCGATCACTAGTAAGTCGCATCGGTATCATACTAGGTTATCGAAAGAGCCAGATTCTCATGACCTTCAACTACCCCAGTCAGAATGAGGATAAACATGCAGGACATCTAGTGTTTCTGCTACTATAGCTTACTAGGGTATTCTGGTACTTCGCTATTAGAGTCACAGTGGCAATTTGTACTCTCTTCGCCATCGAAAGATTTCTTGTTTATCTCTCATCGATGCGATATAAAAGATTTCCTCGGGAGAATAGTATTACATCACCCGGCATAAACACATAGTGAAGGATTGATAGATTAAAGTACATCTACATCAATTCCTACACTAGGATGTAAGGGTATTCACATCCATATTCCCCACATACTCAAAAGTATGTGATCTAGGAGTTCCCTTAGGAAAACTTGTTTTACCATCATTTAACTCCTGACAATGATGGATATATGATCAGGGCTCTACGTGGTATGATTACACTTGATTAGTTAGGTACATTTCAGTATTCTTTTAACATCATACATGTTCTCAAACATTAATCATTAGAACAGCAACTATGAAAGTAGAATACTAAATGTATCAAGTCTAATTCACGTAATCATCATTTCTCAGTTATCTCTTCACAAGTCATCTGTCAATCATGACCTTGATGATACTCATGGCTCTCACAGCCCATCAATCTCATAAGATGTCACTTACTAGGCATTAGCATAAGTCATTATTCATAAAGCTAATAACATGCTTTCAATGAACATGAAATCCTAATCCTTACCTGGATATGATCATCATCATGTATAAGAACCTGCATGGTTAATTCAACTGATAATAGTAAGCAGTTCATATTAAGAGTTGTACCCTCATATTCTTACAAGGGTTAGATTCCCTGATTTTCATCAATTAGGGTTTACTATTCACATTACATGTCATCACCCTAGAATTAGGGTTTACTATTCACATTACATGGTGAATTAATCTCATAACATCACCATGTATGAGAAACATCATCATTAAAGCCCTCAGATAAGATTAAGATTCACCAATTATCATATTTAGGGTTTCCATGATCTCACATAAGTGGATCATACCTAATCTTGCATATTCAAGTACATTGAAGGTATTTTACTTGAGTTTTGACCATAACTGGTACTTTCTCTCTCCTCTCATTAGTATATGGTGATTACACCACTCTAGATAGGTTGGGTCAAGTCATCCTTGATTAACATAAACCAAATCATCACTTTCAAGTGATTAGGGTTTGATTAGAACAAGGTATCACTCAAATTAACCCCTCAAGGGCATTTTGGTAGTTTACCCATTGATCATCATCATGGGTCAATTCATTGGTCACTTAGTCCCTTAATATCTTAAGTTACCATTAGAGTTTAGATTAGATCATCATTGAACCATTTACACCTTCAAGTGATTAAGTATAAACAACCTTGAAAATCTCCAATTGGTTTAGGGTTTAACCTTCAACCTTCAACCCATTTAGGTTTTAAACGACCTTGAACTCGTTTAATCTCAAACGACCTTGAACCCATTTGAGACTTAAACGAGTGTGGACCCACTTGACCTTAAACGAGTGTGAACCCATTTGACCTTAAACGGGTGTGAACCCATTTGACCTTAAACGAGTGTGAACCCGTTTGAGCTTAAACGGGTGAGAACCCGTTTGAGCCTAAACAAGTGTGAACCTATTTGGGCTTAAACAAGTGTAGACCCATTTAATCCTAAACGAGTGTGAACCTGTTTGGGCTTAAACGAGTGTGGACCTACATGGGTTCAAACCGCATGAACATAAAAGGTGACACAAAGGTTATGTTTGAATAGGATTTCCTATGTTGAAGCCTTCAATTGGACAAAGCCATGTTAACCACTTACAAATTGAGTCAATTAGGATTAGCCTTAACCAATTGGACACCAAATTTACCCTCAATTGAAAGCCAATTAGGGTTAAGTCTATCTCAATTAGGGTTTCAATCGGATAATCGTCAATGTTCAACAATGTGAATCAAATCAAGGTTGAACCTATCAATTGACCTTCAATTGGGCCCAAAATTGGCCCAAACGGTCTTGAGATCGTTTGGGTGACCTCAAAACGGTCTTGAGACCGTTTGCCCAAAGTTTGACCAAAAACCAAGTCGGTTGGATAAGGGTTGAACCCTAAATAGATCTAAAATCAGCATTTTTATCAATTCATCAACCTATTGAAATTGGACCCTCAAACCATCAAATTTCCTTAACCCTAGACCTCCAAACGGTCTTGGAGTGTCACTAAACGAGTGTGAGACCGTTTGGATGAACCCCCAAACGGTTTTGAACCCGTTTGGGTCCTTCAACCCAAAACTCAACAAGATCTATACTTGAAATCAGCAATTTCAACCCGATTAGGGTTAGGGTGTTGAAGTGCCTTCAACTCTCAATTGGTTAGGAATTAGATCATAATTATTTGTAGAAATGAAATTCAATATATTATGAATAGACCCTCAAATGGTCGTCCCTTGGTCAACCCTATCAAACGGTCTTGAGACCATTTTGATCCAAACGATCTTGCAAGATCGTTTGAGATCAAATGGGTTGAAACCGTTTGACCTTAAACGGGTTGCAAACGTTTGGACCAAAAGGGTACAAGGTCGTTTGATAAAGTTACCTAGGAATCCACGCCCATCATCCTCAACCTCTGTTCAAGTCGGTTACACCACCGTTTTGCTTGCAAAAGTGCAAGGAAGAAGGGAGGTAGAAGAAGAACTAAGCACAAAAAGTAAGAACAAAGATATGTGTAATAAAGCTAGGAGTTTAGAGTTATAAAACCCGCCTCAAACGTGGTTCCTAGAGCTCCAAGCTTCCAAGATTCAAGCCTTTAATTGCGTCTTGAGCTCCACAGGTCATCCAAGGTTGTTTCTTCAAGGAAAAGATGGGAATGGTCGGCTAAAACAAAGAATCTAAGTGAGTTAACCATAGAACCAACCTTTTAAGAAGAATTCCTCCATGAATTCGAGCTTGAAGATGGTTCCTACTCACCTTAGCACTAGTTGGTCGTCTCCCTGAGGTCCAGAGCTCTGCCTTGGACGTTTTGAGAAAGATGAGAAATGAAGAGGATAAAGGATACGTTTACTTGGTTTGCAAGGGTGAAGGCTTATATACTCTAGGCCATTTACCACCATAAGGACCTCTAAAACATAAAATTCTCACCTAAGTCCCTCCTTGTTTCTAAGGCACGCCCAAGCTATCAAAACTTATGTAAATCTCATCAAAACTCTAGATCTAAGGGTAAAGAAAACCAACTTTCAACTAGAGTTCATATATGACAAGTCTCCATCCTCATACTTAGTGAATTTTATGCACAAAGATCATTTTTCTTATCTGATCACTCATTCATGTGTCCCTTTCATCATTTTTTTTACTCTAAATGATGTCAAGAGTCATAAAAGATGTTCTAGATGGTGTATTTTATAAGTTGCACCCCACATTTGGGTAAATTGCACTTTAATCCAAATTAGGGTTTTTAAGCATAAGGATGATTCCACAAGCTGCATCTTGATGCCCAAGCTTGGGAAATCCATCTTACCTCATCATATCCACTCATATGATATCTCATCATCATAGGAACATCTTAACTTGTGAAATTTGCAAGTTAAACCCCTTAACTGGATAATTTGCACATAGGTCCCTGTATTACCAAACAATACTACAATCATTGTTTAAAAGGGACAGAACTGAAAATGTATGTTCCTTAGGAACTTAATTACATGCCAAAAGATAATCACAAGAGTTTAATTACATATTTAGGCAAAACACCTAGGGTTGGTTTATAACCCAGGTCAGGGATGTTACAATTTTGTAGTTTCAATGATCTCTTCCTCTTCATCATTGCATTCTTCTTCTGGATGGTTTAGATAGTTGAGAATTTCGACAACTTCTGAGTCTTTGATACTAGGGTCTGGATTGTTTAAGGCTTACATGAGTGGATCTACTATGACATTCTCTTATTGGACCTCTTCACAGAATTGATAGTAACTAGCCATGAAATAGACCGACTCGAAAAGAGATGGTCCTCTCATGGAGTCTTGCACATGGAAGTCAATGTGATCATTTCCTACTCGTCTGGTGATATGACTTCAAAATCTATTAACACTCTCCATGTGGATAGGAATGGTATTCCAAAAACCATCAGGCACGTCGGGTCTTTGACAATATCAATCACAACAATATAGCATGGTATGACGAATCGTCCCACACAAATTAGGACATCTTGCACAATTCCTACTGGCTTTGTGAAGGTGTGGTCGGCTAGTTGAATTCTCATTCCAGTTTTTAGCATATCAGTAAGTGCCAACCTCTGAGATAGAGTAAGAGGCATGAGACTAATGCTTGCCCCGAGGTCCGCAAGTCCTTGTCTCACTTCATTGTCTCTGACATTAAATGGGATGGTGAACACTCCTGGATCTTTTTTCTTTACGGGCGTCTTTGCTTGAATGAAGGTTCTAGAGATTATTTCTAGTCTCACTATTTCTATACGATCTCCTCTCTTACTCTTTGTAATCATTTCCTTGAAAAACTTTCATATGTTGACATTTCCTCTATGGCATCAAGAAACAAAAATTTATGTGTAGCTTCTTAATATCTTCCATAATTTTTTTGTACCTTCATTTCAAGTGAGCCTTGATTAATTTATAAGGGAAAGAAACTCTTGGTGAGTACGTATCTCTATTTGCAAAGACCTCCTCAGTGGGTTCAAATTTCTTCTATTTCACAATCTTCCTTCCCTTGCCCTTCTTTTTGGCTTTATCCTTCTTAGTAGATACTTCCACTTTAGGTGCTTCCTATATTGTAATAGGTTTGGGTTGTGCTTCATCATTAGAGTTTCCTTCTTGGATGGTATTTCCTTTTAGATCTTCTAAAACCTTTTTGAAATGGAGAGTGGTCATTTTCACACGCTCAGTGTTAGACAATATCTTTCATTGTGGATTCTTAATCAGCTCTAATAGCTGCGCTAGTTGCTGATCAATATGCTTCTTGTGGGTGTGCATGTCAGCCATCTGATCTGTCACACCCCCAATTGAGTCTGCATCATGTTTAAGACACCAATGTTTGTGATAGCAATCTAGTTTAATTGCTCATTCATTGATGCTTGTCTCTTTGCGAACTGAAAAAGTTTAGACACCATATCAAGTTGGTTGGTGTTCTTGTTCTGACTTTGGTCTTGGCTTGGCCTTATTGAATTTCTATTCTTATTCTGGCCTTGTCTTGACTTTGATAGTTGTTTCTATTTTGCTGATAATTTATGTTACGTATGAACACAGTCTGTAACACCCCAATTTTTTCACAAAAAAAATTATAAAATGAATTTTATTAAGATAACAATAGTTGAAGGGTTTAATGTAAAAAAGTCATGGAATGATATTCCGTATAGAAAAAAATAAAGTAAGACAAATAAAAAAATTAAACTAAAAATACACTCTCTCTTATACATATTCCATCGTGTATTGCAATTAATTTAAAATGTTGAATGAATGATTTCCCTTCTCTTTTACTCTCTCTCATCCTTAAAAATGTTTAAAAGAAATAAAATTAGAAAATAAAAGAAGTAAAATTCGAAATGATAAACATATAGCTTGAACAAGAAGTTTACTTTCTTTTGTAGCTTTTAAAATAAAATGGATAAAGTATAATTCACTATTTCTCTCCTCTTTGGGATACACAAAAGACAAAGAAAAATTCAATGCAATTAATAGCTTAATTTTGGATGCATGGAAAGGAATATTCATCAATCACATGATGTGGATATTACTTGCTTTCCCTTATTGAATACATGTGACATTATCTTCTCTCGAGTCTCTTTCTTCAATAAAATTTTCCATAAAGGCATAATAGACTTAAATGTGAATAAATATTGATCATCTTATTTTAGAGTCAAAGAAATAAATTAGGTGAATCTTTTAACATTATCTCACCTTTTAATGCGTGAAAATGAAGTATATACAAATATGGACATTATGAATAAAAGATACTCACTACTACAGAAATAGCATTCAGTGTCGCTTTTATGGGCGTCGGTTATTAATGAAAACCGACGCCTATAATATAAGGCGTCGGTTGTTTAAGCAAACCGATGTCTATATTTGAAGACCAGCCAGACACGGGTACCACTTTGTATTCAGCGTCGGTTGACAATAACAAACCGACGCCTAAAAGCTCCCGCAAAATCCAATTTTCGAGCGAAAAGAAAAAGAGTCACATACAGCGTCAGTTATTTAAATAGCCACTGACGCCTATGTGTGATGAAACTTTGCGCGAAAAGTGTCACTTTCAGCGTCGGTTATCCGTTGATAACCGACGCCGAAAGTGGTTCCCGCAAAACAATTTCGTGAAAATATCATCCAATTGAGCGTCAGTTGGTTCAAACAACCGACGCTAAAGAGGTTTAGGCGTCGGTTGTGTCAAACAACCGACGCTATTGGTGAACTTAATATCCCACGATCACCCGACTCTTCCCCTTTCTTCTGTTTCATCACCTAAACTGTTCCTCAGCCCTTTCTTCTCTGTTGTCGCCCGACCCTCCACTCCGCCGCAACCACCCCTCCACGACAATGCCGCCGCGCCGCCTTCTCCTCCGGTGCCTCCACGCCGCCTTCTCCTCCGGTGCCTCCACGCCGCCGCCGCCAGGCCGACAGAAGCTGCTTCTCCACCGACAGCTAGCTGCTTCTCCACCGCCATCGCACCGCCGCCAGGCCGATAGCTAGCTAGCTGCTTCTCCGCCACCGCCTGCTCATCGATCGTCGCGCACTGCCGCCGGTTCGACCACAACTCCTCTCCAGACTGGCCGTAACTCATCTAGCCCTAGCCCTACCTTCCAGGTTCGACCACAGCTCCTCTCCAGGTCAGATTCACACATTAATATTGCCAATAATATAGGAAATAAATGCTAGCTCCAATTATAGACATATTGTATATGGTTTTGATCAGAAAAATGCATAGATTGTGAATAAAATTTTCTTGAAAACCCTAGTTTGATGAGCATGTTGTTAATCATGTTAATTATGATTCTTCTATATATTCTAATGTCATTATATAATTATGTGATCCCAACATATTAAATTGAATTAGAATGATTTCATGAATTATAGGGTTTTAAAGTTGATAAACATGTACATGCGGAAATAGGGTTATTAAACCAATGGTTATAACATAGTATGATCTTAATCTAATCTGGATGTTCATAATAATGTAGTATGTTAAATATGATGATTAGGGATACATATAATGTCTAGTAAAGATTCCTAAACCTTTTGTTTGAAACTATTGATTTCTTGATTTATTATTTAATAATGCTCTGTTGATTAGGATTAATCATGTTGCCTGTAGTTTATAGACATTTATTATATATAAGAATGACAACACATGTATTTGTTGTCCTAGAAACCCGTCCAAGATTTACTCATTAGGAGTAAATCTTGGATAGTCCCCGGTTTGGGACTGTTCTTGAACACCTAATCTCACTTAGGATGTAAGTGTATAATGTGTATTGGGTTTTCGAGAAAATTTCGGTAGCATTTCCCCGTTTGTTCTCTAAGTATATATGTACTTAGAGAACAGCGGGGAAATGCTGCCGAAATTTTCTTGAAAACCCAATACACATTATACACTTACTAGTGAGATTAGGTGTTCAAGGATGGGATAGGTGGTACACATTTATTATATATAAGAATGACATCAAATGTGTTTGTTGGCCTAGAAACCCGTCCAAGATTGACTCATTAGGAGTAAATCTTAGATAGTCCCCAGTTTGGGACTGTTCTTGAACACCTAATCTCACTTAGGATGTAAGTGTATAATGTGTATTGGGTTTTCGAGAAAATTTCGGTAGCATTTCCCCGTTTGTTCTCTAAGTATATGTGTACTTAGAGAACAGCGGGGAAATGCTGCCGAAATTTTCTTGAAAACCCAATACACATTATACACTTACTAGTGAGATTAGGTGTTCAAGGATGGGATAGGTGGTACACATTTATTATATATAAGAATGACATCACATTATACACTTAGGTAGGATGTAAGTGTATACCCTAATCTTTTCCTAATATATACTTGTTTCCTAATATATACTTGTTTTCTCTGATCATAGAATGAATAGATCATGGATGTCCATTCGTAATCGCTGCACCCCAGAGTTTATATCTGGTCTTGATCAGTTTATTAGATTTGTCGAGGAACATAGGAAAAAACCTACAGATAGGTTCTACTGTCCATGTAGGCATTGCGGTAACAACTTGAAAGTCAACACTGGTGAGGAAATCAAAAGTCATGTCATGTGCAACAGGATTGTACAAGGCTATACAGAATGGCACTGGCATGGAGAGATTTCAAAATTGAAACCAGTAGATGTCGATAGCAGTGCTTGGGTGGAAGAAGAAATTGCCTCCGATGACGTAAATGTGAACGAACCAGTTCCAGCAGACATCGTTGATGCGATGCTGGATAGTTGTAGGGTAGAGCACACCGATCCACCTCCTATCTTTAGAAACATTGTGCATGATGCTGAGATACCGTTATACACAGGCTGTGCTAAGTTTACGAAGCTTAGCACTGTGTTGAGATTGTATAAGTTGAAAGCTAACAATAGATGGAGCGACAAAAGCTTCACTTCATTGTTGACTTTGTTGAAAGAAATGCTTCCTGAAGGAAACGAGCTGCCAATCTCAACATACCAGGTAAAGAAAATGTTGTGCCCAATGGGAATGGAGGCCAAGAAGATACACGCATGCCCGAATGATTGTGTATTATTTCAAAAGGACTATGTAGATTTGAAAGATTGTCCAAAATGTGGTGTGTCACAGTATAAATTGACGACTTCGGGGGAGTCCAAAACTGGTTCTCCTGCCAAGGTGTTGTGGTATCTACCTATAATATCACGGTTTCAACGCTTGTTTGCAAATCCGAAAGATGCGAAGAATTTGAGGTGGCATGCAGATGTTAAGAAAAATAATGATAGGATCCTACGACATGCGTCTGATTCCCCACAGTGGAAGAAGATTGATCTATTGTACCCCAAATTTGGTGAAGAAGATAGGAATCTAAGACTTGGGCTTTATACAGATGGGATGAATCTGTACGGGACATTGAGCAGCCAACATAGCACTTGGCTAGTCATGCTTGTTATATACAATATTCCTCCCTGGATGTGTATGAAAAATAAGTACGTTATGTTGTCGTTGTTGATATCGGGCCTTAAACAACCCAGAAATGATATCGATGTTTATCTTGAACCTTTGATTGATGACTTAAAGAAACTTTGGGCTGAAGGTGTGATGACCTATGATGCTTCAACAAGAGAGACATTTCGTTTGCACGCTATGTTGTTTTGCACTGTTAATGACTTTCCAGCATATGGGAATTTGTCTGGATATAGTGTCAAAGGAGCTAAAGCGTGTCCTATATGTGAAGAAAACACTGATTCAATAAGACTAAAACATGGCGGCAAGACTGTATATCTTGGTCATCGAAGGTTTCTTTCAAAATTCCATCCGTATCGTAGGAAGCGCAAAGCATTCAATGGATGGAATGATGAACGGAGTGCACCTAAACCTATACCAGGGGATGTTGTTTATGCAAGAGTAAAAGACATTGTCAATGAATTTGGTAAGAAATCACAATGTAGTGTGGCCACACGGAGTGACAATTCTTCATTCAAGAAGAAGTCAATATTTTGGGATCTTCCTTATTGGAGTTCTTTGACAGTCAGGCATTATATCGATGTAATGCACGTTGAGAAAAATGTCTGTGATAGCATCATTGGTACTCTGTTAAATATACCAGGTAAGACTAAAGATGGGATAAAATCCAGACTGGACCTACGTGAAATGGGAATAAGGTCAGAATTAACAGAATTACGTGAAATGGGTAATAAAAGAACATACTTACCTCCCGCTTGTTACACGTTGTCTAGAAAGGAGAAGAAAACTTTTTGTGAATGCTTGGTAAATGTTAAGGTGCCACATGGTTACTCATCCAACATCCGTAGATTGGTATCAATGAAAGATCTGAAGTTGATAGGTCTTAAATCTCATGATTGTCACACTCTAATGCAACAAATATTGCCCGTGGCAATTCGATCTA
This sequence comes from Alisma plantago-aquatica, assembly GCA_963693085.1. Lineage (NCBI taxonomy): Eukaryota > Viridiplantae > Streptophyta > Magnoliopsida > Alismatales > Alismataceae > Alisma > Alisma plantago-aquatica. The sequence goes on along the minus strand of OY856412.1, from coordinate 394,181,355 downwards.
TATTGCCGAAGCATGTAAGGTTTGCAATTACCAGACTTTGTTTCTTTTTCAACAGTCTATGCAACAAAGTTATTGACCCTGATACTCTCGATAATTTGCAAAGAGAAGTGGTTGTTACCCTATGTTAGCTTGAGATGTATTTCCCTCCTTCGTTCTTTGATATCATGGTACATCTTGTTGTCCACTTGACTAGGGAAGTGAAAATTTTGGGACCAATTTTCTTACATTGGATGTATCCCTTTGAACTATACATGAACATTTTTAAAGGTGATGTTCGAAACCGTTATCGGCCTAAAGGGAGTATTATTGAAGGTTATGTGGCGAGAGAGGTTATGGATTTTTGCAATGACTTTCTTAGTGGTAATGACACTCCTGATAATGACAAGAATATTGAGGAGGGCAAAGGAATTTTGGGATCACGGGTGAAAGTAATCAGCCGTGAGCAGTTGGAATAAGCTCACTTGTATATTTTACACAATATGGATGAAGTGAGTGTTTATATCGAGGAACATACCAATTTCACAAAGAGATCACATCCTCGAGCAAGTTCAATGTGGCTTGCTAGAGAGCATAATAAGACTTTTACTAAGTGGTTTGAAGATAAAGTCTTACATCAACTATCTCAAACACCAAATGATATTACAGAAACTATCAGATGCCTCGCCTTTAAACCAAAACCGAATGTTATGTCTTATGAATGGTTTGACATTAATGGATTCACATATTACACAAAGCGCCAAGATGATACGAGTGTCGTCCAAAATAGTGGGGTCACTCTTCAAGCGTCGACTATGTACTTTGCAAGTGCAAAGGATAAGAGTCCACGTGAAGCTAAAATGTCATATTACGGTGTCATTGAAGACATTTGGGAGTTTGACTACATAGATTTCAAAATTCCGCTCTTTAAATGTAATTGGGTTGATAACACCAAAGGAGTTATAGTGGATGAATTGGGTTTCACTTTGGTGAACTTTGAAAAGATTGGCGAGAAGGGTGAATCATTCATATTGGCATCACAAGCGAAACAAATATTCTATATCGATGATCCTACAAATGATAAATGGTCGGTTGTTCTTCATGGTAAAAGACAGTTCATTGAAGATCCTATAGATGAAGAAGAGTACTATGATAAGTATGATGACTCCAGTCCATTCTCAATTGGGTTGCCAACTCCACAAAATATTGAAGCTAATGATGACTTATATGTGCGCGGAGATCACAATGAAGGATTGTTAATTGATAAAAGATCACAATTTTAGAGACATGTATGTTTATACAAATGCTAAATGTTTGCCTTTTTCTAGTTTATACAAATGCTAAATGTTTGCCTTTTTCTAGTTAATACAAATGCTAAATGTTTGCCTTTTTCTAGTTAATACAAATGCTAAATGTTTGCCTTTTTCTAGTTAATACAAATGCTAAATGTTTGCCTTTTTAATGACATTTTCAGATGGCTGACCATGATGAGCACGATGTCCATGATGAGCATGAAGTCCATGATGAGCATGCTATCCATGACGAGCATGGCGAGGATACCAATGTAAGTTCTAAAAACATATCCTGTATTTCTATAAAATTCATTATCTTCTAGTTATGTCATATATCTTATATTTCTATATTAGGCTAATTTGGTGTGTTTATTTTTGTCAAATTTTAGGTTGATGATGCACATGTACCCACTGAAGCACTGGAGCAACTTGATGCACAGCACCAAACACTTAACAAGAAAAGGGGCATCACTCTGTTGAAGAAGTTAATAGCGCTTAGTGGCAGTGGATCCAAATTGGTTGTGGAGTTTGATAATGGAGGAAATGCAATTGGAGTGAACTGCAATAATTTTGTAAACTATCTTGGGTGTACCACTCGGAGCCATTGTGGTGTTAAGTATGATAATTAGCATAAAGTTCCTCAGGGGAAAAAGACTTGATATGGAAGGATTTATGCGTGAGTTATTATTATTTGCAATTCTATTTTGTAGATTACAAATTCTATTATTTGCAATTCTATTTTGGATACTAGTTAATAACATTTCTATTTTACAGAATCTGTTTGCATTGGATGAGAAGTTGCATCGTAAAAGTGTGATGCAACGCACTGGAAAGATGCTTAGGAATTATAGGACAAATCTGAACAAATAATACATAAAAGAGGGTGATAAGAAAAAGAAGTCAGCCCTTGAACAATGGAACTTCTTGGACAAAGAAGATTGGGACAATTTTGTTGCTTCAAGAAAATCTGAAGAATTCAAGGTATTAGGCGTCACTCCCAATTTAATTAGTATACATTGTATTCACCTATTCAAGATTAACATTTAGTGATACTAACCAAATCATTAATGTGCATACTAACTAGGCCCTCAGTGACACACAAAAAGCAAGGCGTGCACTGAATGTGCATGACCACACTATGGGTCCAAAAGGCTATGCAAGCGTTCACCAAAGACTACATGCGGAGTCTGCGGCTACTCAGGAGTCTGCTCCTACTCAGGAGTCTGCCACACCCATGCCTCGCCATGATATCTGGATAGCTGGGAGGTAAAACAAGAAGGGTGAAATAAAGAAGCCCGTAACTGCAGAGGCGGCTGCGAAAATGGTAAAATACAACTCTTAGAGCAATCGTTTGAATATTGATTATTTGTGGTGTTAACTTACCAATTTCTGTTGATGGTAATTAGCGGGAGCTGCACGAGCAGAGGAAACAAGGTACGTTCATCCCTCAGGGCACAAGGGATGAATTGACAGTTGCTCTGGGTAACCCAGAGCATCCTGGACGTGTTAGGGGTGCAGGCGCTGGTGTGGGCATCAAAGCATTCTTTGGGCCATCCCAACGCAAACCCAGAGCGGGACTTTCTCAAGAAGAGGTAACCTATTCTTTTTTTAGAATGTTACTGCAAAAGGAAATTCAATAATAAGAAGCTAATGTTTCTTTTATCCATGTATAGGAGAATAAGAGAGTCGAGAATATAGTTGCTAAGAAGGTCAACGATGTAGTTGCTGAGAAGGTCAAGGAAGAATTGCTGCGGTGGCAGGCATCTCAGGCTTCCAATCAGCCTATGGCGACCCACTCTTCTCCTGATGCACAGACTGCGAGTAATCCTGGAGACCCATCGCCTAACACGTCTGCTGTAAGTATTGTTTATGACATTGTAGCTAGTCTTTTCAAGATGATATGTATATATGTATAACATTCTTTACGTAAATTTGTAGGCATTGAAGCCATGCCACTTAAGAATACAAGACTATGTTGTTGCAGAGGCGCAGGCTTACCCGTCCCTTCCTGGGGAAAGGTTTCACGGGACTCCAATGCCACAAGGCTACGTTCGTGTGGGCCCATTACGTATGTTATCCGATTGGAGGGAAGCTACATTGCCATATCCCCACCCGGATATTGATACACTTGCTGAGGCAGAAGGCGGGGTCATATTGTGGCCCAAAGTAGATGTCGTCTACACTACTGAAATTGTAAGATAAATTTACATTGATTTAGACTGTTAATGTGTATATATGATGTCAACTGATCTGAAATTATATATACAGGTTAAAAAGAAGACACCAGGAGCACCTAGGCCTCCACCTCCACTTCCCGCATTACCAACTTGGGTTCCAACTGACCTAACATACCCGTTAGGTCCTGCTTGTAGGGGAATGTCATGTTGGCTACGGGCACATAATATACATTGCCCGATAATTGTTTCTTTAGATGCAGATTATGCAGGTCAATCATACGATAGCTCTTTATTTATACAAGATATTATTGAGCTGCTTATGTATGATTGGTTGAATACATCAATGATAGAGACATGGATAAGGTGAGATCTTGTTTATAGATCCATATACCTTGTGTAAGATCCGGTGATCTAGTTTCTTATATATTAATGCATACGTAATACATGTTTTGCAGCTACTTAGTCGAAGATCATTGCAAACAATTTGCATTTGATCATGTGGGATTTTTTATTCCATCATTGATTAGTATGGTAGCTAAAGACCCTGATAGTGTTCAACAATATTGTATAGATGCTTTTACAATTTTTGGTCAGCAAAAGAAGACGATAATAATAGCTCCATTCAATATCAAGTAAGTTTACTTTATTTATAATTTAGACTTAAGAAAATTCCATTTTTATTGTACATTTTGAGTTATTAATTGTTAACTTTTTACCTCTAGCGGTAGACATTGGGAGTTACTAGTTATTGTCCCCGGGACGTTCACTGTTTATTATCTAGATCCCGCGGGAAGTACATTAAACACTAAAATTGGACACGTAATGAGAATGTCATTATTCTGGTGAGAAATATTTCATTTTTGTATCTGTTAACATATGTTATTACATTACTATTTACTTATGTAATTTACTGTGTTATATTAACATGGAGGGGTTTAGATGCATTCAAAAAGGCTGGAGGAACGGTCCCAAGGAAAAAGAATCAGCCAATAAATTGGCAGAACGTACAAGTAAGTTCCCGACTCCAATGTATATATTATTGATGTGAATTGTGCATAGTTGTATTATTTTGTATGTTTCAATTTATAGTGCGCTACACAAGACAATGGTTGGGCATGCGCATACTATGTGATACGATTTATGCAGATGATTATCAAACATGCCGCATTGGACATTGATACCATACATGAGGTATTATATATAGTCTCATTAGTTAGTATGAAATATATCAACCTTATTTTTATATTATTACTTATATATATACATCATTCTCTTTGCAGGTGTTTAAAACTGACAACACTATAGGTAAACGCTTAAAAAATATACATGCTCCATATACGATGGAAGCATTAAATGAAATAAGAGAAGAATGGGTAAAAGTCATACAAGCAGTGGCAACTGTAAGATATAATTGGGATGTTGATAGCGATAATGAATGATACTTTGTAAATGAATATTTCTGAATGTTAATACATGTATTTGAATGTTTATATATGTGTGAATGTGAGAATTGAATTGATGTCTGAATGTATCTACTTGTGTGAAATTTTCCTTGGGACTTTTGCAGGTTTGTGGCCTGTTTGTAGGCTGATATCAATAGATGTCATAAACCTGCAGTTCAGAAAACTGAACTGCAGGTTCTCATCCTGCTGACCAGCCACAGCAGGCCTGCAAACTGATATGAAAAAAAAAATAGATATAGGCGTCGGTTATTTACAGAAAACCATCAGCAAAGACCTACAGCGTCGGGTTTCTGAACAAAACCGATGCCTAATGTGGCAACAGCCGTACTGGAAATGGCGTCGGTTGTTCGTGTCAAACCGACGCCTATAATACATATAGGCGTCGGTCTTTTAGTAGATAACCGATGCCAAACTGGTTCGCGCCACAGAAAACAGCGTCATCTAGGACACTTTCTGCGTCGGTTACCAAGTAAACACCGACGCTATAGTCCATATAGGCGTCAGTCTTTTAGTAGATAACCGACGCAGAATGTGTCCTAGATGATGCCGTTTTCTGTGGCGTGAACCCTTTTGGCGTCGGTTATCTACTAAAAGACCGACGCATATATGTATTATAGGCGTCGGTTAAAAAATTGACGCCGAAGTGTTCGACCTTTAGCGGCGCCCACATAGGCGTCGCTCAGAAACCGACGCCAAAGGGGGTTAAACAACCGACGCCAAAGGCTGTTTCTGTAGTAGTGACTCAAAATTCGAATTTTACTGACTAGGAAGGATTTAGAGTATGTAATTAATGTGTAGTCCAAATTTGGTTTTGTTTCAAATTTGTTTAACCTCTCAAATAAATATAAATCACAATGCCAATCCATTTAGGACATTCACTGTAAAAATTAATTAATTGTTGGTAAAAATTAGTCAACATGAAACCATATATTTAAAATAGTAAAAGGGAAGTTAGAAGGAAAGTTTGATTATTTTTTTTAACATTCTAAAATTTGAATAATTGAATACAATGGTATAAATATATTAATTTGAGACTACAAAAAATGTGGGTTATTACCCGTCACCTTTCCAACACAACTAGGAAGCTTTATATGAAAACGAAAATGTCATTATGGATGCGAAGATGTTATAAAATATATGTAATTGATATGGACAATTAAAAATGGTTTATTGTTACATAGTTATAACATCGTTTTAAACAACTATGAATTATATTGGAGTAAGTAATGACATTCAACAATTTTTAAGTAACACATTGAAATCACATTGTATACTCTTGCTATACAACCAGTGCATGTAGATGTCAAATAAAGTTCTTTTTCTCTTTCCTCCATTTTGTGATTTTTTTAATAAAATGAAATAATGTGTCTCAGCCTTATTTACATGGAAATAATACATTATGGTAATTATGTAAGGAATGGTACAACTCTCACATTTTCTCTCTTTCTTTGTGATTACAAATAAAATGTAATGGTAATTTAGTTTTTTGAAGGTTAATGGTAATTTAGTTAATGTAATATTTGTTGATAAACAAATAAAAGTAAACAATAATGCATTGTCTCTTAAATATCTCATACAAAAGATATGAAAGATAATAAAGGAAATTCACAAATAAAGATAATTAGTTTAACCAAAAAGTTGGACTTTAGTAATTAACAAAGAGAAACATGTTTTTCACCTATTCTTACCTTTTAATATATTGGAGTTAAGATAATGCCAATGTTTAATTAAAGGACAAAAGATATTAAAAAAATTAAGTCCACTTGGACTAGAAAGTTCTAGACCCTTTTCACCTATAAAAGGGACCCCCATGATCCTAGCATACCAAGGAAGAGCACAATAGCCTATGTTCTTGTAAATCACATCCAAGCGCTGCCTCAAAGATTAGAGAGATCATCTTAGGATCAACTTCACTCCAAGTAGACTAGCCTGTGTTCTTGCAAATCACATCCAGGTACTGCCTCAAGGATCGGAGATATTATCTTAGGGTCAGCTTTGCTCCAAGGTAAGTGGTCCATGCAATTGAACATAGTTAACTTGCTTGATTTAATTATGCATATATGAAGTTTGCAATGAATGTCATGTTTATGTTATTTACTGTTTCTAATTGTTAAATTCAGTAAGATTAAGATGTATTGAGTTGTTTATGATGTATGGTATCACCCTCATGAATCCTAATGATAATGTTACCAATAAAGTCTAATGTAAAGATAAGAGCCTTAAGAGAAAGAGAATGATAAAATAAAACTTATATAAGTTCCTCATACGAGAAGAGGCACTTCGGTGCATAAGAGAAGAGGCATCTCGGTGCAATCTAAGAGGCACTTCGGTGCATAAGAGAAGAGGCACATTTGTGCAAACCCGGGGACACTTATATAGGTTAAGATAAAAGAAATTGATCTAAAAGAAAATGAATGTCTTTTAAATGTTCAAATGTATAATGTTATATGTTTATTTCAGTTTCAAGTTTTCTTTATAATATGTTCAATCCACTTACCAATGGTTTTATTGCATGGTTGGGGGCGTGATGCCCATAGGTAGGAGCAAGCTCAGGAGCTAGAAGATCTTGAAGAGCTAACTGGTGGGGTGCCGTCCATATTAGGTGATCCAATATTATAAAGATGTTTACTTTTATATTTAGATTTTCATGCTTAGGAATGTTTAGACATGTTATAGAACTCAACCATAGTTTCCTATGTAAATAAAATGTATGAATCTCAATGGTGATTTATGTATTTATTTGTTATGAATTCATAAATGTGACATTCCTCCTCCAAGATAAAAGCCTTTGCTCAATTATAATATATGTCTAATGGAGGGGTGTTACACAGTCGGTCCTCCACCTCTCCTAAATTCGGGTAGTCATTTAGGTGGATTGTTTAACTGATGAGAATTCTCCACAACATCTTTGTTTCCATAGGATAAACCATGGTGATCTTATCTCTTAAAGTTAGCATAAGAGACATTTTTGGTATCTTCTTCATTGCTATCTTCCTCGGCCTGAGTATTGATGCAATTGTTAGTACCATGGCCCCCTTCTCCATAGGTAACACACTTCATGACTTTTTTGGCTTTGCCTTTTCCTTTATTTCCACTGTCCTTCATCTGCTTTACATCCAAAGTGATCTTTTGAATTTGAGCAGTTATGGCTTCTAGTGCCTTAGACTCAACGGTTGCTCCTTCAGACGTTTCTTTCTTGGCTACACCTCTTTTGTATTCCAAACCGGCTTATAGAGCAGCCATGTTATCAATTATATATCATAGCTTTTATTGGATTCTTTCCCAAGAAGTCACTTCCTACTGCCACTTTCAATGACGTTCTCTCAACAGACATAAGACCATTGTAAAAGGTGGTCACTAGAAATCCCTTATCATAGTTGTGGTGAGGATAGTCTCTCTGGTCCTAGAATCTTTCCCAGGCTCCATATAGATTCTCCCCAGGCTTCTGCATGAACCTAGTAATGTTATGTCTATTCCTGAAAGTCTTCTCAATGGGGTAAAACTTGGTGACAAAAGCATCAGCCAAGGGTTCCCATCCATTGATGGTCTTGTCAGGTAGAGCAAGGTACCATGACAATGCTTTGTCCCTCAAAGAGAAGTTAAACCCCTTACAATATATCACCTCTTGCGGCACCCTATTCATCTTGATGGTGTCACAAATGTTTTTAAAGGAATCTAGGTGGTGGTAAGTATTTTCATCTCAAGAATTTCCTACAATTTTTTTTGTTCTGGATCATGGCGATTACCTCTGACTTTAGTTCACAATTTGGACCATTAAATTGAGGGATGATGAATGGGCACCTAGATTCCCATTTCTCCTTGTTCTTGGACGACACCCTTCATTATGGCATTCTTCTACATGTTCCTCATCATGAGGTGGTTCCTCATGAGGTGAATCTTTAGGTTCTGCTTCTGCAGAGTGGTATTCCTCATTATTAGATTCTGGCTCTGGTTTGAGGTTGTTCAACTCTTAGGTTTTAGTTTCCTTTTCCTTGGCATCCTCCCCTATGAGGAAGCATGTTGATTGCAGGTGGGTACTTGTAGTCACTATCTGCTTCTCTTCAGGCTAACTAAAACAGTTCATACTGTTGAGTTAGAAACTAGACGTGTGAAACGAAGCATTCGAGATAGTTAGAGGTAGTGTAAAAATAGTGCAGTCAAATCTATTGCTAGACTTGAGGCATAGGTGTATGCTAAGTAGACTCAAATTCTTAATAGTATTGGTTGCCTTGTCCCCAACAATGACGCCAAAAAGTTGACCGACCTAAATCACACATCCAAAAAGAAGTGGATCTAGGGTAGTCAGACTCTTAAATTTATAACTCGATACTCAGGCCCCCACAACTATTGTATGGGGTCAAATGTAGTAAATCAAGATCGATCCACATGAACAAGAAGAGGTATGTGTTAAGAATGTAGAATCTTGTCTTAGTTACACCAACCAAAGAGTAAGATAAAGTTTGGTGTTCCTTGTGGAACGATGGTACTTTGACAAACAAGTAAAATAAAATAAGTAAAACAAAGCAAGAAGTTGAACAAGAAAGTAAGTAAAATCAAAGAGTAATATATCAAGTATGGATGGGAACTTGGATCAGGTTTCACCACCTAAGGTCTCTCACCAACATGCAATATTCACACTCATTGTATACCCTTAGCAAGATTACAAGCAATCGTCATATATGTCTATCCCCTCCTCTCTCTAGCTTAGGATAGATCTAGATTATAAGGTTGTCTCTCTCTCGAGATGGCAAACTAACTATCACAATATAACCATATGATCATTAGCTTAAGCATTCCAACACCCTCATGCATTCATACAACTCCCTAACACTTAGATAAGGTTAATACTACTCTTATGAGATACTAACAATCAATCATCACAAGATGGTAGCTAATCATACAAATGAAGCATTAAGACCAAGAGTATGGAGATAATCATTGCTAAGAGCATATATTGAATGGATATAAGTATTTACATGTTAGGAGAACCTTAGTGGCTACTCACAATCCAAGCTATATGTTTAGCCACTCATGCTGGTGAGTAGCATTATCGATTTACAAGTGTAATGAGACATGAGAGAGAATGATCAATGGACGAAGGAGATGGAGGCAGATGAAGATATCTAGAGAAGAAGAAGGGAGATACGCCAACTGTGACCACAAACGAACAAGACTAATGCACGTCTCCTTCAAATATGGATCTAGAGTGGGTGTCGAAAATGACTACTCCTTCTCTCGAAGGGGAAAGCAACATGGCTTGGTGATGGCGTAGGTGCACTATCTCCTTCAGACTCTCGTCTTCAGGGATCTCGAACTGATGACATGATGGCTATGCAGTGCGACAACACTTCGTTGTCTCTCACACGTTGCTACCCCCTCATGAGTGAAGTTTATAGGCATGGTTCTCAGGTAGTGGTCCCATCGAACACTAAGATTATAAGTCACCAACAGTCGCTGGGACTTTAAGTTCGGCGGTCACTGACGTTAATGTCTTCGTCAGTCGCTGATCCTCTCTCACATTCAGCGGTTGTTGAGAAAGTTGATGCCAATGGTCACTACTATTGGAATTTCCATCTGTCACCAAAGGATGCCATGTTCGGCAGTCGCTATGATCTTGAGGCCAACGGTCATAGATGTTGGAGGTTTCTTAGTGACTGCTAAGGTAGCGTCCTAATAATTGCTCACTGAAGAAACCCCGACGACTGCTTAAGTGTGGTATTACCAACAGTCGTCGAGATTCAAATCTACCTTTGGTGGTATTCTATGCAAATAAAAGATAAGGAGATGAAATTAGGTAGTTATACTAAAACTTGCCACAACAAATAAATTTATCTAAATGAAACATTGTCAAAATGATAATACGAGGATAAAACATGCACTCAAATATCCACAAAATTGGATGTTATTAGAGATGCCACCTTGATTGCATTCGTATAAATGGCCAATTTTAGGGCGCCAAGGGGAGCATACCTCATATGGATTCTTTCCAGCTAGTGTATAATCAACAATAGATGACTCTATGTGTCTTCTAACAATTCCATGATTGTTACCACAAATGCCTATTTTGCTTCCCCGACTTCTGAACAATGTGGAAGTTATAGGACCATAGTGCACTACATGAATTAGGGGATCACTTGATTAATTAAGCCATCTACTCAACTTTTATGAAGCAAGAAAAGTTAAAGTTAGCATGCATGACTAAGATATACAAAATTTAAGCATTCGAAGACAGAAATGATAATCAAGTTCAAAAGAGCAAAAACATAGTCCAAAGCACCATTTTTGTCCTCACAAAGGCCATATCACACAAGGGATAACTTTAATTGTTGGGATGTCTTATACTAGTGAGGGTATAATACATAATTTTGAAATTTTCACCAAGGTTGCATGAAAATGTCATTTTTTGTTTTATAGTAGCAAGTAACAATGAAGTTGGTGATAAACCCAAACTTTTCCAAGATATAGCCAAAATTCCCCATAAAAATCACATCTTTAGCGCTTATACCATGTATTTAGTGAGATTTATTGATTATATGTAGGGTTTTCAAAGATTACTACAAGTAGGCCAAATCACTCACCTTCGATGAAGATCATGATCTCCAACAAGTGTATACATGAAAACCTAGCCCAAAGATGTTCCTTTCAAGCTGCAAAGCATCCACTCTAGATAGATATAGCTCTAACTAGACCCAAAGAAGAAAAAATGAGAGGCCACTAGGAAAATCGAGGGTTATATACTATAAATATCCAAGAACCTCAACCAAGAAGGTAGAAGAGAGATAAAACATAAGAAAAAGATGAGAAAAAGAGGAAGAACTTAAATGAAATCAATCTAGACAAGGCCAAGATTGTGGTCCTAGGCTCTAAATTCCAAAAGCAAGTTAGAACACCAATTGCACGACCTCCGTAACTAAGACTGCCCTTTCCTTGCTCCAGCCATGGGGGCGATGGGGTCACATATATAGGTTATGTTGGGAGAAAATTACATTTTAGCCCATAAATAGCTCACTTTGGCTCCTACATTGACTAAATGACCCCAATATTTGGTAGATGCACCCGTATCAAATCCATTGGCATGCGTCAGGCAACCAACAATCCGAATTGGTCACTTCGATCTGGATCCAAAATGAATAGGCTACATCGGCTTGGCCGCTAACATCGACAAACACACATCGAGCGGCCAATGGCTCGATGTGGCCATATTGTCTCGAGAACTTGACCCAAAGAGGCCCTCCCATGACTCACTTGGAGCTCAATGACCAATCCACTTGCATAGATAGATCCAATTGACCAATGCAAGCACTATGGTATTTTTTGAGTCCACAACCTCAAGAAGTTCATGAAATAAAAATTTGAATATATTTTATTTTCAACATTTAAAATAAATATAAATTATAATGTCTCATTGTTTTAGATTAATAAATTCTCAATAAATCCATAATAAACCTTATAGGCCGTGAAATTAAAGTAATCAAAACAAGACTAGGACAAAGCTAGATTACAAGTGTTACATTAATTATGACCCACTACAATAATAATGGGGAGTTGGGAATTTACATCGAAGTAGAAGACAAGCAGACAACAAGTTGTGCCGCTAGTCCTTTCTGGATTGGAAAATTAATACTTTGAAACATTACATCCATATACGTGGGAGTCATAATATTACTATTCATCAATTTTTGGACCATCTTTAGAAGCTCCACAACCTTGATGCTAAGAATCTAAAAGTATCAAATTCCAAAGAGAAAAAGGCATGATGATTGTCATACACACTTTTTCATACTTGACCACTTTGGTTGAGCCATCTTTAAGGACAACCTATCTTACTTTAAAAGCACAATGAGGCACATATGGAAGTTGATCTTAAGACATCATACTTCCAAATTTTACATCCAAATAGAGACCCATACCGCGACTAAACAATTAGCAGGCTTTGGCAACAATGTAACCAAAAGTAACTCATATTGTTGTTGGCACGTGGATGGGCTAAATATTGTTGATGGTCTAATGTTACTTGAGATTATTATTCCGAGCGGAGGACGTGAAAGCGATGCCTATAATCATATCTATACTGTAATCCAAAAGTCTTCCTCCTGATGTCAAAGGCTAACTAAATCTCAGAATATATATGTATTGTCGCAGTGCTTATCAAAGGATATGGTCACGCTAAATAGAATTAACATGGGCCCAACCAAAGGAACAAATTTTACTGCATGCAGTCTACGTATTTCCCCGGACTCATAACCTTATTGATTATGTTATATTACTCTAACGAGATAATAAAAACGCCGGATGTTCACTTGAGTTGCAAGAAAACCGGCCTTCCGATTTATTCTCTTACTTACCCATTGTCTTAAAACGTCGGCTAGGGTTCACACGCTTAACCTGGTCGTGGGTTTCGAGTGAAGGGCGCTTCCCCTTTCCATCTCCCAACACCCCGCCGCCGCCACCACCAGCGCGGCCTCCGTCGTGCTCTCCACATTCCCAATTTCATCAAATTTCTGTTTCTCTCACGTCAGCACTGGTGGCTCTGCGCTCTCTTCTTCACCGCGCCCGCCGCCTTCTCTATCGGAGGGCGATCAATACCATGGCGCCGCCGACCGACGCCTTCAACGGCGGATCAGCAGCCCCGAAGCTCCCCGTACCCGGGCGCAGGAACATCCTTATCACGAGCGCTCTGCCGTATGTCAACAACGTCCCGCATCTTGGCAACATCATCGGGTGCGTCCTGAGCGCTGATGTCTTCTCGCGCTACTGCCGGCTGAGGGGTTACAACTCCATCTACATTTGCGGCACAGATGAGTACGGGACGGCTACGGAGACTAAGGCCATGGAGGAGAAGTGCACCCCTAAGGAGATTTGTGACAAGTCAGTCTTTCGTATAATTATTTTGACTTTGATATTATTTTGTCAAAACAATTTCTTCGAATTCAGCTGATAATTAATCATAATTCTCTTAAATCACCCTATCAGATACCATGCTATCCACAAGCAAGTTTATGATTGGTTCGACATCAAATTTGACCACTTCGGCCGCACTTCCAGTCCCCAGCAAACTGAAGTTTGCCAGGCGATCTTCAAAAAGATACTGGAGAACGGTTGGCTGACCGAGGACACCATGCAGCAGCTCTACTGCGACACCTGCCAGAGGTTTCTAGCTGACCGTCTGGTGGAGGGAACTTGTCCGACGCCCGGTTGCAACTACGAATCTGCTAGAGGGGATCAGTGTGAGCATTGCCAAAAGCTATTGAATCCAACCGACCTCAAGGATCCCAAGTGTAAGGTATGTCGAAACACACCACGAATTCGGGACACCAAACACATGTTTCTGAAGCTGCCGCAGCTAGAGCCCAAGCTGAGGGAGTATATCAGCAACACGTCAGTGGCTGGTGGCTGGAGCCAGAATGCCATCCAGGCTACAAATGCGTGGTTGAAGGAAGGCTTGAGAGAGCGATGCATTACAAGGGATCTCAAATGGGGTGTGCCTGTTCCACATGAGAATTTCACCGATAAGGTCTTCTATGTGTGGTTTGATGCGCCCATAGGGTACGTCTCAATCACTTCTTGCTATACTCCGGAATGGGAGAAGTGGTGGAAGAATCCTGAAAACGTGGAACTGTACCAATTCATGGGAAAGGATAATGTTCCTTTCCACACGGTTATGTTTCCCTCGACCCTTCTTGGGACAGGCCAGGACTGGACGCTCATGAAGACTATCAGTGTGACGGAGTACCTGAATTATGAGGCAGGGAAGTTTTCCAAAAGCAAAGGTGTTGGTGTGTTTGGTAATGATGCCAAGGATACAAAGATTCCTGTAGAGGTTTGGCGCTACTATCTGCTGACTAACAGACCAGAAGTGTCCGACACATTATTTACATGGGTTGATCTGCAAGCCAAGTTGAACAGTGAACTTCTCAGTAACCTGGGCAACTTCATAAACCGTGTTCTGAGTTTCATTGCCAAACCTCAAGGAAAGGGATATGGCTCCGCTCTTCCTGATTCACCAGGTGCAGACTCACATCCTCTAACAAGAAAATTAGCTGAGAAGGTTGCCCTACACTTGGGGCAGTATGTTGATGCTATGGAGAAGGTCAAGCTCAAGCAAGGCCTAAAGTCTGCCATGGCCATCTCCAGTGAAGGGAATGCGTACTTGCAAGAGAGCCAATTTTGGAAGCTGTTCAATGAAGACCCTGTTTCTTGTTCTATAGTGATGAAAACTTCAGCTGGTTTGGTCTATCTTCTAGCATCATTGTTGGAACCCTTTATGCCATCATTTTCTAATGAGGTCCTAAAGCAGCTCAATGTCACTCCTGGGACGTTTCTCTCTCTTTCTGATGAAAATGGAAACCTTGAACATGCAAAAATACTTTGGGATCTCCTTCCTACTGGTCACATGATAGGCACACCCGAGCCACTTTTCAAAGAATTGAAAGACGAAGAAGTGGAACAATTCAGGGAAAGATTTGCTGGCAGTCAGGCTGATAGAAATGCCAAGGCAGAAGCTGATTTGAAGAAGGCAACTGAACAAGTCAAGAATGTAACCGTCACAGATGGAAAGAAAAAAACCAAAACCCCAGCAGAACCAAAGCAAAAAGCTCCTGAGGCGCCAGTTACTGCTGCCAGGCTTGATATCCGTGTTGGTTTGATAAAGAAGGTACAGAAGCACCCAGATGCAGACGCTCTCTATGTTGAAGAAATTGATGTTGGTGAGAGTACGAATAGAACTGTTGTCAGTGGTCTTGTCAAACATATCCCACTGGAAGAAATGCAGAACCGTAAGGTCTGTGTTCTCTGTAACTTGAAGCCGGCAACCATGCGTGGCATTAAATCATACGCAATGGTTTTAGCTGCTTCAATTGGAGATAAAGTTGAATTGGTTGAACCACCACCTTCTTCACAGGTCGGCGAAAGGGTAACTTTTCCTGGATTTGCTGGCGAACCTGATGAAATGCTGCCCCCAAAGAAAAAAATCTGGGAAACTGTCCAGCTTGACATGATGACCAATTCTGAGTGCGTAGCTCTCTATAAGGATGTTCCTTTCACAACGTCAGCTGGTGTTTGCAGGGTTTTAACAATTGCATCTGGCAACATAAAATAGATTTGATTTGATTTTACTTTATATGATAATTGTTTGCTGGGGGAAGGAAGTGTTATGATATCCAGAGTGGTGACCCCCAGTGTGTTCTTCTCCTCAACAGATTAATAACTATTTATACCTCCCTTAAGTTATAGCTTCCGTATTTTGATTTCTGTTGCAGTTGTTTTGGAGAAAGGTTTTTGACGGTGCCTGTTTGAACTTCTTAAATAATTGTCATTTTTTTTTCTTTCCTGAAACGTTTTTACACTTGCTCTTCTGCTACTTTTCTAATTTGTAACATCCACTGTCATTTCGGTATAGGAGTGATTTCTATTAGGTCCTGAAAGAGAACTCCACTTACAAATGTGACGATGTATCAAGTGAACCTAGTGCTGGGTCCCTGCTATGTGAGGGTAGCACTAATAAAATGCAAAACAATTTTTGTAAAGGTGCTTAGAAACAAATTTCATGTAATGTTTCTATAATTAAACCAATGATTGAGTCCACAGCAACTACTTTTAAGTTTTACATATTGACTAACCAATGATTGCATAGCATACGGACCATATAGCATGTAGATTATGTGGAAATACTTACTAGTATGTATTTGCTGAGGAAATAGTTAGGGGTATCTAGATGACGTGACATATGGACCATATAGCATGTATATGATATATATTACGAAGGGTAAGGAGTAAATTTTATTTGAGCACATTTGAAATGCCTCTTTATCAAGAAAATGACCGTGCATAGTAGATCTTCTGGTCATGTAGCAGAATTGGTTGTTCAATATGCGGGCTATAGATATTCGTTTCAACTCAATAACCCTTTCTCAAAGTTTTGGTGTGACTCAAGCTTGACGCATGCGTAGTCCACACAATCTCTATTGTCCATCTTATTTCTGTAACACTGTCTTTCAAATAAACGTTTATCTTGTTCTTAAGTTCTTATACAAAAGGGTTAACCTTACTATTTTGTTCTCATATGGTCTTCATTACATCAGCAAGATATCGTCTCTTCTTCATGCATTTCCTACTTCCATTTTACAAGTGTGCTTAAGCCCTTTGACTTGCCCATTACATGTAGTGATCTGATTCATTCTTATAATTATCTGTTTCTTCACATCAAGCTAGTTTTGTTGTTTTTATCTTCTCCTAAAAATGCTTACGTCACTACTTTTTATCTTGCGGACACTCTTCAACACATCAGTAGGATATAGTGTTCCTCACATTTCCTACTTCCATTTTTTAAAGTTTGTGTTACCCATCATATGTAGTATTTTTCATCTGTTCATGCTAGACAAGTCCGACAATAAGGAATATCTTTCCATCATGTAATTTTTCTGTTTTGAGCACTCATCAATGTGTAAAAACGCAGGTAAATACACTTTTGACGGCTAGATGCATATTTTTCTAGTTTCACTTGTCTAAATAGTCGTCTATACAACTGCATGTGAAGACAATTTACTTTTAAATGACATAAAGTACGATAGTAACAGCCCATAATTTTCAAAGAAAAGCTCCTCTGAGAGTTTGACGATCCAAGGAGGAATGGTGTTTATCTCAGATGAACCGCTTCTTAATACTAGTAGTGCCTGACAACAATAGAGATGTGATAGCTATTGCTACCGCCGATTTATTCCAACTGAGGGCTATTGCTACTTCCTATATATTCGTATCTTAAGCCCTACTGTTTTTTCAGAGTTATAATAATCTGTCCAGGAATGCCCATCAATCATATTAGCAATGTTGTACATTTTTTAACTTCTTTAATGTGGCCTGAGAAAATACTGTCTGAACAAGTCACCAATCTGACCTTATGTCAGCTTGGTTTAGTGGTAACTTGTTTTAAACTTTTGCTTAGCTAGCTTGAAGCATGCAAGCACATGCCTATTTAAGTATTAGGAACCTCGTTTCTTATGCTCAGTTAAAACACTACAACATCATCAGTACCCTTGCCCAACAAATATCTGAGTTTAACCATTCAACCAAACTAAACAAGTGCAGTGCTATATGGTTTGATTCCAAACTTCCGCTACTTAATTTTGTCGTTCCATATTTATCTTTATTCAAATTTTAAAAAGTAAATATGGAACTCACGAACAAATAGTTAGCCATCAGGTTCATGGTTTGGCAGAGTCAAGCACTCTAACTTGATTTAGCGTCGGAGATATGGATTTCAGTTGCAACTTATTATGACGTTAGACAAGGACACTGACATGGATAAGTTTATTTCCAATAAGTAATAACTGTTGTTAAAAGGTTATATCTTGTGTAAAGCAATAACATATTATTAGATAGTTTACACATGCTATACCTCGGTTTGATTTGGTAAGCACTAACTTCCCAGGCTGAACCAGACTGGCTAATTGAATTAATTAACACACTGAACCTAATTGTTTCCTCGCATCAGGAAATCTTAGCCACTGCTAGCCTGGAGCGGCATGGGCATGACAGCAACGATTCTGCTACAGATAGAAACTGGCAGGTTTCTGTTCATGCACCCACTCTGGGAGTGAAATATGGTGCAATATAGCCAGCTAGCAAGCAACTCATTTTCCCTCTTATTGGGAGATGATCTCAGTGTGTTTGGCAATCACTTCCCAGTAGAGATGGGTCATGCCTATTCTTTATCCACGCGTCTTTTATCATCTTTCCATGTTATCAAAGCCAAAATACTCACCCTGGATGTGTCCCTTCATTCACCAGGTCCCAAATCTAGCTTGTCGCATATGGTCTGTTCCACATGATTGGCAGAGATAATGCAGAGCCCCCGTGCTTTTGGAGTTTTAATGATAGTTTCCGGTTGATTCAGTTCTTATTTCAGCGTTCTCTGGTTAGGGCTTAATATATTGGACAGATTACTAATTACTAACAATAGGAAATTGGAAATAAAGAAAACAGAAACATCTCTGGAAACTAAGCATCTCGCTTCGGTTTATGTTTATGGTACTTGTTCAATCTCAAATCTCCGTTTATTCTAAGGAGGTAGTCATTTTTCTGGTAATTAGATATATTGTTCCTTGATCAAATTGTATACATCTATCTATCTGAAATTCGGTGGGATTTCGTACTCGAACATGTGTGCAATGGTTTACTAAAAAAGCACAAAGGGAAAACATGTGTGCAGTGTGGACGCTGGATGCTCCTGTGCTATTTTTCTTTAATCTTGAATTAAATTTGTCAAATTGGGTGGAAATCCAAAACCACTTATAGGTCGAAGCATTAAGTGGAGTTTGGATGGTGAAAATGGCCACTCACTTGAAATCATCTAAATTCATATCCACCCGGTTAGTTAGTTGATTCGTGGGAGATCATGGGCGTCCCATTTAACAAATTGATACATTAAAATAGATATAATATATGTATTACTCGTAAGAAATATCACACTCACACATTCGTTTAATATCTAATTGGTGATGTTGAATGCATACAATATAAAAATCTAAAGTTCAAAGTGCTTATACTTTGTTATTGTTATATGCTAATGGGAACAAAAAGTTATGTTAATGGATATATAGTGAGTTGCTTGTACAAATTTTACTTGGAGTGTATTCTGCTCCGAATACACTCGAGTGTATTCTAGCCTGACTCACCCACTCACACACACACACACATATTCACACTACAAAATGCTATATTGAGAACATCTAATGGTAGATGAGAAAATACTTTTGTTATATGGTATATTATGCTATTCGCAACGACAATATTCTTTTTTTCCCATTGGTACAACAAATGCAACATCTAGCGTTTCTTCTTCTTATAATATAATGTTAAAATAATGTAATAATTATTACATTATTTTTGACACCAAACACAATGACTGGTTGATCTCATTTTCTTATATTTTTATAAAAACTATAAACAATCGTTCTCCTTTTTAATTTAGAGCATCAACTAGCAAGGTCCTTTTTATGAGAGCCATATTATATATAGACACATGTGTTTTAATTCGCAACCTGCTAGATTCAGTTTGAGTATGCTATTGTTCTACTCGAATGACATTAGGGCTTTTTAACCCCGACCTTTGAGCACCCACAATGGCAACCCGAAACCAACTCATTGACCCACTCATTTGATAAGTCTATGTCGAATAGAAAAATATATTCGGAATACCCACTTGACCAGATATCTAGTGCCATGCCCTTTTCGTTTTCGGAAATGATGCTATTTTATTTCATTATATTCGGATAACTGATGCTATATGTCCCAAAGGGGACCGTTACTCAGCCTTGGCAACTTTTTTTTTTGATATACCAGAGAACCCGCCCGATGCAGGACCACTACTAGACCCACTGCAATAGAGTAAATTCTCAAGACTTTTATTAGTCGGACTACTCTGGCCGGACAATAACACCACCTTAAAACATGTATATGTCCTTACAGTGTTGAGAAATAATAAAACAATTATTAACTACTTCATAAGATGAATCAAGACGCTTAGATTGCCAAGATTACCAACAGAAAAATGTAAGTGAACTTATAAAATCAAGTCCACTTCAACTCACCAATGTAACAAAATCCTATTACACCCAACAAGCAAATGTAATTATTTGTTGAACAATGATTCTGCAAATTTAAACTCATGATTTTTTAAAAAAATATTAGGAAAATTAACCAAGTCCTATTCATAGTCCAACTGTACAATATAACATTGCTTATATTAGATGGAACTCCATTTTCACTAATTATTGCATGTCAAGCAAAACCCTTCGGCTATGGCACGATTCTCCAAAACCCCTGGTCGTACGAAGTCACATCCTCAACATCCGAGCTGCGTCTCATAACATAATCATGGCAGTCGTTGTCTACCTACAAAACAGCCATGATATCACTTGCTTAAGTGGCTGAGCTTCTTTATAAAGAAAATACAACTTCCTCTAGTTGGTTCATGCATCTCCGTTACATATACATTTTGGTCTCCTAAAACCAGACTCGACATCAAACTACTTAATATTGTCGTTTATGTGTTAACAAGTTCCTTTACCATCCTAATCTCCACATCAGAAACATACATAAAATTTTCGTTTGTATGTTTTTGCTGGGATGATCTGGAATCCATACATCATTTCCCTTTACATGCCACTCTCTACCACTGTTTGGCAATCCTTAAACACCCAAATAGCAGATGATTTACATACCTTCAATACATATCGGTACATACCAAAAAGTTACATCCTTGGACTCCATATGTACAAACATCATTTACTTTAACCTTTGACACATCTAGTTGGAGTGTAATCCAACTATTTTTGACAAAATATACATCACTCCAACCCAGATTGCATGTGCATTGAAAGCTGATTTATAACATATCTCACCATGACTTTGTTTGTTTCTTGTTTTGCTCACATGTTCCTCCAGCTAGGCTTCTCTTATAAGACACCAAGTCAAATTGGCCCCTCCTAGCCCCTCCAACCCTATCAGCTCTAAGAACTCTTCTAACTTGCCCAGGTCCTCTGCCTCTAGTATGCATCTTGATGTTTACCAATTCTTTTTTACTTTATGTGTTTCACATTGGGGGTTTAGCCTATATGAGTGCTCTCACATGTGAACTTCTTTGGTTCCACCCTGTGGGGTCGTTGTTACGGAAATCCCCCCCACGCTTATGAACCTGTCTGAACCTATACGGAGTATGTATATAACCGGACACTATTCTTTTGAGAGCTTCTTTGAGTTTATATTATTGCTGCCATGATATTTGATCTTTGTTCATTTGTCCCATATATTACTTAATATATGTATACTGATTATATAAAAATCCCAGTTGCGTCCTTAGCGACCGTTTCCATCGTTTCCTTGCCATCATAACTACATGATATCTTAGTCTATCACAATCTACCCTTTGTTGGTCATTAAGTCTTTAACCACAATGTAGTATGGTTATTGATTCCCAACCTAAATCAGTAAACCCAAAATTGACTTTGACTAGATTTTCAACATCAGAACCTACACCATTTCCAAAATGTTCCAACCATATTAGTACATCAATCCAACTACTTCCTTTCATAATGTTGATAATTCAAATGTGGTATTTTTATTAGTTTCAATAGTATAAGAGTGTAGGCATGCTCTATGAAATATTTCTCTAACTTATTAACTATTTCCATTGAAAAATGTTAGAGAGTCTATTTCATTAGTTATTTAAGTTGTTGGGTCAATTTATAATACATATCTAATAGTGTCTTGGCCCATTAGAGTTTGTATTGAGTATGTATGCTTCTCCCTTATCCTATTTATTAGAGAAGGGGGCTTCCATTCTATCAATAAGAAAAACCATACACAACGGGAATTCTCCAACATATCATTATTTTACATGGTATCAGAGTAGGCTTTCTTGTGTTAAGATTCGTCTGACAATGGCCTACTATACGATATGACGTGTCTCTATAATAAGACAACGTGTCACCTACTACTGCTGCTACATCTTGGTGTGCTACATGATCTATAATGATTCTATAATATGGTGGATGTTTCTATACATGGTGAGTTCCTCCTTTATTCTTACCAACAATACTTATAATCTATTTCTACTAATTTTATATTTGTTTTGTTCTTTAACCCCCATCATTTCCATCCCTGTATACATATTGCTACCTCCTCAATACTTGTACTACCCCTCATATACATATTGTACCTAATGATAATCGGATCCTACGATTTTTTGGGCAATACAACAGATTCTCGACACCAAATATAGATGTTCATATATGAAAAAATTGCATTGGATTATGTAACAGTTGGCAAGTATCCTCATATCCCACATCATGAGCTGATGTCTAGTTAAAATCAAAGCTCTCGTATTCTTTCAGGTCATAAAAAGATTTATTTATATTTCTAGATCGATCTATGTAATTGGATCATGTTGCACATTGAATCGAGTTGTCAGTTACCTCCTCTCTGGCTTGTCTGTAACCTTATGAGTGTTGATTTTTTTCTTGTCCATGCTTTGCATGCACATTGCCTACAACTTCTTGTGTTGAAACACTCTGTAGTCTACTTGTTGACGATAGTAACTGAGATGAAGAGCATGATGCCTACATGTTTTTGTTTCCTTCTGCTCTAGATTCCACTTCACAGTGATCAAGAAGCTCCTTCTATCTGCCTGCCTACCAACTTTGAAATTATCTTCTTGAGGGGGAGTATTTGAGTGATTTATTGTAAGATTGAGGGGGGGGGGACATTCTTGTGTGGGCTTGATTTATATTTTACTCTAATTTAGTCTATCTGTCTGTTTGCAAGCCGACTTGGGATTCTCCCAAGCTCCAACTTGAGACAGAGTACGAGAGAGTCTATTTAATTAGTTATGTAAGTTGTTGGGTCAATTTTTAATATGGGTCCAATTGTGTCTTGGCCCATTAGGGTTTGTATTGAGTGTGTATGCTTCATCCTTTTCCTATTTATGGGAGAGGGGGGTGTCCTTCTATCAATAATGAAACATACACAAGGGGAATTTCCCAACATTTCATTTTTCCACAAAAATAAGTTAATATGTTAAAATTTTGAAATTTTATCTTTGACCCAAATTTGCAGCTAGAATTTGACCTTGAGCGGAACTAAAAATGTAGAATTCGTTTCATCCTTCCTCGACAATTTCCTATAAATAATGCTTCTCCTAGCATTTTTTGTTCATATCCTCACAAAATTTCTATCTTCTCAAGAAAAAAAATTATTACAATATAGATTCTAATCATATACTTGTTTAGTGTTATACGAAAATTTAGGACTTTATGCAAAACCAATTTTACTTTATTTTAAAAGGAACACACACACACAAAGTTGTTTCAAATATGTACAAAAGTTTGAATTTGTGGGAAATCAAATATTCCAATATTTCCTTGTCCTTGCGAGCCATATATGAAAAGCATGGCTTCAATTTTGACCAAAATTCTAAAATTCTAGTTGAATTTTGGTCTTCGTTCCAACTAGACACCGAACGAGACTTTTGTGCAATGAGGAGCAAACTTTTGCAAGGGGGTCACTGTAAAATGCCAACTTTTGACATGTGTTATGTAATTGACCTTATCCGCCCACTACACTTTGCAAAAGTCTCCTGTTCTCCTACTTTGCAAGACTATGCAATTTGTAGTTTATAAGTTTGTTTATATAAGTTGTAATTTATAGTTGTAACATGTAAGTTTCTAACAAAATTGACAATTCAGTTACTTTTTGCACTCATACCACCTTGATCTCAACATAATATTGTTTTTTTTTATCTAGTGTATATATGTCTATATACTGCATTTAATTCTTTAATATCCCAATCCCTTAATTTCAACACCAAATGACATCAAAATCCCTATTGAAATAATTTGGGTTTACATATGCATGTCATCCCCACATCTAATATCAATTTTTTCATAAATAAGTGTATCTTGGTCCTCAAATCATTTTGATAAAATTTAATGATATAAATATAACATTTTAGCATCCAAAATTTCTAGGAACACATATCTCCATTTCACCCCAAAAATGGTATAGTTTTCAAGTGAGCATCATAAACAACATCCAAAGAGAATACTTTCATCCTTTTTGTAAGGTCAAATAAATCATTTCACTCATAAGCAATCAATATCAACCAAGTTCTTATGTTTTAATAAGCCTCGGTCCTCAATTCCCAACCACATTGATTACTAATATCACATCAAAGTAGCCTTCACCAACCAAAAATTATACTGATCCCGATTTTGTGCTCCCATCTCATAGATTCTAACTAGATAATGATCATCAATGAGAATCTATAGGATTTTTTGAAAGGGGGCGCATCATAATAATTATAAATTTTCCTTTTATATCTGGTGATAAAATCCTTTTTAGCTATAAAATCTCGATGAACAAAATATAAAAGAAGGGATAAAGGTCATCCTTTGCACACACTAGTTGTCCAACAACTTGACGTGCCTTTTAGTGATGAAGAACTTGATCTTCCATATCTAGATCCGGATTGGCCACCAAGAAATCCAAATGGATCAACGATTGGCCACTAAGTTGCTGTTGTAACATAATCTTAGATGTAAATCTCCATGTAAACCTTTTTCCCATGTTTCCCTTTCATTTCTATTCTATATGTCATTCATGTTTAATTAGTGGAATTTATAGTGGTTTAGTGAATATTTATTCACTAATTGTACCAATATAAGGGTTTATGCACAAATATCTCAGTGAAAGCTTATTTAAGGATCTAAAATGCAAAATCACCACTTTAGTAGAACAATGATATATTAATTTGTGCTAGAAGTGTAAGGCCCTAAACCTTGATTAAATTTATTAAACAAGCTTAATTACCATAATTACGTGCTCTAAACATTAATATAACTTTGTTATGTGATTTGAAAATATAAAATGAGCCTAAAGTTTGATTTGGATGTTGTTTGTGCAAGTTATGCAATTTTAGGTACATTCTGGACTTTTATGCAACTCACCCAATTGGGAGGTTTTCTTTACAAATTATCACCTGAATTTTAATCCTTATATATTCCCTTACCATTCTCAAGATTTTAAACCATGGGGCACCTGGTTGTACTTTGGTTTGAAGGTGTTTCTCTCCAAGGGCATTATAGGGATTATCCTCTTTATAAATGAGCTTATCTTTAAAAGCTATCAACCAATGGGGTTATTTCTTTGTTTGGAGGATGGTGGGGATGCCCTAGAAGCCTCCATGGACTTTTAAGACCGACCTTGGATATATAAGAAGTCTCTATGATCTGTCTTCTTGCATGGCCATGAAGCCTTAGCCTAAGGACACATGGAAAGTCCCATAGGCACCTCATGCTTGCCCCCTTCTTTATAAAGCCATGCCTACCCCTTCCCACCTCCCAATCCAAGAAGAAATCCTCTCCTTCTATTCCCCCAGCTTAGAGCATCGTCCCTTCTATGTTTGGCCATAAAGTTGCTATCCCAAGGTAAAATAGGATGCCTACCTTGGTGAAGAAGGCTCCTAGGGTTCCAAATTTCTCTATTTACAATTTCTTAAGCTCCTCTTTGGTGATTTTGACCAAAATAAGTATCCTCCTTTACTTCCCTATTTTCATACTGTTAGTATTCTACCCAACTTATTCCAGGTCAGAACCATGACCTTCCATGGTAAAACCCCACCTAGAACCCTAAAACATCTCATCTCCATGCTCTTTTGCTAGGGTTTGCACCTCTAAAGTGGAGAAGGTGATCTTTGCTCAAGAAAGGAGCTTGTCTTGGAGAAATCAGACCTTCTAATCTCAGTATCCTTTATGTTTGGACCTTCTTGCCTTCCTAGAGGCAATTTTTTTAACCCCCTTCTCATATATTGCTTACTACATGCTTAAAACTCATGCTTCTATGTTTGAAATCGATGATCTCCATCTCTTTTTACCATGTTCTTCTAGGGTTTTGGTTTCTTTCTATTTTACCTTCTTTAGAAGCTCTAGTTTGGTTACCTATACAACTTCAAACCTGATCTTGGATCAAATGGTGTATTCTACCTCTCCCTCTCTCTCTTCAATGATCTCGATTGGTTTGATGATGTGGCAATTTCCTATTGGTCATTATTGAAAAATTCATATCTTCTAATCCGCATATCCAAATTTGACAAATAAATATGTTTTGGAATTGACAAATTAATCTCCATATAATAAAAATATTTTCAAGGTATGATTTCATGGTTTCACGAAGGGTGGTTTTTGTAAAATGAATTTGATGCATAAAATCCATAAAAATTACATTTTTATCATCATAACTCAAAAATTAACATAAAAATATGCTTTCTTCATTAGGAGAACCTAATAAGTTCATCGGTGATATTTTCAAAATCTAAATCTGAGTTTTTCTAAAACGTTCTCAAAATTAGGGGTTCTATACATAAATGTGCACTATGTACTCTAATACATGTTAATACATTAAAAATAGGCAAAGTGGAACTTGGACTCAATTAAATTGGTGAAAGTATGTAATTGATATCAGTAAGAGAGGTATGTGCATTCCTTACACCCTATGTTGGGATAATTGTAGCCAAACCCTATATTTCCCTAATGGGGCTTAAATGAACCCTAACTCTACTATTCTTGAATCCTAATGTTATTCACGCCTCAAATCAGATTATAATTTCTTCTTGTTTGGGTCTTATACCCCACTTCCATGCTTATTGAATATTATGACTACTCTTGCCATGACTACTTTTCTAGCATGTAGATTTATGTTCTATTTAATTTAAAGTAGCGGTACTTATGTACAACCACCCGCAGAGGGCATGTATTTAATCACCTGAGGGAATGTTTTTATTCTCCCCTATATAAGTAGGTGACTGAGAATGTCTTATTCTTCCCTCACCTATAGGTTAGAGGTCCAATAGGTTCCTCAGCCCTACTTAGTTAGGTGGACATAATTATCTTACATGCAAGTCCTTTTTAATATAATTGTCAATGACAAGTTTCTTTTAAATATAGCCTCATACTCTTGTTATCTTCATCTTATGATGAACCCTAGACTATTCTTATTTGCTTTACTTATCTTGTTATCCTAGACTAGTTTTATGACACATACCTTATTTCTTTCCCCTTTTGCTGGGTGCTTTCCCAACCACCCTGGTGCTGGTGCTGAGCAAGGAGAAGGACAAGTTTGAAGGAAGTCATCTCAGGATTAGATCTCAAGCTATCTGAAAGGATGTCTAGGTTGCTATAGCTAGATCCTTTTCTCTTATCTTTTTCTTTTGGGAATAATCATGTAATGAAGAACGATAATCATGTAATAGGCTTAGTACTTTTATTTCCGCTGCTATTGACATTTTATAATGTATCTAGTGCATGCATATTTACTTAGAATATTATACATGCATCCCTCAATATCTTTTGTCTTTCTAAAAAGATGGATGTTTTGTACTTCCTTTAAGTTTTAGTAAGGAGGTGACCTCGCCTATTTACAGCATGGTATCAGAGCCTTTAGGCAACTATTAGGACATGAAGTTGAAGCAAAGGTGTCTAGAATGGATCAGGGTTTCAGGGGCTGGCAATATTTTCCTCCACACCACTAGCTTGGTTTACGAGGACTCCCGTACCCATATGATGTTGGCCTGGACTGAGCTGATACGAATTGCCCAAAAAAGTATGTTTTTAGGCAATAACATTCTAGATATTATTTTCTCATCTATGCTTCTATTCTTTTCTCATCTATGATTCAAATACTCCAGGGAACTTAATATGTTAACCCTACCTTTCAGGATAGGTGACTTGTTCGAGAACAGGAACAAGGGAAAGGAGTTGAACCCTAATGACTCCAATGTGGGAAACACTCTTGTGACTCCTGCCAGCCATCGTGTGGTCAACCCTACTACTCCGGGCACCCCCGCCTTCACACCAGAGCAAGAGCTGGAAATGCTACACTAGTTGCTCTCCACCATGATGGGACATCTCCACACAGTGTCTGCCAATGCCAAAAAGCCGAGGGAGTTCACCCTCACCGAATTCATAAAGATGTAGCCACCCTACTTCAAGGGTGAAAGTGAATACAACATGATGGATAAAGTCGATGACTGGGTACTGGTTTTGGATTGGACCTTTGAGGTTATGGCATGCCCTCCTCACCAGAAGGCTCGGTTCGCGACGTATGTGCTGGATGGACCAACACGTGTCTGGTGGAATGGTGTCGTCCGCACTCAAGACACCTCTACCATGGAGTGGGACCAGTTCCACACAGTGGCCGCCAACGCCAACAAGCCGAGGGAGTTCACCCTCATCGACTTCATAAAGATGTAGCCACCCTACTTCAAGGGTGAAAGTGAACACAACATGGTGGATAAAGTCGATGATTGGGTGCTAGTTTTGGATCAGACCTTTGAGGGTATGGCATGCCTTCCTCACCAGAAGGTTCGTTTCATGACGTATGTGCTAGACAGACCGGCACATGTCTGGTGGAATGGTGTCGTCCGCACTCAAGACACCTCTAGCATGGAGTGGGACCAGTTCCTGAAGCTCTTCAGGGAGAAGTACATTTGTCCTGCCTTCCTGAGGAAGAAGGAAGTCGAGTTCTACAGCCCCAGGCAGGGAAGCATGAGTGTGGCCGACTACATCCAACAGTTTCTACTTCTGGAATGCTATGCCACTGACCTTGGAGTTGAGAGAAGGGCAATGTTGTTCTTGGAGGGCCTGAACTACCAGGTGGGCTGAAGTCTTATTCTACAACTTCCACTCACCTTCCAACAGATGGTGGATAAGGCCCTGGTCATCGAGTCCTACCCAAGATTCCAATCCTATGGATATAGTATTGGCTACAACAACAACAAAAGGAAGAACCCTACCCAGAACGAGAATTGCAGACATGATCGGTGCAATAGGTGCTCTCACCACCATCCTCCAGAGAGATGTCCTGCAAACAATACACCTGCTCATAGAGACAACTGGCCTCCTCTGACCTACCATGAGTGTGGCCAAGTTGGGCATATCCGACCACTCTGCCCCCGTTTCCAGCAGGGACAGAATAATTCTCAGCAGCTGCAGCAGCCAAGGCAGAATCCACCTCCCCAGAATAATAATAACAACAACAACCAGAACCCGAGGCGACCGCTAGTGGAGAGGCAGAATGGGAGAATGTTTGCTCTCAATGTTGAGGAAGCAGGTGAAGATAATAAAGTTATTGAAGGTACCTTGCATCTTAATATGCATCATATAAAGTCACTGTTTGATTTTGTCTCATCCAATACCTTCATATCCTATCAGCTTGCTTCTATATTAGAAATAGAATCTGAGTATATGGATCATATATTAGATGTAAAAAAAATCTAATGGTAAGATTTTCTCTTCGTATCTCCAAAATTTGACCATGGACCTCTGTATATCTGGTATAATGTTTCCCTCAGATTTCATCTTGCTCGACCATGACCACCTTTGATGTCATCCTGGGAATGGATTAGTTGAAGAGGTACAAAGTTGATTTGTTTTGTGAAGAATCAAAGGTTAGTTTGTCACATCCTATTGAAGGAATATTGTGTATCAAGGGTAGGAAGTGAGAGGATTGGTAATTTGTTATCTCTCCCATTAAAGCTGAAAAGCTAGTCTCGTAAGGGTGTAGAGATTTGTTAGCCTCTATAGTTCTCGAGGCTACACCTCCTTCTCTCGACCACATAGATGTGGTGAAGGACTTCTCAGACATCTTTTTCGAGGAGTTAGCCAGTTTGCCACCAACTCGCAAGGTGGAGTTCTCCATCGAGCTTGTACCCAAAACTTTACCAATATCAAAGCCGCCTCACCGCTTGGTCCCTGCCGAGCTTGCCGAATTGAAGAAGTAGCTAGAAGATTTTCTTGACATGGGCTTCATCTGCCCCAGTGTTTCACCTTGGGGAGCCCCTATCCGATTCGTAAATAAGAAGGATGGTTCGATGCATATGTGTATGGACTACCACATACTTAACCAATTGACAGTGAAGAATCATTATCCTTTGCCTCGCATCGATGACTTGTTCGACCAGCTGAAGTCAGCCACTGTGTTCTCCAAGATGGATCTACAAAGTGACTACTACCAGATGCGCGTGAAAGATGATGATGTCCCGAAGACGGCATTCAAAACTCGCTATGGGCATTACGAATTCATGGTCATGCCTTTCGTCTTGACAAATGCCCCTACTGCCTTCATGCACTTGATGAACCGAGTGTTTCGCCCATACCTTGACAAGTTTGTGGTGGTGTTTATCGATGACATTTTGGTTTATTCTGAGACATTAGAACAACATCGTGAGCATCTATATATTGTACCCAACACAGTGTGAGAAAATCAACTCTATGCAAAATTCTCAAAGTGTAAGTTCTGGATAAAGGAAGTGATGTTTCTGGGTCATGTGATTCTATCAGACATATAGTTGTTGATCCTACAAAGGTAGAAGCTGTGACCAAGTGGAAATCTCCGAAGAATCCCTTAGAGATCCATAGTTTCCTCGACTTAGCAGGTTACTATTGAAGGTTTATCAAGAGCTTCTCTGAGTTGTCCTTGCCTTTAACCAAGCTGATGCGAAAGGAGGTCAAGTTATCTTAGACACCAAAATGTGAGAATAGTTTCCAAAAGCTGAAGGAGTGTTTGACTTCTACTCCCATTCTTGCCTTGCCTATTGAAGGCATACCCTATGTCATCTACACTGATGCTTCTAAACAAGGCTTAGGGTGTGTTTTGATGCAATACATAAAGGTGATTTCCTATGCTTCCTGCCAATTGAAACCGAATGAAGCTAATTGGCCTACACATGATTTAGAGCTTGCTGCCATCATTCATGCTCTAAAAATCTGGTGACACTATCTCTATGGTGTGAAGTTTGAAGTTTTCTCTGACCATAAAAACTTGATGTACCCATTGACATAGAAGGATATAAATCTACGACAACAAAGGTGGATGGAATATCTCAAAGATTATGACTTCACCATCACCTATTATCTCAGTAAAGCAAACATCATAGATGATGCTTTAAATCGCAAGAAGGATGTCGTTTGTGGTACTCTGAGATGTTCGGTGTGGGAAAATCTCAAATATGTGACTAGTTGGCGACCTCAACCTGTCATTCAGTGGAAGAAGACAAGTTGTGTGTCCATATGGCTAGTTTTATTGTTACATTGACTTGGATCTCAGAAGTCATTGATGCATAGTTGGAAATCTCTGAGATGGAAGAGATGAAGGCCTTGACCAAGAAACCGCAATCTGACTTCTCTGTCAGAGTGGATGGTGTTGTCTGCTTCAGACAAAGGTTGTGGATTCCTGACATGGGTGATCTGAGATAGAAGGTGTTGGGTGTAGCGCATGGGTCTAAGTACACTATTCGTCCTGGTACTACAAAAATGTACAAGGACTTACATCGAAGCGTCTGGTGGAAGAACATGAAGAATGATATAGCTCTGTTCGTCGCGAAGTTCCTTACATGTCAACAAGTCAAGATCGAACATCAACGACCTGGTGGTCTTCTTCATCCTCTTGAAATTCCATAATTGAAGTGGGAGAAGATCACAATGAACTTTGTTACTGGTTTCCCCAAGTAAAGGTTATGATGTTGTTTGGGTGGTTATTGATCGACTTACAAAATCTGCTCATTTCTTTCCTTTCAAAACCAATTACAAAGTTGCGAATATGGCTCAATTGTACGTTGAGTGGATCGTATGCCTGCATGGAGTACCTTAGGTAATAGTTTCTGATTGTGACCCAAAATTTACTTCTCATTTATGGGGTCAGATTCAAGAGGAGATGGAATTGACTTGCATTTCAATACTTCTTTCCACCCACAGACTAATGGTCAATTTGAAAGAACAGTCAAATTCTAGAGGACTTACTTCATGCTTGTGTGATGGATTGGGGTGGTGTGTGGAGCTGAGTTTGCTTACAACAATAGCTACTAAGCTAGTATTGGTATGCCACCTTTTGAATCTCTCTATGGTAGACCATGTCATTCACCTTTATATTAGGATGATGTCAGTGAACGTTCTCTAGTGAAGACCGATGACATGCAAATGATGACAGAAAGGGTACAGTTGATAAAGAAACGCATGAAAGCTTCTCAAGACTGATGGAAGATGTATGCTGACAAGAAAAGGTCTAATGTTAACTTCCAGTAGGTGACTATGCATTTCTGAAGATCAAGCCTATTTGTTCTATTGCTAGATGTAAAGTTAAAGGCGAGTCCCTGCTATGTTGGACCATTTGAAATCTTAGATAAAGTTGGAGACTGTGCATACCGCTTAGCTTTACCTCCTTCCTATGAAAAGATTCATAATGTGTTCCATGTATCTGTGCTGAAGAAGTATGTGAATGAATCTTCTCATGTGCTTATTGTTGAGCCTTTGGAGATACATGAGAATCTAACCTATGAAGAGATACCTGTGAAGATCCTTGACTCCTGAGTAAAGCAGCTAAAGAACAAAGAGATTGAACTGGTAAAAGTTTTGTGAAAATATTATGGTCTGGAAGAAACCACTTGGGAGTTGAGAGATGAAATGTTACATATTCACCCTTCTCTTTTTGCTTGAGATTTTGAGGACGAAATCCTTTTGAAGGGGTGGAGTGATGTAACACAATGAATCTTAGATGCAAATCTCAATGTAAACCTTTTTCCCAAGTTTCCCTTTCATTTCTGTCCTTTATGTCGTTCATGTTTAATTAGTAGAATTTATGGTAGTTTAGTGAACATTTATTCACTATTTGTACCAATATAAGAGTTTATGCACAAATACCTCAGTGAAAGTTTATTTAAGGATCTAAAATGCAAAATCATCACTTTAGTAGAACAATGGTATATTAATTTGTGCTAGAAGTGCAAGGCCCGAAACCTTGATTAAATGTATTAAATAAGATTACTTACCATAACTAAGTGCTCTAAACCTTAATATAACTTTTTAATGTGATTTGAAAACATAAAATGAGCCTATGTTTCAAATTTGGTTCGATTTGGATGTTGTTTGTTCAAGTTATGCAATTTTAGGTACATTCTGGACTATTATGCAATTTACCCAATTGGGAGGTTTTCTTTGCTAATTATCACCTGAATTTTAATCCTTAGATATTCCCTTACCATTCTCAATATTTTGAACCATGAGGAACCTGGTTGCACCTTGGTTTGAAGGTGTTTCTCTCCAAGGGCATTATAGGGATTACCCTCTTTATAAATGAGCCTATCTTTAAAAGCTATCAACCAATGGGGTTATTTCTTTGTTTGGAGGACGGTGTGGATCTCCTAGAAGCCTTCATGGGATTTTAGGACTGACCTTGGATATACAAGAAGTCTCTATGAGCTATCCTCTTGCATGGCCATGAAGCCTTAGCCTAAGGACACATGGAAAGTCCCATAGACACCTCATGTTTGCCCCCTTCTTGAAAAAAGCCATGCCTACCCCTTCCCACCTCCCAATCCAAGAAGAAATCCTCTCCTTCTATTTCCCCCAGCTTATAGCATCATACCTTCTATGTTTGGCCATGAATTTGCTGCCCCAAAGTAAAATAGGGTGCCTGCCTTGGTGAAGAAGGCTCCTAGGGTTCCAAATTTCTCTATTTAGAATTTCTTAAGCTCCTCCTTGGTGATTTTGACTAAGACTAGTAAGTATCCTACTTTCCTTCCCTATTTTGATGCTGTTCGTATTCCTCCCAAGTCAGAACCAAGACCTTCCATGGTAAAAATCCACCTAGAACCCTAAAACATCTCATCTCCATGCTCTTTTGCTAGGGTTTGCACCTCTAAAGTGGAGAAGGTGATCTTTGCTCAAGAAAGGAGGTTGGCTTGGAGCAATCAGACCTTCAAATCTTAGGATCCTTTCTATTTGGACATTGTTACCTTCCTAGAGGCAAGTTTTGTTAACCCCCTTCTCATATATTGCTTACTAGATGCTTAAGACTCATGCTTCTATGTTTTAAATCGATGATCTCCATCTCTTTTTACCATGTTCTTATAGGGTTTTGGTTTCTTGCCGTTTTACCTTCTCTAGAAGCTCTAGTTCGGTTACCTATGCAACTTCAAACCTGATCTTGGGTTAAATGATGTTTTCTCCTCTCCCTCTCTCTTCAATTATCTCGATCGGTTTGATGCTGTGGCAATTTCCTATTGGTCAGTATTGAAAAATTCATATCTTCTAATCTTCTTATCCAATTTTGACAAATAAATATGTTTTGGAATTATAAATTTAATCTCTATCTAATAAAATATTTTCAAGGTCTGATTTCATGGTTTGATGAACGGTGGATTTTGTAAAATGAATTTGATGCATAAAATCCATAAAAATTACATCTTAATCACCATAACTCCAAAATTAACATAAAAATATGTTTTCTTCATTAGGAGAACCTAGTAATTTCATTGGTGATATTTTCAAAATCTAAATCTGAGTATTGCTAAAAAGTTCTGCAATTAGGGCTTCTATACATTAATGTGCACTATGTACTCTAATACATGTTAATACATTGAAAATAGGCAAAGTGGAACTTGGACTCAATTAAAGTTGTGAAAGTTAGTAATTGATATCAGTAAGAGAGGTATGTGCATTCCTTACACCCTATGTTGGGATACTTGTATCCAAACCCTATATTTCCCTAATGAGGCTTAAATGAACCCTAAATCTTCTATTCTTGAATCCTAATGTTGTTCATGCCTCAAATCATATTATAATTTCTTCTTGTTTGGGTCTTATACCCCACTGCCATGCTTATTGAATATTATGACTACTCTTTCCATGACTACTTTTCTAGCATGTATATTTATGTTCTATTTAATTTAAAGTAGTGATACTTATGTACAACCACCCACAGAGGACATGTATTTATTTGCCCTAGGGAATGTTTTTATTCTCCCCTATATAATTGTCTTGGTGACTGGGAATGTATTATTCTCCCCTCACCTATAGGTTAGAGGTCCGCTAGGTGCCTCAACCCTACTTAGTTAGGTAGACATAATCATCTTACATGTAAATCCTTTTTAATATAATTGTTAATGGCAAGTTTATTTTAAATATAGCCTCATACTCTTGTTATCTTCATATTATGATGAACCCTAGCATGTTCTTATTTGCTTTACTTATCTTGTTATCCTAGAGTAGTTTTGTGACACATACCTTGTTTTCTTTCCCCTTTTGCTGGGTGCTTTCCCAACCACCCAGGTGCTGGTGCTGAGCAAGGAGAAGGACAAGTTTGAAGGAATTCATCTCAGGAGTATATCTCAAGCTATCTGAAAGGATGTCTAGGTTGCTATAGCTAGATACTTTTCTCTTATCTTTTTCTTTTGGGAACAATCATGTAATGAATAATGAAAGCCATGTAATAGGATTAGTACTTTTATTTCCACTGTTATTGACATTTTATAATGTATTTGGTGCATGCTTGTTTACTTGGAATATTATACATGCATCGCTCAATATCTTTTGTCTTTCTAAAAAGATGGATGTTTTGTACTTCCTTTAAATTTTAGTAAGGAGGTGATCTCACGTATTTACAACTGCATGATTTTCTTCTTCAAAATGACATTATGTTGTCATGTGGAATAGCTTCTGTAAGATTCTACATGTGTTCCTTAGCCTCTACTTTGTCCAAAAGGATGAGGGAGAACATGGTGCACAACCTTGGCCACCAATTCGAAGAGGAACATGAGTTGTTGACTGCTTTCCATCTCGAAACTCCCTTTCTTCACCTATCTCATCCATCCATCTTTTGGGTTTGTTCCTATCTCTGAGGGAGAAGTCTGATAGTCAACATATATCACAAGTTGCCTCAAAATATGTGTCAAACCCTTTGTCACATGCCCCCTTTATATAGGAGAGTCATGGGCTTGGAAAACCCTAATTCCAATCATTTTCCTAATCAATATTCCAAGAATAGTCCAATGCTAAAATTTTAGATTAGAATTTAGTTTGGACAATCAAGTTAGCTAATCAAATGATTAGGGTCCAAAAATCATTTTTATTGGCCGATCAGGTCAGTTGGTCGGATAGCTAGGTCAGTTCAGATCTAGATCTGAATTGTTTTCCAATTTGAAACTTTCCTATTGAACTCCTATCAGTTGACCAGTTTTTGAATCAGTTAACCAGGCCAGTCTAGTGGAAAACTCATTTGACCAATGGTAATCAATTAATCAATTGACCCGATAAATCCAATCGGAAATATATACATCTCGGTTGCCCGATCTGAAAAGAATGGTCCTATTTATGATTCAGAATCATTCTAATCATTTGTTTGGTTGTGAACTTCAATTTCCTTATGCATCATTATGCATGTAACCCAGTAGGTTTCTAATTATGTTTATAGTGATTTAAAAAAAAAAACAAGTAAAGATTAGTGTCTAGCCACGCATCATTGTAACTCAAGTAATATGAATGATTTGGAGAACAACTACAACTTGTAAAGTGACCACGTTACCATGACCGTATA
Organism: Alisma plantago-aquatica; assembly: GCA_963693085.1. Classification (NCBI taxonomy): domain Eukaryota; kingdom Viridiplantae; phylum Streptophyta; class Magnoliopsida; order Alismatales; family Alismataceae; genus Alisma; species Alisma plantago-aquatica. Next base: position 394,144,530 of record OY856412.1, on the reverse strand, counting down.
TCCCCTAGTTCATAGATATCCGATTTGAAACTGAGGAATGGAATGTCATCCTCTTAACATTCTATATTCCTCAAACTATAACACAATATTTTATATATTGTGTGTTCAATATCATATATTGACTCACATGAGCATTGTTGTGCATTTCATATGCTCACTTATCAAGTGGTAAAGGAGGGGAAAATTCCACCTAAATCACTTACATTAACCCATGTGTGTCACATTATACACAATCACTACCTTTTTATCACCTCTTATTCTGAGGACATTGGGCTAATTATTAAAGCACACATGGAAACATGTGAATATTGTAGTAATTTTAGGTCTAAGGATTGTAGTCACCACTATCACATTGAGATATGACTCTGATATGTCATTACATAACTTTCATGTTTAAATATCAAGGTGAGGATGTCCAATAACATTGTTCTCTAACAAGTACCCATGTATTTGGATTAATATCCAATATCATGACTAAAGAGACATAGCCATCACTCAATATACATGCTTGTCTTGTGTATTATTTGTTGTACTATAATATCCACAACAATGATCGAATCGGACATAAAAAGAATATATAATCTTATTATACATAGGATCTCATGTGTAGATCCTTAACCCAAATCATATGTCATCGAGTCAAAATATTTGCATGACATCATTAGGTTTATTCATTGCCCCAATACTGAAACAAACATAATTACTAGAATTGCCTTTTATTAATGATTAAAGCAATTGTAGAAATATCCCTTTTACAATCATCATATGATGGCTCTCAAGACATATAACCATAGTATCCCACTTGGACTAGAGCAAATTTTTCATGAAACTAAGTCCAATCAATCTAACATGACCATCATGTTTTTGTTGTGAAATTACTTTAGTCAGAGGATAAACAACATTACTTTCAGTTAGTGCTATGAAAATATTTATATCTCTTTGTTATACAATATCACACATGAGATGGTAATGCTTAAGTATGTGCTTGGAACATTGATGTGATCTGTGTTCCTTATCTTGTGCAAAAACACCATTATTTTTGTAGTAAATATCTACTATATTTTTAGTGGTTGGACCACCCCAAGTTTGCTAATGACCTTCCCGATCCATATCGTTTGCTTCATTGGAGGCAACAATGTACTCAACGTATGTTGTAAAATCAGCCAATGTATTCTTCTTGGATTTTTTCTAGGTCACAACTCACCATTTAGGAAAAACACAAATCTTGATTGCGATCAATAATTGTCCTTATTAATTTATAAGCTTGCATTAGTGTCACCTTTTACAACTAAATCTTCCTAACCACCAAGAATTAGGAATTGATCCTTAGTTCTTCTCAAGTACTTAAGGATGTTTTTGTACCTATCTAGTGACCATCTGACGGATGTCTCATACCTTCTCATCATGCTCAGAGAATATGTGGCATGTAGGCTTGTACAAATCATTGCATGAACGATAGATCCAATTTTTGACCTGTATGGAATCTTATTAATGCGTGCCCACTCTTCTAAAGAGTTGGGACATTGAGATTTAGATAGATTTATTCCATGTGACACGAGTAAGGTTCTCCCCTAGAACCACGCATGCCAAACCTCTTTACTACTATGTCAATGTATGTATTTTGGCTTAGGTCAAGAAGCCTTCTAGATCTGTCTATGTAGACATTCATTCTTAGAATATAGGATGCTTTGCCTAAGTCCTTCACGGGGAAGGTATTTTCTAACTAGGTTTTAACCAATTTTAGAGTAGATAAGTAATTTATCATAAATAAAATGTCATCTACATAACAAAATTATGCTCCTACGAACCCTCTTGTAAAGATAAGGTTCATCTTCCTTTTAGATAAAGACAAACTTTTTACATGTCTCGTCAAAATGAAGACTCCAACTTTGGGATGCTTGCTTCAAGCCATAGATTGACATTTGTAGCTTAGACACTTTATTGGCTTCATATAGAGAGATAAAACATTTAGGTGGTGTCCTGTACACACCCTCTAGAAGATTCTCATTAAGGAAAGTAGTCATCCATTTGAAAAATCTCATAATCATGATAAGATGCAATGGCAAGCGTGATCTCGATGATTTGACCATGAAAAATGGTGAAAAAGTTTCATCATATTCAACATATTAAACTTGTTTGTAAACTTTTGCAACCAACATACCTTTTTAGGTTTGTACATTACCATCCATGTAGATATTCTTCTTGAAGACCTATTTTGTACCCAATGGGGTTTACCCTTTTAGGCAGATCGATCCACCAAGGTCTATACCTTGTTGGTATACATAGAGTCTATATCAGATCTCATGGCCTCAAGCCATTTCTCAAAATTTGGTCCCTCAATAGCCTCATTGTAGGTTGTTGGCTCATCATCCTTAATGATCAACACATCATTTTATTGAGTCACTAGAAATGTATATTTCTCTGGCTCAAGATGTGCCCTAATAGACTTTTGAGGTTTCCATGCTACGATAGGGACTTGAGGTTCCACAAAAAATTGTGGTTCCTCTTGTTCCTTATCTAACTCTATAGGTTCAATGTTGTTTTCTTTCTCTTTAACTTCTTCAAGTTATATTTCCCTCCCACTGGTTCCTATAGAAATAAATTCCTTTTTGAGGAATATAACAGTTTTGACAACAAACATTTGTTGTTACATGGAATATAGTAGTAACCCTTACTTTCATTAGGGCATCCAACAAAGATACATTTATTCAATTTGGGTCCAAGATTTTCACATAATTTCTTCTTGACATAAGCTTTACATTACCAAACATACATGAAAGACATATTGTGACATATCTCATTCCATTTATTGTATGGTGTCTTTTTAAAGGATTTAGAAGGTATTAGGTTAAATGTAAATGCCATAGTTTCAAGAGCATGTCTCCAAAATGAAATAGAAGATCAACTTTACTCATCATTAATCATGCCATGTCCATCAAGGTGCTATTCCTTCTTTCTTATACAAGATTATGTTGTAGTGTTTCATATGAAGTCCCTTGTGATACGATATCACAATCCCTTAGAAGGGCCTCAAACTCTTAGCTTAAGTATTTACCACCTCGATCTAATCAAAGTGCTTAAATTCCTTTTCCAAGTTGATTTTGTAATCCATTATTGAATTCCTTCAACCTTTCAAAGGATTTCGATTTGTTTTTCATACGACAAATATCCAAATCAATTGAAGTCGCCAGTAAAAGTGATGAAGTATTGGTACTCATTTCTACCACTTGTGATAGAAAGTCCATACAATCAATATGTATGAGTCCTAATAAGTCAATTGCTCTCTCTGTGTTACCAATGAAAGGTACTTTTGTCATCTTGCCCAATAAACAACACTCACCTATCTATATTGATTCAAATAAAAAAAGCACAAATAACCATTATTATAGAGTATAGAAATTCACTTCTCATTCATGTGCCCTAGATAATAGTGATAAATATAAGTTCTGTTTGAGTTATTGAGTTTTAACTTCTTGGTATTTATGTGATATACATGTGTGGCAAGATCTAATAGATAGAGACCATAAAACATAGGGGTACTTCCATAAAATATCTCATCTCGATAAATGGAAATTTGACCATTGTTTAATAGAAAAAGACGTTCTTGTACAAACAAGATACACAAATAATGTTTCTATTTATGGCATGTTCATAATAGCACTTCTCTAATTCCATTACAAGCCCAATGTGCAAAGATAAATAGTAGGTTCCTACATAAGTGACAACAACTCTTTCTCCATTTGCAATGCATATACACCTCCCCTTTGTTCAAGGGTCTATTTATTTTTAGATGATGCTTATTTGAGCATATGCGAGATCCACATCTAATATCCAATACCCATGATGAAGAAGTAGATAAATTCATTTTTGTAACATATACAACTAAAGTGGAGTTCTCTTCTATGCTTCTTTCTCTTCAATTCCTCAAGGTAGAGAGGGTAATTTCTTTTAAAATGTCTGACCTAGTGACAATGGTGACAATTTCCTCCTTAGCCACTCCTCCTTTTACCTTAAATGCAGAAGAATTTTGGTTAGAACCTTTCTTAGCTTTGCCCTTACCATTGAACTTTCTTTGCTGACGATCAAAACAAAATCAAGATTGTCTTCTATTTGCCCCTCAATAGTTCTAAACATACCAAGTAGCTCTGTCAATGGCTTATCAAAATTGTTCATGTTGTAATTTATGACAAATTGTTTATATGAATCTAAAAGCAATTGCAGGATCACATATATGGCTAATTCTTGACCTAAGAAATCTTAGTCTTGCAAGACTTCCCACATACCCAATTAACTTGAGCACATCGGGTCCAACTGGACCACCTTCTGCTATTTTGTACTAAAACACCTTGGAGACATCATACATCTCTTGCCTTGATTGTTCTTGATACATGTTTCTAATATATATTATCATCTCAATAACATCCATATTTTCATGTTTCTTGTGAAGCTCATGGTTCATGAAGCATGAATGATGCATTTTGATGTACATGGCATCATCAAAATTCTTCTTGGGATCTTCCCTTTCCTCCCTAGGCACATCCAGAGTTGGTTTCTCTACTCTGGTCTATCCAGGACATAGAGCTTACACTCATATGTGAGAAATATTCTCGACATCCTGAACCAGTCGTTCAATCTATTCCCATTAAGTTTTTCTTTCTGAAGAACTGATCACACTAAAAAAGGTTTAGTGTTTACCTTTTTCATTTATATGCATAAAAGATGTTTTGCACATGTCAAAAAAATGATTTGAAAATTAATTCTAATTAAAAAACTTTATTTGACAAAATTTATTTGGACTTAAATGAGTTACGCTCCCACAACTTTATTCAAATTTTAGTTCTCACTATTATTTTGAAAGATTACAATGATCAATTTTTGGTGAGCCAAGATCCAAAATACATTAAGTCATGATTCATCTATATATGTTTTCTTTAGACTTAATTATTAAGGTAGGCAACACTTATCAATTGCATCCTATATAATTCTAGGATAGAAGGTTGCACAGATTCGTGTCGGTAAATCATCATATGAAATACATGACACCTTTATTCCTAAACTAATTAATCTCATTATGATCACCTAGTTAAGTCCAACCCAAAGCCAATATAATAGGATATGCAACCTGTTGGTAGGCCCCCATACATATTATCACACTTTCCTAAGGTAGGCGGTGTACCATTCTTAGCTTGTCCACACTTAGTCAAACAAGGGATTTATGTGTATTGCACTTGGAAGGCATAATCAACATTGATATTATACTGAGGAATATATATATATATATATATATATATATATATATATATATCCAATTTATAAGGGTCCATGTCATAAAAAGAGTGACAAAGTTTTATGGTTGACTATCAACGTACCACAACCTCCTCCTTTACCCGGGCTTGGGACCGGCTACGTTTACATAGCATAGAATATATGAAAACATATGTGGAGTATATATATATATATAATAATAATAACATATCATATACTATAACAATCACCACACAAAAAAATAACATATCATATACTATAACAATCACCACACAAAAAAATAAGATATGATATTAGCAAAACAACTTGAGTCAACAAGTGTTTTATAAAAACAACCAAGAGATATACATCTAAATGCAATCCTAAAACAACACTTTTAGGGTTTCATATAGGCCGATCACGTAAGACGGTCAGCCGATAAGAATTCCCTGATTTTGGTCATTGTTGTGTTGTTCTTGATTTGTTGCCTCGCCTTGATCATGAACCCTCAAAGGACCACCCTCTTTGGCATAGAATTCTGATTGTCTCCTCCTATGCACCATGGTTTACCGGTTATGTCATGACATCATTCTATTCAATTGCATAATTAAAGTTTACATGGAAAATGTATAGCGAAAGCCATGGCATGCCAGCTACAACATGTGACGCAACTTTTGATCAAAATGAAAATGAAATATTATGTGTTTGAGATCACACCACAACAATCTAATTTCCATATCCACATTCACCAATCAAAATGGTTTCCAAAGCATCACATTGGTACATACTATATATATATATATATATATTTCATGTATGATTTTATATATATATATATATATATATCATGTATGATTTTAGGTGACTATCATGGATACCAGTTTTCACATGATTCGTCCAATGAATCATTTGTGAAATAAAACTCAGACCAACACTAAAAGCATACGACATAGATTCTCATACCATTATAGGGTTTTCATGAAGTGGGTAAAACTAAATAACAAAAAATATCTTTCTTTTAAACCCTAGTTGTTTGATTCATTGTAGCTACAAAACATCACTGAAAAAGGACATAAGAAGGGTAAAAATTACAACTTTGATCATATTATGGTCCAACATATAGACATGTCTTTTGTTAGTGAAGAACTCAATCATTCGAATCTAAATCTAGAACAACCAACAAAAAACCTATATGGATCAAATAAGAGATCTGGATTGTCACCATGGTGTTGCACAGTTGTCTTCTTTGCAACATCTTATTATCATCTTGTAGAACAACTTCTTCAAGACTCTGCATGTGTGCCTTGGCCTCTACTTCGTACACACAAATGAGGGAGAACATGGTGCACCACCTTGGTCACCAACTCAAAGAGGAACATAAGTTGTTGACATGCTAGTCCTCCTAGAACTCTCTTTCTTGTCCTACCTCTGGCAGTTGTCTTGTGGGTTTTTCTCTCTCCAAGAGAGAATTTTGACGGTCAAATTGTCTCAAGAGATGTTAAAAATCCTTTGGGATGTGCTTCCTTATATAGGAGCATCACGGGCTTGGGAAAAACCTAATCCCAACCTCTTTCCTAATCTCAATCCCATAAAATGTCCAATGTTGTAAAACTCAAAATGAAAATTTGATCGGACAATCACATTTCTTAACCACCCAATTAGTGTCCAAAAAGCTTTTATGATCAGATGTTCAGATTAGTTGATCGACCTATCATGTTAGTTTAGATCTAGATCTAAATTGCTTTCCAATTTGAGACTTTCCTTGTTGAACCGATCGACTTACTAGGTTTCCCAATAGGTTGACCAGGCCAATACAGTGGAAAACTTAATCGACCAATTGATTATTAATCGATCCATTGACCTGATAAATATTATTGTTGACCGAGCATTCCGATCTTTAGATCAGATACAAAATAATCTTGTTATGGTTTAAAATCATTTGTTTGATTGAGAATTTTAGTTTCCTTATATGTGTGTGACCCGATAGTCCCTAATTATGTTGACAATGATTATGAAAAGAAAAAAAAAAGCAAAGATCAATGTCTAGCCACACATCAATACCACCTATGTAATAGGAATGAGTTGGAGAATAACTACAACTTGAAAAGTGACCAATGTTAAAATGACTATATAATCCCTTTGTCTCGTATATCTAAGTTGAAACTGAAGCATGGAATGTCATCCTCTTAACATTCAATCTATGTTTTTTGAACGAGAGCATCCTATTAGAGATGTTATGATCTCAATATCTTATATTGACTCACATGAGCATGACCTTACATTTCATAGTATCGCTTATCAAGTGGTTGAGATATCACTCCAAAGGAGGGACACATTACATCTACATCACTTACAATCATCCCCATGTATCACAGTACACCCAATCACTACTTTTTGGCAACTCTTATTTAGAGCACATTGGGCTATTGGTCAAAGAACATAGGATGACGTGAATAATGTAGTGATTTCAGGTCTTAGATCACGGTCGCCACTATCACATTGAGATATGACTCTGACATGCCATTACATGACTTTTGTTGTCAATCTCAAGGTGGTTTGGTCTGGTACAACTTGTTCTCTAACTAGTACCCATGTATTTGAGTTGATATCCAATATCATGACTAAAGAGACACAACCATCTGTCACCATACATGCAACTCTTGTGTATTATTTATGTCCTATAATATCCACGATAATAGCGCACTAGGGATAAAAAAAGAATGAATACTCTTATTTTACATATGATCACATGTTTAGATCCTTAACCCAAACCATATGTCATCAAGTCAAACCATGCTTAAGATATTATTATGTTTATCCATTAAATCAATAAACAAACATAATAAAATGGAATTTGCCTTTTACTAATAATAAAAATACCCTGTTAAAATCGTCATATGATGATTCATTGGAAATATAACCAACTCAAATAAACTATTAAGAAGGTAATTAAATTTAAAAGGTATGCAATTATTCTTTCTACTTTTTTGAGCTTTGAATACATGGCATGAAGCATGTCTACCAAACAAAATTCATGAGGTATCCATTTATTCTTTTTAATGAATTATATACAATAAAGGCATATTTAAATCACATTTCATGTATCTTATTAGTGTTCTATAATGAATAAAACATATTTTTGTAAACACAATTTGTGTGGTTGAATCTTATTTTCATCTAGAATTCATGTTATCAATATGTAGGATTCATTATCTATCATTGATTCCCTTTATTTTATGTAACATGTAACTTTCTAGCTTAATCTTACTTCTATATAACTTAGGATCATACCACCAAAATTTGTTAACATGTTTTATTTTATAAAAGTGGATCTATTAATGATTTATATAATGTAATTTGATGGCATTTAGCATTTTTTATCTAAGGGCTTCATATATAAAAAAGAGTGTAATAATGATGGTATAAAGAAAATAAAAATAAATCCTCATACATGGGAACCTAAAGGAATGCCTTTGTAGATGCATGAGGTACAAGTTGGGTCGTCAAACCTTTTTGGAAGGCAAACCCCAAAAATCAAAAGACAAAATCTAAATATGGTGATGATTTCATCATTACATTTCTATTTATGATATTTTGGATGCAAGATAAGAGAGAAATTGAATCATTAGCTAGCACCCCAAAGATATCAAAAGGAAATGGCACAAAATGGCAATTGTTTGCTTCACATGCATCATTATGCTTAGCATTTGATTGTTATAAATTAAAGATATAAACCTAATCTCTCCTTATCACAACTTAACTTTAGGAGTTAGTCAATGAAAGACAACACAAGTAGCGAGCATAACTATCTCAAGGAAATTTATTGAACTTTGTTGGGTATATTGAAACTTGTTTGATACAATAATGGACAAAGTTGGTCACGTAACTTGTACTATTTGTCTTCAACTCATTCTATCTTGACTCAACTTGATTGAGTTTGTATGGACAAAAATAAGCATACACTTTCCTAACATTTTACATACATGAGTCAAAAATTAGTTTTATTATTCTTTCATCCTAGAAATTTGACATTATAGGCTTAAACAGAAATATTATGTTCTAGTTGATTGATTTTGTGTAGTGACTTGTACAACCAAGAACTTGCAATGAATCAACAACTCAAACTTGCCAAAATGTGTCCAGATTGAGCTACTTTGATACCCTTTGCTTTGCTAAAATTCTAAATGACAAATTCAACCCATAAATCAATTACAATAAAACAATGGTTAATAAGGCTTGGATGCACATTTGAGGTAGTTTGATTTGACCTAAAGTTAAAACACCTAAATTGTCCAAGAAATTTTAGTGATTCTCTAGGGATGCTTTTTTCCCTCTGACAGTTTATATATGATTCTTCAATAAAAAGAAGGGATCTTCTATGTTGTATATAAACAATGACCAAGAGGAGGATGTCAACATTAAAACTTGACTTATTCCCCACCATATTACATTATTATGACCCCTCCATCCTTTTGATTTCTATTCTCAATTCAAAACTATTTTCAACTAGACATTTTTTTTCTAACAAATTAGAGAAAATTTTGTGTAGTGGTTATTATAACAAACATCAAAGTTATCTATGATAAGTCATGAAAAGTTCAGTCAAGCAAGGGAGAAGGATCAAAGATCCACGCTTCGCGTCTCCCAAAACTGAAGGGCTTTCTTTTCATTTTATTGATTGTCTATATGATGCATAAATTTATCAATCTTTGTGTAGGTTTGATTGTTATGACTTACACCTAGGTTATAATACCAACCTCAGGTCATATAAATTGGTGTTGGAGGTGCTTAATATTTGAGGTTGATGCTTGGCCTTGGTTTAGTACATTTATAGTCAATAGGGTTAGTTTTTTTAAGCCTACATCATCAGTTTATAAGCGATGCTTAAGTGGTCAATGTTTTAGTATTTACATAACAATGCCATTTTCTGTATCCAAAGAAACTGGCCTTATAGGAAAACATTGGGTCTTCCACAAACAGAACCCTGAGGTAATAGAAAACATTTATATTTACTAAAACTGACCCTAGAGGTGTATGTGATCAACTAAAATGAGTAAACAAGATAGCCTCAATTTATCTATCATCACTGAATGTATAGGTCTATAAGGTCATTTTTACAAGAAAAAATTGACCCTTAAGGTCAATTTTATTAGTTAAATCTACGAAAAAGTTGGCCTCGATTTATATAAAATAACTGACCCTAAAGGTCTATAACGTCATTTCTTTTATAAAAATTCCCCAATACGAGTGGTGGATGCCTCTTTTATTGCTTAAACCCTAGAGGTCAATCTTATCAGTTAAAATATGAACACAAATACAACCTCAATTTATTAACACAACTGACCCTAAAGGTCTATAAGGTCATTTATTTTTACAAAGTTGACCCTATATGTGAACTTTATCAAATAAAGTATGGAAACAAATTTATCCTTGATTTATCTAAAATATCTGATCCTAAAAGTTTATAAGGTCATTTATTTTAAAAAAAGACCCTAGAGATCAATCTTATAAGTTAAAATTTGAAAACAAACATAGCCTAGTTTATATAGAATAACTGACCCTAGAGGTCTATAAGGTCATTTATTTTACATTAACTAATGTTATGCATATAGATTTTATACAAGAATGGAAATCTACTTTACAAAGATCAAACCTGCAATAGAAAGAATACCTACAATGTGAAAATACAATTCTGAAATACATACTAAATTGACTTGCTAGATTTCACGGTCATTCCTATTTGAATGAATTGATACATTCATCAATTACTAACTCACACACATTCACAACAACAATAATTCAGTCACATATTAAACTGAGACATTACACATATTGCACATCATTCAAAATCCACATAATTCTCAATCCATAACATTCACAAAATGCAAGAAATATTGTATCAAACAAGTTTGAGATAATTTTTTAAATTCATGTCAGACACAAAAGAAAATTTGGATTTTAGAGTTTTGAACTACATGTATGAATAAAACTAACATATTCATTCAATTGAATTCCATGTGACTTCATTTGGAAAAGCATTTGACCTCTCTTCTCAAAGTTCATTTAAATTCTTAGGTGTGTAGGGCTAAGTGTTAAAGATATGCAAAAGAAATGTACAGAATAATATTTTTTAAAACGATTAAATCAATTGTAAATTTATTATTCTATTCTTTATTACCTGATTTATAGTACAATATCATGTATTACTGTCTTGAAAATGATTTTCATATATTTCATTACATAATAACAACAATCCCAGTCATTGTTTTGTATAGGACACTACAAATAAAGAATTGTACTCAAAGTTTATAAATTACTATAAACAAAGTTGACATAAGACTAAATAATCAAAATAGATACCTTGACACTATTCCAACTCATTGTCTTTGATATTGAAAGTATTTATCATTCACCTTCTTGGAAAGCTTTTATACCCCTATAAATTAAATGATTAAGATAGTTGGCTAATAATAAATGTGGTAATGATCAAAATATTTATGCTTACTCTATAGATAGGAATTTTAATTTGTATCCCTTTAGGTCAATATAATAAACAATCATAAAGTCTGGGACAAACACCAGTAATTGCCAATGTGTGGCTCTAAGTAAGAATAAAAAGAACAATGAATCAAACCAGAATGAAAGAAATTTACTGATATTAAAAATGGATTGAACAATAGAAACTTAACATTAAAATGACCTAGAATAATGTTCTTTCCCAAACTATCAAAATATTTGAATGAAGTAGATAAATATTCAACTACATCTTTGGTATGTGGTTCCACCTGGATATTGACTGAAGGAACTAAGAATTCAACATTCTTTATTTTAAAGTTTAAGGTCTCAGTATACAAGTGGATGTAAAAACATTTATAATCATTTAATATAATGAGATAAATTAAATATGTATTTTACTTTTCTATATTGATAGACCCTTACCATATACATACTTCTATTATATAAGTATTTAACTAATCATACTGGAGCAACTCTATAATATCTTTAAGAAAAAATAATTCTCAAAATCTCTCCCTACCGCCTCCTCAATTAAATTGACAAAAATATTTTATCTCAGTTTTTGGTTGGCTAAGTATCAGCACATACATTTACATTTACATCCCAACTCATCAAATATAGATTCCAAAATCAAAGATGGCTTAGGCATAAGAGGATGGCAAGTAGGATTCAAACTTTTTATGGGTAAATTGCATTTCTATATCTAATTCATATGTACTCAAATAGGAAAAACATAATAGAAACTCAATATCCCTAACTATAGTTAACCATGTGTCTATGCCACCCCAACATAGAACCACCCTTTTCTTCTTCAAGTGTATAATATTCAATATGACAAATGGGTAGTGGTATATCCCCTATTCCCTCATACATAATATTGATGCATACATGCATTTAGTAAGGATGAACTATCCTACCTTCCTTTGTTCATGGATCTCTTACTAATCATTATTTATAAAAATATTCAATAACAATCTACTAGATATAAAAAAAATCAAATGTTGTGGGAGTAGACCTTTACTTACCATTTTTGTGCCACCTCCTTAGTTGAAGGGTTGGAGATTCACCTGCTCGATTTGTAAGCATCAATCAGAATCTCATGTTAGGGTGGGAGATGAGTTGGAGTTGTGCTACACTCTTCCCCATAAGAAAGTAGCTTCTTCTATAGTTGGTGATGCAAGGCTAGCCCCTAGTGATGGGCATGCACAATTTAAAATGATATGTTATATATTTAGATCATTTGCATATTAGTTGTATAACAAAGATTCATACAATACATCATAATCTATATTACCTTAAACTCATCTGACTGTCTAGATGTGACACAATTTTTCCACACCATAAGATCAACAAAAATATATTGATCAGTGATGACATTTTCTCTTAGGATTATTTATATACTCCTTTTTCATATTAGTCTTAAAATCCCTCCATCGTATGCCATAGCATTGGAGTAGTTTTTTCCTATGATATTTTAATTTATATGAATCAATTCCCTAAATGTACAAAAGTAATGATGTTATTTTAACAAGGATATGTCTTTAAAACAAACTAAATTAGAATTCAAAATCAAATAAACTTAGTAAAAAGTAAACATTTAAACTCACAAATATGTCTTCAAATATAAGGACTTTAAAGGAAGTATCAACTTTATGCCAACTTTGTATATTTATTGGCATCTAGCATACAATCGCCATTAAATAGTGCTTGAAAGCGCTAAGTTGTTCCCCAATAGGTGATCATCTGTCATCAAACTGTTGTAGCCAATTTCTCCTCTTTGTCTCTAAGAACCAACAACCTACATATTAGTGTGTGCCCTCTACATTTCTTGGCATGACCACTACCAAAATAATTAACACCCACATCCTCACAATGCCCATGCTCAGATTGCTCATCTCCACCCTTTAATTTAGAAAAATATGTAAGTATAAGTGATAAATTAAAAACATAAGTGATAATAAAAATACAAGTGATCATATGATGCAAATTTAAACGAATACATGTTTGAATGATAATAAAATGTATATTTAAAAGAATTCATGCCTCTAGTATTGGTTGGATTGCTAGTCAAGTAAAATTCCTTCAACATGGTCTTGTCGTTTATACTATTTTTTGGTGTTAACTTGACATCTACACTTAGAAAATCACAGATAATGGATACGAATCATCATATTTTCCATACTATTCTTCTTCACTAGTTGGACCTACAAGAAACTGCCTTTTTCCATGAAGAACGATACACCCGTTTTTATTTTCTAGGTCATCAATATAGAATACTTGTTTGCTTGGGCTTCCATGATGAATGGATCATATTTCTTGGCAATCTTTAGAAAGTTCAATAATGTGAAATTCAACTCATTCACTGAAACCCATTTGTTTTTATCAACCCTAGTTACATCTAAATATAGTGACTTGAAATATGTATAGTCAAATTCTCATATATCTTCAAGGACATCATAATATGAAATCTTAGCTTCTCATAGTTTTTTTTCTTTAGCACTAACAAAATAAAACAGAGAAACTTGAACAGTGACCTCACTATTTTGTACTACACTACTTTCATCTTAAAATTTTACGTAGTACACACATCCATTTATGTCCTACTCTTCATATGATATGTCATCCATTTTTTCGTAAAAGTGAGCCAATGTTCTCATCAACATTTTTTAGTGTTTTCGATTGTTGACTAAAGAATTTATCTTCAAACCAACCAATAAAGGTTTTATTATGCTCTCTAGCAAGCCACATTGAATTGGAATGAGGATACTTTCTATTGATAACATCATTGTGTTCAGAGATATAGATACCAACTTAATCGACATTCTGTAAAATATACAAATATGTTTGTTCCCACAACTCAGACTAATTCCTTTCACTCATGCTCCAATAATTCTTTTTCTACAATAAGATTCTACGTGAATTTTTAAGATCACCTAAAGTTTCATTGAATTTCAAAAAACATTATAAAAATTCCATCACCTACCTAACCACATAAACCTCAAAAATACTCCCTTTAGGACGATAATGATTTCAAACATCACATTCCAAAACACTCATGTACCATTCATATGGATCATTCAGTGTAAGAAAATTGGACTCAACATTTTCACCTCCCTTCTTATATGCACTACAAGATGAACTATGATGTTAAAAAATGAAGGAAGAAAATACATTTCAAGTTGACACATGGTAACAATTGCATCTTTTTACAATTTAGCTCGAGTATCATGATTTATCACTTTGTTGAATATTTTTTTGAGAAAGAGACAAAGACTTGTGATTGCTAACCTTACATGATTTACCGATATAGAACCCATAGCCACAAGTAAAAATTGTTGCAAGAAAGCATGGTAATCATGAGATTTAATAACTATTCGCTTTTGATCCTTCATCGACATCAATCTACATATATTGAATGACTTTCCTTGTGGGACCCTACTATTATGCAAGAACTTGCAAAAAGTCATATCTCCTATTTTGACAAAGTGTAACAAGTTGGACACAAATATGTGTAGCAACATATCATATCCATTGACAATCTTATTCTAATTAATTGTAAATATGTTCTAAATTTGATTTATCTTTAGTATTGCCTTGTATACTCAGTAATGTATAATTGTTGATATGATAGACATTTTTCTCAACATGCATGACATCAATGAAGTGTATGATTGACAAAAACCTCTAGTAAAGAAGATCCCAGAATGTCGACCTCTTCTTGTACAAAGATTTATCCCACACAAGAGTACGTATACTTAGTCTCTTAGCAAATGCATCAACAATGTTGTCACCTTTTCATATCAACATTTCTTGATATAGGTTTATAGGAACTTTGTTTCTTAGTTGATTCATTAAAGGATTTGTGTTGCCTTTGATAAGGATGCACTTATGGGAGAAATCTTTGATGACCAAGATATTTGATTTTTCTTCTATGTTTTACTAGTATTGAATCAGTATTTTCCTCACAATATGACATGCTTTGTATCCTCTTACAACATATCTAGACGAATTTTCATAATCTAGAAAATCACTAATCATGCAAAACAACATATCACACAAATTAAAGATATCTCCACATTAAACATCATATCTCATAATGTGGAGAGTTCTTAGAGGTTGAAGGTAATCTACCATATGTCACAATCTCTAAAGATCTCACTAATCTCCAATATTTTAAATAGGTTATCAATTAGAGGTTGAAGGTAAATATCAATTATCATTCCCAGGTTGCTTGAGCCCTGATATCAATATTGACAATATGACATACTTATTATTCATACACAACTAGGGAGGAAGATTTTATATAACAATCATAATAGGAAAAGAGTTATGTTGTCTACTCAATGTACCATAAGGATTCATATTATTAGTACAAAGTTCAAGTCTTAAGTTCCTCATCTCTTCACCAAGTTGTGGGGTACAAATAATCAACTTTCTTCCATTGCGGTAAATCAAACGCGTCCGAGGACTCCATCATCATTGGCTTTTAACTCTTCATGCCAAGAAAAATTTTGTGCATCTTCAAAATCAATAAATAGGCATTAAATCATGGTATTATAGGTATATACAACATCACGTTGGCAAGAGAGACATTCATAGCCTTATTGGAATTGGTGGTTTTGTACCTCGACACACCACATTTTGGAAAATTTGTTAAATTTCTGCAGTCCTTTCAAAATAACACACAATCATTCAAGCATTCATGTATCTTCTTAGTCTCCATTCCCATTGGGCACATCACTTTCTTTGCTTCATATGTTGAAATTGGAAGCTTGTTGCCTTTAGGAAGAAGTTCCTTCAAAAGATACAACAATGACATGTAACTCTTATCTCTCCATCTATTGTGAGCTTTTAGAATATATAATGATATCACATCACTCAGCCTTGTAAACTTAGTACCACCCAAATATAATAGTTTCTCAACATCATGGACAATGTTTGCAAATAAGGAAGGTGGACCAGTAACACTTTCCCCACAACTATATAAGACCTCATCAACCATATCACTGTAAATCAATTGTTCATTGCCATCAACAACGTTCCCCATATCTTCTTCAACACAACTATTAGTATCGACATTTTTAGATCTTCCAATAGGATTCTCTTATCATTCATTGTAGTCTTATATGATCCCATTGCATATGACATGATATTTAATTTCCTCAACAGTGTTGAATTTCTAATTGTTTCGACAATTTCTACATGGACAATAGAACATATTTGCATGTAGTTTCCTATGTTCCTTAGCAAATCTAATAAACTCATCAAAACCTTGTGCAATGTATGGACTATAATGATTTGAATGGACATCCAACCTTGATTCATTTTCTAAATGACATTCAAATTAATAAGAAATTTGATCGTTTAATATAGGCATTGTATGTTAAAATATTTTTTAATTGAGAGCAAATTGATTAGTTTTTTATTAATGGATACCACCAATCCCATTTTTAACACTTAATCTCATCGGTAGGTGTATAATGTGTATTTATTTTTCAAGAAAAATTAAGCAACATTTTCCCTGAGTTCTCAAAGTATATCTATGTAAGTGGAAAATAGCCACCCACATATGTATCAAAAGAATAGATGGGTAAACTACTACCAAAATTTTCTTGAAAACTAATCACATATTATAAATTTACATCCTTAGTGAGATTAAATGTTTAAAAGAATCCCAAACTAGAGACTAATTTACTCATAGTGAGTAAAATTTTGGACAAGTTTCTAATCCAAGTCAATATATAATTGCATCATTATCATATTAATAAATTAGGTTAAACATCTTTGTGTTGAACTCTAAACCTTAAAATAACTTGAGTAATTTTATAAAACCATAAACTTCAATATATCCCAATTTGGTTATTTAACCCTAAACCCCTAAAGCCATTTGGGTTAAGTGATTAAAAGTTAAACCCTAAGTCCATCATTTATTAATATTTAAACAACAAAATATACATTAATCTACATAATTAATCATACAAATTTAGCTATTTTATACATTTAAATCTATTTTGACTCAAATATAATGATTAAACACATATGTTTTAATCAATTAACATAAAAAATTAACACGTGTGGTTTGAGACAATTAACATCATTGGAAAATTAACATCAGTATTGGGCATGCATTTTCAAAAAATATAGAATCATTATTGAACACATTTTTAACAAAATTAAATAGAAGAAAACATACCTACATGGAGGCTGAATTGGAATAGAGAATACCGACGAACAACAGAGAACACCAACATTCAGAATTTTAGTGGCGGTGTGTAAGAAACACACACGGATAGGTCAGGACTCAAGCGGCAGTATGGAGGAACAAAACTGGCATGCATGGAGGAAATAGGGAACACCATGACGACGACGTGGAGAAACAAAATCATAATCACGACATGAGGAAGCACCATCAATGATGGAAGGAGGCGACGACGTTGTTGATGAGGATGTATATGTATTGAGGAAGGAGCAATGACGGTTGTGTAGGCTGCGTAAGCTTTATCTTAAGAGTCAGTGGTTGGTGGTAGATCTTTGAAATAGTAATGGAGAGGTGGTTGTTGGTTGTGTGAGGAGAGTTAAAGAAAATGGTGTTAATGATTGAGTACGAGGAGGAATGTGGAAGCAACAATGTTGAAAGGAAAAACAAGGATATCAAAGAAGGGTTTGTGAGACAAAATGAAATGGTGGTGCTAGATGGGCACATGCTTCCTATGAAACCCTAATACATTGGTTTAGACTAGGAAAACTAAAGCTATAGGAACCACTATCTGATTTGAAGCCATAGGATTGGTTATCATACAAAAACTAACTTAACCCAATATATAAGGTCATTTACACCAAAAAAACCAACTCCAAAGACTAGCAATGCATTTAAAGATGTAGGGTTGGTTATACGAGAAAAAATTACTATATAGACTCAATATATAGGGTCATTTATTTCATCAATCTGACTCTAAAGATCCACGACATGTCAAAAGATGTAGGGTTGGTTATACAACCAACACTTACTCTATAGACCCAAGTTCTAGGGTTGGTTATTTCACCAAAATTAATTCCATAAAATGTGATATAGTAGAGACTTCTAGGGTCAATTTTTCCATCAAAATCAATGTCGTAGAGACTTGGGGGGACAGGGGAGTGAAAGTGGAGCCCATTTTTCCATGGGAGGCTAACTTTGATGCTATGTGTCCTATATGAAAACTTTGGGTGCGATATATGAAATTTTTTTTGGCGTCAATTCTTTTGTCCAAAATTTACGCTGACTGGTGCCCATGTTTTATACCCAACATGTTATAAGGACAGTTTAACTTTTAAAAACTGACCTTGCCCGTGTGCAAAATGATGCTATTGACAACAATGTTAGTGGTAAAAAATGTACTAGTGGCCTCAACTTGACCAACATGTGCTTTATTGATAAATTTATCTTCAGGATAGGTTCTAGTGGGATTGCAAAATGATGTTAATAAATAGATGGAGACAAACATACAATGAATATATATTTCAAACATAGTTCCATAGACTCATGTCCAAACTAGTTTTCTCATAAGTATTAGACTAGGTAGAATGAGTCTCTATCTTGTCCTCCCTCACCTTTTTAGTTTGAGTCAAATTATAAAATTTTGTAAGGATGAAAATGAAGTACACAAAAACCATACAAAAATGATAATACTCAATTTGAGTCAGTCACTTTTCCATCTAGTATGCTATATTCTAATTCAAACTATCTCTTAGTTGTTTTGTATGATTTTGATAGACAAAATATAGTGCATATTCTCTCGCCTATTACCTATATTTTTTCCATATTTATGTTTATTTAGTTTGGAATTGTGAATATGAACGTTCTCATGACAAATGCATATAATAAGATTTATATTTTTTGTCAGTTTGAATAACAAACGTATTTGATTTATCATTCTTAGACCATGGTGAGACACATATTCCTATGTCTATAACTAGATTATAAAATTTAATAACAATTCTTCCACGGAACAATAAAATAGCATAACTCATTTTAGAGGTTACTATCAGTTATAAGAGGATAGATATCCAATTTTGTCTCCCCCTACAAATCTTACTATTTAGAAGCACACACCACATCCAAATCCTATTTTAGTTACATGAACAATTTATAGAGTAGTTGAAGTACACTTGTGTGTTTTCAATTTCACCCATTTATAATGACAAAAAAATAGATTCTACCATTTATGGTTAGTAAGTAACCCCAATTCAAGGAATGAAACATGTTCAAAAATCCTCTCTTAGGACTAGAGCATGGGATTGTTGTCAATCATCATATTGCATCACATTCAACTTTTTCTATAGTTGGTAGAACTCCATTTCCCATATTCAATGAATATTCCATTGTATAAACATAACTAGAATCTAATTGTTTTGAACTTATCTAGGGAACCTCTAGAATAAGACACTTACTTTGAATTATAGTGAAACCTCTTAACTTTTAAGGAATGTGACCTTATCATATTGGGAATTACCTTTCACATGAATGTAACCTTATCATATTGTGAGTTATGTGTCACATGTCAACAAAATTAAATGAAAACAAGGAAACATGATGCTATGGAAAATAATAAGATACATATTCCAAACCACATCTTACTATGGACCAAATAAACCAATTCTAAGATGTAAGTAACATCAAAATATTGTAAATCCTTAGAAATAGTCATGCAAACATGTCATACATGCATATGTAATGTTTTCTAATAGTGTGAATGAAGTTTGCATATCATAACAAAGGAATTAAGTTGTCAAACCTAAGTTAACAAAGCTTTTACTTGTATAAGCGAAATAAGTATGTGATCTAGATCTTGATTCATAAAAATATATATTTAACAAATAGAAAATGATTAATAAACTAATAAAGTACCTAACATATGGAAATAAATAGGAAAACTATTCTAAGAAAACATGTGTCTCCATATTGAGTCCTTAATAGTATAGTGAGTTCCAAAATAATATCAGTCTTTCATCCACATGATTCCATGTAATTTAATAATAATGAACTCTCATGAGCCAACATATGGCACAACCAATTGAAATTATCAATTAACTTCAAATAGAAATTAAGAATTTGGTTATAATGATCAATTCATCATCAATTATTGGACATAAGGTCATAACACAAAAATTTATCATATGTGTCATCTCATAATCATGTGCTAAAAATAAGAGATAGATGACATGAACAAAGGAAATGTGTAATGTCCAAGGCCAAAATTGGCAATCTTGTTGAATATTCCCGTCCTCCACCTAATCAACACATTATTATCTGTAACTAACTTTTTATTAATCCACTTAGTATGAGGTTCTTATCCTTCGTTTTTTTTTCTTTTATCTAATTAGTTAGTTAATAAGATCATCTTATATTGCATTTCATGCTTAATGATTGCATTTCATGCTTAATGATTGCATTTATCTAGAACTCAATGTATGGATGTATATGTGATCTATTTACCATAACTCATTATATTCTAAGACTTGGAGTAAAACTTGGTGATTTTATAAAGGTAAACTACAAGGTATACAATTTAGAACAATTATATGTACCACTATAAACTCTAGACTCCCAATCGGATGCTATGTGTCCAACCATATGTTGTATGCATTTTGACATTACTGAATGTACACATGCATGACCATCCATAAAAAGCATGCTACCACGGAAAACCCTAGACATTAGGCTACATGACCTGCAATGCCCATGCACAAGGCCCCAAATTGTCGACATCTATACAATGTGTATTCTAATTACCTTGTTTGATATTTAAATGGTCATATATTGAGATTCCAATTATTCCAACTCTTTTGAAACTTGCTTTTAGAACACCTCCCCGGGTAGAAATGAGGAGAGGATATGTATTCTAATTTCTAATATTGTTTAAATTAAGCTATAAGCACCTTGAAATCAAGAGGAACATATTCAACCTAATTGGATATACATATGGGTCTCTAATGTATAACTAAGAAATTAGGTACGACTTTCTGCAAAAAATAATTCTAAGAAGATCATTGGAAATAGATGAAATTAATATAATATGTTGGGACAAATATAAGATAATTAAAATAACACATATGACTTGTTGAAAATATTAAAGAAAATAATGAAGAAGTGGTTAATTTTCATTTCTAGATAAAAGAAATATATTTTTTTGCTATGAGATATGCTCTAGTCTAGATCGTCATGAAATAAGAATGATTATAAAAGTTAGTATCTATAGAGAAAATTATGTTAGCGTGGTAGTCAACTAAATAAGATGGTTTAATATAAAAGAAAACTATGTTTGTGGAGAACAATACAACCTAGCCATACCCTAATTTCATATCCAAATTGATCCATGAACCCTATCTTTCCACTATCATACAAGATTTATGAGGAATCCCTATATATAATAATTCTCCCTCCAAGAGATTTCCCTCTTCTTCTTTTTTAAAACATAAATCTTTATACAACGCCCCAAATTTGTTCAGGAGGTTGAGTGGCACCCAAAACCCTAGGATTAGTATTATCATGGAAGTTTAGGATAATGGACAAGTCCCATAGTTACCTCCTACTAGACATATTATATACAACATATAAGGGCGATGAAAGCTTATAGAAGGTGTGGGATAAATTTGTGACATGCCTACATTCCCTTTTAAATCTCTCTTTATAGCATAATACCCTTCCATTTTCTCCTCCTACATCTCCTTTCCATCTAAAATAAAGATCAATAGTTTCCATCCACAATTACCACTATCAAGTTAGAAGAAAAGATACCACCTTTGGACCTTAATAAAGGATTTTTGACAACCAAGAATCCTTAGGGTCTTTTATAGATGCTCGCACAAACCTCCCCATCCCAAGTGATTAAACAACCACCACACCATTAATACCATACGTCCTACAATAAAAAGTGAGGTCAAAAAATTTCTAGAAGTATGTGCAAACATTGACAACCTCTCATTCCGACGACAATCAAATTTTCTTATTAGACCCAATTTTCCCTTGTTCCTCCTGATACCTCCACCCCCAAAATTGTTTTGTGACCCTAGATCCCAAATTGGAATACCTATAAACCCCCTTACTTTGGGTGATCCCCGACTAATCCACTACAACCCCAAATAACTATTAGAGATCATATTTTCCTTCTCCTTCAATTCAAATGAGAGGATCTTGAAAATATTAGCATTATTTTCTTAGAATATTTGCAAGATGACTTATCCTAAATAGCCCTATTAATCTATATTGTTAGATTTTGTATCTTTCATGAATTTCATGATAAATGTTTCCAACTAGATTTTGCATGTTTTCAAGTACTTAATGAATATATATAATCATTTCCTCAAGTGTCTCAATTATAGGGAACATGGTTGGATTTTTAAAAAAAATGCCAGAGAGTGCACCAAAAAGTTGGATGACCCTTCCATAGGCTTTCCCAACCTTTAAGTAGAATTAACCCAAGACAATCAATACTTCCCTAATCCATAAGTTCATAATGCCAAGAAGTTGAATAATCTTGAGTGTCTCTCAGATGATTCCAACTTCCTTGGTTGTATGATGCCACAAGTAACCCCAATCTTCTACAAGTGGGGCACATAATTCAAACAATAAGTGACAATGGTTGTCTGGTTTATTAAACATATTTGTATGAATATTATTCTTGTTGTTATGTTTACCTAATCTTTGATCATTGTGTGACATGAGGCATGGTGATGTCATTTTCATGTAGGGACCATATGTTTAATGAATTTGTAATGCCCAATAGAGTCAATTATTATCGGATATTGGATGTGTAATAGAATCTAGACGGTTAAACCCTAATTTGAACTAGAATATGTGCTTTTAGGGGACCCTAGTTGATGAGATGCAAATCATGTGTAAGTATGTGATGAACCCTAATGAGAGACAATGAGATGTGTGAACCTTAATGAGAAATGATGAGCCCTAATGAAATATGATGTGTTTGTATATTCTTTATATTCTAATGATGAGTTTAGAGATATGTTAGGGTTTTAAGGCGTGATGTATGTATACATGGATGAGGTAGTATTTGATGTTGTACATGTGTATGGACAAGATATATTTGGCATTGACAATTGGGGTTGTGATATATTGAATGATGTGGATGGTTTCTTTGACTTTGGAATGTGGTTGGGTTGAGTACAATGCTGCAGTTAGTGTAGATCAATTCCATGTTGTCGAGAGATTGTTAAATAAGAGTTGTTGTTGGACCTTGACCCATGTACAAGACAAGTTGATATTTAATGGGCCAAGTTGAGGTGAGATCATGATAGTGGCTTAAAGGGTTTATTCACACTTAGTTTTTGGCTTAAACCCAGTGACCCTAGCTAGGTTTGAGTAGCATGCCTATTTTGCTGATCCGAGAAGATTATAAGAGAGATAGCATTTTTCATTGAGGACCATGGGCCCCAAGTTGTGAACTCGAGCCTGGCTCGCATGACCCTAGCAGATTGAGAGTTTTGAACTAAAATCAAGCTAGGAAGATGATCATAGAAGAGAGAATGTTTTTGGTAATTTTTGGACCATGTTGGTAGGAACCCCAGTGGTATGGTATGAGCTAATTTGGGTTAGGCCATGCATTAAAGTGGGAAGATAAAGTTAAAGAAGATATTAGAGAGATGACTTTAGAAGTTGCCCTTATGAACCCAAGATGGGATGGATCGAACATGGCTCGATTTAGGATATTTACCTAGGTCAATGAAAGTGGATTAGATGATCATAGAGAAGGTTTATAGATGGTAAAACTAGGTTTGATTGAGTTTCACTTGGGTATGGTTGAGGGAACCCATCAAGTTGAGGTGTTGAGCATGTTTGTTCCTAGTTGATGTGTGGCATTGGGATTCTGTTGTTTGAGGTAGAGAAACTAGGTATGTTGAAACCATTTGAGTTTGTTGTCATAAGTGTTGTTAGCTGAGGCAATCTATACGTAAATTTCTTGGGCTATAAAAAGACCATTATCCCCTCTAAAATGAATTTATAGACTTTCTCTCCCACACGAGATTCTGGAACTTGATTCCATTGGAGGAGGTGATGTAGACGGTTGTCGACCCCCTATCCTTAGAAGAGGACTAGTCCATGACTAGTCTTGAAGGAAAACCTCCATATGAGGATAGATCCAAGTTTTTAGTTCATTTCCTTTATCTTATCTTATTCCTTAGAACTATCGATGCTTGTTCTTAGCCAAGTCTCGAGTTTCCTGTGTTCTTCCTTCTTCAACCTTTGTTCATGGTTCCTTGGTTAGGGACTAGGAAGAAGATGATTGTTTGGTGGTTGATGGTGCCCATATGAGCCTTGCTTGACAATGATAGGGTTGTTTTCTATTGTTGAGAGGCATGAATGAGCAAGAAAGCTTAAGTAGGAGGAGGATTATTCCTTCTTGAAGCTGAATCTTTAGGATGAGAGATGTGTTGCTTCTATTTTGTTGCTATATGGTTTGGTATGGGCGTTTTGAGGTGAGTGGATACTCCCCTCTCACTGTATTTTTATAGAAATAGGATTGAAGAAGGAAAAACACATCCTCTTTTCTATGCTTTCATGTCTTAATCTTGAGATTTGTCTCTCTTCATCTTGATGCTTCAATAAGAAAGAGATTTTTCATCCCCTCCTTGTTTATTAAAAATTTGTGTCCCTTCCTCTCTTGCTCTGCCATAACATTTCCAACTCATCTAATCTACCTCCATGTCTAGGTTTGTTTTTTTTCTAAGCTGGAATAGTATTTACATTCTTGGATAAGCTCAAATGATAATGGTACCCCTCTTGCATATGCTATTGATGCATAGGGAATCCCATGAATTGGTTGTTGTTTGAATAATGAATGTTGTTCTTATTTGTTTGGAAGGGATTACTAGATTTTAAGCTAATTCTAGGAACTTTCATATTCTCAAAATTATCCCCTACTTGTATAACATGTTGAATTGCTCATCCTTGCTTTAGAAATCTCTACTTATATCACTAGACTTTGATCAATAACCCTATAAATGATGATAACTAATTAAGTAACACTTGTTATGCTTTCTTGTAGTGATATGCCTCGTGTTATCTTCTTCTAGCACATGTTTGGATATTCATGATTAGTGGAAAATCTTATTCATTTAGGAACATGACACTTAATGATGACTTGCACATATGATAAAGAAGATAACCTAACGGTTGATGATGTTTCCTTAAGGCATAATAAGAAAGCATAGTGATGCATGTAATGAAGACACATAAACTAAACAAGTGTTCATGGTTTATGTCTTTACACTGTGTAATGTATATTATGATGATGCATGATTGACAACATGAACATGAGAGAGGTCAAGGATTGTTTGTGATGTCGATGTTGATAATGTCAGGTATTAAGTCAGTCATGTGATGTATGGATATTTGATATACCTTGTGAGGTTTTGTTTGGGGTAGATGAAGTCCCACATTGTGGGAGTGTGCCCTCAACCCTATGTATTAGGGGAAGTCCTAGTAAGATTGAATAGTGACCATAATCCTTGTTATGGAGGGGAGGAGAGTGTTGATACGTTTCTACAAAACCTTTTTTTTGAGATGTTGGACCATTGTCATATTCCATTGGGTAGTTGGGCCCTTGTACCATTACTGAGAGAGGTTGAAAAATGTTTGGGGATGTGTCCCATACATGATTAGGTGCTACCACATAGCTTGTGTTGAGATAATGTGTAGTGAGAATAGTAGGAATAATATGGACCTAAGAAAGATGCTTAAAAATATTTTGTAGTGATAAAGACAATTTTGATGTGTATTATAAACGCCCGTTCTATGGGTTTTATTTATATCATGTTCAAATTATCATGCCATGTTTAAAAATCATTCTTGTCTTTTGGGTAGGAAGTACCCACTCACTGAGACAACACCAATTCATGAAAATGCATCCACATGCTTTTATGTAAATTAGAGAGAACACTTGATGTGTAGAGTGTGGAGAAACCATGGTGGTGATTTGGTTAAAAATGTAGATAGTTAGTCCATGTACACTCATTGCCAGCTTTGGTTTACTTGTCGTGTCGCCTATTTTATCATTTTCTTATAGTTTTGAATCAGAGTGATGGTTGTTGCATCTTGAAACATGTCATGATAAGAAATAATATTCTTTTTATGGCATCTTGTCGTATATGAAATGTTGATTGAGGTGATATTGTGATTATGTGAGCTTTCTATTATGAAAAAGAAACCAACTTATACAAAGATGTGTTCATGTTTGGGACAAGATTATATATAATTAAGATAAGATCAAGATGATTTGGGGTTGAGCCCACTTTTGATGTAACAAGTTATGTGTTTATGCTTCCTTCAAGTACTTTTTGATCTCACCATGCTTGTTTCAAGTTTTTTCAATTTGATATCGGATTTTGTGTATAGTTATCCCCTTAGAATTGAACTTTAGATTGATGAGGTCAACCTAGGGTGTGGGTTCTATATTGTGGTATTATATTGAGGGTTTAGGGATTCTACATTCACATGAAGAACTTAGATTCTATGTTGGAAGCTGGGTTGAGGATGGTGATGTCATGAATAAAGGGTTTAGGTAGAAGAAACAATCCAACCATGTTGTTTTGTTTGTTGTCACTCCAAGTTACCTTGTTATACAAGCATTTACTGTCAACCTCTACTAGATGCTAACATGGCTGGTAGAAGAGAAACTTGGAGGGGAGGAAAAACCTAACCATCCATCCAATCCTAGGATGCTACAACCTAAGAAGTTAGTGAATGCTTTGTTGGAAATTGTAGCTGCAAAGTTGTGCAAGTATGTGGAACACAGAGATGTCAGGAAGACTTATGAACGTATTCCTCATTTGGGAGCACATATTTTCTTTAGGTTACAATATAGAGACGCTTATATGTAGATGAGAAAGTTATAATTCTATTTCGTATCATGAAGAAACTCGAAAAAGATAAGATCTTGCATGTTGTGTATCTTTTGAAGGGAAAGCCATAATATTGGATTAGTCTCCGAATGACCTAACTTTAATAAAGAGTTTGAAACTCACTAATTTTGTAATCATTTATTATACAAAAAATAAAAAAAAATTACATTGATACATGGAAATATGACAATGAATGAATATGAAGCATATTTTCTAGATTTTTTAGTTTTTTTCTTCACTTGGAAGCGACCAATGAAGATAAGATCAAACATTATATGGATTCTTTGACTGTTGATATGCAATATTAGATAGTCATTGTGGAATCTCACAAGAGGATTATGACATATGTAAAAGCTTTATGAAAAGTTGAAAGAAATTTGTTGTTGAACAAGGTATAGAATGTCACCAAGAGGCAAGTATGATTCTTATATACATTATTTTGATGATTCACATGGTAAGGCAGATATGGTGAGTACTTTGTATCTATTGAGGTACAAATCAACACTAGTGGTGGAACTTTTGACTGCCAATTGGTGTTCCTAATGTGAGAGGTGGTATTGCACTTGTTGACACTCCTATTGCTAGTAGTGGTGGACCTATTTTAGCTCAAGTGGTTATACAAATGTGTCCCGCTTGTAAGTTCTTCCACAATAGACAATGTTTACCATCTAGATTTGAAGGGTTTTCTTTTTTGGAAAGCTTGATCATCTAAGGAAATGTTGCCTAAAGAGTTTTTTTCTAGACCAAAATCAAGTGAAAGCGGTTGATGTAATCCTTCCACCTCTTATTGAATTTCGGTTAAAAAGGTATTTTAGGGGGTGAATTTGTAACACACATGTTCATGTTTACATCCTAAGCCTTATTTTTATGAATATGATTCATATTTTTATGCTTATCCAAAGTTTAGTCGTGACGTGACATGGCAGATGTGGAGGACATGATTATGTAAGAATCAAATGTTTAATGAATATGCAATGCGCAAAAGAATTATATTTGATTGGATCGTAGACGTATCACATAATTTGTATGGTTAAACCCTAAGTTGAACTAGGTTGTAGGCTTTTTAGGGAAAAACCCAAGCTGATGGCTTGCTAAGCTTGTTATATATGTGGTGAACCCTGATTATACATAATGATATGTGATGACCCTTGATGAAAAATAATGATCCCTAATGAGATATATTGTGTTTTTATGTTGTTTGATCTAATTATGAGTTCACAGATATCTAAAGGTTTTAAGGACTGATGTATGTGTGCATAGATGAGCTAGGCTTTGACGTTTTATGTGTGCATGACCAAGAGAGAGTTGGCATACAAAATTGGTTTTATAGTGTGTTGACTGATTTGGATGATTTCTTTGACCTAAGAACGTGGTTGATGTGAGTTTGGAATCAACCCAATTGTAGATCAATGTCGTTATTGTTGAGATTCACTAAAAGTTGTGGTTGGGCCTTAGATCCCTACATAGGCCAAGTTCTATGTTTAATGGGCCTAGTTGGGGTTAGGTCATGATTATGTTTTAATGGGTTTTAGCCCTTTGTTTTTGGGGTTGCTCTCATGCAACCTAGGTTTGGTTTGATTAATTTGGCATAGTTGTCGACTCAAGAAGATGATAACTGAATAGAGTTTGTTTGTGAGGATTGTGGGCCCAAAGTTGTTCATTTAAAAATATGACAAGTGAATGGAGTTTATTGGTGAGGATTGTGAACCCCAAGTTGCAAACCCGAGTCGGGTTTACATGACCACAGCCAATTTAGGGTTCTAATCCCAAAGTTGATCTAGGAAGAAGATGGTATAGGAGAGAAGATGTGTGTGGCATTTCTTGGACCATGTTGTTGGAACCCAAGTCTGTTTGGTACAAAATTGACTTGGGTTGAACCATGCATGCATGTGGGAGAAAAATGTTAAGTAAGAGATTAGACAGACGAGTTTGTAGGTTCCTATTATGAATCCAAGCTAGGTTGGACTAAACTAGACTGGGTTTAGGTTGTTAACCTAGGTTAATGAAACTGAGTTAGTTGAGGAGAGAGAGGGTTTAGAGATGGTCAAGCTAGAATTAACTAAGATAAACTCAGGTAGGTTTGAGGAAATCAGCTTGAGTTGAGGTGTTGAGCATGCTTTGGTCTAGTCAATGTGTTGCATAGGGATTCTATTGCTTGACAGAACAAACCCACATTGGTTGTCTAACCCATCCTAGTTCATTTTCATAAGTTCTGTTAGTCAAAGTAGTATGTGAGTTATTTCCTTGAGCAAGACCTCAATCCTTATTATGGATGGGAGGAGAGTGTTGATTCCTTCTTATAAACTCCTCATCAAGATGTTGTACCTTTGTATATTCCACTGGGTAGTTAGGTTATTGCACCATTAGATAGATATAATGGACAATGTGTGGGGATCCGTCCAATATATGATTATGGTGATATTCCATAGCTTACTTTGATATGATGTGTAGTGAGCTTAATGTTAATGAGATGTAATTAAGAAATATGCTTCAAATATGTAATGATGATAAAGACAAGCTTGATCCATATATACTACCATTTTGGTTGATATCTTACCTTTCCTTTTTTATTAACTCATGCACATACAAGTTATAACAGTATCATGTATCATAATATAATCCAATCCAAATGAATAAAAAATGGGATCCTATCTTAGTGTGGGATCCTATATTATCAAAATATATTTACAAAAACAAATGGTTCCATAACATATTGTTTTTATAAATTTAATACAAGATATGCGATATAGGTAGTACTAAATAAGATTAATTAGTTAGTATCTACATAGAATACATAATTTTCCATAATCCCTTTAGTATCTTTAGTATATAGAGGTTTGCCTTGATTTTTACATTTTAAATTTTAGGGACCGGTTCACCCTGTATAGATTGAGTGAACAAAGAAAGCCTTCCATGGGAAGGTGGTCACGTTTACACATGATTTCCCATTACTCAAGTTAGCATATCTCCACATGTTGTCACCAAAAACCTTCCCCCCATTGACAAAACGTCCTAGTAATGACATATCAAAAAAGGTTGACAATATCGTTGCTTAGATAATAAGATGTTGGCTTTCACATGTGAGCCATAAAAAACCACCTTAGATCAGGACATGCCATGCCAAATATTCTTGACTAGAAATATCACACATTCCTACCATGTGCCAAACTACTTCCTAATACGTGCAATGCTTTGAGCATTGGAACTTCAAAAGAGATTGCTTGAAACTTTGCATTGTGATTGGTTAAAATGGGGTGGTGGAAATACCAAGTACCCTTGTTAGGATGATACACAAACAAAATTCTATCACAAAATGGAACTATGCAATGAATTTTGGGTAGATCACAAAAATGATTTGAGAAAGCTGATGCGGCTTCAAACTATAATACATACCCACCTTTCCTAGAGATATAGGCCTTCCCTTATTTCTTGAAGAAATTTTAGTGTTAGGTTAGTGCCTGCTTCTTTACTCTGGGGGATTCCAGTAGTCAATCTCCTCCTCTACTTTTTAGTGAAGTAGTCAACTTAGAAGAAGTAATATCTCTCTTCCTTTTCCTGTACATTGTCATAAAAAGTAGAGTTGTTTTTTTAGTATTTAGGCTATAAAATTATGTAAAGGATCAATCTTTGACACAAAAAGTACTCTCTAAACCAAGTGGGAGAGTACCCCATAACTAGACTCACCAACCAATATAGAATTTGATTCTAGTTATTCCTACCACCTCAAAACCAGCTAAAGCCCAGTGTATTTCAAGTTTTCTAAAATCACCTTATTGCTCCTGGGTCAAAGTCCAAAATCTCTATAAAGTCTGAAGTAATAGATTCAATTCTAGATGTAAGGTAAGGTGCATAGATAAAGGTGTGAAGCATCAATCAAGGAAAGGTCAAAAGTGCTATTCCTCTTCTTATTGTCTATACAATGGTAAGGTTCTACCTTGCTTTTACATGATAAGTTCTCAAAAAGTAACCTCAACGTGATTATTCAAGTTCAGCCATGGTATTTTAACAAATACCTAGTCCCCAAATGACACTAATCATCATTTCCAAATCAATTTTTTTTTAATTTCAAGAGTAACATATGGAAAGAGATGTTGAACACTTCTATCTAGTAAGTCTACATATTTTTTGTTTTTTGCATTGTTCTATCCATAGGTTGAACCAACAATAGTTTGTAATTATTTATACTTTTCTAATCTAATTCAGATCCACATATATATGGATTATCCACTACCATAAAACAAATTCATCATTCATCTTCATGAGAAATGTGTTTGGAGAAAGATTTTATAATGACCTTTCACAATTTAGTGGGTGCCTATATTAGGAGAGGATACAAGAACTAGATATAGAGTATAGAGTAAGGCTTCGCACACACTCCTTAGTATTATGTTGGTTTCGATGCACATGGTGGCTGAACTTAGTACACATAAAAGAGAGTCGAATCCAACTAGGGAGTCCTTCTCTAGCAACAGATCGATAAGCATATACTACCTCCTATGGGGGGGTCATTTCCTTGCTAGATGTTTAGAAGTTTCATATTGTAACTCTACCTCAAATACCTCAAATTGTAACTACTAAACACTAGTATCATATCCAACCTTTAACATCTACTGCTCCTCTTGTTGCTCAGGCTCAGCCGCACGATCTCTACCTCATCATGAACGACCACCTAAAAGATGTGGAAACCCACGGGGTGAGACCAACATCCAAGAAAAATATATAACTCTTTGCCAAAAACTATTGTAAACACAAATAAATTAAAGCAACAAGATATCATTATTATCAGATTGAGTAGGTTCAACTAAATGATATGAGTAAATCAATTAACATTGTTTAATCAATTTAGACACCTACAACTAAGCAATAGAACATCTTACACTTTTAAAAGGAATATAAAGAACATGTATAAAAGTTGATTTCTCTTACTGCATTATAAATCAACTAATTAGTACAGGATACAAGTCAAAGGGGTCATCCAATGTAAATCGTGTTTTGACCCTAAGCAAATATACTATGTGGTTGTATTATGTATTTTATTATGCCCTGAGGAGATGAGGTATAATACTCATACTCCAATTGACTACTTCTAAGACAAAATCAATGCAATATAAGATCTAGAGGGAGTCGGACTCCTATACTCTCCCATACCTTTGGTCAATCTGAGACCACCGTAGTGACATCAGAGTCCAACTGCAAAATAGCCTAGTCTGCCTTGGTATATAGGTACACTATTAGTGAAAATTGAGTTATGACCACAACCAAACTCCTACCAAGGTATGACTACAACCATCCTCAAAACATATTATACATGTATACTGGATCACGTCACCTGAGATACAACCTCAACCATTCTCCTTCCAGGGTATGACCACAACCAATCCTATGAAATGCATATACTCAATAGTATACGACTCCGAGCTTCCACTGAGGGAGAACCCATTTCACCATCCATCAAATACTAATGTTGAGGATGGATCTATGGCACAAGGAAATACATGATTATGGTTTCACTTGATTAGTTAAGCCAATTGAGTATCTTTTAGCATCAATCAAGTTACAACGTGCATACCTTAAACGAACTCTATAAAGGTAAGGGTAGGGTAAAACTCTAGAAGATATAAAACATATGAGGTATGAACTTATCACATCATCACATGATACCACTGCCATACAAGTCCATCAACATTATCACATCACTAGGGGATAACAATCCCTCATCTCATTACTAGAGGATATCACCTCACATTAGGCATAAAGCCTCTTCCAGGACATAAGACCCAATCATATAGTTGTTGCACATCATCATTATCTTATCATGCCTCATAAAGGCTCATAATCATCACCATGTCTCATATTAAACACACCATAGCACTCACTAGATATGACATTCATTCCACCTGCGAGGTTAGGATTACACAAGTAGGAGAGAGAAAACATCATCACATGCTAGTCATCTTAAGCATGATCAACATTACTTCATGTACTCATGATTAGGGTTAGGGTTCTCATATAGTGCTTAGAATAACACGCGATAACACATTATTCCCACATTATTGGATTACATTAGGGTTTAGCATTCATATTATTGATACTCAAACGTGTACATAGCAACATGTGTCGACCATAGGGTAAGGTACTGTAGAGACCATTAGGGTTACACCCTACATGTCGTGACCACAAAGGGAAACATGAGTATCAACCACTGTTGCGACCAAACGACTCAAAACATGTAGTGACCAACCAAACTAGGTCAACACTCTATTGTGACCACAACACATCACTAGGTAGTGACCACCACCACACAAACACATCATTGCAACCTCAAAAACATCCCCTTCAACTGCAAAAAGGAACCTCCTCTAGTGCCCCCAACAACTACATACATGTAACGGCCATAAAGAGCATGCAACATAGAGACCAACATTGTGATCATCACTCAAACACAACGTTGTGATCAACATAGAAGCACAACATTATGTACTCAAAAGTATCCCCTTAGACCGCAACAAGAAACATCCCCTAGCACCCGAAACAATCATCAAGATGTAGCAACCTCAAGCCAAAGCCCTATACCCACCAACACAAGGAATATGTATGTAATGACCAAACCCATGTCCAAACAAGGTAGCATCCACAAGGCATATTAAGGTTAGGGTTTAGTAACGACCAACACACCCTAAATACAAGGTTGATAACACTTCGAATACAACAAGACCCAACATGGGTAGCGACCATAAAAGAGCATAAACATATATAGCGGCCTCAAGTTGAGTCCAAGTGTTGCAACCAACACAAGGATCAAAACATGTCGACCAAAACAAAGTTCATCATAAAGAAGCTCAAGCGTCACCAAGGTGATAACTCAATAAAGGAGGAACATCAAAACCCTATAAACAATCACCATCAAGATCAACAAAGAAAGCCATGATAAGAGGGGGGAAACCAACATCGAACACATTCACATAAGAACCAAAACCACCATCTAATACATAATGGCCAAAACACAAACATGGTGATGATACCAAAGATCAAGGTGCATGTAAGGAACATCAACTCACCATCACTTAGAATTCAGATTCATAATATAAGGTTTAGGAGAAAGAGTAATCCTATGAAAGAATACTTCAAAATCATAAACCCTAGATCATGATAACATCATCTAGCATCTTAGTATCATATATTAGAGATAAAACAGTAACATGCAAGCAAGAATATGGTGCAATAATAGAAGAGGGGAAAGTTATATAACCCTCCTTAGGATGAAAATCAAACTTCAAAACCATGAGCTCCAAGAGAGAAGAGGAAGCTCCAACTAGGATCAACTCCATGGCCACAAGATCACCTCAAGAAGAGGAAAAACATACCAAGGTCGAAGGAAATCTCAAGATGAAGGAAACTCAAACCCTAGGCTAAACAAGAGAGAGCAAGAAAGAAAAAGGGAAACTTCATCTCACTTAGGTACTACCATGGTAAAACCATGGCCTTGACCTCTATAGAGAGAAGATATTCAAGAAACCACCATGAAGAACCATGGTCTCGGCCAAGAGAAGAGGGAGAGGTATAGAATCCAAGAAAACTAGATCAAAGGTATAGAACCACTTACGAAGAAAGAAGATTACCAAGGATGACCACAGAGAAGATGATCAAACTCAAGATCACCACATGTAAGAGAAGATTGTCCACTTTCTCCAAGATCAGCACCTTCTACTTGCTCCACCAAGCTCAAGGCCGAACACAAGGAAGAGGAGAGGAAAAAGAGATAAAGGAGATACTTGCATGTGAAAGAGAGAGTATATATACTCAAGGGGCATGAGAGAGGTGAAGATCATGAGGTGTCAAGGTATGAGAGCACCAAAAGGACACTTGTCCCAAAAAGGATAGGCAATGCAAACACACATGTAGAGGATCGTTAAAAACTATGTGGTATAGTGACCACTTAGGTCCACTACACTCACAAGGTCAAAGTAAAGCACATAGGTAGGTTGCAACACCACCCAAGGTCGCAACACTCCACAAGAGCACAAACCCTAGTGACTAAAACACATGATAGGACACCAAGGTTGCAACAAACATCAACTAAAAAAGTGTTGTGGTTGCAACATTTCTGAAACCACCACACAAGGTCGATACATCCATCAAACTCAAGCATCCATGCAAAGCCATGCAAACCCTAATTTATCATACATGATTCCACCTCATCATCCAAGGTCCAACAAGGTGCCCCTATGCATCATTCTCTCTCTCTCTCTCATGATGCTAAGGAACAAAAGGCACAACCTAATGTGACAAACTATAAGATAGACCCTCATCATGGGTAAATTGTAACTTGGTCCAAAACAAGCATAACTAGCTCAAGCATTAACCAAACATGACCAAACTAAAAAAATAGGCTTATCACATGTTATTAAGGCATCTCAAGAGATTAGATTAAGGTTTAAGAAATTTATTAAGAAGAGAAAACACAATCAAGCACTAAGCTAGGTCAGGGGCATTACATTTTGCTATAAGTAGTGATCCAAAATAGGATAATATGTGGATGAGAGAGTTAGAAAATGTCTTCCATATCATTAAGATACTTGAGGAAGATAATCTATTGCACACTCTGCTTATTTTGAACAGAAGTGTGGGTCAACTGTGGACTATGCAAGGGGAAAGATACCAAATCAAACTTTGAAATTGATTGACTTAAGAAAGATTTTGAAACTTTCTACTTTGAGTCGTTTAGAGAGATATCAGGTAGTTTCCTACATTGACATGTGGTATTATGACTATGAATGAGTATGAAACACATGGTTTAGATTTGCATAGGTTTTGTGCTCACTTTCTAGAAACCTACAAAGATTAGATTAGACATTTTTAAGGACGATTAGACCATTGAGATGCAAGAATAGATAGACATCACATAATCTTGGGAGAGGTTCACAATGTTTATAGAAGCTACCGAAAGAGTTGAAAGAGATTTTTTGTTGAACAAGGTAGAGAAGGTTGCCAAGAAGGAAAAGTATGATATTGATGTACCATGGTATCATTCTTTGCATTGTAGGTGAATATGGTTGGGGATGTTGTACCTATTGAGTTGCAAGTAAGTACTAGTGGTAGTGTTTGACAGGTGTTGTTCCTATTGTGAGTGACAGTGTTGTGCCTATTATTTCTCCTATAGTTGGTAGTGGCACACCTATTTTAGATGAAGTGGTTAAGCAATAGTTTCCCACTTGTAAGCATTTTCGTGATGGAGAGCGTTTGGGATATGTCCTTGAAGTGTGCTTCTTTTGTGGCAAGTATCATCATATAAGGAAGGTTTCCCAATGATGTTCTTTTCTAAACCAAGACTAAGTTAGAAAGTTTGATGTAATACTTCTTCGTCTTATCAAAATTTAGGGAAATATTATACTTATAGGGGTATATTTGTAGCAATCTTGTTCTAGTATACATGTTATACCTATTTTGTATGAAGATGTTTGCTATTTTTATGTTTACCCAATATTTATCCAATGTATAATTAGATGTTTAAAGAATATGTACTTCCTAATAGAATCCAATATTGTGGATCTTGGACATGTAAAACCCTCAGTTAAACTACGGTTTGGGATTTTCATAGAAAACACCCCAATTGATGACTTCTTAATCATGTTGCAAGTATGTGATGAACCATAATAAGACATAATGTGATGTGATGAAGCTTCATGAAAAAATATGAGCCCCAATTAGATATGACATTGTATATTTTTTTTTTGATCTAATGATGAGTTCATTAGATCAACAAATGATGTGGAAGGTTTGTTTGACCTCAATATGTGTTTGAGTTGAGTTTGCAATCAACCATGTTGTCCAGTTTAGATCAATTTTGATTTTATACTTGTTGAATTAAAGTTATTTTAGTGCCTTAGATTCCATATTGGCCAAGTTCAACGTTTGATGTGCCAAGTTGGGGTGATATTGTAAGGATTGGTATTAGGAGGGGATCCATTCCTTAATTAAGGGATAAAACCCATCCCTATCCAAACATACTAAAATGTATGAAGTAGGGAGGTATTTAAGTTTCTCAAAAAGCATGATGTAACAAACAATACAATCATATCTCAACGAAAAATTGATTTTTTTTTTACATTATCACGAAATACTTTATACAATGTTCATCACCACAAGGGTGGTACAACAACAAGGGAATGGTATAACAACTTATACCACAAAGGACCAACTGTATAGGGAAACATGGTCGTTACAAGCTATCCTTGATGAATCAAGTCTTATAGTAAGCTCATTACAACACATCTTCTCTCAATTGCCTAAACATTGGTGGTTAGGGAACAACACTGGAAAAGGGAAAAAAATAGGGTATGTGTCAGTTAGTCTTTTATGCAAAAATAAGGAATTACTTGGGCATTTAAAGGAAAACTACAACAAGTAGGGATGTTCCAAGTAAAAAAGAGAGCTACAAAAATTGATACATCAAGTGGAAATATTACAAGAGGATGATTACAAAATATGAGGCATCCATTGCATAAAAGAGATGGATGAAAATAAAGAAACTTGCCAAATATTTACAAATGAAACATGATCACAACATCCATGTGTATTGAATATGAAAAATTATAATAATATAAAACTTGTACGTAAGAAATAGCACATCTGCTATAAATGTGGGTTGAGAAGGAAAAGATACACTTCTACATTAAGTAGGACAAGATACATATATGTTCTTTAAAGTTCGTTGTA
The DNA here is from genome assembly GCA_963693085.1 of Alisma plantago-aquatica. NCBI lineage: Eukaryota > Viridiplantae > Streptophyta > Magnoliopsida > Alismatales > Alismataceae > Alisma > Alisma plantago-aquatica. The sequence continues at coordinate 394,106,157 of OY856412.1, read as the reverse complement.
TGAAATTTCACCTCTGCATAAATGTATAGTGTGGTAATTTATCACGTCCACATAGAAACACCATATTACATTATGATACAAAATCACCGCATGATGCATAAAAAAGAATAGGCAAGTTCATTTCACTTATCATGGCTGAAGATAAGCAACGTAGGGTACAAAGCCATCTAGAACATAAAAATTATCACACATACAAATATTAAAATAGGTATCTTTTTATGTGATCCACAAAAGGATTTACGAGTTTATTCAAGGAGAGTCATGCCTCATTATACATGAATCATATTTTCATCATATAAATTCCCAAATTAAATAGGATGACCAAAATACATTGGATACTTGTATAAGAAGTCAAGGGTAAAAGTTCTAGGTCCAAATCATTGTTTTAAACACCTAATAAAATTTTACAAAGAGTTAGAGTTAATCTCCTTTTAACACTCAAACCCTAAAAATGACCTTGTATTATCCCTGATTTAGGTTATGAAACATATACCATCTTGCATAGAAATTCTAATATTTCCAAAACATGTTCTATTGTAATTTTTTGAGTTAGTAATAGATAGTTATGAATTATTTAAATAAATGCATTTTCTCAGATTTTATAAATGCAAACCATTTCAAATATGAATATGCCATGCACCTAGGTTTTCAATTTAAAGAATGACTGGGGAAGTTCAGTAAAATGTGTGACCACAAATATGTACAACTTTCAACAAGCCTAGAAGTGAAAAGATCAAAATACCACTATTACACAATATAAAATTTTTTTTGTGAAAAGGACATACTAGAAAATTGTTGCATGGCTTGTTCCATAATCTCCCAATGAGAACCAACAATACAGAGCTTCACCCTTGAACCAAGGTATTAGCTTGTGTCTCTAGCCTCAAAATTACAATCATGGGGCCGAGATGATCATGAAGAGCCATTGCTCATGATTTTAGGCCAGTTCTGTGGAGGGGATCCTCAGTGGCCTCATAGGAAGATAGAATTGTGGTACTACGACCATGTCCCAAGGCTGAGATTGTTTCCGATAGATATAGAGAAAACATTTGTTTCTGATAGATATAGAGAAAACACCGCACAACTATACGGCTCGCCAGTTTGAACATCATTGAATCCGCTCCAGGAAGGATTGCAAAAAAGAAAGTGGAGGGAGGTCTATATAAGGAAGATGAAGCTTTCATAGTGTCCCTTATATTAGGGTATATGGAGTTGCAAATTTTTCCTTTGGTGAAGAGAGGCATTGTAAGACGGTAGGTTTTTTTGTATTGTTTAGAGATAGGGGTTAAATTTAGAATCATATGATGTGATATTGGATAAAGAGAACATAGGAGAAGAAATCATTAGAAATGTCACATCGATAAGTAAGAAAGAAGGGAAATAAAATTGAGAGTCGATGTACCCAATCGGTTGGTAGGAGACAACTCATTGGACTCCTAATTGGGATCTAAAAGCATATGAACATTCCCACATTAAGGGGGTCTATTTTACTAAAAATTAGCATGTGTCACAACACAAACATATTGAGAAACGCTAATTAAACTTAACATTAATTCCTGATTTAACTGATCCTTTTTATTTTCTTATAAAATTAAATTAAAGCAACTAACTTCCTCCAATCAAGACTAAAAACTATACCACAACTAATTAAGAATTGCATAATTCGAATTTAACATATGTTCTCCATTTTAAGATCATCTGGTAGACCATTTACTATATATAGTTTTGTTACTATTTCCTAATTAAAATTATTATGATCCTCACAAAGGTGCCATATTTGGTATTTATGATTATTTTGGGATTAGACAAAATGTAGAAAGTCTCTTTTATTTATATTTTACATAAATACCCCATTTCACTCGAGTTTCCCATTAAGTGCATAGATTACAATTTCATATAAATAAAATGTATATTTATAACAAATCTGCACTACTGTAAAGCTTGATAAATGGTAGTGGTAGAGTCTCAGTACCATTAAAATGCATATGGAGTTAGACTCTAATTTACACTACCAACTTCCCAAATTTCAACCAATCATATATATTTCTAATACAATTTATATTAATAATTTCTTATGGAAATAATATGATACTTTTATGATATATAGTTAAGATTCTATCTTCCTTATATTTTTACTCAAGTGAAAAGGATAATACCTACCTACCAATATTCTTTATTAAGAGTTGAAGGAAAAAAGGGAGAGAAACCATTTTGGAAAGCACCTAAGAATTATTGATATCAGACCTTATTTGACTCATTATATGTTTGTATATATTTACATATTTCTCAATGGTTTTGTACTACAATTAGAAAGGTAGATTAACTTAATTGGAGGGGGTGTAAATTTTTTATTATATTTATTTATTATATTAAATCATAGAGTAGAGAGGAGTAGTTTCTTGATGGGGCTATATTGTCATTTATTGAAATTTCTAATACATTCAAGGTTATTGCCTTTATCTAGTTTGTATTTCTACTCATTCTCTATTTGGATTTTAAGTATTTTTTAGGATTTTTCTCATCATAATATGATCTTGATATATTTACTAAGCATGAGTTATATTTTTTCCTGTAAGTTATACCATCCCTTTTATGAGTTCAATTAAATAATGAAAAGACAAACTTACAAATTGGTTTAGTTAAGTATTGTATATATTGTTGATTTTGGTATAAGTTAGATGGAGATATTTATCTATATCCATGTATTAGATGAAGATTTAGTGTATATAATGAGTTCTCATGCACAATAGGATAGTTTTTTTTAGGAATTAGTACTTAACCTTACTTTTATTTCAAGAATGGTGTCTTATCCCAAGAGATATGTAAAGCTAGGTCTGGCTAACTATAGATATCATACTAATTCTTTAAGTGGGTTTTCCCTATAGTTTTTGGGCTTAATAAACTCGGGTTAGGTTTGAGTAGTCCAATCGAGTTGCTAAGTCAGGAAGATGACAAGTGAATAAAGTTTGTCAACGAGGAATGTGGGTCCCAAGTTGAGAACTACACCAAGTTTGCATGGCCCCGACTGAGTTGAGGATTTTGGTCCCAAGTTGATCAAAGAAAATGATGGGAGAGTAGAGAGAATTATTTTAGTAATTCCTGGACCATGTTTGTATCTGATTCTATTTGGTATGAACCCAACGTGGGTAGGCCATGAATGCAAGTGGGTAAGAAAGTGAAGAGAATAGATAGATGAGTTTAAAGGTTGCTCTTATTAATCCTTGGTTGGGTTTAAGTCATATTGTCTAGGTTCAATCTATGTACATGGGTTGATAAAGTTGGGTTAGATGAGGAGAGAGGTCTGGAGGTGGTCAACATAGGGTTGAATGAGTAGAACATGGGAAGGGTTGAGGGAACCCAACCAAGTTGAGATGTTGAGTCATTTTGTCTTTTTTGATGCATGACATCGGGCTTCTGTTGCCTGACAGAGTGAACCTCAGTTGGATAAGTGATGTTAGTTGGGCCAGTTTGTCCCTCAGTTGGTTGGGTTATAGATAGACCCTTACTCCATCAATTATGGGTTAATATCCTTTTTTATTCCACACAAGGTGTTGGAGATCCATACAGTGGCAAAAGAGGTGACCCAGATGGGTAGTCGACCTTCCTAGTCTTAGAAGAGGATGATTCATAGAGGATCTTGAAGGAAAACCTCTATTTGAGTTTAAATTCCATGTTTTCAATTAATTTTCCTTTTTCTTTCATTCTTCCTTGTCACCATGGATGCTTGTTCTTATCATGATGTTGATGATCCTATGTTCTTGTTCCGTCTTGTACTACCATTCATGGTTCCTTGGTTTGACAAGGATGGAGATGATTGTTTGGTGGTCGATGGTTCCCGTGTGAACCTTGTTCGATAGTGGCAGTTTTTTTTTGCTACTTTCCAAAGGCTCAGATGAGCAAGAAACCTTAGTAGGGGGAGGATACATGCTACTTAAATATTGAAATATATGATAGGATCTTGATTGCTTTAGTGTGGTTTCCATTTTGGTTCTATTGGACGTTTCAAGGTGATTAGATACCCCCCTTTCACTAGATTTATATACAAATAGGATGGAGAGAGGGAAAACACATCCTTGATGCTTGCATGCTCGTTTTTGGTGCTTGCATGGTGTTAACTTTAGCTTTTTTCTCTCCTAGACTCAGTTATTTCTCAAGAAATGGATTTTCATTCCTCCTTTATTAAAGAAAAGCTAGGTTTGTTCCTATCTTTCATCCCTTGCAATATTGGTGGCTTGATGAAGATATTGACATGTATAAAGTTCATGTTTCTAAGATTGAATGGTGTTTAAATGCTTGGATAAGGTGAAAGGATAACCTTATACCTCCTTCATGTGTTATTGTTGCATAGTAATTCTTGTAAATTGGTTGTTGTTTCCACTATGAATGTTGTGGTAGTTTTTTTAAAGGGATCTCTACATGTAAAAGCTAAATCTAAAGTTGCGTGCATGTTATTAAAATTATGGTTGTTCTTGTATAACATGTTTAAATGCTAATCCTTTCTTAAGAAATCTCCAATGTTATTAGTAAACCTTGATCAATAACATTAAAAATTACGATATGTAATTCAGTAGCGCTTAGTATGCATTATTGTAGTGATATGCCTTGTGTTATGTTCTTCTAGATCATATTTTTTGTGTTGTTTGGATATGCATGATTAGTTGATAGACTTATTCATATCAGAACATGACCCTTAAATGATGATTATGAACATGTAATTAAGAAGATAACATAAGTAATAATGATGTTGCCTTAGGGTATAGTAAGAATGTGTTTTAATACATGTAATGAACATACCCTTAATAGATGTTCATGGTATACGGCTTGTGATTGTGTAATGTTTATAATTATAGTGACATGATTGATAACATGAATATGAGAGAGGTTAAGGGTTGTGTTTCATGTCGATGTTGACAATTCCATCTATCAAGTCAACCATGTGATGTATGGATACGTCAGATACCTTGTGAGGTTTTCTTTAGGTTAGAGGAAGTCCCACTACGTGGGGCAAGTCCTCAACCATAAGGATCATGGAATTTCCTAGCGATATGGTAGAGATACTGCGGTATTTGTTATGTATGGGAGGAAATGTAACCCCCTTTATGCAAACTATTTTTTGTTGGGATTTGAACATTTTTCATATCCCATTGTCTAGTATACAATTAGGAATATAGCTTGTGTTGAGATGATGTGTAGTGATATTAATAATAATAAGATGTAATTAAGAAAGATTCTTACAAGAATTAATGGCTATGAAGACAATTGTATTGTTTGTTTCTTGTATGCTTGTGTAATCGATGTTTGTTTATATCTTGTTTAAGATATCTTGTCAAGTTTACACATTTTGCATACTCTATAATCCATGTTATACGTAGATAATACTTTGGATATGCTTGTCTTATAGGTTGGAAGCACCCTCTCACTTAGGCTGCAAAAACTCATAAAATGTTACCGAACATTTTAAAAGTGATTAGAGAGCACAATGAATGTGGCAGGGTGTAGTGAAACTCTAGTTGTGCTTAGTGAGATAATATAGATAGAGTCCATGTACACTAAGTATTGTCTCTAATTTTCTTGTCATATCACCTAGCTTGCTTTTAATTTTGCATATAGTGATGGTCATTGATCCTTGAAACATGTTGAAAAAAGAAAAATGAATTACATCAAATGTATTGTTTTATATGAGAATGATGCTTGAGGCAATATAGTGTTTACGTGATCTAGGTTTTTTGATAAAGGAACGTTCTTATCTGAAGTAGAGTTCATGTTAGGGACGTGTATCTATTTAATATAATACCAACATGATTTTGGGTTGAGCCCACTATTCACATGATGAGATTTGCACTTATGCTTCTACCAAGTATTTGTTGATATCATTGTGCTTGTTTTTATTTTTTTATTTGATATTGTATTTTATCTATTGTTGTCCCCTTAGCACCACACTTCATAATAAGTAGGTTAATATGGGGAGTGGGTGTTGTACAACCTTTTAGAGGTCAATACGACCATCATGTCTTGACGAGTAGAAGTAAATCACCTAAAATCAACCTAGATCTCCAATGATCTAACCCAATAAGTTACCAAGCTTTAAAAAGTTCAAATAACCTTTCACCACATATGTAACAATGAAAGACACTTATAACCCTCACTAAACCCTTGAGAAGAACATCCAACCACCTCCACCTCAGAATACAGACCATGACCACCTTGAAAACATCTCCCTTATGTTGCACCTTGAGTAACAGACTCCACATCCACTCCACCTCTTAAAACCTCCATTTCACCCCAACCTCTCAGAACCTCCATTTCACCACATTTCTCCTCTACTAGATATCCCATCTCTACCAACTCCATCTGTCCTTTTTATATCCTCTTCATCTCCATTTCTTCAATATCCTGCCTATCCATGCCATTACCACTATTATGTAGACATATATGCTTGTGGCTTTTGTGAAAGAGGAAGTAAGGAGGAACAAGGAGTAATAACAAGGGTACAGATAAGAAAGATCATGTTTCTTGAAGGATTTGAGAGAAAGATCCACATTTACTCTACTATCTCTCTATTTTGTTATCTCTCTACCTATTGTTCCTCCTAATTACATGTTCTTAATTGTGCTTATCCTTTTTATGCTAATTATTCATGCATATGCCAAGTTAAGATCCATATATATATACATATATATATACATATATACATATATATACATATATATACATACATACCAAACACAAACATATATATGTATATGTATGTGTGTATAGATATATGGGGGCATGATTACACTCTTTGATACAATGGTGATAATTTTTATTTTCAATTTTCATAATTGTATTTATCTTTCTTTACTATAAAGAATGCATAAAGTCTCATTCTCACATAAATGGCCTGAAAGGATATTAGGTGATAGGTCGGTGTGCAGTTCTCTACTTGAGATAGAATTTATGTGATGTGTACACTAGGTTCTTAATGCCCCATATTACCTAGGATCCAAAAGGGAAGTTTGAATTTGACAAGGTAATTCCTCCAAAATGCTTGAGAAATGTATTGGGTGGAATTAGGGTTTCATATTGTCTTCATGAGACTGAGTCTGTCATCACAGATTGAATATACCCATCTATATACTAAACTTATAAACACACAAAAATGATTAAAAGACAACTTTCTTGATAAGTAAACAAAGAAAGAGAAGTAGAAGGATATTTCATGAAAATAAACTCATTATGTATGTGGTTGAGATTTGAAATATTTGTATCCAGACATAGATGACTTTTCAACCATTGCAATTGGGAAATAACATAAAGATATTTAAGAACTAATATACACTATACGAACCTAAAATTCTTGACATGATATTTCTTCTTTCTTCTAGCCTTGTGATATCACCAACATGTATTATTTCTCATGGATATGGGATATTACTTGAGACATCTATTTTTAGGGATGTTTTGTGGCTATTAAACCCTAAATTTACTATTCAGTATGAACATTTTGCACCAACATCTTAAAATTATTCAAGCGTGCTTTTCCTTTATACTTGTAATAGAATAGTTACATTTTAAGATAATTTTTTTTTCACATTTTAACACAATTATGACCAAGTCTAAAAGATATCGTATTGTAGCAAACATGCCAGGCTCTAGCATAGTAAAAAACCTTGACCTGAAAACAACCTCAAAAAACTATCCTCACCTAGGGTCCATAGAAATGCTAATGTACACTACAACCATAACCAATGGCCATCTAATCACTTAGATAAGTGATTTAGGCCAAGCGTCCAAGCCTCTATTAGACATTCCTTTACTCCACATGCTAGTTTAACTAAAGGACCCTAGTTTACCCCTTCTACCCCAAAAAATGGGTAGAGATATATCGAATGCTACAAGGTACAAACCCTTTCTACATAAAAATTTCTACAAATCCATTGTATTCCCCAATGGATTTTCTATTAGAGTCGACACTAACTCTTAGAGATATAACTTTTTCTTTGCTACCATATTATAATGCTTAGTTTAATCCTTTTTTGGCATCATGTGTTTGTGAAGAAACACACAATCACCTCAGTATAGATGAAATTTACTCCATAATGGTCTCTACTAGGGTTTCATACAACATACATGTAACGACCCCGCCTCCTGGTAACCCCCAATTAAGGGAGACCGAAAGGTCGGTGCCGTTATCCAATTAACAGGATCAAAGGTTCGACAAATAATCAATAACAATTATGAAATTCTACTAACTAACTGGAATTTGGTATAAAATTAAAACTTTACTTACCTTTGAAAACGTTGGGAATCTATCTATCCAAGCTTGAATCCACTCTAACTAATCCTCCTTGCACTTTATGTTTTACTTTCACAATGTGTCACTTTACTGGTTGTTCTTTCAAATTTTGTTCCTAAAACGCCGACAAACAAAACATCGGTCAGTATATCGAAATATACTGGTATGTGGGAACAACCAAAATCTTGCAAATATGGCTAACAATTTAATAATCACAATCAAATTAATTAACAAGCCAATTTACACTTTTCAGTATGACATTCTCCACCGCTTTTGCCCTAACCCTGGCATACCCACCTTAGGGTTCCCTTTGCCAATGACTTATGGCCACCTTCTCAATCCCGAGCTTGGTGCCTAGGGGTCACCACTCATGGTGCCCACTAGTCATGCAATATCATAGGCCACCTTCTTGGTGCCTGGGGTCACCACTCAAGGTGTCCATTGGTCTACCCATCTGGGCCTGACCTTTGGCATCATCCATCAGGGTGGCATGTAGGTGCGAGAATCCATACTTCTATTTTTATAATGTGATAATCATAGTGACTTTATGATTTGCAAGTATGAACATCCAACAGATAATTTGCATTCAATGCGATTAACCATCCGGAAAATCATCGGGAAACTAAGGCGGTTATTCATAATTAACCACATACCTGATCCAGAGAAACTTGATTGTCCAAGCAATAAGGATAAAGAACAAGCAATAAGCAATCAACAATATCCTGAAATTAATGCATGATCCAAGTGTTAAAGTTTATCCAGAACATTCTAAAGCTAGACTTGGATTCCACCTTAGGCTTTCTAGGCCACTTTAGGGTTTTATTAGGATTTTAGCCTCCGTAATACTTTTATCACATTTAATGCTCTTTTAGGTCATAAACCCTAATTTCAACATCATAAGCCCAAATAAGGTCGATGATTTCTCTTTTATACTAAAACTACCTTCTTTATCCTTTTAAGTTATTTCAAGGTCATTAGACTCAATTATCACCTTTAGTTTCTTTCGGATTAACAACTCATAATTCATGATGGTCTAATTCCCATATGAACTCTATTTATTATTAATTCTACCTTGATTCAATTGAAAACCCTAATTTCTATATTAAGGTTATTTATCCACAAATTAGGAACTTTAATGCTCGAAATAGCTTTTAATCATGAAAATTCAGTTCTACACATGAAGTCAAATAATTAAAGCCATTAGTAGTCTTAATTACCAACATTAGGGTTTCAAGGCCCATTAAAACATATTTATGCACAAGAAACTCTAAATTAACTAATTATGTGCAAGGTTCATCCTTTTTCTTCCTAATACTCCTTTTTATCAATAACAGGCTAATATCAAACTTTAATCATTAATTAAACCCTACTAATCACATTAATCATATCAAAATAGGGTTCTTTAATAATCTTTACATTTAAGTTAATAACTTTCATTACTTTTCTAATTGTAAGAAGAATCTGGCTCCAATTATATTTTTAATGGATTCCTCTCATTTTTCTGAGCAAAATTCATGTATTATATGTTCTCATCGGAGCTACCAATTAGGAGTTATGATTTTAGAAAATATTTACCTTTGTGGACCAATAGCAGATCGCCACGTCACCAATCCATGCAACGCTGATGCGGCTTGCTTTAAAACATTTCGAAAAGTCCGAAATGCCCCCGCTTAAGTAAGCAACTCTTCACCCCGCGGAGGGGTAGATCCGTCCAACCCGCCTTTGGTCATCTTCCACCTCTCGACAGCATGACGCGGCTGCCCTAGGTCCGGTTGAGCGCGATTCTCCTCCTCCCCCAGACCCTGACGACGTCCGGATCCTGCTCCATCCGCTTGATCTCCCTCCATCGCACCTACAGGTGCCCTAAGAAGTGTCCATGGTGGCGGAACACGGCCTAGGCAGACCTGCAACACGACCACCCAAAGCAGCCGTGCTGCTGCTGCCACGACCAGAAGGGGTGAAAGGATACCCTCCAAGCTCTTCGGGCCATCGTGGAAGCAACAAGGCTCCCTCGAGACCCTCTCCTGTAGCCTCGTGGCCCCGAAAACCCCCAGATTTATGTTAGTTAGGGTTTCACGTGTGAGAAATAAGAAGAAGGTGATGAAGAGAGTGGGAGATGTGGAATCTCTCTGGAACTCGGCCCAAAGGGTCTACCCCTTTTATAGGGGAGTATCCATGCCTTAGATTGCTTGCCCACAAAGCAAACAAGGTTTCTCCTTATAGGAAAGGGAGTTTCCTTACTTTTGAAGTATCTTTCTCTCTCTTCATGTATATATTTCCATTAGGTATTAGGAATTCGAAATTCCTTTCACCTACTCTCTTTATTTCTTGACTTTTAACCCTTAGGCACGAAATTAAGTTTTCCTTTATTAGCAATTTCTTTCTTTTAATAATACCATGAAATTCATTCATTATGCACCACATTATCCTCTTATTTTCTATTTTTGCTATTTTCTCTTTCCTCTTTCTTGATTGGGACTCCTTGGATCCCAAGAAACTCTAATATTTTGAAATCCTTTTATTAGATACTCATTATCCTTCTAGATGCATCTAAATGCATTATTCTTCATTATTTCTTATTATCTTATTTATTTCTTATTAAAATAGTTCTTTTTGAGGATTTCTCTTTATTTCCCTTTTATTTTCCTCATTGGTATCCCTTTTATCATAAGCAATCCTTGGGATACGAAATTCCACCAAGAATTACTCCATTATACCTCTTTTCACTTCTTTTCCACATTTCATCAATATTTTCAATTTCTTTCTTAACAAGGAAATACTTAATTGATATTTTCTTTTCTTATTGCACTTCTTTATGCAACTTTGGTTTCCTTTGAACCCAAGGAACCCAAGAGGCACGAAATCCCTCCTTGGATTTGCCTTCTAGAGGTTTCTACCTCTTTCTTTTCTCAAATATTCAATTATTCATTAATTAATTGGATTTCCTTGTTATTGGGCCCAATAGCCAATAAAGCCCACAAATCAAACAACAAGGTTATTTAAACGAAATCCATTTATTCACAACAAATTATATTATTTGTCCAAATATCTTTAATATGAGAAATTAAATTTCTCACCAAATGAACCCAAAATTTGGGGTTGTAACATCCTTCCCCTCTTATGAGAATTTTGCCCTCAAAATTCCATCAAGCAAGCAAACAAACATGATAAGTATTCTTATGTCCATCATGGCTCCCATGTGGCTTCACCCTTTCCATGGTGTTTCCCAAGAACCTCCATAATCTCATTTTCTTCCATCTGAGTTCTTTCTTACCTTGGTATATCGTATCCTCATAGGTAACTCAGGACTTTTCAGCCTTTCAAAAGCTGAATAGGTTCAGGGCACAGCACCTGGCTTGGGTATTACACATAGTGCTCTAGATCGGACTCATGGAATACATTTATTCATCAAGTTATCCGGAGGGGCAAGGCTAAACACAACCATCTCCACCAATCCATCTCAAGTGGACCCATATATCGGGGACTCAGCTTTCTCAACTGTAGCTTAGAGGGGTCAGATTTTCACATCACATGTTCTCCCACAGTGAACTGCATGTCAGTCTGCTTTGCATCTGCTTGTTACTCATGTCACCCTCGGGCTCTCTCTCAGCCATTGCACTCACAAGTGAATTCATCTGCACACACTGTGGTTCTTTTCTGACCTTCGTAAGGCCTTTTTCACCAACATCATCATAATGAAGTGGTGACTGACACCACCTCCTTATAGAACTTCTTGCATCCTGATAAAGGCTATGGTGGTTAACGTCACATCTTAAGAACTGTCTCTTTATATCACCCTGAATGAGCACACATGCTCTCATCAGACCCTCTAATCTGGGTCATACTAACCATTAGTAAGGGGTGATAAACTGTACTATCTTTGAGTTCTTCATGTATCTACTTCCACCTCATGGAAGTGAACCTTGGTCATACCCAAGAACTTTTGAATCCGCATCATGATGTAGTTGAACCATCTCTTTTCATATGTAGTTCAACCAGATCTGTCCCTTGACAGAACCCTTCCTTTCTCATGTCATCTAGGTAAGGCGATCTACCATAACTCATATTGTATCTTGACCTTCTTGGTCTAGGAGAGACTCACAACATCCATAGTGATGAACTCCCATTCCCTCTCGGGAACTCTTTATACTTTATATCCATGCACTGGGTTAATGGTGTTCGTCCTTCACCTCCTGGCTTGCATTGCCACATGCTACATGCAACTTTGTTTTAAGCATCCAGAATGCTACCATCACTTACTATCTTTGTAGTATCAAGGTATATCATGACCTCATGTATTGTTATGATTCCTCAAGCTTGATACCTCGGAAACCCTAAACCACTCTCAAAAGGGTTGTATTACCTTCCTATCCAAAGAAGTGTATCTGAGGTTCTATCACCATCCTTTTACTTCATCAAGGACTAAACCGGCTACCCAAACAACTATTAACTTGTTCAACATATCTTATTACATCCGATGTTAGACAAAACACATCTTCTTTCCAAACATAGGGTTAGTCGAACAACCTCAACTTCTTCTAGCTTCCAGCTGAACTAGGTAGCTATATCTCAACCAGAGCATTCATTACCACTCCTTATCCTTAGGCGTTAGCTAATGTCAAAGACATACTCCTCCATGCATTATCTCATATCACACTCTAAGGTGGTCTTCATCAAGGAACTCTGAGCTCATCCTCATGGTGATCAAACTCAACCTTGTGATTCCTTGTAACACTTGCAAAATCCACTTAGTTCAAGATAAAACATCCTCACAAGATGATCTCCTTAATACTCTTAGTGTTTGTAAACCATCCATGTATTATTCTCTCCACAAAGGTATGTTATCATCTCTATCCTCATACCTTGTAGCAACGTTCCAACTTACATCATCTTTATCCTTGGTGTAAGGCATGCGTACTGTCCTATCTCTCACTCCCATAACAAGAAGAAATAAGCATTTGGCTGCAGTCCAAATACAGAGTTCTTCCTGTTCCAAGAGTAGAGATGGTACAACCCACCTTGCCCGTACACTTTCAAATCCAAGTTGAAACGTGCAGCTTATGTCTCTATATCACAAACATCATGATATCCACACTACTTCCAGGGAAAACTGGTCTCGGACTTACTTGGTCCAAGCATAATCCTAGGTCATCTCCTCTAGGTTTATAGGGTGCCGACACTTTTGGGGTCATCCCTCTTCCCTTATGCATCCAGAGAGTGCCCTACTCATCTGCCCTTTGGGTCCCATGAGTTCATGAAGGTGATCAATCTCCTAACCCATGGCCCTCAGACAATGATAGTTGTTACCTCCCGACCCTATGGTCATGTGCAACTAGGGAATTAGGCAACTCCTTCTTCCATCGGTCTTATCCCTACCTGACTCTTGGATAGACTTAGGATTCTAACATAGTACATGTTCAACTTAGAACCTTACCCAATCCTTCATCATCTCTCTCTGCATTCATGACTAACTTTCATCCTTTCTTAGGGATCATGGCGACCTGCCTACCTTGGTCATGCCCCATACCGGTTACCTTCATGGTAACACATCCATATGCACTTAGAGATGGTTAACTATGGGTCTATAGGTCCAATCTCATGCCATGTACTTTTCACTTAGCTTTCTCAGGATCCTATAAAACCTCTTTAGGTCATCTTAACTCCAACAAAACTGGTATACACCCAACTAAAGGGTCCCTTTCCCAGGATGGGAGGAAACTACAACTCTGGATAACAAGGTCACAAGCATCCTTAGGGTTTACATCCATATGAGCATACCTAACCTAGCATCTACTAGGGCACAAGTAGACCACCTATTAAACCATGCTAGGTCATACTTGTTCTCTTTCCTCAACATTAGCTCAACTTAGTTGTGAGGGGTTCATCAAACATACCCTCAACTTAAGGGGTTTCCTATTCCTCTACACATGAGGAGTAACATTCTCAAAACTATAGACTCAAAACTCGCCATGAGCATTGGATACACTTCTTCCCCTCTTAGGCCTAGGATCCCTAGGTTCACTTTTAGATATCCAACTACATGCTCAACCTCTTAACCACGAATCAAGCATGCCCAAGGTATGTCGTGTACTCCCATGATCCTTTTATATGAGCAACACCTCAGAGTTGAGTCCTCCTCAAGGACAACCAACTAGGTATAAAGCCACACAACTGGTTACTTGAACCTCCTCAGGGTCTAAGGCACTCTTTGTCTCATCTCAGCAGGTAAACTCCTATACCATAGGCACATAGGTTCCAGAAGCATCATCCTCTCTCTAAGGTTTGGTTCCTCTAAAGGCAACCAAGATATCATCAGCCTTCATAGGGCAACCACTATCATCCACTTAGGTCGCATCATCCTCTACTATCCACTGTTCCTAAGTCTCGGAACCTAAGCTTCCAACTTTCCTGCTGGGTTCTTGCTTTCTCTCTCTAGAGCTAACTCCACATCCATCCCTACTACTAGAGGTCCCCTCTCCATGAAGGCTCATTATCACAAGCATACCCCTATGTGGGTGAAGCCTATGCTCAACTCATGTTTGGCTCGAGATTATCCATATGCGTATTTCATAAGCCATCATATCCTTCTGGCCTACTGTTCACATTACTGATATACTCAGGGTGCAAGCTACATCCTACTTGCAACAGCCCATAAGGTTTATAGAGGTTCATCTCTAACCTTATCCAGGAAGGAGCTATCCTTTGCTCAAACATGCATGATCCCTCTTAGGGTTGGGGTGCCAAAGGTGCTAGGCCATCTAACCTCTCATGGCTCATATGACGAACCATAGGCATGTCCATCCAAACACCCAGTCTACCATGCCATCTAACTCATCATGTCATCTCTCTCTCTAACCTTCACTTAGGGTTAGGGTTACCATCATCCTCAAAGGATGTGCTAGGTCTCTACCTTTAATGGAGGTCTCTACCTCCAAGACTAACTCTCTCTACTCATTCTCCTACCAAGGAGGTCTATCCTCAGGTCTCTCCTGAGGGCAATGACAACTTGTGTCATACGACCTAAGCATGTATCTATTCCTTTTACGCTTACTCTATTAAGCTTATGTCCATGACATCTTATTTACATGCTTTTTATTAATTTGGTGGAGGATTACTTAGACCTTATTAACTTTTCCCATACCTCAAGAGGGTGAGGAGAAGAGAGAAAACCCTAATCCTTAAGGTCCTTAACAAAATTTGTGTTGAGAAGGGATGAACAAGATGAGAGAGTCCTAAAGGTATCTTATTTCAAATCATACCCTAAGACTTTGGCCAGGAAGTCACACAGATCCGGGAGTCCTCGTATTCCGACTAGCGGTGCGGAGGAAAATATTGCCAGCCCCCGGTTGTGATCCTTTTCTAGACACCTCCGTCTTTCGGATAATCTTCTAATAACTCCCTTGGGTTCTATGGAGTTTGTAAAATTTAATAACTATTAAAGATTACTTGAGGAACCTATGCTCTGATACCAATTGTAACGACCCCACCTCCTGGTAACCCCCAATTAAGGGAGACCAAAAGGTCGGTGCCGTTATCCAATTAATATGATCAAAGGTTCGACAAATAATCAATAACAATTATGAAATTCTACTAACTAACTGGAATTTGGTATAAAATTAAAACTTTACTTACCTTTGAAAACGTTGGGAATCTATCTATCCAAGCTTGAATCCACTCTAACTAATCCTCCTTGCACTTTATGTTTTACTTTCACAATGTGTCACTTTACTGTTTGTTCTTTCAAATTTTGTTCCTAAAACGCTGACAAACAAAACGTCGGTCAGTATATCGAAATATACTGGTATGTGGGAACAACCAAAATCTTGCAAATATGGCTAACAATTTAAGAATCACAATCAAATTAATTAACAAGCCAATTTACACTTTTCAGTATGACATTCTCCACCGCTTTTGCCCTAACCCTGGCATACCCACCTTAGGGTGCCCTTTGCCAATGACTTATGGCCACCTTCTCAATCCCGAGCTTGGTGCCTGGGGGTCACCACTCATGGTGCCCACTAGTCATGCAATATCATAGGCCACCTTCTTGGTGCCTGGGGTCACCACTCAAGGTGTCCATTGGTCTACCCATCTGGGCCTGACCTTTGGCATCATCCATCAGGGTGGCATGTAGGTGCGAGAATCCATACTTCTATTTTTATAATGTGATAATCATAGTGACTTTATGATTTGCAAGTATGAACATCCAACAGATAATTTGCATTCAATGCGATTAACCATCCGGAAAATCATCGGGAAACTAAGGTGGTTATTCATAATTAACCACATACCTGATCCAGAGCAACTTGATTGTCCAAGCAATAAGGATAAAGAACAAGAAATAAGCAATCAACAATATCTTGAAATTAATGCATGGGATCGAAGTGTTAAAGTTTATCCAGAACATTCTAAAGCTAGACTTGGATTCCACCTTAGGCTTTCTAGGCCACTTTAGGGTTTTATTAGGATTTTAGCCTCCGTAATACTTTTATCACATTTAATGCTCTTTTAGGTCATAAACCCTAATTTCAACATCATAAGCCCAAATAAGGTCGATTATTTCTCTTTTATACTAAAACTACCTTCTTTATCCTTTTAAGTTATTTCAAGGTCATTAGACTCAATTATCACCTTTAGTTTCTTTCGGATTAACAACTCGTAATTCATGATGGTCTAATTCCCATATGAACTCTATTTATTATTAATTCTGCCTTGATTCAATTGAAAACCCTAATTTCTATATTAAGGTTATTTATCCACAAATTAGGAACTTTAATGCTCAAAATAGCTTTTAATCATGAAAACTCAGTTCTACACATGAAGTCAAATAATTAAAGCCATTAGTAGTCTTAATTACCAACATTAGGGTTTCAAGGCCCATTAAAACATATTTATGCACAAGAAACTCTAAATTAACTAATTATGTGCAAGGTTCATCCTTTTTCTTCCTAATACTCCTTTTTATCAATAACAGGCTAATATCAAACTTTAATCATTAATTAAACCCTACTAATCACATTAATCATATCAAAATAGGGTTCTTTAATAATCTTTACATTAAAGTTAATAACTTTCATTACTTTTCGAATTGCAAGCAGAATATGGCTCCAATTATATTTTTAATGGATTCCTCTCATTTTTCTAAGCAAAATTCATGTATTATATGTTCTCATCGGAGCTACCAATTAGGAGTTATGATTTTAGCAAATATTTACCTTTGTGGACCAATAGCAGATCGCCACGTCACCAATCCATGCAACACTGATGCGGCTTGCTTTAAAACATTTCGAAAAGTCCGAAATGCCCCCGCTTAAGTAAGCAACTCTTCACCCCGCGGAGGGGTAGATCCGTCCAACCCGCCTTTGGTCGTCTTCCACCTCTCGACAGCGTGACGCGGCTGCCCTAGGTCCGATTGAGCGTGATTCTCCTCCTCCCCCAGACCTCGACGGCGTCCGGATCCCGCTCCATCCGCTTGATCTCCCTCTGTCGCACCTACAGGTGCCCTAAGAAGTGTCCACGTCGGCAGAACACGGCCTAGGCAGACCTGCAACACGGCCGCCCAAAGTAGTCGTGTTGCTGCTGCCACGACCAGTAGGGGTGAAAGGATACCCTCCAAGCTCTTCAGGCCATCGTGGAAGCAACAAGGCTCCCTCGAGACCCTCTCCTGTAGCCTCGTGGCCCCGAAAACCCCCAGCTTTATGTTAGTTAGGGTTTCACGTGTGAGAAACAAGAAGAAGGTGATGAAGAGAGTGGGAGATGTGGAATCTCTTTGGAACTCGTCCCAAAGGGTCTACCCCTTTTATAGGGGAGTATCCATGCCTTAGATTGCTTGCCCACAAAGCAAACAATGTTTCTCCTTATAGGAAAGGGAGTTTCCTTACTTTTGAAGTATCTTTCTCTCTCTTCATGTATATATTTCCATTAGGTATTAGGAATTCGAAATTCCTTTCACCTACTCTCTTTATTTCTTGACTTTTAACCCTTAGGCACGAAATTAAGTTTTCCTTTATTAGCAATTTCTTTCTTTTAATAATACCATGAAATTCATTCATTATGCACCACATTATCCTCTTATTTTCTATTTTTGCTATTTTCTCTTTCCTCTTTCTTCATTGGGACTCCTTGGATCCCAAGAAACTCTAATATTTCGAAATCCTTTTATTAGATACTCATTATCCTTCTAGATGCATCTAAATGCATTATTCTTCATTATTTCTCATTATCTTATTTATTTCTTATTAAAATAGTTCTTTTTGAGGATTTCTCTTTATTTCCCTTTTATTTTCCTCATTGGTATCCCTTTTATCATAAGCAATCCTTGGGATACGAAATTCCACCAAGAATTACTCCATTATACCTCTTTTCACTTCTTTTCCACATTTCATCAATATTTTCAATTTCTTTCTTAACAAGGAAATACTTAATTGATATTTTCTTTTCTTATTGCACTTCTTTATGCAACTTTGGTTTCCTTTGAACCCAAGGAACCCAAGAGGCACGAAATCCCTCCTTGGATTTGCCTTCTAGAGGTTTCTACCTCTTTCTTTTCTTAAATATTCAATTATTCATTAATTAATTGGATTTCCTTGTTATTGGGCCCAATAGCCAATAAAGCCCACAAATCAAACAACAAGGCTATTTAAACGAAATCCATTTATTCACAACAAATTATATTATTTGTCCAAATATCTTTAATATGAGAAATTACATTTCGCACCAAATGAACCCAAAATTTGGGGTTGTAACAATACACCATGCCAAGGATACAAATGGGTAAATGACCCTTTTTATTTTAGTATCTAATTCTTCTTCCTTTGCTACCAACCATTGTCACAATGTTTCATTTATTTTAAGAGGTTAACGACCATCATCATTGTTGGAACTACATCATCATCACAAAATCATTCTAGTCCCCTCCACCATTGCAGTCATGTCTTTCCTTCCATTATCATGTTTGATGTGAGAAAATACATTGTCAATGACTCTTTGTTCCTCATCCATCATGGAATTTTCCTTCAACTGGTGTAAAGGACATATCTTGGGACCTGACAAGAACTCAAAAGAGAGCACATGTTCATCTATAAGTTTTTTTCTTTCTTCTACACCTTTCCCTATTATTTATTTTGTTCCCTATTACTTCCTTGTCGATATATAGTACCCAAAAATGGGTCTGAACCATTGTCATATGCGTGGAATCTTTTATCTCTATTCTGACTAGCCCTTAGGTCCCCCCTAATCATGTAAATATATTTAGACATATTCTATATATGTATCTAAATTTGGTTTGTTTATATCTATGCTCTTACAAATCTATTTTAGTTGGTTGCATTCTTAGTTATTGTCATGATTTTTATATTCTTTCCAACCTTAAGAGATCATTTATAGGATTAAATCTAGAGTATGTAATGGAGTGTATGCATAATAATGTTGTGCAACTAGATATGCAGCAAAAAGTTCTCTTTTATATGGTTGTTTCCTAGTAATTTTAAACATTCTACTTATAACCATACATATACCCCCAATTTGAGTGTGTTTGTGTGTATGGGGGAACCTTTGATGGATGCTTCCAAACAAAGTGCTAGACTACAGATCAAGATATGGTTAGTGAGTGATTTTGAGTGTTGAAACCCAATCCAAGTTCCATCCATATTATTTCCTCAACCAAAACCTCTCATTATGTTCATTGTGTTTGTTATTATATAGTATGATTCATTTATTTTCGACTCAACAATTGTTTCTAAGAAAATCACAATTTTACAAAATCCATCAGTATCGATAATTAAAAAGAAAAGGTCTTGACATCTCATTATCCTTGTCCGTGTGTTTGAGTCTATTTCTAAAACACGTTGTGTTTTCTTGTAGGAGTCCTCTAGATTTCAGAATAATGTCCAAGCTCAACCATGGAGGCATAACCATTAGTATATTCTACTACAATGTGTTGCAACCAGCTCAAGGTTTTGGCACATTCTTTAGATCAAGGCAACTAAAAGATATCATAAACCCACAATCACCAATGTTGTTTTCTTACTTTTACTTGATAATGTCATTCATGTAATATTATTCTATTATCTTGAATTTATCTACACCCCTAACCATAATTCTTTGATCCATCTTATTTAAGGTTTAATTTCATAGTCTATGTCATGGAACCGTCAAAGTAAGGAATTAGAGTTCAATCTTAATCTCTATATATAAAGTACTCTTTTGCAATACATGAAATATTCACTTAGTCCTAATTTTTAGATCATAATGGTTAACAAAAAAGAAGAGGAACATGTGTGGGGGTGAAGGCGATAAGAATGAGGTTCCTCTAGGAGCAAAAGGACCCTCTCTATGACCCATCAATGAATCTAAAGTTGACAAAATTCAATTTGGTTTAGTTATCCAAACTATTAACTGCAACACTTTGACTTGACAAGCATATTGATCAACCTTCTTCATTTGAATAGACTAGGGATAAGATCCATCAATATCCCATGTGAGAACATCCTACTACACAATACACATTGTGACACAACCAAATTAAACTGGATGCTACAAGAAACATGTAAGAACCCAACCTAGCTTTACCCTAACTTGGATCTAAATCATATTTTGTTTTGCCTTAGTTGCATGATTTGTGTGTTTCATATGGACCTATATTGGATTAATATGAATTTTAAAAGCATACCTTAGTGTTTCGTGGTCTTTAAGTGATAATATAATGATATACTCAATATTAAAATTCCAAAAAAAAAAAACTAATTGGGGCCCAGCCGCTTCCTCCCTCTAGGGTTTTGCTCTCCCCTCTCTCTAGGAGTCCCCGGCGGCTGCCGCTGGGGGGAGGGAGCCTCTCCCCAATGCCTTCCTCCCCCTAGCCCGTCAACAGCTTATGGTGTCTCCGACTGTTAGCGTGAAGCAAGCTTTGGCATTGGGGAATCATGTTGGGCGCCATCGGGTGTAGATTGGAGTGGAGATGTGCTGTGTTGCGCGTTCAACGTCTGGGCCAGAGCGGCAATTCGCCTAAGGCGACTCCTTCCGTTCAAGTGAGATGGTGGGAGAGTACCGCTCCCAGCCAGATCTGCTTGCATGCCTGCTCCATCGCGCTAGTGCGGTTAGGGGTTTCCCCCAATCCCGCCAGCTCCTCCTCTTCTCCTCCCGAGGGTCACCTAGGCAGCCTGGGTGGCGTAGGCTCGACTCCGTCCAAGGCCGCGGGGAGCTCCGAATGCGGGTGGTATGGTCGCTGGAGGATAATGGCACCACCTCCAGCATCTACGAAGCTCTGGCATCCTAGGTGGAGTCCTCCTTCTCTGTTTATGCCGCAGGGCATCTTCATCGACACCTTTGTTCTATTCTCTTGGGCTGGCGGCGTCCTTCGGGCCCATGGGACTCCCCAGGCTCTGGTGGCGTGGAGACGACGGCCCTGGTACGGATGAACCTGTACTCGTTGACCTCGGAGATGGTTGGACGTCCACTTGGGTGGCATGGGCTCGCGTCCCCTCTGTCCAGAAGGTGGTCTCCCTCCATTTCGTCGTCATCAAGTCATCTATGGGCGTGTCTGTCCGGTGTTTCTTGTTTCAGCATATGGAACACCCTCAAGGTGTTAGTTAAAATGTAACTGGTAGCATCATCGTGAGGATTCAAGCTTGCTTCTCTGGTGGCTGCTTGTGCTTGGGATCGAAGAGGGGTGGATTGATCGTCTTCTCCTGTTCCTTTCTTCCTGCTTTTGTGCCATGTTTAGCAGTCATGGTCCCTGATTAGGTGACGTGTATTTGATGAAGAGGGGATGGATACCCACCTGGATCCCACACTTTTAGGGATTGAAGCAAACGCCAGTGGTGGACAGGTTGGTGTTTAGTTCAAGGACATCATTTGAAGGTCAGCTAATGGAAGGGTCCTGCATTGTGAATTGCTTTCTCTGGTTCAACCTGGATTGGAACTCCTTCCTGGAGTTTGATGAGATGTCTTGCTTCACTCAGGTGCATCTTGTGGCTGATGATGGTTCTCTTCATCAGTGTTTTGTTAGTCTGAGCTCAGGTGGTTCTCATCATAGGAGCACAAGTATGGATTTTAATTGTAGCCTTCTGCCTGTCGGTAGAGTCTGCACATTTTGTGGGTGTTCATACTGTCAGTGGAGCTCCTATGTTGTGCAGGATGATGGTCTTACCAATTTTTGTCTGTATGGATGCTCTTGTGTTGGCTTCTGTATCTGGGGTTTCTGATTTTGTTTTGGTCTTCTGCGTAAGACCTATGTTTCTTCTTTTTGTTTTTGTCTTGGTAATCCTTTTCGGAGGGTTAAGGGGTGCGCTTATGATGTACCTAATGTTTTGGAATCACAATAGCAACATAGTTTTTCGCCGACCAAAAAAAAATTCCAAAAAACTATAACATGTCTCTAGTAACATGTTGTCACATTATGCACATCATTTTATTACAACCAGAAACTGTTATGCTCAAATTTTAGTTCCATGATATTTGGAAGTTTCTATACTTCGAAAAAAGTACGTTAGTGTGCTTCCATTATTTGATAGATTGATTGATGCAACAAATATGTCATGATACTACATCCCACACTGATTCATGTTAGGCATGACACCCCATAGAGTAGGTTGGCAAAATCAAACCCGACCAATTCATCTGAAGCGTACCCAAATTGTTCAAGAAGGTTATGTTCTAAGGCTTTTCAACCTGACCACCATTTGAAACGCAAAATTATTTAAGGATTGGTTCTACATTTTAACTTTACACCTATATTGACCCGATTGGCACAAGTTTCACAATCAAATACTCAAATATAATAACAATAATAATAATAATAATAATAATAATAATAATAATAATAATAATAAAACTTAATACTCCAAATTGCCTATTATATTACTAATAGATTACTATGTTATTTGACAATTCTTAATAATTTTGTAACAGTTCATATTATTTTGGGTGAATTCTATTTATTAGAAATACATAATTTCATATGATATATTATGCTATTTTTATATATTTATGTGCAAAACTATTGTATTGAGTATGTTAACATTTTGCATTTAGGCCATTGTGATGGGAAGCTTAGGAGCGATTCTCTAGAGATGAGAGCTGGTCGGAGTTGTTGGCACCTACTCGGAAGATATGGGGTGAAGGAGGTGCGACGCGCCGCGAGGAGTCATGATCTGGGCCAGAGGTTTGGCGATTCGAACATGTCGAACTCTGCTCCGTTCAAGTGTGACGGGTGGAGAGAGGTCGCTCTCAGCCAGATCTGAGATTGTGTTGTTGCTCCACCGCACCAAGGTTGAGATGGGTTTCCTCCCTTCATCTCCAGTACATTCTCCTCTTTTCCTCCGAGTGAACCCTAGTTTACCCAGGTTGTTGACGGCCATGATTCCGACCAGGCTCATGCCTTGGTGGATACAGCGGTAGTAGGGAGCCTCGTTGGGTGGTTTGGTCCTCCTTTGTCCTCTCGGCGGGTGTCCCCTCCTACTGTTGTTTTCTAGTGATGCCTTTCTACGCGTCCTCGTGACCAGTGGCTACCTCGGTTGTTTTTCCACTATGAAAATAGAGGCATCGTGTGATGGTGCATCCATAAGGTGCCCGGGGCTCCTCGTCTCATCGTCCTCTCCACAGGGGGCTCAAAGTGACAAGGTTACGGCTGATTCTAGCTTGGTGACTAGAGGCCTATCCTGTCGTTGCGGTTCCGAGTGCACAACAGGCGTTCGACGGTAGTCTGACCTCCAGCCATTTGAGAAGGACACCTTCAAGGTGTTTGATGAAAAGCCTCGGTTCGATGAAATGTTGTTGTGCAAACAACAACTCCCGGTTCTAGTGAGATTCTTATTCATGTTCAATGTGGATATCAAAAGAAAGGTCTCTAGAGGTATGCAAGTGTTGATAGTTAGACATGTCCTCTCCTTGTGGGTGAGATGAATGCTAGAGGTTCCATGGATGCATGTCTCCAGCTGTAAAAGTCTATGGATGTTTGTTGATGATGCCACTGTTGAGATTGAATTACTATTTTGCTTGGACTTTGAGTGAATAATGACCAGGTGCAGATGGCCACTGCTTCAGGGAGAAAGACTTTGAGTGATAGTCATGTCTTTCTCATTTTTCTACCTTATGTGTTCCTGTTGAGTTTGTTATTCTTGGGGTTGGGACAGGTGTTGGCTTGCCCTTTTGAGTTGGCAGAAGTGATGGAGTTCATTCAGGCATATTTGTGGGTGCTATTTTTTGGTCCTGTATGCTCTCCCTTCCCCTGCTAGGTCCTTCGGGCTTGTTTCTATTTCCTACCCCTTCTCTTAGTCTTTCTTAGTTTGGAGTCTTCTTTTGTTGGATCCCTTTTATGTCTTCCTGCGTGGAGACTTGGGATCTGTTTTGTTTCCCTAAGGGGCACTTTTTGTACCCAAAGTTTTTGGTTTTATTAGTAACAGGATTTTGAGCGATAAAAAAAATTCACTAATTATACTTGATGATTACAAGGATTATATATATCATTGTATTTTTTAAACTATGCTCTTGGTGTTTCAATTTATGGGTCAAACCTGATAAACCCAAATATATATATGGGTCAGACTAGACTCAAGGGTTTCAATTAGAAATTCCATATTTTGCAAGTTTAGGATTTAACCAAAAAGTGCTAACCCAAAGTAAAACCTCGTCAACCCAAACCTGACTTCCACCCCTAGCATTGGGCAACAGACCACATCAGGTGATGGATTGATTCAGACGCATGGACACGTAGGGCATAGATTGCTACAGTCAATGTGTGTTGTTGGGGTTGATGTCTGTTTTGTGTTATGTGTGCCTGATGTGGTCATGGCAGAGATCATTTTGGTTGATGTGAGGGCTCAATGGTCACTATTTAGGGGCTAAAATGCAATTGTCACCATCATCAATTATGGGGCGGTCCATTCTTTTCACTCATTTTCTCCCTGTTAATCTACTGGAATGATTATGCAGTGAGGAGAGGTTGAACCTATGTTGCTCGTTCACGTGTTTGGGTGGTGGTGATCTGGCTTGGTTTTTATGATATAAGGCTAAAGACAACATTTTAGGCCAGCTTGACCCTAGAATATGTAAGGTCTTCACATCTTCTCATCTTTTTCTAGTTTTTCCTCTCTCTTATACCTCCCCTTGGTTGTGGTTCTTGACCAACCATGGTGGAAACCAGTCTCTTTAGCTAAAGTTATCTCCTTTCTACCTTCTTTGGTCTAGCTCGAGCTAGATCTTGCTAGAAGGGACATGTGTGTGATGTTTGGAACTTACTTTGTTGTTATCTTACCTATAGCTTGTGTTTTTCACAAAAGGTAAGTGATATGGAACCTATTTTGCTTTGTTTTCTTACAAACCCTACATGTAACCCGTAATAATGCAATACATGCTAAAGATGCTTAAAATGTGATCTTTATAGGATACTTAGGTAGTATAATTGGTACCTTTGGGATTCCTTACTGTGTTTTCTTTTGTATGATGAAAGGTTGAAATCAGTGTTTAGGAAATCGGTCTGTGCGGACACATATGCGGCTGCTTAAGCGGTTCGGACAGGGGACCGCCCCGCATATGTCAAAGTGGAGCAATAATCGGACCAGGCCTGATTATGCGGATGATTACCCACTTATGCGGCTGCTTAATCACCACTTTTCCAAACTGAAAGGAACATAATATGTATATGGTATTGTTTTTTTAGACACTGGTTCAATCAGTTACATCCGAGAACTACTTGAAAGAAAGATTGGAAGGACTTGAGGTCAGCTTGATAGATATGAAGAGCAGGAGACAGGTACTCATTCCACATCATGGGTGATGATGGTTGCTTCAGGCATAACTTTGCTAAGGCGTCAGTTAGCTTGTTTTGATTCCTTCTCTGGTATATTACCTTCTAAATTCCAGAATTTCGTAAGGCATCTATGACCTTGTCGGTGAGTAGGAAGTATTTATCCGGAGGCTTCTTTGACTTAGTGGCCCATTGCACTGCAGTCCATGAATCTGAGATGATTAAATTGTCAGAGAGTCCATTGAGAGTAGCCATCTTTGTACCCAAAAGGATTGAGTTTAGCTCCCCTTCCATGGCGTATGTGTCGGGGATGATACATGCAGACCCTTTTAACCACTGGCCTTGGTAATTTCTGGTGATGGCATAGGATCTTATAGTCATTGAGTTGCTTGATAGCGCCACATCCACATGTATGATAGTAGCAGAGGGTTGTATAGCCGTTGGAGGGGTTGACCCCATGCCCTCAGAGGTATCTAAAGAAGACCTTAGGGAGGGTGATAGAGCATGTGTGATAGAAGAGGTCTCAGCTATGCATTGAATAGCAAGTACTCGAGATGGGGTACGTCTGTTCTCAAAGATATGGGAGTTGCGATTCTTCTAAATCTTTCAGCAGGTCACAGAAAATTTGGTATCCCAAGTCGGAGACTTATGTAGATCTTTGAGGTTTTATTCAAACCATTTGTGGACGTATTGATTCTGGAAGAAGTTGTGTGCCTCCTGTGGTAGGATCTTGGTCCAGGTCCTCCTCGCATCAATGCAGTCTCTTATGGCGTGAAGGCAGTCCTCTTCTTTAGTAGTACAAATGGGGCATTTCGGATCGTCTGTCATTTTCTTGTGAGTCATAGCATTTGTAAGGAGCCTGTTATGTAGTAGGAGCTAGAGATGGAGTTTGAGACAATGTAGAATTCTGATGGCCCAAATAGCTTTAAATAGCGGTTGATCCACTTCGTCAGTCTGGGTGACGGCGGTATAGGCAGAGCTCAACGAGAAGGTACCATATGGAGTAAGTTTCCATATACGTTTGTCTGTTCCATAGGAAATGTTTGGAGTAGGCATGTTCAGAATGGATTGAATGTTGTCATTGTCAAACCAGTAGTTGACGAAGTTGATGTCCCAGCTATTGTCCTCTTTGACCAGACTAGAGACCTTGAGGTCGAGCAGGTCCTCGGGGATGGTTAGGCCCGACTTGGTGGAGGGCTTATGATTATCCCCCAACCACTCATCCGACCAGATGAGAGTGTCATGTCCAGAGATGGCAATCCGTCTAGAGTTGTTGAGTAGGAAGGGTGTTAAGCTTTTAATGCTTCTCCAGAGATGAGATCCATTGGGGCTGGGGTGTCCCCTGCTGAGGTATTTTCCAACCATGACATCTACCCAGGGAATGCGGTGACGTAGAAGGAGGGTCCATGCCAGTTTCATTAAGAGGGCAATGTTGAAGTCTTTAGTGTGTTTGATGGCCAGTCCTCTCGGTGCCTTAGGCTTCGTGACCTGCTTCCATGCCACGAGGTTAAGGTGTTTGCTAGAATTCCCATTCCATATGAAATTCTGAAGAAGCTGGTCGATCTTGTCACAGATAGAAGATGTGAGTTGGATGGATTGCATGACATAGCATGCTTGCGATTGCAACATCGAGCGGGCCAGAGTGGTCCTACCAGCAAGAGATAGAAGCTTGTTCTGCCATTGATTGATTTGGTTGTGGATTTTCTCAGTAAGAGATAAGAATAGCTCTCTGTGTTTCCTTTTATGAACAATTGGGACTCCGAGGTGGCGACCCAAGTTACTTGTTTCTTGTATTCCTAGCTTTCTGTAGATCGTGTTCCTCGGGCTTCTTGGTGTATTGTGCGAGAAGAACAAAGTGGATTTTTCATGTGACAGAAACAAGCCAAACGCATTGTTGAATATCCTGAGACAGACTTTGACGGTCTTATCTTGATGGATAGATGCTTCTCTGAAAAGAATAATGTCGTCAGTGAAACTTGCGTGTGTGATGGGGATTTTCGACTTAGAGATGATGATGGGTTTCCAAGAGTTATTGGCGACATCTTGAGCGATCAATTGGCTGATCCTCTCTAGGCAAAGGACGAAAATATATGGTGACATAGGGTCGCCTTGCTTTACTCCGCAGGAGGGCTTGAAGGAACCCGCAATTTCGCCATTCCAAAGGATTGATGACTTCCCAGAAGTGATGATCTGCATGATGGTGTTGATAATAACCTCTGATAGATTTGTTTTGATGAGTGTGTTGTGGATGAAATGCCAGCTCAATTTTTTGAAGGACTTCACAAGATCGAGCTTCAAAGCCAACGATTTCTTCTTGCTTATTTTAGACTCCATTGTGTGGATAACTTCATGAACCAATGTTGTTTTGTCGCCAATCCTACACCCAGGGATGAAAGCTGATTGATGGGGGGATATCCAATCACAAAGGTATGGTTTGTTTCTAGTGGCTATAACCTTGGAAAGAAGCTTTGAGCAAACTTTGTTAAGGGAAATTGGGCGGAACTGAGAGCAATTTTCAGGAGCAGCAAGCTTGGGGATGAGAATGATAAGGGAATCCGACAACCCGGGAGGAAAGGCTACACCCCTAAAGGGTTGTTGAATGAATTGGAAGAGATGAGATTTGAGGGACATCCAGTTCTTTTAGTAGAATGCAACGTCCACGTCGTCTGGGCATGGGGCCTTGATAGGGGACATTGAGTTTAGAGCTTTGTAGACCTCTTCCTGAAGTGGGGCTGTGGCAAGATGGGCTTGCTGGCTTCTGGATAGGGGTGCAAAAAACTTGGGAAGAATGGGCAAGCATTCCTTCTCAGCTCATTGTTGGATTCCTTGTACACATTTGAGAAAAAAAAGAGAATTAGGAGTTTGATGTATGTCTCATCATTTATCCATTTTCCATTGTCTCCTTTGAGGCATGTCACTTTGCTTCTCTATCTCCTTGCTTTTGTGAGAGAGTGAGAAATGAGTATTATTATATCCCAGCCGAATCCAATCGCATCTGGCCCTTTGCTGACTCTTAGACTTCTCTCGTCTAAGAATCGAGTCTAACTAACTTTGTAAACTAATGTCTCTTAAGCCATGTCTTGGTTGACTCGGAGGTTCAAGTTCATCTGGTTCCATTGGATCTTATTTGAAATCCTATCCTTCTCCTTCCTATCGTTTTCCTTGTGACCGAGTCCCATCTTCTGGCTTTAGAGAGAAAAGAGGCGTTCACAGTCATAATGTCTTGCTTCATAGACCATGATTCTTTGAAGACGTTGGTGTATCCAGGCGTGGTGAACCAACTAGCTGAGGTGTGAGTAGGTAGATGATTGCGGATAATAGGATGTCCAGTGTATGAAACCATGATAGGGGCGTGGTCGGAATGGTTCTTTTTTAGCACTCGGATCTCCTTAGTGGTGGGGGAGTCGATCCAAGGCCTATTCGCCATGGCTCTATCAAGACGTTCGTGGAGGAGTCCTCTCCTAAAAGTAGTTCGGGCCCTAGATGCTCCCAGATCATACAGAGAGCAAGATTCCATTGCTTCAATGACATCATTGTTGTTAGCAGTGTCAAAGGTATCACTCCCAAATTTCTCCGAAGGGTACATGACGATGTTGAAATCTCCCATCACCACCCAGGGGTCTATGATGGAAGTAGCCATGGTGTTGAGATGGTTCCATAGAAGTTTGTGGCTGCCTCTAGTTGTGCTAGCGTAGACGAAAGTGAAAAGAGTGCCTTGAATGTTGCAGTGGACAAACTGTTTGTGA
The DNA here is from genome assembly GCA_963693085.1 of Alisma plantago-aquatica. Taxonomy (NCBI): domain Eukaryota; kingdom Viridiplantae; phylum Streptophyta; class Magnoliopsida; order Alismatales; family Alismataceae; genus Alisma; species Alisma plantago-aquatica. The sequence goes on along the minus strand of OY856412.1, from coordinate 394,076,390 downwards.
GAGAAAAGTATTTCCAAGTTGACATTGTGCTTCCAGAGCACCCAAATGCCACCTGAGAAACCAGTAGCTTCCACTCTATGCAAGTGTGTGAAACCCAACTTCTTGATGATCCCCATTGCCCTGTATCCACTGCAATGGGTCTCCATGAGACAAAGGACCAAAATGTCATACTTCAGAACAAGATCCTTGGCAGCTAGATGGGTGTCTTTTTCGTAGGCACCCTGCACGTTCCAAGAGACAACTTTCATTTATCAGATTCTGCTAAGGTTGAAGTTCCCATCATCCTGGCTTCATCTTCAAGGTCAGGTAGGAGAGAGGTCTTGGTACTCTTCCGGTTGGATGGAATCGAGGGACCCCCCGATTGGATCACCTTGATATTCCTCAGGTGGATTCCAACTGAGTTCCATCTAGGACTTCAGTAGGGGTTGAAAGGTATGTCCACGCTGGATGTGTAGCCCATCGAGAAAGACGTGGTGATAAAGGGGTGTGTTTCCTGTGTTCTTCCAGCGAGAACCTCATCTCCGGTTGGGTTTACAATAGTATGGTTGTCATTCTTATGCATATTTGTGGAGTGATGAGGGGGTGTTTTATGGGTATTCGGCAGGGGACCTGAGTGCTATTCAGGCATGCTTTGGTGATTACCGGTTTGATCTCTGCTTAGCCTGGAATTCCTCTTCTGTGTCTTCCAATTCAATGCCACTGGTTATCCTCTCAGCTACGTTATCAACATCTCTGATTTTAGTAGCATCGTCATCACCTTCTTGAGTTTCTAGGGTTTGGAAGCGATTACTCAAGTTGTGTTGCGGCTTTTGGCTTGCTGCTTTGTTAGGCCTCTGCTTGCGCTAGATAGGTTTTGCATATATGGAGTCTGTGAAGCCTTGAATAGGCAAATGAGGTGTCTGTACGGGGACATCGCACGTAGCTGAGTGTTTTCTCGCTTCATTCTCCGCCGTGATTTGCTTGGTGCAGTCCTTTTCCAGATGTCTCGTACGTCCGCAGAACATACATATGAAAGGGATGTTCTCATACTCAATTCTATAGTGGTTGCCTTCGATCATGACTTGCGGAGTTAAGGGATGAGCAGTATCCAGTTCGACCGCTATTCTTGCAAAGCGGCCTCGACGTTGCATCCAAGTGTTGAGGTCCACCTTGATGGTTTTGCCAATATAATCTCCTATCTTTGCGAGCAGAACTTCCTTGTAAAGATGGATGGGGAGATTAGGTATCCGTAGCCAAGCTACCAACTTTGGAGGTGAAGGGGATTCCGGCGTGAATTTTGGTTGCCAGCACTGGACTATAAGATACGACCCGAACAGCGGCCAAGGGTCGCCCGTCAAGGTGTGAATGTATTCATCTTCCCTATGCAATTGGACAACATAGTAGTCGTTCGCTAGGTCGATAAGATCGAAGCATCCTTTCGGCTTCCACATCAGTTTTAGCCTGTCTTGGAGGGTAAGAAAGCCTATTTCTCTAGATAAAAGTTTCACGACGACTGTATATCGCCATGGTTTGAGGAGGTTATCTCGGGCGTTCGGTTTCAGACCGAAGGACGGCATACCATCTTCGGATTTGAAGATGATGTCGCCGGGTTTCAGGATGGTGTTGTTACCCTCTGGATCGATGCATATGTAGCCCTGGTCTTCGGTCATGTTCTTTCCTACCAATTCGCTATATGAAGGATGATGTGCATTAGGGGGTTGCATCTTGCCTTGGTTCCTGTTGGGCATATCAGGAAACTAAGCCGCCGCTAGAGAGCCGGAATCAACTTCCATGGTGTTGTTACGAGGGGCCGACTTGGAGGTTTGTTTCCTCGTGGTTGAGAAGTTCAGGTTGATGCCTATTTTGCCTATCAGAACTTGGAGCATAGAGCTGGGACCGTGACCATCGTTGTCGTCAGGGTAATCATCCTCAGGGATAGCGCCGCCTCCTCCGGTCATGCTAGGGTTTCTTTTTCTAAGAATGTATTGTTTCTCTTCTTTTGATCTAGTTGATTACAACATATGAAACATGACAAATAATTTTTTTTAAATAGTGATTGGAGTGCCCACTTATGAAATAGCCATTAATAAAATTGTAACTATCAAATATAAAACTATGTATATGGTATTGTTGTTGTCTCATATTTCTTTTTTATACAATATTACTACTCCCTTGCTTCTTATTTTCATTTTTTGTATGATATTATTGTTGTCTTTTATTTCTTTGTTCACAAAGTCCCTTTCTTCTTCTATTTACCCTTCCATCTTCTTTCTTTGATGTTACAACAGTAAACAAATTATTTCCATTTCCCCTTTTCTTATTAAGTCCAGCATTTTTCTCTTCTCATTTCCTTGCTCTTATTTTCTCTTCTTCATACTGCTTGTTGAATTCCTCTAATGCTATTGAATTGGTCTTCATCTATTCTCTCATTTTCTTCATTCTCTTTGATAAGAGCAATAGGTTTCTTCTCCAATCTTATTTCCCTTCTCATCTTCATTCTCAAAATTATTATAATTTCAATTCTTCTCCTTCGTCTTCTAGTTCTTCCAATTCTTATTGACTAGTTGTTAATTGTTAACATGTTTAAAGTATACCATACTAATCTATGAAATTGTTTGGCACTATCATCATTTTATATTGCAATTTGACAGTTGCATGGTTCATATAATATAAATACTTTATAGTTTCCTCTGTTTATTTATTTATGTTTATTGATTATGGAAAACTTTACATTTCATAACATAAGAATGGTTGTTTAACTTGTGTTAATCAAATTGATGTCATGTCATGCTTTGCCAACACTCCAAATGAAGTTTTGCTTCTTGTTGTCCTCATATGTAATTGTTCAATATAAAATATAATTATATATGATTAATATATAAATTTATATTGATATTTAATTAATTTATTAAAAAAATCCAAAACCGCATATACTTCCGCATACCGCATATACTCTATTCAGTACCCCGTCCGCCCGTACACCGAATACTGCTTTTCTGAACACTTGTTGAAATGTCCAGCTTTCTTGTTTTCATAATGCTAAAATTTGTAATCACATGTTGTTTCTCCAAAAATGATATCTTTATGGACCATTTGAATACATGTTAAGGAAAATCTGAGTTTTCCTTCTTCCTTATTGTTGCTTGTAGATAAAATATGAAAATACTAAGCTTCCCTGGCTAACATTTTGGTATGTGATCCTTTTTCAAAGATGGCATATTTATGTATTCGACTATCTTGGTTAAATCTCTCTCATTTTAAGTTACTTATGAACTAAATTTTGCATGGTGGTTTTTTTGTTGGAATGAAAAGGAATTCCTACTTTTTAATGTAAATTTTGAATCTTTCTGAAGGATAGCTCTTGGTATGGTTGAATATGATAAAAAGGGTAAGAGCTTTCCCTCTTTGAACTTGATGCATGGCTTTCTAAAATGTTTTTGGTTTCTTACGTGTTGATTATATATAGTTTAATGTTCTATAATGTTTCATGCTTGGTGTTACATGAAAGACAAAAATAGGATAATTTATGCAAGAAAAACTTAACTCATGTAGTGTTATGTGACTAAGAACTATTATAGTGTTCAAAAATCAAGATAGTGAATCAAGTAGATTTGTTAAAATTTTGGATGGTGAGAAGGTACTAGGAGTCGTATATTATTGAGTATTTGGAAGTAATAAAGGGTTCATATTAGTCATGTATTCCGTTGGTGTCAAATGTTGGACATGTATATTATTGTAGATGAGGATGTGTATCTAGTTGCAGTGAAACCTAGACATACATTATATATATACCATATTCAATGGGATAGGTGTCATGAACTATGCACGATGGACATGATTTATTATTTAGGTTTCTAGCCGCTCAGTCAAGGGATCTTATAAAGAGATATATTTCTAAGATCTTATATGATAAGCTAGGATACTTAAAAGTCACTAGCTAGTGGTTTACACAATACATCTTAATTATCCATAGATGTTATGATAAAATAAGTAATCGAGCTACGTATCCATATTTGTAAAGAATGCTTGGTGATTCACACTATGATGCTTTAGTCATCTTATATGCCTTCCAAATATTGTTGGCCTTGTCTTCATACTGTATATTCTATTGATTATATCATGTTGAAGATACTACTTATGATTAATATGCCTTCTTTTCATTTATAGTAGCAGGCTTGTATCCTTAGAATGCCTTATAATTTTTATATCATATCATCGGGACATGGATCTCACTCTCATGGTTCTTCACACCCTTTTAGCTTATCAACCTCACAACCATGGTCATAGTTGTGAGGAGACACCTTCTAGAGATATGTAGTATAAGAATGTTGTATTTTACCTTCTTGGAGGAGTCTAGAGTCATCCATGTATCTTTGTTCCACACAAGGGGGTTTATATATTGATGTATCAATGACTTTATTTTTATCTTGTATGCAATCTATATATACCCATGTTACAAACTTTGGAAGATGAATCTTTTGTTGAAAAAGTTCTGATAGTGGCCACATACAATAACAACGCATATATAGATGTGGAAATGAAAACATGATGGCACATTTATATGCATCCTTATGCATACATGTTTGATATTTTATCTTGTTATTTATTTGCACTCATGCTTAATTATGTTAATTTAGATCTTCAATATTGTTTGAGTGATCTCATCAGGTTGGGCTCTTCCTTCCTGTGTGCCATCCTGAATGGTTGTGGTGCCATAAATCATCTATGCCCATGGTTTTTTGTGTTCTTTGAAGAAAGGCACTTCCTTGGTATGATTCTCTTGAATTGGATAACATAGAGAACTGGAACAAATTTCCCTTGCTCATGCAAAAACGTTTTTTCCACCTTATAGACAACTCACTACAAGACTCTGCCATGGAACTTAAAATAGAAGCCATAAGAGGACTTCTATGTATTCTTGAAAAGGTTTAAGGACTGTCAAATAACTTGTCAACACCATGGGATAAACGATAACAAAATGATCACCAACTTCTACAACAATTATCTTCATTCTAAAAGAAAAAATATCATTGCTTTTACATTAAGTGACTTCTTTGGTTTGGAAGTTTCCAAATCCACCAACTTATTGGTAACTTTTCTATCAATGAAACTCAGATAATGACTAAGAAAGTGGCATTGCTTCTACACAATCATCTGGCCTATCTAGAGGGGGTATGTAAGGGGCACAACTACATATATGACATATTGCGTTGGTTGTTTTTGCAAGAGAAACTGACGATGTTATCTTTAGCGTCAGTTTTTTAAAAACAACCGCCGTAGTTTGACCATCTGAGAAAATACATGATGTATTTTTTTTATCTTTAGTCTCTTCTCAAAGAAACCAACACGATATATCATCACAAAAATATAATTTTTTGCAAAAATTTTACGTGACATTTCATTTGTCTCCAAAAACCTACATCGTCGATTCTTTTATTAATATCTGATAGTTTAAATAGTTGTGCACACTATGTGTCATCCCACCCCCAATAGGTGTTTCTCGTCAGTTATATCTTCAATGACCGACGAGAAAGATGTATGCGCCATGTGTCTTACGGGAATTTCCCACCCACAGTCGGTGTTTCTCATCGGTCTTCCTAACCACAATTGACGACTTAGGTGTCATTGAGTTGTGGGGTTAGGCGTCGGTTTGTTGTAGACAACCGACAATAAAGTTGTCTTTTTGTCGGTGGTTGTTTGTCTATAACTGACGACCTACACCCTAGTTCATCGGTTATGTATATAACTGACGAGGTAGGTATTACTTAAACCCCACATGAAACCTTTTACCCCTCTTTCCTCAAACCACATTTCTCTAGATATCAGGCTCTAGTGATTTCTAGCAATTTTCCCCTCTTCCACCTCCACTGCAGCTGCTACCCAGTGCGTCCAACACCATAATTGTTGCTCTGTTGGCGATTGGTGCTTCTTCTTACCAATGATTATTGTTGTTGTTGCTCACCGCTGCTACTTCTGTTGCTCAGTAGTGATGTTCTCTGCCACCCTTTCTACTCTGCTACAACTTCTCAAGTCCTCACCACTGCTCTCTCCTCTGTCCAATGAGGTAGGTTAGCTGCTTCTTTTTTCTGCATTATTTTTTGCATTATCAAGCAACGCATGTGCAAGTATGAACAAATTTCTTTGTGAAACTATGAATGGCTCATTAAATTAGCTTTGTGAAACTGTAAATGTCTCTATGAACAATGTATTTGATTGAATTGAAAATTATGTGTAAGTCCTAATATGTTGTTGGTCTAGATATAATTTTAATTGTAATGAGTTGTATGATTGTGATGAAAATGCATGTATGTAACTATGTATTTAACTAGAATTGAACTTTTATTTGTAAACTCTAATATGTCATTGTCCTAGATTTAATTTGATTATGATGAATTGTATACCTAAAATTATTTCTAACTATGTATTTAATTACATTGTGATGAATTGTAATGAGATTGTGATAAATTGTAAACTCTCAATGCATATATGAGATATCTGATTAAAAGATTCTAAACCCTAATTTCTAAATTGTTTTGTTGGCCTAGAAACCTATTTGAGATTTATACATTAGGAGTAAACCTTTGATAGACCTTGATTTGGGACTGTTCTTGAGCATTTCATCTCACTTAGGATGTAAGTATATAATTCATACTCGATTTCAATAAATTTTGACAACATTTCCCTTTTGTTCTCTAGGTCCATATGTAGTTGGGTATTTGCCCATCTATATTAGCATACATGAATAACTGCAGGGAAATGCTATTGAAATTTATTAAAATCAAAAAAGCATTATACACTTACTAGTGAGATGAAGTGCTCAAGAATGGATTAGGTGGTACAAATTCATGAATATGAATGTTGCTAGATGGTAATGGCTCAATTTAAACATATATTTTTTCTAAAATTAACTTACTAGCTAGAACCTGATCAACTAGTAGACTCCCATCTGATCACAAAAATGGATCGATCATGGATGTCTAAGCCAAATTGCTACACTCTAGAGTTTATTAATGGTCTCAATGAGTTTGTAAGATTTTCATAGGAACATAGAAAGCAACCTAGAGATAGGTTCTATTCTCCCTTTAGGAATTGTAGAAACAACCTGGAGATAGGTTCTATTCCCCCTTTAAGAATTGTAGAAACAACCTGAAAGTTGACACTGTTGATATGATTAAATATCATGTCATGTGTAATAGGATTGTATAGGGCTATACAAAATGGTACTGGCATGGAGAGATTCCTAGTATGAGACTAGCAGATGTTGGTAGTGGTAGTTGTGTCGAAGAAGATATGGTTGATGATGTTGATGAGAATGAACCAATTCCAACACACATGGTTGATACGATGCTAGATAGTTGTGGGGTAAATGTTATAGACACACCACCCTTGTCTATAAAAATTGCATATGAATATTGAGAAATTGTTATACTTAGGTTGTACTAAGTTTATAAAGTTAACCGTTGTGTTGAGATTATATACTTTGAAGGATAACATAGATGGAGCGATAAAATCTCCATTTCTCGATTATCTTTGTAGAGAGAATTTTCCCTAATGGCAACGAGCTTCCAATCTCAACATACAAAATGAAAAAGATGTTGTACCCAACGGGAATAGAGGCTAAGAAGATACATGCATGCCCGAATGACTGTGTGATGTTTCAAAAGGACTATACCTATTAGAAAGAATGTTTGAAATGTGGGGTGTCTAGGTACAAAAGGATGCCATTGGGAAGACCAAAACTGAGTCTCCTGCCAAGGTGATGTGATATCCGCACAAAATTTATCTTAGCATGCAGAAATAAAGAAAAATAATGATGGATATGAGATGAGTATGATTCCCCCACAATGGAAGAAGATTGATTTATTGTATCTTGAATTTGGCAAAGAAGCTAGGAATTTAAGACTTGGACTTTGTACTCATGGGATGAATCCATATGGAACATTAAGCAACCAACATAGAACTTGGCCTATCATGATTGTTGTATACAATCTTCCTCTGTGGTTGTATATGAATAATAAATACATCTTGTTGTCATTATTGATATCGGGCCCCAAACAACTTACCAATGATATTGATGTTTACCTTAAATCTTTGATTGGTGACATAAAGAAACTATGGGGTGAGGGTATAATGACTTATGATGCTTTATGTGGAGAGATATTTAATTTATGTGATATGATGTTTTGCACTATTAATGACTTTCCTACTTATTGGAACTTGTCTAGCCATAGCGTCAAAGGGACCAAGGCATGTCCTATATGTGAGGAAAATATAGATTCTATTTGACTAAGATATGGTGGTAAGATTGTATATTTTGGTCATTGGAGGTTTATGTAAAAGGTGCATCCTTATCGAAAGTTGCACAAAGCATTCAATGGCTCGATTAAGGAATAGAGTGCCCCTAAACTATGTTGGGGGGATGTTTATGTAAGAGTAAACAACATTGTAATCATTTTGGTAAGAGACCATGTATTCAAAAAGAAGTGAAAAGTTTTATTCAAAAAGAGTCGATATTCTCAGATCTTCCTTACTGGAGTTCTTTGACAGTTCGACATTGTATCAATCTCGTACATATTGAGAAAAATGTTTGTGATAGCATTATTTCTACTCTGTTGAATATACCCAGTAAGACTAAAGATGGCGTAAAATCTTGAATGGACCTAGGAAAAATGGGTATAAGGAAAGAATTAACAAAATAATTTAGCAAGGGTCTTTGCACATATCTATATCCTACTTGTTACACCTTGTCTACAAAGGAGAAGAGAACTTTTTGTGAGTGTGTAATATTAAGGTACTGCAAGGATACTCAATCAATATCCGTATATTGGTATCAATGAAGGATCTAAAGTTGATAAGTCTTAAATATCATGAATGCCAAACTCTCATGCAACATATATTGCATGTGGTTATCTGATATATCCTTTTTAAGCATATAAAATTTGCAATTACTAGGCTTTGCTACTTCTTCAAGACTCTATGCAGTAAAGTAATTGATTATGACATTCTAGATAAGTTACAAACAAAAGTGGTCATTACCTAGTGTCAACTTGAGCAAAACTTTCCCCCTTCATTCTTTAATATCATGTTACATCTAGTTGTCCATTTGACTAGGGAAGTGAAAAGGTTGAGTCCAATTTTCTTGCATTCGATGTATCCTTTTGAGCGCTATATGAGTGTTCTTCAAGGTGATGTCCAGAACCATTGTTGCCCCAAAGAGAGTATCATTGAGGGCTATATTTCTAGGGAGGTTATGGACTTTTGAAATATCTTTTTAAGTTACAACAAAACTCCTACTAATACTGTGAATTTTGATGTTTATTCTGGCAAAGGTATATTGAGAGAATGACAAATAATTATCAGTTGTGAGTCATGGGAATAAGTACACTTGAATGTTTCACACAACATTGACGATGTTGTTTATATCACCGAACACAACAACGAACTCAAGAAAATTTATCCCCAAGCCAGATCAATGTGGCTTACTAGAGAGCATAATCAGACATTTATTAGGTGATTTGAAAAGAAAGTTTTCAATCAAATATCTCAAACACCAAATAATATTATAGAAACTATCAAATGGCTCGAGTATAAGTCAAAGACCCACATTACATCTTATAAAGGGTTTGACATAAATGGATTTTCATACTACACAAAATATCAAGATGATAAGTGTTGTCCAAAATAGTAGGGTCACCCTTCAGTGGTCTTCATTGTATTTTTCTAGTGCCAAGGACAAGAGTCCACGTGAAGGAAAGATGTCTTATTATGGTGTCATAAAAGATATATAGGAAATTGACTTCATAGAGTTTAGAGTCTCACTATTTAGGTGTAAATGAGTTGATAACAAGAAAGGAATTGTAGTTGACAGACTCAGTTTCATAATTGTGAAGTTTGAGTGGACAAGCGAGAAGGATGAACCCTTCATCATGGCATCACAGGAAAAATAGGTATTCTATATCGACAAACTTGCAAAAGAAAATTGGTATGTCGTTCTTCATGGTAAAAGATATTTCATTTCAGATCTATTGATGAAGAAGAGTACTATGACAAGTATGATGACTCTAGTCTATTTTCTGTTAGCTTACCAAGTGTAAATATTTTGAAATTTAATTTTTATTTGATTTCCCTTCTATTCACTCAGAAATAAGCATTAGCAGTCGTTAGTGATTGTTCTTAAGACTTGGACTGTGCATTTCTTTGATCCTTTCAGCTAAAATTGACATCAAATAAGGGACACCCAATGAAATTGAAAATTTATGCGTAAGTACAATTTTTTGGTGGCCAACATATTTGTTAATGTTTGGAGGAAAAGTAGATAAGAAAAAGAAATTAGTAACTTGGAAGAGTGTTGATGTAGTCTTCTCATTCCAACTGCATAATATATTACCAACTCTGCTTAATTACATTCATTAATGTAATTGTAAATCTACAGGGTCATATACAAGACAATGATTGGGCATACACATATTATGTGATGTTGTATATGCAAATGATTGTCACTTACGCACAACAGATGAAATGTATAGAGAATGTAAGTCATTAGTCTTGGATCATATTAATGAATTAGTCTCATTTGATAGTACAAACAATCAAAATGTAATTAGAATTCTCATTCTCTTTGCAATTTTTTGACAATACTAAACTCTATACATTAGAGCAGTTGAATAACCTACGCAAACAGTGGACAGACTGCTTCATCAAAAATGTGGACAATGAAAATGGGAGGGTTAATTGATATTTTTTTAGTTCAAACTTTGATGTCAGATTTTTTATTATTATATTATTATATATTTTGGACTTAAAATCTGAGATGGCAGCTGATGTTGATATGTATTTGTGTCTATGAATTGAATGTGAAGTGCATATGTGTATGTGAATTAAACGTAAGGGCATGAGGAAGAGAATGATGTTTATTTGTACATATATATATATGAAATTGAATGTGTGATTGAAAAATGAAACAATTGAGTCGTGAGTTCATGGATTTGTGTGCATTTGAAGTGAAAAAATGCTAGAATTTGTGGCATGTTTGTGCCTATTGTATTCATACACATTGTTATATTTTGTATATAATCTTTTTCTTGCAGGTTTGTCGGTCTGTTGTTAAGATGCAATGCTTGTAGAGGCTTGTAGTTCTTTAGAACTTTCAGTTCTGAAGAACTACATGCAGTAGATAGGTTAGCAGTCAGACAGTAGGTCTGCAGACCTGCTATGTAAAAAAACATAGACATTTCTCATCGGTTATTTCATAACAACTGACTATGTGCCCATTCTATGCCAATTAATTACAATAAACCGTCAGGGTACACCTAAAATTTTCACTATTCAATCACTGATAAAACTGACGTCATGATATTTGGTGTTGGTTATTTATCATTACACAATCGATGAGGAAATGTTAAAGGTGTCGGTTGTTGTTCTTACATATAAAAAAGGTTAAAGGAGACTACAGATATGTCGCACGGTGCGCATTATATTATTGACTTTGTTGTAACGCGGACCCGACGACAAAAGTTATTTTCATCAATTTTCTAAACCGACAAAGAATGACTTGAGTTTTAGCGTCGCCCACTTGATCATCAATTTTTAACCGATGTTGTATGCCTAAAATAGCTAACGCAAGATCCCCATTTTGTAGTAGTGGGGTAAATTCTATTAACCTGGTCAAAGTGAAAATTGTTAAGTTGGTTATTGAGGTGAATTGAATCTGGTTTTGTATGAATAAGTTAATTGTTCTTGTGCATGATGTACTTGTGTAGCTTGGAGACTTGTAGAAATAAGATGCACCCTTGTTGTTGACCTTGTTTTCATTCTTGGAAGGTCTCTGGGATGGTCGATGCAAAGTAGATCAATGTGATCTTCACAAAGGGCATTGTGAGAGTTGCATGATCATATTTTGATGATAGTGATCGCTGATGTGTGTGTCATTTTGAAGAAGGAAATGATTAAGAAATTGTTATCATATCCATTGAGTGCTCACTTTTTGACATTTTTTTATGAGTAGGATGACTTGTGCACTTCAAGTCATCATATTTAGGGATTCCCCTGATGTGGTGGAGTGCATACGGATGGAGATGGAGGTAAAATAGCTTAAAATAGGTTGTGAAAGAGGATAGACATAAGTGATGTTTTTGAAGATGATGGATCCATCTGAGCTCATTGAGGATGAGGGTGAGGATGAGGATGAAGGATGGAAGAGGCCAATTGAAGTGGGTGAAAGAGTAAACAAAACAAAAGGGGTGAAATTGGATGGAAATGATAAAAATGAAGGCATAGAAAGGAAAACACTCCTCGCTCATTCGATGATGGTTGTGAGACAGAACTTCATATCTTCATCATCAGTGGTTGTCAAACAGGATGACCAAAGAAGACAATCAAAGCTTGGGAAGAGGTCACAATGAGGATGGGAAGTGAGTTCATTGAACTGTGCATGTGAAGGATATATCTCATATCAATTAGGATATTAATAAGTAGGATTAGGATGATTTTCCAAGGTTTTCACATAAATCCAACTTTAACTAGGCATATTGGCAGGGTCACAACCGCATGAGACAACATCTATGGGGACCAATCAATGCATTGTGTCATGTGAAGTGAGTCTTAGTGACAAGATCAATAATTGTAGGGTTGTAAATGGGTAGAGTAGGGTAGGATAAAGTCTTACACATACCCTTACCCTCATTAATATTATGGGTAATGAGTAGGTTCATTACCCTTTCCTTAGAAACCTCTACCCTTACCCACATGCATTTACAAAAAAGGGTGAATGGGTAGGGTAACAGGTGGAATGGGTAAAGTAACCTAAAGATAGAGATCAAATTTCATATGATATTCCCTACATAAAAAATAAGATACTCTTTAAATACATTTCAATTAGTTATGTTTGTAGTAATATACACACAAACAACTAATATTTAAACCAACAATTATTTTCTAAAAAGAAAATTGATTTTATCATTTTTCTTATTATTAAGGAATTATTTTGTCTAGCTAATAGATGATATAAAAACTTGTACATGATATTGATTTCTTGTAAGTTCATGAAATAAAAAATTAGAATAGATTAATCAAGTAGCGGTAAGGCTTGTTGGGGTTTTTAATAGGAATCAATGAAATGTGTTAGAACCAAAACTATTAATTCCACATTTTCTTAATGGGTAAATGGATAAAGTAGGTAGGGTAAAACTACTCCCTCTGCCCTATCCATTTTATGTATTGGTAGAACATCTCAAGAGTAAACTGGTGGTAGGTGAAAATTATGTTTACCCTTATCCTATCCTACAGGGTATGGGTCATGGGTAAATGGGTAATATTGTACGCGTGTACAATCCTAAATGATGACGGTCGATAGTGGGTATCGATGCATCTAGTCGATGAGACGCCATCAATGGAAAATTGACAACTACAGTTGTTGTGGGTCCATCTCCCTTGTGATCGATTCAAGTTGGGCATCTAGTCGTTGCTCACAACAACTCGCCACATCGACCATTTCGTTGGGCATTTTACATACATAAGTCATTGTGGTCACAGATTCCACTATTAAATTTGTTGTATTCCGATGGTTATTTAGATCACCACAATGATCAATTATACAACTTTTGGGGTCATTGTCAACTGCAACTTAAGTCCACAGAACCTATTGACCTAGATCACCACGTCGCAACAAACATAGATATACAAAGAGTACACTTGACGTGATATATATATCCGTGGTTTATACTCCGTTTTTTAACATCTATGAAGTGATTCCATTGTTGCTTTTTTAATGCTTTGCCTAATGCTCCTATCTGATTAGGGGTCATGGCGAACACTATAATCAACAGACTTTAGCAGCTGAACACATTCAAGTCATTCATCACTTGTGGCTACCGTTGTAGAAACCAGTTGTTGCCATACGAAGTCAATCACAAGTCAAGCTACCAACGACTTGGCTGTTGAGAAAATGAAATTCACAATCACTTGGTTGGTTTATTGCGACGATGACACTAAAACATTAGCACATAGCATGTCCAAATCATCTTCTGCCAAGTCAATAAGATACTTGTACGGCATTCAGATATATGCATACATATGACCGCTCCCTCAGTACCCTGCAGAACATCCAAACCAAAATTGCCCTATACGTAAACATACAAAGTGCATCCAATTTGCGAAATCCTGTTGGAGATCAATCCAACAGACGCTGGTGGTAAGAATCCCAACTGACCTTATCCATGAAACGGGAATTGAGGAAGCCTTGCTATTTGATTGCTTACCAGCATTCACATGGGACCTCATACTCTAGCTTTGCATTCATTATAAGGCATTGTTTGCTCTCAGCAGCGAAATGGTCGGCCCAAGAGCACTGCCCCGCAGAGCTCGACGTGACCAAGATGGTTTTGCTGGGGGACTGTTGTCGTGCTTGTGGTAACCATTCCTCTGCTGCAGCTCCGCTTTTTTCTTTTCGAGAGCCTTTGTTATGTCCTCCTCCCAAGTCTCCAAGTCATTGGCATCTTTCTTTTCACTAAATGCTTCAGGGGAGTCGGCTGTCCTCTCTTCACCACCTGAATTCCCAAGGATTGACGGACCAGATTCAATTGGTTCGCTCCAGCAACTGCTCACGCTTGCCAACCCTGATTCCACGCCATCTAGGAGACGTACATCAACTAGGGATGTGAACTCAATCTGAAGAAAGATAAAACAAAGTAAATTCTATGATCATCCATTTTGGCAAATACAATCCATAGTAGAAAAATAACCTCCAGAGAACCATCATCTTTATATAAAGGCTGCTCTGGTAGTGTGTCAGACTCCTCAGCTGCTTTGTCCAAGGGGATGGCATAACCAGGAACAGGGACCAGGGTACATCGTGTGGTGATAGGATCACAAGAAATTACTCGCCCAACCTGTAATCAAAAGAATTAAAAACCGATTGCTCGGCCACATAAAATGAGATAATTCAACTATTAGAAAAGCATGCCACTGTCGTCTATCTTTTGAAACCATGACAACCCTTCAGAAGGCTAAAAGACTTACTCTGAAAGAAGAAACTTCAGGACACCACGAAGAAGATAACTCAACCAGCCGATACACAACAACATCTCCCACCTACAATCAACTCGCATGTATAAGAACAGGAACACAAGGATAGACATAATATTTGGGAAAAGGTTTCTAAATCAATATTATTTTTTGTTGCAATAACATTGCATATGCATCCATTTACTAAATTTACTTTAAGCACACAGTTTTAGAAGCCGAAAGAGGTACTCAGTTTAAGCATATAACTGATCATCCCAAGGCAGGAAACAGTTATTTGAGCAAATTTGCTGGCTAAGAGCTAGTGTTATCAATGCGGCGTCCTAAGTACTGAGATTGGTTTTCTAGGTGCATAGGACCCACGTGAGAGAGGCATGCACCAAGGTTCAGTTAGGGGTTTATTTAGGGCAATTTAGGTCTCTAACAGGTTACTGTAGACCAATTTCAAACAATTCGGTCAAACAAGATCCGGGTTAAAGTAATTAGGGGCAAATGATGTCTGATTTTGGCAATTTCTGGGCAAATTATGTCTGATTTAGGCAATTGGGGTAATATTAGGTCATTTCAGGTCTAATCAGGTGTACTTCATTAGACTTCGGCTCGGCGACCATGACGACTAGAAGGAATATTTTAGTTAGTTAAGGTGTCTATGAAAATATATTACACAAAGTTTTCAGGTCAGTTCTCTATTAAGTGTTTATATACGGAAAAGAATGTATACATGTATCCGGCGAATAAATAGATAATCTATAGACTTGCAAATGACTGCTTGTTTCACTTAAATTGACCTCAACTAATCTTTTTCAGGATCCTTGGTTTTCTCTATACCTTTGATTTTCTAAAATTAAATAACATAACTAAATATACCTTAATATCAAAATAAAAATAACGTCCAAGATGGGACACCCAGATAGTTGGATCCTTGGTTTGTTACCAAGAGGTCTCAGGTTCAAGCCACGGACGGCATGAATAAAATCGCCAATTTAGAGAGAGAAATTTAACACCTAGGTGCTCCAGCATTGGAAGCCACCTGCTTACAACCTTAGAACTCGATTTACAATTTTGAATATATCTAGAAAAAGTAGAATTGCAGTTGCATACAGTTAAACAAAGATTACCTCACACACAATAGTAACCAACCATATTAGTAATGGAAACAAAAATAACCTTAGGAAATCTTGTCATATGGCAAAGCTTCTCAAAATCCTCTGGTTGAACAGTCTTTCTTTCAGCATTACTTTTACTTTCAGCATTAGTATTACTTTGTCCATCCCAAGAAAAATTCTTTTCACTGTTCCAGGTAGAGGAAGACTTTGTTCTGCCCCATTTCTGTCCCTTCTTCTTGTCTAATGTTCCATTCCATTCAATAGACCCCTAGATGGAAATAGATTTTAATGCAGTTTAGTTAATACATTACAATAAATAGGTTAGTGTAATTGCATGAGATACCATACATGCTTTCAATAAAACTGTAACAATAAGTTTGACTGAATATTAGGAATTACAGACATAATATATACACAAAGGCAGTCAGCTCATAACACAACATGCTGAGAAACAACCTTTTTGTAATTCTTTTGCTTTTACTGTTGCAGAAGGGGAGTCGGTGACATTATAAAGAAGGTAGGTCAATATCTTAGTAAGAAGATCCAGGATGTTCTATTTCGCTTCTGGTCATTTAATGTGCCTGCTTGTAATTGCCAGAATAATATAAAGAAAGTAGGTCTATATTCTAGTAAGAAGATAGGGATGTTCTGTTTTGTTTCTGGTTTTTGAATTTGTCTTCTTGTAGATTGTAATTGCCACAAACAAATCATTGACCATATTTGTGCTCCAAGTTCCAACAAATGAGCTTTTCTGGATTAGAATAAGACCAAAAGAGTTCTTAAAACGTTCATAAAACAGAGCCCGAAGATCATACACAAGTTTACCATTTTCAGGAAAGACTAATCAATCTATTGTACTCAGTAAAGTTTCACTGAGAATTGATATCAAGTCC
The DNA here is from genome assembly GCA_963693085.1 of Alisma plantago-aquatica. Taxonomy (NCBI): domain Eukaryota; kingdom Viridiplantae; phylum Streptophyta; class Magnoliopsida; order Alismatales; family Alismataceae; genus Alisma; species Alisma plantago-aquatica. Next base: position 394,059,394 of record OY856412.1, on the reverse strand, counting down.
TACATATACTAACAAGAAACAAGAATCACTTTCCACGATCCAGGACAGCTATTTTCTTTCAACAAAATAAACATAATAACATAAAGCATAAATAGAAAGAGGGAATTGGATTATGTATAACCAGTAATGAGCATTCCAATAAACGAAGAAAACAAGTAATGTCACAGCTTGAAGGTAAAAACTTGTCATCTTATTAGACTTCTTGTGTACAGCATAAAAGAAGTGTGTACAAAAAGAAAAGATAGTTCTTCAACCTCTCAATTAGTGACGGGAATGACATCAAACTGCTCTATGGTTCTCCCTTTCTATGAGAAGAAATAAAAGGCCTACCAACCATATATTGGGAGTTGGATTCTTATTCATATTTTTAGTAGAAGCATGATTTGAGCAGGCATATATATCGTAGTACTGTAATCACTAATTAGGGAGTCGACATAACTCTTCTGTCAAATCTAATCTCTCTATATATAAAGAATGTATATGGACAATTTACATATGGACCCTCGTGTATACATAAAACATAAATATATCATTTTTATACTATGTTAACACCTCCTCTCAAGCTGGGGCATATATATCATATAACCTTAGCTTGCTACAGAAGAATTGAACACAACCATTTAGAAAATCAGTAAACAAATCTACCAACTAACTTCAGACAGAGAGCTTGATCAATCCATCCTGAAGCTTTTCTAGAAGTGACAATTCACTGCCATATGTTTTTTCTTTCATGAAAGACGGGATTAGAAGGGAAGTGGACAGAAGCTTGATTATCAGATTTTAATTAAATAGCATTCTTATGCAGGAAACCCAATTCCTTTACAAAATGCATATAAATTCACAAGGTACAAGTGCCACGGCTCTAGCTTCTGATACTCAGCACTGGATCTGGATACCACTGTTTGCTTTTTTTTTACTCTTCCATGATACAAGGTCGCATCCACACACACACAATACCCAGTGATGGACCTTTTATCAATGTTGGAGCTTGCTTAATCTGCATCAGAGAATCCAAGGACCTCCATGTTGACTATAGTTCGTGTACTGCAAACCCTTTCCAGGAGTTCTTTTTACATATCATTGAATGTGAATGACAGACTCAAAGTGACTAGAGCAATGCTTTTCAATGAATTGACTAACAACACTCGTGCCCAAAGTGACTTCAGGTCTAGTCACAGTCTGATAATTCAACTTCCCAACTACCCTCTTGTACCTCCATGGATCTTCAAGCTCTCCATTTCCATAGACAATTTATATTTGGATCCATAAAGGTAACCCAGTGATGGACCTTGTATCAATGTTGGAGCTCGCTTAATCTACATCAGAGAATCCAAGGACCTCCATGTTGACTATGGTTCGTGTACTGCAATCCCTTTGCAGTTCTTTTTACATATCATTGAATGTGAATGACAGACTCAAAGTGACTAGAGCAATGCTTTTCCATGAATTGACTAACAACACTCGTGGCCAAAGCGACTTCAGGTCTAGTCACAGTCTGATAATTCAACTTCCCAACTACCCTCTTGTACCTCCATGGATCTTCAAGCTCTCCAATTCCATAGACAATTTATATTAGGATCCATAGAGGTATCTGCTGGCTTGGCTTTCATATTTCCTTGAGGAGATCAATAGTATAAATACGCTGTGAGATGATAAACCCATCTTTAGACCTAGCAACCTCAATCCTTACAAATATTTTAAGTTGCCCAGATTTTGGTTTGAAATTGTCCCTGAAGAAAGACCTTGAGTTTTGAGGTGTTGATCATTACCAATAATGACAATATCATCTACATAGACAAGGAGAAGATACAACCACAAATGTGCCTCTAGAAGACAGAGTGATCCATACTATTACTTTAAAGACCTAATTCCACCAAAGCATGTTTGCATCTGCCAAACCAAGCCTTGGGAGACTGTTTCAAGCAGGATAAAAATTTATGCAACATGTAGTAAACTCCAGCTGAGCAGCAAACCCATGTGGTTGCTTTATATGTATCTCCTCAGGGAGGTCATGAATGACTAGCAACAAGAGAAAGAAAAGTGTGCCTAAACGCCATCTTAGTGATGGGTAAAATGTCGCCAGGTAATCTTCACAACGATCATGTGTAGCCCTTGGCTACCAACACGCCTTGAGCATCAGGACCAACTTTCATTGTATATACACATGATATGCAACCAACCATTGATTTTCCTGGAGAAAGTGAAACCTGAGCAAGTTTGAGTGTGCTTCAAAGCAAGGAACGAGATATCCGATTTTGATGCCATTTTGTCAGCATGGAAACCAAAATTTATTGAAATTTCGACAGAAATTTCGATAATTAAAAAGTGCCTATTTCGATGCCAAAATGAATGAATTAAGTCATGAAATTTCATAGGCATGAGCTCTACACATATATGCATCGTTTTACGCAATAAAATTATATATGGGGATATGTGGGGGTCCTTCATGTGGGAGACAAGTACATTTTACTGTGTCCAGGGTAAATCTCGAAATTTGGGCAAAAGAGTTTACTAATCTCAACACAGCGGTACAGCTGCATGATTTCCTAGCAGAAGCTGGCGAAATTTAAAAAAAAAATCTTGAAATTTGGACGATTTTGTGGAAACCTCATTCCTTACTTCAGAGCAGACATCTCCTTCATTGCAGCATGCCACCCCAAGTGACCCAATGCCTCCAAAATTGTTTGAAAAATAGGAAAATTAGCATATGAAACAAGAATTAAATTGGGACGGATGGTGCAGGGTCTCTTTTCTTTGCTTAGGGAAATGAGAAACAATCAATGGAAACACTAGTATCTACAGGACTCTCTGGCACGAAAGTGACTTGTGAAGGGTGAAGAATTGCAATGTCCTGTCATACCTGCAGATTTAATCTGCCCACACCGGGAATAAACATGAGTAACAGAAGGAAGACTAGATGGAATACTAACAACATCATGAGTGGTACACAGTGAGCTAGACTCAACAAAGACTGGGATAGGTATCATCAATATTATCCTCATAGGTTGAATACAATCACATAAATATAGTGGGTTCTCAAAGAAATCCACATCAACAGAGACCATAAAATGCATAAAGACAGACTATAACACCTGTTTGCTTTAGAAACATGAGAATTTTCCAAGAAAACACACTTAAAAGACTTAAAAGTTAATTTATCAAGACTAACACCTAATTGATTAATGTCATAAAATGAGTGAAAAAGTTTTAAAGTTGATTGTCAAGCTACCACCAGCCTACGAAGCACGGACACTTCAAAACAGGTGTCATACCCACATCTGACACGTATTGGACACCCGTAATTCTTAGACACGCCTAAATGCGTATTGGACACTTCTCTAGCCATGTCCAATAAATTTTTTATGTTTTTATAGTTGGAGACTCCATGGACACTTGTTGGACACGACCCAGCCCACTTAAAGGCCACACTGAAAATAAAACACGTTAATTTTCAGACTTTCATTTCCAATCTCTTGACTCTTGCATCTACACTTCGGCTTGGGGCGTTCATCTATATGCCAAACTGATCGACTGCATTAAATGTAAATGATCAACCTTTGGTCCTTATTTATTTTTACAAATGTGTTTAGTACAACCTCATATCTTAATTTTTGACAATGATACCTTCACCTTTTTCTTACAATGTCTCTCTATATCTACGACGCTGAATAAAAAGCGATACCCGTGTCTGGTTGGTCTTCAAATATGGACGTCGGTTTTCCTTAATAGCCGACGTGTAATGTGTATCATCATCGGTTTCGTTAAATAACCGACGCCCCGAAAAGTGACGTTGAACGTTGTTTCTGTAGCAGTGAATGTTAGCCGCAGATGTTGTTTCACTTTGGTGTTATTGGCCCTGCCATCCCTCTGTTGCCCATAAGGCCAATGTTGACCTCGCTGGACCAAACTAAAGTTGCCCAATTTGTTTGCAACGCTCTGGGCAACCTCTAGCCCCTGGTCAGGCCGGCACCGGTGACCCAGGTCTGTCGTGGGAGAAGCTGCTTGCGACGACTACACTACAAGAGGGAGCAAACCCTAGACCGGCGGTTCGGCAAGGCCAAGCCGTGCAGCCAACCGGCCCGAGGCCTCTGACATTGGTCGATTCGAGCGTTCACCAACCTCTTCCAATGGGAAGTAGTCAAAGGCCTTAAGTATCCATGACATTGTTAGTATAATTGAAGTGAAATGACAAAAAATATGGGCTCTTGTTTTGTTAAGAACTTAACTGGTTTATTCTTGTTCGTTACTTCTGCAAACCTTTTTCAAATTATGCAAAGCTTGTGTCTATGTATCATTTAACCATGTACGCGACACCTTGTATGCTTGACCCGCCTTGTTCCACGTATTTTATAGATTCACAGATGTCTAGAAGTTGATGGGCTTGGTGAGCTATGCCAGGTGTACTTGTTGTAAGATCCCTAGTATACATGAGCAGATTGTGTAAAATTATACTCTTGAATATGTAATTAAAAGCTTGTAATAAACAATGTTTCTTAATATATCTTGTTGAATGTTGAGGTTATGATTGGTGCATTTATCTTGTTATTTATTCATGTATGCTAAGATTTACGCTTCGACATTCACACTTTGATAATACCATGCTAAGGACGGACGCCTAGGTCCTATCGCCATTGACTTGATAGTTATTTGGAGTTAGGATTTGGGTAACAAACAGTTCTGTGACACCTTGGGCTTGACCCCTTTTGATGTCACGCATGCTTGGTGACCGTTGGATTAAAAATCTGACAATGCCTGAATCGTCATCCACCTTGCACAAGAAAGGAAACCAAGAACATTAATTTCCTTTTCAATTTCACGAATTCCTCTTTTTCTAATTCACGAGCACATCTAGAAACACATCCAATGGTTTCATGAGGAGATTTTGCACCAAACTATCCTAGGTTTTGACCCCTTTAGAAGGTTAATCAGGAATCCCCCTATTCTCAAGCTGCTCGCCACCTTGAACCAGAGTTATATAAGGGGATGTTCACCCTCGTCAAGACCCCGATACGCTCGCAAAGTGTCGCGCTACTCAAGTATCCCTCATCTCCAACCAATTTCTCCTACTAAACCCGTTCTCAACCCCTAGCCTTCTCCTTGGACTTCACCAAAGATCACCTTCATCGTCCTTGCTTCTCCGACCTCCCTACGAAAAATTGACACCTTGGGCGAGTCTGGCTAGACGAGGTGGAGACTCCAGTGCCCTCACCTTTTTCTTAGAGGCACCAAGGATCAGATTAAATCTTTGTGTTGACTCACTCAAGGCACCTGCTCACGAAGGAGAGAGTCACAGAGGTTGAAGATGACCGTCTACAAAAAGACTTTCCTACCCCACATCCATTGTTGCAAGGTAAGGGTTATATCAGGCTTTTCTCCCTGTTTCATGACCTAGCCACACGAAGCGGGTTGCCGACTTGGCACAAGCCGGTTGGCTTGGCCCTGGCCTTTGGCACACTGGAAATACCTAGTCGGATGTTGAAGTGGCGGTCTATGATCGGCCAATCATAGTTAATTTTGTGAAAATCATAGGAACATCCAGTGATGACATGTTATATGTGAAAATTGATCAAAAAAATAAGAGTCCAATAAAAATTAATTTCATAGCCTGATTTCCATCTAATTCCAAAAGTATATAAAAGTGGTCTTTAATGTGAGTTCATTTGTGAAAAACCCTAATTTCATAAGGTTTATGAAATCGATGACCATAAGTTAGACTTAATATGTAAAGTCTAACCTTTTCGGAATATTGGATCAAATTCATGAATAAGGATTCATATGTTATAAAATTGGGGTTTAGATAGTATTTAAGATGGTAATTGATATAAGGTATATTAATTTTAGGACATTAGGGTTTCTACAAATCTCTAGAGATTTAGGATTTGACTCAAGATCAGAGAGACCAACTTAGGGTGTGCTTTGCTCCAAGGTAAGTGGATCATGCCACTATACATAAGTACCTTGGTTGGATTTTATGCTATGTATTGTTTATAAATTATGCTTCTAATTTCAAGTTTAATTCTCTAATCATGTTCATATATAGATTTCCTGATGATTTCTTTATCCTATGTCTTATGGTTATCATGCTCATTACTATTAGATATTATGATTAAAGGTTCATGAAATTAATGTTCAAGTTTCAAGAGGGAGAAATACCATCATGTTAAAGATTAACGTTCAAGATTAATTTGTCGTGATGTCAATATTAAGATAATTGGAATTGAATTAGATTTTATATGCTCTCACCATCATGGATCTCAAGTGGTCGTTATGGGCTTTTATACCAATTATGGGCTTTCATAGCCAATCATGGACCGTAAGGGATCATTAAGGGATTTTATAGCCAAATCATGGGCATTCGTGCCAATTATGGTCTTTCCTAACAATCACGAGCTAATAAGTGGGCGTCATATAGAGATGAATATATTTACTGTTTAATTCTTCATGTTATAAGATTTATGTAATCAATAATGCTTAAGTTATAATACATGCCAAGATTTTCTCTCAAGTCAAGTATGTATGCTTATTTTTCAGTTCTTATAAAATGTATAGTGTCGCTTATTGATGTATGTCTTTGTTTTCACATGGTCGTGGGATGAGATGTCCCTAGATTAAGGAGCAAATGAGAATTGAAGCGAGACCTTCAGTGTAGCTAACATTAAGGAAGATTTTAGCTTGGTGGGTGCCATCTACACTCAATAGATTATCTAGTCTAGCTTATCACTGATGCTTTATATTTTTTTAGCCTACATGTATTAAATTTGAAATTAAGATGAAATAATTTATGTTATCCTTTTATGAACAATGTATGAATCTACATTTTGAGTAATTCATGGTGTTTCATTTATCTTGTTTCTATGTATATCATTTTTTGTGACGTTCCTCCAAGCCAAGTGCCCATGTTATGGACAACATAGGGTTTACTTCCGCTGACATATATATACTTGGATAGGCGTTACAATATGGTATCAGAGCCACAAGTAGATGGCCACTAAGCTAAATATTCACATGTTCTAACCCTAGGTATAAGATAATGGAAACCAAAGTAGAGGTCTAGACATGAGAAGAAAGTTTAAAATAAGATTAGGGTTATGTGCCTAGATGTTTTGGATCTTTATGTTAACTCTAGAAATGTATATAGAATGCTCTCTCTTTTTCCCACATGTTTGTGGTATGGGACATAGACTGATGGGGTTTTGTAGAAAGAATGTTATGTACATAATCATGCTTGTCTTGTCCTTTTTTTTCGAGAAAGAGAAACATTCTTATTTAACCTGCTCTCATGCAGGATTCAAAGGAATTACAGAAGTTGGTATGAATACGTCATTATGCATCCCATTGCAATTACAATTAAAAATAACTTCATTAAACCCTTGAGGAGGTAGGTTATAAACAGTATAAGTACCTTGAGATCTAAGTTGATATTTTGCAAGAGTATATGGATCATTCTTTTGTAACAATTAATTTTTCCTCCTTTCTGTACCCCCCTCTTAATCCTGCTTCTTGTCCCCTCTTCTTTTTCCTACTTTTAGCTACAGTAGCTGCAAAAATGTCCTTCACCTCTTTAACATGCTCCTCTATCTTGCTTTTCCCTCATCTACTCTTCCTTCTTCCCCTCTTTTCCCTCTTCTCATTACAGCTCTTTCTCTTTTTCAAATTTGAATGTGGCAGAAGCCACTCTTCACCCCCTCCTCTTATTTCATGTTGGTCCTCTACTTCTCCTTCTACCTTCTCTTGCCACTCCTCCCCCTACACTTCTTGCTCCTTCAAGCAAAATTAGCAAAGTATTGTACTCCCTACGTATACTCTTTTTTTTTTGCTTCTCTACATCTCCATCTCCCCTCCTCTTTCTTGCCCCTCCATTTTAAGTAGCTCTCCAATGTATTCCCCTCCTTTTCTTCCCTCTCAACTCCAAGGCACCTTCATTTGCACCTCCTCCACTATGAGCAACTTCATATTTCCTCACCCCTCCCCTTCTTCATCTTGACAATAAATTTTGTTCACCATTACTTCCACCAACAATAAAACTATGGATATACATATAGCAATTATATGTCAATTTCTACAAATATATGTGTTTATTTATATATCTGACGCGTGCACTGCCGTGTCCGTGTCCTATATTTTTGGAAATCGCTGTGTCCCGTGTCTGTGCTTCCTAGTCTGTAAAAATCTAAATTGAGTACATGCATTGCAATTTCAGCCATTCTAGAATGTTGAACGGTAGGGCCAAGTTGGATGTAACAAAATATGTCAAGTTTCTTTACTTGGATTCTATTATCCAAATGGATGGTGATTTTCAAGATGTTGTTTGTCAAGGGATCATAGCATGATGGTTGAAATGGAGAGAAACTATTGTAGTATGTGAATGACAATTTTGAACTTTAAAAAAATGTGTTGGAATCTAATGGATTTACGATTAATAGAAGCAGAATTTAGTATATGCATTGCAAATTTAGCCATTCTAGAATGTTGAATGGTAGGGCCAAGTTGGATGTAGTGGATGTACCAAGATGTCAGTGATTTCATTACTTGGGTTCTATTATCCAAATGGATGGTGATCTTCAAGTGATGTTTGTCAAGGGGTCATAGCAGGATTTGTTGAAATGGAGTGCAACTGTAGTAGTATGTGACCTGATGATTCCTCTCATATTTAGAAGTTTTACAGCTACACAGTCAGTCATGCTATAAGCAGGTGAATGTTGGGCGACGAAGAAACATGGTTTCAACAAAAGATGAATATGGTCAAAATGTGTTGAGATGGATTTATGGGAAGACAAGAAAAAGAATGCTTGAGAAATGACTATATCAGATACAAAGTTGGGGTGGCGAGCATTGGGGACAAGTTGCGCGAGGGCCATCTAACTATCTAAGATGGTATGGACATGTGCAAAGCAGACCGAGTAATGTGCCTAATTGAAGCAGTCGTATTGAATTAAGCACAATCAAAAGAAGAAGAGACAGACCTAAATTCACATAGGAAGAGTTTATAAGGAGAGATTTTGAATGTTTACATCTTGATCAGAATATAACTCATAACAGAGTTGATTACAAAAGAAGGATCCATGTAGCTGACCTAACATGGTCGGGATTAAGGCTTGTATGGGATGATGATGATGATCAAACGATGAATAAAACGTACACAACCAAACACTTTGGGTGGAACATGATAATATGGATCATTAAGATGAATACTATGGAATAGAAATTTGATTGTGGAGAATCAATGATGGCAAGCAACTATTGAGATGTGGCTGTAAGAATTGCATTCTCCCAAAACTCCTTTAAAACCCCACACATAGAAGAAGTGTGCGTGCAATCTCGATAATGTGACGATTTTTCATGCCGTAGAAGTGTTTGTGCAGTCTTGATGATATGATGATTTTTCCTATGTACAACTCCATTTTGTTATGGTGTATGTGGGCAAGAAGATGCATGAATAATGCCTAGAAAGAAATCGTGAAACTTTTGCTAAAATATTCGTCGGCATTGTTAATATCGAGAACATGAACATGATTGCCAAATTGAGTCTCAATTTCCATGGAAAAGGATCGGAATATAGAAAACAATTTAGATGTGTCCTTCATCAAATAAAGTCATGTAACACGAGAATGATCATCAATAAGAGAGACAAAATATCTTGGCCCAGTTTGGATGATATATAACTTAGACCCCATATGAATGTATTACATAAAAAAGGGACTCTTAACTTCTCTAAAACAGCCAAATCTGGAACCAAAATTTTCAACTTTTCCAAAGACAAGTAAACAAGCCACTTTATGGACATGCAAAGGTGAAGACGCCACAAGGACTCTTATACCAAACTCTCCCAAGTAGTAGAGGCCTACAAGCTCATACCCTTCACGAATCATCATGTGTGTCTTCAAGTCTTGTATGACTCAAGCATCAAATAATAAAGTGACAAAAGCTGGAAGAGAATGAATTAATTTTCTAATATAGACTAAGTTTAAGAGAACCTAGGCGTGAAAAATGTTGACTTGAGACACATGCAGGGTGCAAGGAGACAAAGCCAGTGCCTAGTAAAGTAACAGTGGATCCATCAACAAATGCTGCATTAGGTAAGGTAGATAGTTTGATATAAGCGGTGAACATCTTATAATTTTCATGTGATGCGATCAATGGCACTTGAATCAAGAGCCCAAGAAGACAACGTTGCCTATAGGTTTAAGAGATGCATCAATTGGTATACTCCTCAACGGTGACTGAAATATGGTGTAGAAACTTCATGTACATTATTCACACTAAATGTCACATTTGCAAATGTAGTTGGAAATCCATGCAACTCATAGCAGCTTTCCTAATTTTCCCCTTCCAACCACAATGAATGTACTCTGATATTGACATGGTCAACCTTGATCAGCACCAGTTACTCCACCTCTATTATTCCTTTCTCTACATTCGTGGTCATGTGTCAAAAGACTAGAGCTAGCATGAGCAACTACAGATAGCCTTGTCATAGTGAAGGTGATCAAAGCATCCAGTTTAGGAAAGGCATGAGACACCTTGTAACAAGCTTTCAGCAAGAATTGTGATCTCTGTTCCAGACAAAATCTAACTTTGGATGCCCTCATCCTCACATTGAAGATTTGCTAGAAACTTTATCACTGTCACTAGATCCTCTACTTCTGCATCTTCTATTTTTTTTGGTGAGAGGAAGTAAAGCTACTTAAGTCATCAATTAGACGTGTACCTCCAAGATACCGAGTTAAGTATTTATCACCCTTCTGATTTCAACCTCCATATCATACATTAGGAAATATTGTTGGACTAGATGTGTCAAATGATCCCACGATTCCTTGCAAGTCTCAAAGTGATTTATCATGTTCGTCGATTGTGGTTTCCCAGAGTTCCACATCTGGATAGAAGGTTGGCATCATGTTGTTCCCAGTGAGTGAGGCATTTATGGAAACATGTCTTTTATCCAAAACCAAGCTTGTTCCTTCACCTTTGATGGTCCATAACCATCCATCTTACAGACATCCACAACACGCCCTTTAAAAGCAGCATCCTTCAACGCTAAAGCACGAGCCAAGTCCTTCAGGAGGACGGGGGCAGTGACCTCAAGATTCATGGAGTGGCACCGACAACACACCTTTGGCGATTTGCAATCTCTTTGCCAATGGCTCCAACAGAGGCATCTGAAGCAGACATCTCGCGGAATATTGAAGAGGGTTGCCTTCAGTTGGGGATCCCACCTGGGTGTGGGAGGCAATCATCTTCTACTATTTGTGACAATGGTGAAGCCATCATCATCTTAAATATCCATCCCTCTTGAGAGTATCGAACACCATCATCTCCACAAATCCCTCCATCACTGGTGCACCTTCATAAAAAAGGGACCTACTTCCGGAAGCACTTCCTTAGCCTGCACTGGATTTACTACCTACAATTGGGCATTGAAATGCACAAATGCAGAGAATGGGACGTAATTCACAAAATTTTCGCACCTAGGTGCAAGATTTCATTAAAAAGGGGGAAATCTTATAGGAAAAATCCAATCTGGGTCGGCAATCTGTGAAATGGCACAGAAACACAGCTTACATTTCGAGAAACGTTGTTCCTAGGGCTGATGCTACTACATCTTAGGTATTTTGGCAATTTTCTTTAGATCTCTTGCTTCCAGAGGCTATTTTTCTTAATTCTAAGGTATGTTTCCCCTATCCCTAGCCATCTACGCTGCCTCCTATTCCTACGCTCTTCTATAGAAATCTAAAGAAGTGCTCTGAAACTAACATTGTTCTAAGTGCTAGATCTTTTGGAAATCACTCTACAAATAAAACTTTTTACATCTATGAAATAATGGTATAAAGTATGTAGATTTATAATACTTTAAGATTATTACATATATATTTCCTTTTTATACATATGTTAGTCTGGATAATTTAGTTAATTAAGTTATTTGAGTCTAATTGTATATGGGCTCAAGTGTGTTTTGGTCCATTAGGGTTCTGTCCGAGTATGTACTCTTCCCCCTTCTATACATATGAGGGGGGTTCTTATAGATACAACGATTAACCATCTTTTACGTTATCACAACATAAAGTAGCATAAAAGCTATTACAGGTATGCACTTTTGTAGATCTATGTATAAATGTCTCATGTAACCTAATTAAATGCTATCACTAGACTTAAACAATCACTATGAACTAGTTTTGGTAAAAGAAAATTTAATGAAGCATGCTTATTTGTTTAATACGTAATTCATAAATAATTTCAGACCTAAAATTAATCAAAAAAGAAAAACGGGGATGTAATAGAATTAATATGATTACTAGTTTAGTTATTGTTTTACTCTTATGAGTTTGCAATCAGCAGTGAAAACTTAAATACTTACCACTAGTTAGTTATTACTTATTACAAATTACTTTAGTAGTTAATAGTTAGTACTATTTAATACAATGTTCTGAAATGTGTTATGCGGTATGCGTTCGGTCAGGGTACCGCATAGAGTATAAGCGGAATGCGGGAGCATAAGCGGGGCATATGCGTTTTTGGATTTTTTTTAATAAATTCTATATTTCATACATATATTTATTTGAAAAATATAATCAAAACCATAAATTTCATACTATCTAATTGCGTAGCCCAATAGCCGAATGTACCAACAGGTCATTACATTAAGAAAAAAGAAACACATATTTTCTAATCATTAAGAAGAAAAATCAATCAACAAAACCCTAAGTTTATATAATGTACTACAATATACAAGTAACACAACACACTAACACATACAGTTTATAGCAGAACATTTATATAATGAACACATAAGCAATAACCACAGCAACAGAACACATGGTAGTTCAAAGCAGAAATAGAAAAAGAACATCAAAAACAAAATCAAAACATCAAAATGATATGAAGAAGTCAAGCCAGTAATAAATAGAAAAGAAAAAGTCGTAGGGAATAGAAATTGCTCCCTAGGCAACACACAAATTTGATACTTTGTAAAAGAAAGTATCATATACAATAAATATCTCCAATAGATTCCCCTTTTATACAAGACAAAATAAGAACTGTTGGAAGTGCAACATGTTTTAATCTTAGAGCAAAATAGAAGAGAAAAAAAGAGCAAAGGAAAGAGCATAATGAAATATTGATAATTGTAAATTGTAATAATATATTGTGCACTGCTCATTCAAAACGGAATTATTTCTGAGGTAGCAAAATTTCAATATCTGATCTAAAACCAACTATATAGAAGTTGTCATTTAATTTGGTTGATTTTATTTGAAGTTTTATTTATATTTTTTTAGTTAAGTCACCAAATGAGATGCGGGGCCTAAGCGGCCGCATATGCGGACCACATGCCGCATATTCGGTCCATGTCCAAAAATAGCATTGCATAGTTGTATGCGGAGCGGCTGAGGGCCGCATACGCATATGCAGCCGCATAAACGGCCTCATGCGGGGCATATGAGAACACTGATTTAATACGTAGTGATTATTACTTAACTAAATTAGTAATTAGTAGTTTGCAATGTAGGTTATATCAGTTGTAACTTGTAAATTTGTGACTTGCAATTGTAAGTTTTAGTTCTAAGTTGTAACTTGTGGGTTTGTAAGTTTGTAACAGTCTAACAGTCTCGACGGTTCTGTTCATTTGTGCACTCACTCATCAAGACATGGAGCCCATCTCGACCTTATAAATTTATTATATAATCTAGTGTCTTTATGTCTAAAAACTGTAACTGAAAATTCCAATAACTTAATTCCTTCATCTTACCATCGAAGTTGTCCTCACAATCCCACCAAACAGTTCAAGTTCCTTACGCATGGGAGACCAACTGATGCAAACTATGTTGCAAAAATCAAACTCATTCACAGAACTCAACTCTGTCGGACAATTCCCCCAGGCATGGGTATTTATAGATAACTCGGGAAACCCTAATCGACTTATTTCATATTGTGGCCCTATTGAATTAAGAAACACAAATTATTTTATTAAGAACTTACAAGTTCCTAATATTACACTTAGATCCTAAAACTGAAACATTTGATTAATAAATTGCAAAACATGAAAACATAATAAAAGAACTATTCTAATCTAAATATGGGAGTAGGACCTATCATGATTCCTGCATCAATCGTTTTTGCTCTGAAAGATATCATCCCAAGATTAAAACTAAAAGTTTGATGATGCAAGCCGATGCCATGTACACGTGCAAAGAAGATTGGTTGGACAAACATCATGCTTCCATTCTAAACAATCAATCCAATGACCACCTTCACGTAATAAGTTGCATCCACAAGTAATGGAAAGAATGGATTGTGAATGCTTGGAGAGATGTGTTGTGCTTAGTGGTAGTGTGAGTAGCGATGGAGTAGCTGGAGCGACATATGCATCGTTTGCTTCCTCTAGTATCAGCTCTAGCAAGGGTAATTTGGCCGACGTCCCTGACAATGTGGAGAGGTTGTCCCATTGTGGACCATGCTCGCCCTTGCAAGCGTAGAAATAATGCTGACATCTCTTGTCACATGGCTAGAATTAGAGCTTCTAGGAGGTCGAATCGCTTGTCATAGCTAGCATAGTCACAATATACTCCGACTTTTTGAGAAAGTCGCGTTTAAAACACGTTTTTTCCCCTACACGTATCAATCGGACGAATAATTCCCAATTTGAGCCTAGTCACAATATATTACGTTTTATTCATGTATTATTCATGAATTACTCGTGTTTGATGTTTTCTTCTGGTTTTATATACTTTTCATGTACTTTCTCATTTACACTGTTTAAAACTAACTTAATTTGAGTGTATATATGTGTGTATATGTAAATACACAGACATATAGATATGTATGCAAGTATGTGTGTTATATATGTATGAAATAGATGTATCGATATGTACTTATATATTGTGCAATATATGTATACAAATATATATGTGTGTGTGCTATATACATGTGCAATATATATGTGTGTGTGTGAATCCTCCGATCTTTTGCCGACTTTTTCCCGAATCATTGACCGTATTTTTACCGTATGTTGACTGTTTTTTACCCAAATTTCCCGCATAATTTCCGAATCCCGAATTTTTCACTCGACTAAACGTATCCCGAATACCGAATTTGTGACTATGATAGCTAGTCAGTTGTCGTTCTAGTTTTGCAAGTGCAGTGTTGATATCCTCAATGTGCACCATGGTGTAAGTCGGTGGAAGTTTTAGTGCTATCCGGAATTTTGAAATTCGGGTATGTGCGATGAAATTTCATGGCAACCAGAGTAGAATCTAAAAAGCTCTGGACGTTATTGAAGGCTCCAGATATTGTGGTTGATGTACAAGGGAGAAGGAAAATCACCAAAAATGAGATTTAGAGGCACGATGAATACCACCTGCGGCTATTGTTCACATGAACAGTATTGGTGGCGTGATGTTCATGGTGAACAGTATTACAATGTAACGTCTGCAGTGATCAATACTTTTTCTTATTCCTTTTGATAGGGATGGACTTTAAGACAATGACAACAATGAAGATGACGGCATGAATTTTCTCAGTGATGTTAACAACATTATCAATGAACATAGACCCAAAAAAACCTCATAAATCTTTTACAAAATATTGTCATTTCGAAGACAAGTTAGCTCAACAAAAGATGGATTCATGACCATGGATAGTCATTGAGGGTAAAGATATATGTTATATTTACTAATTACATGTGCTCCTTGTGTTATTTGTTACTTGTGTTATTTATCCCATATTGCCTAGTTGTGTTATTGCTTTATTCTCTTGTCCTATAAAAGATAAAGGCATTGTACTCCTTTTTTACTCACTTACTAGAAAAGAATCTATCTTCTATACGGTATCAGACAGCTATGATCCTCCCTAGCCCCCCTCCACCCTAATGATTCCTCTCCCAACCTAAACCTAGCCGCCCCCCCCCCTTCCAGCCTTGTTGCCCACCGCCTACCCCACCTTCCCTGCTCCTCTCGTCGGCCTCCCACCTCCACCATCCAGCCCTCCCGCCTCCACCATTCACCAACCCCGTCAGCCTGTTACCAACCTCCTCCCCTAGCCACATAGTTGCCACCCCTCCTTCAGCCGCCTCTCTTTTCCACCACCAAAACCCACCGCCCACCCCCCCCAACAGCCCCTCATCTCCTCCCGACCTTCGCTCCACCATCTTTCCCCTTGCCTCCATCATCTCATTAATTTCTTCCATCTACTTCCTCCTACGTCTTCTGGTGTCTTTTCCAATATAGCATGTTGACAGACTAAACGGGCTACGCCTCTTTCTTGCCTGTGCCTCATGGTAGAGTAGATCTTTCCCCATGATGGCGTAGGTCGGTTTACAATCTATATTGCCCCTTGGTTGTGGGTTTCCGCGATCAGACGTGTCAGATCTACTGCTGTCCTATCCTACCCCGTTGCGGGTTTTATCAAAATGTTTATTTCAACTGCCTTTGCTGGTGCACAGGGGCATTCTAGCTCCCTCTAGCCTTCGGGCATCTTTTATCTTCTGAAATCTGCTACTGCTGCCTGCTCCGCCTACTGATATGTCCATTATGGCATCCATTGAGCCTCCCCGTTCTTTGTATGTCACCACGGTGAAACTTGATGGGTCCAACTATCACATCTGGTCGGCATCTTTTATTCTATATGTGAAAGCACAAGGACGCTACTCACATATCACAATTGATCCTCTACTTGCTCCTGATGCCTCGGCAGATGAAAAAACCAACCAAGCTTATGCGCAATGGAGTAAAGATGACTTGGTTGTTATGTCTTGGATTGTTAATAGCAACGAGCCGCATATCAGCCAGTCTCTACTCTGCCTTCACGATGCAAAGTCCATATGGGATCAACTTTCCCATGTCTACTCCCATCAGCAAAATCCCAAGGTGTTTGAGATTTTCAAGAACCTAGCAAAGAAGGAATTCTCGACTGATGTGTCAGCTGAAGATTATTACAATCAGTGATCTGCTCTTTGGAATGAATACGAGATCTACCATCCTTTTTCAGCTGATATCAAGGAAGCTCAGAGACAGCGCAATGAACTCCAAACTCGTCCTTTCTTGTCGGGCTCCCTTCCTCATTTTCTGGAGTTGTTGACCAAATCCTCTCTAGGATCCTCTGCCTACACTTAGAGATGTGCTTAAACGTGTTCAACGTTTACCATCTGTGACTGCTACTCCTGCTATTGAACACCCTGCTCTTGTTGTACGAATTGTTGATTCTGGTCACGGTCGTGATCGTGGTCGTGGACTTGGTCATTGACAATAAAACTATGATTTCTACATCCTCCTACCTAGGGTAGTTCTTCCTCAACTACCCAAGGAAGCAGTTAGCCCATTGGCCCTCGATTCTGCAATTTCAATGGCCGAGACAACCATAATGAAGACCGGTGTTGGATCAAACATGGAAAGCCTGCTTGGGCTAATCAAGTAATCTCTGATACGGGTAAGGATTTTGCTGATACTAACCACCCACCCACTCAACCCTCTCCGGTCTGGCTCCAGTCCGAGTTCGAGCTCTTAAAAGAGCGCATGTCCAACCTTCCCTCTACTTCAGAGGTTGGCTCGTCTGCTTTGCTTGCTGCTCCATCTACTGGTAAAAGTAAATGGTGTATTAACTCTGGTGCTTCGGTCCATATGGCCGGTAATTCTAATCTATTTTCTACCCTAACAAGATCCACTTGTCTCCCTTCGGTGACGGTAGTTGATGGTTCTCAAACGGTTGTTCATGGCATTGGGACAATTCCTTTATTTTGAAATATGCATCTGAAATCTGTCCTATATGCGCCGAGATTTCTTGTTAATCGTCTGTTAATATATCTTTCTTTATGTCTTTATTTTCTATTTTCCATTACTGTTGTACCTATGTGCAATTTACTCCTTTATATAAATAAAGAGGAGAGCCCTATTGGGAACTCTCACGTTGCCTTGTGCAACAGATCGCACGTCTCGCCCGATCGCACGTCTCGCCCGCAACATGGTATCAGAGCGGTAACCTTCCGCCTTCCGCCGGTCTCTCTCCTCCTCGACCCCAAGCGCCGTCGGTCTCCCTCAACCCCAAGCGCCGCCATCGCCTCTTCTTCTCCCTCCACAGGGCGCCGCCGCAGCTTCTTCCCGCCGCCGCCGTGCGGCAGGGCAGGGACGCGGGGGCACCTCCGGTTGAGTCGTCTCCGCCCGTCCTCCACCGCTGGACCTCCGGTAGCCTCTTCCATGCTACTGTAGGCCCAGCCGCCAAGAACCAGAGCTCCGTCTACGTCTTCGGCTATTTTCCAGCAACTTTTCGGCTAATTTTCGGAAGCCGAATTTGCTGTTTGAAGATCTCCGGTTGATCAAACGGCCATCTAAAGCCCTAACCGGAGGTCTCGTCTCTTCCAAAGTGCCTTCCTAATCACATCTCCTTCATGTGTGATTAGGAACCTCTCTCTTGAAGGTTGTCGATGCGTCAGTAACGCATCCTCTATCTCGTTTCAATTGTGACGTGTATCTCTCCGTCACGTGACGTGTATCTTCCCGTCACTCCAGCCTTCTTTGTGACGCATATCACTCCGTCACCTATCCTCGTTGCATTATGGAGAATAAGATGTCCACCTTTTATGGAGAGGTGTCGCCTATTCCCATCAAACTCAACGGGAAGAATTTTCTGCTATGGATGAATGTTGTTCATACCGTCTTGGAGTCCCGAGATAGGGCAAAGTTCGTTGATTCTGCACCCCTAGCTAGCACTGACAAAGACTATGCCGAGTGGAAACGTCTGGACAGCCTAGTGAAGACTTGGCTATGGGGCAGCATGGAACCTACAATTGCATCTAGGTTCATGTTCTACTCTACAGCCAAGGAGATTTGGGATGCCGTGAAGCAACATTATGCTCAAGAAAAGAATGCTCTTCGCCAGTTTATGATTTATGACCGTCTTTTTGCGAAAAGACAGGGTGATAAGCCACTTGAAGAGTATTTTGGTGTGATTCAAGCTATTTCTCAAGAACTGAGCTACTATCATCCAGTGACAGTTGCTGAGCAGATTAAAGATAGAGACGACCTGGTCACTGCTAAATTTCTATCTGGACTTAGCCCCTCCTTCGGTTCGGCCAGAAGTGTGATCCTTGCTTCAGACAAATTACCAAGCCTTGCAGAAGCTTACTCTAGGATTCAGCAGTCCACCTTTGAGTCTGCTGATTCTATTTCTGTTGTTCCTTCTGGAGATTCTCATGCTTCTATTGCAGCAGCAGTAAGAGGACGACCTGCACCATCTGACAGATCTGGCTTGGGCAGAGGACGTGGGACTCGTCCTAGATGCACTTTCTGTGACAAACCTGGGCATACTGTAGAAAAATGCTGGAAGAAACATGGGAGACCTGCTGCCCCGCCTGTTGGAGCTGCAAACTGTGCCACTTCAGATTCTTCAGCTGTGGGTTCTAGTACTTCTGGCAGCACTCTTACTCAGGAGGAATACGACAGATTTATTCAGGCAACTCAGCACTTGAACATGGGTGCGTCATCTTCTTCGGCAGCCAACCTTGCGTCTACTGCGGGTAATCAGGCTACATCCTTTATGGCTTCCGGATCCGCAAATCCTTGGGTGGTTAACTCTGGCGCATCCCAGCACATGACTGGTATGAGGAGATTGCTCCGTTCACTTGACTCATATATTCCTCATCCATCTGTTACCTTGGCAGATAGTTCAGTGAGGAAGGTGGTAGCTAGTGGATCTGTGTCTCTTACACCAGATATTGATCTGAAATCTGTTCATTTTGTGCCTGAATTTCCATTTAATTTGCTTTCTGTTGCCAAGCTGATTGACACTGTAAAATGCACAGTAACATTCGGGCCCTCTTGTTTTGTTTTACAGGATCTCAAGAGTATGAAGATGATTGGTGGGGGGCCTAGGAAAGGTGATCTCTACCTCTTCCCTGGTGATTGTCTACCTCGCCATCCACCTCCTGCTCCAGTTTCAGCCGTCATGATGAGTGGTTCCCCCTTGCTGTGGCATTGCAGATATGGACATCCATCCTTAGAGAGCCTGAAGAAGTTGGAACCAGATCTGGCTCATTTGTCTTCTTTAGAGTGTCAATCGTGTCAGTTGGGCAAACATCATAGATTGTCATATCATGTTCGTGTCAATAATCGGGCTACTAGTCCGTTTGAGTTAGTCCATAGTGATGTGTGGGGTCCTGTTAAAAACCAAAGTTATAATGGTTTTAGCTATTTTATTTCCTTTGTGGATGATTACTCTCGCATGACATGGATTTATTTTTTGAAAAGTCGTGAGTCTGTGCTTTCCATCATTAAACATTTTCATAAAGAAATTCAAGTTCAATTTAATTGCAACATCAAGACTTTTCAATCTGACAATGCTCTCGAATATGTTCAGAAAGCGATGAATGAATTTTGTAGTTCGGTTGGGATGATTCATCATACATCCTGTCCTCACACCCCTATGCAGAATGGAGTTGCTGAGAGAAAGAATCGCCATCTTTTGGATGTTACTCGATCCCTCATGTTTGAATCAAATGTGCCTAAACGGTTCTGGTCTGAAGCCCTTCTCACCGCATGTTTTTTAATTAATAGACAGCCCTCCTCTGTTTTACATGGACGCACTCCCTTCTCTGTTTTACGCCCTATGGATCAACCTTTTCATGTTCCTCTTCGGGTTTTTGGTTGTACGTCCTTCGTTCATAATTTTGATCCTAAACAAGACAAACTTTCACCTAGGTCTGTTAAAACCTTGTTCCTTGGGTACTCTGGTACGAGTAAAGGTTACAAGTGTTATTGCCCTAGTATGTGTCGTATGTTTGTTTCTAAGGATGTCACTTTTCATGAAACCACTCCATATTTTGCAAATTCTATGAGCAAGGGGGAGCAATTGAGTGAGAGAGTGCCACCCCCAATTCAAAGTGAGCGAGTGGCACCACATGTGCCGAGTGAGGGAGTGCCACCCATTATTATTCAGGACATGCAGCATGGTGATGCACCTGTCATTCAGCCCTATTCACAAGTGTATCACAGGCGAGGTAGACAGAATCCAGATGAGGTAGCGACACCAGTCTCTGAGCTTCCTCCATCGTCTTCTACTCAAGAGGTTCCAGCAGAAGCTTCTGACCTTGATGTTCCTATTGCTGTCAGGAAAGGTATTCGTTCATGTACTATTAGACATCCCATATCAAATGTATGTTGTTTGTCCCACTTATCTACACAGGCTTGTGCATTTGCTGTTGGGATGGACTCAATTACGACACCAAGAAATCATTTAGATGCTATGAAGGACAGTGGTTGGAAACAGGCAATGCAGGTGGAAATATCTGCTCTATTAGACAATGGCACATGGGATCTTGTCGACTTACCTGCAGGAAAGAAAATTGTGGGTTGCAGATGGGTTTTCACAGTCAAACACAACCCTGATGGATCTGTTGAAAGGCTGAAGGCTAGATTGGTAGCAAAAGGCTACACACAGACATATGGAGTTGACTTCTTTGAGACTTTTTCTCCAGTTGCTCGTTTAAACTCTGTACGGATCCTTATATCACTTGCTACTACCTTTGACTGGCCTATTTTTCAGCTGGATGTTAAGAACGTTTTTCTTCATGGTGATCTCCAAGAAGAGGTATATATGGAGCAACCACCTGGTTTTGTTGCTCAGGGGGAGTATCAGAAAGTGTGCAAACTGAAGAAAGCTATATATGGGCTAAAGCAATCTCCTAGAGCTTGGTTTGACAAGTTCAGTGTTGTTGTTTTACAGATGGGTTTCACTCGTTCCATGACTGATCACTCTCTATTTTATTCAAACTCTTCTTGTGGGTCTATCATTATTGTTGTCTATGTTGATGATATTGTTATTACTGGCAGTGATTCTACAGGTATATCACGTGTGAAGGAAGGATTACAAAAACACTTTCACACAAAGGACCTGGGGAAACTGAGATATTTTCTAGGGATTGAGGTTCTTAGATCCCATGCAGGTATAAACCTATCTCAGAGGAAGTATGTGCTGGACTTGCTACAGGAAACAGGCATGACTGATTCTAAGCCAGTATCCACTCCTATGGATTATCACACCAAGGAGATGGATGATGACACTGAGTATTCAGATCCAGGACATTACAGGAAAATAGTTGGGAAGTTAATCTATCTAACTGTAACAAGACCTGATATTTCTTTTGTTGTAGGAGTGGTGAGTCAACATATGTGCACACCACGACAGTCACACTGGACAGCTGTATGCAGGATTCTGAGATATCTGAAAAGTGCTCCTGGAAAGGGAATCACTTACTACAAACCAAAGAGCTCCTCATCACCTTTGGTTCTTACAGGTTATGTAGATGCAGATTGGGCTGGCAATCAAATTGATAGAAGATCTACCTCTGGCTACTGCAGTTTCCTTGGTGACCATTTGATCACTTGGAAAAGCAAGAAACAACAGGTGGTAGCGAGGTCTAGTACTGAAGCTGAATACCGTGCTATGGCACATTCATGCTGTGAATTACAATGGATCAAATCTGTCTTATCTGAGTTGAAGATTTCGATTCAATCTCCCATGACACTCAAGTGTGACAATCAATCTGCTATACATATTGCCAGGAATCCTGTCTTCCATGAGCGTACAAAGCATATAGAAGTTGACTGTCACTTCATCAGAGATCAGATTAAGAATGGCAATGTTATGACACCATATGTCAAGTCTGAGGATAAATTAGCTGACATCTTGACAAAGCCATTGGGTCCAGCAGTGTTCCAGAATTTATGCGGCAAGCTGGGCATCCACAATGTGTACACTCCAGCTTGAGGGGGAGTGTTAATATATCTTTCTTTATGTCTTTATTTTCTATTTTCCATTACTGTTGTACCTATGTGCAATTTACTCCTTTATATAAATAAAGAGGAGAGCCCTATTGGGAACTCTCACGTTGCCTTGTGCAACAGATCGCACGTCTCGCCCGATCGCACGTCTCGCCCGCAACAGTTCGCTTCGGTCCATATGGCCGGTAATTCTAATCTATTTTCTACCCTAACAAGATCCACTTGTCTCCCTTCGGTGACGGTAGTTGATGGTTCTCAAACGGTTGTTCATGGCATTGGGACAATTCCTTTATTTTGAAATATGCATCTGAAATATGTCCTATATGCGCCGAGATTTCTTGTTAATCTTCTTTTGGTTAGTAAAACTGTGAAGAGCCTTCAGTGCTCCATTACATTTGATCCTTCAGGTTGTATTTATCAGGATCTCCGCATGAAGACGAGGATTGGTTCGGGCCATGAGGGACCAGATGGGATCTACTACTCGATCTGTGTTTCCTGCAAAGAAAGAAATTAGTTCCAAATGCATTTTTGATATTGTTCATGCGGACATATGGGGTCCCAATTCTGTTGCAAGTCATTCTGGTGTTAAATATTTTATGACATTTATTGACGACTTTTCTCAGGCTACATGGTTATTTTTGCTTAAAGATCACAACACTGTTATAGACACCATCACCACATTTTTTTCTGAGATTTAAACTCAACTCAATAAATCCATTAAGATCTTTCTCACCAATAATGCCCTTGAATTTATGCAAAAACTTGTCACCTTTTTTTAATATCCCGTGGGACGATCCATCAAACTTGATGCCCCTATACCCCACAACAAAATGAAGTTGTTGAATGCAAAAATCGACATCTTCTTGAGGTTGCTCGCACACTTCTTATTCATTACCATCTTCCTCAGCATTTTTGGCTTGAGGCTGTTTCTACGGCTTGTTATCTTATCAATCGCATGTCATCCTCTGTTTTACAAAAATCGAATTCTATACAACATTCTTTTTCTTGATGCGCAGCTGTTTTATGTTCCGTCGTGCATTTTTTGGTGCACTTGCTTAGTCAAAATCCTATGTCCAGGATGACAAAACTAGATCCTTGATCAACAAAGAGTATCTTTTTGGGATATTCCAGAACACAAAAAGGATATCCTTGTTATGATCCTATTATGCGTCAATGGCATGTTAGTACGGAAGTTGTATTCTTTGAACATTTGTCGTACTATTCTGATAAAGGGGCTTCCTTATCCTGTGATATCTTGGCTCCTACTCCGTTATTTAACATTGTGGATAGTAATCCACCCTCTGAGTTGGTACCTGAAGAACGCCCGTTACAACTTTATAAGAGAAGACCTAAGCAGACTATTCCCTACATGGCCCCTCAACAACCAACTCCTTTGGCTGAAGATCACAGCACAACCCAGGTATACTCTAACTTGCAACTTCCAATTAGCCTTCGGAAAGGCATCCGCTCCTGTACTCAATATCCAACTAATCATTTATGTTCCTATACTAATTTGGGTGCTAGCTTTGCTTGCTTTACTGCTGCAATTTTTGTTGTATCTATTCCAGAAAATGCTACAGAGGCACTACAAACCTTGCCTGGCGCCAAGCAATGGAAGTTGAAATGCAGGCACTATCTGATCACAAGACATGGGAGCTTGTGGATCGCTCTTTTGATTGTTTAACAGTTGGATGTCGATGGGTCTTCACTAACAGTTGGATGTCGATGGCTCTCAACATGTCTTCTAAAATTTGTATTACTCTTTCAGACTGTCCATCAGTTTGAGGATGAAAAGATGTACTGAAGTTGAGTTTTGTTCCCAGAGCATCATGGAGCTGCCTCCAAAATTTGGAGGTAAAACGAGAATCTCTGTCAGAGGTTATAGAGATAGGTATACCATGTAATCTGACAATTTCATTCATGCATAGTTCAGCTAGACTATCCATTGAACTAGTTATCTTCATAGGTAAGAAATGGGCTGATTTTGTCAATCTGTCTACAATCACCCATACAGTATCACTTCCTTTCTTGGTTTTGGGTAGACCAGTGACAAAGTCCATAGTTATGTGCTCCCACTTCCATTCAGGTATTTCTAGTGGTTTCAAAAGACCCCCGGGCCTCTGATGTTCAGCTTTTATTTGTTGGCAATTCAAACATCTAAGTACATATTCAGCTATTTCTTTCTTCATGTAAGGCCACCAGAAATTCTTTTGTATACTCTTACATTTTAGTTGTTCCTGGATGAATAGAATATCTTGATAAATGTGCTTCATCAAGAATCTTCTTCTTCAACTCTGGATAATTTGGTACCCAAATTCTATTGTCAAACCATACCCCCCCTTCTTTGTCAAGATTTAACCTGGACTTAGTCTTTTCTGTCTTTTTATATGGTCAGGAAAATATTGTCTGTTGAATTCCTCCTTATAAATGTCCCAAGGAACAAAATCTAGATGTCTGAACTTGATGGTCTTAATATTGTCCCACCACACTTTGGCATCGTTTTGTAGTCTGAAAGTGGCAAATAGAGTTTTATTTTCTTCAGGATAGGAAAGAACTTTAAAAATCTCTTCAATTTCCATAATCCACACCTCAGCCTTATCAAGATCATCTCTTCCTTGAAAAGAGCTTGGGTTCAAAGATAAGAAGTTCTTCATTCTTATACCCGTGGAGTTACTAGGTATAGTGTTTGACGAGTCTCCATTTTCTCCATTTCTTTGTTTCCACATGACTTCAGTCAGTTGTGTAAGTTTTTGAACTAATTCCATCGCCCCAGGCGTTGGTTCTACTTGGTCACTTCCAACTTCTGACCCGATAACCATCTATACAAAAGAATAATTATGTTTTAGATATGGATTCACATATCCAACATAAAAGAGTATTTTTGAAGCTACTTATGGTGGTGTCAAAATAATAATAATAATAATACTAATAACAAAAGCACTAGTATTTATTTCAGTGATATATGACTTTTGGATTTTTTTTTTAATGTGTCTGAGGTCCTTCAAAATTCTACTATATGCATGATACCTTTATTGTTTTAACTTATTGTCAAGACCTAATAGGTAATGATATGAACAATCTACATTTTAATTTGATAAGTTTTTAATGTTTGTATCTTGTGTAGAGTCCATCTTGTTGCTCTGATACCATTAAAAATCTGATACGTCCCATAAACCAATGACATTGCATATCAACTTGGTTTCTAAGGGTTATAGAATTGGAGTATCAAGACCAATTAAAGACGCAACCCAAAAACAACTATATTGATAACATAGTCATTTATACAAGCATTTCTTGAAAGAAAATTTGTACATATGTTTGCATGACCCTTAGGTCTAGCAAAACTACAAAACACAAAAACTAGATATAGTCTTGATATTACTTCCAGGATCTTTCAAGATAGTCTACTACAAGATACATACATACACCTGCATCCACATAATTAACCTATGGCAAGAATGATTTGTCATAGCCCAAATGGGAGAAAGAGGGTTAGACAATTATCCAAGTATGGCTAAATAAAAATATTGCAGCAAGACACTTTTAATATCTCACTAAGCTACATTCTTAATCATTTATTCGTATGACAACTATATCACTAGAAAATAGACTTGATATCGAACAATATAATGAAACATAATCCATAGATAGTGGTATTTGTGTATTTCTTTCATAATATGTGGGAGACCTTATTCCATAAACGAGCTTAACTATAACTCTCAGAGAAGGTGTCAATTCACCTTGGGCAACTGGCCTGAAACCACAAAAAACTTGCTTAGCCAAGACTTTAGGCCATGAGGGTTACCAAACCACCGATAAGTACCCTGGCACACCCCCAGCCACTCGTGCACACTGCATGCTATACACAATGAATCAGATTACCACATGCAGCCACCGGTCGCCTTTCCTAGACCGGAAGAGGGTGTTCCTTGCACAAAATGCCACTTGAAGTATCATTAGTTAGCATGCTTAATCTTTGCAGGAGATTATTCCCCATTACTAACATGATCATGCCTGACTCTACATGACCGACCCAAGTGTGGGCCTGAGTATGGTAGAGAATTAAACTCATCCATCCCTGACTCCAAAGGACTTAGATCCGGATCCTAAATGTTATCAATCCCCGGCCCAGACATGCCGACTTTGTTACCAACACATCTCCCAATATAAGATTTTTGAATCAAAAGGACATTATCAAAGATGTATACTTCCATATGTTTTCTAGTCAAAGTTCAAAAAGGTTAAAAGGTAGCCACGAATAAATGAATCATGAGTTGAGTATTTCACTATGACACCTAAAATGTAAACTTGTGGGATTGTGGAATTGAATCAGACAAATCTATGGCCAGAAGTGTGCAAGAGGTTAGGGAGTCCCCCCGTGCGAACACGGAACCAATTAAATAACCTTTCCTCTTTACTGGCTACAGGCATCAGTGAAACAGGCTTCTAGTCACCATAGAAATATCTGATGGAATTCCACTTTCCAACAATATTACATGACTCAAATAATAGGGAGAATTAATGGAAAGGAAAATAAAAGAGTATAGAACTATTATCCACAAAGTCATGCTTAATTATCATCTAAAATCTTAACTCAATTTTGAAGGAGGATAGGAACTAACATTTGTATGATCTTAGGGTAATGAAAGGAATTCTATTCTAGCTTATAAATTCAATTATTGTATATAGTATATTATTTATCTATTCTTTACAAAGCATCTGCCAAACCATGCATATTATGCTTTTTATTTATGTTGATATCATTGGTCATTATCAAAACCATACTAAAAAATAGTAAACCATGTTAAATCATACTTTTTATTAATGTTTATACCAGGGATTATGATAAGGTGATTATACTTAACTATACTAAACCATAATAAATCGTACTTTTCATAAGTGGTGATACAAGAGTTAAGTCAAGAAGTGAAGACTATATGAAATCATATAATAGATTAAGTCACAAAGTGAAGATCATACAAAATCATACTTTTCCTTAATGATTATATAAGAAACTATTACAAGGAGTGAGGACCATACCTTCCCCTGAAGCGTGATGTTGAAATAGATTAAAGACAGGGAGAGAAGGTAAATTTCCAAGAGTATTTTGACAGAATTTCAGCTTACAATGAATTCTTATCCAAAGAGAGAGAGCCTAAGATCAAGGAGAGAGAGAATTAGCATTTCAAAATGATATTTAGGAATCACATGTAGGGATCAAACCTCAGGATGGGATAGACTATACTGCTAAAGTAACTCTCCTATTCAGCATCTTCTCCAAGCAGAACTTCTTTATAGTTGTAGAAGAGGGAAAGGTTTTAGGTTTCTAAAGAGAGCAAGAGGGTTACTTGTCTTTGAAGAATAGAAAGAAGCAAGGGGGATGTTTTCTTTCATGGAAGAACTTGAGCTTTGGAATAAGAATTAAGTTGAGTGGAGTTGGCTTCTATTTATAGGGGTGTGGGAGGGTAGCATGGTCCTAATTGCAAAATGTATATGGAGGACACTTTGGTATATGTGTGTCATTAAAAGAGACATGATGTGTAGGTTTAGTGACACATGGGTGTGTATGTGTCTTCAAAAGAGAGAGAATTCATGGTTATATGATACAATGGTTGCATATGTGTCATTTGAAGATATCTATCAAGGATTAGTTGACACATGGTGGGATATGTGTCAAACATTAGGATGTGCTAGGTGTTTGAAAGAGGAGCATGACACTAAGCTTCTTTCTTTACCAAGTAGTGTGTTTGCTCAAGCTACCTACTTGCTACCCAGCTACATGCTTGCCCCTATAAGCAACTTGCTTGCCACCCAGCTACCTGCTAGTGTGTTTACCCACCAATATATATTTTTTTCCAAAATTTGGCAAAAGTACCACAATTATATTTTTTAATATTATAATTGAATTTACTAACAAATTCTCAAAGAGCTTTTTTTTAAACTTACCCTAGAGAAGATGTATTATTTGCTCAAAATTCAGAATATTACAAGTAGCTCGACTCAATTCTGCTCGTGTCCTCATTTCTATTGTTGTTAACAAAGATTGGCCAAGATTGGCCCTTATTTCAGCTGGATGTCAAGAACGCATTTCTTTACGGTGACTTACAGGAAGAAGTTTACATGGAGCAACCGCCTGGCTTTGTTGCTCAGGGGGTGTATTCTTCACATGTTTGAAAATTACGAAAGGCAATTTACCGCCTAAAACAAAGTCCTCGTGCCTGGTTTGACAAACGCAGTCAGATTCTCATAAAATTTTGCTTTCACCGTTCTCATTCTGATCACTCAGTGCTTATCAGGAAATTTGCGACTGGTCTGGTCATTCTTATTGTCTATGTAGATGACATAATATTACCTGGCAGTGACACTTCTGGCATTCAGGCTACAAAAAAATATCTAGAACAACACTTTGTCACCAAGGATCTTAGTAAACTAAGATATTTCTTAAGCATTGAAGTATTCAGATCATCTTCACGGATATGTCTCTCCCAAGGTATCAAAAAGCGGGAGGCGTGCGGACAGCACCCTGTTACCGATTAAGCGGTGGGCGGGCGATTAAGCGGGCGATTTTTTAAAAAGCGGGTGTCTAAATTTTATATATTTTTATACAAAATTACATGTATGTGTATATAAAAAATATATTTATAAGGAACTTCTATACATATCTAATCAGCAAATCAGTAATTAACTAAGTATTCATCAATACTTTACTATTAATCAGTGTCTCTAATCACTAAAATCAGCGAGCAGATCAGTAATTGTAAATAACAAACTATGAATTATTGAATTAAAGTAATCACTAAAGTAATACTAACCAATAGTACCAATCATTAATCACTGAAAGCAGCAAGGAAATCAGTAAAATTAATCATGCATTAGAAGTATAGTAGAGCAATATGATATTTACTTAGATGCATTACAACAGTACCCAATTATTACAGTTTACACACAAAGTATGCATTCTAAATTAGGACTAGCTATATCATAGAACATTTAATGTATACAAGTTTCATATATAATAGTCAACACTAATTGGACTATGTAATTAATTTATGTTAGATGCTTACATTAGAATTTTTAAACAAAAGCGAGAAAAAAGCGGGCAAAAAAGCGGGAAAAGGCGGGTGAGGCGGGCAAAAAGTGGGTGATTATGTTCAAAACGATTAAGCGGACGCTTAGGGGCTAAATTAGGCGGATGAAGGTCATGGCCGATTAAGCGGACGCTTAAGCGGCCGCCTAAGCCGTTATTTAATTCACTGGTCTCTCCCAACGCAAATATGGTCTAGCTCTCTTACAGGAAATGGGTATGCTTGGATGCAAGCCAGCCAACACTCCTCTAGACCCAAACACTGATTGGGACGATGAATCGTTCCCACCTTATATTGATAACCACCAATTTAGGCAATTGGTTGGTAAGCCCATTTATCTTACTGTCACGTGAGCTGATCTTACTGCTGCTGTCGGAATTGTAAGCAGGTACCTTGATAAACCCCGACAGTGTCATTGGGATGTTGTCTGTCACATTCTGAGATATCTCAAAAGCTCCCCAAGGAAAGGCATGTTGTACAAAAAACAAATAGCCATTGTAACCTTTTTGGTTTTTCGGATTCGGATTATGCTGGGAGTAGATGTGATCACAAATCTACATCCAGATATTGCACCTTTGTGGTGGGCAACCTAGTTACATGGCGTAGCAAAAAGCAGACAGTGGTAGCCAGATCAAATGTTGAGGCAGAATATCGTGTTATGGCTCTCACACTGCATGTGAACTTCTATGGGTTCAAAGCCTCCTCAAAGAATTTGATATATCTGATCCCAGTCCAATTTTGATGTTCTCTGACAACAAAGCCTCTTTTTTAATTGCGAGCAACCCTACTTTGCATGAGCGTACAAAGCATATCGAGGTCGACTGTCACTTTGTTTGGAGTATGTTCTTTCTGGTCACATGTACTCCACATCTCAGTATTGTAAACCAAGTGGCCGACATCTTCACCAAGATTCTACCTAAAGCTCGATTCAAGACTCTAGTCGACAAGCTGGGCATGTCCGACATCTATGCTCCAGCTTGAGGGGGAGTAAAGAGATATGATATATTTACTAATTACCTCTGCTCCTTATGTTATTTGTTACTTGTGTTATTTATCCCAAATTGCCTAGTTGTCCTATTGCTTTATTCTCTTGTCCTATAAAAAGAGAAGGCATTGTACTCCTTTTTTACTCACTTGATAGAAAAGACTCTATCTTCTATAGAGGGGCTATGACCTTTTGCTACCGGTGGAAAGACAAGGTATGGAGGTAGTCTATATTAGAGGCTTGTTTAACATTTTTTGCACATTATCAAATTCATATCAGCAGTTAAACACAAGAAACTTGTATCACATTGTAGAAAGAAAAGCAACGAAAGAAACAACAATAGTAGATTATCTCTCTGTATAGGTTTAAACCTTGCTTTTAGAAATGAATCAACCTAAAACCCGTCATGTTAAACTATTTTCTACACTTCTTTTTGCTAAAAACTTTAGTTATCAAGGCGGTACACATAGGCGCCCTAAGCTTTGAGCATGTCACCTTAAACAAGGTGCTTAGGCCTCTGGCGACTGAAGCGAGTGTCTAAAGCCTTTTAGGGGCAAATTAAGTCACTAAAGGCCAAATTAGCATGGATTGGGTCTGAATTTATCAAATTAGATCAACTTTAGTCATTTTAGGGTAAAAATAGGCTGGCATTAAGACAAATCAGGTCTGATTCGAGGAAAATAGTTCTCATTTGGGGAAACTAGATCAGATTTTGCCAAATTAGGTTTTAAGACAATATAGGGCAGACTAGGGGAAGTTGGCCCATAGTTTAAATTGCCTGATTTCGACGTCGTTTCCAAAGGCTCAGAAATAGAGTTTTCCCAAAATTTCGACAAAACTTTTGATATTTACGCTCCTATCGACACAAGATTTTGACAATCAAACAAAGGAATTCAAACGAAATTGTAATTGGATGATCGAGATACATAAATACACATTTTTATACAATAAAAAAATATATTGATATTTGGGGATCCTACATATATGAGTGAAAAGAAGACAACTTTTCCGATGAAGACTTCGATGCAAATATCAGTGACATAAGATATTATCGAATAAAAAATTCAAACACAATCTATTGCAGCTTACACAATTGAATATCAACCTATTGTAATATATAAGAAAGTATTTGATCATCTAACTGAAACTGGAGCGGTGTGGAGGCTGATCAAACCCATGACCCCCATATGGTGATTGTTGTCCAAAAACAAGCATATTCATGACTGAATTGACATATTAGATCCAACTCATGTTATCGCTGTAGCATGTATTATATGTCTCTACATGCTCTTTGTATGCTTCATCTCCATAAATTGCATCAGCGTGAGTTTGTAACACTACTAAGGAGGGGTACAAATGATATCAGACTTGCAGTTATTACAAGTTTAACTGATATTACAAATTGCATTAGATATCAATTTATTTAAACTAAACAAAAGCATTTAAAACACATAATAGAAAGTAAAGTGGTTTGGTGGTGGTTGTCCAAGCATAAGTTGTTTTACATGATTTGCATACTAAGTCCAACTAATGTTATTTTTGTAAAAGTTCCTATATGCTCTATGCATGCTTTATTTCTCTCAGATTGCATCCTCCAAAGTTTGGAAATACGGCTCCAGACATTTCAATTGTTTATCCTTGTCATATGGCAAATACTCTTGATTGTTATAAGTTACAACTACTAATTCAAAATGAAAAATATTTGTTACTAGTTAATGTATGTAACTTTACTATGAATGTGTAAGATAACTACTTGAATGTGATACTACTTAATCGAGAGCATTAACTTGTGGACTCCCTAATTTCGATAGATGTACAACTTGTAAAACACCTATTTTCGGGGTACAAGTGGAAGTTATTGATCCAATAGGGTGGACCTAAAAGATGCTACTAGAATTAGATTGGTTTAGGGATTATGAGCCTCATATAGAATATACAAGACCCCCTGAAGGAATAACTCCTCCCCAGTCAGCAAATAACAGATATGTCGGTCAATGGATGTCATTTCTCAAATAAATTAGCGAAATATGTGCAAATTTCATGAAATGCATGCCTAAATTAAGCGAAAACTATCGAAAATTCAAAATTGTGAAATTTCTATTGAAATTTGGCAAAATGCATGACAAAGAGTTAAGTCCATTTCGATATCTAGTCACCATTGAAATAGAAAATTTGACATTCCAGCCAAAATTCTATAGCATGGTTAGGTCTGTTTAGGTCAATTTTCCAAATGAGGTCTGGCTTAGGGCAAACTTGGTCTAGTTAGGTTTCATTGTGATCAAGTTTGTTAAAATTACGACCGATTTGGATTGATTTAGGTCATGCTAGGAGTGATGTAGATCAAGGATAACTAACATAATGTGTACTTGAATTCAGCTGATATATATAGAATTTTAACTATATATATGAATAAAAACAAAAGATATGAAAAACGCCAAGAAACGCTTAGGTGCCCCTTAGATGGGAAGGACGCCCGTCGAAGCCACCTAGACAAGTCTGTTGAATTCTAAATTGAAGTGTTTACAACAACAAAACCATATAACCTATTATAATAAGAGCATAAGGACAAATGATGAATATGAATGGAAAAAAAACAATCATGACGCACAATGAATTTGGAGTGAAATGTCTGGTCAGCGTGTAATCCTTCATTTTCTTCCATAGCATCCTCATCTGATATATCACATACCAATAAATCAGAATCACCAAGCCATAAAAGTAAACATTCATACTTCTTTATGTTTGAAACAACTCAATATATTTGTTAATACTTAATACATATTAAGTTCAGATTTGTAAGGACATAAACAACAATATAGGTTTTAGAATGTCAATTGGTTGACATCGATACAAAAGTGGTAGGTGATATGTCATGGCCCAGCCCAACTTTGTAAACCAGATTAGAGAAATTGTTACCTTACATTAAGGATGATGCCTCATTAAGAAACATCATTTGATACAGTATTTACGAACAATTTTGAAGAGTTACAAATGCTTCCATCCTTTTGTAAGACGTGTTAATGAAGGAGATTTATAAGATTACATGCATAAAAAATTTTGTTTTCTAGAAAAATTGTCAATTTGTTGATAATGATTGCATGGGTTTTCATGTCCAGAGGTTGTAAATATGAGATAGCAATAATGTCAAAATGTATATCAAAAACAAGATACAAAATAGACACATTTTATTTGTAAGGACAAATAATATGTGGCCTTGCAATTCATAATTTTTTGTAAGTTCACAAAGTTTTTGTAAAAACATCATTGATCCTTAAAATGTACCACTAGTGATTTTCACTTTACATCCAATAAACAATCTAAAGAATGTTAAAGCTAATTGAATTACCCTAGAGTTTATGGTGTAACTGTAAATCATGGGAGCATCCCTAGCCACAGTCAAGTATTTTTAAAAAAAGAATACAGATGACAACAACCATGATGTTACTTACTATGTTGAAATCCTAAACCCTAAACCCTAAACCCTAAACCCTAAACCCTAGAACCTAAACCCAAAACCCTAAACCTCTAGGCATCAATTGCGAAACAAGACCAGCCCCAAACCTCTAGGCAAGTATTTTAAGAAAAATAATAATACAATTGACAGCCGGCTAGGATATCTCCCGAAAGAAAATTGAAAATTTTGTTTCCAATTCTTGAGTCTGAATACTCATGTTCTTGTCGATTTGAGAAACACCGTTGGTTGTATCTCCCAGTCACCTCCACAATAGGAGTTTGAGTTTAATTGATTGGAGGCCATGACGGGTACCTGCCCGCTCCCAATTAAGGCATTTTTTGACCATTATAGATCATTGATAGAATATGACCTGCATTCTTTCACAAAAGAACAATCTGAAATTAAGACTGTTTTCACAAATTTTTTGAATGAGACATACTCAGTTCTATGTTACTCCTATTCGCACTGACAATGCTCTTGCATATATGCAACATGGATTTTAGATATTTATACCTCTTTAGGAACCTCACATCAAACTTCTTTAGCATGTAGCCCACAACAAAATGGTGTCATTAAAGTAAAAATAAAGACCTTGATGTCATCTGAACTCTCCTTATGAAATGCAGATCCCTAAAACCTCTGGCACGATGCTATTCTATCCATCAAATTTTATCAACCGAATTGTTGGTTGTATCTTATATTTATTATTATCTCCTTATTAGCTAAATGGGTTGCTTCTAGTTATACCCATTAGCATTGGTTTAGTTTATGCTATGTTGTGTCTCTGGTATGTCATACAATGAGACAAGGCTATATATATGACTCAATGTAATCCTCTCAATTCATAATAAGAATTGCTCATTGATTGGTATCAAGAGCAATTTTCTAATCCTCCACAATTTTCAGAGGAGACGCCCCCATCTTCCCTCCTCGCCTTTGTGCCACCTCTCTTCCTCTTCGTCTTCTTCTTCTTTCCCCCCTCACTGTACCCCGCCCCCACGCTGTGAACGCCCAGCATCCGCCAACGGCAGACGGCCGCCAATGCCCGCCCACACCAGGCCACTACTACCAACATGTCATGTGGTTGGTTGTTGTGCGGTAGCACACACTTGTGTTGTCGCTGACCAGCATGTGCAGGTGGTTGTTGCCTTGGCTCTGGTCGGGTGTTGATTCATTGTGGTTTGCCTTTCTCTGATGGATCTCGACTCCAGCGTGCCTGAACTTTCAGTAGGGGAGTCGTAGGTCATCGTTCCCTTAGGAGTTGCACCTGTGACCCCTTGACAGGGTGCTTTCTAGCGTAGCAACCTCCATGGAGATCTAATCAGTACTCCTTTTCTTTGTCACCCACCAGACTTGACAGGTGGCGTGTTGAATTTGACATGGTAGAGATCCATTTTAAAACAAGATTGTGACAAATTTTGGCCCTCTTTTCTTTACTTTCATCCCCATGTATCATCCCTACGTACATGGGTGAACGTTGTCAATGGTTAGGGATCCATTATATCTTAAATATCATAGTGTCTTATCATGTGATAGTGCTTCATCCGTATTTCTTTCCAATTTTCTCACTCTTTCCTCTCATTGTACATTTTACAATGTAATTATCCATTTTCAGTGTTGTTCTATTGTTGTTCTACCGGTATGACTAATTCATCATGACTGAAAGCAAGGCAAACAGTAAAGATTCACCTTAGACCATTGTTTATAATGAAAACGCTCCTATCTCTATAATCAAATTAATGGAGATGATTACCTACTCCAGATGAATTCTATCCAACAATTCAAAATCTAGAAAAAATGTAAAGTCGTAGAAAGGCATGTTCAGGATACCCTTGAATGGAAACGAGAAAATAGCCAAGCAAAAGTCGGCTTTAGAACATCATTGAGCTTTTTATTGCTTCCAAATACATGTTCCACAAAGTGAAAAAGAGTTGGGAAACGATGTTGTCGTCCCAACACACAGGAAAAGAATGCTCTGATATTATAAATTTTGGGATAAACTCTTTGGTGAAAATCAAGGTGCTAAGACCCTTGGTGAATATTATATCTCCATTGTTAGCATGTCTCAACAGCTTGACTACTTTCAACCCGTCTCTTCTGAAGATCAAACCAAAGAGTGTGATAATCTTGTCAGCACCAAATTTCTCAATGGCCTCAATCCTGCCTATGCTCCAGTCCACTGCATCATCTTGGCAAGCGATAACTTCCCAACTTGAGAAGATGTCTTCTCTCGTTTTCAGTAGTCTAACATCCGGCTCATGTATTCCGCTCCACCAGATTTGCAACTAGCAAACCGTTGTCAATTGACATCCCTCGAGGCCCAAATGCACCTTCTGCAACAAGTTGAGACACCTTGAGGAGAAGTGCTATCAGAAGCATGGGTCATCCTTGTTGGCGCAATCGTGGCATTGGGATTACTCATGTTGCCCAAGGAAACGGACAACCCCACCATCTTTTAAGTTGAGTATGAGCAACTTCCATAAGCCTCTCAACAAGCTCCTCAACAACCCACAGGATTCGGGAATTCCGTGACCATGCAACCCGCTACGACATCTTCGGCCCAGGTAATGTGGGGACCTCCATGCTAGCATCCAGTTCATCCTGGCTTGTCAACTCAAGGGCCAGCCAACATATGACGCGTATGAGACACCTCTCCTGCGATAAACCTTTTCATTCATACCTCATATGTTCCTCTGGCAGATGGATCCATTAAAATTGTTCAAAAATGTGGGAGTTGTAACGTCTCACCTAGTCTTAAACTCAAATTTGTCCACTATACTCCCCATTTTCTTTTTAATTTTAAGTTTGTTGCTAAATTGGTTGGTGTCTTTACTTGCAATGTCACCTTTGATAGCCATAGTTTTATGATGTAGGATTTTTAGACTTTCAGGACGACTAGTTTGGGTTCCAGAGCCAACGACCTATACTATGTTGGTGATGGTGTTCCTTCATCTGCCCTTCTGGTGTCCACCCCTTCAACTTCACCAGCG
The DNA here is from genome assembly GCA_963693085.1 of Alisma plantago-aquatica. Lineage (NCBI taxonomy): Eukaryota > Viridiplantae > Streptophyta > Magnoliopsida > Alismatales > Alismataceae > Alisma > Alisma plantago-aquatica. The sequence goes on along the minus strand of OY856412.1, from coordinate 394,022,120 downwards.
CTATGGTCATCCCTCTCTTAAAAAGTTGAAGCACATCGAGCCTTCTTTTTCTATTTTGAAGTCTTCCTTATGACTCTTGTAAGTTTGGGAAGAATCGTAGGAGTCCTTTTTCTCAAAAAACTAGTCTATGTTCTAAAGCTACTTTTGATGTTATTCATAGTGACATTCGAGGTCCTTATCGAGCCACTAATTTAATGGATTTCATTATTTCATTACCTTTGTTGAAGATAATTCTCGCATGACTTAGTTATATTTGTCAAAATCCCGTGAGGAGACGATTATTGTTGTTCAAACTTTCTATAAAATGATCTCAACACAATATAATAAATCCATTAAAATCTTTTGAACCGATGATGCTTAAAATATGTTTCGGGCCAGATGTCTTCTTTTGTTCTAGGACTGGAACCATCCATCAACGTTCTTGCGCTCACACCCCACAGTGAAATGTGGTTGCAGAACGTAAAAATCATCATTTGCTTGGCATTTCTCGCACGCTTATGTTTCAAGGCAAATTGTCCGAGTCTTATTAGCCTGAGGCTATTCTCACTGCATGCTACCTTATTAATTGACATTCAACAACCATCTTTGTTCTACAGAACAAGACACCCTTTTTGGTTGTTTTTCCCACTCAAATGGCTTTTCATCTTCCTTTGCACGTTTTTTGGTGTACTGCTTTTGTTCATAATTTTGATTAAAAGGTAGATGAACTTGATCCCATACTTGTTAAGGCGACAAGGTGTTAGGGTTGGACTGCTTGCGCCAAGGTGCGACTAGGCGTGCCTAGGCGGCTTTAAGAATAATTAATGTTTTGTACAATTTACTTATGAGTATACATGTGTTATGATTTTTATAACATCCCCCGTCATGTATATGTTAGTTTTACCTATATCTATACACATCTTATGATCTTTATATCATTTTCCCTTTCATACATATGTTATATTTCAGATATATAATTCTAGGTCAATCGATAAAGTTATGGTAAACCCATTGATATACATTTATTACTGGAAGATAACATATATTATTGTTTTAAACATAGATATATACATATTAAACACAACAAAACCTGAATATATTCAATTTTATAGTTACATGCAGAGATGTGTTGCATGCATAGCTATATACAAAATTTTAAATAAGTTATACTTGAATGCATAGATGTAAATGTGGTAATATGGGTATTTGAGGTTCCACTAATATAAAAATAGATTTATATAAAATTTGTAATTCACTGTACATAAGTTTTAGACTTGAGTAAGGGATTAAGGATAGAAGTGCTTTAAATAGCAAGAGTATATAATTTTCATCTAGGAATAATTAATGTTTTGTACAATTTACTTATGAGTATACATGTGTTATAATTTTTATAACATCCCCCATCATGTATATGTTAGTTTTACCTATATCTATACACATCTTATGGTCTTTATATCATTTTCCCTTTCATACATATGTTATATTTCAGATATATAATTGTAGGTCAATCGATAAAGTTATGGTAAACCCATTGATATACATTTCTTACTGGAAGATAACATATATTATTGTTTTAAACATAGATATATACATATTAAACACAACAAAACCGGAATATATTCAATTTTATAGTTACATGCATAGATGTGTTGCATGCATAGATATATACAAAATTTTAAATAAGTTATACTTGGATGCATAGATGTAAATGTGGTAATATGGGTATCTGAGGTTCCACTAATATAAAAATAGATTTATATAAAATTTGTAATTCACTGTATAAAAGTTTTAGACTTGAGTAAGGGATTAAGGATAGAAGTGCTTTAAATAGCAAGAGTATATAATTTTTGTTTCAGTATATGATTTTCATCTAGGAAGCATGGACACTTCCCGGAGGTCGCCGTGTCCGTGTCCAACATGTGTCCAACATGGACACCCCTTGGACACGCCTGGACACATGACGGACGAAGTAATTCAGTGTTGGACATGGCTTGAACACACCGTGGACACATCCAAGACATGCCATCCCAACTAACTTAAGCCTACATGTATGAAAAAAAACTTAGGCCTTCTCCAGATCTCCGTCGCCTGTCCTCCACTACTCCTTGCCTACTAACACTAGGTAGTTGAGCTTCAGCTACTATAGGCAAGTTGTCAACGCTCTTCTTTAGCAATTGTTGCTTCTCTACATCTCCATTCCCCTTCTCTTCTCTTTCCTCTTCATCTTAAGTAGCTCTTCAATGAATTCCTCTCTTTTTCTTCCCCTTCAACCTCCAAGACACCTTCACTTTCAATCTTCTCCACCACTAGCAACATGTTTCCTCACCCTATCCCCTTCTTCATCTTGATGGTAAATCTTGTTCACCATTACTTCCACCAACAAGAAAAAAACTACCGTCCCAATATTCTACTGCTCTTAATTTTTATAATTCCATATATTTTTATGGCAACAATATTATAATCAAACATCATAATATATGTAGTGATTATTCCATATCGTGACTTGTGGATATGATGTTATCAGTTAAACTTAAGTGCTTGTTGGATTTCATGGTGATTGCCCCTTTGGATAATTTATTTAGATCCTTTTGTGTGTCTATACATATAATATATATATATATATATGTTAATTCATATATTTGTCGTGTCCGTGTCCTATATTTTTGGGAATCGCCGTGTCTCATGTCTATGTCTATATCTGTATCCGTGTCTGTGTCCGTGCTTCCTAGATTTTCATTACTTTATGATTATTTTCAGCTTATATACAGAGCTTTTGCAGCTAATATGGCTGCTTGAAGTTCCTAAAACAGCCAAGAAGGGATTTAGTATAAGTAGCAATGTATTTATCGTGCAATTGGATAGCCATACAGGGGAACAAAACACCTCAACATCAAGATCAAATTCAACCAACTACCACAAGAAAAATAATAAAATAAATACCGAGAATTATCCAGAAAATAATGATATTGTACAACAAACATAGATATATATATATATATATACTTCATTTGTATATTAGAACATGTGTATAGCAAATAAATACATATACATAGGGTGAGGAGTCCATGAAAAACATTTTGGTCAAGGCACACCCCCTTGGGGCACCTTGCCGCCTAGGCGCTCGCCATGACAAGTATGCTTGATCCCAGCTCTATCAAAATGGTTTTCCTCAGCTACCCTATCTTTCAAAAAGGTTATCGTTGTTATAGTGCAAGCAACCATCATAGATCTTTGTCGACATTACGTCCCATGAATCTGATGTGTTTTTTTATACTGCATCGTCATCCTCTCCACCTCAACCTCATCCTCATCCTGAGTTTGTTGAGCTTAATGTGTCTTACCCAGAAGATCATGAACCCATCACCCATCCTCTTGTGACTCAAGTCACCCCTATCATTCCTTCACCACCGGCACAGAATCGGAAACCATCACTCGCTTCTAAAAACTATCATGTAATGTGGCTCTCTAATAAGGTACATGCTCTTGCACTCTCAACCATCCAATATCTCATACATGTAGCCTATCCAAGCTTCCCCGTACCACTAAATTCGTTGCCTAACAACTCGATTTCATCCAGATTTTGAAAAATTATTGTGAGGCCCTTCAGCACCCTAGTTGGAAGTTGTGATGCTCGAGGAAATAACAGGGCTATGTAAGATGGGACTTGAGATCGTGTCCTCGTACTCCAGACAAAAATATTGTCAACTGCATATGGGTTTTCTCTATCAAATTTAATTCAGATGGATCGGTGGAACGGCTCAAAGCTCGTCTTGTTGCTAACAGGTTCGCCCAAACGTCTGGTGAGGATTTCTTTGAAACATTCTCACTGGTCATTCATATTGTTTCTTTCGGGATTGTGATCTCCCTTGACACTCATATTGAGTGGCAACTATTCCAGCTTGATATTAAAAATGCCTTCATCCATGGTGATTTCAAGGTGGAAGTCCATATGCAGCAGACTCCGAGATTCTATGCTCGGGGGGAGTTTTCAAAAATAGTTTGTCATCTCAAACACTCTTTGTATGGTCTCAAACAATCACGATGGGTCTGGTTTACAAAACTTCGTGGAGTTGTTGCTAGCCGGGTTTTACTTAATCTTCCAGTGAGTCTCTTCTTTTCTACATCTCAATCTAGAACCATTAGCCTGATCGTCTATGTCAATGATATCATTATCACCGGTAGAGATGCTCAAGAAATTTCAATTTTGAAATAGGCACTCCATCAACATTTTCATACCAAGGATCTGGGACAACTTCATTACTTCCTGAAGATTTGAAGTGCTATACTCTCATCAGGGCACTTATTTATCTCAAGAGAAGTACGTCCTCAACCTCTTGAGAGATTCTAGTATGTTGAGCTCTAAACATGTTTCTTCACCTATAAATTATCACAACAAAGTTTTGTTTGAGGGGGAATCTTTTTCTGATCATGAGCAGTATAAATGCACGGTTGGAAAACTCATTTATCTTATGATTACCCAACCAGACATAGCCTTTGTTGTTATTGTTATTAGTCAACATATAGTCTTATCCTTTGTATGTAATTGGAGTCAGGTTTGTTGTATCCTACATATCTGAAAATGCACCTAGTCGAGGTCTACTATACAAGAAACCACAATCTCCAAATATCTCTTTGACTTGCCATGTTGACGCTGATTGGTGCCAGAGATGTCAATGATAGGAGATCCATTTCTGAATTCTATGTTCTATTAGGTGGTCGTCCTGTCAGTTGTCGAAGTTAGCAACAGTTTGTTGTGGACCATTCCAACACTGAGGCAAAACATCACACCATGGCACACGCTGTGAAATTTAATTAATGACTTCTTAGGAAGCACGGATACTCCAAAATAGGTGTCGTACCCGTATCCGATACATATCAGATACCAATACTCCATGGATACACCTAAATATGTATCAGATACCTCTCCAACTGTATCCCCTTTTTTCCTGCTTTTTTTTGCCTGGATACGGCTTGGATACGTTTTGGATTCGGCCCGGCCCATTTAAGCCTTTTTTTCATTTTTAAGACCTTTTAACGGATTGACCTGCGTTTTTACTGATTCTCAGTGCAAATCAGTAAAACGGCTCCTTTGGCTTGTGCGATACATTTTGAAGCTTGGTTTTGCTTCAGTCCACGTCATATTTCTATTGTTGTGCAGCTTGTGCCTTATCTTCTCCAATGGGCTATTGGTGGTTAACGTACAGCCTTTGCGCCTCATCTTCTCCAAAGGGGTTCAATTTTCTATTGGTGGTTACAGCCTCTAGCCTCTGAATTTCTACCTTAACTCTTTTCGGAATTCTATTTTGGCATTGTCTTTGTTCATCCCTTTTGAACGTAAGCCTCTCTAGCTTTCTCTAATTTTGTTGTTTGGTAGTTCTGATTTTCTCACCGTGTCTTGCTGTTAATATACCTACTTGTCTATAATTGCCTCTGTTGTTTCATATTTCAGTTCATTTTTTTTTTTTTAGAATTTGGATATACTTCTTGTATACATAAATATTTAATTATTTCTTATAGACAAAAGAAGATGGTTTGGTGTCACAGATGACATGACACACTTTACAACATAAAATTAAATGATACATGAAAGGTGAAAGGTTTAGAATATGATTTTATGACGTCTTTTTGCAACTTTCATCTGACATTAATATGAATGAAAGACCCCTTTTTATATCATTGTTCGATACTATGGAATTGGTTTCCATTTTCTTTAGATATATTGTGATTTATAAATGAAATTTGACTGCCTTCATCTATTTTTAAAATAAATATACTTTTTTTTGAAAATATTTAAATAAATATTAAAAAAAAATGTTGTATCCATGTCGTACTCGTATCCTATATTTTCAAAAATTGTTGTATCCCCGTACCCGTACCCGTATCTGAAACGTAACTGTATCTGTGCTTCCTAGGTGACTTCTATTCTTCAAGAACTAAGTCTCCCTCTCTCATCCCCAGCAACTCTCAAATGTAAAAATCAGGAAGCTATTTGTATAGCTAATAATCCAATTTTCACAAACGTACCAAGCATATTGAGGTTGACAACCACTTTGTGAGAGATCTAATTTGTGCCAAAACGATCATTACACCATATGTGAAGACTAGAGAACAGACTATGTATATCTTCACCAAGCCACTTCCACCTTCATCCTTCTCCTATATCTGTGGCAAGCTAGGAATACATGATGTGTACTCTTCAGCTTGAGGGGGAGTGTTGGTGGTATTATAGATTCATTATTAACTCTGTAATAGTTAAATGGGATGCCTCCACTTAAGCATGTTACATTGGTTTAGTTTATGTTATGTCGTGTCTCTGGTATATCATACCTTGAGAGATGGCTACATACATGACTCCCTACAATCCTCTCAATTTATAATTGTTAGATAAATTAGTTTATTATGTACATGGGCCCAAATTGTCATGGCCCATTAGGGTTAAGTCATGCCTCCTTGTACTTGCCTCCTTTCCTATATATTGGAGAGGAGGTTGCCTTCTATCAATAACAAATATCACATCCAGCCTCCATCTTTTTTCCTACATGGTATCAGAGCATTGTATCCTAACCCTAGAGAGAAAAGGAGAGCCTCTGCCTGCGGGCGGTCGTCGTCCCTTCTCAGTTTGGCTACCAGCCAGGCATCACCCCAACTTCCATGGTGGTCTTCTATCTTTCTTAAAAATCAAATATTTTTCTGTCGGCACTCACCCTTGTCAGATCTATAATATAGTAAGGGAGATCACCCTCTCTCCGTTGACTCACTGTTATCTGTCTCCACGGAATCATCTGAATCATGTCTAAGTGTTTTGCTAGCATCGCAATAGGCATTTCCGTGAAACAAAAGAATTGGGAAAGGAAGGATTATGCCTGCATGCTTAATTACTGCCTGCGCGAAGTGGAGAACAAAAAAGATCTTGTCGTTGTGATCCGCACACATGCTTGTTCGTTGGCATCCAATCATGGGATGCCCACCTCCTTTCCCAATTCACATACCCATTATTGATGTTGCTACAAACTAACTTCATAGTCAATGTGATCAACAACCTAGAGAGTTGATGCTCTTCGCATATAAGGATGACGTTCTCGGCACTAATAGCCCTTCCAAATCAAGGACGATGTTCTACAGGTGGTTACCATGCCTCCACTCTATTTCATCTCACGCCCCCCTCTCTTAAAATAATTGGTTATGCTCGCATCCCGCATCATGACAATATGAACAAAGGAAAAGGTTGTCCCCTTACTGCTCATTACTGATTCCACCGCAAAGGTTTCCTAAAGGATGGTCCAGTTCGTTTATTGTTCTAGGATTTTCAATGCTATAAGTTTCTTCAATTTGTTAAATATTCATGGTCGGAATAGTGGATGCACTCTCCACGTTTTATTTTATGATCCCAATATTGAATGCAATAATAGATCGTCAACTCCACCTTTTGAATCGTCAATATCTTCCCAATCCGTTTGGAAAGCAAGGACTACTTCAGAATAGCAGCAGTCAGCCCCTAAGTCTGTGCCACTATCCATACACCTGCCAACTGTCTACAATAATAGAAGAAGAAAAAAAGTAAAAACAAAAGACTACGTGCTAATTTATAAAGCACAAAAAAAGAAGGGGCGTCGCATTAATTTTTCTTCCTCTCCATGTGAATCTTTTAACCCATATGGTTGAGTGTCCTTATTTGAATTTGAGATGTTCTACTTTTACATATCACAGCGCCTATATTCCTGTGATCTTTTTTCCTACCGTGCTTATTCCGGTAGTGCTTTGTTCTTCCTACCGTGCCTTTATACCGGTAGTGTTTTATTTTTGTGCCATCATTCCTCTGACAATGTTTATGACTCTCCACCACAACCACTCTCATGATCCTTTTCGTGGTTGGAGTGAGGGGGAGAATAGAGGAAGATGAGTAGAAGAGATAAGAGGATTATAAGACAAAGAGAAGAAGTCATATCATCCGACCATGTTGTCCAGCTTCTGCATATTTAACATGTGTTGTTGATACCTACTATAGCGCATATTCCTATAATAGCACATCTAAAGCACGTGACTACCTGCTATGGCGCAATATTTCTATAGCAGTGCTCTTACCGCAACTACCGTGCATTATTCCGGTGTTGGTCCTTCTTTCGCAGAACTACTTTGACAACAATGACGACTGAGATGACTTCTACTCATATTCTCCACCATCTATAGCTTTGGATGCTCGTCAAAGTTTTAGAAAATAATTTGTGATTACCTCTACAAGTCTGGCGATTTTCGAATTTAGAAGGAGTGCACCCAACAATTACTACTTCTGCATTGATCTTATCATCATCAATGGGAGATGACGTATTTGCCGCTACGTGCTATCTTTTTCAGGGGGAGTGTTAGAATGCTTCAATTATTACTTTTCAAGATTTAAGGGGAGATTTTTTTTGTCAAGGGAAGATCAATTTTTGTATGGCCATTTTATCTTTTTCGTGTATTGCTAAGCTGGATATGTGTTTCACCCATACTCCAGCTTGAGGGGGTGTTACATAAATTAGTTTATTATGTACATGGGCCAAAATTGTCTTGGCCCATTAGGGTTAAGTCATGCTTCCTTGCACTTGCCTCCTTTCCTATATATAGGAGAGGAGGCTGCCTTCTATCAATAACAAATATCACATTCAGCCTCCATCTTTTTTTCTACGATAACAAGAACTTCTCTTCACACGAATGCCTTCATGTGTACTCCAAAATGCTATTTTCTATAACTTACCATACCTTCATGAATCCACTTTTAACCTTCCAATAAAAATATCCATTGTCTCAACTTGTAGACAGTTAACACCAAGAAATAGATAAATGTTCCCCTCATGCTATTCGTAGTTGTTTTCTTCATTCCCAAACTTAGAAAGGCTACAAATGTATGGATCTAGTTGCACATTGTGTGCATGTCAATTTTTATGCCACTTTCTGGTGAGGATACTCCATACTTCTCACCTCAATGACAGAAAGCCTTTCCACCAAAGAATAATAACCTAATAACTTGGCATGTCTCTCAATTCATTGACTCAAGTGTTTTAGATGTCTCCACCATTATTCCTGCTTTCCTTCGATTTTATGAATGCCAAAAGAAACACATATTGCTTGAAGTATCTCCTATTGATGCACTACATTCGTCTATTGATCCACCAATAGTAAGTGAAGAAGTTACAACAATTGATTAACCAATTGTTTAAGTAAGGACGCATGGTCAAGTGTTGAATATTCTATTTCACATGTTGCTTCTAAAACGCACTTGAATTCTTCTATGGCTAAGCTTACTAGTGGCTAATTCCTCTGTTTCTATAATTTGAATGTCTCATAAGCTCTTAGTGTTCAAGTTACCATATGCTTGTCACTATGTCATTTATTAAAATTACACTTGATAAAGTTTGCATGTACCCAACCTAGCTCTTAAAGGTGCAATCACATATTAGCCATCAGTTTCATGTTTTACACTGACATTCAACTTATGTTGTTTGCATATATTAGATTAATCAAAGTAGAGTTACTCCCATTTGTATCTATCATTTGATTATATACAACTCTATCCACCAAATGTCTATTGTGTCTTGTATGGTTTGGTTTGATATTTTTTAGTTTATTATTTCCAATGCACTTATGGAGAGTCTCAAATAAGGTTTATTGGCACAAACACCCAATCCCCAGACACGCTACCTTACATTTCATTCTACCCGATCAACTGGTCCAGCATGGAAGTATGGCTTCATCAAAGATAAGAACAACTCTAGTTGGATTCTTTGTGCATTGACCATGAAGGAAATTGGGGGTGGAGTGAACCGCCTCGGGAACCATTAACATCACATAGAGGACAGTGTGTCGTCATGCACTGAAGTTGGCAATGACATTAAGCAAGAAATCAGATGAACATCTTTCTGCCCTTTTTTCCCCGCTTTTTGTCCTTTTTTTAAAAATACTGGTGTACACTTGTAACATTACGTAAACTATATGGTCCCAAGTATTATTGACTATAATATATTAAACTTCTATACATTAAATAGCCTATGATAAGCCCTAGTTCTAATATAGAATGCATACTTTGTATGTAACTTGGGGTAATAGGGTACTGCTGTTAAGTGTAATTTATACAAGTAAATTACATGTAACTATTATCTAATTTAGAATGCAACTTTAATAAAATGTACTGTTGTAATGTATGACTAATTGATGATATGCACATATAACAATAAGTTAGTAAGGTATCCAATAATTAGCCTATTGTTTACTGCTTAGTTATGTAAACGTGATGCAATTTTTTTTTCTGTATCACGTATGTAGGGTGTTTTATCCATGTCAAGTCTATTGTTTACTATATTATGGCTATAATTATTGTCTTATAACTATCTTATAAACTATTTGGGTGTTTTGTATTGTTCGGTAGAGTGTTTAGATATATATAAAAGTTCCAAAGAGTATAGTATTTATATACATGTGTAATTTTGTATAAAATTATATAGGAAACTAAAATCCATTTTTTTTAAATCACCCGCTTAATCGCCCGCCTACCGCTTAACCAGTTACAAGGTGTTGTCCGCACGCTTACCACTTAATGTTTTTTAAAACATTGGATTGCAGTAACATTTTGGAAGTTATTACTACTTTCTTTGCTGAAATTTAAACTCGATTCAATAAGACTGTCAAAATTATTCATTAAGAATCTTTGCCCTGGGCTAACTAAACTTGAAACCCGCTCCACTAAGTGTGTTTTTCTGGGATATTCTATAACTCAAAAAGGATTTTGGTGTTATGATCCTGCCAACCGATAGTGCTTTGCCAGTGTTGATGTGATCTATTTAGAACACATGCCATACTACTCTGAAAAGGGGTCTGCTTTATCTAGTGATCTACTAGATCCTACTACACTCCCTCAGGTTGCGGACGATGTTCCCAATGGAGATAGTGAAGTTCTTGCTCTAAGTTTACAAGCAAAGACTTAAGGTTACAGTCCCCTCCATGGCCTCTCAACAAGTTGGTGGATCAATTTAGAAGAATTTTCTAGTTGTATAATAGAAGAATTATTTGTTTAAATGGTGGCCTGTCATAAATTAAGGCATTGTCTGATATAGAAGAATTTTCTAGTTGTATAATAGAACAATAAAGCGTTCCGTATCCCATACTAATCTATCAAAACTTAGAATTTATTTACTATCACACAGCTTACCATTGTGTTCAAATCGAATGTGTCCAGGCCGCACTACGACAGGAGTGACTGCATCTTTAGTGATAGCACGTACAGAAACTGTAATATCCTGTGAATCTGAGCATCTAGGATCATCCTTATAATTGTTCAGTATAGGGGGCTGAAAAAATTTACAAAAAAATCATGATCAGCAGAAAGTTCAGTATTTTCCTCACAAACAGGATTTCAAGATGAACTTTTAGCAATTCTACTAAGATAACTCAAAAAGTTGGCATGGATTCACTTAATGAAAATTTTGGAAGTACATGGAAGATTTATTAGCATTCACTGTTAAAAGATATTGAGAACCTGGTAGTAGGGTCAACAATATATGTATAAGAAGTACAGGAAGTTGAATTCCTTTGTTTATTGTATCTCAATAGTTAAATAGAGTTCCAAATTATTCTTAAACAAGATGATTGAATTTATTCGAACAACAAAATGCTTCAAATAAGAACTTTTTATTCAAGTTATAAGATGATCTATGATTAGTCACCATATATATCCAGACTTAGGGCTATATCCAGATTTGTTCAAGTATTGTTGATAATAATGAATGACTGAGTTTCAGTTCTAAACCTCCATATCAGCCAAGGTTAATTGGGCCTTAGTTGAAGGATAACCAGAAGCTTAGCAGTGGTGTTTCACTCTTGCCATCCACTAGCTCACTGCCTTAGCTAGTGGATTGGACACCTTGCAGGAGCCTGTCACCAACATTGGCAGCCTTGCAAACAATTTAACTGATTTGGAAACTGTTGAATATGTGAAGGTTGCACAAAAGCCACCCCTGTCGGTAAATAAGGATTTCTTTCCCACCCCCACCCCTACCATTAGCCCATGAGAGCTGAACATACTCGCTCTGCAGTGCGCAAATGATAGGAGGATGGGTATTTTGAATCGGTGGCCTTCGTCCTCTCAAAGTCAAGTTTCTTTCTTGGGCAAGATTACGTGTAGGGGACCAAAAGCTCTAGCTCTAGACGATAAACATGACGATTACTGTTATTGGGAGCGGTGAAGCAAAGTCTCAAGTGTGACATTAAGGAACATTAACGAGGTGGTGATCCAAGATCAGAGTTGATGGAGGGTCTCTAGTCTGTGGCTAGTAGCTTGAAGACAGCAGCACTCAGTTAAGATGGTTGTTTCAAACTTTCAACAATTACCACGATCGGTGAGGATGTGGGAGCTTTGCCTCTAATCATAATAGAGGAAGGATATTGCTATTCTTGCTTGCAAGGACAGGGAGAAGACATAGGGTAGAGAGGCATGGAGGTTTTGGGATTATATGGATTACGTCCAGGGTCTGGAGGAACCAAGTCTCAGTCTTATTACAACGTTCCTTACTGTTGAGCGTTACTTGTATGTGAGAATGGCTTTGGTGGTGCCCTTTGAAGAAATTTATTAAAACTATTCTACACAGGAATTCATGTTGCCACTTGACAGCAACTTGAGAAGGCAGGTGACTTTTCCCATTCAAGGGTCAGGATTGGGGAGAGGGATATATTGTTTCTAATAGTTTGATTAAATAATAATTTGGTGGGGGGTTCTCTGCTACAAACTTCAGTGCTATGAGGGGTGATCCAAGTCCGCAGTGAAGGCCGTTTTGGGGCATTAATTTAGTGTTAATTATTGTTTTCAGAATACATTTGATCTCTTACCTAATCAAGTTTGTCAATTTTCAGTTCCTAAAATTGCTAGTTGTTCCTAAAAAGCTCGTTTCATAACTTAGTCAATGACAAAATCATGTTTTCTACATGAACTTTTCAAAACAAAAAAAAATGGTAGCTAGATTGTAATCTGCCATTGAGAGATATTCAAAAGAAAACAAGTCACAGAAAAGAATCAATTAGTTATTTTGTGGAAATATGTTTTTCTATTAACGACAATGATGCTATTATAGTTATAGAAAAACATATTGTCTGTACATACGCATACTTGTCACCTCAACATAAATCTATGACATCCTAGTAAGCACGAACGGAGACATATATGTGTGATACAACAGTTTTCAAATTATAGGACACTGACACAACACTGTATATGAAGAAAAAAAATATAACTAATACATCTTATATAAATAATATATATTTGTATGCATAAAACTTGTAATTCAAATTCCGTTGTAATATTTGACCAAATCTCATACACAATATATAAAAAATTTATGCTACACTAATTTCAACGGTAAACCAAAATCTACATTGGCATAAACCGGCATGAGCCCAATCATAATTATTCTTTTTTAAAAAAAAAAAAATTGGCCATTCTATTCATCCCGTGGCCTGGGCTCGATCCTGGGACCTCTCACTAACAAACTGAGTGTCTAACCATCTTGGTGTCTACTGTTAGACGAATCATAATTATTCTATTGCACTAAATCTCACAATCCATAGTTAGTGTCTTTATCAGAGCCATTTGCTGAGATTCTTATATAAAGACGATGTGGCTATAAGTAAATGCAATGCAAATTTTATATCTACTACATTAATCAACAGTAGGTAGTTATACAGTTGAACACCAGTATTCTATGCAAGATTATGTGTATCTGATAGTCTCAAAATCCTTAAAGGATCTCATAATCTCTTTAAAAAACTTTTGGTCTTTGAACCTTAGCGAAATTCATTATATATCAACAAAATTTAAATTATGAAATGTAAGTGCTTTTGAAAGTGTTAATCATCAAAGAATTGAGCATGATAGAGCTTGTATTCTCAGTAGAACCGTTGGCATGAGCAAGCAACTCAAATGTCCCTTGTCTGTGCCAGAAAAATACTTGTGCATTTTAGGTGTTTGAGACATTCAATGTGCATTATTTTCCCTCTACAATATCGGTGCCAAAATTGATAAAAGGTTGTGCACATGCTGAGTGTCATGCAAGTAAAAGAGTTTGTCAAGAAAGCATCCACAACAAACCTAAGGGCTTTATCAAATAGCACAATGATAAGGTCTTAGATGAACATCATATCATACTATGAAAACAACGATGGTGAAAATTACGGATTACAACCATACCGCTTCTAATTTGGAAGCACTGAGTTTGGCTTCACGTAACCATCTCCTTTTTGCCTTCTTTCGACGAGCACTTCTGCTAGGAACCTAATATGGTAGCATTAAATACATCATAAATAGGGAGTGGAAGCTATAATTCTAAAATTCCTCTATACGACCTGAAATACATGTCAATTATATATATGAGGTCCTATTTGCCTATGTGCTCTTTATGTTCAGCAAATGTACTACAGGTCCCTTGATCAGATTACTTTGTTGAGATGGCAGATCGGCAGATAACTTCTACAAGCAATTGGCAGCGCTTTTAGCTGATTGGTTTCCGTTTTTTATGACATCATTAGACCTACAATACGGCAATAGAAAGTGAATATGTGGGAATAAACATAGATTTCTTATGTGCGGGTACATGTTAGCAGTGTTATAAAAACCGGTATGTGTTATGCGTGCGGAGAGGTCACCTTGTAGAGTATATGCGGTATGCGGGAGTATATGCGGTTTAGATTTTTTAATAATTTAATTATTATATATAAATTAATCACACAATTGCATATTTTATTTGTACAATTGCATATTTGGACCCTAAAATTTGAGATAGATTAAATATAAAGTTTAAATGAAAAGTGAAGCACCATTTAAGTTATTTAAGCATAAATTTCTATGAAGCATGCACAAAATGGTTCAACACGTGTACATAACAATGAAGACCTAACCAAATCATGCAAAAAGATGTCTACATGTCCTAAAGGTCCAAAACAATAAACATTAAATGAGCATGCAACTCATGTACAAGACATCAACAAAAGAGTACATTAAGAGAATGTTATTAATAGAATTATAATATAGTTTGGGCTGAGACAACAAATGTCTATCGAAAAAGTGTTGACTAATCGGCCTTATAAGCGGCTAAGTATATGCGGGCAGCTTATGCGGCCCGTGCGCCCTTTTTTTGAAACACTACATGTTAGATTATAGGGTCTGCGGGAATGATGTTTTCTTTTCAGTCCTCAAAGCTAGAAAGGTACCTGACTCCCTCCCCAAATCAAGGTATGAGCCTTGTCGAGCTAGAAGGATGAGAGGAAGCACTCTCAAAATTGGCAAATCTCAATTGCTTAAAAGGAAATTCAGTCAATTTCAGCTACCAATCACTCTAGTTAGGATTATTTCTACTTTGAACAATCAATTGATCATCTGTACGTCGGAGATGTTTCTATCACCATGAAATTTGATTGGAAGCAATAATGATACAGTGGATACGGTGCCAAAGTTAATAGGAAGAAAGTTGTTGAGGAGATTGATCAAAACAGAGGAGGCGACTGGGTGAGTTAGAAGTAATGAGCAGTCTGCGTAGTCACAGAAAAGGAAACCATAAATAAATTATGTAGCTAAATCTTTTAAACAACTATGTACAGTCGGAGCATTTAGGAACTAGTTGTATTGTAGCAAGCACAGTATTTATAATTATTAGTATGCATGGTATATGCCACCAAGAAAATCCTACGTTAAAAAGATTGTCTGCACAATCAACATTCGAACAACAGAGCCGAGTAGATATTAAAAGAAATGAGCCTGGGGCTTTATCGCAGGCAAATTTGTCTAGGCTTTAGGCGGTATACTCCTAGGATGGAGGACTTAGGCAGGCGACAGTTACTTATTTTCTAAATTTAGCAATTTTTTAAACATTTATGCATATCATGAATTTCATTATAATTTGTCATATGTGCATAAAAAAGGCAAGTATATAAAGATCAAAAAGGTGTATGACATTAAAACATCAAATATATTCATTTTAAAATCTGATATCACACAACTGTTTAGCAGCAGTAGGCTTAGACAGCTGAACTAGCAGCCTGGCAAGTGTATGATACTTTTGTGGCGGCAAGCTATACAATACATTAGCAGCAACAAGTTCTACATAATTATTGAGATGGGCGTTAGGCGGATAGGCAGCAGGAGAGGGGTCCGCCTAGGTCAACTGCTTTATTTATTTGAATAACTACACGCCCAGAAGGACGCCAGAGGCACCTAGAATTTTTTTTTTTTGGATCTTTTTCATTCTGCATATGTCACTAGTTTGACGTGTAAATGTTTTCCTGCATTTTCAGGCATTTACCTAACTCTTTTGTAATTGTATAAGGTATAGGAAATTAAGTACATAAATAATATCTTATTGTACAATATGCATTATATATTATATAAAAACAAAATGCTAACTTAAAAAAAAAGGGCAAGCACCAAGGTGTCCAGCCAAGCCAGGGCAGCACCTTGCGTCTTGGCAACCACAGAACAGAATATCAACAGAAATAAAGAGGACGAAGAGTGGGGGAAAGTTGAGATAGAAAATTCAGATGGCCAATGCCTACGGAAAAAATGAAGAACAAGAGAAGAGAAGCGGACGGCGGCAACAAACAAAAAGTAAGAAACCGTTTCGTTGTTACATGGAGCAAATAATGATGAAAAAATCAAGGAAGAAGGAAAAAACTATATTTGCGTTTGAAAACTTGCCTAGAGAAGCTATAGATACAGTTTGAGGCTCTTAGGCCACCAAGGCCTAGGTGGCTGGCTAGCCACAATAGATGTAGTTTGCGGCACTTAGGCCACTTAGGTCTAGGTGGAGACCTAGGCAGCCCAAGCATCAAAGATTAGGCACCTACTTCAAGATCTCCCATCAAGCACCCATGTGGTGCTTCTTGTTGAAATCATTGATCTCCAGTTCTCCACGAAATTGTCCATTTCCATGAGGAAAGCATATGGAATGGGTGGTCTACGTCGGGATTTCGATAGATCTTTCAGCCTATTAGCTGATGAGCTGACCAAAATCAATACAAACTTTGTTGAAGCCTTAAAAAGATTGGCATATATTCATGTATGAAAACATAGTTTGATCATTCTAAGTGTCTTTCCATATTTACTATTCCATCATAAATACACATATAAAACCTATAGATTGTTTCAAGCTTCATTGTTGACACAATTTTAAGTGGTGTTTATATGAATTTTATTGGATAGATATGTGCTTCTTAAGTTTAAACGTTGTCATCAAATCTCACATCAGTTTCCATACTCCTGAAGGGACTTCTACAATTTCCATGCTTTCAAAACTCAATTGAGATTTTACACAATGGACGTATACTTTTTGAAAAATTCATTTTCATAGATAGCAAGATGAACGCTCTGAATCCTAACCCTCAATTGTGCTATACAAGGTTGTCAGACTCGAACCGGTCAGCGAACCGGTGAGGCCTCTGCTTCCCGGTTCACTGGTTCAACCAGTCGTCTGACCGGTTCAACCGGTGATGTCAGCATGACGTCACTATTAGTTTAAAAATATATAAATGTCTTTGATACTCGTGCAAATATCCCTGCAAAAGTAATGAAACATGAATAATAGCACAACTGCTCACACTAACTTGATAGATAGACCAAATAACAAATATTATTCTATTCATGGACAAACCTTTATATAGTATTCAAAATTAATTAACAAAAAATAGTAGCAACAATATATTTACTTGCTAAGTGAGAGAACCGGCCGGTTGGGTTAAAACCAGACCAATTCGTTGGTTCACCGATTTGATGTCGGTCAGACTTCATTTTCGGCTTTACCGACCTGGCAGAGTAACTGGTTCCCGGTTCAACCGATCGGTCCAGTTTGGTTCTGATAACCATGGTGCTATATATATAGTTGGTTACAAACGACTGGCAATTGAGGACAGGGGGCAACCATTGTGGCAGTCTGGCCATAGAGATGGCTTGTTCCATCAACATCAGAGCTAGCAGCAGCCCCTTCCAACTAGAAGGAACGAAAACCTTATCGATATACTAGTCAAGTTGTACACCTAGGCAACATAAAAACATAGTTGTTAAGGCGGCCAGGCGCTAGGTGTTCTTGATGGGGCACCCAGGCGTTTCTAGGCATTTTGATGTTTTATAAATAATGATGATTTTTTTATATTTACATTCATATTTTCACATATGTAAATATTAAATAATTATTACATAGTATTACATAGAATATAGGCTAAATCACACCTGATATTACCTAAACTAGGCCCAAATTTTAACTCATTTGAACCAAATTTGATCTATTTTGACCTAATTTACCCTAATATCCCTAAACCAGACCTAATTTTGTACAGCGTGACCTAATCAAACCCAATTCCATAAAGTTTGTATACATTATTGACTTAAATGAGACCAAATTTTGCCAAATCATACCTAATCTTCCCAAGTTAGAACTATTTCCCTCAAATCATACTGGTTTTCCCCAAATTAGGCCCAATGTGCCTAAATTTGAGATGATTAGGCCTAAATGAAACCTAATTTTGCATATTATGACCAAGCAGACCTAACTTCCCCAAGTTTTCCCTATGTTGACGTAAACAAGATCTAATTTGGCCAAATCAGACCTAGTCTCCCCAAACCAGACCCATTTCCCAAAATCAGACTTGTTTTTCCGAAAGCAAACCCAGCTTAAATTTGGCGTAATTAGGCCGAACATCAAGCCTAATCTTCCATAACATGACCTATAAAACCTAACTAGTTTTCATTACCCTTTACTGATCTAAATGAGGCCTTGCATGGCCAAATCAGACCTAATTCCCCCAAATTAGACCTATTTCCCCCAAATCAAGCATGTTTCCCCAAATCAAACCTAACTTTACCCTAATTTGACCTCATTTGGATAAATAGAACCCATTTCAACCACAAAACGATTCAACTTGATCATATACAGACCTAATTTATGCTAACTAACCTTGAAGTGGCTTAATTTGGGCCTAAAAGGCCTTATGCGACCACTTAGGTCATCTAGGGGGTTGGGCACCCAGTTTGAGGCTGCCTTAAGCCTAGGCGGGAGCGCCTTGATAACTAAGCATAGAAACCTAGGTGCTTCACCTTGCTAGCCACCTAGAAGTCATATTGCTCGGGGTATGTTTCATAGGTTCAAGAGCAAACCTAGGGCATGTGTCCAACTTTTAGGGTCATAGTGTCAGTAACAATGGTTGTAGTTCACATTCATTGTCTAATTTGGGGAAACATGCTTGGTTTGCACCATGGATAGACTTGATTATGGTAAGGACTATAACTTTGTCGAAAAGACCACACTATCCTAATTATATTTCAACTGCAATGTTAAATATATTAACACTTATCTCAAAGGCCCTATCGTCTATGATAGGAACTTTAAAGTTATCAACCATGATAGCATCAGCATATAGAGGTTGAATCAAGATAACTTAGATGATTTTGTGTATGTGGCATTGGCAACTTGTTGAGAAAATTATTATAATTAAAATGTAGCACACATCGATTATGTCAAAAACAATTTTATAATACCATATGCTTAGTCAAAACACTCATTTCGAAACTCATGCATCCATAAGGATTAAAATTGTGGAATATACCTACAACGTTTACTTTATCCCAACAAAATCATTTTACAATTATGTCACTCAAGCAAATCTAATATTATATTATCATATTTGTTTAATTTTCACAATTAGCATGTCTTTGTATAAAAAATCTCAGTTGTATCCTTGTTTATAAAATAGATCAGATTCGAGTTATATGTCCTTCAATATGAGGCTCAATTCTTGTGATGCCAAGGGGCTTGTTAGATAGTCTATATTAGCCTATTTAGTTAATAGGTTAATTAGTTATTGGGCTTTTGTATTTCAGCCCGTTTAGATTAGTTGTGTCCTAAGTCTTAGGGCGTCTCCCCTCTCCTATATAAAGAAGAGGGTGTCCAGTCTTGTATTCACCCCATTGCATTCAATCTTATTCTTAACAGGGCCCAACCAAGACATCTTACCAACTATCTTATATGTCAATTCTCACCCCCACCCACCCAACCATCATTCCCATGTCTCCATGGTGTTAGAAAGTATTACTAGCCTATTTAGTAAATAGGTTGATTTGTGTATGGGCTAAAGTGTCTCGGCCCATATAGCTTACTTGAGTCCCAAGTCTGTAATGTTCCCCCTTCCCCTATATATAGGACAGGAGAGAGTCGTCTAATATTTAAACCTGTGAATTTCCCTCACTTTTCAACATGGTGGTATTAGAGAGCTTGACCTAAACCAAGAGAAAAAAGGAGAGAGCCTCCGGCTGTAGACAGGCGTCGTCTCTTCATGGCTTAGGCTAGCCACCCGCCAGGCATCCTCCTGACCTCTATGGTTGTTTCTCTTCTCCTTTCATAAAGAACTTCATCTATACGTCAGCGCTCTCCTTCCTGACCATCATCTTATTTTCTCCACGCATCCCCGATTCATAGTCAAAGGCAGCCATCGAGTCTCCCTTGTGGTTGTCACCCTCGAGTTACATCGTCTTTTCCCCGAAGTTGTCTTCCCAATTATGTGTGGGCGTTGTTCACCCCAGTCATCATCGATCGTCGTTCGCCCCGTCGTTTGTCCCAAGACATCACCTTCGTTGTCACAACAGCAAAGAAAGACATAGTAGTAGGGGAGCCACCTTGTTCCCCCTTGATTCCTTTTGGTTCGTGGTCTAGCAAGCGTCCCATGTGGCTGTTGTCATCCTAGAAGCATCCACCACTTCTTGGGATGTCTTTCCTTGGACGATGATGATTCTCGTCCATATCGGGTCATGGCCTAGCAAAGGGCATTTGTTGTGTCAGATTTGCATGATCCATTGTGATAAGCGGCGATGCTTATTCCATTACCCCCCCTGATGCATCTTCTTGGGGTTGTTTTCTCCTTGACGATGTCAATTCCCATCAAGATTGTGCATCAGTGGCGTCTGACACAGCGTGTTGTCCAACCAACACGGCTTGTCGTCCGACCAACACGGCGTGTCACAACCCAACAATCGTCTAATGGCACAGGCTTTTGTTCAAATCGCTAGTTACACAGCATGTCAGATCTCAACTCCACGTCGAAAAAAGTCTATTTCACACCTATGTGGCATGTCAAATTCCCACATAGCATGTTGACAGAAATCTATTTCACATCTTCGACATCCTACACAGCGTGATGAATCTCCACAGGACGTGTTGTTGGGAGCTTGTCGTCTTCGACCAAAAGAGCTACATGCCATGTCAGAACTTCACACGGCATGTCGAAAGAAGTTTGTCTACTTCCATTTCAGTTCAAGCCATGATGTCCTCCTAAGTTCTTTCTCTCCTTCAAGCCTGATGTGAATCGGATCATATTCTTGGGTCACAAAAAGATCCATTTAATTTCTCTATCTAAATCTCTATAATCGGGTCGTCATGCACTTTTACTCTAGTTATCGGATTCTCTTCTCTACATACAACATCTCTCACTTTGAATTTTTAGTTTCCACCCTCCCACCCCTTATGTGTGTCTCTTTCCACGTGTAGGGGTCATATGTCTCTTTTCCACACCACTGACTCATTCTCTTCGTAGTTGATGTGAGGGGGGTATAGAGGAGAGAGAGAGAGTATGAGGAGAGCTTATGAGGAGGAAGATGAGAGATGATATATAATATCCCAGGCTATTACAGTGTTCTCATATGCCCCGCATGAGGCCGCTTATGCGGTCGCATATTCTTATGCAGCCCTCAGCCGCTCCGCATATAACTATGCAGTGCTATTTTTGGACATGGACCGAATATGCGGCCTGCGGTCCGCATATGCGGCCGCTTAGGCACCGCATTTCATTTGGTGACTTAAGTAAAAAAATATAAAACCTCAAATAAAATCAACCAAATTAAATGACAACTTCTTATATATAATTGGTTTTAGATCAAATATTGAAATTTTGCTGCCTCAGAAATAATTCTATTTTGAATGAGTGGTGCAAAATATATTATTACATCTTACAATTGCCAATGTTTCATTATGCTCTTTCTTTTTCTCTTTTCTTTCTCTTCTATTTTGCTCTAAGATTAGAACATGTTGCACTTGCAATAGTTCTTATTTTGTCTTGTATAAAAGGGAATCTATTGCAAATATTAAGTGGACATGATATTTTCTTTTACAAAGTATCAATTTGTGTGCTGCCTAGGGGGTAATATATTCCATACGACTTTTTCTTCTCTATTTATTTCTGACTTGATTTCTTTATATCATTTTGATGTTTTAATTTTGTTTTTGATGTTCTTTTTCTATTTCTACTTTGAACTACCATATGTTGTGTAATTGTGGTTATTTTTATTGTGTTCATTCAATAAATGTTCTGCTATGAACTGTATTTGTTAGTGTGTTGTGTTACTTGCATGTTCTAGTACATTATATAAACTTAGGGTTTTGTTGATTGATTTTTCTTCTTGATGATTGGAAAATATGTGTTTCTTCTTCCATGGTGTAATGATCCGTTGGTACATTTTGGGCTATTATGCTACGAAAATAGATAGTATGAAATTTATGATTATGATTATATTTTTTTAATTATTTATATTGTATAAAATATAGAATTTATTAAAAAAATTTAAAAACGCATATGCCCCGCTTATGCTCCCGCATTCCGCTTATACTCTATGCGGTACCCTGACCGAACACATACCGCATTACGCATTTCAGAACATTGGGCTATTATTATCTTCATGGAGCTTTGTATTCTATAGCACATCTGTTTTTCCGATGTCTTTGTGGCACTTCATTCCCACTAAGCATCACTTTACATGTGGGTTGGCTATCTGTGTGAATTCCAGTCGGCCACTGCTTTTAGACAGGGTTGAAGGATCTCACTTGCAGCGATGACACCAAGATTTTCGCGTTCGTACAGCATTATGTACTTCAGGACAAAAGTTTGATGCGCTTATTCCCGCCTCTTGTTTCCTCTTGTGTTAATGATGTTTCAGTTGATCATTCTCACTGCATTCTCATGAGACAAATGGTTGCTTCTTCACATTAGACTTCTCTGAAGCTCATCAATTTTTAACCTTCAAATTCGACATTATGCAAGGTTGATGATTCATCTAGATTTCTATCTTCATCAAGCTACTTTAGTTATGTCTTCTCCGAGTTGCATCTATTGTTTCTAAGTGTTGAGATGGCACTTCTTTTGATCTACTTGGGTTCCTCCTTGATGGTGCCCTTCATTCCCAGCAAGCCCCCAAGGTTCATGCGCCAAATTTATGGAACCAGTGTGGCAGTCATCAGCACATCGTCCAGTTCGTGTTTGTGCCACATTATGCACGTTTGTGGTCTTCTGCGATAATTTCAGTTGGCTACACTTCTCAAACGATTTTAAGATACCTCTACTGCTACATCGACATTGTGCCTCCGCATTTGTATTGTGTTATGTATGTGGAATGTGTTGAGTGGGCTTATATCACTCACGTGTTCCTCTCAATGAAGATGGCATAGTCATGGTATTTTTTATCATCTATTCCAGTTTGATTGTGGTGAGTTTTTTTTTGCCGTTTGATTCCATTTATCAAATGTTCTTCATTCCATATGCACTTCAAAAGGCCTTCTCCAAATCTCAAGTATTTCTAGCCTGCAAAACACAAATGAAAAGATGTGTCATCATATGTTTTTAATAGGGGAGTATTGTTTAAGGGTGAGTAACAATTCTTACATGAGGAGTGACAATTCTATCATCTAATTGAGTCCTATAAGTCCAAGCTAGGACATGTGTTTCACCCATGCTCCATCCTGAGGGGGAGTGTTAGAAAGTATTACTAGCCTATTTAGTTAATAGGTTAATTTGTATATGGGCTTAAGTGTCTCGGCCCATATAGTTTTACTTGAGTCCCAAGTCTGTAAAGTTTCCCCCCTTTCTCCTATATATAGGACAGGAGTGTGCCATAAAATATTAACAAGTGAGTTTCCCTCACACTTTTCAACAGTTGAGTTGTAACACCTCCCTCTTTTCCTCGTATCACTTTTCTCTCCTACAAGTCCTATGCCAACTATTCTCAATATTTCTCCTATATGGTTCTTTCTCCGTAAGCCTTATTCCTCCTTCCCCTACTGCCCACATAGTTTCCTCAATTTGTACAACTACCCATGTTGCTCTTTATGCCATAATCCTTATCATGTTTCCTCATATTCCTTTGATGCTAGTACTTGTCAAGGCGGCCAGTCGGTCACCTTTCCAGCTTGGGCTACCAGCCGACTAGTCGTCGACCAATCGACTAGTCGGTCGCCCAGTCGTAGGTATGATATTTACATAATATTAATCATCTACATATAGTTATATATAATAATCATATAGATCCAATAATGTAAGCATGTATCCAAGCATATAATAACCTAGATTTGGTAAATAATGTCATTAAACACCTCAAAATTTTTGAATGAAGACTATTCGATGTATTCAAATTAAACAAATATAATTAGATAGAGAAAAGTGATATACCATTATTGAATTTAGACTTTTAGTGCTTGTTGAATTGGTGTAACTAAATTAATTGAACTAGTGTATTGTCAATGAAATTGATGTTTACATCAAATTATTGCACGAGATAAGGGGTGGGGGGATTAGAATAGCAAAAAAAAACTTATTATTCTTGGCTCTGGCCTAACTAAGCGGCCGCCCAGGCTTGGTTTGGGCCGACCAGTCGGACTAGTCGGCCGACTAGCCGACCAGTCGGCCTAGGCGGACGCCAAACTGAGGTCCAAATGTGGGGGCTAGGCTAGTCGGACCCCCCTCCAACGACCAGCCGACTAGTAGTCGGCCGACTCAACAAGTATGGATGCTACTTACTATTATGCTTCTTGTTGGCCACCATTCCTTCTACAATCTCTTTCATTCTGCTTCCCTGTATTCTTTCCATCATCATTCTCCTGTAATAGTCCCTTCTCCCATTTTGCATGCCTTCCGCTTAATTTCAACGCTAAAGTAACAATAGATATTTAAGCAAATGTGACGTTCAATTTTTTTCAGATTTGTGCTAGAAATTTTGGGGTCTTGAAAAACCTTTGACTGCCGCTAACTAGTCTGTGGGGTTTTCCTATGAGATAGTCACCATTTGATTTAGA
The DNA here is from genome assembly GCA_963693085.1 of Alisma plantago-aquatica. NCBI lineage: Eukaryota > Viridiplantae > Streptophyta > Magnoliopsida > Alismatales > Alismataceae > Alisma > Alisma plantago-aquatica. The sequence goes on along the minus strand of OY856412.1, from coordinate 393,997,029 downwards.
TCGGTTCATTGATATCCATTTTTTGGATAGGAGATTTTCAGTCATTACAAGGTTTACACCTTCACTTACAGTTAGTCACTTGGCCTAATTTTTTATCTACCACATTAACAATTTAGGAAGTAGAGCCTATACCTTCATTTGTGCAGGAACTAGTAATTACAGTTTTCTGATTTCAGAAGTGTGTTGTATATTGTGGACATGTTAATTCTGGTGAAGAGTATTTGGGTGTGAGTATATCTGTAATGTCAATAGTAAATGTCATTCAGGTCAATGATTCAGTTAAACCATTTTTCCAGGAGCCGATGGCATGGTTCTCAAGCCGCTTGAGGTGTATGCCTTTACGTAGAGGTGACCATACATATCTGCACCCTAAGGCTTTAGCCTCACTATCCAGAATAGAAGCATGCACATCCAAAATTCTGGCTACTGCTTTCGTATTATAAGCACCAAGTAAAATCCTTCAAGGTAATGATATACTCTTTGCTTAAAAACCTTTCCATTTGGATTTATTGTAAATTTGTAATTGATTGCTATTCTCTCACTGATAATTTTTACATGATCTTTTCAACATATACTCAAATACCAATTCCAGATATTATCACTATTTTGTACTACTTTTATTTGTTTTTTTGTCTTTCATCTTGGGTGTTTCAGTTCTAATGGTTTTTTACCAAACTATATAAATTTGATTCACATGTCTTTAATAGTCCAAGTATCAAATTCAGAATTAATGCTACTAAAATACTAATATCCAGCCATATGCTGGCGACCAAAAAAAATATCCAACCATATGCTATCGTCATGCATTTCTGTACACTTAGACAACGATCTCTCTGGTCGATGGGTGGGTGTCAAGTATATTCATGTGTGTGTATTACACTACAAATATATAAACACATACGCATAACCCTTTTGTACAATTCTATAAATGAACATGCACTTTGAAGCGTAGATCAGAACTCGGAAAATTGTGAAGTGCCTTGTCTGAATCCAAAAACCACGATTGATTATCAACAAAAAAGTATCGGATAGATGCAAATTGTGGAATACTCAAAGTACAAACAAAAATGAATGTTTGTCAAATGCAAACAGTAAAGTGATTTCCTTCCACCAAAATATGAATTTCACATGTAAATAAAATGTTAGCATACCTTTTCTACATCACCATTTGCTTGAGGCTCTGCTGCAGTTCTTTCACTATTTTCTTGAAGAGGCTCCTGTCTAGTAATAAAACAGTTCAACTAACTGAAATGCTATCAAGAAATAATACCTCATAGCTGACATATGCTTTGAGATGTAAAAAGGTGCTTACATAGAAACTGAAAGACAACAAGTTTCACAACCAAGAAAATCCTGACGCGGATGTTATTAAGTTTTTCAATTGTAGGAACACATCTTGTGGCGGTTATTTTAGAGGATTTATGAAGTTGTTTGTATTTATCAGTTTTAACTATTTTCTCTATTTGTTTAATCTCATATTGGTTAGCTCTGTTTCCCTTCTCTATCTCCATATCATATAAGAAGATGAGTATTGTAAGTTTATACATAATCAAATGTATAACCATGGTTATCAGGACCGAACCGGACCGGCCGGTTGAACCGGGAACCGGTCACCCTACCGAATCGGTTTCCTCTAAAAGCCGGAAATGACGTCTGACCGGCATTAAACCGGTGAACCGACCGGTTCAACCGGTGAACCGGTCCGGTTTTTGTCCAACCGGCCGGTTCTCTCATTTAGCAAGGAAATGCATTGTTGCTGCTATTTTATGTTATTTAACATTGAATACTATATAAATGTCGGTGTATAAATGTCCATGAATAGTATAATATTGTTATTTGGTCTTTTTTATCAAGTTATTGTGAGCAATTATGCTATTATTCATGTTTCATTACTTTTGTAGGGATAATTTCCACGAGTATCAAAGACATTTATATATTATTAAACTACTAGTGACGTCATGCTGACGTCACCGGTTGAACCGGTCAGACCACTGGTTGAACCAGTGAACCGTGAACCAGATGCCTCACCGGTTCAAGTCTGACAACCCTGTATATAACGCTTATCTGCCTACACAAAAAAGCCTTAAAATATATATATATATATATATATATATATATATATATATATAGTGATCCAGTGAGAAACATCCTACGGTGAGAGCGAGAGAGGTAATTGAATAACTACAAATTCATACTTGTTTTTCAAAATCCAACCGCATAGATGGAAAAACATCATTTTATTTACCTTCTCAGAAAAAATCACTGCAATCAGACATTGTTTACATGTCCATATGTACAAATATATACTTTTTACATCCAACGGTCAGCCTGAAATTCAATGTAGAGCGTCAAAAAGTTTCATGTTGTTGTGAATGATCTACACATCGAATGGTGACAAAATTTTGTATGAAGGTAAATTTGTAATCTAGAAGTTTGGATTATGAAAAATTGATCTATCTGGAGAGTATTCAAATGCCTCTCATGCTCTCACCAAGATATGTTTCTCACATGATCGTTATATATATATATATATATATATATATATATATATATATATATATATATATATATATATATATGTCTTTGTGCATGGCATCTGGAAGGATTAGCTCGGAAGTCGCCCCCCGCCATCTCTCCTTCCTTTCTCGACACCATCTAGGTGTGGTGCAGCCGTTGTCGCCCTCTTCGCTTGAAGGCGCATCCGCCACCCCCTTTCTCAAAGGTTGATCCACGGCCTTCCCATGAATGTGTTACCGCCATGGTACTAAACATCCTCGATATCTAGCGATATATCCTCGAAGTCACATATGCCTACGCTCGTCGATGTCGAAACCTAGTAAACTTCCATGCCCCATTGGTTGCCTACTTGTTGACAGGTGTCAATGACTTCAACCTAGTTGGCGATGAAATCGACTCAGCTAGCTCAAAACCTACCATCTTTTGGATGATCTTTGTAGTTATTATTGTTTCACACATAGTGAAGGCATTAAGAAACTTGTAGGAAACCGTTTTTGACATTGAGATGACCATTTCCTTGGTTTCTAGCTAGAGAATAATGATAAGTTTGTTCCTCTACTATATTTCCACAACTTTTGCAAAATTTGGTGTAGACCTAATACCATTTCACCTCTCTTTACTTTTTCCCTCTTTACAGATCTAAGTATTTGAAAATAAGCTCATGTTTTTTTATTTTAGAATATGATCCAATTGGGATTTTTATAGATACAAAACAGCACATATATAGAACAGACTTAAGTTCTAAACATTTCAAGTAGAAGATTATAGATGAAGTATGTGTTTACCAAAAATTTGAAGTTTTATGCCAAATTTCCTCACAATCTCACTATCTTTTAGCTTATTCTGCGTTGAATTGTTAGTCCAAAAATTCCTCAAAGTTTCCTTACATTCCACAAACTTCCACTTCCATGCTTGTCGAAGTTGACACTAAGACAACATCTTCTACATTTGCATGTCTGTGTTTTTTTACATATGTAAACATGTATAGATGGCTATATATAAACATATACTTAATGTTTAAGATAGATTAGATGAAATCTAACATATTTCATCATGAAATCACTATTTTGAGGTTAGTTTTTGTCAAAGATATGTCGAAGTTTGGTTGTAAAAATCCTCGAAGTTTCCTCGATGTTTCCACAAACTTCTACTTCCACACTTATCGAAGTCGAAGTCCTATTCCATGGTTACCGCGGCCTCCTTGCCTCTAGGGGCCCTACTGCAGCTCGTGCCTCCCCTTGGCAACGCCCTGCCACCCTGTGCCCCTTAAGAGGCCTAGTCAAAACACTCATTTCAATGAGGATCGGAGGGGTGGTGACAGCCAGGTGATGCGGATTGATATCACATGCGTTGTTACACGTGTTGGGGACTGTTGTTTACAGCAGCCATGGCTGGAGGGCTTGTTCTTGTTGTTCCACAAGAAGGGAGTAGAATAGGCCAAGGGAAAGAGGGTATCAGGAAAGAGGTATAGGATTACATTAAGGCTGGCAATTTTTGACCCGACAGGACCTGAAAATGTGCAATTTGGTCCAATCCTAATATTTTTTTTATTAGTGAGCATTTTTGTTTGTATGAGACCCAATTACCCCAGACCTAATCTGAAATGACTGGAAATCAATTTTTTTAATATTATATTATAATATTCAATTTCAAGACTTCTAAACACTTCGACCTGATAGGACCCGATTGCTCGTCCCATTTGAAGGGATTGCTGAGAGGAACAATGGTTGAAGGTGAAGGTGGTCTAGAGGTCAAAGGGTGTGGTTTGACCCTATTTTTGCACTAAACATGCATTTGACACCATAACATTTCAGATACTCTTGGATACGTACTAGAGATTTGTAACCATAAACCGCTTATATTCCTTTTCTGTGTGTGTGTGTGGGGGGGGGGGGGGGGTTGATATGTACTAGATATTTTTTCAGTTGTCCCTATTTTCCTTCCTATATTGTAATGGGAAGATCATGAGACCCAAGATATAGAACCCCATAAGACATTTGTGCCCCCCTACCCCTCTATTATGATATTGATTGTTGTTGCTCCTATAGCATACGAAGGGCACTCCTCCCCTCCAGCATTATGATCCCCCTATGGTGATAGAAACTTTCAATGTGCTTGATGGGAGGTGTAGTTTGAACAAATGTATAGCTTAGAGGTTCTAGTGTTTTAAGTGTCCGCAAGAGACTCTTCAAGCACAAATGCAACCTCGAGGTCAGTGCTACTAAACCATGTAGATTGTTGCTATTGAACCATGTTTTCTTCTGACTTTTTAGTTTCTACTTTTTCAGCTTATCTTTTGCTTTGTGAGTTGTTGGTTATTTCTTTTTTACATTCTCTATCAAGTCTTAATGTCCAATTTCATCTCCCGAGTTCTAAGTAGACTAGTCAACATGTGAGGTAAAATTGTATTTTTCACATATCAGGTCAATGGCATTAACAAGGTAGCACTAGAGCCGCCGTGCTTAGACCATGAATTCTACATTTTTTGACTCTTGTCTCCAAGCGAGACTTGACAGATTTCATTTATCCTAATGCATTTTAAAAAAAAATGACAATTTGTCGTATACATTACATTGACTTGATTAAAGACGTGCATGATAGCTCAATTCCAAGTGTTAGGACTCCCAGAGGAGAAACGCTAAGAATTCATATCACAGTCGGTGTACATCAAGGATCGTCACTGAGCTCATATCTATTCGTTCTTGTTATGGATGAGTTGACAAAGCCTGTTCAGGTTGATATTTCTTGGTGCATGTTATTTGCTTATGATATCATGCCGATTGATGAATTTAACAAAAGATTAAATGACAAAGTTGAACTTTAAAGAAATGGCGTTGGAATCTAATGAATTTAAGATAAGTAGAAGCATAACCAAAAATATGCATTGCGATTTTAGTGAGTCTAGAATTGTTAATGGTGGGGCCAAGTTGGATGGAGTAGATGTACCAAATGTGATAATTGTTGTTACTTGGGTTCTAGTATTGAAATGGATAGCGTTGTTCAAGATGATGTTTTCCACATGTTTACAACAGGATGGCGATGACCACAGCAAGATGGTTCAGTGAATCCAAAAGCGAGTGAAGCGGGCACTTAGGTGGGCTTTGAAGCATTTTGGAGTGAAGCGGTCATTTTTGCCCCCATTCGCCACTTCAGGCCGCTTTTTCAAGCCCGCTTAAGTGGCCACTTCAGGGCGCTTTACCGGAAGTATTGTTGGAGTGGCCCAATCACACACTGAATATACAGAGGAATGAAAGCACTACTTTTGGGAGATATAATTTTCCAGTTGTTGCATATGCAAAAGGTGTAAAAAAATTAGTAAAAAGTAGTGTTGTTTGTACGCTTTGTACAGCTACACTAGAACTACGTACTTGTCATGTTTGAAACATGATAATACCATATATATTTAATGTTGTTCACTAATAGTTTATTGTGTATATGTTAATCTAATAGTCTGACATTCTACACTTTTACTAAAACTGTGCACATCCATCTGTAGACAGTAACAAAATAATGCTGTAATATATTATAATGTTATCTGTTACGTGTTAAATCTAGTAATTTATTGTCCTTTAGGAATTACCGAGTAATGTCTGATTATTTGAAATCTATTGTGTTGTTGTCATATATTGCTCTTTATTACTGTTTAATTGTGTATCGATATATATTATGTTGAACCACCACCTTACCTTGTCAGCAATATTTGTATACTAGCGTCTAAGTACTACTTGTTACTCATAATTATTTATGAAGTGCTAATATCTAAACCCAGTTGTTGAAATTGTATTAAGTAAGAAGTACTAGTATGTAAGTACTACTACCTACTGCTCATGTTCATTTCCTAAGTGTTAATATCTAACCCAACTACCGAAATAGTACTAACTACCATAGTTGTTAAGGCGGCCATGCACTAGGCGTTTTTGAGGGGGCGCGTAGACGTTTCTAGGCGTTTTGCCTTTTTTAATAAAAAAATGATGATATTTTGATATTTCCATTCATATTTTCAGATATATAAACATTAAATAATGACATTATTACATAAATTGTGTAGAGTTTAGGCTGAATCACATCTAACATGCCCTAAACTAGATGTGAATGGCCCTGATTTGAACTCGTTTGATCCCAATTTGATCAAATTTGACCTAGTTTATCCTAAGTTGGCCTAAACCAGACCTAGTTTTGTATAAAATGACCTAATTAGATACAATTTCCCCAAGTTTTTCATATAAAGACCTCAATGAAACCAAATTTGGCCAAATCAGACCTAATCTTCCCAACTTAGAACTATTTCCATCAAATCATACTTGTTTTCACCAAATTAGACCCAATGTGCCCAAATTTGACATGATTTGGCCTAAAAGAAACCTAATTTTGCATATTATGACCCAATCAGACCTAACTTCCCCTAATTCTTCTTAAGCTGACTTAAACAAGATCTAATTTGGTCAAATCAGACCTAATCTCACCAAATCAGACCCATTTCCTCAAAATCAGACTTGTTTTCCCCAAATCAGATCTAATCTGCTTAGATTTGAGATAATTTGGCCTAAAATCAATTCTAATTTTGCATAAGATGACCTAATTAAACCTGACTAGCCCAAACTTCTCCTATATTGATCTAAATGAGGCCTTACATGACTAAATCAGACCTAATTCCCCCAAATTAGACCTATTTTCCCCAAATCAGACCTAATTTACCCTGATTTGGGATAAATCAGACCCATTTCAACCTCAAAATGGCTCAACTTGATCAAATTCAGACCTAAATATGCTAAATTAGCCTTAAAGTAGCTTGATTTGGGCCTAAAAGGCCTTAGGTGGCCACTTAGCTCACCTAGGGGCCTGGGTGCCCAGTTTGAGGAGGCCTGCCTTAAGCCTAGGCGGCGCTTTGATAACTAAGCTAACTACAAAGTAGTAATGTCTAAGTACTATGTATTCCATGAAATCTTTATCTATGATTAGTCTAGTAATGCTTACTACTTATAACATGGACATTTCATCTTGATTATCTAATATTAAACATTAAAACCATATATTTCATGTGTCTGCTTAAATGGTTGCTTCAAGCTTAAGCGCTCATGGTGGATCGTTGTTGGCTTCTTGCTTCACACTTTCCAAAACCCAGCTTGAAATTGAGGAGTGCCACTGGAGTAGGATGTGACTAGAAGATTCCTCACGGATTAAAGAGTAAATTTAACCAACATGTCATATGGGAGTGAATGTTAGGCGATGACGAAACAAGGTCTCAACAAGATGAATGTGGCTGAAATGGATGTGTGTGAAGACCATGAAAGATCGCTTGAGAAATGACTAAATGAGGCACAAAGTGGGGGCGGCGAGTATTGAGGACAACAAACTGTGTGAGGGTTGCCTAATGGTATGAGCAAGTGCAACGCAAACCTTCTAATGCACCTATTCAAAGCAATGCTTTTTAGTCGAGCACAATTAAAAGAAGAAGAGGTTAACCTACATTCACTTGGGAATAGCTTAGAAGGAGAGATTTCAAATTTTTACATCTGGATTAGAATATGACCCACAACAGAGTCTATTTGAAAAGAAGGATCCATGTATCCAACACCAACATGATTAGGATTAAGGATTAGATGACGATGACGATGACGATGACGATGACGATGGCGGCGACGATGACGATGAATAATCACACAAGAAGTTTCAACTTGGTATAAGAAACCTAGGAACAAAAGACATCACTCATTGGTAATGATTAGAATTCAAACCAGACAAGAGAAGCGGAGAACATACTAAGTGACAAGGCAACTTTACCAAGAAATATTAAAATTCAAACAAGACACAAGAAGTGGAGAATATACTAATGGAGAATATACTAAGTCACAGGGCAACTTTACCAAGCAAAGGAGGGGGAGTTGCAACATTCCTCAAACAATTGGATCGAGTCATCTAGGAAGAATTTCTAAAATAAAAGAACACATCAATGATGGTATATTCTGAATCCGGAAGAGAAGGGAATTGCCACCTAGCAAATACTTCGAGCCATTATTGCATGACATGCTCCAACATTTTTATTAATTAATGCCATAAGCATGGTACTATCGAATGAAAAGGGGGAACAGAAGCTAGCACAATACTGATAGAGGTGTGCGGCAACAGCTGCTAGAGTTTGAATCCAAGTATCATATTTCAGATTCACTAGATTCATTTTAGCCCCCGAACACATGCATTTTCTAAACCAACAGAAGTACATTTAAGTCCATGCCAGAGAAGAATTAAACAAACTAATCAAACCTACTACCTCTTCACCACAGAGTCGGATTCAGTGATGCCTTTAAGAACATCTTTACCATCGCCACCATTTTTCAGATTTATGTCATTTCCATCAGGCAATTGGTGAATCTCATTTGGTTGTCTTCTGGACTCAACTTCAATATGAAGAGAAATATCCTCCTGGTCATTGGCTCCAGCACCTTCTACAACAACTGTGGCTTGATCAGTTGTTTCTTTACTTTTTTTTCGCCTGCAATGTATATAACATCACACAAAAAATTTAAGACATCAAGCCCCAACAAAGATCAATCAAGTGAAAATCCTTTATCTAGGTATGCAGTCTACAAAAAGAAAAAATCCAAACCTCTTAACGGATGAAAAGTGTTTGTCCTCGTTGATGCCATTAAATTTTGACTCCTCGCCAACTTTTGCAGTGTCACATCCTTTGTATGATTTGTTATTCCCTTGTATGTCTGTGGTGTTTTCTTCTGAAGAGCTGACATGATTATTCTCAGTGTCGACAGTCTGTCTTCCTTCACAGAGACTAGCAAGATTTTCAGAATCGTTTACTTGGTGTTTGCTTCGCCTACATTAGCAGAAAGCATTAACACTAGAGTCCATCTGTTGCACATCCAGCTACGAAAGAGCTCTAACAAAGACCATGAATGTGTAACACATTCTATCAATTAATAGGTAAAATCAGTGGATCGAGGGTGCTTGACAGATTAGTTAGATCTGTGGTACTTGTTATTTTCCGGAAAGAGAAAATGAAGAAAGAAAATTCGAGCTTCTATTTTTTCACAACGTACAAGGGTTGGTTAATTTCATCATTTATATAAATAATAAAATTTATCTATAAACCTAGTCCAGACTCCAAATTTGGATCCACCAACACTGCTCACGCCCTTTACAAGTTTTTCTCTATATAGTTTGCCCCGTGATCCAGAGAGCCATCCCATCGCACCTATTCCCCAGATCTTTTCGCTGTTATTTGGGTTCTAAACCAATGTCACAGCAATTTCTTTTGTATATTTCCTGTTTATGATCTTTTGTTATTACTCTCCTTCCATTTATCCAAGGAGTAGCAGAAAACAGGGGCAGATGTCTTGTGGCACAAAAGATAGGAGAAGAAAAATAGAGCCTAAAAAGACTCAAATGACTATGCTATATATAAAACTATAGCACACAATAATTTTAGTGTCATGGCCATGACACTGACTGTATCTCAACAGCTAGGGAAAGGGAGGTTTGGAAGTTTAAACTGAAATGTACAGTGAAGTTTAAGAATATCTAGAATCATACCTAAACTCAATGTAATTGTAAAACTTCTCCACGGATATGAGTTATCTGTTATTTGCACAATTGACTTCCATTTATTGTTTTTTGGTTGGCTATTGACTTCCATTTATGTAAACATGGCACCAATAGAACTATATTAGGTTCGAGACTTGGTGATTGTAGTGAAATATATTCTCTTAATGTTGGACTGTGTAAAATTTGAGATAAATAGTTGTTAGCTGCAGCCTGCAGACTAGTAGAATGTGACGAACAAAAAAAGAGCATCAGCGTCACTGATTTGGTTGTGTGGGAATGAGCTTACTTTGAGCTTGAGGGATCTATATCATTCCTTTTCCTTTTCTTTTTCTTTACAGCTTTTTTAGCAGGTGAAGTATTCAAGGCATTTGTTTCTTCAAGTTCGTTAGCTAAGTCCTCTTCCTCTTCAGTCCGATACCCCCCAGATTCTTTTTCAAATTCCTCAATGGCTAAAATGGGCCTGCATGTAAGGCGGGGCTGCTTTTCTATAATACGCTCACATTCAATTGTGTTCATGTTTTCTTCATCCTTAAAGAGCTGAATAGCTTTTCTTCTGCAGACCTTATTCTTCCTCACCCTAACAGAATATCAGCATGTCAGAACCGATACATTGGAAAATCAGAACTAAAAGGCCTCCAGTAACAGGAAAGCATTCAACCTGACCAGATCTCTGTCCCTGAAAATGGCGGTCGATACAAACGGAGGTAGAACAAACTCGTCCATCTGAAAGGAACAAGGCGTAGGGCCAATAACACCCGGAAAAGAGAAGCGTTAGCCGTCTTAGAACTTCGAAGTAAATTGTACTAAGCCAGTGTTGACCTAGTTTCTTACTGATAAGAGGAGGCCATCCGGGCAGGTAGACTGAAGGTGGAACGCCCCAGTAATATCACATGCGAGGTCGGACACTTTCGAGAGCTCCGGACGAAGAAGAAACCAGCAGCGATCGAACCCTTCCGTTCTCTGCTGTTTGGTTAGCACGCGGCGGTGTTCAAACATAAGACGAAGACGGATGCCACAGTCCTGTTTTTCCATGGCAGTTGTTTGCCCGAAACAAGGATACCAAGGAGGTGGATCGTGCAGCAAAGCAAAGCTGTCCTTGCCTTAAACCCTTGCTGACTTGCTGTGAGCCTGTGGTCGACGACAGAGTCCTGTTAAATTAAAAAAAAAAAAGGATTTTTCTAATGATTCTCAAGGGTTGTTTGATGGGATGTGATAGGATGACAAAGTTTTCTTGTACATTTTTACATTACTAGCAACAGTACACGATGTTAAGCACGTATTTTCTCATTAATATAATCTAATATGCGACCATTAAATGTATGATATTCTGACATAAACACAAAATCTATACGTAAAACGTAAATATTTGTTTTACAAAAATATATGTGTTCTCCTTCTTAAACTACATATTGATGATTAATATATAAATACCACTCAGAGTAGATTGCATTAATCGCTCAAAAACAACAACGCGATTGACTGTCAATTAACTCAGCTCTAACATTCAGAGTGTTATTTAAATTACATGTGTTTTCCTTTTTGGATATGTGTGTTTTAAATGTGTGCTACATAATTCAATTTAGTCTAGTATGTTACATATCCTCATCTATCATACTTGCTAAAGAAAACTACTTGATCACATGCCAACATACTCTTTCCACTTTGTATCACGTTATTATAAAAATTGCAGGTGTCGCATTTCTTCGACATGCTTCCATTGACGGTAAAATTATATAATGGTGAATATATAATTAGTACTCACAATAATTTCTGTATAACTCATTAAAAGAGAATGACTCAGTAGAGAATGAAGTTTTACATGCACTTCATTAGTCAGGATGTTCATATTGACAATTAAAATATCATTATAATTATTATATATATAATTTATACACAACCCACTAAAAAGAAGAACTCAATTAACTGTTATTTGACTCCCTTTAACCTAAAGCGTGTGATGATCAAAATAATTATGTCTTACTAATTGAATTATTTTACACCTGTTAAGTGTATTTTTTAGAGAACAACTCGATAACCTACCAACTGACATCCTCTAATTTATATCAAGTCATTATCAAAATTACACGTGTCGCCATTTTTGACATACTTCCAACGCTGACAAAAATATACAATGATAAATATATAATTAGTACTCACAATAATTTACATGTAGCTCGTCAAAAGAGGATGGCTCAATAAATTCTCTACAAACTGCTTCCAACACAAAACTTTACATGTGCTTCATATGCTAGTATATTCTTGTTGACAACCAATATATAATTCATATTTGAATAATTAACACAACCCAATGAAAATAATAACTCAATTGATTATAATTTGACTCCCTCTAACCGAAAATATGTAATGTTTGAAATCACTTTACAGTAAGTATACAAACAAACTTAGCCTATCGATCACACATACAATTGTTGAAGTGCATAATTGTATTGTTGAGACACATACATATATCTACTTGCATGGTAAGAATAGCAAATATAGGTAGACTAATCGAATTTCCTAATCAAGATCATTCTGGAAAAATAGTGAATTACCTTTTTCACAACACATAAATTTTGCTATCACATAAAGCCTTATTTTAATAATGGCTTTTTACGGGCGCAAAACAACCCTGAGATTTAAATACAAATTTTTATTATAGAAATCAAGCCTATCCAATGCAACCTGGTGGGTGTTTTTCTTGGATAAACATGACTGAATGGAAATGTACTAAAATAGATAAACATACATGTACGATGAGGATAGCAAATACAGACACCCTATTTGAATTTCCACATTAAGACCAGTCTAAAAAATAGTGAATTAAATTTTTCACAACACACATGCTTTGTTGTCACATAAAGCATTTTATGCAGTAATGCCTTTTTTATCAACGCAAAATAGATTGAGAGATATTCCGATGAGCATAACATAGATTTAAATATAGATTTTTACTTTAGAAGTGAAGCCTATCAAAAGCACGGGTGTATTTCGTAGATTAACTTGACTCGAAGGAGATGTAAAGTCCAGCTACCAAGTAGGCAGGTGCGACGAGCTAGCAAGAAGGGACCTATAACTGTCTCCAAAACAACTCAATTAATTACCGCCAACTCCCATTTCATTGTGTGTTATCACCAAAAATTAATGATGAATATATAATTAGTACTCACAATAATTTCTATGTAACTCGTTAAGAGAGAATAACTCAATTGAGAATGAAGGTTTACATGCACTTCCTTAGTCGGTATGTTCTTATTAACAATTAAAATATCATTATAATTACTATATATATAACTTATACACAACCCACTAAAAGAAAGAACTCAAATAACTGATATTTGACTCCCTCTAACCTAAAGTGTGTGATGGTCAAAATAATTATGTCTTACTAATTGAATTACTTTAACACCCGTTAAGTGTATTTTTCAGAGAACAACTCGATAAGCTACCAACTGACTTCCTCTAATTTATATCAAGTCATTATTAAAATTATATGTGTCACCATTTTTTGACATGCTTCCAACGATAACAGAAATATATAATGGTGAATATATAATTAGTACTCACAATAATTTACATATAACTCGTCAAAAGGGAACGAGTCGATTAATTCTCTGCAGACTACTTCCAACATGAAACTTTACATGTGCTTCATTAGCCAGTACATTCTTGTTGCCAATCAAATATAATTCATATTTGAATAATTAACACATCCCATTAAAAGTAATAACTCAATTAATTATCATTTGACCCCCTCTTACCGAAAATATGTAATGTTTGAAATCACTTTACAGTAAGTATACAGATAAACTTAGCATATCGATCACACATACAATTATTGAAGCACATAAATATATTGTTGAGTCACATACATGCCGTATCTACTTGCATGATGAGAATAGAAAATATAGACAAACTAATCGAATTTCCCAATCAAGATCAGTCTGAAAAAATAGTGAATTAACTTTTCCACAACACATAATTTTTCTATCACATAAAGCCTTATTTCAATAATAACGTTTTTACGGGCGCAAAACAAACCTGAAATTTAAACACAGATTTTTATTATAGAAGTCAAGCCTATCCAAAGCAACTCGGTGGGTGTATTTCTTGGATAAACATGACTCAACGAAAATGTATTAAAACAGATAAACATACATGTAAGATGAGGACAACAAATACAAGCACCCTATTTGAATTTTCACATCAAGATAAGCCTAAAATAATAATAAATTAATTTTTTCACAACGCATATGCTTTGTTGTTACAGAAAGCCTTCTATGCAATAATGGCTTTTTTACCAACGTAAAACAAATTGAGAGACATTCTGATGAGCATAACATAGATTTAAATATAGATTTTACTTTAGAAGTGAAGCCTATTAAAAGAAACCTGACGGGTGTATTTGGTGGATTAACTTGACTGTAAGGAGAGGTAAAGTCAAGGCTACCAAGTAGGCAGGTGTGATGAGCTAGAAAGTAGAGACATGGGATGTTCGAAAAACATTCAGTCCAATAGAAAGTACACAATAGATTCAATATAATAACATTTAAAAAAGGGAGTAGTTGAAGCAACTCGACAACAACCAGTTGACTCCCTTTTATTATAGGTATTTAGAAGTAAGTATACAGATAAACTTAGCTTATCAATCACACATACAATTATTGAAGCAGATAAATGTATTGTTGAGTCACATACATGTCGTATCTACTTGCATGATGAGAATAGAAAATATAGACAAACTAATCGAATTTCCTAATCAAGATCAATCTAAAAAAATAGTGAATTAACTTTTCCACAACACATAATTTTTTTCTATCACATAAAGCCTTATTTCAATAATAACGTTTTTTACGGGCGCAAAACAAACCTGAAATTTAAATACAAATTTTTATTATACAAGTCAAGCCTATCCAAAGCAACCTAGCGGGTGTATTTTTCGGATAAACATGACTCAACAGAAATATACTAAAACAGATAAACATACATGTACGATGAGGACAACAAATACAGGCACCCTATTTGAATTTCCACATCAAGATAAGCCTAAAAAAGTGAATTAATTTTTTCACAATGCATATGCTTTGTTGTTACATAAAGCCTTCTATGCAGTAATGGCTTTTTACTAACGCAAAACAAATATAGAGACATTCTGATGAGCATAACATAGATTTAAATATAGATTTTACTTTAGAAGTGAAGCCTATTAAAAGAAACATGACGGGTGTATTTGGTGGATTAACTTGACTGTAAGGAGAGGTAAAGTCCAGGCTACCAAGTAGGCAGGTGTGATGAGCTAGAAAGTAGAGACATGGGCTATTCGAAAAGCATTCAATCCAATAGAAAGTACACAATAGATTCAATATAATAACATTTATAAAATAGAGCAGCTAAAGCAGCTCGACAACAGCCAGATGACTCCCTTTTATTATAGGTATATAGAGTAATAGGGTGCACGTGCTAAGCACGTGAATCTTAATTGATTTTTAGTAGGTATATCTATGTATATAATCTATTTGTAATGTTCAACAATGTCAAAATATAGAGCATGCTAACAAAACTTATGTTTGGATAGTAACATGAAGCATATATATAGATAACACTTCGTGCACATATATATTTATATATCATATATGGATTTTTATGCACACATATATTTACACATCATATGTTGATTTTAATGAACAAAACGGTTACAAAATGAATGGACCATAAGATAAGTAACACAACCCACTTTGTAGATGGTTCTCTAGTTGTTATCTTTTCCTTAGACTTTCATGATCTTCAACTGTGTACAATTCCTATACTTTGTGCCAACTTGTACTTGAAAGATAAGATTTTTCATTGTAAGCTAACCTTGTCATTTCTCAATGAGATCAACTTGTTCCTACATGTTAAAATTATAGAAAATTTTGGATGACAAAAACGTATGCATGTGTGTACTAGTGTGATGTTAGAAAACGTGCAGTGAGATTGACTGACATCAAAAGAGTAGGATCACATGAGAAAAGGTCTTATACTTGTTTTCCAAACAAAGTAGATGGTGCTACATTGATATCAACATGTAATTGAAGCCTTAAAATACACCAGAAATTAAAGGGAAATGGATTGTGTATAAAATTTCACAACTTTCGGGAAACATTTAAACCTCTTCACCCTTATCGGAAACATTGGTGGTAAATCGTCATTTATTAGCGACACAGACAACGACTCAATGAAAGGAAGAAAACCCATGCTAAGTTATGGCAAAGGATCATTGTTGTCTATTTTTTAACACTGCAAACTTATGACAACAGGTGTAGTAGAAAGAGATCTTGCAGATCCAGTGTGTGACTATGGTCAATGGTTTGAGTTTTGTTAGACCAGACCCAAATAGACCCAGTCCGAAATGAACCTGAACCCAGAATGATCAGAACCAAAATGGGCCCGGACTCGAACAAATCCAAGTGAACCTAGACTCGCACGGACCTGATCCATAATCAATCAGACCGACATGACCCAAAAATCCCAAATTACACTCTATTATAAACATTTGTAAAAAATGTAAATCCAAAAACCGACTCGGCCAGACTTGATTTAGAATAAATAAGACTCGACCGGACCCGACCCGAGAGTTCATAGCATGCAAATTAACTCAACTGAGGTCTAACATAGACTAAATAAGACCCGTACGGAGCAGACCCGACCGGATCCAGATCGACCCAAAAGTTTATAGCATGCAAATTATCCTAAATATACATGTATTGTCGTAACCACTTGTTGCATGTCACAAATAGAATCAACCAAGATACGTCAAAATCTCTTTTAACAGTCATCAGCCACCTCATATTGATAGACCCAGTGTTAAACTTTGGGCGAAAATTGAAAGTGAAATTTGCACAAATCATACGGGAAGCATACTGCTAGGGAAATTCACAAAAAGCATACTGCTACGAAGCATGTTGATTGCTCTTAAGCAGGCTGATGGTTGTGACTTATTTATATCATAGATGTAATCATAGACCATAATGATTATAAAGGACGTTGTAGAATAATGAAACTCGTTATTTCTGTCACCATACTTTAATAATATGTCGTAAACTTTCTTTTTCTGTGTTGATTAATATATTGAGCTAGAGAGGGGCAGCCATAGCATGAATGTATCACTACCAACCACACAAAGAATCAGCCCGATTGTGAAACATCCATGGTCAAAATGGCCGCTATGGCCTCAGCCTTTAGACTGCCTCTTATTCCCTCTTAACCACCTTTGTTTCCAAAATATAAATCAATTAGTAACGTGCAAACTAAAGAATGAACAATTGAAATAAGTAAACTATGACAGATAAAATTGAAACTATGTGATTGACGATTCTCCCATCTCATACAATAAATGGTACTTCAGATGCCTTGACAATGACAAACACAAAAATGTTGGTTTGTTCGGACCGAACTCCTCTGATTGGGGACTTTTGAATCACATTTGCATTATTTTTCCTGTTAGACACAAAGTATAATAATACATGGGCACTACCATTTTGGTTACTTATTATATGAATGTATGTCAGGTGGCTATTGCTATTCTCACCTAAGTTCATGGCGTTTGGGAGCTCTTGTATACTAAAATTAATTTGTTTTGATGCGTTTGATTTTTGTTCTCTCCCCTCTTGACACATTTTTCTTAACATCGTTAATATTCTGTGCAGAGAAGAGGAGCGTCTACCGGAAAACTTTTCTCATATTTATCCAGTGACAATGAGATGTTGCTTGATTGTTTGCCTATGTTTCCAGTAAGTTGATGCCGCAACGCTATAGTGGATCAAGTGTAATAGTAAACCGAAAGAGCATGCACGGAATTATGAACTATATAAACACACAAAAAATTACATGGCAACACACTGTTGCAAACTGCATGAACTAATCCTGAAAGTGATTAATCAAGATCCCGCATGAGTGAGGTGCTAGGGGGAAGGTGTTGTGGTTTGATGATCTAGGAGGCAGTTGTCAGGTTGACTGGCAAGCGAATAGCCAGTCGGATTGTTTTGGTGGGAGTGGGTTAGAGATCACTATTGAAAACTACTCCCCAACTTGACCCATCACCGTAAACACTCCTTCAAATGACTCGCTCAACCTCTTCATCATCTTCGGCAGCGTCAACGATACATGGTGAACGTCAGCCACAGCGTGGGCAGACTGTAATGTCTAGGCTGAAATCCATATACGCGATGACAATGAATCTGTAGTAAGTATGAACTTGTCGTGACGGCAACAGTAGCAATTGTGGGATGCCTATTTTTCGGTTGGCACCAGTGGGTCCAAATCTCGGTTATTCAAGTGGAAAATTTCTTTGTTTACGTTAATATAACTAATTAATCTTTCAGCAGTAGATAAGAGAAAAGAATAAAATCTAAGATAATTGTTATAAATAAGTAGCGAGAACAAATACCTTTTCAAAGAAACCGTACAACGTACGTGTTGCAACAGACTGGAATTAGAAGATAATCAGCAAAGAGAAGATGATTTACGTCAGATTGAATAACCAACAGAGCGCCTGACTGAGAAAGAAGATGAGAGTTAGACTGATTAAGTAGCAGAGCGTCAAAGAGCGTCGACTGAGAAAGAAGAGAGTGTCGGACAGAATAACCAGCGTGTCAGATTATGAAAGAAGATAACCAGTAGACCGTCAAACTGAATAACCAATAGAGCGCAACACCGAGAAAGCAGATAACCAGCAAAGACTGGTTATTTTTCCGCAGATAGATATTTATGGGAATGAACAATGTTTATAACACGTAAACTGACCAAGCATGAGGTGTTTATACAATAGCGATGGGAGTTACTAAACGATACACATGTAATTTGGTGAACTTTCGCACGTATAAAATAGAGACGTGTCATGTATCAATAAATAAAGATATACTCAATACTCTTTTAACCGTCGTGAGCAACCTCATACTTGGGAAGTCTCTATTAAACCTCCTGTGTGAAAACAAAAAGATGTAAAAGAAAGTTACCAGAGAACATATTTGCTCGGAAAAGAGGGAGTGCCTAGCAGCTCGGAAGCAGGTTGGACACTCTCTCTTATTTATAGGAGCAACAGATAAGAGAAAAGAATAAAATCTAAGAGAATTGTTATAAATAAGTAGCGAGAACAAATACTTTTTCAAAGAAACCGTACGTGTTGCAACATACTAGAATTAGAAGATAACCAGCAAAGAGAAGATGATTTACGTCAGATTGAATAACCAACAGAGCGCCTGACTGAGAAATAAGATGAGGGTCAGACTGATTAAGTAGCAGAGCGTCAAAGAGCATCGACTGAGAAAGAAGAGAGTGTCGGACTGAATAATCAGCGTGCCAGACTATGAAAGAAGATAACCAGTAGACCGTCAAACTGAATAACCAACAGAGCGCAACACCGAGAAAGCAGATAACCAGCAAAGACCGATTATTTTTCCACAGATAGATATTTATGAGAATGAACAATGTTTATAACACGTAAACTGACCAAGCATGAGGTGTTTATACAGCAGCGACAGGAGTTACCGAACGATACACATGTAATTTGGTGAACTTTCGCACGTATAAAATAGAGACCTGTCATGTATCAATAAACAAAGATATACTCGATACTCTTTTAACCGTCGTGAGCCACCTCATACTTGGGAAGTCTGTGTTAAACCTTGCCTATGTGAAAACAAAAAGATGTAAAAGAAAGTTACCGGAGAACAGATTTGCTCGGAAAAGAGGGAGTGCCTAGCAGCTCGGAAGCAGGCTGGACACTCCCTCTTATTTATAGGGTAGTAAGATAAGAAGTAAGATTACCATAATGCACACGTTTGCTGTTATTAATATATTTCTAAAATAGCAGCTAATAAAAATATAAAACTAACAATTCAAACAATTATTGTCATCAATTTTATCAAAAAGAAATATAAAATTTCGTGGAAAGTAAAATACTCACCATGAATTGTCAACACATGTCTAATTATCGTGATGTACAATCATGTTTTTTTAATCCTAATATTACTCTACTTGAAAGTGTCAAATACGAACCACTCACTTTTGTGGAAAAAAAGTTTTCTAAAAATCAACTCAAATAAGCTCTTAAAATCACCTTAAATAAAAAAACGGTACATATCATCTGAATCAAGGTGTTTAAACATCTTCTACCACCAACCACTATCATTGTTTTAATAAAAAAATGAACATGAAAAAATTATGTTAACATAAGCTACTCGAATAGAAGTGGTCAAAGCATTTATAATTATTTTTTAGAAAATAGTAGGACCAAGTTGTTCAACTACACATTGACAAAAAGTAGAAGCAAAATTCACTTACTATTTTGTTTGAGTAGCGCCAACAACAACATCTGACCTTTCTTCTACAAATATGTGTTGACAAAAAGTAGAAGCAAATTTCACTAACTATTTTGTTTGAGCAGCACCAACAACAACATCTGACCTCTCTTTTATGAAAAGAGAATGGAAAAAAATCAGTCGAACTATGTTGTTAGAGTATCAATGGTCATTATCTTAATACAAAAAGTAATGGAAAAATTGCAACCAGCTTTCTTATACATTATGGATGAGTCTCGTCGCATAAAATATCATTTAAAAAAAAAGTGCAATGTGCACTCACAGGGACCCATTCATAATTATAGAAAATAATAGAGGAAATTGCAACCAGCCCCTATGTGTGCTTTCTTATATAGTATCGACGAGTCTCCTCACATAATATATGATTTAAAAATAAAAGACAAAAATAAAGTATGCACTCATAGGGACCAATTTGTAATTAGAAAAATAAAAGAGAAAATTACAACTAGCCCCCTTTGTGGGCTTTCTTACGTAGTATAGATGAGTCTCCTCACATAATATATCCTTTAAAAAATAAAAGACAAAAGTGTAGTGTGCAAGAGTAATAAAAAAAATTGCGACCAGCCCCCTCTACGGGCTTTCTGATACAATATCGATGAGTCTCCTCACCTAATATATCATTCAAAAAATAAAAGACAAAAGTGCAGTGTGCACTCACAGGGACCAATTCGTAATTACAAAAAATAATGGAGAAAATTGCAACTAGCCCCCTCTATGGGCTTTCTTATAGAGTACAGACGAGTCTCCTCACATAATATATAATTTAAAACATAAAAGACAAAAGTGCAGTGTGCACTCATAGGAAACAATTTGTAATTAAAAAAATAAAGGAAAAAATTGCAACAAGCCCCCTTTGTGGGCTTTCTTACGTAGTATAGATGAGTCTCCTAACATAATATATCCTTTAAAAAATAAAAGACAAAAGTGCAGCGTGCACTCACAGGGACCAATTCATATTATAAAGAGTAATAAAGAAAATTGTGACCAGCCCCCTCTATGGGCTTTCTAATACAATATCGATGAGTCTTCTCACCTAATATATCATTTAAAAAATAAAAGACAAAAGTGTAGTGTGCACTCACCAGGACCAATTCGTAATTACAAAAAATAATGAAGAAAATTATAATCATCCCCCTCTATGGGCTTTCTTATAGAGTATGGATGTGTCTCCTCAAATAATATATAATTTAAAACATAAAAGACAAAAGTGTAGTATGCACTCATAGGGACCAATTTGTAATTAGAAAAAATAATGGAGAAAATTGCAAGTAGCCCCCTCTACGGGTTTTCTTATACATTATAGATGAGTCTCCTCACATAATATATCATTTAAAAAATAAAAGACAAAAGTGGAGTGCACACTCATAGGGACTAATTTGTAATTATAAAAAAATAAAAGAGAAATTGCAATCGACCCCCTCTATGGGCTTTCTTATACAGTATCGATGAGTCTCCTCACATAATATATCACTTAAAAAATAAAAGACAAAAGTATAGTGTGCACTCACAGTGACCAATTTATAATTACCCCTCTGCGGGCTTTCTTATACAGTATCGATGGTTCTCTGCACATAATAAATCATTTAAAATATAAAAGACAAAAGTATAGTGTGCACTCACAGGACCAATTCATAATTATAACTAACAATGGAGAAAATTACAATTAGTCCCCTCTAGGGCTTTCTTTTATAGTATAGATGAGTCTCCTATCATAATATATAATTTAAAAAAGAAAAGAAAAAAATGTAGTATGCATTCACAGGGACCAATTTGTATGTACAAAATATAATGAAGAATAATACAACCAGCCCCCTCTATGGGCTTTCTTATGCAGTATCGATGAGTCTCCTCACATAATATATCATTTAAAAAATAAAAGACAGAAGTGCAGTGTGCACTCACAAGGACCAATTTGTAATTATAAAAATAATGGAGAAAATTGCAACCAGCCCCCTCTATGGGTTTTCTTATACAGTATCGGTGAATCTCCACACATAATATATCATTTAAAAAATAAAAGACAAAAGTGTAGTGTGCATTCATAGAGACCACTTTGTAATTACAATAAATAATGGAGAAAATTGCAACCAACCCCCTCTGTGGGCTTTCTTATATAGTATAGATAAGTCTCCTCACATAATATATCATTTAAAAAATTAAAGACAAAAGTGCAGTTGCACTCACAGGGATCATTTTGTAATTACAAAAAATAATGAAGAAATTTGCAACCAACCTCCTCTAGGGCTTTCTTATGTAGTATAGATGAGTCTCCTCACATGATATATCATTTAAAAAATAAAAACAAAAGTACAATGTGCACTCAGAGGGGACCAATACGTGATTATAAAAATGGAGAAAATTGCAACCAACCTCATCTGCAGGCATAATTATATAGTATAGATGAGTTTCCTGACATAATATATCATTTAAAAAATAAAAGAGTAAAGTACAGTATGCACTCATAGGGACCAATTCATAATTCCAAAAATAATTAAGAAAATTGCAACCAACCCCTTCTACAGACCCTCTTATATAGTATAGATTAATGAATTCAGAAGAATTAACAGAAAGACAAAGTAATTGACACGTCAAAAAAAAATGAGTGTGCTAGTAAAAAGAAGCAACCAAACAACATAAAAGGAAGAAGCATGCAAACACACAGCTAGGAATAGCAGGCATGTCACCCTATAGTATAGATGAGTCTCCTCACATAATACATCATTTAAAAATTAAAAATAAAAGTACAGTGTGCACTCAGAGGGACCAATTCATGATTACAAAAATGGAAAAAAAATACAACCAACCCTCTCTACTGGCTTAATTATATAGTATAGATGAATCTCCTGACATAATATATCATTTAAAAAATAAAAGACCAAAGTACAGTATGCACTCACGGGGACCAATTCGTAATTACAAAAATAATGGAGAAAATTGCAACCAACCCCTTCTACGAACCCTCTTATATAGTATAGATTAATGAATTCAGAAGGATTAACAGAGAGACAAAGTAACTGACACAACAAAAAAAATCTGAGCGTGCTAGTAAAAATAGCAACCAAACAACAAAAAAGGAAGAAGCAGGCAGACACACTGCTAAAATAAAAGACAAAAGTATAGTGTGCACTCATAGAGACCACTTTGTAATTACAATAAATAATGGAAAAAATTGCAACCAGCCCCCTCTACGGGCTTTCTTATATAGTATAGATGAGTCTCCTCACATAATATATTATTTAAAAAATTAAAGACAAAAGTGCAGTGTGCACTCATAGGGACCAATTCGTAATTAAAAATAATGAAGAAATTTGCAACTAACCCCCTCTAGGGCTTTCTTATATAATATAGATGAGTCTCCTCACATAATATATTATTTAAAAAACAAAAGTACTGTGTGCACTGAGAGGGACCAATTTGTGATTACAGAAATGGAGAAAATTGCAACCAACCCCCTCTACGGGCTTAATTATATAGTATAGATGAGTCTCCTGACATAATATATCATTTAAAAAATAAAAGACTAAAGTACAGTATGCACTCACATGGACCAATTCGTAATTACAAATATAATGGAGAAAATTACAACCAACCCCTTCTACGGACCTCTTATATAGTATAGACTAATGAATTCAGAAGAATTAACAGAGAGACAAAGTAACCGACATCGAAAAAAAAATCTAAGTGTGCTAGTAAAAAAAGTAGCCAAACAACATAAAAGGAAGAAGCAGGCAGACACACTGCTAGGAATAGCAGGCATGTCACCCTCTCTTCTTTATATGGTATATAGATTAGGATTAGGACTCATGCAACTACATCTAAATATATTCAACCAAACTAATCCTCGACAACCGTATCGTTCTTTGGCAGCTTTTTTGGTTAGAATTACAAGTCTTCTTACTATTCTTTATATTAAGAAAATCAATCTTTGATTATGCTTTCTGATTTACATGCTTGCTTCCATGTTATCACTTCTAGGTTTAAAAGAAAGTTCACTGATCTCCAATATGTGCTAATTGTTACACTTTTCATAAACTCTAACCTTAGAAATGTATCTACATAATTGCAAGATATTTTATGGTAGTATGATATCTTGGCCCATCTGATCCACTCAAAATCTCAATCTATTACACAAGTTAGGTATATAACATGATTAAATGTTATCCCCGACAATGCTCACAAATCATTTATTAATGTAAATATGGACATATGTATGTCATTACGGTTGTACTTTCATATATAATTTTTTTATGATGAGCCCTTGTCCCCCCAACTACATGCACATTGGGGAGAGCGTATGTAGGGTAAACATTTTTCACATGTTAACAACCTAACCCAATTCTACACCTTAGGCACCAAAATAAGGTCTACAAAAGGGTTAAAGTTACCCGTCTCTGAGTTGATCAAACGCACAAGTATATACATGCACTAAATAACAAAATTTCCTGAAATAAACCAAATGTTAATTACATAGGCGCCCGAAGGCATAGGAGTTTTGTGGAAGAAAGACTTAATACATGAGAGAACTACTTGCAGAAGAAAAAGAACTTAAACTAAGAGTCTGATTTAACTTTAGCATCCCCATGAAAGATCTGATTTTGTTGAGCCAGCATATTGAGTTGCATCATCATCATCATAAGCAAAAGGTACACATAAAACATTTGAAATTGGTACATGTAAGCACAATATATAAATATATTGTACTGAGTACGCCTACGTGTCTTTAAATATACCCCTTTTCATATCTTGGCAATAAAATAAAACTAAACTTGGCAGTAATAAATAATATGACAAAATCATACTTGGACAAGAATGTTTATTAACCAATAAGAACACACATTTTAAGCACAAATTCCATTATATATCTATGCATTGACCACCGTAGGTTTTGATGCATTCTCTTGACTCTCAAAGAGCTCAAGACTAAGGCATTTATGATCGACAACCAAAGAGTTAGATCATATATTCAACGTGACCGGCTACCAAAGAGTTAAGTCACTTCCATGCATTATACTACCAAAGAGTTATGTGCTATCATATAATGGACAAGATCATTTATGTTTAGATTTTGCAATATGCATATAGAGAAAGCATCATTGAAATTGATCATACTTGAATACATATTTCAAGCAATACCAAATGCCAAGTCTTCTACATTCATACTACAACCATAGTAATTAATAGGGCCAAGTAAGAGGTATGGATGTACCTTCTACTCAGAAGTGGGGAGTCCAGAGATGCTCCTCACGGGTACCTTTGTCTTCCTGGAATTATAAGAGATTTGGTACTAATTAGCTATATTGGCAAAAATTACCATTTTATTCTAAAAGAGTATAAAAGGCCCTTTTCTTAGTTAAAGTCATGGGAGTAGAGTATGAGTCTTTGAGTATGCATTTGAGTCCATAATTGATAGTGTCATGTCAAAGTAGGACTTCTAGATCAAATTGGTGGTCTTTAGATCATGATGGATAACTATAATCATTTTTTGGTAAGTCAAATAGGGAAAAAGAGTAATAATTCAACTTTGTTGATAATTGAGTCACATAAATTGGAAATGGACGTCCCATAATTATCTAGGCACAAAAATAGGATAATCACATGATATTGGTGATTTAGTCAGGCTCGAGTATTTTATAAATAATTAAACAAGATAGAATCATAATTGAGTATGAGTACTTATAGGAGTCATGTTTAGGTTAACTAATATCATAATCATGATCCCCATATTTTTTTGATCAAAAAGGAGTATTGGTTCGTATTTTTCTGACACTCCTACTATTTATAGTGAATTATCCAAGATTAGGGTATTTACTGCAATTATTAGAAATTACAAATTAATAAAAGAAAGTTCATACCGGAGGAGAAAGACACATCCTCTAGCAAAAGCTTGAGCTTGAAAAAAGGACGAGTCGTTGGATGCTCAGATCCAACGGTCAGAGCTAAGATCTGTGACCTCAAATAAGAAAAAGGCAGGATTGAGGTGGTAGAGCCTTACTGGTCCACTTGGATTTGGTGGGTCCCACTCTCCCTTGGTCTCTACAAGTCAAGCTTGTTATGTCGTCAACTCCGCCAAGCTTCAAACAGCAGGAGAGGGCTCCTCGCGTGCGGCTGGGGTCGGATTCTCCTTCGTGAGGGTGGTATGGGTCAGGGCGACAAGGTTCCAAGTGGTGGCTCCCCTTGGAGCAGTGCGTCGCCGAGGGAAAGCAATGTGATGATTGCTTGCGGTGGAGGAGGTGGTGTGCGTGAGCTGTAGGTGATGCCGAGGTCTCTTGAGGTTCCAAGAAGGTGGCTTGAGGCACCACAAAGCTAGAGGAAGGCTCAATTCACGGTGAGGAGGGGAAGAGGGTGCTCATCCATTACTCCATGGCGAAGTTGGTCGGAGGTGTTGGCTAGAGGGTGGAGCTATCGAGGCTCTGTTCAAACGAATTGGAGGAATGGACGAAGCAAAGGAGCACCAGCGATGCTTTTGGGGGTGTTATATAGGCATGAGATAGAGTAGTTTGTAGATGCCCAATTGAGTTGGGTGAGCTCGGAGAGGGGTGCTCATTGGGGTGGTCCTAGAGGTGGTTCTAGTGAGCTTTAGGGATCATGTCAGGGCTATTCGCGTTCATGGTGGCAAGGGGGAGGTGTTGCTTTGGTCAGTTTCTCACGAGGTGGGTCAAAGCGGGGAGTAGTGGTCGAGGATTTGGACTCATGGGTGTAGTCACGTTCGTTCGAGTTGTGTAGAGGTTAGGGATGACCTCTCAGCCATCCGATCCAGGCGGGATCCATGGCTGCTCCATCGAACGGTCGCTAGAAGCTCAGAGGGGGGCGATCCATGGATCACTGACTATGCCCCGCGTGACAGGGTAAAAATACCCTCGCATTGATCAAAACTATAGGGTTACATATGGATGCAATTTAATTAAAGCAAAACCTTATAAAAACTTTGGAAAATCATTAAGGGAGCTAGGAATATCTGATTGACATGAAATATGAAACATAGCTCCACATTAGTGATCCTTAGATGTTGGAAAAGTTTGAGCTTGAAATTCATAACTTTATTGGTCAATGTACCACTTTATGAAATTAGGGTTTTAGAGTTAAGATATCATTAAAGAAAATAATAAAAAAGTATAGGAAAAACCACTTTATCACTTCCTATTCACCTTAAAAGAAATTGTGTCCTCAAAATTGTACTGGCTGAAAGAGATGAGGAAAATGTTTCTCCATATCCTCTTGTAGTTCCCAGGTTTCATCTTCTGCACCATGATGGTTCCATTGCTCCTTCACCATCTTGATATGCTTGTTCCTGAGCTCTTTGACTTTAGAATCAAGAATCTTTGTAGGCTACTCTGGATAAGAGAGATTCTCCCGCAACTCAAGAGACTCGTGATTCAACACATGACTACCATCCTTCACATAATGCTTTGGACTGGATACATGAAAAACATTGTGCATCATACTATATTGCAGAGGAAGAGCAAGCCGATAAGCAAATTCACCAATGTGCTCCAGAACCTCAAAGGCCCACATATCTCAGACTAAGTTTCCCTTTATTCTTGGCTATAAGCACGAATGGGTCTGATCTTCAAGAAAACATAATCACCTATCTTGAACTGCCTGTCTGACCTGTGTGCATCTGCATATGATTTCTGACCATCCTGGGCCCGCTTCAACCTTTTCTCAATCAAAGACACCTTATCAGCATAGAGTTGCAACTCCTCAGACTTTAGCATCTTCCTTTCTCCAACTTCATCCCAATGGAGAGGGAATCTACATGGCCTACCATAGAGAGCTTCGTAGGGTGGCATATCAATGTTGGAATGATAGCTATTATTGTATGTGAACTCTGCTAACGGAAGGTAGTAATCCCAAGATCCTCCCTAATCTAGAACACATGCTTTAAGAAGATCCTCGAAGATTTGGATAGTACGCTCTAACTGACCATCAGATTGGGGATAATAAGTTGTGCTGAAATTCAATTGTGTACCCAACTCATTTTGTACTTGCTTCCATAGGTGTGATGTGAACTTTGGATCCTAATCTGAAACAATAGATACTGGCACTCCATGCAGTTGTACGATCTCCCTGATATACAACTCAACAAGCTCAGGAACCTTGGTCGTAGTCCGCATATGTAAGAAATGTACAAACTTGGTCCGACGATCTACTATGACCCATACCACATCATGTCCCTTCCTGAGCCTGGGTAGTCCCACCATGAAATGCATGGTGATGTTTTCCCATTTCCATTCAAGAATTGGTAAATGTTGTAATAAACCGCCTGGTCGTTGATGTTCGGCCTTAATCTACTGACAAGTGAGGCACTTAGAGATGAACTCTGCTATATCATTCTTCATACCTCTCCACCAAAAGTGTCTCTATAGATCCTTGTACATCTTAGTGGATCCAGGATGTATAGAATACTTAGACCCATGTGCCTCTTGCAGAATACACTTCTTAATCTCTAACTCCTTAGGTACCCACATCCGGTGTTTGTACCTTAGTCCACCATCCATACCAAAAGATAGATGCATCTGGGGTTTAGCCAAAAGAGTTGTAATCTCCTCCAAGCTAGAGTTGTTCTTTTGAGACGTCAGAAGTTCAGAACAAAGATATTGATATTTGCCAGAATAATAGTGCCATCTTCTGCTTGAGGTGAACCAGAAGTCCAAGGCTCCAGACTCATTGGTTCAGAAGTCAGGATAGATGCAAAAATTGACCTCTTATGACTAAGAGCATCAAATACAATATTGGTTTTGCCTGGGTGATAGGCAATAGTGAAATCATCGTCTTTAAGATATTCCAAAGCCAATAGGATGGAGTTTTCCCTTTCGAATGTCAACCTTCTAGAGTTGATTTTCTCTCCCACAATTGCCTTTCCCTTTCTATCCATCCCTTTATCAAGTAGGACTTGATTAGGCTCTCTATTGGTTACCACAACCAGAGAGGATACCAATTGTTAGAGAAATTGTTCTGTCTCAGAAGCCTCCGGTACCCCTCTATTTATAGGAAAGGCCAGAGTAAGGGTTTGCAATCTGTGCGGGGTTGAAAGGGGTCAGATTCATTTATTTTCTAGAACTTACATGGAGAATCAGTTATTTTGCATAGAAAAGCAATCATTTTGTGAGTACATTGGTCATCTCCCATAGCAAACTGGTCGTTTCGTACAATTTTCTATTCTGAATCAAATTGGTAATCAATGCCCGATTAATGCTAAACATGACATCAACATAAACCCTTATTCCAATCAAATTGGCAATTGAACCGAGCGGTTCCCATGAACTGGTCAGTTGGGACCTGTGAGCTGGTCAGTTCACTATGTAAGCCAGTTTCTTCACTCCCTAGTTCAGCCATTGATCAACTAATGTTGATTCCAATTGACCTGATACTCCAACCGATTGATTTAGAGTCAAGTCAGTCAATTTTTAACCTTAGTTGTTTAATTGAATACCTAAACACCTTTAGTAATCAAAATAAGCATCACTCATGAATATACTTCTTTTCCAAGTGCATTCCTATGCGATCCTATAGGTCAAAAGTTACGTTGGCAGTGAATGTCCATAACCAACTTGTGGCACCACAAGCAAAGAGCAGCGTCTAGAAACACATCATTGCTACCCAAGTAATTCAAAAAGTTGGAGAACAACTTCAACCTACAATCCATGATTAGTGTTACCATTATCGTAGAATTCCTTTGTTGCTGATGTCTGGATTAAACTCAAGGCATGAAATTGTCATCCTTTCAATGTTCAGTCCATGTACTTTGAATAGAACAAACTATCTGATATGCATGAGAGTTCACATATCACATATTTAATCACATGAGTATGGACGTACATTTCTTAGTCTCTCTTATCAAGTGGTATGGACATTAATCTCTTGTAGGAGGGACAAACCAATCCACATTACTCACATTCAATCCCCATGTGTCACAGAGTACCTGAGCATCACCTTTATGTCAACCCTTATTCAAGGTCACAATGTATGATGTGAAAGTACAACGAATGTCAAGTGATTAGTGTAGCGACTTCAGGTCTAAGAATCACAATCACCACTATCACTATGAGAGCTGATTCAGACTACCATTCCATGGTATCCATGTATCACTCTCAAGGTGGGCTTGTCCAATACACTGTTCTCTAGCATGTACTCGTGCACTTGACTTGATATCACATAGCATGACTAGTGAGACTCTGTCATCAGTCAACACACACTCTAGTCTTATGTGTTAATGTTGTCTATTTTGCTTCCGTAGTAATATCCAACTAGGAATACAAGAATGTATGTACTCGTATCATACACATATGGTTACATTGTTCATGTCATCAAACTTGAAGACATATGTCATCGAGTAAAATCATTCTTTAGACATCTATTATATCTATATCATAATCTCATGAGTGAGACAAACATAATAGATGAAATTACCTTTATTACTATCAAATGAGGTATCTAATGCCACACTCCAATCATCATATGATTGGCTCTTTGGGCATACATACCAAAAGACTCCCACTTGCACTTATAGACAATCACCAACAAATCTTATTCCAAGCGATCTTAACATTTCTATCATGTTTCTGCTGTGCAAGTGATTTTGTAGCGGGTTAACAATGTTCACCTCAAGTAGGTATATTACAAGTTTCACATCCCCTCACTGTAGGACTACTCATATGAGACAGAAGTGTTGTAGTATGCTATATGAGATTCCCAACTTATCTAGTATCTCCATTATTGTTATAGTATCTCTACTATGTCATCAATGATTTGGAAACTCTCACAAGTTCATCTATATGAACTCCTTGATTCATAAGGTATTCTCTATTTCTCTAATAAAATGGAGATGCTCCACTTGCATTTTAGATTTAAACAACTATCATTAGCTCAAAACCCTTTCCATTTTACATTCCTTGTTTAAGGTCAAACATAATTTTAGATGCAATCATTAATTTGTCATTTTTGAAGCTTGCATCGATGTATCCCTTTACACCCAATTCTTCCTTATTAGCTTAACCAAGGAATCAATCATTTTAGTGCTTCTCAAGAACTTAAATATGTTCTTCATGGTAGTCCAATGACTCTCTTTGGGATCTGACAGATACCCTCTCATCATGTCCAATACATTCGAGATCGCTAGATAGGTATACATATATCCTTTCATCATGTCTACTACATATTAGATAATCAGATATCCTCTCAGCATGTTCAATACATATGAGATAATGGGATACATACATAACATTGCATTCAAGATAGATCCAATTGTGAATGCATATGGAATGTATCCTTGTGTTCCCGTTCTTCACAAGATCTAGCATGCTTTCCAAAGTTGACTTGGGTTGAGGATGATTGTAGTTTATGTTTGTTGTTGTATTCTGGTGGTTGGTTATTGTTCATAGGTTGGCAGTTGCCCACTTGATGTTGTTGATTCAGGCCTTGGTTTTGCTGATGTTGATTTGATGATTGTTGATTTGTGCATTGTTGTTCTTATAGGAAAAATTTGGGTGATCTCTCCATCCTAGGCTATAGGTGTTGCAGTAAGGATTGCAGAGTTGCTTGCTGGGAAAACTCGTACTGCATTAGCTTGCTCTCACACTTCTCCAACATTAATCTGTGGTGCAAAACAAGAAGAAGAGTCATGCCCAGAGGATCCACATGCATCACACACATGCTCAAATGCTTGGATGGAGTGTGTACTTAGCTTTTCAAACTTCTATGACAAGGCATCAAGTTTGGATGCAATAAGATCAACAGTGTGTTTCCCACTTGACTTCTCAGTTGTGCCACTTGATGAGTAGGGTTGACTGGTTCTTTCTGAGCTTCACTACCAATATTTGAGTGCCATATCTTCTGTGATGTCACATGCCTCTTTGTAGTTATTGAACATAAGTTCTTGATTTGCAGTGGCATCCACTATCATACAAATGTTGTAGAATAACCCATTATAGAAGGTTTGTAGCAACTGCCAGTTGTTCTAATCATTGTGAGTACAAAGGTGTTGTAGGTCCTCAAATCTCTCCCATGTATCATAAAGTGTTTCACCTTCTTGTTGCTTTAAATTGATGAGTTGGATCCTCAGTTGGGCAGTCTAGCTAGGGGAAAATACTTGGTAAGAAAAGCATTGAGCAATTCATCCCAACTCTTGATGGATCACTTGGAAAAAGAGGAGAGACATGCCTTGGCTCAGTCTCGTTGTGTATATGGGAACAAGAGTAGATGTACTCCTTCAACTAGAATTCCATAAATCTTGAAGGTGTTCATTAACTGCAAAAACTCGACTATGTGAAGATTCAGATCTTCCATAGGAGTTCCTTGAAATATGTTTTGTTGGGTCATCTTCATAATTGTGGGGCTTATAGAGAAGTCACAAAGGTGGTATGAAAATTCGATATTATTTGTGCACGTCAAGTCACAAAGGTGCGTAATACAAAAGAACTTAATAGACAGTCTCCTAAAGCTAATACAATTGGTCATTAAAAGTCATTACTCATACCAAGGTTAGTTGTTAAATACATTTATCATTAAGTTATGAGGATCAAGAATGTTAACATGAGTAATTTTAAGAAAATAATGTTAATTAATTGATTCTCCAAGGTAAATGAGCACTTTGGTACAATGAGATATTTGGATCAATGAGCACTTGGGAGCAATGAGCGCTTTGGTGTAATGAACTTTTGGGAGCAATGAGCAGTTTGGTGCAAGGTTACGTGGAAAATTCATCTTAATTGACTCACATGAATAATAAGATTATGCTAATGATAAATGTATGTGATCACTTCTGCTAAGGTAGATGATGAAGGTATGGTTTAGTTTCAAGTACAATTAGTAACCCATGCACTCATCAGTTTTTCTGGTCATGATAAATATAATGCATCAATTAACCATGTGAATCCCATATCATGAATATTTTGGTGCAAAATTTTGAGATGTTATGATAGGAATCATGTGTTATGATACAAATACGTGAAATCCGAAGATGGGTAGTGCCTTAGTAACACATCAAAATTTTGAGAACAAGATTTCTAAAAGGTGGTAGGTTGTAACTGCCTCAAATTATAACCTAGAAATAAATTTGAGTGAAAATAGTAAGTCCCAAAATATCTTGATGTATAATTAGGTGACCCTAGGTTGGCCTAATTTTACTTTGAATATTCTATCATCAAATTTGAAGATCATGGATACTTGTGGTGCTTGATATTGTTTAATATGGTCCCAAGATATCAATCAACCCTATAATAACACATGAATATGATAATGATACCTTGATTTTCATCATAGTCAAATAATGCACAAAACCTAACCATAATTATGCAATGATGATTAGTTAAGTTCAAAGTAGAATTTGAACCCCAAATACGTGTATAATATGTTCCCTTGATTTTTATAGGAGTATGTAATAGAATATAAGAGCTTATCTTAAATTTTGGTAAAGTAACTCATTTTTTATAATTGGTAATGCATTAAGTACCCTAACTATGTAATATTGTAAATCATATTCTTCTTTATCTCAAATCCAAATTATAATGAGATATTAGAATTCAACATGGTTGATTTATCCAAACCACCAAATTTTAATATATTTAGACAATACTAATTATTCCAAGTAACAATAAGAAGAAAGGAATAAATAACCTCATTCATTGACCCAATTATTACCTCAATACATTCAGTAAATCATTTCACAAAAAGGTTAATAATTTAAAACCTAGGTCAATTTTCTTATGACTTTCATTTATGGTTGGGCTTCAGGTTTGTAGTGAGCTCGGGCCATGTGGCATGTGCTACCGCAGTAGAGTTGTGCCAATTTTCATCAGGTCGGGTTTATACACATGGACTTAACTTGTTTTATGATTGGTTGGATCTTCCAAAATTCATATATTTTGCATCCAATGTTAGAAAATTGTTTTTAATACTTGTTGGGAAGTTCTTTTGACAAGGAACCTAACTAACCTATAACCAAACCACAATTCACAACTTAGTTCGTTAATCTAATCAAGAACCATAAATTAATGTTCATGAAGAACTATTAATATAAATGATGTATTATACATGATAATTAGGGTCGGATCAAGAATCAGGATATCAGTAGTATACCTCCTCAAGCCCAAGTGAGTGGTCATTGCACTGATATTATAGTTGGGTTTAGTGTTCTATATTATTTGCCTATCTACTCATGATGGTTCATTTAAAGTACAATAATGTTATTACTCAATTTATGCTTATGGAAAATCATGTATATACTAAGAGATGATGCTTTCTGCTATTTCTATATTATTTGTTCAAAATTAATATTATGTATTGCTTCCATGTGGATGAATTAAGAAATCATAAAAACCTTGTCTAAGTTTAGTGAATCATGTATTGTTAATATTTTCCTCTCAATCATGTTATGTGAGCCTTAACACTACTATAGATATGACATATTGTGTCAGTCTTTTTTTAAGAGAAATCGACGGTGTTATCTTTAGCATCAGTTTATTAAAGACAACACCAACAGTTTGACCAGCTGAGAAAACATTGGTTGTGTTTTTTTATCATCAGTCGCTTCTCAAAGAAACCAATGAGATATATCACTCACAATAGTAGCATTTCATGCAAAATTTTGTGTGGCATTTCATTTGCCTCAAAAACTACATATCATCGGTTCTATTACTAATATTCTACGCTACAAATAGATGTATGTGCCATGTGACAGGGGAAATTTTCCCACCCCCAATTGATGTTTCTTATTGGTTGTATCTTTAGCAACCGATGAGAAATATGTGTGTGCCATGCATCCTGAAAATTTTCCCACCCCACTTGGTGTTTCTCATCAGTTGTCCTAATCATAACTGACTGCTTTGGTATCGCTAGGTTGTAGGGTTAGGCATCAATATTTTGTACAACCGGCAATAAAGTTGTGTATTTTTTGACGTTTGTTTGTCTACAACCAATTAACTTCACCATAGCTCATCGGTTAATTAAATAACTGATAGGGTAGGTCTTACTTAAGCCTGTGAGAAACCATTTTCCCTTCTTTCACCTAACCATGTTTCTAGCAACTGTTCTCTAGCAATTTCTGGAAATTCTGCTACTACTAGTTCTCTAACCATTGATGCCTATGTTGTTGTTGTTGATGTTGCTAGTTCTCTTCTCTGTCGACCGTTTCCATTGTTGCTAGTCTCTTCTCCACCACCAAAAACTATTAATATTTCTCTCTCTTCTGTCAATGACAATCTGACTTCGCCAATGTTGGTCATCCTCCACGAGCCTCCTATGAAGCTTTGTTTGCCAGCCACATCCCCTCCACCGATGCCTTCTCAATTCTTCCTCCTCTGTTGTCACTAGACATAGCCATAGGTTCCTCATCTCCTTCTTCTTCTCTTCCTTTCTCCTCTCTCCTCCTTTGGTTATCTCATCTCCCTTTCCCCTCTCCTCCTTGATCCTCTCTCCTCCTTTCCCTACCCTAGTATTTCTTCTTGGTATTGAGAAGAAATTGTGTAGGGCAAGGGAAGAAGGAGAGGGAGAAGGGACATGAAGATAACTGAAGGAGGAAATTGTGATTAATTGTATGGAGAAATATTTTTATGATTTCAGTTTGTAGTGAATTGTGACAAAATTGAGAATAAATTGTATAAATGGTGTCGAGATTGTAATGAATTATTACATGCTCATTATTTATTATTTAGTTTTGTTAGGATTAATACATGCTCATAATGAAATTATAACTTAGATTAGGAGAGAATAAAATTCTAGGACTCGTTAATGAATTATGATAATTGCATTATTGATTTGAAACTATAGTTTTATATATATATATATATATATATATATATATATATATATATGAGATAGTGATCCCCATCCAAACTTTCTTCCTCACTGTTTTCTTTGCCACAGAGTTCACTAGCCTTACTTGAATATATTTCAATCATTTGGGTTTTCTTCTCCTTAAACCTGGATATCCCAATCTCCGCCTCCAAGTTTATCATGGCAGTAAGTGACTCTGCCATTTCAGGTCACCTCACAACCCATTTTTTGGTTGTTGAGTTCATTTGGTGGAAAGAAAGGCATTCCTTTCCTATGTTTTCAACAATAGTTCAAAGAATTGAGACTTGAATCAAGGATCCAACTACTATATTATCGAGTTCTTCCACATTTAGAGAAAGGAATTACAGTAGTCATGGAACCCTTTTACCCTAGTCCACCTTATTCATGTATTAATCTTGAATGGGCAACTTGGTCTTTCCTATGACTTTCATTTATGGTTGGACTTTAGGTTTGTAGTGAGCTCGGGCCATGTGGCATGTGCCACTGCAGCACAGTTGTGCCAATTTGCATCAGGTTGGGTTTATACACATGGACTTAACTTATTTTATGATTGGTTAGATCTTCCAAAATTCACATATTTTGCATCCAATGTTAGAATTTTTTTTTAATACTTGTTGGGAAGTTCTTTTGACAAGGAACCTAATTGACCTATAACCAAACCACAATTCACAACTTAGTTCCTTAATGTAAGCAAGAACCATACATTAATGTTAATGAAGAACTATTAATATAAATGATGTATTATACATGATAATTAGGGTCAGATCAAGAATCATGATATCAGTAGTATACCTCCTCAAGCCCAAGTGAGTGGTCATGCACACTGAGATTATAGTTGGGTTTAGTGTTCTATATTATTTGCCTATCTACTCATGATGGTTCATTAAAGTACAATAATGTTATTACTCAGTTTATGCTTATGGAAAATCATGTATATACTAAGAGATGATGCTTTATGTTGCTTCTATATTATTTGAACAAAATTAATATTATGCATTGCTTCCATGTGAATGAATTAAGAAATCATAAAAACCTTGTCTAAGTTTAGTGAATCATGTAATGTTAATATTGTCCTCTCAATCGTGTTATGTGAGCCTTAACACTACTACAGATATGACGTATTGTGTCGGTCTTTTTTTCAAGAGAAACTGACGGTGTTATCTTTTGCGTCAGTTTATTAAAGACAACAACAGCAGTTTGACCAGCTGAGAAAACATTGGTTGTGTTTTTTATCACCACTCGCTTCTCAAAGAAACCAATGAGATATATCGCTCGCAATAGTAGAATTTCACGCAAAATTTTGTGTGTCATTTCATTTACCTCCAAAACTATATATCATTGGTTCTATTACTAATATTTGACGCTATAAATGGATGTATGTGCCATGTGATAGGGGAAATTTTCCCACCCCCAATTGATGTTTCTTGTCGGTTGTATCTTTAGAAATTGATGAGAAATATGTGTCTGCCATGCGTCCTGCAAAAAAATTCCCACCCCCACTTGGTGTTTCTCATCAGTTGTCCTAATCATAACTGATCACTTTGGTATCGTTGGGTTGTAGGGTTATGCATCAATTTTTTGTAGACAATCGGCAAAAAAGTTGTGTATTTTTTATGGTTGTTTGTCTACAACCAATGACCTTCACCTTAGCTCGTCGGTTATCTAAATAACTGACGGGGTAGGTCTTATTTAACCCTATTAGAAACCATTTTCCCTTCTTTCACCTAACCATGTTTCTAGCAACTGTTCTCCAGCAATTTCTAGAAATTCTGCTACTACTAGTTCTCTGACAATTGATGCCTAAGTTGTTGTTGTTGTTGTTGCTGGTTCTCTTCTCTGGCTACCGTTGTCGTTGTTGCTAGTCTCTTCTCCACCACTAAAAACTATTACTATTGCTCTCTCTTCTATCAATGTTAATTTGACTCCGCCGATCTTGGTCGTCCTCCACGAGCCTCCTATGTAGCTTTGTTTGCCAGCCACATCCCTCCACCGACGCCTTCTCAGTTATTCCTCCTCTACTTCCGCTAGCTACAACCATAGGTTTTCTCTCCTCCTTCTTATTCTCTTCCTTTCTCATCTCTCCTCCTTCAGTTATCTCGTCTCCCTTTCCCCTCTCCTCCTTGATCCTCTCTCCTTCTTTCCCTGCCCTAGTATTTCTTCTTGGTATTGAGAAGAAATTGTGTAGGGCAAGGGAAGGAGAGGGAG
This sequence comes from Alisma plantago-aquatica, assembly GCA_963693085.1. NCBI lineage: Eukaryota > Viridiplantae > Streptophyta > Magnoliopsida > Alismatales > Alismataceae > Alisma > Alisma plantago-aquatica. Next base: position 393,958,606 of record OY856412.1, on the reverse strand, counting down.
AAGGGACATGAAGATAATTGAAGGAGGACATTGTGATTAATTTTATGGAGAAATATTTTTATGATTTCAGTTTGTAGTGAATTGTGATGAAATCGAGAATAAATTGTATAAATGGTGTCAAGATTATAATGAATTAATGGAGATTGTGATGAATTATTACGTGCTCATTATTTATTATTTAGTTTGTTAGGATTATTACATGCTCATAATGAAATTATAACTTAGATGAGGAGAGAATAAAATTCTAGGACTCGATAATGAATTATGCTAATTGCATTGTTGATTTGAAACTATAGCCCTAATTGTATATATGTGATTAGTTCCTTGTTTAATGTTAGTAATTGAATGTTAGTATGGACGAAATGTTGGCACCTAGGAATCAATACAAAAAAATTGATATGAATTTCTCTAAATTAACTTGATTTGCATTGAGATTGATATAATTATATTTCATTAACCCTAACCCTAAACTTCTACAAAGTAAACTCTAATTTGTAAACCCTAACCCCTATACTTTATTGGCCTAGAAACCTGTCTGAGATTTACTCATTAGGATAAAACATTAGATAGTCCCCAATTTGGGAGTTCTTGAGCACTTCATCTCATGTAGGATGTAAGTGTATAATACATGTTCCATTTCAATAAATTTTGACATCATTTCCCTTTTTGTTCTCTACGTACATATGTAGGTGGTATTTTCCCATCTACATTGATGTGCTCAGAAAACTGTGAGTAAGTGTTGCCAAAATTTATTGAAATCGAACATGCATTATACACTTACTAGTGATATGAAGTGCTCAAGAATAGGATAGGGGTACATATTCATAAATGTGAATGCTACTAGATGATTAGGGCTCAATTTAAACAATATTTTTTTATTAACTTATTAGCTAGAACATGATCAACTACTCCTCTCCCATATGATCATAGAAATAGATTGATCATGGATGTCTAAACCAAAGTTCTACAATCCAGAGTTTATTAATGGTCTCGATGAGTTTGTAAAATTTGTAGAGGAACATAGAAAACAACATGGACATAGGTTCTTTTGCCCATGTAGGAATTATAGTAACAACCTAAAAGTTGATACTGTTGACATGACCAAATATCATGTTATGTACAATGTCATTGTACAAGCATATACATAATTGTATTGGCATGAAGAGATTCCTAGTATGAGATCAGCAGATCTTGGTAGTGGTAGTTGTTTCGAAGAAGAAATGGTTGACGATGTTGATGAGTATGAACCAATTCCAACAAACATGGTTGATGTGATGCTAGATAGTTGTGGGGTAAATGTTACAAACTCACCTCCCTTATTTAGAATTGTTGGGCATGGTGCTGAGAAACCATTATACTTAGGTTGTACTAAGTTTAAAAAGTTCAACTTTGTGTTGAGATTTTATACTCTGAAGGATAACAATAGATGGAGCGACAAAATATTCATTGCTTTGTTGTCTTTATTGAAAGAAATTCTCTCTAAAGGAAACGAGCTTCCAATATCAACTTATGAAATGAAAAAGATGTTGTGCCCAAAGGGAATGGAGGATGAGAAGATAGATGCATGCTTGAATGATTGTGTGTTGTTTCCAAAGGACTATATTTCTCTACAAGAATGTCTGAAATGTGGGTTATCTAGTTACAAAAGGACGACATCTGGTAAGGCCAAAACTGAGTCTCCTTTTAAGGTGATGTGGTATCTTCCTATAATACCATTGTTTCAAAAATTGTTTGCTAATATTGTAGATGCACAAAATTTATCTTGGCATGCAGAGGTTACGAAAAATAATTATGGTATGCTATAGAATGTGTGTAATTCACCGCAATGGAAGAAGATTCATTTATTATATCCTAATTTTGGAAAATAAGTCAAGAATTTTAGACTTGAACTTTGTACTTATAGGATGAATCCATATGGAACATTAAGAAGCCAATTTAGCGCTTGGCTTGTCATGATTGTTGTATACAATCTTCCTCCATGGTTGTGTATGAAGAATAAATGTGTCATGTTTTTGCTGCTGATATTTAGCCCCAAACAACCTGGCAATGATTGTGATATTTACCTTGAACCTCTGATTGATGACCTTAAGAAACTATGGGGAGAAGGTGTGATGACTTATGATGCTTTGCGTGGGGAGATGTTTAATTTACGTGCTATGTTGTTTTGCACTATTAATGACTTTCTAGTTTATGGGAACTTGTCTGGATACACTGTCAAAGGAACCAAGGCATGTCCTATATGTGAGCAAAATACATATTCTATCATATTAAAACATGTTGGTAATTCTTTATATATTGTTTATAAAGGTTTTTGCCAAAGGTGCATCCTTATCGAAAGTTGTGCAAAACTTTCAATGGCTCAACAGAGGAATGGAGTGCCCCTAAACCTATGTTAGGGGAGGATGTTTATGCAAGAGTAAAGAACATTGTAAATCATTTTTGTATTAGACCATGTACTACTCCCACAAGTGAAAAGTCATTATTAAAAAATAAGTCAATATTTTGGGATCTTCCTCATTGGAGTTCTTTGACATTTCAATATTGTATCGATGGCATGCATGTTGAGAAAAATGTTTGTGATTGCATTATCGGCACTTTGTTGAATATACGCAGTAAGCCTAAAGATGGCATCAAATCTAGAATGGACCTACGTGAAATGTGTATAAGGAAAGAATTAACAAAAGAAGTTGCCAAAGTTCACCACACATAGCTGCGTCCTATTTGGCACACGTTGTCTACAAAGGAGAAGAGAATTTTTTGGAGTGCTTGTGTAATATTAAAGTACCATAGGGATACTCAGACAATATTTGTATATTGGTATCAATGAAGGATCTGAATCTGATAGGTCTTAAATCTCATGATTGTCACACTTGAATGCAACATATATTTCGTGTGGCTATTCGGTCTATCCTTTCTAAGCATGTAAGGTTTTCAATCACTAGGCTTTCTTTCTTCTTCAACACTCTATGCAGCAAAGTAATTGATTCTCAGATTCTACATAAGTTGCAATGAGAATTGGTTATTATCCTATGTCAACTTGAGCAATATTTCCCCCCTTAATTCTTTGATACCATGGTACATCTAGTTGTCCATTTGACTAGGGAAGTGAAAATGTTGGGTCCATTTTTCTTGCATTGGATGTATCCTTCTGTGTGGTACATGAGTGTTTTAGAGGAGATTCTCATAACCGTTGTCTCCCCTAAGGGAGTATCATTGAGGGATATATTTCTAGGGAGGTTATGAACTTTTGCAATGACTTTTTGGGTTGCAGCAAAACTCCTACTAATACTGTGAATCCTGATGTTTACTCTGGAAAAGGTATTTTGGGAGAAGACCAGATAATTATCAGTTGTGAGTAGTGGGAACAATCACATTTGTACATTTTACACAACACTGACAATGTGTGTATTTATATCACCAAATACACCAACTAGATCAAGACAAGTTATCCCTGAGCCAGTTCAATGTGGCTTGCTAAAGAGCATAATCAGACATTGATTAGGTGGTTTTGAAGAGAAAGTATTCAATCAACTATCTCAAACACCAAAAAATGTTATAGAAACTATCAAATGCCTCTCGTATAAGCCAAAGACCCACATTACATCCTATGAAGGGTTTGACATAAATGGATTTTCATACTACACAAAACATCAAGATGATAAAAGTATCATCCAAAACACTAGGATCACCCTTCAGGCATCTTCATTATATTTTTCAAGTGCCAATGATAAGAGTCCATGTGAAGGAAAGATGTCTTATTATGGTGTCATTGAATACATATGGCAAATTGACTATGCAGAGTTTAGAGTTCCATTATTTAGGTGTAAATGGGTTGATGACGAACTGGGTTTCACAATAGTGAATTTTGAGTGGACATTCAAGAAGGATGAACCCTTCATCATGGAATCACATGTACAACAGGTAATCTATTAGATGATCCTGCAAAAGAAAATTGGTATGTCGTTCTTCATGAGAAAAAATAGTTCATTTCAGATCCTATTGATGAAGAAGAGTACCATGACAAGTATGATGACTCTAGTCCATTTTCTATTGTCTTACCAACTTTAAATGTTAAATCTAACATTAATGGCTATAGACGTGAAAATCACACAGAAGGGATATTAGTTTAAGGTATATGATTCATATGTGATATGGATTTTTTGCATTATATAACATGTTTATTTGTTTATATGTGATCTGACTTTTCGTAGGTGATCTGACTTTTTCATATGTGATCTGACCTTTTATATGTGATGTCACTTTTTTCATATGTTTACTTTTGATTTTATATATGGAATCTAATTAGGATCACATTGATCCTAAGTGTTAGGAGCCAGAGCGTGAGGGTCCTTAGCATCCTTACCAGGGTGCTAATGGTTGAGATAAATCAAAACATAAGGGAGTTAGAGGGATAATTGTGATGAAAAATGTCACAAATAGTCAAGGGAGGAAGGGAGACATTGAATTCAATGAAGCAGGAATGGTGACTACTAAAGAGTTTGTCATGGGGTCCTTGGTCAAAGAAAAGTGTGTCTCCTTATTGAGGATTAAAGACAAGTGAGTAAGGCCAACAAAAACATCATCTGGAGGTAGTTAGAGGTGAGATAAATTGATTTACGTTTGTTATAGTCTGTTGATGTTCTTTGTTTTAACATTTCTAAGTAGTAGTCAATGTTGAACCTTTTTAGGGCCGATATGAGCTTGATGAAAAACTGCAATGCAAATGTGTAATGCATCTTGAAGGGAGAAGACATAGAGATTGGCAGACAATCCTCACAAGAGACTACATCTTTGGAGACAAGAAGGATTATGACCCCAGTCTTAAATAGAAGTATAGTGATAAACAAGATTGGAAAGTTTGTTGAGAGGCAAAAATAGATGTGTTCATGGTATTGAATTAAGTACATTTTTATGGTTTCTTATGGTTAGTTAACAATATTTTTATTGAATCAATTACATTTTTATGGTTTCTTATGGTTACTTAATAATATTTCAATATTGAATTAATCAAGCCCTTCATGACTCTTAAAAAGATAGGTGTGACAAGAATATGCACAAATATCGGTTGGGTTCAGGAGGTTATTACAAACACCACCAGATGAGAGAGCAACAATGACAGTAAGAGAAAGGGCAAGGGTAAGAGAAATGACCTTATACTCCTTCAACTACTAAGTCTTGTAGTGCTTCTGGAAGGTTGCCTCAGTATATTGAGTGGATAGATGCAAGAAAAATAATGATGGAGAAATCCCCATCCAACCAACATAGAAGGTGGCTTCAAAATGGTAAATATCTTGGTCTCACAATATATCCATGTTCTTTTTTCATTGGATTTTTAAGTTATGCTAATTATTCAGTTTTGTTGATAATTACTAGATGTCCAAACAGAGGAGGGCCAGTTCACCCCTTAAGGCACACATGATGAATTGATGGTTTCTCTAGGGATAAAAAAGCATCATGGACGTGTTAGTGGCACTGGAGCTGGGTATGGAATAAAACAAATTGGCATGTCCCAACAAAAGCACAAACATGCCAAGAAAGGGGAAGTGAACCAGGAATATGCACAGAGATTGAAAGATGCATCTGTGGAGAATTTCAAGGTTTCTTAGGCAGTGCAAGCTTCTCCAGCAGTCACATAAAATGTTCATCACTCGCCCATAGAGTGCATTGGGAGTAGTCCTTCGGACCCACATGTTACAGTCGGGGTAAGATTCAATTTAATTCTATATATATATATATATATATATTGTGATAAAATAATCCCTTAATATAAATTTTGTGTTTCATAGAATTGTAGGTGGCTAGAAAATGTCATTTTTCCATTGATGTTCCATCGCACACGATCATGGTAGATGTTAAAGCTTCTATCACCTATATAGTTCATGGTATTCCCCTTCCCGCTAATCACCTTCATGTGAGATTCATATGTGTCTTTCTAACAATGAGAGATGCACATCTCCCAGACTAGCACACAAATGCCACCACAGTCAGAAGTAAAAGGCGACTTTACTAGGTTGCCCAAATGACTCATTATATTTCTTCAGGTATGACAAATGTATATTGAAATTTATGAGAATACATGCATGTAGTCCACATAAGCTAAGAATCCCTATAGGGTTCTAAAGCCTCTACCACCACATTTTATTCCACAAGATTTGTTTGACTCCTTAGGCCCTAGTAGCAATACGTTGACAAGATAGTTAGACAATATAAACCAAACATATACCATGATGGTCAGCCTTGGTGAGGAGATTGTATGGATAGATTACAATACTATTATGTGGTGGTAGATGTTTCTGAGCTATTTGAGTATGATGTGGTGAACACACCAGGGATAGAACTTTGGGTACAGTGAGTATGAATACCCTATCATATGTGAAAAATTGTTTAATTGCTTCCTATATGTTAATTGAGTATTGCATATATTGTTCCAACATGTGTTATGCTTCTGATTATGGAATAGAAAATGTGGCATTTCTAATACCATCATTGATTAGTGATGTACTTAGAGATCTGAGTGACATCAAAGATTATGTGACTACTATGATGTAGTTTTTTGGTGTTTCCAAGAACGTGATCTTAGCTCTCTCCAACGTTATGTAAGTTTTGGGCTTGTTGTTTACGTGTCTAACTTATGAATACAATTTGTTGTGGAATTTAAAATTATATTATATTCCTTGTATTCATTCAAAAATAAGCATTGGTAGTTGTTAGTGATTGCACATGAGACTTGGAGTGTGTATTTCTTTGATCCTTCGGGAGTAAAACTGACACCAATTGAGGGACACCCAATGCAATTGGTGATTCATGTATAAGTACAGTTTTTTGGTGCCCAACATATTTGTTAATGTTTGTATCATATGATAGTTTAATAATGCAATATATATGTTAATTTAACTTCTAGGGGTATGGAATCATTCCATAGAGGAAAATGGAAAGTAGATAAGAAAAAAGGATCAATAACTTGGAAGAGTGTTGATGTACATAGTATTCTCATTCCAATTGCATAATATATGACCAACTATGCTTAGTTATATTTATTAACTTAATTTTATATCTATAAGACCCTATACAAGATGATGACTGGGGATATGCATGTTACGTGATGTTTTACATGTAGAGATTGTCACTCATGCACAACAGATAAAATGTATAGAGAAAGTAAGTTATTATTCTTGGATCATATTAATGAAGTAGTCTCATTTGATAAAATAAACAATCAAATCAAATTATAAGTCTCATTCTCTTTGCAATTTTTTGAGAATACTAAACTCTATACATTGGATCAGTAACCTATACAAACAGTGGGCAGACGACTTCATCAAAAACGTGAACTTGAATGACAAATGGGAGGGCTTATTGATATTTTTTGTAGTTCAAACTTTGATGTCAGATTTATTATTCTTATGTTATTATACATTGAGGGACTTAAAATCTGAGATGGCAACTAATGTTGGTATGTATTTGTGTGTGTGAATTGAATGTGAAGGAATGAGGAAGAGAATGATGTGTATTTATCCATATATGTATGAAATTAGAGTGTGGCTGAGAAATGAATTGAGTTGTGAGTTCATGGATTTGTGTGTATTTGAAGTGAAAAAATGATAGAATGTGGCATTTTTGTGCCTATTTTGTATATATATCTTTTCTAGCAGGTTTTCTAGCCTATTGTTAAGCTGTGGTGCTTGTAGATGCATGTAATTCTGAAGAACTTTTGGTTCTGAAGAACTGCATGAAGTAGATAGGATAGCAACCATACAGCAGGTATGTAGACCTACTATATAAAAAATAGACATTTCTTGTTGGTTATTTGTAAATAACCGACTACATATCCATTCTACGTCGATTATTTACAATAAACAGATGGAAGTATACCTAAAATTCTCATTTTTCAATCACTGATAAATCAACATCATCATATATTGCATTGGTGATTTATCATTACACAAGCACGTGGTAACTTTAACGACGTCATTTGTTGTTCTTGCAACCAGCGAGTAAAGGTCAAGAAAACTACAAATATGTCACCTAGTGTGTGTTACATCGTCAGTTCTACTATAACATGGACCCAATGACAACACAAGTATTCTCATTGGTTTTCTAAACTGACGAAGAATGGCTTGAGTTTTAGCATCGCCCACTTGCTCGTTGGTTTATAATTGATGATGTATGCTTAAAATAACTGATGCCATATCCTCATTCTGTAGTAGTGTAACCATCCTTCGTGAGCCTTAATTGGTGAGCTTTGCGGGAGCCTTAACTAGACTTATGAAATTTATTGGAGAATGAGCATCATCTGGCTTTATATGAGTGTTAACTGAACATATGGACATTGGGTGCAATCTAGATAGTGATTATATTATTCAAGTTAAAATTCATGGTATTATCAACTCATGTCAACTTATCAAGTTTTCGAGAAATTCTTACCATGTTAAGTCAATAATCTTCTCAGGTTATATCATGTCATTTCAATTATCTATTGTTTTCAAGTTATAACTACTCAATGCCACTCACATAGTTGTTTCTCTTCTTTGCTTTGCATGGATGTAGATGAGATGCCCATAGATGGTGAGAAGAGGAGGACTAAGACACCATGCTAAGGACAAGGAGGACCTAATAAAATATTATGAGTCCTTAATGGGGTTCATTATCCATCTCAAGCTTCATTTATGTATTAATGATAATTTTTTTATGTAGATATTTGACCAATGTCATAAGTTGTATATAATATTCCTTTTTAGGTAAACTCTTGACAATGAAATAAAATGTGTTTTGTGACAGTTAAGCTTTAAATTATTTCTTATGAAAGCTATTCAAGAATTGTGATATCCCAACAATATAATGAGTTAGGAATTTATGCTTCCGCTCATGTAGATGTATATAAAATTTAGGGTTTTACAATTAGCCCCTACTTAGGATATTATTTCAATTGCTTGTACTATAACCTCATATAAGTTGTTTTTCTCTAACTTTGTAATTCTAGATTCCTAACATCTAGTACACTCTGAACCAAGAAAAAGGATATCCATGACAACATTACTATATAAAATGGAATAAGGTAAACAAGGATTGGTCTAGATATCTAGAGTTGGGTATGTTACAACAACTCATTTGGGTAATTATCGTCAAAACTATTGATGATTTTAGCAAGATTTTTTTCATTGGGTAATTTTGGTAAGGGCGTTTATCACTTACACGCCCATAAGATTTTTTTTCCTTTCTTCCTTTTTCTTTTGCCATTAAGATTTTATTGGTAAGGGTGTTATCGTGGCATACACCTCATTTGAGTGTACTACCTAAGGTCGTCAGAGGGGTGATTAGGCCCGTTGATTGGAATTATTACTTGGCAATCATGTGACCTATTCCCCTTGGAAGATTTGTTTGTCCATGTATTTAAAGTATGTTCCACATGCTCGCGATGTCTTTCATTTTTATCTAAGCTTTCACCATGGAATATGTCACCTTGTTGTATGCCTCTTTTTGGGTGTATGATCCCATGCCATGGAAGGGTGATTGGTTATGGGATCAAATTGGTTACTTGATGATCGTTAGATATTACCCCTAAGGATCATTGGCCACTTACACATTCAAGGGGTGCCCACAAATTGATACCTTACCTTTTTTATGCATGTTTATAGACAATTAGGAGATAATATGACAAAACAACTTGATTGGATACCCACAAAAGGGGAACTAATTCCTTAAACTTGCTTGTCTGGAGTCCATTGTGGTCATATTTGATTTGTATTTTTCATCTTAAAGGTGGCACATCATTATGTATCCCCCCTCCCATAAAATTCAAACTATTTTTTCTCAACTATTGAGGCTAGGTTATGACTTTCTACTTCCTTCTTTCTTTATTAGTTTTTTCTTAAGTCATTTTTGCTAACTCCCTTAGAGAAAAAAATATGAACATAATTTAAATAATAAAAATATAGTAAAAGAAAAAATATATGAAAATCACTAGGCATCTATTCCTAGTAAGCCTCACCTATGCGGCCTTTTAAAGAATGACAATAGCATAATTATTTCTAATAAGAACTTATGCATGACCTCACATCATCATCTTATGGGATAGTTACATGAATATTTTTTAATTGAATGTTTTTATTGAATTTAATTCATATGTTTGCAATATTCCTTTTCTAAATATCATGAATTTTAGCATGTTCACATCATTCAAATACTATGGAATAAATGATCTTTGGGTATAAAAAATAAACATGTCACACTTTAGACTCTCCCTACGGCGGTGGTAAGCATAGAGGCCCAACACTCACACTAAACATCCTGAAGGTCACCTTGACATTAGCCATGGTAGGGACCCCATCCAAGTGGGATAATTTGTAGCCTGAAGCATGTCCACTCCCTTGTCCTAGAAATATATTCTGGTCATTGTGATCATGAGGTATATTACGGGTAATACCCTAGCCCAATGAACCTAGATACCCATGTAATAATGGAGTATGGTGTACCCCTATTGAAGCTAAGGACATCCATTTCACCTCTTGCATGAACATGTATGATGTGGTTGGTGATTTATTCTTTAAACTCATACTGGATAAAATGGGGTAAAGATGCTTGTTGAAGAATAATAAAACAAAACATAATAAACTCCTTTGCAAAACCCAAGATAGAGTTAAATGCTATCACAATTTCAATTCCTTGGTGAAAGCCTTTTTGATAGCTTGATCTATATTATGCTGGTGTGAGGCATTTATTTTGATAAAACCTTTTTGAAAACCCAAGCTATAGCATGCCTCCATGAGGAATTGGCCTCTAAAAAACTCCTTTTAATGATCCAAGATAGATCTTGAATGTTGCCTTAATGTCAACTCCTTATTGAAACCCTTTTTGAAAACTCAAGTTGCACAATACCCATATGAGGCATTAATATCATTAAAACCTACTTTTAGAAACTGAAGATGGAGTTGGAATGTTGCCCAAATTTTGTCTCCTTACTAAAAGTTTCTCAAAACTCAAGCTACACCATGTCCATATAAGGCTTGATCTTGATAAACCCTTATTTTAAAAACCCACAATAGAGTCATAATGTTGCCTTATTTTTTTCCTCCTTCGTGAAACATTTTTGAAAACTCGATTCACACTATGCCCACACGAGTCATTAAGTTTAGTGAACCTAGATCTCCATTACCCAATTACATTGGTGGTTTTATTACCAACATATTGGTGAACCTTTTTATAGAAAATTTGAGCCATATCTTGGTGAAAGAATCTCCAAAATTTATGAAACCAACGATGGAACTCTACTAAATTATTGACTGCCCTTTTGGTGATGATGTGTCCCAAGAAGATCCGATAGATTTGAAAGCTTCAAACATTGAGATAACTCATATGATCAATCACAAAACTACCTATAATCTTTACGACATGACCAACATGACTAATATAAAACCTTGAATCATATCCAAGAACAAATTCAAATTAAGCATCAACCCCTATTTTTAAGCAAAAAATGAGAGATGAAACACATACTTAGTCGTTCTAAAAAATATCATTTAAAGAATAACATCCCCATACTCACTTCCATGATTGATGTCGAGGAAATATTTGATAAATCCTAGTATCTAACTTATAATCAGTTTCTTTGAGACCCCTTTAGAAATTAGGAAGGATATGTGGTCCCAATTCCTTCATAGGGAGTCCCCCCCCTTAATTAACCTATACACAATGAGTCATTTAACTTAATCATCCAAGTCACTAACCATAGAAGGACAAGCACACCCTACCATATTTGTGCAAGGATAAGTAATCCAATGCTAATGAATTCTCATGGGGTTATCCAAAATGAAACGTATTAGACTTCATTGTTAGGATGCATGATGAGTACAAACTCATCACCTTTTTTTGTACATTTTTAATCTTGAATTAACAATTTTTTTTGAAAAACCCATTAACTACCATTAACTAGCCAAATCGGCTTGAGCCAAGTCAGTTACATAAATAGGAAACGAATTTGAAAAGCTAAATGGATCAACTCTACTAGCCTCCTCTCTTGCAAGTGCATGGGCAAGGCCATTGGCTTGTCTTCTACAAAAAGAAAAGGAAATACTAGTAAACAAAGATCTTATTGAGCAGATGTCCTTAAGAACTGTTCCCATCAGGTCTCTTCTCATTTCACCTGAGTTAATACTTCTAATAACAGCCTCCGAATTGGATTCCACTTGCATATTATCCAGCCACATCTCACTAGACATCTTCAACCCCTCCTTGATCACCCATGATTCAGCAGAGGCTGTGTCTTGAAGGGTCGGTCTCCTTGTGCCATGGATGAGCACAAGACTCCCTTTACTGTCTCTCTAGGCCAATCCCAACCCATCCAGACCTTGTATGTCCATGACATCATCGCATTTGATTTTTCTGGTGTTTGTTCGCGGCTTTGTCCATCTCATCACTTGTTTTCCTCTCCTATAATTGGTTCTTTGATTCTGCATTTCATGATGGCTCTTTAGCATTCCTGCTAGAGCTCGATGGATTGTAGAAGCTGGGCGGACCCTATTGCCAAAAATGATATCATTTCTCTTTGTCCATATCTCCCAAAGAGATGCAATCATCTCATCATCTTCATCCATGTTGCCTGAGTTCGTAAGCCTAAAAATAGCCTCTGTGGTTTGAATATGCTCCACTTCCTTTATCAGTGCCTGCTTCCTCAGTGGCCATGTACCCCATAGTTCCCAAGCTCCACTGCATGTGAAAAGAAGATGGTTGATGCTCTCTTTCTCCCCATTGTAGATATTGTAGCGGCCGGTAGGGTGACAATACATGTTGGACAAACGTCCCAGGGTGGCTAATGCTCCTGACGAGTAGTGCCATAGAAATTGGCCACCTTCAGCAGCATCCCTCTTCTCTAAATTGCATTCCACCATTTCTCAGTGCACCCCTCATCTCTTGCTGCAACACCATAGGTTTTTGCATGGCAAGCCAATAAGATGATCTCACCGAGAAGTCCCCCCTTTTATTTTCTCTTCAAAAGACCCCGTCTTCTTGGCCCGTCTTGTAAAGTAGAATAGTGAGGATTTTGTTCGCAAACCCTACGGTAAAAATGGTGTTGACCTTTCCCACGTTCCAACTTGCAGATTCAGCCTTCAGAAGCTGGTTCACTTTTGTAATGGTTGTGGATGAAAATCCATAAGCCATTAAGAGGCTACCCCTGATGCCCGATATCCAATTGTCCTCCCAGATATTAATTCTTGATCTGTCACCAACTCTCCATTGTAGCCCCTCATAAATGATGCTTTTGGAGTTCCATATGCTCCTCTACGTGTAGTTGGGGTTATAACCTCTTCTCGCATCTAGGATGGTGTCGTTTGGGAAGTATCTAGTTTTTAGAACCTTGTAGACCAGTGTGTCTTCTCTGTGAAGTAGCCGCCATATTTGTTTAGCCAAGAGGGCCTGGTTGAAAACGTTGAGGTCTCTGAATCCCATACCTCCTTGATTCTTGGGTTTGCAAAGGTTCTCCCAACTCATCCATGCCATCTTCCTTTTGTTCCCTTTGCCCCCCCACCAGAACCTGGATATGTTGTTGTTGATCATGTTCAGGAGGTATGCGGGCAGATGAAAAATGCTCATGATGTATGACGAGATTACTTACACCACCGCTTTGATGAGGATTTCTTTTCCAGCCTTAAACAACAACTTCTCTTTCCACCCCTGTAGTTTTTTTCATACACGCTCCTAGATGTAGGTGAACACATGTTTCTTGGAACTACCCACTAACGTGGGCAGCCCAAGGTACTTCCCATGCTTCTCCACTTCCTTTAACTCTAAGATTGCTTTTATCTCCTCTTTCCTTCCAGCTTGGACCCTTTTGCTAAAAGCAACTTCAGTCTTGGTTAAGTTGATCTTCTTCCCTGATGCTCGTTCATATTGGCTGACAATGTCAGCTAATTTCAGACACTCTTCTCTGGTCGCTCTAGCAAAAAGTATTGAGTTGTCTGCAAAGAAAAGGTGAGAAATGAGAGGGCCATGACGGCTGACCCTTAAGTCATGAATAATATTATGTTGAGCATCTAGATTGAGAGAGGTATAAAAAGCTTCAACACATAGAATAAAGAGGTAGGGTGAGAGAGGATCTCCCTGGCACAGTCCACATGATGGTTGAGTCCTTTTGGTACAGTCTCCATTAATGGCAAAGGAATGGGATACAATCAACATACACTCCATCATCTTGTTCTTCCACCTACTACCAAACCCCAACCTTCCTTGAATATATTAAAAAAAGCCCCACTCTACTCTGTCATAGGCTTTAGACATATCAAGCTTTAAAGCCAAGTGCCCACTCTTTTTTCGCTTTTCCCCTTCCATGGTGTGGAAGAGTTCATAGGCAATGAGAGCATTATCAGTAATAAGCCTGCCCGAGATAAAAGCATTTTGGTTTTCTGAGATAATATCATTCATTAGAGGTTTTAGTCTATTCGCCAGTACTTGAATTAACAATAAATTGTTAGCTATTAAATTTTTTAGTATAAGTTATCTTAGTTTATCTCTTTTCATGCTTAAATTAGAGTTTTTACTTGATTATTGTACGTTTTGCAGGAGTATAGATAATTATTCCAAAGCACACAAAATTCCAAAAAAATATTTTGGAAGATGTTTTGCACAATTTTCCCCAGTGCTTGAGATTTGTGTATATACGACACTAAAAGCGTCATAACTTTTGCATACAAAATCCAAATTGAGTTTGCAAATACTCACTGGAAAGGAGATTACTTTTATAAAATAAAATATTATTATTTGGACCATTTTTTAGCCTTTAATGGAATATAAATCCACTGTAAATATTGTTGGGGGAAATCTTCATTAAAGAAAGTCACATGGTCAAATATTAAAGAGGACAACTCAATAAATCCCTCCATTTGTGGGAAGATAATTAATGTTATAAAAGTTCACTATTTTGACTAGAAAAATTGGAAAATTCCATACGCTTTTATGAAAAAAAATACAAGAGAAAACTAGTCGAATTCCAAAATGAGAAAGCCATCAAAGCGGACAAACTTTGACCCATGTGACTTGGAGATGAAGCAGCTATTGGGTTTTCCCCTCCTTTCTCCCTATAAAAGAGGGGGAACTCCATAGCAAAAAGACATCTTGTAATCTCTTCTTCTACCGTATTTTGTATCATTACTTGTAGAATTTTTTTACTTGTACCTTTTATTTCAGCACTTAGTTATTCCATTCTTGCATCTTGTACTCTCATTTCTTCGGTAGAATTAATATTTCCCATCTTATTCTTGGTTTTCTTATTGGGATCAATGATCTAAGAATAGAAGCCATTTCATTGTCACTAGACAAAATCCTTTGAGATTCTTTCTCATCCTAGTCTATGGCCTCTTTTCTTCCGTCATTTGTTCTTTCTTTAATTTCCATGGAGCATGAGTAGTCCTTTAGGGGCTTGGCATGATTTTGGTATGAAAGGAACAATTGGATTTAATTCAACATCATTAATATTTTTTCTCTCCTCAAAAATCATGCAATCAACATTGTGGTTAATGGGATTATTGGGTTTCCTTGTTGACGTCACATGTGGATCAAGTTCCTTTGTTCAAGATGTTCCCAAGCATTTAGGAGGAAGTAAAATCAAAATGTAAATTTTACAATCAATGAGTGGGGGCATGTGCCTTTCTTCAAGTGGTGGCTCTCCATCCATATCAACCATATATGAAAAGAAAATTGGCAAGCCTTTATCTTGTTGGCCATGTTGAGATGCATGTTTATCATTATACTCCCTTGAATTATGCAACTTCTTTTGAAACATGATTATAAATCTTCCATTAACAAAAATTATCTTTTCAACTATGATCCAAATTAACACCATTCCTTAGAAAAGATGGAAAGCCATAGAGGATTTATATGATTAAAAAATAATGCTTCCTTATCTCGAGTTATAGATTAATTTGAAATATTTCTATATTTTTGCATACCTCAAAAATTAATTGACCCAACGTATGATACTTCGTATTGGCTTAAATTTAGAAAATGAGTTGTACAAAGAACAATCTTTTGTTCACTTCTTCCATCGCCTTCTTATCTCTCAATATGCAAAAAGAAAAATAAATAAATAGCCAATGTCCCAAACTCCAAGTTTGGGGTGGCACCCTTCTTCCTCTTCTACTTCTTCCACACCCCTCGCCAATTTTATAGAGACGTACTAAGAAAAGATGCCAAAAGTGCACACCAAAGCATGCCATCAATGTAACTATAAACAAAGAAATAAAAGGCCTCGAGTCAAATAAAGGAGAGGGTGCTCCCTCCATACCTCCTTCACTCCAATTTCATGCCCAAGGAAATCTACAAAAACCCCATTAAATCCTTGAGCCCTATTCTAGTGCAATTAACTTGAATGAATATGTGGGAGCACCAAATGCAAAGGGAATATTAAATATGTTTTATGTAAAGACTTGAAATGGAACCAAGTTATTAAATAATTTTGAAATAAGGGATACAAAAATGTTTTCTATGAATCCAGGAAGTTAAGGTTGCTTGGCCAGATAAGGTGGAAGGACACAAGTGATTTTATGTAGGTGAGGATGATAGGCCAAGTACTATATGGCTGTATTTTATGTTGCTTGAGGACAAGAAAAACTCAAAGTTCATAGTATTTTGATGAGTGAAAACTCATCAACTTTTTTTACATTTTTAATCTTGAATTAACAATAAATTGTTAGCAATTAAATAATTTTAGTGCAAGTTATCTTAATTTATCCTTTCTTTCTTAAATTAGAGTTTTTACTTGATATTTTTGTGTTTTACATGAATATAGACAATAATTTTGATGCACAAAAAATTCTAAAATTTCTTTTGGAAGATGTTTTGCACAATTTCATGCAGTTCCTGAAACTCATGTATACTCGACACCAAAAGTGCCATAATTTTTGTGTCTGAAATCTAAATTGAGTATACAAATACTCGTTGTAAAGGAAATTTAATTTTGTAACGCCTACAACCACTTCTCAAGGCTCTAGAAGAGACTCAAGAATAATGAATGACCCCACAGACTACCACTAGAGTGCTTTGTCCTCACTCACACACAAGTCAGGATAAACTTCCCGATTGGTCACCCATCCTAGTACTACTCTGGGTTGAGCATACTTAACCATAGAGTTCTTTAGTGATGGGATCCTTAAAAAGGAGGTGTACATTGGTGATATGGGTAGTCCAATCATACATTTTAAGATCATTTTATCCAAGGCATAAAATCTTGGGACGTTCAGTCTCCCCTACTTAGACTCTTGACGTCATCGTCAAGGCTCAACTATATGGCCTCATAATATTTTCCCATTTAAGTGCAGACCCAAAATGACACATGGACACTCATCTCTCAATCACGGAATACCATTGTAAGGGTGTCTTCATCACCATGCACAACCTTTTCCAACATGTTAGGATCATGCAACTCAAGACTGGCATGTCACATTCTCATGTGGGCCCCACCTACTGAAGGGGTTATGGATTTGATGCCATTTGCAAAGTCTAGAACCACTAACCATGGCTCTGGTAGAGTTTCAAGAATGATGACTGGCCCCACATACCACTACTAGCCCTAACCGTGCACTTTTCACTCACTCACATGCAAACCAAGACAAACTTCCTGACTAGCCACCCATTCTAGTACTACTCTGGGTTGAGCAAACTTAACCACAGAGTTCTTTAGTGATGGGATCTCTAAGAAGGATTTTCACCTTAGTGATATGGGTAGTCCAATCATACATTTGAATATCATTTTATTGAAGGCCTAAAATCTTATGACGTTACAAATTTCATAAAAGAAAATCCTATTATTTAAACCACTTTTGAGCCGTTAACGAGAGTGAAACCTGCTAAAAATCGTTGAAATATGCATTAAAGAAATTCACATGGTCAAATATTAAATAGGACAACTCAATCAATCCTTTCATTTGTGGTCAAATAATAAATTTTATAAAGTTCACAACTTTGACTAGAAAAGTTGGCAAATTCCATATTCTATTACGAAAGAAAAAAATGCAAGAGACGACAAGTCAAATGCCAAAATGAGAAAGTCATCAAAGCAGTAAAACTTTGACCCTTGTGACTTGGATATGAATCAAGTCATTCCTCTTGGATTTTCCCCTCCTTTCTCCCTATAAAAGGAGGGGGGACTCCAAAGCAAAAAGACATCTTGTATCTCTTCTTCTACCATATTGTGTAGAATTTTTGTACTTGCACCTTTTATTTCAGCACTTTTTTAGTTCATTCTTGCATCTTATACCTTCGTTCCTTCAATAAAATTAGCATTTCCCATCTTTTTCTTGGTTTTCTTGTGGGGATCAAGGATTTAAGAAGAGCATTCATTTCTTTATCAGTAGGCAAGATCCTTTGGGATTCTTTCTCCTCCTAGTCTATGGCCTCCTTTCTTCCATCTTTTGTTCTTCGTTTAATTTCCATGGATTGTGAATAGTCCTTTATATCGATATGTGGGGAATATCCCCTAGCCATAGTGCAAACTAGATCAAATTATATATGGTGATATTTGTTAGAGGGCTCCTTGTTTGGATTTTTGCTGACTTAAATGACTTGATCTATCACTTTTATTGAATGTTAGTGTTGGGAGATGTGATCGTAGAACCCAAGGATCATAACAACCAAAAAAACACATAAGGATCTGGATGAGACCTTGGAAGGGTCAGTATTGGGATGATCAGACTAGGATCTATGGATGCTAGGACCAATGGGTTCACATTGAGTTTGTTTTTTGTAGATTGCATTTGTGAATGTTTTCACATCCCCTCTTCTAACTTGTTTTATTCTGTAATTATTGATCTAGTTTCACACAGTCTATAGTGGTAAAACCCATAACCCTGATATCTTTTATCATTGATTCAATCTCAACTTTTAGTTGCTTGTTCTTTAGTGTAACTTTCCATTTTAGTCCTAGTATAAATCAACTCTCAAACAAATTAGAATTTCCTTTCATGTTCTCTTGTGATCGATTTGGATTTGAACCATTCTCGCCGTCCTTTGGGATTTGATACCTTAATACCATAAGGTTAAAATCTATGATTTTCCTTGTGTTTGGTGCGCAAAATGACATGTATCAATGCATATCCCAACCATGCATGAAATGAACTCAGGATTTTTCTTTGAAGCCATTTCATTCCTATTTTACCCCTTACTAGAAAGGAGAAAATTTCTTTTTTATTCTTTTACCAATAAAAACAATAAGAATTCAAGAATGATACTTACTAGATTAAAACATTTCCATATCATTGCCCCCATTGCCACACAAGGGGCAGCTTTAATTGCTATAAAGATTATGCATTAATTTTTAAAGTCTCGTTTGCAAGGAATATTTTTACCTATGCCAAATTTCTTGGGTTGGTAAAACTTGACACCTACGTACAAAGTGTTACAAGTACCTACACCACAAGGCCTACAATAAGCAATCTATATCTTCAAAGATGTTTGTATCAGCTCAAATCCAGCATGCATCCTGTGACTGATAATAACATAATGAATGTAGTTAATCCTCAAGTTAGTATGCAGAACGTGGATGAGCCAATCATCTAGTGTGAATGCCTTGGGTACTAGATCCAGGAGAACCGAAAATGATAGGTTGTCATTTGCCTCACTATGGCCAGTTGATTCAACATCATCAAGATTCAACTTTTGTGGCTTCAGTCAGCATAGTTGCACCAAAAGACCCTATTGTAGAAAAGCTAAGAGGTCATGTCTTAGTGCCATTGGGTGACTCTAACAATTTGGATAAAAGGATCTATTGAATATGTCGTGGTAGATCCACCACAAAACCATGATACTTTCAATGGACGACACTTAGGGATGCCATCATATTCCTTGGTTTACTCATTCTAAATGCCTCCAATAAATCCACCTTGGCCCAGGTAGTCCATGTCCCCACCAAGCATGCAACATATGGTTGCACTCCACTTGCAGCCATAGTGGTCTGACCAAACTAAGGATGATTCAAGATCCAAACACTGGTGGTTGAGATAGAAAGATCCTCGACAAATGACGTTGAACCATCTAAGAAGAAGGGAAAGGGCCCTAATAGCCCACAATGAATTATCCTTTGTACCCTACCATTGACACCATACTTGCCTCTATACATGTCCTTCTAGACCTACCAATAGGCATATTCCCATGTTAGAGTACCATTGATGATGACATTAAGACTCCATGTAGCCTATTCGAATGCAAAGAGTCCATACAGCTTCAGAACTGTCATGAATCATATTGTAATCACTAGCTAAATAGTAGAAGGAGATACATGATCAAAATGTTGGGAAGAAACAATTTGTGAACTTCTACTATTTCCCATAGGTGCCCTCCTCAAAAAAAGTATGAGACCCTCAAATTGTCAAAATATAAAGGGAGTGAAGATACATATCTTCACATCCATACATATTGTTCTAACATGGTCAAAGCACAAGATGATGATAAGATATTGATCAGACTCTTCCAAAGGTCATGTGAAGGGTTAGATTTGGCATTTTATAACTAGTAGAAGTCAGAAACAATCAAGTCCTAGTCCAAGTTTTCCAACCACTTCATCAAGTAAAGTACATGTGGTTTTGACATGGTCAAAGTACAAGATGATGATAAGATACTAATTAGGATCTTCCAAATGTCACTTGAAAGGTCAACTTTGACCTAGTACAACCAGTTAAAGTTGAAAACAATGAATAACTAGGACAAGTGGGCCAAGCACTCCATCGAGCAATATGTGTGAAACTTAACCAATTGCCAGTTAGGGGTGACCTCAAAACCCTTTATCAAAAGGTGGAGGAGTATTTTACCCATTTTGTGGGACAATGGATAGAACTAGCATTATAGACTGACAACAAACCAATCAACAAGGAAGGCATATGGTTATGAAGTGAGCATCCCTTGCATAGTTATAAATGCTAAAATTCCAATCATATACATCATTTTTTGATCTCATCTAAGTCATGACTAACATAGAGGTTGCAATCAACAAAGGAGTTTACAAGAACAATGATTCACCCTTAACAAAAATGTCAAGATAAATAATAATGTGGGACTGAAACCTACAATACAAGACATAGATGCTTTTTCTATTTGTGGGGCATCATCTGGACCCTAGACAAAACACATGGCTATAACTACCACAATGACCTCCCTGATGCCACTGGCCCCAACTCCACACCAATAACAACCAATATCCATACAACAAGGGTGGTAGTATATGCCCCCTAACTACTACAATGAATTCAAATATCCTAATTCATTCTAGACACTAGTACAAGAGCAGATATATGTCAACATAGAAAATCATACAATGACATTGACATAGCAAGAGTTGATCACAACTCTGAATACCCCTCCAAAGGTGTGATTTGATAGATCCACACCACAACTGACTCCACAAAGTTTCACTTCACTTGGGTGCTCTTATGAATCCATCTTTCCAAAAATCTAATCTATTCTTAACTTTCTAACATAGAAGATGCTTCAAAACCTACAATATGGATAACTTTTATCAAATAGCCTTTTGAGTATCACTATTCTCCAGGACACACACATATATATATATATGCATGTTGAGCCTTCATGCACACCGTATAACATCTCATAGATGATGACACACCCGATATGAAACATGATCCTAATGTGGTTCACACTGTAGTGGTAATTTTCTAGGAACTTCATGATGCTTCAATTTCCAAAGCCCCTAAAGAATTGGAATTTTCAAGGTATAACTAATGAATGACAAAAAAGAATGTTCCTTGTCTTACAAAGAGACATGGGGCACATATGATGGTCGAACTAGACTTATATCCCCTAAGGGATCCCTTTGAGTCACGATGAATCTCCTTCAAAGGATGGAAGGAAGCAATCTATCATACCTCACTTCTTACATCCAACAAATATTGGAGGCAATCCATGCGAGATGACTACAAGAGAAGTCATGGATGGAACCCTGCCTTGATAAGAGACCTCCCACAACTAGACAACCAGTGCAACAACCACACTTCCTAGTACTACCTAAAGGTCTCTCGATTATCGATTGTCTCGTGAAAGACTAAAGGCTCCAAGGTGACCTAGAGTGAGCTCCTAATCAAGCTTTAGTAAAATTTATAGTACATAAAGTATAAGACACACTACCTCACCCCAAAAAAGAATTAAGATCATCTCTTCTTTTTTCACTACCATAGATTTAGAGGCCATGGCTTGAATGATTGCATGGCCTTGTACAGGAAGGGAAACCCCTGAGCTTATTATTTTTCAAAAAAGTTCATCCTGCCAAAGCACCTAGACTTAAAGGGGAAATTGAAGTTCTTGAACAAGGATGGACATATACATTGAAGTGTATGGTAAAAGCACCAACATCATATCCGAAAAAAATGGTATCATCTGCAAGCATTAAATTTGACGACAACAACAACAAAGGGAAGTACCAATGGCCTTAACCAATTCTCATTATGTAGTCGCCACCCATCAATCCTCCACAAGTGTTGGTGGGGCCTTCATTTAAGCTATGTGTGTCTCTAAAAATTCACATTTAGGGATTAGAACCAATAAAATAAGGTATTTATGCCCATTGTGCAAATATTAAAACTAGACAAAGTAGAAGTCCCTACAAAACTCCATGTGTTGGTACATCAATCCTCTCAGGACCCACCATATGTGGAACCTAACACCAATAAGGGGAAGTTGAAGGCCACCATCTATGCGGTATCGATTTTAGCATTGATGTTAAATTTAACCGACTAGAAATCTTTGATAGTTACACTCAACTCAACCTTCAAGATGCCATTGTTAATTAAATTTAGGTGCAACTACCACCTAAATTCTTATGGAATTATCTTAGCAAGAAGGCATACATCATCATCCTAGTGGAATCAACATCACAGACTTCTACAGTTGTAGGTGCAACTACCACCTAAATTCTTATGGAATTGTCTTAGCAAGAAGGCATACATCATCATCCTAGTGGTGTCAACATCATATACTTCTACAGTTGTACCATCCTATGACATAGTAGGACATATGAAAAATACTCGCATAGAGATATCCATGTAGGACCTCATATGGAGCTCACACACACAATAGGAAGCCATTTTAAAGATCCTCGAAGGCGAATTTGTGTCAAGGAACATCCAACCCAAGAATTTGGTTGATATAATTGCCTTGATCATCATGCCAAATATTATCATGTTATATGAGGATGAGATCCCCGCTAGCCTTGATTTTAACCCACCACTATACATCAAAGTCAAACATGGTCATATGAAGGTGTCCCAGATGTTCAATGATAACATTGTTGGTCTTAATGTTTGATCACTAAAGACCTTTCTTATGTTGGATATCAGATCAAGTGATGTCTAGGATACATGTTTTGATGAGTCTCCTAAATAATTCATGGGGGCGGTCCAACTACATATTCAGGTGGGCATGAAGCTATGCATAGTGGCATCTACGATGAATATTAATGCCTCCAAACTTTTGTTGATATGGCAATGGATAAGAATAAGGTGGTTCCTTTGTTCCTACATCACCGTCTCAAATTCAAGCATGGTGACACAATGATCATAGTTATTGGAAATCTCCTGCTAGAGACAATATCTCCCATCATGTCTGCAGACCAAGATATGTGCTTCCTCTCCTATCTGGTAGATGCAATCAACTACATCCTCCACAAATTCCAATTATTCACTCCAATGCAACATGATCCTACCCACTATGTACTAGCACTAAAGCATATGGGCCTAGATTTGGCTGAGGACAAGGCAAGATATGTCAGTTATCATTGAATGTGTACCAATCCCTAAATATCATGACACACTCTGGTATGGTTACGAAGGACTTCTTGGTAAAAAGGGGAGTCACTTCACTTACTGGTCTTCACACTACACCCCGTAATGGTAGGGCCAACTTAAGAGTAACTTGATCATTAGAGAAAATAGTCATCAGACCTTCTCCAAAATATCTATTGAATGCCCAAAGATTGAGAGTGGGCACACTTCTATTATGAATTGTGTGAAGAAGATAACTAAGGTCCACACTTGATGGTAAACTAGAATAAAAAAGGTCACAAATAAATCTCAATCATTAACAATGGGCCTCAAGCCCCCATAGAAGACACTATTAAAATGAAGCATGAAAAAATCCTCAATAACTATTGCACAGAAGTGAGGGCGATCAAGAACTCACCAACAACATGACTATCAAATGCATAATGACCAAAAATGAGGTCTCGTCTTGGCTCTTTTCTCAAACTCCTCTTCATGTCTAATGATAAGCCCACCACCCTCATCACATGCACCTTTTTCTAAAGCCTAGCCAGACAAATCTAGCAATCTTCATCACATGTGCCCGATACAACATGAATTGCTTAAAGACATCTCGACTATCCTCATCAACAAACCTCCATACGACATATTTGTTCTATAATACATGACTATCAAATGCTACTAATTCTATATAAAAGACAAAACTAACATTGTCAACATTTGCACAGACCCACTCCCTCATCCTATGAAGATATAAATCATCCTACTATTGTTAGCAAAATAATTTTTGATCAAGGTCCTTCTCCAATATATCCACTTATTTCATAAAACTACACAAACATGTCAGTGATCAATGAGCAATCTCCAAACACCATTTCCCAAATACATCTAGATGCATTCTATCAAGTAAAAGCACATACACATAATACCAGAATGGGGACTAAAAATACATGAATAAGTGCATAAGTTAATACATGCTTCATTCTTGCCATTCTAAATCCAAAATATTGGCCAACATCATACAAGTCCCAAAAAAGACAAATGTGTCTATATCTGTGTCAACTATAGATACCTCAATAAAGTCATCTGAAAGATAATTTTTGACTACTGCATGTTGATGTTCTTGTAGACAATACAACTAGACATGAGATCCTCAATTTCATGAATGGATTACCATGATACAATCAGGAAAAAATGTCATCTTCACACATGAAGAGTTTCTTTCACTATACATTGGGGCATTTCTATTACAAAGTTATGATGTTTGAGGTCGAGAATGTAGGTACAACTTATATGTGCCATGGTGTCTCTTTTCCATGACCTCATTTATAATGAAATAGAAGTATAGGTGGATAACATTATTTAGGTCAAAATGATATCAATAACATGTATCTTGTTTAGAAAAGTTATTTCAAAGGATGTGATGTTTCTGCATTGAGTAAATCTAGCAAAGTGTACCTTTGACACCACATAAAAAACCAACTTGGCTATATAGTTAGCCAATGAGGTATAAAAAATGATCTAGGGAAACATTGAGTGATCATCGAGTTACTTATTCCTTATACAAAGAAAGAGAATGAAGAGGTATGTTTAGAAGACTTCAATACATTAGTCGATTCATTTTTAAGCGGACACCTAATTGTGAACCAATTTCAAAGTTGTTGTGCTAAAATTCCAACAACAGTTTGAATCATCAATGCCAAGATATGTTTGACAAGTTAAAATACTACTAATTCAACCTATATGTGCTCAAACCTCATGTGCAAGGTCATCTGTTTATCTTGTAATCCATGGGAGGAATCCTTACACAAGATGTTGATAAAGAAGATTGCACCATCTATTACATCTTCATGAAGTTCACAGAAACAAAAGGAAGATACACCCCGGTCAAGAAATATTTTCTCAAACTAGTTCATGGTAGAGAGGTGTGGAAATACCTATCGTATTGTCATGTGCTTCTGATAGCATGAAAAAATCCATTATGTTATCAATGTGATCATCCCATTTTGATTGGACGATGTTCTAAATGGCAAGTTATTCTTGTCAAATATGAAATCATGTATATCCCCATGATGATGTTCAAAGCCCATGCATTATTTGATCAACTTGTAGAAAATCAACATCCCCTATAGCAGATGAGAATTTCAAATTCCTTGATGGTGATATCTGCATGATCAATGCCACAAAAGCAATCACATATGATCTTGATGATGCATGGATCGTGTTTTTTGGTGGTGCCCCAAATCAACATGACTACGACATAGGGATAGTTTTCATCAACCCAATAGGATAACACATACATATTTCCCAAGTACTATAGTTCAAGCTCACAACTAATGTCACTAAATAAGAAGCATGCATCTTAAGCCTATAAGCATCCATAAAGATGAGTATCTAGAAGCATGAGTAATTAGAGAATCTCTACTCATAGTGTCACAAGTGAATCGTGAGTGGACGTCTTAACACCACATTTTTTCTCACTCAAGAAATTCATGATTAATTTCATTTCTCTAGATAATGAGGAAGTCTATTTCAACAGTTTCACATTTTACCAAATTTATCCATTTTCTGTCATTTCCCACATTTTTTGTCTTTTTAATCCATTTAGTTCACCTATTTTTACCCAGTTCGAAGCTTTCTAGTATTGAAAGACTCTATTCCAGACTCAAGAGCAATTCACGCACTGTTTCATTTTCATAATCCTTTTAAGAAATGTATCGACTGAATTATCTTGGATAAAATATTCCCTTTTCCCATGGATATTCAATTGCCTTTTTTCATGAAAATGCATTTTTATTTGATAATGCTAAATTAATGCCTTTTCCCGATCCTTCATTATTTGGTGGATTTTATTCAAAATATTCATTTCTCTTTATTTTCTCCATAATGTTTCTAAAATATCTAGAAAATCAGAAGACATGTTTTATCTTGCCAAGGCCACCCGGTAGATCAAAGCCATCTGCCACGTGACACATGGTGGATCACCTCAATTCGCGTGCCATGCTTGCACGACACATTTTGTCAATATACACTGCCTCTTCCAAAATCTTATATTTAGAGCTAAACTCTACCTATAAATATCTCCCCATATACGTTGTATTCCAGGCCTCTTTTGATCCTCCTAAAGCCAGAAGATCGACTGTCTCCCCATTTAATTTCTACATTGTTTATGGTCAAAGGATCCTTACTATGACACTATCTACTTTTTGAGAATTTTTTGGTTGTTCAACAATTAAAAAGTACAACTCTATTTTCTATATTTTTAACTTCTGTAGTTGATTAATTGAATTGTTCATCTCTACACATCATTTTCAAAGATCCATCTCTGATCTCTCTCTATCTCTCTCCTCCTACGCATATCTCCCAATCACTACAAAAAGATTTCTACTATGGGAAATCCCGGGGCAATTAGGACCCAAACATATTAAAAACTAGGACCTCCATGGCAATGATGAGACCGCCAAGACCATCTCTGTGGGTTCTGATCTCCAAAACACGAAATAAACTTAGCGGAAGCGGTTCGATTAACGGCGGAATGCAAAAAATCACAAAAAAATTAAAACTTTTCGAGGAAAGATCTTGAAAACACGAGACTCCTTTCATAAAAGTACGATAAACAGTTTACATCTCTGTTAAGTCACTTCTTGAGTGATCATATACAACCATGTACAAAATCTCAAGACTCCAAAATTCAAAATCTCAGATCATCTAACTCCAAGGACCTGAGTGTATAGAGACGACATAAGACTTTCTAACTAACTAACTGGACAGCCAGGGTATCCACCTGAGGCTCACTGCTGCCCCTGATACTGCTGCTGCTCCTGGTACTACTCTCCTGCAGATTGGTTCCTTCGTCCTCGACGACCACCTAAAAGGTTGAAGCCTACGGGGTGAGACAATTT
Source organism: Alisma plantago-aquatica (assembly GCA_963693085.1). Lineage (NCBI taxonomy): Eukaryota > Viridiplantae > Streptophyta > Magnoliopsida > Alismatales > Alismataceae > Alisma > Alisma plantago-aquatica. The sequence goes on along the minus strand of OY856412.1, from coordinate 393,930,957 downwards.
TAAATAATTGTCCCAGCAAGAGTTATAAGTCTTTGCCAAAAGCTTGATAGAAAAAAGGGAATCAACATAAGCAAGGTAGCTATTCCTGCAAAAGCGGACTTAAGAGTAGATAAAGCAACATTTACTTCTATGCAGAAATCTGAGGAACATGCAAGCTAAATATTTAACTGAAACATTATAATCAATGTAGTATCAAGCATTGTTTCTCGTGGTTCAACCTAAGCAGATATGCTACTCGGCTGATTACGTTTTACATACAACATTATGCCCTGTGGATATGAGGTATACCACTCATACTCCAACTGACCACTGCTAAGTCGCCTCAGTATCATACTAGGTGATCGAAAGAGCCGAATTCTCATGACCTCAACTTCCTCAGTCAGAATGAGGATCAACATGCAGGACATCTAGTATCTCTGCTACTATAGCTCAACAGGGTATTCTGGTACTTCGCTATTAGAGTCACAGTGGCATTCTGTACTCTCTTCACCATCGAAAGATCTCATGTTTATCTCTCATCGATGTGGCATAACAGATTCCTCAGGTGATTAGTGGTACATCATCCCGGCATACACACATAGTGTAGGGTTGATAGATTAAGATACATCTACATCAACTCCTACACTAGACGTAAGGATATTCGTGTCCATATCCCCCACATACTCAAAAGTATGAGCTCCAGGAGTCCCTATAGGAAAACCTGTTTCACCATCATTTAACATCTGACAATGATGGATCTATGATCAGGGCTCTACATGTATGGTTACACTTGATTAATTAGGTACATTTCAGTATTCTTTTAGCATCAAACATGTTTCCAAACATTTAAGAATAAAAACATTGCTATAACAGAAGAATACTATATGTATCAAGTTCAACTTTTATCAGTTATCAGAAGGATGCTAATTCATCACAAGTCATCTAGCCAGCATGACCTTGACGTTACTCATGGCTCTTACAACCCATCATTCTCATATGTGCCACATAACTTAGGCAACATCACACATATCACTATTCACAAAGCTTAAAACATGCTTTCAATGAATACTTTATCATAACCCTTACCTGGGTATGATCATTCTCTTGCAAGAACCTGCATAGTCAACTCAACTTTGACAATAATAACATTTCATTACAGATCAATGATTTATAATGTAGAAAGATAGCATTCCATCTCAAGGTTGTGCCTACATGCCTTTACTAAGGTTAGGTTCCCTCATCAGTATCCATTAGGGTTCACTATTCACATTTCATGTTACTGTCCTAGAATTAGGGTTTACTATTCACTTCATAGTGATTTGAGCTCATAGCATCATTATGCATGAAATTATCATCCTTGATGCCTTCAAAATAGATTAAGATTCATCAATTATCATAATTAGGGTTTTCATGATCTCACATAGATGCACATTCATGTACATTGAGGGTACTCTACTTGAATTTCAACCATACATGGGACCTTCTCCCTCCTCTTACTAATAGATGGTGACTACATCACTCTAGGTTAGGTTAGATCAAGTCAATTTTGATTAACATAAGCTAATTCACCACTATCAAGTCATTAGGGTTTGGTTGATCAAGTGTGTCACCTACTTGAACCCTTCAAGGGCACATTGGTAATGTACACCTTCAATCACCACATGGTTCAATCTATTAATCACTTAGCCCCTTAATGTCTTAGGGTACCATTAGGGTTTGGATTAGACCACTATTGAACCAATTGAACCTTCAAACCACTAAGCAATTACAGCCCTAAAGGTCTCCAAACGGTTACACACTTCAACCTCCAAATGGTCCTGAGACCGTTTGGAAGTGTTGACCGTTTGGCTAGGGTTGACTTCCAAACCGTTTGAACCTGGTCACCCTCAAGACCGTTTGAATTTAAACGGTCTTGGGATCGTTTCAAATCATTGACCGTTTGAGAGAGTTTACTTTGAAACCACATGAATTGAAACGACCTTGAGATCGATTGGATCCAAACGACCTTGAGATCGTTTGAGCCCAAACGGTCTTGAGACCGTTTGGTCCAAATGGGCTCAAAACCGCATGGACCTCAAAAGTACCCAAGGTTGTAATTGATTAGGGTTTTCCATGTTGAAGCCTCCAATTGGCCACATCCTTACTAACCACTTGTCAATTGAGTTAATTAGGGCTAACCTTAACCAATTGGACGTTTAATTGACCCTCAATTGCTAACCAATTGGGGTTGAAACCAAATGAATTAGGGTTTTTAAGCAATTAACCATCAACATTGATAATCATGAGTCTGAGTGGAGTTGAACCTATCAATTGGCACTCAATTGGACCCAAACTTGGCCCAAATGGTCTTGAGACAGTTTGCCCAAAGTTTCACCAAAAACTAAGTCAAGTTGATGGGGGTTGAACCCTAATTAGGTTTAAAATCAGCACTTTTATTCAATTCATCAACCTATTGTGATTGGACCCTCAATTGATCAAATTACCTTAACCCTAGACCTCCAAACGGTCTTGGGTTGTCACCAAACGGTCTTGAGACCGTTTGAGTGAACCCCCAAACGATCTTGAGACCGTTTGGGCCCTTCAACCCAAAGTTCACCAAAATTGGTCATTGAAAACAGCAATTTCAACCGATTAGGGTTTAGAGGGTTGAGGTGCCTTCAACTTGTGATTGGTTTGCAATTAGGTTACAATTCTTTGTAGGTGTTTAATTCAACATGTGTACAACGGACCTCCAAATGGTCTTCCCTTGGTCAACCTTGCCAAATGGTCTTGGGACCGTTTGATTCCAAAGGGTCTTGCAAGACCGCATGAAATCAAACGACTGTGAGACCGTTTGATTTCAAACGGTTTGCAAACCGTTTGGACCAAATGGTCCAAGGTCATTTGGTAAAGTTACCTAGGTATTCATGCCCAACGTCTTCAACCTCAAGACAGGTCGGTTTCTCCATGGTTTTGCTTGCAAGAAGGCAAGGAAGGTTGGGGAAGAAGAAGAACTAACTACTACATGCAAGAACAAGTATATGCATTAAGAAAGCAAGAGGTTTAGAGATATAAAACCCGCCTTATGGTCGTTCCTAGAGATACAAGCTCCCAAGCTCTCAAGTCTATAATGGCACCTTGAGCTCCACTGGTCGGCCAAAGACTTTTCTCCAAGAAAAGGTTGGGGAAGATCGGCTAGAACAAGAAACCTAAGTGAGATAACCATAAAACCAACCTTGTAATCCACTTTCCTCCATGAATCCGAGCTTAGAAGATGGTATCCCTTACCTTAGAACAAGTTGTTCGTCTCCTCTAGCTCCCAATCTCTGCCTTGGACGTACCAAACAAGGTGGCAAAAGAAAGAGTGAAGGGGGTACGTTCACTTGGTTGCAAGGGGGTACTTTATATAACTTGGACTAGTTTCATCATAAGGACCTCTAGTTTTCTCCATTTCTCATCTAGGTCCCTCCTTCCTTCCTTGCACGTCCCTCCTCCTTATCTAGGTGAAAATCTTATTGAAGAAGGGTCCAAAGGCAAGGAAGGTCATCTTATCATTAAGGTGCACATATATAAGGGTTTCCTTACTTATAACTTGGGGATTTTAATACAAAGGTTATTTATCTTACCTGATTAATTAATTGAAGTGAACTTTTCATCATTTCTACTCTAAAAGATGTCAAGAGTCACACAAGATGATCTAGAGGATGTATTTTACAAGTTGCACCCCACATTTTGGGTAAATTGCACTTTACACCAAAATTAGGGTTTCAAGCACAAGGATTGCTCCACAAGCCGCATCTTGATGCCCAAGCTTGGAGAACCCATCATACCTCATCATATTCATCCATATGATGTCTCTTTTGTATTGGAACATCTCAAAATGTGAAAATTGCAAGCTAACCCTTTTAACTGGGTAATTTGCACATAGGTCCTTGCATAACAAAACATTACTAAAACATTGTTTAAAAAGGACAGAAATGGGAATGTATGTTCCTCAAGAACTTAATTACATGCCAGAAGTTAATAACAAGCATTTAATTACATATTTAAGCAAAACTCCTAGGGTTAACTTATAACCCAGGTCAGGGATGTTACAATCTCCAGCTCGAAAGGTTTTCCAACAAAAACTGTATATTTCCCACCATTATCCTTAATAATATCCTCAATCATTGTTGTTTTATTCCAAGATGTCTAAGAATGATAAAATATTTTATTGGGAGAGAGGGGTATTCTAACAACTTACTCATTAATAATAAGATTGCCAATTCAAATCTCTAAAATGAAGCATACTTTTCTTATCCGACCTTGGGTGGATTCAAAATTGGGTCTTTCATATTTTCTCATTGATTTAAGCACCCACTTATTTTTTTATCTTATTATACAAATAATACAACATGGTGAGTCTGAAAGCATTATTATTTATCACTTTCTTTTCTCTTTCCATTTTTATGTGACTGTATGGTCATCCTTGTCGAGTAATTTTTAGGTCCGAGTACGATAGTTTGGCAACTCTACTAGGGATGTCAGTGATCTGAGCTGCATTTTCTTCTTTAATCATCTCAAGTTTTATCGACTGGTTGAGCTTTCTATTTTTTGTGTATTTTTATTCCATTCTTTTCATATTTATTAAACTCTACAGTTCTTCCTACAACAAAAATTGATGAAGAAATAGAGAATTCTACCAAAAAAAATTCTCAACAATTTTCCAACAGAATAAAATCGAGATTGAACACTTTGTTCTGTTAGAGGAAAAAATAGGTCTTTTAGCATGCCTTTTTGTTTTTCCTGGTACTTAGCAAAGTGTCAAGTAAATCATAGCTTTTATAGACGATAAAAGGATTTTTTTGTCACTTTGCTTTTCATGTTTATTTTTTTCTGAAAGTACGACCAATTATCATGTCTTCTATCAATTTCCACTTTTAGGGTTAGCTTCCACTTTTGTTCTAAGGTTTGTTTCTACTTCCCTTTAAGGGTTAGATTCCATTTCCCTCCTACTATTTTCTTCTCTACCACTTCTTTTTATAAAAAAAGAAAAATAAATAAATAAAAGAAAAGAGAGAAAAGGATGAGAGAGATTTTTAGGATGAGTAAGATCTTTTCTTGCTTAGTAATTTCATGTAAAATCTTTTTTTCTCAATAATTGCATGATTATTTTCTTATATGCCTACATGTTATCTTTCATTCTTATTATTGTGGGTTCGATTCAAAGAATATTAAAATCTTGCACTCATATTGTGCACACCTACAAACTTGTGCATCATGGAACGGGTGCCAACACTCATGTTGGATTCCTGAAAGTGGTGGGGTTGCTAGTAAAGGTACTGACAAAGTAAGTTGGGTGTCCAAAGGGCTTGCGTACACCCTTATATCCTATAACTCGTGATTGGTAGCATTCTTTGTGGTCACGAGGTGTATTAGGAACAATACCAACATTTGAAGAACTCAAGCTACCTTCATGATGAGTGCTATCACACCATAGAGAAGATAAAGACCAACCCTTCCTATACAAGTCACACTTGAGTGAGGACGTAAATCACATCTAAAATCACAGGGTTAAAAGTGGAACTTTATCTTCTACATAACCATCTTTCGGTTTCTTATTTTACAATTTTGAATATTGGTGCATGCTTTTCTAGTTCTAGGATTGTGTAAGGTTTATGCTTTAATATTGTAATCCTCATGCATAGATTATTCTTCATTTACTAACATCATCATGTTTAAAACAATCTTATCAAAACAAAATATCAAATCAAGAATCTTATCTTACCAATGATCTCACATGATCTCAAAGTATCGTAAATGATCTCAAATGACCTCTCTCTCCAAACAACCTTTATTAATTCATCTTGAGTGAAAAAACTTTTTTGAAAAAAGAAAAATATTTCTAAAACTCAACAAGGTTGAAAAGAACATTAAAGTTGAATAATATTTTCAAAACCTCAACAAAAATGTAAAAAGTTTTCAAAATCTCGTCCAAAAAAGCATATAAAAAGGAAAATATTTTCAAATAAAAAGATTTTTTTTTTAAATGATCAAAAATCTTTTTTCAAAAAGAACCATCTTTAGAAAAAGAACAATCTTTTCAAGATGGAAAAATAACTATTTATAAAATAATTTTTAATAAAATAAAAATCTTTTAAGAAAATAACTCCTTTAAAAAAAAATCTTTCAAAAAGAAAAATCAATTAAGTTGAACCGTCCATCAAAACTAAAAAAAAGATGAAAAATGCTTCAAAACTCAATAAAGTTGAATTACCTTTTGAAAATAAAGAGAAATTGGAAAATGTTTTCAAAATCAATTGAAAAAAGATTTTTTTTAAAATTTTGACAATTTGATCCATGCTGAAAGTTTGATATTGTGGTCTCTTCTCATGAGCCTCTACTCATACTTAGATCATTTGATATCAACTAAAAGGCTTCTAAAATGTTATTCAAATGCTCAATATGCTCCTCAATTTTCATCTTTAATCACACATGAGCCAGAGAGACATCCTTTTTGAAAGAATTCTCTAGAATATCTTGACCTCCCAGGTACTAAAATTTTGAGACCTTCATCCTTGCGCTGAAAGGTTTCCCAATTTTATGTATAAGATTGTATATTTTCATGATCAAATCACATCTAGATACACATCATTTGCTATTGATTTGAGCTATGAATGCTTATGTTTACCCAAAAACTACCTCCTTGAAGGGCTTATAACCTATCTTGATCCCTTCAAGACAAAGCTTCACCATAGTTCATAATTCTACTTAATCCTCAATCTTGGATATAACTTACAAATCATGACTAACATAGTGACTCATGCCCCAAGTGTAGAAACTCCATTTGATTAGGAGCATTTCCCAAATGATTGAGATGCCACTTGGTAGCATGTGGTCCACCCATATTTGTCTACCTTGCACCAAGGGTCTTAGACCAATACCTAAAATGAAACCATTAACTGACGTATATCATTTTTATTTGGTCCCAGACCATGACCTAAAATTGTAACAACACACCATTTTTGTGAGTATTTCTCTCATAAAATCACCCCTAATAAGAAGCAAATCTCACATATCCATATCCAAACACAATTTCTGGCCATGTGTAGGTCACCTTATACCTAGATACCATTTTCCTTGTGAGTATATCTTTCATAATATTTTGTCTGAGGAGAGAGGAATCCCATGCACCCATATCCAGCCTCAATCTTTGGACTTGAGAGGTCACCTTGTATGTGGATACCCTTTTCTTGTGAGAGTTTCTCTTATAAAATCTCCTTGAGGGAAGAGGAATCTCACACATCTATATACAACCACAGCTTTTGGCCACAAGAGGGTCACCTTATCATTGGATACCCATTTCCTTGTAAGTGTTTGTCTCATAAAATCCAACCCTAAGAAGAGAGAAATTTCTTTTATTCATATCAATCCATTGTCTTTGGACATGAGAGGGTCACCTTATCCTTGGATACCCTTTTCCTTATGAGTTTTTATCTCATAAAATCTCCTTTGAGGAGAGAGGAATCTCACACACTGTATGCGGTCATAGTTTCTAGCCCTGGGAGGGTCACCTTATCCTTGGATAACCTTTTTGTTGTGATTATTTCTCTAGTAAGATCTCCCCTAAGGTGAGAGTAATCTCACACATCCCTATCTATCCACAGTCTCTGGCCCCGATATGGTCAACTTGTCCCCGGATACCCCCTTTTCTTGTGAGTGTTTCTCTCATAAAATCTCCACTAATGAGAGAGGAATCTCACACATACATATCCAGCCATAGACAATGGCCCCAAGAGGGTCACCTTGTCCCTAAATATCCTTTCCCTATAAGTATTTCTCTCATAAGATCTCCCCTAATGAAAGAGGAATCTTACACACCATTTCCAGCCACAATCTCTGGACCCCAAAGGGTCACCTTGTCCCTAGAACCCTTTTCTATTTAGGTGTTTCTCTCATAAGATCTCCCCTAGGGAGAGAGGAATCTCACATATCAATATCTATCCACAACCTCTATCTTGGTGAGGGTCACCTTGTCCCTAGGTAGCCCTTTCGTTCTGAGTGTTTCTCTCATAAACTCTCCCATGAGGAGATAGGAATCTCAGATATCCATATCCAGACATAGCCTATGACCCCAAAAGGGTCACCTTGTCCCTAGATACCATTTTTCATGTGAGTGTTTATCTCATAGTATCTCAATTGGGGATACAGGTATATACATGCCCATATCCGGCCACAGTCTCTAGCCCTAAAATGGTCACCTTGTCTTGGGGTATCCTTTTCCTTATGAGTGTTTCTTCATAAAATCTCCAATGAGGAGACAAGAATATCACACATTCATATCCAATCACAGTCTCTAGCCCCAAAAGGGTCACATTGTCCCTGGATACCCTTTCCTTATGAGTGTTTCTCTCATAAAATCTCCACTAGGGAGAGTGGAATTTGACACATCGATATATAGCCACAATCTTTAGCCTAGAGAGGGTCACCGTATCCCTTGAAACCCTTTTCTTTATGAGTATTTCTCTGATAAAATCTCCTTAGAGGAGAGAGGATTCTCTCACACCCACATCTAGCCACATTCTCTGGCATGAGAGAGTCACCTTGTCTCAGGATTTCTTTTTTCCTTGTGGGTGTTTCTCTCATAAAATCTCTCTTAAGGAGAGAGGAATTTCACATGCCCATATCCAACCACAATTTATGGCCCCAAGAGATCATCTTGTCCTTATATATCCTTTTATTTATGAGTTTTTCACTCATAAAATCTCCATTAGGAGAGAGGAGTCTAACACATCCATATCCAACCATAATATTTGTCCCATATTGCATCACCTTATCCCTGAACACCATTCTAACTTCCCTGCTAAAGACAACAACCACAATCTGCATGCTTTATCATGGTGATACTACCCAAGTCTCATGACAAGACTAGAAAAATACTTCTGTGTCACTCAATCTATGACCATCTCCCTCTCTTCATATCAATATATCTAACGATCTATGTTGATACCTAAACATTCTCTTTTCATGCAAAGGGCAAAGTTTTCAATTTTGACATGATCTTTCCCCCTTCTCAATTCAAGGGGTGCGATACATTTTTCTATCATTCTTTTTGGCATCCTCTTCCGTGCAATGGATAGTTCCTGTTGAACCCTACTATGAATGTTGGGGACACAAAAAACATTAATTCTGTCTGTTAAATCCTCTTCACAAGGGGCAGTTTGTTTACAACCATGTTTCTTCCTTTTTGACTCCTTTCAACACAAGAGGTGGATTCCTCATTGGTCTTGTGATCCTAACTACCAGTAATTCTACCTGCAATACAGGGAAGGATATCACAAAAGTCTCAAGCAACAAAACACTTGATAGTTTTAGAAAGAGCTTCTTGAGTTGACAAGCACCAAAGAACAATCCAACATTTGTGATGTAATGAATACATTGGTTGAAGACTCTCATGATTTATCAAAGAATTAAGTCAACATAGGATCCATCCAAAAATCATGATGGGATGAATAACCACATATCATAGAGGCACTTGAGTTTGGCAGAAAATAGATTGTCAAAGATAGCATGGGTCATCCAAAGTCATAGATGCAAGTGTTCTTCTTTGTAGGTAATGCACTACTATCATCGTCGTATAACCCAAAGGGTGAACAACTATGACATCTTGGATGACTCTTGGCAAGTGTATGCCAGTGGAAGAATGTTACAACTAATCATCTATAATAGAAGACGTGTATGACACACATAGTCACTCCACATAACAACCGAAGAATCCAATGAACAATCAGAAATTGTTGTTTATCAAAGAAGAAAACCAAAAGCTACAAAAGATCAAAAGACTATAATTCCATTATATAAGAAGAGGTCATATGCAACCATTCCCACAAGTTATCCTCCATCTACATTGTGGAACTATCCTATAGTTTCCGTGACCATATGGGTACCCATATCATCCGTGCTTAGTCATAACATTGAAAGATGAAGTTCGCCTAGAAATTTGGTACTATGTTGACCGCAGTCAAAGAGAAATCCTATAGAAAATGAGAGATCTATATGTCAAGGTAGCAAAAATCAACACCTCCAGAGGGCATCACTAGAAGATCACTAAGCTTGATTTTCAAAGCATGATTAAAGGAACATGTTCATAAGGGACAGTTGCTCCCACCTTCATCAAAAAGGAGATACCAATGCAAAAACCAAAGAGAAGGTTTACACCCTTAGGGGTCTCTCTCTGTAGCATTCTTCCATTTCTAATGGAGGAGTTCCCAGCCATAAGGGCTTCCCTAATTCGTTGCCAAATAGCTACAATGCCCACACTCATTAAGATTTCCATTGCAACAATAAACACACAATAGGTTCATGTATGGACCTCATGCACAACATTGAAAACCGCATTGAGTCTGGTTTGATCCAGGTGGGCATTCTTAGAGAAGTCCCTCCCAATTCTATCACCAAAGATCCAGATATAGTCACAAAGTTGATTGTATCTTCAATCGAGCCATAGCTCTGCCAAATCGCACCAAGACACATATTTGTCATGATCCCCAATGGTCTAGGGATCATGGATGATCTATATATTTGTTTTTATTCAAAAATCAAAACGAGAATAAAAAATCAGAATTGCCAAAATAAAAAACACAAAATCAAAATGAAAAAGAAACAAAATAAAAAGGGAAAAAGAGTTCAAAAGGAAAACAAAATAGGAAAATCCACTTAATTCACTTAACGCTTTACTATCTTATGTGAACCCTGAATTAATAGAACACCAGAACCATTGGGTCAATAACATAGGCATCACAACCATTATCAGGAGTCCCAAATGGTTTGATAACCTAATATCACCCATAAAAATCACTCAATCAATGAAACAACCACAAGCTAAAATTATAGGTGACATTACTTGCCAAAATTAATAAAAGTCCTCTTCTAGGTCTTCTTAAACTGAGCACCCCATATGTGAGTTGGAATAGAACCACCAAGTCTAGACATCTCCAAAAAAATTAGGGGTCACTCCCTAGATGAAGTTTTAATGTTTAAACATGGTTGAAACTGTTCTTATAGGGCACCACAAAGACATAAGGACTAGAGGATAAGGAGAATTAGATCATGTGCTAAATTTCTCATGTCTCACCATATTCCATGAGATCTAGCCTGGTGACCATAAGTGGGAAACATTCACTAGGAAACTCCCACTGATCTGCAATTCAAGTTCGAATCCTAAGAATGTGAGCATCAATGTCTACAACATCAAAGGATTAATAGAATATGTATTAATTATCCCAAAGGGTACCTAAACTTGGACATATCCTTGTGGTGAATAGCTTCTGCTAATAAATGTTGAGGATAGAGCCCATGGGATGTCTCTGATACCTGGTGTCCTAACCCTATTGGATGAGGAGTTTCGAATTAAATATTGGCTACATGAAATGATTAAGCTCTGTAAGCATGCCATCCAGGTCCAATGGAGTACAAAAACTCTCTTTTGTGAGTCAAAAACTCTCATTCTAAGGTTCTAAGCATCAATGCCCAGGGACTTGTATGCAAAATGATAAAAAGATGGATATTAAAGTGCAAAAGACACCTGGAAATGTGGATACATGCTGGTGACAAATTTTCTACACCAAGAAGTATTGAGAATAGATCCCATAGGAGTGTCTTGGGCACCTAGTGTCTTAACCCAACTAGTTAGGGAATTGTCATTGAAATACCCACAAAATGGCACAACTTGAGTCATACAAACATGAAATTAAGAGATAGTGGAGCATGAAATCCACCCTAAATGAATCTTCTCCTAATGGTACAGTTGGCTATGATCATTTTGAGGGAACAACCAACCTATATATGGAAGACATTGGATAAGCTCAAACATGCTTGAGGCCTCAAATGACCTTACACTCCAATACTGGAAAGTGGAAAATAGGGTGAGAAGGGTAATTGTCATTTGTCATTGAATAAGATACAATGATTATATGACCTACCTTCACATATCATGATGGTCCTCCAAACTAACATGGGTTACCACTAACTAGGGCTGTAAATGGGTACGGGTAGACCCGCGGACCCACAAATCCGGACCCTTAAAAAACTCATCATGGGTCTAATTTTTTATACCCGCATACCCTTGGACCCGTATACCCTTGGACCCGCCTATAAGCGGGTCCAATAATGGGTATGCTTGGACCCTGATCTGCTAGACCCGTGTACCCGCTATACATAACTAACTACTAAAATAATGTGTTATATATATCATACTTTACTAGTCTAACTAATATAATTATTGAGATTATATCCTACTCTAACCACAATAAGGTTGAGACTAGTCATATAATTAAGAATTAACTATTCTAGTTACAATAATGAACATCATATATAAACTTCAAATCAAAATGTCTACTAATTTACATTACTTTCGACATAAATTAAATGTTATGATCATGACTACAAATATGTAAACAATTACTCAATTAATGTTATTGTGTAGAATACAACATTGTCTAATATAACTATTACATGTTAATATACTATATGATAACAATATCTTGTTGTGTTAAATATATATCATAGCCATTTCTCTTACATAAAAATATGATGTTTTATAGAACTGCTTACCCGCATACCCACACCGCATACCCGCTATTATTGTGAGTACGGGTATGGTGCGGGTCCAACTTTTGTATTATGCGGGTCTACAACCGGAACCAGAACCACTAAATTAGATGGGTATGGGTATGGGTATGGCCAAACCCGCACCGTACCCGCACCGTTTGCACCCCTACCACTAACTTGCCAAAGGGGTCGCAATCCAAGAAATCTGAATGTTCACCAGTGTATTAAGCACCAAGAAAAACCCTCCACGTATCAGATCCTTACATCTGCCATGGTAAATAGCAATATATCAAGCCTTAAACCATGGTATATCACATAAAAAATTAAATTGGAAATAAACTTCAAAACAACTTCTTTCTGACTAACATGATCACATTAATGTCAAAAGAATAATACACAATATTTGAAACAAATTGATGTGCCAAAATGCTACAACCGTAATTCAAATGATGATAATCTCTTGCCTAGAAAAAGATGATGGAAGAAATCCCAAATAATATGGCTCACACTACACAGGTATCATAGGTCATTTCAACTCAAAGAAGGTCACCTTCAACAATCATGACACACCTTAACCAACAGAGTCCATCAGGGAACTTATGGTAGAAGATTGTAGGTAACAAACATAGGATGAACTATTCATTAAAGAGATAGAGTCTAACCAAATCTAAGCTCCATCAATGGTTATATACATGTTAAGAGAAAGAATCCAACAAGGCACATCATCTCCTAAGATACTAAAAACCATACATGCATCCCAAGACAAATCTACAACCCCTTAAATGAGGGCTTACGCCTTATCAGTTAATGTGGCCTCACATGGCATTCTCTTTACACAAATAGATATTGAATTAGAATATGACATCCAGTCCAAAGACCCTATAGAAGGACATATCATCTTTGTCGAGCTCATGTCACTTCAGAATACTTCTTTTACAAGAGAGATAGCATGATACAACATCTACTGATGAAAACCACATAGTATATTTAAGAATATACCTTCTATGCAAGATTCATTGATCATTTTTTACAAGGCCATCAGATACCTGTTAAAAGCACATCATTAGTTCCACATCAACAAAGAAGATTGAATAATATGTTGGACCTTAATTCTGTACCATTACCATCATCAACACTTTTGTGATGAGATTCCTTACCTTTATAGCATTTGAAATTAAGAAGTTCAAAAGTCAGTACAACCTACATTAGACTTCATATATAAAGAATGACCCAAACTCATCAACCATGTGATCAGTGGAAGCATACCTTCTTGAGATTTTTCTTCAATTTAGAAAGTTCTACACTCAACTAGGCATCCTCAATCATGACCACCTCTATAGACGGTCATTTCCAACCTTTCTTTGGGTCTTAGACCATGACCTACAGTTGGACCAATCATGTGCTTTATCTGTAAATATCTTTTGGATCTTGATATGATCCTAAACTAACCCAAATTCATTTCATAATAGTTTTTTGTCTTGTACTATGACTTTAAACTAATATAATTTCATTTTCCATATCTATTTTGGATTGTGGACTATGGCCTTCAATTAGACCACTTCAAATAACAAATATCCTTTGGGTATTGGTCTATGACCTTAACTAATCCAAATTCATTTTCTAAATCTATTTTTGGTCCTAGAATAAACATTAAAGTAGACCACTTCCTATAAGATATATTTTTGTGTCCTTTAATACAACCTTAAACTAATCCAACTTCATTTTTTAGTCTTTTTTGGGTCTTGGACTGTGACCTTAAACTAAACCATGACCAATATTAGATCTTTTTGGGTCCTTGAGCAAGACATTAAACATACCATAATCATTGTTCTAAAGATGATCCTCTCTTATATTTGGGTCCTCAAATAAGACCTTAAGCTTTACCAAGCAACATTAAAGACCTAACTTGAGTAGCGGCTTATGATTTTAAGCCCTACCTTGAATGGACACCTAGCATCTTCAAATGTTTATCCTTGATTAATTCACCTCGTTGTTATCAAAAGTCTACCCATAGTAGGCAATTTTCTTTCCAACCCTTACCATGAGTAGTCATACTATTTTCATTATAAAACCCTATCTTTAGTAGGCACCTTGCATATCAAAGCCTATCACAGGTACCCAACTTTGAAGCCCTACCCTTAGCACACAATCCTCTTCAAAGTCTTATTGTGTATAGGCACCTCTTATTTCTAAGCTCTACCCAGAATATTGATATTCATTTTAAAGCCTTGTCCTAAATAGACATATTGGATTTCAAAGTGCTATCCTGAATATGCACCTTTCCTTGTAACTAGAAAGACCTCAATGCAAGTAGGCACCTATGTTGGTATATATGCCCATAGAGTCATCCCAAGCGATTGCATGGAGTCAGATATTAATTAATCAATTAATGCGATTATTTGGTTAATTAATGAATTCCAAAATATTCTAATTAATCCACGAGCGTTTTAATTAACATAGTGTTTTTGTTTACCGTTGGGTTTAGGAAACCCAACTTCCCTTCATCTCCTATTTAAAGGAGGTTGACGACTGATGTATATATAAGATATTGAGAGAGGCTTTCTAGTTTACGCTCACATACGTAAACCCTAGCCGTCACCATCCTTAGGAGAGAAAGGAGGGCAACACGCCGCTAGCATGCCGCTGCACAGACACGACTCCTTCCCGCCGGCTTAGGAAGCACGACATGGAGTTCCAGTCCATCCCCGTGGATGAAGTAGAGATGCAAGCACTGAGACGCCTACATTCAGAGGACATCGACGATCATCCATGCACGTTACGAGCGGCGCACATCATCGCATGAGAGGAGCGCCGCCGGATCTTCCTACGACAGCGAACGGGAGAGAAGTTTTGTCCGTGTAGACAAGCATCATTGCACACCTTTGTGCAGCGGGACATCATCGGACTTGCTCCGCGATAAGGTATATCCCGCAAACACTCCTTCTGAATACACTGTTGTCGACGAGTTCCTGTTTCGGGTTGAGTGGAATTTTTTTGTTGCTTCCGCCGCACATATTTTCTCCACAAAACCCAACAGTGGTATTAGAGCAGCGTCGATCTATGACATATTTGGATTCGTTTCGATATGATTGAATCGATGTATACTGTTTTCTATGTTTCATATGATGTGAATTAAAACTGCTAATGTGCAAATCTAAACCTAATTCCACATACGCCGCAGGCTTCTATTTTTGACGTTTTGGACGGGGTTGACTATGGAAAATATTGATTTTCCTAAGTGCACGGAAGTAAAATTCCATAGACCTTTCAAGGGCTCTGCCCCTAAGACCCCGCGAGGGGCGACCTCCCCTCGATCCCCGCACAGGGACGCTTCCCCTGTGTACCCCACTTAATCTGTGTGGGAGTCAAAAATTTATTTCATGGGGAATGTCCAGCATTAAAAGTACTGCAATTTAATATGTATATACGTATATGTAGATATACCTATGATAGCATACACGTCACATTTAAAATCTATTTTATGTGGTGAGTGCATGTACGGTTATGGCCTAGTATCCCCTTTTGTGAATGTTGTGGATGAATATGGATGTCAATCTTGTGGATATGTTTGTTTGTGAATTCTATGGATGTATAATGGTTACATATGGATCCTTTGTATAAAGTATTCAGCTTGCATGTCGAGCTTCATCTCTTATTTCAAAGTGTAATTAATTCTTTCCTTATATATTTGTACTCATATGATGTAATAGAGATAGGATTAGTTTTAGTTTTTGTAAACTTGATGTAAGGAGGCGACTTGAAGATCCAACTCCAAGGAGTGTCCATGGAGAAGCACCATGAAGATCTAATTCCAAGAAGAAACCTAAAGATCCAACTCCAAGGAGCGTCCATGGAGAAGCAACAAGAAGATCCAATTCCAAGAAGCAACTTGAAGTTCCAACCTCACTAAGCATCCATGAAGTTGTTTATTGTAATGTTGATCATTACATGCTTACAGGTTGATTCACAGGTGTTGCATGAGATGCATAAGACCATAGGTGGACCATAATCCTTTGTTGCTCCAAAGGATTACAATAGTATGGCCATACCGATGTATTTGTGTTTGTGATTGCATGTCTATCATTTGTGGTTGTGGATATAGTAGTATATGATACATACTATAAGTATGTGGTATTTGGATATGTATATGTATTAATAAAATCCCTCAATTAATAATGTTAAGTTTTAGTTGCCTTCTATAAAGCAACACACATGAAAAGCTTGATCGACTATGTGTGGGCATGCCTCCGCGTGGTACACTATCTATCTCGTGGAAGTGTGATGGTAGGTGTGTGGGTCTGCCTCCGCAGGGTGCACACTCATCGTGCTGGCTTATGGGTTGGACTTAACTAGGGAACCTTGATAGGATCAAGTACCTAGAGGCACAAAGATGCATCATGGCAAGGAGTTGTGCTTGATCATCTATCCAAGAGTTGCATATGATGCAGCAAAATTTTCCTACCTTAGTATATGGTCTTTGACGTTGGCGTTGGTTGGGCATTGATCCAATTATTTTGGGTCTTGGCTCACTAGAAGGTTGTGCGTTGCAATCTTTCAAGTTGATAGTGAGGGCTATCCATTTGAATAAAATAGTGGGAGCATAATTTATTAAAGGCCTAACTAATCTTGTTTATCAAATCATTACAAGTCAAAATGTTTTGGACTAAATGCAAATTTTTCTTTTGTTGCAATCAAATGGCAAACAACACTCACACTTTCTCATTGCGATCGGTCCTTGAGAAGGACAAACTTACTAGAATTAACTTTCAAAACTGGTTTAGGACGCTGAGAATTGTTCTCACACATGAGCGTAAGCTCTATGTCCTTGAAACACCAGAGCCAGCGGAACCCGCCGTAAATGCGCCCAAGGCTGAAAAGGATGCTTACAAGAAGCACCTTGATGATGCCATGGATGTCAAGAGCCTGATGTTGTGCTCAATGAACTATGAGTTGCAAGAGCAGCATGAGAACATCAATGTCATGGAGATGGTAACACATCTCAAGAACATGTATCAACATCAAGCAAGACAGGAGAGATATGATGTCTCAAAGTCTTTGTTCAAAAGCAAGATGAAAGAGGGAGACTCAGTTGGCACCCATATACTCACTTTGATTGGGTACGTGGAAAGCCTATCTAAGCTGGGATTTCCCCTAGGTCAAGAGTTGGCCACTGATGTGATTCTACAATCGTTGCCTGAATCATATAGTCATTTTGTCATGAACTACAACATGAACAATTTTGACAAGCCGTTGTCAGAATTGTTGGGCATGTTGAGGACAGCTGAAGCACATATGAAGAAAGACAAGCCTAAGTCTGTGATAATGATCAACAAGACAAAGGGAAAGTCAAAAGGCAAAGGCAAAGCTAAGAAAAGTTCTAAAGCTAGGCAGAAGCCAAAGTCATCCGTGCTCAAAGCTAAAGGTGGGATCTCCAAAGAAGGCAGTTGTCACCATTGTCACTGGCCTGGACATTGGAAAAGAAACTGTCCTCTCTACCTGGAGGAATTGAGGAAGAATAAGAAGGGGATAGAGATCTCCACTTTAGGTATATACGTTATTGAGATAAACTTAAATACTTCTTCATCATGGGTACTAGATACCGGATGTGGATCTCACATATGTTCTAATATGCAGGATCTGATAAGAAGTAAGCCTTTACGAAAGGGCCAAGTCGAGATGTAGGTTGCTAATGGAGCAAGAGTTGCTGCCACCGCAGTTGGAGTTGTTAGTTTATCTTTGCCTACGGGCATTGTAATAGAATTAGAGAATTGCTATTATACCTGCCATTAATAGAAATATTATTTCTGTATCTTGTATGGACAAGAGTGGATTTGAATTTTACATTAAGAATGGAATTATTTCTATATCTAAAGATGAGATCTTTTATGGCGATGCCCCTATGTATTATGGTATCTACTTGTTAGAACTTGAGACTAGCATATATAACGTAAATACTAAAAGGTTAAAACTTGACAACTCAAATAAAACATTCTTATGGCATTGTCGTCTTGGGCACATAAACGCGAAGCACATATCTAGACTCCATAAGGATGGTTATCTAGACTCTTTTGATTTTGAATCATTAGAGACATGTGATGCATGTTTATTAGGGAAGATGACCAAGACTCCTTTCACTAGACATAGTGAGAGAGCCAGTGATCTGCTAGGGCTCATACATACTGATGTATGTGGACCTTTTAGATCAAATTCTAGAGGAGGCTATCAATACTTCATTACCTTCACTGATGACATCAGTAGGTATTCCTATGTATATCTTATGAAACACAAGTAAGAAACTCTTGAAATGTTCAAGATTTTCATGAATGAAGTAGAGAAGCAACTTGGTAAGAGTATTAAAGCACTCCGTTCAGATCGGGGTGGCGAATGCTTAAGCCAAGAGTTTGAGGACATTCTGAGAGACCATGGTATTGTATCACAATGGACTCCACCTGGTACACCACAACATAATGGTGTGTCAGAAAGAAGGAATCATACATTATTAGACATGGTACGATCAATGATGAGTTCAGCCAAACTTCCAATATCATTCTGGGGATATGCTCTTGAAACTGCAACGCTTACACTTAACCGTGTACCTTCCAAATCGGTTCAAAAGACACCATATGAGATATGGAATGGGAATTGTCCCAATTTGTCTATGTTAAAGATTTGGGGATGTGAAGCTTATGTTAGGAAACAATTTCCTGAAAAGCTTGGACCCGAATCGGAAAAATGCTATTTTGTTGGATACCTCAAGGAAACTCGGGGATACTACTTCTACACACCAACTGACAACAAAGTGTTTGTTGCTAGGACTGATGTATTTCTTGAAAAGGAATTAGTGGGAGGAATGTAGAGCTCAAAGAAGTTCGAGACCAACAAGAAATTAGAGAACCTGAGGAGGTACATAAGGAACATGAAGACTCACAAATTGTTGTGGAATTTCAAGTTCCAAATGTAACACAGGAACCTCATAGATTTAGTAGGACACGACTTGAGCCTGAGAGATTTGGATTTCTCGTGACTCAAGACAGTGATGAATTGGGCTTAGCAGATGATCCAACTTCCTATCTAGAAGCTACTAAGGGACCAGAATATGAGAAATGGCTCAAAGCCATGAGATCTGAGATGGAATCCATGTACACCAACAAGGTATGGACCTTGGTGGATCCACCCGAAGGGGTAAAACCCATAGGGTGCAAGTGGGTCTTCAAGAAGAAGACTGACATGGATGGAAATGTTCAAACCTATAAAGGTAGATTGGTTGTGAAAGGATTCCGTCAAATTCAAAGTGTTGATTATGACGAGACCTTCTCACCAGTTGCCATGGTTAAATCCATCAGGATCATGCTTGCCATTGCAGTTTATCATGACTATGAGATTTGGCGGATGGATGTTAAAACAACATTCCTTAATGGGAATTTACTCGAGGATGTGTACATGACACAACATGAGGGTTTTATCGATCCAAAGGAAGCCAATAAAGTCTGTAAGCTACAAAGGTCAATCTATGGATTGAAGCAAGCATCTTAGAGCTGGAATCTACGTTTTGATGAAGTAGTCAAAAAGTTTGGCTTTAGTCAAAATGAAGATGAACCTTGTGTTTACAAAAGGGTTAGTAGGAGCACAATTGTATTTCTCATATTGTATGTGGATGACATACTATTGATGGGAAATGACATCCCTACTCTTCAGACAGTAAAAGGTTGGCTAGGGAAAACTTTCTCTATGAAGGATTTAGGTGAAGCATCCTATATACTAGGGATCAAGATCTATAAATATAGATCTAGAAGGCTTCTAGGCCTAAGCCAGAGCACATACATTGAAAAGGTGCTAAAGAGGTTTAGCATGGAGGGTTCTAAGAGAGGTAACTTGCCCATGTCCCATGGGGTTACAATCTCTAAAGCCCAGTGTCCTAGTTCATGTGATGAACGAGCACACATGAGTAAGATTCCATATGCATCAGCAATTGGATCTATCATGTATGCAATGTTATATACTTGTCCTGATTTGTCGTATGCTTTGAGCATGACGAGTCGATATCAGTCAGATCCAGGTGAATGTCACTGGACAGCCGTAAAGAACATCCTAAAGTACTTGAGAAGGACTAAGGATCAATTATTGGTATACGGTGGTGAGGAAGAGCTCATGGTAAAGGGTTATACCGATGCTAGCTTCCAAGCTGACAAAGATGACTACAAATCGCAATCTAGATTTGTGTTTTGCCTAAACAATGGAGATGTGAGCTGGAAGAGTTCCAAGCAAGAGACGATTGCAGATTCTACAATAGAGGCCAAATATATTGCCGCATCTAATGCTGCAAAGGAAGTTGTGTGGATCAAGAAGTTCATTTCTGAACTTGGAGTGGTTCCAAGCGTTGGTGATGCAATTGAGTTGTTTTGTGACAACAATGGAGAAATTGCACAGGCTAAAGAACCAAGATCACATCAACATTCAAACATATTCTACGGCATTTCCATCTCATACGAGAGATCGTACAACAAGGAGATGTGAAGATTTGCAGAGTACCTACAAAAAGTAATGTGGCTGGCCCGCTCACAAAAGCACTTTCACAGCAGAAACATGACGGACATGTTCGATCACTTGGATTGAGATTCATAAGTGATTGGGTATAAGTGCAAGTGGGAACTTATTGGTATGTATGCCCATAGAGACTATCATTCGATGATTGTAATGGGATACTATGTAAACAATTTGTAATACTACATTGATCATATCAATAAAGGCAAGTTTCCAATCTATATGTTTGTGTTTTATATTCTGAGATGACCATAAAACTTATAGATGTCTATAGAATAATATACTCAATGACATATGTCTTCGGGTTGATGACCTGAATAGTGAGATCATATGTATGCTAAGAGTATGTATTCTTGTTTTATCCCTAATCAGTTGTTATTATGGAAATATCCATAGACATCAATAACACATAAGATTAGAATGTATGTTGGTTGATGGAAGAATCTCATTATCCATGATATGGAGATATCAAACCAAATACATAGATGCTTGTTAGAGAACAACGTATCAAATAGACCCACCTTGAGAGTGACACATGGATACCATGATTGGTAGTTAGAGTCACATCTCATAATGATGGTGGTGATTGTGGTTCTTAAACCTGAAGTCACTACACTTATCACATGTCATTCGATGTACTTTGACATCATCCACCGTGGTCCTGAATAAGGATTGCCATAAAGATGGTGCTTGGGTGCACTGTGACACATGGGGATGACTGTGAGTGATGTAGATGGAATTTTTCCTTCCTACGAGAGTTTGATATTCTGGCCACTTGATAAGCGAGATTGAGAAATGCATGGCCATGCTGATGTGAGTCAATATGTGATATTGAGCTTACATATATCTCAGAAAGTCTGCTCTAGTTCAAGGAACATGGATTGAACGTTGAAAAGGATAACAATTCCATGACTCGAGTTCAATCCAGATATCAGTGACAAAGGAACTATACAATCACTGTAACACCAGTCGTGAATGATAGGTTAAGTTGTTCTCTAACTTCTCCAATTACTTGGGTGGCAATGAAGTCTTGTGAGATACCAATCATTGCTTGTGAAATCATAATATGATTATGGATATTACTGCCAACGTAATTTGGAGCCTACCGGGTCACACGCATAGGATGTGTTGGAATAGGAGTATAATTGTGGATTTGATTGGAATTGCTCTGAATCACATTGATTACTAAATTGTTTATGTAATCAATTAGAATAATATTGGAGTGACTGGCTCTAAGTGCAAGTGGGAGTCTGTTGGTATATATGCCCATAGAGCCATCCCAAGCGATTGCATGGAGTCGAATATTAATTAATCAATTAATGCAATTATTTGGTTAATTAATGAATTCCAGAATATTCTAATTAATCCACGAGTGTTTTAATTAACGCAGTGTTTCTATTTACCGATGGGTTTAGGAAACCCTACTTCCCTTCGTCTCCTATTTAAAGGAGGTTGACGGCCGATGTCTATATAAGATATTGAGAGAGGATTTTTAGTTTACGCTCACGTACGTAAACCCTAGCCGTCACCGTCCTTAGGAGAGAAAGGAGAGCAACGCGCTGCTAGCACGCCACCGCACATACACGACTCCTTCCCGCCGGCTTAGGAAGCATGACATGGAGTTTGAGTCCATCCCCGTAGATGAAGTAGAGATGCAGACACTGAGACGCCTACGTTCGGAGGACAACGATGATCATCCGTGCACGTTACGAGCAGCGCACATCATCGCACGAAAGGAGCACCGCCGAATCTTCCTGCGACGGCGAATGGGAGAGAAGTTCCGTCCGTGTAGACAAGTATCGTTGCATACCTTTGTGCAGTGGGACATCACCGGACTTGCTCCGCGATAAGGTATATCCCGCAAACACTCCTTTTGAATACACTGTTGTCGACGAGATCCTATTTCGGGTTGAGTGGAATTTTTTTTATTGCTTCCGCCGCGCATGTTTTCTCCACAAAATCCAACAGTCTATACTTAAGTCCTGCCATCAGTAGACACATAGCATCACAAAACCCTATCATAGTCACTTCATTCCTCAAAGACCAATGGTTAGGTGGGCATCCATATAATCTAAGACCTACATCATGTAGGTACTCTGAGGTTAATCTTTTGATCAGTCTTGAGGCTTAACTATCATCTAGATCCAAAATTCTAAAATATGGTCCATACTACTTAATTTTGAAATCTCATGGTCATGGAGAAACGAAGAGACAGGGATGAGAGGAAGCAGAGGAAAATCAAAGAGGAACATCCCCAATGAGGATGACAATCATGATCTAGGACTAAATCTAAGAAGCATTAAAGGAACTAAAGGAGTATAAACATGGCCATTAGAACTACGTAGGGGACACATAAACATAGAGTTGGGTCTCGGTATCAGATATAGGAGTCACACTCAAATATGCAAACATGTCAAGATGAGAAGAATTGATTTCATCCACTGTCAAATTGAATCATTTACATAAAGTACTCAGGGAGTCAAATATTGAGTCAATGTTAGATCTGCCGTTAGAGAATACACATGAAATAATGAAGGAAACAACTAACCCTAATTTAAGTGCAGGAGTTGAAATTCCAAAACCAAACCAAAAGGAATAGGCTACATTTAGTAGGGTTGTTGACTACAACAATGGGACTAATTCAAATAATTTCTTCCTAAAGAAGTTATTTGGTGACTAATGTAACACTAGGATAAATTTATGGTAAACCCTCCCTAACGATTATCCTTGTAGTGGATAAAAAAACCTTGTTAAATAGTGGGAATATAAAATTTTGGTCCACATAATTGGTATCAACATAGTGTATCTAACCGTGAGACACTACCAGAACTCTTATGGATTCCACTGGGAGGTTCATCATGTGTGAGCTGGATATGGATCACTTCATGGTATAACTATCTTGCAAACGTGACTACAACAAGGCTCTAATAGGGGACCCATGGAAGATTTTCATATGCAACATTAGTGTCTAGGAGTGGTATCCCACTTTTACGTCTATGAAAGATTGTCTGGAGCCTATCATATTATGGGTATGCATAATTAACACTGCCTATATGCCTCTATGTACCCAACATGTTTGACTACATCAGTTTGTCCCTTATCATGCTTATAAAGGTGGACACCCACACTACTAGTAGAGCTCAAAGCAAGTTCGTGTGACTTGCTTTGGAGATACATACTACAAGGTCACTAATCCCCTCAATCATAATAAATGTTGTCGATAATGAGGTTGAGTATGAAGGATTCTCATATGTGTGTGAAGCGTGTGGGAAGGTGGAACATCACAAAAAACTATAAAATAATAGAAGTAAAACCAATTTGGATACACAGGTGAGTGAGGATATGTAGAAGATGGAAAGGCATGAAACTCATGACAATGGAGTAGCTGTAAAAGTTAAAAACATAAAGGAGGAGACCCAAGAGGAAGAGGTCCACTGATTGATATGATACTGAATACTAATGTTAGTAATAGGTTCATTAGTCTTGTTGAGTATGGGAATATAGACTGGATACCAAGGTGAAAGAACTAAGGAATAAATATATAGAGATGGTAAAGGTTCTTTGGAAGCACCATGGAGAGGATGATGCCACATGGGAGCTAAAGACAGGCATGGAAAAGGCATACCCTGAATTATTTATTTAATTGCCTAAATTTTGGGGGGAAAATTCTTATAAAGAGGGGAGGATGTTACAACCTCAATTTTGCTTGTATGGTTGTAAATGGAATTGTTCCAAAGAAATGTACTTGGTTGTAAATTGTATGACTTATGATAAATATATTGGTTTCTTTTACAACTTTTTCCTTATGCATGTGTTTTCATGAATCCTATTATAATAAAGGGTCCAAGATGTTAAAAGAGAAAGGAATAGTGGAAGAAAAACAAATAATGCATAAATAAAGAAGGAAATTGAAATAAAGGTGAAAATATAAGAAACATGTGGAAAGATGTGGGATTAATCATATTGGATGATATTTCGAACTCCACATGGTTTCTTGAGATACAAGGAATCTAAACAAATGAAAATAAGAGAGTAAGAGAGAGGAAATGTGAATAAAATATGCTTTATTAAGTAATGACTTGTGTATGAAGGAAAAACTCTTTTTCTTTCGAATTATGATTACAAACTTGGCATGCAGTTAGATTATTATTAATGATTTCCCCTCAAAATTTGGGATGAAAAGGAGCCAGGAATTGAGAGTTATGAATTTTACAAATTTTCCTAAAGTGAGAAGGATGTTATTAATGTCATGATTTTTCCTAAAATTTTAATCAATTATTCAATTTTGCACGCGTGATGTGTCCGTTGGATCCAAAATCCATGGTCGATGTTCATTGTCTAGTTCCAGCAGAACTAGGAAACAGACTGAAAGAAAGTGGGATTTTCCATCCCAATTTTTCACATGTGCGGATGAGGAAATTGCCTAATTGTGTTCGGGAGAAGATTCCGAACACTTGGGATCCAAGTTTTTTTAGATTTGGAGGCTTCTCAGAGAAACGCCCAATGTGCCTAGATCGGGGGGGGGGTGACGGCAAGGATCGAAAACCCTAAAATCCTACACGAGCCCTATAAATAGGGCCACCCTCAACTTTGGTAGACCCTCATGAGACCAAACAGCTACCTGTTGTACCTCCTCATGCCCATGTTCACCTATCCATTTCTTCACCGACAATATCACCACCATAGGACTGCTACGGGTTGATCGCACCCTATGCAGTGGAGACGAAGAGCATGAGTCCTTCGATCCAAGTCAGTCGTTGACTGATGAATTAGATCAACATACCAGGTTGATCTATGCTTCAAAAGGGCATGAGTGGATGTGATCAATGTGATCCGCTCGATACTTGCACGACCAATGATGACCCGAGATCTGACGGCTGCCATTTTTCCAAAAAGAAAAGGTCATCCGCCTCTCTAGTCAGAAATTCTAGAAAATCAATAGATCTTGGTAAATTCATTAAAAATCAATCCTTTGGTCGAAAAATAAAAGTAGATAGTGATTTTTTATCAGAAAAATATATAGAATCTAATAAAAATGGAATTGAAGCCTGATAACGCTTGTAGTTCAAAAAAATATGAAGTTACCACTTTTCATGTACTAAATTATGGTAAAACCCTAATGTGATGTGGAAATCATATTTGATGTCTCTTTTGGGTTATTTCGAGTAATATTAACCTATCAAGAATAAAAGGAAGGGTTAAATCCGAAAAGGATGATATTGTGCTTGTTTTAAGGTTTTGCACACATAATTATGCATTATTGGGCTGAAAACCCCTAATTTTGGAAAATATGGGTTTTAATGGTTTTATTCTGAAAATGTAAATATATAACAGAGATATAATGATCTTGAACTTGGTTTGAGATTAAAGAACCCTTGATGAGGATAATTAGAATAATTAGGGTTTTCTAAACAAGAAACCTATTTTAGGGTTGTTAGCCTAAAAGGAGGTAAAGTTGGATAAAGCAACCTAAGAAACCCTAGTGAGACCTAGGGGCTTGGAAGCCTTAGAAAGTATCCTCATGTCATTAGGAAGGTGTTTTGACATTAGGTTATCTATATGTTTTAAGAATTAAGGGTTGCTTGCATTAAGGTGCTTGCTTGGATATCTTGTTGAATTTGGATTCTTTTGCTCAAGAACAGGTATGTGGTTACGTCTATGGTTAAATCGCTTTAGTTTCACGAATATTCTCGAGGTTTTATTGGTTGCTTGGAAATAATTGCTTGATTTTCTTTTATTTCATGCAACTATAAAGTGACTATGACTATCACCATAATTATATGCACATGTCTAGCTCAGATCATGGTCCTCCTCTGTAGCTCTGATGATGATCGACCTAGTACATGGTCTTCCCGCAAGGTAGGATCATCATGTTATCATGAGTTGATGTGTTGGTATACCCTTGGGTAGGACCATATGACTCCACGACCCTATGTATTGATGTACATGTAAGGTACGATCATGGGGGTTAGTTGAGATCTACCATATGAGAGGTAGTATCCATGTCCGCTGTAGGGACAACACAGAGGCTAGGGTATGTAAGGATTTCGTAGTCATGCTCAAAATGTAAAGTTTGTTTTGTTAAATCATAATTGCTTGCAATATGTTGTTACAATTAAAGGCAAGATTATTGGTTCCCCCACATACCAGTATAATTTGTTATGATGACTGTCGTTTTGTTTTCTGGCATTTTAGGTAATATTTGAAATTGGACAAACAGTAAAGTGGCACCTGTGAAAATTAAATTTAAAATAATGAAGGAGGATTTAGAAAGATATATTTCTACTCCAGGTAAAAGTCTCAGTTACCTAATTTTGAAGGTATGATAAAAAAAATTATTCCAATTTTCAGTTTAGCCTTTAGTAGAATTTATTAATTATTTTTTATTATTTGCAAAACCACAAATCCTATTTTAGGATAACGCTCTTGACTTCTTGGTCTCCCTTAATTGGGGGTTACCAGGGAGCGAGTTCAATACTGATCAATATGTGAAGCATGATTCCAAGAGTTAAAGGAGAAGTTGACTATAGCTCCAGTGTTGACTCCACCGTCTAGTAACAAGGGTTTATGATCAATACGGATGCATCAAAGATGGGACTAGGATGTGTACTAGAACAAAACAGGCATGTTGTTGCCTATGCCTCCGGACAATTCAAACCCAATGAAGTGAATTATCTAACACATGATTTAGAGTTGGCTGCAATTATACATGCTGTGAAGATTTGTCGACACTATATATATGGAGCCACCTTTGAAATCTTCACTGACCACAAGAGCCTGAAGTATCTCCTAACTCAGAAAGACTTAAATATGATACAGAGACGGTGGATGGAATATATGAAGGACTATGATTTCATCATTGATATCACCCCAGAAAGACGAACATTGTGGATGATGCTCTTAGCCGGAAATATCTCAGGTGTGCATCTATCTTGTCTATCCAGTGGAGGAAGCTAGAATATCTTGTGGAGTGGAATCCACAATTGTTGGAAGATTGAGTCCATTTATCTAATATACATATTAAACCAACCATGTTGACCGAGTTGGTAACTGCCCAGTTAGCCATCCCAGAGCTTGAAAAGATGAGAGGTTTGATGGAGAAACCTCAGACCTGTCTCTCAGTAGGAGAGGATGGCGACATCTATTATAAGAGTCATATTTGGGTTCCTAAAGATTCAATGTTGAAGGATCATATCTTGCAAGAAGCTCATGGTTCGAAGTACACGGTACACCCTGGCACTACCAAAATGTTTAAGGATCTGCAACAGTACTTTGGTGGCCCAAAATGAAAAGAGATATAGTGGCATATGTGGCCAGTTGTCTCACTTGCCATATGGTGAAGGTTGAGCACCAACGACCCGGTGGATTGCGACATTCGATTGAGATTCTTGATTGGAAATGGAAACATATCACCATGGACTTTGTGGTGGGTCTTCCCAAGACCAAGAGAGGTAATGACACAATATGGGTTGTGGTAGATCGCCTTACCAAGTCGACACATTTCCTTGCCTTAAAGACCACTGCCAAAGTGACAGACTTAGCTGAGCTATACATTCGAGAGATTGTACAACTACATGTTGTTCCGAGTTTGATCATTTCTAACCGCGATCCGAAGTTCACTTCCAAATTATGGAAGTAGGTACAAGAGGAACTCGGTACTAGACTAAAGTTTAGTACAATGTATCACCCCCAGACTAATGGACAATCAGAGAGGACAATCCAGACTTTAGAGGATTTGTTGAGAGCTTGTGTGCTCGATTGGGGTGGTTTGTGGGAGCAATACCTACCCCTCGGTGAGTTTGCTTACAATAACAGTTACCAAGCCAGTATTAGGATGCCATCTCAGAAGCTCTCTATGGGAGGCCATGTCGGTCACCACTTCACTGGGATGATGTTAGTGAGAGGACCTTGTTGAGGTCAGATGAGCTGCAGGTGTATGCAGATAAAGTCACTTTGATCAAGTAAAGGCTGAATAAAGCCCAGGATCGACAGAATTCGTAGGAAGATGCGAAGCAGATTGACTTGCAGTTCACCGTGGGAGAGCATGTGTTTTTGAAAATCTGAACCCTCCACACTATAGATAAGAATAGAGGAAAGTTGAGCCACCGATATGTGGGTCCATTTGAGATTTTAGAACGGATTGGTGAAGCTGCTTATCGTCTGGCCTTACCCCCTCAGTATACTATGATGCATGATGTTTTCCATGTGTCTAATCTGAAGCTCTATGTGAAGGACCCGAGCCATGTGCTAAGCATTGAACCTATTGAGATCCAACGGAGAATAACATATCCTGAGTCATCTGTGAGGGTACTGGATACCAAGGTGAAAAGCTAAGGAATAAAGAGATAGATATGGTAAAGGTTCTTTGGAAGCACCATGGAGAGGATGAAGCCACATGGGAGCTGAAGACAAAAATGGAAAAGGTGTACCCTGAATTGTTTGTTTGATTGCCTGAATTTTGGGGGCAAAATTTTAATAAAGAGGGGAGGATGTTACAACCTCGGTTTTGCTTGTATGATTGTAAATGGAATTGTTCCAAAGAAATGTACTTAGTTGTAAATTGTATGACTTATGATAAATATATGGGTTTCTTTTACAACTTTTTCCTTGTGCATGTGTTTTCATGAATCCTATTATAATAAGGGTCCAAGATGTTAAAAGAGAAAGGAAAAGTGGAAGAAAAACAAATAATGCATAAATAAAGAAGGAAATTGAAATAAAGGTGAAAATACAAGAAATATGTGGAAAGATGTGGGATTAATCATAATGGATGATATTTTGAACTCCACATGGTTTCTTGAGATACAAGGAATCTAAACAAAGGAAAATAAGAGAGTAAGAGAGAGGAAATGTGAATAAAATATGCTTTATTAAGTAATGACTTGCACATGAATGAAAGACTCTTTTTCTTTGAAATTATGACTCCAAAGTTAAATGCAGGTAGATTAAATTATTAATGATTTTCCCTTAAAATTTGGGATAAAAAGGATCCAGGAATTGAGAGTTATGCATTTTACAAATTTTCCTAAAGTGAGATGGATGTTATTAATGCAACAATTTTTCCTGAAATATTAATCAATTTTTCAATTTTGCACGCGTGACGTGGTTCATTGGATCCAAGAACCATGACCATTGTTCATCGTCTAGTTCTAGCAGAACTATGAAACAGACTGAAAGAAAGTGGGATTTTCCATCTTGATTTTCTCGCAACTCATCACATGTGCAGACGAGAAAATTGCCTAGTTGTGTTCGGGAGAAGATTCTGAACACTTGGGACCCAAGTTTTTCGAGCTATAGAGGCTTCTTGAAGAAACGCCCAATGTGCCCAGATCGGGGGGCGACGACAAGGGTCGGAAACCCTAAAATCTTACACAAGCCCTATAAATAGGGCCACCCCCAATTTTGGTAGACCCTCACGAGACCAAACGGCTACCTCTCGCACCTCATCATGCCCAGGTTTGCCTATACACTTTTTCACCGATGAGATCACCGCCACAGGGTTGTCGTGGGTCGATCGCGCCCCGCACAGTGGAGACGAAGAGTGTGAGCCCTTCGATCCAAGTCAGTCGCTGACCGACGAATTAGATCAATGGACTAGGTTGATCCGTGCTTCAAAAGGGTGTGAGTGGATGCGATCAACATGATCTGCTCGATCCCCGCACGGTCAACGACGACCCAAGATCTGACGGCTATCATTTTTCCAAAAAGAAAAGGTAATCTCCAGTTAGAAATTCTAGAAAATCAGTAGATCTTGGTTAATTCGTTAAAAATCGATCCTTTGGCCAAAAAATAAAAGTAGATAGTGCTTTTTGATCAAAAAAATATATAGAATCTAATAAAATGGAATTGAAGCCTGATATTACTTGTAATTCAAAAAGTATATGAAGTTACCACTTTTAATGTACTAAATTATGGTAAAACCCTAATTGTATGTGGAAGTCGGATTTGATGTCTCCTTTGGGTTATTTCGAGTAATATTAACCTATTAAGAATAAAAGGAAGGGTTAAATCCGAAAAGGATGATATTGTGCTTGTTTTAAGGTTTTGTACACATAATTATGCATTAATGGGCTAAAAACCCCTAATTTTGGAAAATATGGGTTTTAATGGTTTTAATCTAAAAACGTAAATATACAACAGAGATATAATGATCTTGAACTTGGTTTGAGATTAAAGAACCCTTAATGAGGATAATTAGAATAATTAGGGTTTTGTAAATAAGAAACCTATTTTAGGGTTGTTAGCCTAAAAGGATGTAAAGTTGGATAAAGCAACCTAAGAAACCCTAGTGAACCCTAAGGGGCTTGGAAGCCTTAGAAAGTATCATCATGTCATTAGGAAGGTGTTTTTACATTAGGTTATCTATATGTTTTAGGAATTAAGGGTTGCTTGCATTAAGGTGCTTGCTTGGATATCTTGTTGAATTTAGATTCTTTTGCTCAAGAACAGGTTTGTGGTTACGTCTATGGTTAAATCGCTTTAGTTTCATGGTGATTCCCAAGGTTTTATCAGTTGCTTGGAAATAATTGCTTTATTTTCTTTTATTTCATGCAAATATAAAGTGACTATGACTATCACCATAATTATATGCACATGTCTAGCTCAGATCCTGGTCCTCCTATGTAGCTCTATTGATAATGAGATAGATGACCTAGTACATGGTCTACCCGCAAGGTAGGATCATCAAGTTATCATGAGTCAATGTGTTGGTCTACCCTTGGGTAGAACCATACAACTCCATGACCCAATGTATTGATCTACATGTAAGGTAGGATCATGGGGGTTAGTTGAGATCTACCATATGAGAGGTAGTATCCATGTCTACTGTAGGGATAGCATAGAGGCTAGGGTATGTAAGGATTGAGTAGTCATGTTAAAAATGTAAAGTTTGTTTTGTTAAATCATAATTGATTGCAATTTGTTGTTACAATTAAAGGCAAGATTATTGGTTCCCCCACATACCAGTATAATTCGTTATACTGACTGCTGTTTTGTTTGTCAGTGTTTTAGGTAATCTGAAATTGGACAAACAGTAAAGTGGCACATGTGAAGATTAAAGTTAAAATAATGAAGGAGGATTTAGGAAGATAGATTTCTACTTCGGGTAAAAGTCCCAGTTACCTAATTTTGAAGGTATGATAAAAGTAAAAATTTATTCCAGTTTTCAGTTGTAGTCTTTAGTAGAATTTATTAATATTTTTTATTATTTGCAAAACCACTGGTCCAATTTTGGGATAACACTCTTGATTTCTTAGTCTCCCTTAATTGAGAGTTACCGGGGAGTGAGGTTGTTACACAAAGTTTATATAGAACCCTCAGAGTCTAAGGAAATGCCTTTGCAGAGGCAAAAGCTACAGATTGGGCCACCAATCCCTTTTTGATGGAAAACCCAAAGATCGAAAGAAAAAATATGAAGATGTTGATGATGGCATCATGACATTTCTATGTATGATATTTTGGATGCATTGCACGAGAGAAAGTTAATCATTAGATAGCACCCCAAAGATATCAAATGCAAATGGAACAAAATGGTAGTTGTTTGCCACACATGAATTGCCATGCTTACTAAATTTGTGTGTAGCTGCATCAGAAGTTTCTGGTCCTGCCTTGAAGTTACTTGGAATATTACAAGCCAATGGAGAAACCCCAGTAAGGTCAAGACAAGTGTGCTTTACATTATTCCAATCATATAACAAGATGTCAGCGTGTCTCTAAGCATGGAAAAAAAATCATGGTGTGACCCAAGAAAGGCAATCAGAGCTTCATTTAAAGCTTTTATACCAGCATGAGAGACAATGATAAAAAAGGGCATCTCTAACAACATCATCATGAAAATTGAACCCAGGATGGATAAAACAATGTACAACATGGTCACCAAAGGAAACAAACTATGTGGAATGACAAAGTGGGAAACACTCATTGTCATGATATAACAAGATTAAAAGACGACAACGTAGAATATATTAGTAATCGACTAGTGCCATAGATAATCCAAGACCATCAATAGGAACATTGAGAAGAAAATCATGTGCATGGTCAGACTGTAGGGAAGAAGGAACATCATATTATCATAGAGTCATCTCAGAATCCTTGAAGCATTGGAATTCCAATTTATAGTAGGTGTCTTCTAATAGAGATGATCTCTTTTGGGTGGCAGAAGGAAAACTAGACATCTTGGATCCAAAAAAAGATGTCAAGAGATTGTAGATGAAATCACAAGAAATTTCAAGTCCCTATATGATTTATGATCAAGTAAATCATTCCATTGGGATTGTGAATCTCTTATCTCAAGAACATTCTAATGGTAGTAGTAATATCATATTTACTTCTTATGGTTTAATTATTGAGTGTGATTTGAGCTCAAATTTTCTTGTAGGAGGAAAACAAGATGAATAAAATAGCTTCCTGATTTCACTCAAAAATATTTTAATGATCGAATCTAACATTGATTCAACCATACTAAATCCCTATCTTGAAAATGCATCTCCTCTTTTGAAATCCATATCCCGAGTAGGCAACTCCCTTTGTTAAGGCCCTACATTCAGGTAGGCATCACTTTAAGTCCTATAACATGGTAGGCACCCCTTTCAAATCCCTACTTCTAGTAGGCATCTTCACCCTATCCCTACCCTAAATAGGTGTTCCCTTTAGTTTAAGCCTTACATTTAGGTAGGCATCTCCCCAAGCCCTATCCTAAATAGACATTCCCTCCGATTTAAGCCCTATGTTCAAGTATACATCTCCCCAATCCCTATAATAAATAGGAATTTCCTCGATTTTAAGCCCTACACTCAGGTAGGCCCCAACTTCTAATCACTATCATGAATGGGAATCCCTATGTTTAGTTAGGCATTCCAACCAAAGCCCTATACTCAGATAGGCATCTACACCAAATCCATATTCTAAGTGGCCATATATTGATCGACTCTTAAAAAATTGACGAGTTCTATGTCAAATATGCATTTCTTATAAACAAATTCCTATCTTAAATAGGCATCCACATTCAAGCCTTATCCTGAGGCATCTCCCTAAACTCAAGACCTACATTCAGGTAGGCACATTGACGTGACCGTACATTTGAGTAGGCACTACTTGCAAGACTTGTACCAATAGATAGGCTCCTCAATCAAAGGTCTGTGTATAGCCTACAAATATTTCTCTTATCATGCTGAACCATCTTGTATTCAAGAAATGCTCTAGGGTGAAGATGATCAAATGGCTACAATCACTAATTGTGAAGGTAACCATAACTTGAGATATTTGTTTCGTGCCAAATCTTATCCATCTTGAATACTTCTAAAAAATTGGAACAACTCTAGGGAGTAGACAAAGAACCAATACAACCACTAGCCTTAGAGGAAACCTTAAACCTAGACATTTTGTAGTTCTATTTCCTATCAATCTTATCAATACAAGAAATGCTCTAGGGAGAAGATAACTAAATTATAATAGTCAATGGTCGTAAAGGCCATCTTAGATCGGAAAACTTGTTTGGTGCCTGATTTTATCTATCTTCAACACTTTTGGGAAATAGGAAACACTCTAGGGGTCAAGTAAAGAACCAATACAGTCACAAGTAGTGAAGGCTGCCTCAAATCTAGAAATTTTTATGGTGCCCAATCTTATCAATATTATTAATACAAGAGATGCTCTAGGGAGAAGAAAATCGATCAATGCAATCACTAACTGTGAAGGCCACCTTAGATCAAAGAACTTGTTGGGCACCTGATTTTATCCATCTTGAGCACTTTTGAGGAACAAAAATAGTCAAGATGATGCTTTTGAAGGTTCAAATGGGCAACCTAGAACTCTTCAAATGGTTGGTTGATAATATGTTGATCCCTACAACCGGTGGGAGCTTTCTAATAATCATATATGCTTTCATTTCCATATATGTCATTCCTTTTTCAAGACTTTAAGGAGGCCTTATATATTATATCACTTTAAGAATGAACCAATCCTACTAAGTATGTAGTTTAAAGAAAAGTTGATAAAATCAAGTGATAACTAGAGAGTCGGGCACTCAAACCAATGGGGGAACACATTGTAGAAGCCACCTTGTCAATTATGATCATCTTATGCTCAATGTTAACTTTCTTTAGCACCCTTCACATGACCTTTATCATGTGGAATTATATATTCTCTAAGGGACTACGATTAAACAACTTCAATCAACAGTCTATGAAGGCCAACTTAACCAGTATATTTGTTTTTTGCCACATTTTTACTCCATCTTGAGCACTTATGGAAAATTGGAAATGCTCTAGGGAGTAGACAAAGAACCAATATAGTCATTGGTCGTAAAGGCCACCTTAAACCTGGAAAGTTGTTTGATACCCAATCTTTTGGGTCATAGATCATGACTAAAGTTGAACCAATCTTGTGCTTGAACTTCTATGTTTTTGGGTATGATCGATAACCTTAAACTGGACCAATTTCAATTTGTGCATCTTATGATCCTGGATCATGAGGTAAAATTGAAAAAATCATGTACTGATATTTCTACTATTTTATAGTTCTGTGCCATGACCTAGAAGTGAATCAATATGAGGCTCTTATTTCTGAATCTTTAAGGTCCTGAATCATGACCTAAAATTGAAATAATTTGAGGCGCTTATTTTTTAATCCTTAAGGTCTTAGATCATGACATAAAATTGAATGAATCTTGAGTTCATCTTTCCACATTATATTAGGTCTTGGATCATGGCCTAAATTGAACCAATCTTGCCTTTTAACTTCAAGTCTATAAGGTCCTGGTACACGACCTAAAATTAAACCATTAAGTTTATTTCCAAATCCATATTGCCCTGGTCCATGACCTAAAATGGGCCCATTACCCACCTTTACTTTCATTCATCACTACATTTGGTAAGAACTTTCAGTAATCACATGTGATCAAAATCAAGTGAGAACTAAAAATTCGAGGATAATAGCTCATTAAAAATCTAGGGGAACGAAGGATGAACTAGTGGAGGAACACTTCTCAGAGACCACCTTATCACTAAATGATCATGTGATTCTAGATATCAAACTATTTTGGAACTCTTCCTGTGAAATTTAGCCTACAAGATTACACATGCATTAGAGTGTAGATGATGAACCAACACAGTCACTAGTTGTGAGGTCACCTTATTATTTAAAAGTTTTCATATGCCCAATCTCCAACCTTGAGCAATCAAACCCATATCCCATCTTGGCAAACTCACCATATTTTATCTTTTTCGGGACATGGCCTTGATCCTTATTTGGTCCACACATGCTTTATCTTGTTCGAACCACCCGACAGATCAGATCCACTTGTTGTGTGACACATGGTAGGGCATCTCAATCCACACACCATGCCTATGTGATGTATTTTCAAGATGCACCACCTCTTCCAGACTCTTCTATTTAGAGTCTTGAACCCTAAAATCTACCTATAACCCCCCCATATCCACTATATTCCAAGCCACTTTTGACCCTCTTGGAGCCTGAGGATCAACTATCTTCCCCTTTACTTGTTGCATTTCTTATAATCAGAGGAGCATTTCTCCGACACTTACCTACTTTTTAGCATCAACATAGGTTGTTCAATGATAAACAATAGTTGTTTTCTATGATATATTCATAACTTTTCTTAGTTGATTAATTGATTTTTTTAATCTTTGTATGTAGTTTTTAAAGATCAAGATCTTGTTTGACTAAATCTCTATCACTCTCTCTCTCCCTTCCTAACATTGGCCACAACCTCTAGGGACAGATCTCCATTGTGGGAGATCCTGAAGCGACTGGTACCTCAACATATTAACAACTAAGACATTTAGGGATATGATGATAAAGCCACAATCATCTTTAGTATGGAGATTTGCCAATAGAAAAGGACTCTTCTTTATCTTTTCTGCCATTTTCCTTAATAATAACCTTGACAGTTGTTGTTTTAATCTGAGTGTCTAAGAAAGATGCACTACTATTTTGGGTGAGATGGGGGTGCTAACACCTTCCCCACTCAATCGAGTCTGATCTATGAAATTATACATACTTTTCTTATCCGCCCTTCAATGGAGTTAAATTTGGGTCTTTCATGTTTACCCACTGATTTAAACACACCCACTTTGTTTTTCCTTTTTTATCAATAAAAATGGACCAAAAATCCGAAAGCATTATCGTTCATCATTTTCTTTTCTCTCCATGGTTTCCCATGATTTGATCATTCTCTTTAATGGGATTTTTAGGGTTGGGTATAGCAAGATGACAAAGCAAGAACATACGATTCCATACCAAGAATTTCTTTTAGAGTTGTAATAAGAATTTCACAAGATCTAATTTTGACGGGAAGCAATTATCTTTCTTCTTAGCCCTTGTTTTCTCTATCACACCATTATTTGGTGTCTTTGGCAGTGGGTCAGTCCATTATAAGAGAGAAAAGAACACACATGTTGATGCCACCTCGACATCTTGGGTTGACATTAAAGATACAGATAACTTGTTAATAAAATTTAATACACTAGCTCGACCAGACTAGTGTGTGCAAATTGAGGTGGAAACTATATACAACAAAGAACCATGGTTCTATGGCATTCAACAACCCCTTGAAGGACTCTCATTCCTTGAAATCAGCCCTAGATGTGATCATCAAACAATCAAATGCATGGTGGTCAACTACATCTGAGGATAAGATCCTCTACATTGACACTC
This sequence comes from Alisma plantago-aquatica, assembly GCA_963693085.1. Classification (NCBI taxonomy): domain Eukaryota; kingdom Viridiplantae; phylum Streptophyta; class Magnoliopsida; order Alismatales; family Alismataceae; genus Alisma; species Alisma plantago-aquatica. The sequence goes on along the minus strand of OY856412.1, from coordinate 393,893,196 downwards.
CAGCAATCAAATGCTACTTTGTTGTTTGAATAAGACATAAGCTAAGGTCATCATGCATGATATCTGTGAAGGCATTTGTGGCAGACACGTGGGTGGTGTTTCTCTCTTCAAGTGTATTAAACTTCTAGGCTACTTGTGAAGAGTGAGAACACCCTCTACTAAAAGTTGGCAAACAAACGGCCAATGTATTGCAATGTATAAAGAGTACTTTACAAAATTTCCCAAAATGGTGTACAAACTTTATACATACAAGGATCTAGGTAGAGGAAGACTAAAACCAAATCAATATTGTCTCCAAGGAAAACAACTTATAATATATAGGTAGCTATGTCCAAGCTAGTAAGTTGAACTCATTTCTCTTAGCCTTAGGTAGGGTCACCAAGCTTCAACTGTGCATTTTGATCCTATACCTGGGTGGTTGGGATCACCCAGAAAGAGAGAGATAAAAGTATGTGTTAATCAAAAGGATAAGGAACATAATAAGGCACAACATTGCATAGTAAAATATTTCACCATACTAAGAGATTCCAAGAGTATGAGGCAATTAATCAAATAAGAAGTAGAAATCTGCCATAGTCCAATAACAACAATAATCAACATAGCATGAATAATATTATGACTCAAAATCATACCAATGCAGGGTGAGGCACCTACCGGACCTACACCAAGAGGAGAGGGGAAAATCACGTCCCAAACCTCCAATATATATATATATATAATACAGGAGAAATTCACATTCCCCCGGGCTCCTGCCCACTATGGGTGGTTTGTACTCATGTACACTACATTGTCATTTGGCTAAAAATACATCATGCATAATAAATTCACTTGGCAGTAGTGAAAAATTATAAATAAAGTTGCATCATAGCAAATGCGAATAAAATTCAATAAATAATCTCAATAAATGGGCCAACATAGGCAACAACAATATCAGAGCATTTCAAATAGTTGAGCCAACATAGGCAACAACAATATCCAAGAATTTCAAATAGATGAGCCAACATAGGCAATAGAAAGATTCACATAATTCAAATAGATGAGCCACAATGGCAATAGAAGCATCAAATAGTAAAAAGCCAAATAAAGGCATTTATAAGGATATCAAGGCTAGAACATTAGTAAGGTAGGGTTGGATAAGAGCCCAACTGAAGGATAGGTAATTTGCACATATACATTCCACATACATTTCACATTCATCATCGATGTTCATATAAATAGGTTCCACATACTAAATAGGCTTCACATACCTTATTGAAGATTCATAACATCACTTTCACCAAATTGATTACGACCAATTCTACTTTATCCTAGTTATAAACATTTCACAGGTATTAGTTGTTGGTATATGTATGCCCGTAGAGCCATCCCAAGCGATTGCATGGAGTCGGATATTAATTAATCAATTAATGTGATTATTTGGTTAATTAATGAATTCCGAAATATTCTAATTAATCCACAAGCGTTTTAATTAGCGCAACATTTCTGTTTACTGATGGGTTTAGGAAATCCTACTTCCCTTCGTATCCTATTTAAAGGAGGATTGACGGCCGATATCTATATAAGATAGAGAGAGGTTTTTCCGTTTACGCTCACACACGTAAACCTAGCTGTCGCCGTCCTTAGGAGAGAAAGGAGAGCAACGCGCCGCTAGCATGCTGCCGCAGAGACAAGCTCCTTCCCGCCGGCTTGAGAAGTGTGACGTGGAGTTCCGTCCATCCGCGTGGACGAAGTAGAGACGCAGACGCCTTGACGCCTGCGTTCGGAGGACATCGACGACCACTTGTACGTGTTGCGAATAGCTTACGTCACCGCCGCAAAGGAGCGCCGGCGGATCAACCTGCCACAACGAACGGGAGAGAAGATTCGTCCGTGTTTGACAAGCAGCGTTGCACCGTCGTGCAGCAGGACATCGCCGGATTTGCTCCGTGATAAGGTATATCCCGCAAACCTTTCCGAATACGCTGTTATCGACGAGATCCTGTTACGGGTTGCGTGGATTTAGTTGCTTCCGCCGCGCATGTTTTATCCACAAAAACCCTACAGTAGTATCAGAGCAACGTCGATCTACGGCGTATTTGGATTAGTTTTGATATGATCAAATCGTTGTATACTGTATTTATGTTGCATACGATGTGAATTAAACCTGATAATGTGCAAATCTAAACCTAATTCCACATACGCCGCAGGCGCTGCCCCTGTGTACCCCGCATTGTCTGCGTGGGAGTAAAAAATTATTTAATGGGGAATGTCCCGCATTAAAAGTACTGCAATTTTAAATATGTATATACGTATATGTAGATATACCTATGATAGCATACACGTCGCCTTTAAAATATGTTTTATGTGGTGAATGCATACACGGTTATGGCCAAGTATCCCCTTTTGTGAATGTTTTGAATGAATGTGGATGTCGATCGTTTGGATATGTTTGTTTGTGAATTCTATGGATGTATAATGGTTACATATGGATCCTTTGTATAAAGTATTCGGCTTGCATGCTGAGCCTCATCTCTTACTTCAAAGTGTAATTAATTTTTTCCTTTTATGTTTGTACTCATATGATGTAATAGAGATAGGATTAGTTTTAGTCCTTGTAAACTTGATGTAAGGAGGCCACTTGAAGATCCAAATCCAAGGAATGTCCATGGAGAAGCACCATGAAGATCTAATTCCAAGAAGCAACCTAAAGATCCAACTCCAAGGAGCGTTCATGGAGAAGCAACAAGAAGATCCCATTCCAAGAAGCAACTTGAAGTTCCAACCTCACGAAGCATCCATGAAGTTGTTCATTGTAATGTTGATCATTGCATGCTTACAGGTTGATTCACAGGTGTTGCATGAGATGCATAAGACCATAGGTGGACCGTAATCCTTTGTTGCTCCAAAGGATTACAATAGTATGGCCATAACCGATGTATTTGTGTTTGTGATTGCATGTCTATCGTTTGTGGTTGTGGATATAGTAGTATATGATACGTACTATAAGTATGTGGTGTTTGGATATGTATATGTATTAATAAAACCCCTCAATTAATAATATTAAGTTTTAGTTGCCTTCCATAAAGCAACACACATGAAAAGCTTGATCGATTATGTGTGGGCACGCCTCCGCGTGGTACACTGTCTATCTCGTGGAAGTGTGATGGTGGGTGTGTGGGTCTGCCTCCGCAGGGTGCACACTCATCGTGTTGGCTTATGGGTTAGACTTGACTAGGGAACCTTGATAGGATCAAGTACCTAGAGGCACACAGATGCATCATGGCAAGGAGTTGTACATGATCATCTATCCAAGAGTTGCATATGATGCAATTGGCAAAAGTTGCCTACCTTAGTATTTGGTCTTTGACGCCGGCGTTGGCTGGGCATTGATCCATTTATTTTGGGTCTTGGCTCACTAGAAGGTTGTGTGTTGCAATCTTCCGAGTTGTAGTGAGGGCTATGAATTTGAATAAAATAGTGGGAGCATAATTAATTAAAGGCCTAATTAATCTCATTTATCAAATCTTTACAAGTCAAAATGTTTTGGACTAAATACAAAATTTTCTTTTGTAGCAATCAAATGACAACCAACACCCACACTTTCTCGTTGCGATCGGTCCTTGAGAAGGACAAACTTACCAGAACCAACTTTCAAAACTGGTTTAGGACGTTGAGAATTGTTCTCACACATGAGCGTAAGCTCTATGTCCTTGAAACACCAGAGCCAGAGGAGCCCGCCGTAAATGTGCCCAAGGCTGAAAAGGATGCTTACAAGAAGCACCTTGATGATGCCGTGGATGTCAAGTGCCTAATGTTGTGCTCAATGAACTATGAGTTGCAAGAGCAACATGAGAACATGAATGTCATGGAGATGGTAACACATCTCAAGAACATGTATCAACATCAAGCAAGACAGGAGAGACATGATGTCTCAAAGGCGTTGTTCAAAAGCAAGATGAAAGAGGGAGACTCAGTTGGCACCCATATACTCACCTTGATTGGGTACGTGGAAAGCCTATCCAAGCTGGGATTTCCTCTAGGTCAAGAGTTGGCCACTGATGTGATTCTACAATCGTTGCCTGAGTCATATAATCATTTTGTCATGAACTACAACATGAACAATTTTGACAAGCCGTTGTCAGAATTGTTGGGCATGTTGAGGACAACTGAAGCACAGATGAAGAAAGACAAGCCCAAGTCTGTGATGATGATCAGCAAGACAAAGGGAAAGTCAAAAGGCAAAGGCAAGGCTAAGAAAAGTTCTAAAGCCGGGAAAAAGCCAAAGTCATCCGTGCTCAAAGCTAAAGGTGGGATCTCCAAAGAAGGCAGTTGTCACCATTGTCACCAGTCTGGACATTGGAAAAGAAACTGTCCTCTCTACCTGGAGGAACTGAGGAAGAAGAAGCAGGGGATAGAGATCTCCACTTCAGGTATATACGTTATTGAGATAAACTTAAATACTTCTTCATCATGGGTACTGGATACCAGATGTGGATCTCACATATGTTCTAATATGCAGGATCTGATAAGAAGTAAGCCTTTACGAAAGGGCCAAGTCGAGCTGCGAGTTGCTAATGGAGTAAGAGTTGTTGCCACTGCAGTTGGAGTTATTAGTTTATCTTTGCCTACGGGCCTTGTAATAGAATTAGAGAATTGCTATTACGTACCTGCCATTAATAGAAATATTATTTCTGTATCTTGTATGGACAAGAGTAGATTTGAATTTCACATTAAGAATGGAATTAGTTATATATCCAAAGATGAGATCTTTTATGGCAATGCCCCTATGTCTTATGGTATCTACTTGTTAGAACTTGAGATTATTATATATAATGTAAATACTAAAAGGTTAAAACTTGACAACTCAAACAAAACATTCTTATGGCATTGTCGTCTTGGGCACATAAACGAGAAGCACATATCTAGACTCCACAAGGATGGTTATCTAGACTCTTTTGATTTTGAATCATTAGAGACATGTGAGGCATGTTTATTAGGGAAGATGACCAAAACTCCTTTCACTGGACACAGTGAGAGAGCCAGTGATCTTCTAGGGCTCATGCATACTGATGTATGTGGACCTTTTAGATCAAATGCTAGAGGAGGCTATCAATACTTCATTACCTTCACTGATGACCTCAGTAGGTATGGATATGTATATCTTATGAAACACAAGTTAGAAACTCTTGAAATGTTCAAGACTTTCATGAATGAAGTAGAGAAGCAACTTGGTAAGAGTATTAAAGCACTCCGTTCAGATCGAGGTGGTGAATACTTAAGCCAAGAGTTTGAGGATCTTCTGAGAGACTGTGGTATTGTATCACAATGGACTCCATTTGGTACACCACAACATAATGGTGTGTCAGAAAGTAGGAATCGTACATTATTAGACATGGTGCGATCAATGATGAGTTCAGCCGAACTTCCAATATCGTTCTGGGGATATGCTCTTGAAACTGCAGCGTTTACACTTAACCGTGTACCTTCCAAATCGGTTCAAAAGACACCATATGAGATATGGAATGGGAATCGTCCCAATTTGTCTATGTTAAAGATTTGGGGATGTGAAGCTTATGTTAGGAAACAATTTCCTGAAAATCTTGGACCCAAATCGGAAAAATGCTATTTTGTTGGATACCCCAAGGAAACTCGGGGATACTATTTCTACACACCAACTGACAACAAAGTGTTTGTTGCTAGGACTGCTGTATTTCTTGAAAAGGAATTTATTTCCAAAGGAATTAGTGGGAGGAATGTAGAGCTCGAAGAAGTTTGAGACCAACAAGAAAGCAGAGAACCTGAGGAGGTACATAAGGAACATGAAGACTCACAAGCTGTTGTGGAATTTCAAGTTCCAAATGTAACACATGAACCTCGTAGGTCTAGTAGGACACGACTTGATCCTGAGAGATTTGGATTTCTCGTGACTCAAGACAGTGACTAATTGGGCATAGAAGATGAGCCAACTTCCTATCTAGAAGCTACTAAGGGACCATAATCTGAGAAATGGCTCGAATCCATGAGGTCTGAGATGGAATCCATGTACACCAACAAGGTATGGACCTTGGTGGATCCACCCGAAGGGGTAAGACCCATAGGGTGCAAGTGGGTCTTTAAGAAGAAGACTGACATGGATGGAAATGTTCAAACCTATAAAGGTAGATTGGTTGCGAAAGGATTCTGTCAAATTCAAGGTGTTGATTATGACGAGACCTTCTCACCAGTTGCCATGGTTAAATCCATCAGAATCATGCTTGCCATTGCAGCTTATCATGACTATGAGATTTGGCAGATGGATGTTAAAACAGCATTCCTTAATGGGAATTTACTCGAGGATGTGTACATGACACAACCTGAGGGTTTTATCGATCCAAAGGAAGCCAATAAAGTCTATAAGCTACAAAGGTCAATCTATGGATTGAAGCAAGCATCTCGGAGCTGGAATATACGTTTTGATGAAGTAGTCAAAAAGTTTGGCTTTAGTCAAAATGAAGATGAACCTTGTGTTTACAAAAGGGTTAGTGGGAGCACAGCCGTATTTCTCATATTGTATGTGGATGACATACTATTGATGGGAAATGACATCCCTACTCTTCAGACAGTAAAAGGTTGGCTAGGGAAGACTTTCTCTATGAAGGATTTAGGCGAAGCATCCTATATACTTGGGATTAAGATCTATAGAGATAGATCTAGAAGGCTTCTAGGCCTAAGCCAGAGCACATACATTGACAAGGTGCTAAAGAGGTTTAGCATGGAGGGTTCTAAGAGAGGTAACTTGCCCATGTCCCATGGGGTTACGACCTCTAAAGCCCAGTGTCCTAGTTCATGTGATGAACGAGCACGCATGAGTAAGATTCCATATGCATCAGCAATTGGATCTATCATGTACGCAATGTTATGTACTCGTCCTGATGTGTCGTATGCTTTGAGCATGACGAGCCGGTATCAGTCAGATCCAGGTGAATGTCACTGGACAGCCGTAAAGAAAATCCTAAAGTACTTGAGAAGGACTAAGGATCAATTCTTGGTATACGGCGGTGAGGAAGAGCTTGTGGTAAAGGGTTACACCGATGCTAGCTTCCAAACTGACAAAGATGACTACAGATCGCAATCTGGATTTGTGTTTTGCCTGAACAACGGAGCTGTGAGCTGGAAGAGTTCCAAGCAAGAGATGGTTGCGGATTCTACAACAGAGGCCGAATATATTGCCGCATCTAATGCTGCAAAGGAAGCTGTGTGGATCAAGAAGTTCATTTCTGAACTTGGAGTGGTTCCAAGCGCTGGTGATGCAATTGAGTTGTTTTGCAACAACAATGGAGCAATTGCACAAGCTAAAGAACCAAGATCGCACCAACGTTCCAAACATATTCTACGGCGGTTCCATCTCATACGAGAGATCGTACAATGAGGAGATGTGAAGATTTGCAGAGTACCTATAGAAAGCAATGTGGCTGACCCGCTCACAAAAGCACTTTCACAGCAGAAACATGATGGACATGTTCGATCACTTGGATTGAGATTCATGAGTTATTGGGTATAAGTGCAAGTGGGAATCTGTTGGTATGTATGCCCATAGAGACTATCATTCGATGATTGTAATGGGATACTATGTAAACGATTTGTAATACTACATTGATCATATCAATAAAGGCAAGTTTCCAATCTATATGTTTGTGTTTTATATTGTGAGATGACCATAAAACTTATAGATGTCTATAGAATAATATACTCAACGATATATGTCTTTGGGTTGATGACCTGAACAGTGAGATCATATGTATGCTAAGAGTATGTATTCTTGTTTTGTCCCTAATCGGTTGTTATTGTGGAAATATCCATAGACATCAATAACACATAAGATTAGAATGTATGTTGGTTGATGGAAGAATCTCATTATCCATGATATGGAGATATCAAACCAAATACATAGATACTTGTTAGAGAACAGTGTATCAGATAGACCCACCTTGAGAGTGACACATGGATACCATGATTGGTAGTTAGAGTCACATCTCATCATGATGGTGGTGATTGTGGTTCTTAGACCTGAAGTCACTACACTTATCACATGTCGTTCGGTGTACTTTGACATCATCCACCGTGGTCCTGAATAAGGATTGCTATAAAGATGGTGCTTAGGTGCACTCTGACACATGGGGATGACTGTGAGTGATGTAGATGGAATTTGTCCTTCCTATGGGAGTTTGATATTTCGGCCACTTGATAAGCGAGACTGAGAAATGCATGGCCATGCTGATGTGAATCAATATGTGATATTGAGCTTACATATATCTCAGACAGTCTGCTCTAGTTCAAGGAACATGGATTGAACGTTGAAAAGGATAACAATTCCATGACTTGAGTTCAATCCGGATATCATCGATAAAGGAACTATACAATCACTATAACACTAGCCATGTATGATAGGTTAAGTTATTCTCCAACTTCTCCAATTACTTGGGTAGCAATGAAGTCTTGCTAGATACCAATCATTGTTTGTGAAATCATAATATGATTATGGATATCACTGCCAACGTAATTTGGAGCCTACCGGGTCACACGCATAGGATGTATTGGAATAGGAGTATAATTGTGGATTTGATTGGAATTGCTCTGAATCACATTGATTACTAAAATGTTTATGTAATGGATTAGAATAATATTGGAGTGACTGGCTCTGAGTGCAAGTGGGAGTCTGTTGGTATATGTATGCCCGTAGAGCCATCCCAAGCGATTGCATGGAGTCGGATATTAATTAATCAATTAATGTGATTATTTGGTTAATTAATGAATTCCAGAATATTCTAATTAATCCACAAGCATTTTAATGAACACAACGTTTATGTTTACTGATGGGTTTAGGAAACCCTACTTCCCTTCGTATCCTATTTAAAGGAGGATTGACGGCCGATATCTATATAAGATAGAGAGAGGTTTTTCCATTTACGCTCATGCACATAAACCTAGCCGTCGCCATCCTTAGGAGAGAAAGGAGAGCAACGCGCCACTAGCACGCCGCCGCAGAGACAAGCTCCTTCCCTCCGGCTTGAGAAGCGTGATGTGGAGTTCCGTCTATCTGCGTGGACGAAGTAGAGACGCAGACGCCTTGACGCCTGCGTTCGGAGGACATCGACGACCACTTGTACGTGTTGCAAACAGCTTACGTCACCGCCGCAAAGGAGCGCCGGCGGATCAACCTGCCATAGTGAACGGGAGAGAAGATTCGTCCGTGTTTGACAAGTAGCGTTACACCGTCGTGCAGCGGGACATCGCCGGATTTGCTCCGCGATAAGGTATATCCTGCAAACCTTTCCGAATATGCTGTTATCGACGAGATCCTGTTACGGGTTGTGTGGATTTAGTTGCTTCCGCCGCGTATGTTTTATTCACAAAAACCCTACATTAGTATGTATTAAGGCATAAGGTGTATAAAAGATACTCATTTAAGGCATTTTAGGAAAACCTTCAATTTAGGACTCAAAATGTGTTGGTATGTATGCCCTGAGAGCCAATCATGGGATGATTGGTGGGATACATTAACATTGATTTGATAAGCATCAAAGGCAACCTTCCAATTCTTTCTGGTTCAGTCATATGAGATAACGATAGAACAAAATGAATGTCTACAGAATGACAATACACAATGATGTATGCTTTCAGGTTGAGGACCTGAACGATGAGATCATACAAATGCTAAGAGTTTGTACATTCTTATTATGTCCCTAGTCAGATGTCATTGTAGAAGGTATATAGACAAAAATGATACACAAGACTAGATTGTGGTGTTGGTTGATGACAGAATCACATTAGTCATGATATGGAGATATCAAACCAAACACATAGGTACTTGTTAGAGAACAAGTGTACCGTACAGACCCACCGTGAGTTTGACACATGGGACCCTGACATGGTAGTCACAGTCAGTTCTTACAATGATGGTTGTGAGTGTGATTCTTTGACTTGAAATTACTACACTCAACACATGTCATTGGGTACAATTTGACATCATCAAACGCAGTCCTGAAACATGGGTTGTTATAAAGGTGATGATTGGGTGGCTTTGACACATGGGGCTTTTGAGGGGTGAGTAATAGATATTGGATTTGTCCTTCCTGAGGGAGTTTGATATCCATGGCCACTTGATGAGTAGGTTTGAGATAGGTGTGCGCACGCATGTGTGAATCAGTATGTGATATTGATGTCATACATATCTCCTCCAATCTACTCTGAGATCAAGAAAGTGAATGAACATTGAAAGGATGACTGTTCCATGCCTTGAGTTTATTCGGGATATCAGTGACAAAGGAATTATACATTCGTTGTAACACCATTCAAGGATTGTAGGATTGAAAGTTGTTCTCCAACTTTCTATTTCACTTGGGTAGCACTGATGTGCGACTAGGCACCGCTCTTTTCTTGTGAAGTCATAAGTATTATGGACTTTCACTACCAACATGAAATGGACATGTAGGGTCACACACATAGGATTTAACCTGGAAGAGGAGTTTATCCACAAATGATGTTTAGATTGATTACTAAAGGAGTTTAGTAGTTCAATTAAACACTCAATCGATTGATAGATCAATATCATAGTGTTCAAGGTGTTGGACCAATTGATTAGAGTATCTGATTGATTGAAACTGCGATTGACTGATTTTGCACAGTCTGCTGCCCCAACCGATCGGCTCATGAGATGAACCGATTGGCTCAGGTTGATGAACCGATCGGATCAACTGGTGATATGATCGGCTCATGTGTCATGAAACGATTGGCTCAATCATTGAACTAATTGGTTCGTGGATCAACTGAGATCGTTTGGAAAGTCAGAAGACTATTTTGCAAATACAATTTGTTTCACTTGCACAAATTCAATTTGGACAAGGATTAATATTTGATTAATCAGAGACAAATTTGAAAGTCAATTTGAGTTGAATTAGGACCATGAACCGATCGGATCAGAGCCCCAAACGATCGGCTCAGGTCCCAAACGATCGGCTTAGGGCATGAAATGATTGTTTTAGGGTGTGAAACGATCGGTTCAGCTGGCACAAGTTGGTTGTTTTGTGGAAAATCTCGAATCCTTCTACTCCTACTTTAATCCCGCATTGCCCGGGATAGAAAACCCTGTCCCATGACCCTCCTATATATAGGGGTATTGGGGGCTTCTCAGGAACAACAACTCAAAACACCAATTTCTCTGCAAAGTTGTCATTCTCTCTGGTTTTAGTAACTGAGAGAGAGCCTGAGCAAGTGCTACCCGATAAGGGAGGCACAACAAGGGAAAGATATTTGCAAAAAAGCAAATGGTTGTAGGAGAATGTGTTGGTGACTAGTACACTGAAAGAAGGGTACGACTCCTTCTGATTCCTTGTGGGATAAGGAGATCAGAGTTCCGGGTGGTCCGTGTGGACTACTTCAGAGGCGGGAGACTTCTGCCGCTTGGAGGACAGCTATCAATCTCGACAGTCCCGGTGAGACCAGGAGCTGCTCAGACACCATCCAAGATCGGAGGTGAAGACCGTGCAAGCCACGTGGTAATTTCACCAAGCAAGCCTCGGGACAAGGTACGCCTCTACAAACCATCCTTCCTATTGTATAGACGTTGACGCGATTCCTTTATTCTGGGTTTTGGGAGAAGAAATTTTTTGTTTCCGCTGCCTTCTCTGTCTCCCCTAAAATCCAACAGTGGTATCAAAGCCACATCAACTGCTCTATACTTTAGTATTGTCTATACGATCGATTTTGGTTTGTCGCCTTTATTTATTGCATACGATGCGAATAAAATTAGCTTTATGCATGTCCAATCCTAAATCCACAAATCCCAATATACATATATGATATGTAATATGAATGCACTCGATATGTGTCACCCTTAAATGATTTTTTTGGTGGATGTATAGCGTGGTTATGGCCAATAAACCCTATGTATGTGTGCTTGGTTGTATGTGATTGCTTGCATCTCGGTATGCGCACCGATTCCCTATCTCCTATTCCTGATGTAACTTGAGATAACTCGAGATTTCTTTCCTACCTTTGCTCCCCCTAAATGTAACTCGGGGTTTCCCAATTCAAATGTAAATATGATAGATTTTATTTCTTGTTATGTCAAAGAACGGCGGACAACCTGACGACAACTGAGATGATCGGTTCAAGGAGTGAACCGATCGGTTGGCAATCCAGACAACTGGTTCGAGGAGCGAGACGAGCGGGTGGCAGCCATGAGGAGATGCACAATGACCAGGCGAATCGATCGATTGGAGGAGCCAACTGATCGGCTAGTGGCACCCAGACGACCGGGTAGGACGAGCAGGGCATCCATGTGATGAGTTGATCAACTCGGACGGCTATAGAACTTCATCTTGTACAGGTTGCATGTGATGTAGACCTAGATGACCGTGATTCCTCTTGGCTCGAGGAATCACATTAGGATGGCCATAATCATCGCTTTTATCATTTCACATGTTTTGTATGGGATATAGCATGTATATGATATGTACTATGTATTGTGGTGATTGGATATGTATATGTACCTATAAAACAAATCCCTCATTAAATATTAAAGTTTTAGATGCCTTCCAAATGCGACACATGTGAAAAGCTTGATCGACCAAGTGTGAGCACGCCCTAGCGTGGTGCACCATCTATCTCGTGGAAGCTTGAAGGATGAATATGTGGGTCTGCCCTAGCAGGGTGCATATTCATCGTGTTGCCTTTGGGTCAGACTTAACAAGGTGACCTAGATAGGATCTAGTACCTTGAGGCATGGAGGTGATCATGGCAAAGAGTTGCATATGACATCTTTCAAGAGTTGCATATGGTGCAATTGGCAAAAGTTGCCTACCTAGAAGATCTAAGTTGTAGGTGACAGCCCTAGCTGGTTCATGACTTAGAGGATTTTAGGATCTTGACCAACTAGAAGATTGTATGCTACAATCTTCCGAATTGATGGTGAGGGCTATCAATTTGAAAAAAATAGTGGGAGCGAAAATTAATTAAAGTCCTAATTATATCGTCAACCTTTCAAATAAATCAAATAAGTCAAAATTGAGTTTTGGACTAAAATTGCGTATATTTCCTTTTGTAGTACAAATGACAACAAACAACAATCACTTTTCGTTGTGATCGGTCCTTGAAAAGGACAAGCTGAATGGGACTAACTTCCATGACTAGTTTAGGACATTGAGAATTGTTCTCACTCAAGAGCAAAAGCTCTATGTCCTGGATACTCCAGTTCTAGAGGAACCTGCTCCTACCGCACCAACGGAAGAAAGGGATACTTATAAGAAGCATTCTGATGATGCCATTGATGCAAAGTGCTTGATGTTGTGCTCCATGAACCACGAGTTGCAGAGACAACATGAGAACATGGGTGTCATTGAGATGATTCAACATCTTAAGAACATGTATGAAGATCAAGCACGGAAAGAGAGATATGATGTCTCCAGGGCACTATTCAAGTGTGTCATGACATAAGGAGATCCAGTTGGTCCTCGCACGCTCAAGATGATTGGGTATGTGGAGAACCTGATGAGACTGGGGTTTCCCCTGAGCCAAGAGTTGGCTACTGACGTGATATTGCAATCGTTGCACGAATCCTACAGTCAGTTTGTGATGAACTCTAACATGAACAACTTTGACAAGCCGTTGATAGAGTTGTTGGGCATGTTGAGGATAGCCGAGACACAGATGAAGAAGGACAAGCCTAAGTCTGTGATGATGATCAGTGACAAGAAAGGCAAGTCCAAGTGCAAGGGCAAAGGCAAGGCTAAGAAAGGTTCTGATGCTAGCCAGCAGCCCAAGTCATCTTCAACTCTCAAAGCCAAGGGAGGTGTGACCAAGAGAGGCAATTGCCACCATTGTCAAAATCCAGGACATTGGAAAAGGAATTATCCACTCTATCTGGAAGAACTGAAGAAGAAGGAGGCAACGGATGTCTCCACCTGAAGGTGTCATGAAATAAACTTGTAACATTTTTGAGGTATATGATAGCAAGATATAAAATGTAAAGCACTCAATAAATGGGGCAAATGTTGCCGCCATAGATAGGAGTACTTTAGTTTATTTTCAACCTTGAAGGCATGTAATAGAGTTATGAACTGCTATTTCATAATTGTCAATGGATATAAACACCTTTATTTTTGCATATTGTATGACAATGATAGCAATTAATAAAGTTGATGTTTCAATTTCAAAGATATAATCTTTATGGCAATGCCTTGTTTATCTTGTGGTACTTGGTATGCATAAGATAAAATGACACCTGAAAGTTATTGATAACTCAAACAATAAAATTATCATAAATCATGAGAAATTCATTTCTAGTTTCCATATGATGGATAAATCTAGACTCTTTTGGTTAGAGAACTAGTAAGAGGCATGAATCTCTTAGACATGATTAATCAATCTTCACTAGTAGTAGTGGGAGAATGATTATCCTATTAGGTATAATACATGTGATGTATTGACATACCTATTGGAGCAAATGGTAATACTTCAAATGGTGTTTAGAGAAATACCAATATGAATATCTTGAAGTGTTCAAGAATATCATAGATGAAGTACGGGTTTGGTAAAGTGTTAATTCTTGATGAGATCAATGAATGAAATACTTAGACCAAATGTTTGAGAACCTTGTGAGTGATTATGATAGTGTATCATAGTAAGCTCATGATTAAGGCATGGTGATGTATAAATCAAAAGGATTCATACTCTAAGGAGTTAGAGGATGATTATCAAATAACTAATTTCTTATTAAATAAAGAATACCCTATACTAATAAAGGATATTAAGAATCACAAAGTGTTGTGAGTTCTCAAATTCCTTGACAGATACACCTCAATTATCTATGTGATGAGTTGGTCATGTGATGAGTCAACTATCTACATAAATATGAGGAACATGATTTTGAGTTATGGTTTATGACCATTACATCCTAAATGACTTCCATGTAAACCATAAGGTATGACCTTGTTGGTAGCACCCATTGGGATGAAATCCATAAGTGCAAATAAGTCTTAAGCATTAAAACACATGGATAACATTTTACGAAGGATGATGCTTGTTGATTGTAACTTAATGACTAAGAGATTTGGTATACAGATACTAAAACTGCATTCCTATAGGGAATAAAATAAGAATGTGTATGTGACACAACCTATGAGGTTTATGAATCCATTAATGCAAATGAAGTCTATAAGTTACAATGGACTAATTAATGTGATTAAGTACAAGCAACTCATAGCTGGATCTTTACTTTGATGATATAGTCAAAGGGTTTGACTGATATGTCAAAGATAAAGAAGGGATCTGTGATTTAGTGGGAGCATATTCACGTTCCACACGTCGATGTGAAATGGAAATGTTCTAGAATGGAAATCCAAAGTGGAAACTATCTTTAAGGAATATAGAGATGTTTCCTATGAGATAGGAATAGAGATCTATAGAGATAATTCTCGAAAACCTCTTGACCTAAAAAGAGAGAGCATACACTTGCAAACCATACTGAAGAGTTCAGTATGCATAGATTCAGTGGGAGAAAACTTGTCCATGTTACATGGAGTTGGTATCCCAAGGCCAAGTGTCCAATTCTTATGAAGAATGGGAACACTAAGAATAGATGTGGATCTATCATGTATGTAATCATCCCATTATCTTGCATGTATGGACATAGCAAAATAAAATGCATTCATCATCTTGTATGTAGGATATGACAATATGATGTGCTCATCCTGATAACTCGTGTGTGGGACATGACGAGTGGATGTTTGTCTAGTTCCAGTAAGAGTTACTGGAATAGCATAAGAACTTGATGAGTACTTGAGAAGTACTAGTTCTATGGAAATAAGGAAGGATTCACTGTAAAGAGTTTACTGATGCAAACTTCCGAAAAGGACAGAAAATAAATCACAAAATATATATGGGACATATAAAAGTGAATGTTTGTTGATTATTGGAAATGTTCCAATAAAGCCATTTAAAAGGAAAAGTCGAGTATTCATGGGTTAGAGAATAACAGTGGATACTATATGGATCTGGAAGTTCATGGGATGAACTTATAGTTATTCATGTCATTGATGACAAGTTGGGTGCTTGATCATGCAATGTGGCTAAAGGCTAGAAAAGGAGTACTATATCACATATTTTACGGAAACTCCATATCATACGTGTGACGTACAACGATGAGATGAGAGACATTCAATTAATACTGACTTTGGCAAGGTGTTTCCATAACTCACTATGTTAGCACTAGAGCACAGTAACATGTGGGACATGTTTGAAGATCACTATGAATAAGATTCAAGGGTGATTGGCTCGCAGTGCAAGTGGGAATTTATTGGTATGTATGCCCTGAGAGCCAATCATGGGATGATTGGTGGGATACATTAAGATTGATTTGATAAGCATCAAAGGCAAGCTTCCCATTCTTTTTGGTTCAGTCATATGAGATAATGATAGAATAGAATGAATGTCTAGAGAATGACATTACTCAATGACATATGCTTTCAGGTTGAGGACCTGAACGATGAGATCATACGGATGCTAAGAGTTTGTACATTCTTATTATGTCCCTAGTCAGATGTCATTGTGGAAGGTAGATAGACAACAATGACACACAAGACTAGATTGTGGTGTTGGTTGATGATAGAATCTCATTAGTCATGATATGGAGATATCAAACCAAACACATAGGTACTTGTTAGAGAACAAGTGTACCAGACAGACCGACCGTGAGTTTGACACATGGAACCATGACATGGTAGTCACAGTCAGTTCTCACAGTGATGGTGGTGAGTGTGATTCTTTGACCTGAAATCACTACATTCAACACATGTCGTTGGGTACACTTTAACATCATCAAACGCAGTCTTGAAACATGGGTTGTTATAAAGGTGATGATTGGGTGGCTTTGACACATGGGGCTTTTGAGGGGTGAGTGATAGATATGGGATTTGTCCCTCCTGAGGGAGTTTGATATCCATGGCCACTTGATGAGTAGGATTGAGATATGCGTGTGCATGCATGTGTGAATCAGTATGTGATATTGATGTCATACATATCTCCTCCAATCTACTCTCAGATCAAGAAAGTGAATGAACGTTGAAAGGATGACTGTTCCATGCCTTGAGTTTATTCAGGATATCAGTGACAAAGGAATTATACATTCGTTGTTACACCATTCACGGATTGTAGGATTGAAAGTTGTTCTCCAACTTTCTATTTCACTTGGGTAGCATTGATGTGCGACTAGGCACTGCTCTTTGCTTGTGAAGTCATAAGTGTTATGGACTTTCACTGCCAACGTGAAATGGACCTATAGGGTCACACACATAGGATTTAACCTGGAAGACGAGTTTATCCAAAAATGATGTTTAGATTGATTACTAAAGGACTTTAGTAGTTCAATTAAACACTCAATCGATTGATAGCTCAATATCATAGTGTTCAAGGTGTTGGACCAATTGATTAGAGTATCAGATTGATTGAAACTGTGATTGACTGATTTTGCACAGTCTGCTGCCCCAACCGATCGGCTCATGAGATGAACCGATCGACTTAGGTTGATGAACCGATCAGCTCAACTGGTGAGACGATCGGCTCATGTGTCATGAAACGATCGGCTCAATCGTTGAACTGATAGGTTCGCGGACCAACCGAGATCATTTGGAAAGTCAGAAGACTATTTTGCAAATACAATTTGTTTCACTTACACAAATTCGATTTGGATAAGGATTAATATTTGAATAATCAGAGACAAATTTCA